>CM057340.1:690503376-691753376 GCA_030015575.1 Agapanthus africanus
ACATCTAATATATACACACGTGCATCGCACGTGCAAAACACTAGTCACTTTTTACAGTAACTTTTTTGGCCATAAAGTCAAAAGCAAGGTTGTCCTCTGTCTTTGGTTAGTTTTTATCATCTTCAGTTTCTTGTTTTCAATAATATATATAGCCTTATTTTTCCTAGGAGGACATGTTAATGGCATGAACTGGTATGGATGGCAATGATGTAAATATCAGAAAATCAAATCATAATAAGGAACATGTTTCATAGTAACATATACCGCGGAATTAGCCATATCCTTAATTTATCTGAATTGACTTGAGCAGGTTGTGTCATGTTTTACTTTTAAAAAGCCTGCATTTTACCTCTAATGTTAACAGCCGTTGCAAATTCTATCTACACAATTTTTAATTTTTTATTCCTAGATACCCTTGATAAAATATTAAGAATACAACATCGGTGAAAAGAAATTGCAGAAAAGTAGGGTAACTATGAGACTAAAAACATGGGGTTAAAGTTCAAGTTTTTGGTTTCCTGCTATACAGAAAAAGGTTTTTCCCTCCAATTCAGACTTTTATATTTACAAATAGTAGTTAGGGTGCCTCCTGCAACAGTAATTTATATAAGCAATTTAAGTATATTTTCTATTGCAGTAATTTATATAACTACCATTTATTTAGTGTTAAATAAAGGATATCAGAAAAAAGGCAGAAGACTAACCTGAGCAGTAACAGATTTCTTAGAGCCCAAAAATTGATCATATATCCCATTAAGCCTCCGCTTCTCAGACTCTGAAACTGAAGGCCTTGCTTTTGAAGCAACAGATTTGAGAAGCTCGTCCCTTATTATAGGGGCTCTTCCTGATGTTTCTCCATCGTTACTATTTAAAAGTTCGTGAACTGATTCAAGCTGGGCATCCGATAAAAGAGCTTGGAGGTCGGCCCCACTGAACCCTTCAGTCATAGAAGCTATTGTTTCCAGGTTTGTATTTTCCGACAAGGGTAGCTAGGGAAGGCCAAAAGAAGAATTTCAATGTTTCCTCTTGAAGGAAAGTAAATCAACAAACGTTGAACATGTGTATTCAGAGTCATATCAGAGGATAGTTTAGATAGAAAGCAAATATATATAACCCGTGACTGGTTTATATATCCCTCTGAAATTAGAAGGTTGTATTGATGAAGGGCACTAAGGGCATGATATTCTTTAAGGGGTAGATGGTCTTTCTGTAAGAACAACCATCAGCTAAACTTTGGAGTTTTGTGGAGTGGCAGTGATTTTATGGTACCAGAGCAACCCAAGATGAAAATTCTCATTTATCATTTGTTTAGCAAATAAAAAGTGATTTCTAGTGCAGAGCCGCAGAGCAAAACCCAAGATTTTGACCCAGAAAAAAGATGTTTGAACCAATGGAGAAATGTAAATATTTGAGTATTCTCCACAAGGGTGACATCCTACTCAGAGTTTACGTGCAGTGGCTGGGATTATAAAAACCTCTAAGCATAATTAATGATGGGAGTTGAACAGCCGTGTAGAGCGTTAGAATACAAGACTAATGCAGCTCGTAAGAAAATACCTATTTCATTGAATGGTCAAAGAAATCTAACAGTATATCAGATGCATCCATCGATAAAAAACCCATCGACGGTTTAATATTATAACATAAGTTAATCAGGCGGTTTCTAATCATACATAACAAAATATACGCCTGTGCAATCACATTTAGCATGCACCTGCATAGAAATCTAGTTGTTTATATAAGCAAGAGATACCATCTGCCATAAAAAGAAATAGCATAGTATTAAACAAAGATTAAAAACCATTAGAAAGAAAGAAAAGTAGACCTTTTTTGAGAGGACTGTAAGAATATCGACCCGTTCACGCCAGGATGGAAAATCACAAAAAAGAAGACGGTCTAGCCTTCCAGGTCGCAACAGTGCAGCATCAAGTAGATCTGGCCGACTATTTCCACAGGGTATAAATGACAAAATTAAACCCATGTGCAATACATAAGCATGAGGGATAGCCAAAAAAATATAAAGTAGTAAAGAACGGTGATAAAAACAGTAACTCGCAGTACATGAGGATTAAATAGAAAAATGTCGTTTGTTTGAAGATTTTTAATCCTATATCAGGAAATCCAACAGGAATCACTTCTCTTTAGTGGTCCCACGTATCTAATACATTAGGTAGAAACAGTATCTGATCCTTCAATCACATTTTTACCCACATTATCGAGCCAGTCTGTTTAATTTCTACAATGAGGAAGATGTAAGTACTTGACTCGATACAAAAAAAGAAAGAAAGAAAAGAAAAGAAAAGAAAAAGGATATGAGGAATCACCTTGTTGCAGCAAACACAAAAACTCCAGTCAAGACCTCCACACCATCTAACTCGGTCAAAAGCTGTATATGCCGAAGTCAAACTCTGGTTAGCGACCATAGCCAAGTAATATAACATTAATTCTATTTGAGATGGGATATAGATTAACCCTGCTTTATTGCAAAGTATATCCATGAGGAAGTGGGGAAAAAATGTTAATACCAATCGCTTGGCAACTAACCTGGTTAACTACACGGTCGGTAACACCAGTGTTGTCATGTCCCCTTTTTGGGGCAATAGAGTCAAACTCGTCAAAGAAAAGAAGGCAAGGTGCTGCAGCAGCTGCTTTAGAGAACAAATCACGGACCTGGAATAACAATAAAAATCAGACTGCAGTTTTTCATTAAAGATAATGAAAAGATAATGAAAGGACAACAAGAATCGTCATGAATGGTATATGTTCCATTAAGCTCTAGGTATAGTTGTGCCCTTAGAGTTGATCGCGGTTGTATAGCAAATATATCATCTTTTCCCCATCTTCTACTAGACTTCTCCATAGTCCTAGAATTTGAAGGATGCCAACTGGTCATCAAGGACTATGGCAAGCTTCTCTCTGGTCATAGTTTTTTTAAGCCCGGAATTAGGCACTTATCTTCGGATAGGGTTGACGTCGGTTCGTCAGCCGGTCGTAAAACTTGGAAATTGTAATCAATGCCCATAGCAAGTCTCCAAACTAAGACAATAAATCTCTACAGTATTCACGGATGGACATCTTGCTTATATTACTACGGTGCGCAGCACTATCTACTAAATAAAAAGAGTTTTTCTACCAAAACTAATCCCAAGGGTGCTGAAAGGACAGTATGCCCACTAATGCATGTTGAGCAGCCCTGGTTCCACCTTTGTATGAAATCAGGAAAATTCAATTAAATAATGGTCTTATAATATGCCTCCAAACAAACTTCATAATTAAAGACCATAAACTCTTTAAACTACTTTAGTTTAGCAGAATGCCAGTATTATATATGACTTGATACATGGTATTATCAATTTGATGCAAGAATAGGGCTAAGCACTATATTGGAACATTGGGTGAAATTTTCTCAATGTATGACCAAATGATAAATGTGATTAGAACTATAGGAGCAGCTTTTGTAAAATTAAGAAAGAAGCATTAGACCAAGAAAGGTTTCAATGTACAGATCAATTACAGAAAAGAATTAGAGTATAAATAATGAATAACTAACTAATAAAACCCAGAAACCCATAATCATGAAAGAAATGCCCCTCCGGAGCATTTTTCCCCTATACTTTCTTCACAATGGTGAAATATTGCATATTGCAGTGCTAAAGTAGACATCGTAGGATCGCAAATCTTGATCAACAAGAGGACATTATATACGATGGTTGCAATACCAATAATGGTGTTGAGATGGATGAAGCATTAAGTAATTAATAGCTAAGTGGTGAGGAATTGGTGAGGCGACATGATCAAGGGTAACAAAAATATGGCAGTTTCTTAAGGAGGGAACAATTCAGATAACAAGAAGATTTTAAGATAACCCAATAATAAATATCTGAAATGTCCTTGAGGCATGTGTAAATAAAGCCCTATGTACAAAGGGTTTGCTAAAAGAACACAAAGCAAATGTTACATCAAAGCAGAACGAAAACTGGAGATAGCAAAGATGGTACTGAATACAGTTATAGAGTTGCATGCCTTCACAAATATCCAAGGTGGAAATATTTTTTTCATAAACCTATTTATAGAAGAATGAAGGTGTCTTACGGCTTGCTCAGAAGCACCGATATACTTATTTAAAAGCTCAGGACCCTTGACAGATATAAATCTTAGCGAACAAGCAGCTGCAGCAGCCCCAACAATGTGAGTTTTTCCACAGCCAGGAGGTCCATACAATAAAACATTTGATCTCAACCTCAATGGCGAGCTTGCAAATATAGTAGGAAACTTTGAAGGGAATTCGATCATCTGCCAGGTGAAGGAGATGAGAACAAGTATAGATTTACTGGAGCGAAACTTTACTTGATGCACAAGTGAAAACATCAGTAACATAAAAAACCTATTTGAACAAAGAAACTTCATCGATAAAATGGTCTACTAGTTCTTAGCTGCCAATTAACAACAAGAAAATTGACTATATGCATAGAAGAATATCTTTTGGGAGAAAAAATGCATTAAAGGTTCGAAGCAAGCTTGTATTTAAGGCTATGTGTGTGTCTATATATATATATATATATATATATATATATATATATATATATATATAATGGGTAAGGCTAATTTATTCCCGGGATTCCCTTCATGCATGCATAAAGTAAGGATAGTTTGGTCATTTAAAAAGGGATGGAGAGTGAAGAATCTTAAAAAAAATCCTATAAGATTTTCTCTCGTTAAATTAATCAATTGCCTCATTAATTCCTGGTTTCTCCACATTCTCTCCTTTTCAAATGATCAAAACTATCTTTGCTTTATGCATGCATGAAGGACAGGTGAAGTAATTATTCACAGGGCATAACTAAGCTGGTTTTGCCCAGGGAGTAAATTAGCCTTATCCATATATAATACCTCTGGTAGTTAGGTGTATTTATTTTTAAACACTATCATGATATGCTTGTCAGTAAAATTATAGTTAAAATATGAAAAATAAGAACCTTCTTGTGTGCAAATATACCTAGCAAAGGTATGAGAGATGCTTAAAATATTTCCGAGAAGTGCCATAAAAATTTCATATATGTTTTTATATTTTACAGAATAGAGTGAGGGGTTGTTCAACGTGTCCCAAACTTGTGTCTATTAAGCATGCAAGACATGCCGAGTAGAACAAGAACATGGTATCACAATATAACTTTCCATGCAACATAGCTTGTCAGACACATCTAGAAGCTTCCCCCAACTTTTGGACAATTCTTGGATACACCACGCCAATGTATTAAGGTAATTTAAATCTTTCATTTTCTAAATGAAAGAAATTAATGTCAATGGAAAAGAATTGACATTATGGTTTAAATTAAGACGTACTAAGCAAATATTTGAGGTAAGATTTATATAAGATGGATAAAAAATTGAAATTATTAAAGTAAGACTTAATAAATATCAAGTAGGATTAAATCATTCTAGGCGGTGATTAAAAATAAATAGTTAAGTCTTATTACTGATGTGAAGTAATAGAAATATGTGGAAGTTGAGAAGTTAACGATCATCATATAAATAAAAAATATGAATAGTCGAATAATGATCTTACCTCATATTTTATGTTCCATCATGCATTCATGCATTGTTGGCATAAAACAAAATCTTGTGTCGTGTACATGGTCATGTGTAATTTTTAAGACGCCAAACTGTTGGCATATCTAGAGCATGTGATATACATAAAAATAAACCAAAACCAACAACTGGCAGCAAATGTCGAGTCATCTAAAATTAAATAATGCACTTATTTTCTTATTATTTCCAAATTCAGAATTGGTATTATATAAAACGTTATGTGTATGACAGAGAGTGGAAATACTTGAGAATAAAAACACAGCACAATTCTATAAATCATTCACTAAACACTCTTCTTAATAAAGTTTTCACAAACTATACATTACCAGCAATATTTAAATAACCACAACTAGATGAATGGTTCAAAAGGAAATAATCATATTTTTTATTCTTGAGAAAGCTAACTTCATGCGAACAATGTATCTAAGAGAAAATAAGTTGATAAACCTCCTGAATGGCTTTCCTGATGTCGTTAAGGCCACCAACATCATCCCATCCACTACGCCCACCTTCAGAAGCAGCCTTCGTAAGACCACGCATAGCAACAGGAACAAAGTCATGCATTGCTCGCGAGAAATCGTCCTTCACCAAAGTAGGTTTATCATGTTCTTTGAAGGCAGCATTGGAAGACAAAAAGCGGCTAACTGCAGCGTGAACTGCTCTATCAACCAAAATGTCCTGCATATGAACAATAAGCAACAGCATTAACAAGAGATGCTGGTTTCTCGGCAGTTATACCCATCTTTTACTGATGCAGAGCCTTAAAATATAACTCATTGTTATATTCATCAGAAAAATAAGTAGACCAGCATCTACGAGAATATGAGTATGTGATATCATGCATTAAGCAGGATTACTTCATACTGTATGGACAACACACATGAAACGGTAATGAGTGTAAGAATGCATATCAATACAAGTAGAATCAGTACATATTTAATGCAGTTTTCATGGAAATGTAATATGTCTTGCAATTAGTATCCTCCAATGTCCTTGGTGGTTTATAGTTAATTTTATGGTCTCATATACGAGTGTTCTGCACATCTTTAAAAACAGGTATTGGGATTGCTTAATATCTATGATTTATGAAAAATTAAGGACAATTATTTGGCATTTTGTTAGATCATAGCATTGAGTTAATGCTCCAGCCATAGACTATAATAAGAAGAGTATGAGGGAGGTTCAAGCATTATAACTACTATGCTCTCCATAATAACAATGAAACCTCGCACTGGCTTCAACCAACTTTTTTATATATATAAAAATCTACTGAAGGTTCATCCAATACTCAAAATAACACACACTGCTTCTAACTTAAATAAGAACTTTCTAACTGATTTACTTAATTAACATAAATTTGCACCAAGAATGAGCTCGTGACTGTGAAGTATGTTGAAATCAGATGAAACACAAAAGAATCATGCATCAATATTGTACGTTTGGGGGTTTATCACACAATTAATGTAAATACTAAAATATTAAATTTAGATTCAAACAATCACTGTCAGATGTGCTTATAAATTCAGACACATGATTCAGTTAATGTTGCATTAATGAACTTGCAAAAGCCAAGACTTTCCATGCAGTAGCACAATCTTGATTACAACGAAAAGTTAGAACTTCTTGCTAAATTTAAACTCAGACTAACCAGCATCCACTGCCCCTCCTCCCGCTCTATACACAGGCAGACATACAAGCCCTCAACGGTGGAAAGAGAATTTTTTTGGGAACCACATGCATTTAGATGGAGCTATCGGTAGAGAAATAAAATCATGAACATGAAACGGCTGATTTAAAACATTTGAAAATTCGTTGTACTGCTTTCTTTCCCTTCTCTTTTGCAGAGTAGAAAGAAAGCTTCCTTTTGACTTCGATGTGCATTTTCTAGAGGATATGAGAGAAGCATACCAGATATTCGTTGATCCAATGGCCATTAATTAAGTGTTATGAGGAGCACGGTTGCGGAAAATATTATTAAATGTTCTAATCCTTTATGTAATTATGCATACATGCAGATTTAGTAATTTTTAAGGTACCGTCTTGCTATTATACCAAATACACCTGTTTGTAATACATATAGATTTAGCTAGCTTAGATTAGATTTTAAAAAGAATGTAATTTTGTTTCCTTTGTTGGATGATCTTGTTTTCGTATTGGAGAATCTATAGAGATGCATATCTAGTGAGATCAAATTTTAGAAAGATAATCCAATTTGAACTTAATGTCATTTGTTAAGTAGGAATCCACCAACTGGAAAAGGCATTCCATAGGCATTTCGAGGAAAAATACCAAGTCATATGCGTCGTATCCATCACATTTTGAAGCAATATCAGAAATTATATCCTCTGAGCACTGTAGTACACGTTTCTGGACTTCATGCTTCAATATAGCTCCACGTTCAGAGACAGCAGGAGCAGGCAGTTGAACATGAAAATCAAACCTCCCTGGAGAGGTATAATATTCAGCATAAAAATGTATTATAGTTATAGTAAAAGAAGTAATAGCTAGATCGCATTGACTAGCACACAGGTCCAGATGGAATCATTCTTCATATGAATAGAGAAGACACCTGAAGAGCTTAAAGACTGAGGCAGGCTCCCAAGAGATTGTGCCAAAGCCATAAATGCAATAGGACCATATCCACAAGAGCTACGATACTTTTCCTGCGCAAATTACAAAGCAAACAACTTAAACTTGATTCTCAAACAACATAAATGCAATAACCTAACTCTTTGGTGCTACTGCTTTTTTCAATTGCATTAGAAATTTTAAAGTAGGGTAATTTACAAATGAACTTCTTACCCCATACTCATCCAGAATATCAGAGAAGAACTTTACAACAGAGGTAGAACTTGGGGGCTGAGGCCCATCAAACTCGGAAGAAGATGAAACAATGTTGTCTAGATCATCAAAGATTACAATGGAAGGTGAGTGGATCATGGCTTCAGACATGTAGCTCGTAACTGCTTGGCGAATTGTCTCTCTCTTTTCTAGAGCGAGTTTTGAACAGCTTACGAAAATTCTATTATAGAAAATCATCATCAGGATTCATCAAAAAGGGAAATTATCATCATAACTCATTAAAAGAAAAGGAGAAAATCATCAGGCGTATTCAATGTAAAGCACAGTCCATTATGATCTAATAAAAAAGCCCTGCAAAATAAGATATAATTCGAAGTGGTAAAATGACTAGCTGATTTCTTACATGTGTGCTAAGATTTCTGGGTGTTCTTCAAAATATCTAGCAACAGCCATGGCTAACATACTTTTACCAGAACCCTGTCATATAGGAAAATGCAGTAAGGGGGTTGTTTTAATACAAAGGAATTCGAAACTAATGGGAGTGATCTCAAAAAACTCCAAAGCATAAAAGGACAAATAAGCCTATATGGTTGCTAGTAGCAATTAATTAGCTTCCGAGTGGTATCTAATTCATTCCTACGCATCAATAATAAAAAAATGTTTAGCACTCCCATTGGCATCAGTGAGATGGACAACTAACGCTCAGAAGCTCAGAGCAGGGAGGGAGGGAATTTGATACACTACAACATTCAAGCATGTGATGAATGCATTAGGTATGATATATGATCATGCAAAACTCACAGCCGTGACACGGTATCTTTGTACATATGCAGCGATCATATGTTGCATTATCGAAATATGTTCATTTTTGCATCCATCGATGCATTGGTTAGAGGTCTTTAAATCTTTTGGTTTTTCATACACATATATTTGAGGGCGATCAACTTGAACGGATCGGATCGTTAAAATATGTCATAGAACGAGAGTTCCCGTTTTTTAAAAACATGAACCGGTTTGCAATAGATCACTCCCATATATATATATATATATATATATATATATATATATATATATATAGAGAGAGAGAGAGAGAGGGGGGGGAGACTATGATCCTATCGGAAGGATTTTAAAACAAATCCTTCCCACCTTTTCACTACTAGATTTACTTTGGGATGTGTGCGTTCAATTATGTATGTTTGGTAATAAATGAAAGCTTTTATTCATAATTGGTAGCACACATCCTAAAGTTAATCTAATGGTGAAAAAGTGGGAAGGATTTGTTTTGAAATCCTTCCGATAGAATCCTAGTCGAACACTATATATATATATATATATATATATATATATATATATAGAGAGAGAGAGAGAGAGAGAGGAGTATAAAGTGGCACTGTACGAATTTCCTACATTGGCGGATGACTTGGCACAACAGCATCCATCGATGCATGTGCATGTTTATATTCCAACTAAAAGCATTAATTGCATTTGATTGGAAAAAAGATAAAGTGAGAGGATCCATGAATAGTGTATTCCCATGTGTCCCACCACTGTAGAAAATTCCTATACATGCACTGTATACTCTGCATCCTCTCTCACACACACATACACATGGAGAGAGAGGGAGAGGTAAGGTAAGGATATGGTTTCTTACAGGAGGCCCATAAATAAACACATGCCCAGGATGAGGAAGTTCAAAAGCCTTCAATAGCTTTCCTGAAGATGGAGATAGAAGTACAAACAACCCTGCATAAATTCCAAACTTGTCATTTACTGATACATTGTAATATTTACCAAGAATATTCTTGGTAGTAAAATAACTATATATAGCAAACAAAAAGAAACACATAAATTCATAATTTAAAAAAAAAAACATAAACGAAAATACCCACGGTTAGTAATATCAGAAGTAGCCTTCTCCAGCCAACTAAGAGAAGATAGACTCAAATTAAAGTTTTTGTTGAAGCTACTCTCCATAGCTGATTCAAGGGCTACAGGATCACCTACCTCCAAGTTTCCAAGATTTAGTTCCCAGTCATGGAGATCATTGCCTTTTTTAGTTCTGGCTCTTAAAACAAGCTCATAAGTATTTTGATGATCATCACGGGAAGAACCATCAAAAGTTGTCTTCAAAAGATATAAGAGATCAATTAGTGATTCTCTGCTACCACTTCCTTTTTCAAGGATCCAACCATATGGTGACAGTTCATTTATTTCCTTCCCTGATTTTATATTTGTCACTTCAAAATGAAACAAAGTTTCACTTGTCAAAACCACCGAAGTGGCTTCTATTTGACCAGTATATGATGCAATTTCCTTGAGCTGTCCAATAAGCCAGGCCTGGATAAGAAACTTCTTTTCCTGTGCAGCATTGTGCTCAGCAACATTTCCACCTCCATTTTCAAAAATATCACGTGAAAGATCGGAAAGAAACTCTTTGTGTTGCCACAAGTCTTTCGGATGTGTATTAGGAAACACGTTTGCATTGGAAGGCATAGTTTTGCGCTTAAGCGTTGTCTGGCTCTCAAGATTGTCCTCCAGGTTGTTAGCATTAATCCTGTTCTTCTCCAATAACTTAAACTGACAAGGAGAAAGTGTCATTAAAGATACGTCCTTCTTTGGAGGATTGTAGAATTTCTTTACATAAACCCCTGCACAAAGAATCACTCAATCAGTAACACAGTTCAAGGACTGCATTGGGAAAAGCCACAATAACTTGTAAGTTAACACCCCAAACAATTGACATATGTTATTGGCATTTTAGTGTTACCAGTTATAACTTTGTGGCTTAGAAAATATGCTGACAATATCTAAGCATGAAACTCTATATTCTGATGTCTACGAGATCTTGGAAGGAGAAAAGCATGTCAGAAAATGAAGCTGGAAAAAGAATGAATCCGGATATGATGGATATTTTTTCATTTTATTTTCTTTCTTTCTCTTTTTTTTTGGGGGGGAGGGGGGGTTGTTTGGGTGGTGGTGGGTGGGGAAGGGCCTTTGTCCCTGTGCATCTGTACGTGTATTAACTTGTAAATTGTTCATGTAATCATGTGTGATCAATTCCATTGGGTTAGCTTCAAAATTGAACATGAAATGAATAGCTGCTCTTGGCCCGTCCACAATAGATAACGAGCATGTTACTGTACACCTGCATTCTGGTGCAGACATCTAGCAGCCTTCACCAAGGCTACATAGCAAGTAAAGTACAACTTTCCAAGTGTCAAATAGATGACACAGACAGTTGATAAAGAAATGACTGCCGAAATAGTTGCCCAAATATACTAAAATGTACACACTATATTATTGATTGATAAACAAATCTAAGAAATTGATTAACCTTTTAGAAGACCATCTGTTCTAACTTCTCATTCAGTTAGAATTACATAAACAGCTAAGATTACAAGATGAATGTATAGTTAACATTCAGAATTAACAGTATCACATATGAATGAGTAGTAAGTTTTTCCTAACATAATAAAATCTATCAAAAAAGTACATCACTATATACAAGCTCATAATACAGTGCATGCATCACAAAGAATAGGAAGGATGCCGCAACAAGACATAAATTATGTCTAATGTTAAAACAGTATTCATTTACTTCATAATCCATTGTAAAACAGCACTGCAGATCATATTAAGAAGAACGGAGAGGTTTACAATAAACTTGAAAAGAAGGGTGCAGTTTCGGTACTTACACGAGTGTATGCCTGCTTGTAGAAAAAGACGAAGGGAGTGAGGAAGCATAACATGCCCTTTTGCAACTGAGTCTGAAAATAAGAGACGAACAACTGAATGTCTAGCAATATCCCTACTACTGGTTAAGCTCCCATTATCCTCTCCCACACCAGAATTATCGTTTTCTTTTCCTCGTTTATTATAATTTCTGTTCTGCAGTTTCCCATGTGTTGTTAATCTGGGCAACACGGTGACTAATTGAAGATTTTCATATGAAAATTTCTGAGCTGTATCTGGATGTATAAAAGCAACAGTTGTGAGTACTACTCCTAGCTCAAAACCTTTGAATTTCAATCTATGCACATGCCCCTTTCCCGATGCTTGTACACGAAGAAGTGCTCTTGTCTTTAGTTGATCTTCTAATAGACTCTGACTTTGGACGTCCTGCCTTGCCTCCACTCTTTTCTTGCGGATTTTCGGTGCAACAGCAACTTCAGTTCCTGGGACAAGTTGCACTGGAACCCCAAAAAGAAATCAGCTATAACTAAAACAATCCCCGACAAAGAGTAAGCAAGCAGTAACAAACAGGTTGAAGTTAACACCTAGCAGTGAGAAATTGATAGAAGGCATAAGAGCGTGACCTAATAGACCATAAAAAGACATAAATAATAATCATGATTATCATTTCCTACATGCAAGATGGAATAAATCAATCTATTAGGCCGTGTTCTAGGGGGGAACCATTAGACTTGTTATACCAATAAATTAATTCGCATTTCCTATATACTCTAAGAAACTACCTTCTGGGTTTAAACAGATTGTGTTTTGAGAAACTTGAGAAAGGATACTACGGCGATGTTCTTGTGAATTGCCCAAGGGAACTCTTGGTGCATTGCTTCACTGATGTTTGTTTTGGTTAACCAAAAAAATAACTTACCATTTTCAAACCTCAATAATATATCCCATGATATAAAATATTATACAACATGGCCATGCAGAGCATCCAAATGGATTCCTCTTACCTACCGGAGCTCTCAGGAGAAGTTGAAACAACAAGAAACTCCACCGTTACATGTCCATGCAACCACAAAGGGAATCTCATTCCTTCGCTGACAATACCGACCTGCATTTAGCAGATGCGCACATTCTCTATTGTCATGTATATACAAAGTATAATGTGAAAGAACCAACAAAGTAACAACTAATTACTTTTGCAATATATGCAATCAACATATGCAAACAAGGAAGCTCACTAGCTATATAGAACAGATACAAATGACCCGTCTCATACTTGGAATCACATCTCCGTCTAAAAAATAAGGCACGGATGCAGTCATGACATAGTGGCTAGGATTACCTGTTTCAAGATGACTTCTTCGGCAAGCTCCGAGTTGAGCTCCAGCACTTCCCAATCATCCTCGCTGTTAGGCTCTATCGTCACAAACCCCGCCTTCGGAATGTCCCCTGTTGCTCTCACTTGAACCCTGGCACGATCCGGCAACGAGATGCACTCTGCGAATCGTTGCGCCACCTGCCAAAAAACCACACAAACCCAAAATCGTACCAAAAACACGGCAAGATAAAGAAATCAAGCAATTGATTGATACCTCGATCGATGAGGATTTGGATGCGGATCCTGACCAAGCGACGTTCCATCGACCGCCGGAGGATCGTGATCGGAGCTCGAGGGCGAGGATCGGGGGGAGGAATCCAGCGGAGGTGGTCGATTCTAGGGTTTGGATGAGAGAGAGTGGGAGAGAGACGAAGCAGCTCTCGATTGTTGCATCTAATTTTACTTCGAGCTCCATTGTTTTAGATTTTTTTCTTTTTAAATAATCGATCGAACCCTAAAACCCTGAGAAAGATGATGATAACAGAAAGAGATGACGTTGGGAGTCGTTTCGGTAGAAGAAACAAGATAAGTCATGCTAGGAACAAGGTGGGTTCCACACGAGAGCAGGATGGCCTGAGCTTGCGATCTGGAGTGCCTGCTATGAGTGAGCCTGGACATTAGCCCAGCAAAAAACACCTCTTGACATCTAATCCCCTGTGCCCCAAACCTTGAGAATGCAAATTATTCTGATTTTCGTTTGTTGCTTTTGTGTTGATATGGATCGGTAATATTGGTTATCGATGAGCTGAACTCACGAAGGAGCTCGAGCCAAGCTCATTTGTTTATTTATGAACTCTACTCATTTGTAAGCAAGTTATTAACAAATCAAACTCGAGCTAAGGTAGATGATCGGAACCGAAATTGAGCCAGATAAGCTCAGCTTGAAGCGAACCTCGGGTGAACTCGAATTTCCTCAGGTTTAGCTTGTTTACACCCCTGCCGATCTTTTTTTCAGGAGCCGCTCTCCACATGTGCCTCGTCTCTCTTTAAACCACCTACTGTCCTAATAAGTTATAATTTAACTTTTTCTGCCTCTCTCTGCATACTGACTAACCAGACTGGTTTATTTACACGTATGATGCAAGCTGACCGAACAAATCTTGAAGGAAAAATAATACATAAGTTTATTACCTTAAAAAGTGTTTTATTTTTATCTTACAATTTTGCTTATGGTGTATATACAAAAGATATAGTTTGATATCATCCATTGTCTAGATATAATAGCTTATTTACCAAAATCTGCCAGCACGTTTGGGCCAGTGACATTAAACCATCAATATCTTTCAAAACAACAGAAAGCTATCATGGCCCAAACGATCGAACGGCAGTCAAACTTTAATGATGTTGGCGGTTCAATTCAAATAACCATTTTGCCTTGTTTATAAATAAAATCAATTAATTATTACATTAATACCTTTACTTTCTTGTTAAATATTAATTAAGCAATTAATGATGGTGATTCAAAGCACATTGGTGATAGCACAGTGTAAAGCATGTCACTGGAGGCGAGAGTAAAGAGCGAGAAGATAATGATGATAAGAGAGATGATGAAAATGAAGAAGAAGATGATGATGATGAGGGCATGAAGGTAATCTTATCTTGGCTATTAAAGCGCTACAGTTTTGAGCATTACGGTATTTAAGTGCTGGAAAAAGAAACTGCAAGATATTTTATTCCGTGCAAAGTGTGAAAAATGATGGTATTACTAAGCAACTAGTGGTAAACCCTGCACGATGTGCAGGACTTCAAAGTGATGGTTGAAAATTCTTCGTATAAATAGACTTTGATCTTTTTTATTATCGTTGATTCATAAAATTGTCTATCTTTCTAAGAATGATAAAAGTAAATAATTGGAAATTTCAAACATAAGTATTTCTTAAAGCTACATCATATCGTATAAGAAAAATATCTTTTTACCACGGCATCTTTTATCAGGAAAGAAAAAAAGAAAAAATCTTTTAAATAAAAAAATCATAATAGTTTTAAAACAATAAATATTAGATTAGACTAAGAGTATATAACCAAAATAGGAGAAAAATACTTAAAAATTATTCTTAAACCTAAATTAATCTTCTTAATTGATTTTTCAGTGAAAAGGAGAGAAGAAGAAAAAAAGATTTGTGTTTTTATGCGTAGGACTTGGAAGAGACATGTGCTTCTTAATTTTTATTCAATCTAACATCCATGAAGAGCCGGTGGGTACTCCTCTAGGCTACTATAAGACATAAAATCATAGGTTAAATTGTCAAAACAAAATCCAAGCACATTTTTCCGCTAGCAAAAACCCTTAGTCTCGAAAATGTAGTCAAAACCTCCCTAAAAAAGATTTTAGTTGTCAAAAAACCCCTTATCCGTGATATCTAGTAGTTTCCTACTATATCTAGTTTTCTGCGATATCTAGTTCTCTGTGATATGTAAGCAGTGGCCAGTAATATCTAAGCAGTTGTCTGTGATATATAAACTGTTTCCTGTGATATCTAAATAGTTTGTATAAATTGATTAGATATAGCATGCTACTATACAGATACTGCAGGGAAATTTCGGCGGTGATGGAGCTCCTTTTCGGGTCTCCGTCGATCTCCCGGTGGATCTTGGAGGTGATCTCCTGTTGCGTGTGGGTCTCAATGGGTTTTGAGGAGATTGGTGGTTTTGAGGAGTCTGCGCCGAGTACCTGTAAAGAAGTCCCGGGGTGGTTTGGTACCACCGAGGACCCTCCGACGATCAAGTTAGCACAAGATCCGAGCAGAGTAACGGCTAAGTGGGATGAAAAAAGCTTACTTGACCCTTCTGTGATGGGGGTTTATATAGTGATGACAGCACGCAGCAGCAGGCGCGAGAATCTCACTGGCAATTACGCTCCCGACGTCACGCCTGTAGGGTTCCTAGGCACACTAACGAGGTTCCACAAGGCATCAACCATGCCAAAATCAAAAATTTCTATGTGCCGTGAAACCCTAATACTAGATCGTTAACTAGAGATTAGACGAAAACAATACATGTAAACAAATTTACTAGAAAGTGAAAGGGGCTACAACCTTTGTAGATCCGGTCCACCACTCCTTTAGCTCCGTGATGACGTCCCTCCGCTACAACCATCGGAATCCTGGACTCTCGCGGTGGTTTCATCGAAGGAATGATCGGGCTAGGTCGATAACTTCGATGCCGAAGATGATTTACGTCAAGGCGACTCTAACCCGAGCTCCAACTTCACCAAGTCATGAAACTTGTGAAGAAAACACCCTATACTACATGGAAAGTGGTAGAGGATGAAGAAATAGGAAGTGGGTTCACTTTGGATTTGGATTTATCACTTGATTATTTCTAGCAAGTGTTTTCTTTCTTCTTCAAGAAGAAGAAGAAGAAAGAAAATGGAAAAATGAATTAATTAAAATAGAAAATCAAGTGACCCTTATCATATTGCAACCATGGGTGAGTTAACAAGTGTAGAGAATAAAATAGGGTTTAGATAAAATGGTTAGGTCAAGGAAAGAAACAAAATGGTTATGACTTTCAAAACTTCATGAAGCTTCAAGTGTAAAACAAAACAAGCCACCATTTTATTTCTTGCCAAAATAAATAAATAAATAACATAAATAAATAAGTAAAAACCCTAAACCCTTAACTAAACATGGTTTAAGTCTTACACACACCCATGTTTGCATGTATCATCAAACATGATACAAACAAGTGCACAAAAATATATCACATATACAACTTGTGCATTTCAAGTGAGAAAATCAATCTTGAGTGAACCAATACTAGTTAATGTAAAGTAATATATCAAATATATAATTATACATTAAATCATTAAATCAACACTTGATTTAACGATCCGGTCATATCACATACGACCGACTAATATCAAGTGTATCAATGTATCGAATCAACACTTGATTCGGTAACCCGGCTATATCACATATAACCGTCCTATGATACATATCGCGAGAATAGAATACAGTATCGCATACTGGTATTATTCTCGGTCCCGCACATATCTCATATGCGCTCCTATTTCGTTTTGCTCGAGCCAGGAAACCTCTGTGTAGGACTCTAAATACTCGTCAATACGCCGGTAGCAGGTGATGATCATATCAAGCACCCACAAGCCGCAAGCGGTCTGCTAAACGTAACGGCCACCCGGGTATTGAGCGATCAGAAGATCAACGAGCAAGCCCGCTCACACTCCTGTGAATCCATCCAGTAACACTTACCGTACAATCCGGTCTCGTCGTCTGATATGTCGCATATTTCACGTAGGGGTGGTAAACGTCAGACCCCAGTAGCTCGATAAGTCGTGTCGATATGAGGTCTATAACAGTTCGAGAAACTACTGGTAACACTTACCAGTAAATCTCAGCAACCCTGGCCAGGGATTTCTGGTTATGCCAATCAAACAGCGCAACATCAACTCCCTATACCAGGAGAGACGAATCCCCTCCTATCGCTCATTGCCTCCATGTGATTCGGGACTGTACCCAAAAATCACCATTTTGCACGCCCTCTTGGACGTGGTAAGGTGGAAATCAAAGCACAGTGGGAATCACACAAGACTCTATGACGATCTCGGGTTTACAGACTAACCTGTACCAGTGTCTGTCACGCCCCGCTTCCCAAAATACGGAATACGAGGGGTAGACAAGGCCAGCCATGCTCCTACGGTCAAGGAAAAGTCCTGCCGTAGTCACACTTCGGCTTCTAGTTTCTCATGGTAAACAGTAATATTGCACAGGTAATGAGAAATGCAGTAACTGAAGGAAACAATATAAAGTCTGACCTGAAGTGGAACAAATGAAGGCAACACGGGAGGGCAAGTAAAGAAGTCTGTGATGCACGTCTAGTTCTGGTCCAGGCTAAAATCTTCTCCTCACACTGAGCATGCATACTCAGGTCGTCAGAGCGACACAATAGCAATATAATGTATATGATCAAGTAACAGTTCTAACAGTGGTAATAGATATGAATAACAGTAAATCAATGACAGCATGAATATAAATGAGCAAAGATAAATGCAGCGGAGCAGTAAAGCAGTATAACGATATGTCATGTATGTCAACACAGTATATAAGGAATGTAAACGACAGTAACCCTATCAGTCTCTAAGTCTCACTGCACAGGTCAATAAGTCTATCGTCAGTCCAAGTGTGAGAGTCAACCACTCGCGAGTGTCCTCCACCCAAGGGTAGAACCCAAGGGCAAGGGACCACGGGCCCAACATGTAACGAGTGTATCACGGTGATATAGCACATACCCTGTAAATCTCCATATAACTCCCTAAATATATAAGCCGGCATGGGACTCCCGAGATTCTGTTGAATTCACACTTGAACTACCCCACACCCCGTGGTCTACATCAAACGCTAACCATCACCCTAAATACTAATCGATCCGTGACAAGTCTGCGCGAGAACTGGAGGCAGGACCTCCATCAAGCACGTCCCGACTAATACCTAAGATAAATGGCAGTGTCGGATGCCTTATCTGTGACATCCGTGCAAGCGCTTCCATAAGTGTCCCATACCACTTATAGTCACACGTACACGCATCCCACAGACGTCGACAATGCAATAGAATAAAAGGGACACTGATTGTGCGCAAGTACGTATCACTTTCACTTAATCACGAATACACGAACACTGACGTACTTGCCACAATCAACACTAAAATCTAACACTGGGTAAATGCACGATGTCACTAGGTTATCAATACAACGACATGGGTATGATATGATGCGTGAACAAGTATATAAACATGGTGAGGATGTTATAAAACTGCATGCTTTCACTTGCACGATTTATCATGAAACATATGTATATAATTTGACGAAATGACAAACAAGTAGTAATTAGTATGTTCAGTTATCTATCCATCTAATTTGGTTTCGAGCCAATCGGGTTTCAGGATCATTAGTTATAACTGTTTCATTTTAAGCGCACGCGGCTGGAAATCCGGTTTCAGAATCAGGAATCCATTTCGCAACGCATTTTAACCCCAGTTGGGATCATAATTTAGCGACGCTACAGTTGGATGAATTCTAGGGTTTTCAGTAAGGTTTTCAACGCAACAAACGGATCTTCAATCGCGTCTGTATGTTAGTATTTATAATCTGTTTAATATCAACATGTCAATTCTGATTCTGCTGGGACTGTTGTGTGTCCCGATCTCCTAAATTACAGATTAAATAGTAAATGATAACGAAACAGGATGAAACCAAAAGTGTTGTCTAGCTAACAGAATTACCTACAATAAGCAGCGGAGTTCCGCAACCTACGAGTTAAGGGAATCCCATGGTATCCATTACGGAACAGCAAGCAATGACTGGAGTAGCTCTGGACTGCAGTCCAGAGTCGCACTCCGATACAATTATCATCACAGTTTAAGTAAAGGTATGTCTAGGAATTAGTACAGGGTTAAAGCTCGTCGAGTTGGCTTCGATTTGAGCCCTCGAGCACATCAATCTAGCATGTATATAATTTATGGTAATTTTTGTGGTTTTCAGGTACAGAAAATATCCAGTTTTACAGGCAAACTTGGGGGTAGTCGTTTTGGTCATAAACAATGAAATTATCCAACGAAACCTGCACACGTTGTTCATCCCTACAAGGGCCAAAGTAATTTATCCAATTCCGCCTAATTTGATAAGGATTTCCTATGTGAACAAGTATCGAACAGTTGTGCCGAATAATATAACGGAAGGTAAAGTATGATTTATACACGATGTTGGTTTGTAACAACGATAAAATAGCATGTAAGCAAGTAAAGAACTTGCCTGGAGGCGTCTAGACGATGTACGGTGGCTGTGACGTCACGAACGCGCGACACACACGCGGCTCGGCACCTGACTTGGCTCGAACACGAGTCTCGGCACGACGACTCGCAGTTTGGTGGTCGGGCTCGGCTGTGACGCTTGGCTCTCTCTGTTGGTAGTATGTGGGTGCGACGGAGAGAGGCTGTAGAGTTAGACACAGAGAGAGAGAGTAAGTGAACAGAGAGAGAGAGAGAGAGAATTGAGATATAGAGAGAGAGAGAGAATTGGGAGAGATATGCAGAGAGTGAAAAGAGAGAGAGGGAAAACACAGAGGGGATAGAACGAGAGAGAGGGAGGAAGCTGGGGGAGAGAGAGAGGGAGGTCAGGAAAGGGAGAGATAAGACTGTGAGAGATGATCGGAGGTCGGGGAGTGAGGTCGACGAGGATGATGTGTTGACGACGGTGCAGTGGGCCTGCCGACGAGAGGTGTAGGAGGCGGGGCTCAGGCGCGGTGCTTTGGGAAGCAGGAGGAGGAAAGACGAGGGAGGGTGAGGTGAGTTCGAGGGAGTGAAGGAGAGAGAGAATAACTGAGGAGATGAGGGACTGAGAAAGAGGCAGAGCACAACGACGATGGCGACGATGTAGATGATGATGGGGTGACGGTGGAGGTTGATCGGCGGTGAGGCAGGAGTCGGTTCAGGTGCATGGAGAGGGTGCTCGGGAATATCGGGTCGTGTGGGGTCGTAGAGGACAAGGGAGGTTGAAAGAGGGTCGACGACGAGGTTCGCCGTCGTCGTCGGAGGGCGACGAGAGGAGCAGGGGCACGGGCGTGGGTGAGGGAGTAGGAGGGGAGAGGAATGGAGAACGAGTGAGAGAGAATTTGGAGGACGAGATGAGGGAGCTGGTCGCGCGTCGTGGGGGTAACGGTGAGCGAGGCACGACGCGTGTCGGGCGGCGACGTGGGCGCAACGGCAGGAAACGCGCGCGCAAACTGCGGAGGTAGCCGTTGGGGACGAAGGAGATGCACAGTGCGGGGGCGTGGGCTGAAGCGGGCGCGGGCCGGGCCGAGCTGGGCCGGAGAGTGGGCTGGGATATTAAGGATATAAATAAGAAATTGAGGAGAAAGGAAAGATGGGCTGATGGGCTGGTGTAAATAATTTAAGGGATTATTTAGAATGAAAAGTGGGCTGCTGAGATTGGAATGGGAAGGGCCAGTGGGGAAAATTTTGGAAGGGAAATGAGTTAAAAAGATTTTATTAAGAGAATTTGAATGGGATGAGTAAATTGGTTTAAAGGGTGAAAATAAACTAAGTGGGCTTAGATTATAGGGCTGAGCTCGAGCCAAAATAAAACAGAGAAAAAGGAATTAGTTGAGGGAAACAGCCGGGCCAAGGAAAGAAAATAAGGGGGAAAAGACGGGCCGGGGCTTCAATAATAATTGAAGAATCATGAGATTTGGGCTGAGAAGAAAACAGAGGGGCCGGCTAAAGTTTTTCTTGTTTAGGAATTTATTAAGAATTTTGAATGGGCTGAAGGAAAATTAAGAAACAAGGAATTAAGGAAAAAGGAACGGGCCAGGTTGGAATTTATTACGGGGAAAAAAAGGGACATTGGAATTGGGTTGCAGTAAAAGAAATACGCGGTTTAGAAAATAAAATTACAATTATAAATAAGAATACATAGAAATCTAAAGTAGTAAAATACAGGTTTTTGTACAAAAAGGAGCTGGGTATTACATCATACCCCCCTTACAAAAATTTCGTCCTCGAAATTTAAAATAAATGGTAAGTTATACAAACATAAACGAAAGTTGTTATATTGCAAACTAATACGTAGAGATTTACTAGAAATACGTGGACGAAGAAATTTAAAAATGCATATATGAGTAAGAACAGTATACGGAAAGATAGGTCTAATAAATAGAAGGCAGGAACAACTATAAGGGTAAATACATGTATACAAGAATTTAGGCAACAATAGCGAATAATAGTACTCAAGGTTTGTTCGATAGAATCGAACTCAAATATGTGTACACATAAGTATATCGAAGGTAGCAAGGTAGAAATAATAAGTATGAGACACCATCATTTATAATAGTAAACACAGGCACAACACTCGAAAATATAGTAATGAAATTGAGGTAGTGAAAGCTTAATCGACAGGTTAAAACATTTTAAGGTAATTTATCAATCGAATAGTTTTAAATCAACTTAGAAAACTCACATAACGAAAACGGGGAACATGGAACAATATATGCGCAGTGTAAGTTTGCGCTGCAGAAAACGAGTTTAATAATAGCGTACTTAAAATATATGAAATATAGTAATCATTAACACACTCTCTTTGATAAATCCGTAGTACTGAAAACTAACTTTTTTTTTTTGAATAACAATGTCCCTAAATATAATTAGGGTAATAGGAAGAACACAAATAGGTATAGGGCTAGATAGGGTAAAGATTGTGAGGAAGTGCGGCTCAATCAGAAGGTTGAAGCTTGTCGGCTATAGGCTGAAGATCAAGGAGACTGGGATCGGGTTAGCACAGAAGGTGATGGTGAGCAACAAAAGAACTACCAGGTAAAAGTATAGGGGGAGACTAACGATTGGTAAATCTTATGAATCAAGAATTTGAAAGGTTAATGAACTCGGTAATTCATAAGGAAGGTCCTCCTCCCAGAAAGATCTCAAACAGGGTACATACGAAGGGTGAATGGCGGCTCACTCCAAGGATTAGGGTGCGGTACTTTCGAGGGTAACAACTATACAATGAGTAGGGGTGGACAGCCAGGGAATTCAGCAGAAAAATGGATATGGGAAATAAACAAGTATCAGGCGAAACAAAAATCAAAAGGTTTACGAATCCAGAAGGTTTACTTTAGACAAGACAATTTGAAACAAAGCATTCTCAAAGACGGAAAGTGACTCTAAATTATACCCATTTTATTTGGCCAGGAATACACATCAACAGATATTCCGTCAATCGCGGTTGTGGAGATTCAGTAGGTTGCGGTAGGCGCGCGCACTCAGGTAGGGGCGTCCATTTCCATAGCGCTTCGCAGGTACCTTTATTGGAAGTCCTTCCACCACAGGGTCTTGATCTTCTAATCCTTTTTTCTCGGATAGAGCTTCTTCATCGAGATCTGATTCCATGTGATCCTCTCCTTCTGGGTTTTCTTCCATGGGGTCTTCCTCCACTGGATTTTCTTCTATTGGATCTCCCTCGGGATCTTCCTCTATCGGGTCTTCTTCTATAGGGTTCTCTTCAGGATCTTCTTCTTCTTCGTCGGAATCAGCTATCACGTTAAACTCTGGGGCGGCTGCTTCTTCGTCCTCTGGATCGTGGTTTCCGAATTTGACTTGGGGACCGTCGATCTCATCGTCAGAACTCATCAGCGTGCGGTCTAAGGAAACGCAAGATTGTGCATCTTCATTCAAATGCGGCGCTGCTCCTGGTTGGGCCATGGCTCGAAAAGAAAAGTCATGATTAAACAATGGAATGAATAAGGAAAATGGCCAAGTGTACAAAGTAGGGAAAGATATGCGGTGAAAGGAATTGAAAGCTCAGAATTTAAAATACTGTGATAATGAATAGAATTTGATATAGAGAAAACATGAGAATGATACATATATCATGATTCAAATTTTATTTCACCCAACTAAAAGTTCGACGGATACAAAGATTCAAACGGAAGGAAACATTCATAAAAACGATAATATTATTACTGAAAGTAGAAAACATGAAAAATCATTCTTCGACTACTATAACATTGCATTCTCGTCGCGTGAGTTGAATCCTGCGTTTGATCCTCCTTATCGTCGAAGTCCGAACTACGCGGCAATTCTCACTCGGCAGAAGTGGGGGGTGTGGACGAGTTTCTTCCTTGCAGTTCTTTCCTTTCTGGGCAGCCGTTGATGATGTGTTTGTTGGAACCGCATATCAGACATTTCCCTTGAGCACGGCGACAATCTCTCTGAAGATGTCCTGGTCTCTTGCAATACCCACAACATGGGGTCTTCTGTTGCTTCTGTTGACGCTTCATCTTCTTCTCTTTTCCTCGTCTAATAGGGATCCCTTTATGATAGGAGACTCCCGCTGGTGTCTGATTCACCTGTCCCCTCAGTCCTTCAGCTAATAGATCGTTTGTTCGCTCCTGGGCTTCCTTTAAACCTTGTAGTACATTAAGGATCTCAACAGTCTGATTCTGGGGAGCGGATAAAGATGAAGAGTCGTTGGAAGACATGATCCTGAAACAACAATTCCGAGAATGATACGAGTCACATGCTAAATGAATTAAAATATGATATGGATAGAACAAGGATTCAAGAATATCAGAGATGATGAATATCATTACAAGCGGGGAATCAACTGCATGACTTTAAGTCACTTGAATAGAGTACGGTAGTGCAATTGCAACCACGTACCCTTATCAAGTCACCCGAAACCATAGCGAATAGATAGCTGAACACACGATGTGAATATGGATCAAGAGTGACAAGTTTATAATCTAGACCGAGGGACGTCTTAGATTGCCAAACCAAACACGGAAAACTGCAATCCCAAACGATGCAAAACCTGGCTCTGATACCAACTAAACCATGTCACGCCCCGCTTCCCAAAATACGGAATACGAGGGGTAGACAAGGCCAGCCATGCTCCTACGGTCAAGGAAAAGTCCTGCCGTAGTCACACTTCGGCTTCTAGTTTCTCATGGTAAACAGTAATATTGCACAGGTAATGAGAAATGCAGTAACTGAAGGAAACAATATAAAGTCTGACCTGAAGTGGAACAAATGAAGGCAACACGGGAGGGCAAGTAAAGAAGTCTGTGATGCACGTCTAGTTCTGGTCCAGGCTAAAATCTTCTCCTCACACTGAGCATGCATACTCAGGTCGTCAGAGCGACACAATAGCAATATAATGTATATGATCAAGTAACAGTTCTAACAGTGGTAATAGATATGAATAACAGTAAATCAATGACAGCATGAATATAAATGAGCAAAGATAAATGCAGCGGAGCAGTAAAGCAGTATAACGATATGTCATGTATGTCAACACAGTATATAAGGAATGTAAACGACAGTAACCCTATCAGTCTCTAAGTCTCACTGCACAGGTCAATAAGTCTATCGTCAGTCCAAGTGTGAGAGTCAACCACTCGCGAGTGTCCTCCACCCAAGGGTAGAACCCAAGGGCAAGGGACCACGGGCCCAACATGTAACGAGTGTATCACGGTGATATAGCACATACCCTGTAAATCTCCATATAACTCCCTAAATATATAAGCCGGCATGGGACTCCCGAGATTCTGTTGAATTCACACTTGAACTACCCCACACCCCGTGGTCTACATCAAACGCTAACCATCACCCTAAATACTAATCGATCCGTGACAAGTCTGCGCGAGAACTGGAGGCAGGACCTCCATCAAGCACGTCCCGACTAATACCTAAGATAAATGGCAGTGTCGGATGCCTTATCTGTGACATCCGTGCAAGCGCTTCCATAAGTGTCCCATACCACTTATAGTCACACGTACACGCATCCCACAGACGTCGACAATGCAATAGAATAAAAGGGACACTGATTGTGCGCAAGTACGTATCACTTTCACTTAATCACGAATACACGAACACTGACGTACTTGCCACAATCAACACTAAAATCTAACACTGGGTAAATGCACGATGTCACTAGGTTATCAATACAACGACATGGGTATGATATGATGCGTGAACAAGTATATAAACATGGTGAGGATGTTATAAAACTGCATGCTTTCACTTGCACGATTTATCATGAAACATATGTATATAATTTGACGAAATGACAAACAAGTAGTAATTAGTATGTTCAGTTATCTATCCATCTAATTTGGTTTCGAGCCAATCGGGTTTCAGGATCATTAGTTATAACTGTTTCATTTTAAGCGCACGCGGCTGGAAATCCGGTTTCAGAATCAGGAATCCATTTCGCAACGCATTTTAACCCCAGTTGGGATCATAATTTAGCGACGCTACAGTTGGATGAATTCTAGGGTTTTCAGTAAGGTTTTCAACGCAATAAACGGATCTTCAATCGCGTCTGTATGTTAGTATTTATAATCTGTTTAATATCAACATGTCAATTCTGATTCTGCTGGGACTGTTGTGTGTCCCGATCTCCTAAATTACAGATTAAATAGTAAATGATAACGAAACAGGATGAAACCAAAAGTGTTGTCTAGCTAACAGAATTACCTACAATAAGCAGCGGAGTTCCGCAACCTACGAGTTAAGGGAATCCCATGGTATCCATTACGGAACAGCAAGCAATGACTGGAGTAGCTCTGGACTGCAGTCCAGAGTCGCACTCCGATACAATTATCATCACAGTTTAAGTAAAGGTATGTCTAGGAATTAGTACAGGGTTAAAGCTCGTCGAGTTGGCTTCGATTTGAGCCCTCGAGCACATCAATCTAGCATGTATATAATTTATGGTAATTTTTGTGGTTTTCAGGTACAGAAAATATCCAGTTTTACAGGCAAACTTGGGGGTAGTCGTTTTGGTCATAAACAATGAAATTATCCAACGAAACCTGCACACGTTGTTCATCCCTACAAGGGCCAAAGTAATTTATCCAATTCCGCCTAATTTGATAAGGATTTCCTATGTGAACAAGTATCGAACAGTTGTGCCGAATAATATAACGGAAGGTAAAGTATGATTTATACACGATGTTGGTTTGTAACAACGATAAAATAGCATGTAAGCAAGTAAAGAACTTGCCTGGAGGCGTCTAGACGATGTACGGTGGCTGTGACGTCACGAACGCGCGACACACACGCGGCTCGGCACCTGACTTGGCTCGAACACGAGTCTCGGCACGACGACTCGCAGTTTGGTGGTCGGGCTCGGCTGTGACGCTTGGCTCTCTCTGTTGGTAGTATGTGGGTGCGACGGAGAGAGGCTGTAGAGTTAGACACAGAGAGAGAGAGTAAGTGAACAGAGAGAGAGAGAGAGAGAATTGAGATATAGAGAGAGAGAGAGAATTGGGAGAGATATGCAGAGAGTGAAAAGAGAGAGAGGGAAAACACAGAGGGGATAGAACGAGAGAGAGGGAGGAAGCTGGGGGAGAGAGAGAGGGAGGTCAGGAAAGGGAGAGATAAGACTGTGAGAGATGATCGGAGGTCGGGGAGTGAGGTCGACGAGGATGATGTGTTGACGACGGTGCAGTGGGCCTGCCGACGAGAGGTGTAGGAGGCGGGGCTCAGGCGCGGTGCTTTGGGAAGCAGGAGGAGGAAAGACGAGGGAGGGTGAGGTGAGTTCGAGGGAGTGAAGGAGAGAGAGAATAACTGAGGAGATGAGGGACTGAGAAAGAGGCAGAGCACAACGACGATGGCGACGATGTAGATGATGATGGGGTGACGGTGGAGGTTGATCGGCGGTGAGGCAGGAGTCGGTTCAGGTGCATGGAGAGGGTGCTCGGGAATATCGGGTCGTGTGGGGTCGTAGAGGACAAGGGAGGTTGAAAGAGGGTCGACGACGAGGTTCGCCGTCGTCGTCGGAGGGCGACGAGAGGAGCAGGGGCACGGGCGTGGGTGAGGGAGTAGGAGGGGAGAGGAATGGAGAACGAGTGAGAGAGAATTTGGAGGACGAGATGAGGGAGCTGGTCGCGCGTCGTGGGGGTAACGGTGAGCGAGGCACGACGCGTGTCGGGCGGCGACGTGGGCGCAACGGCAGGAAACGCGCGCGCAAACTGCGGAGG
Source organism: Agapanthus africanus (assembly GCA_030015575.1). NCBI lineage: Eukaryota > Viridiplantae > Streptophyta > Magnoliopsida > Asparagales > Amaryllidaceae > Agapanthus > Agapanthus africanus. The sequence continues at coordinate 690,531,328 of CM057340.1, forward strand.
TAGCCGTTGGGGACGAAGGAGATGCACAGTGCGGGGGCGTGGGCTGAAGCGGGCGCGGGCCGGGCCGAGCTGGGCCGGAGAGTGGGCTGGGATATTAAGGATATAAATAAGAAATTGAGGAGAAAGGAAAGATGGGCTGATGGGCTGGTGTAAATAATTTAAGGGATTATTTAGAATGAAAAGTGGGCTGCTGAGATTGGAATGGGAAGGGCCAGTGGGGAAAATTTTGGAAGGGAAATGAGTTAAAAAGATTTTATTAAGAGAATTTGAATGGGATGAGTAAATTGGTTTAAAGGGTGAAAATAAACTAAGTGGGCTTAGATTATAGGGCTGAGCTCGAGCCAAAATAAAACAGAGAAAAAGGAATTAGTTGAGGGAAACAGCCGGGCCAAGGAAAGAAAATAAGGGGGAAAAGACGGGCCGGGGCTTCAATAATAATTGAAGAATCATGAGATTTGGACTGAGAAGAAAACAGAGGGGCCGGCTAAAGTTTTTCTTGTTTAGGAATTTATTAAGAATTTTGAATGGGCTGAAGGAAAATTAAGAAACAAGGAATTAAGGAAAAAGGAACGGGCCAGGTTGGAATTTATTACGGGGAAAAAAAGGGACATTGGAATTGGGTTGCAGTAAAAGAAATACGCGGTTTAGAAAATAAAATTACAATTATAAATAAGAATACATAGAAATCTAAAGTAGTAAAATACAGGTTTTTGTACAAAAAGGAGCTGGGTATTACAGTGTCACCAGAGAACTGCCATCTGACGTGAGGTATAATACCATCTGGGAGTTCTCGGTGAGTCCGTCCAGTGTACCCAGTCTCCACTGAGCACCCGTATATCATCTCTGATGTCAAACACCAATGGATATGGGATCATCCATCGCCCATCTGTATGGGTCGAGAAGGTATATGCTAGTCTACTCTTGTATATCGATGCCCCGTCTCGATATACCCACGACTAGGGACCTTGAAGGATGTACTTATGGACTACCATGTCCCCACTAGTATGATCCGCATCATAGTCCAGGTAGTCAAGTACACATCCTAAGGGCTTTACCAACATGTAGCAGAGAGACAATTAGTGTACACGTTAAGGTAAAGAGCAACCAGATAGCATACTATCATGTCGACCAAGAAAATCCTCCCTATATATGTCTAAGCATCCACTACAATATACATCCTATGTATAGTAATGGCCTCTAGGGCATACATATAACTAACAATCTCCCACTTGCACTAGGGCCATCTGATAGCAGTGGTTGTAGTATCCCATACTCAACTATCCCATAAAAGTCTCTCTCTGGGAAAAGGCTTTTATGAGTGGATCCGCCGTGTTGTCCTTTGAGTCTGCTCCCCTAACCTCGATCTTCTTGGAAATCAACCATCTCCATAATCAGGTGATGCTGCCTCAGAATATGTCTGGGTCACTAATGGGACCAGGGTTCCTGGCCCAAAACCTCAACACCATTGTCATACAATGGTAGGAACCTAGTTCATCACATGAACTAATATACACCCAAACTGCCTCTTTGGTAGTATCTTTAAGTAGCGATGTATCCAGCCTTTATCGTCTAGTATGCCACGGTATCTAGCTTGGAACTCTTCCAACATACCGTCCCTCTACTGAGGGTAAAGACAATGCCTGTGACTGATATTCATTCGTCCTTTATCACTCTGGAATCTTTCCAGTGATTCTCCCCAGGATCGATTGATACCTTCTCACTACTAATAGTGAGAATCCTAACATCTAATTACATCTATCTCATAGATAAAAACTCAGGATTTAGGAGGTATCACTTTGATCCTATATGGAGAATCCTTGTGATAAGCGGAGATTGACCGAGCGTAGCATAGGAAACTCTTTCCCTATCAAGAGTGTGTTATCCACGTACTCTACGAGGATCACTACCATACTCCCTACTACCTTTTTGTATATACAAGGTTCATCTACCATTTTGATGATGTCAAACTGTTTGACTAACTCATCAAAACAGATGTTCCAACTCCGCGATGCCTGCTTCATCACATAAAAATCTTACACACGTTTGTTCCCCTCCGAAAGACGGCGCACAAGACTGCGATGTCCTGACGCTGAGATTCGGGGCAGATGCTATTTGGTTTTATCCGTCCACCTCTCCGAAGATGCCAAGTTGATTTATGGCACCGTGTATCGGAGGTTTAGACGGATGCGGCTGATGTAGCAGACTTCGTCAGATTCCCCCTCGCTTGAGGGGTTTTTGATTGTGGGGACGCTCTTCCCTGCAGGCGCAAGCCCCTGCAGTTAATTACGCTACCGCATTGCGGTAAAAACTTTCTCCTTCTCCAGAGTTTCACTTCGTGTCGTGGGTGTTTATTTTTGTTTGTGGTTGCCCGTGGATTGTATACGGAGACTAGTTTATGTTGTCGCCCGTAGGACGCGGATTAGTCCAAATCCGTATTTACTTAGATTTGGGTTTGGTGTTTTAGTTTAAGGATACGTCAGCCATATTTGAGGCTAAGATCGACTTAAACGTTTGTTAAGGGTACGTTAGTCCGATTTGAGACTAAGATCGACTTAACTGGATCGTTTAGATCCGACAAAAGAGCATTTGGGCTCTATTGTTCCAGTTTAGGGACATAATGGTCCATAGCATGTATGGTCGTCGGGACCCGTCACCTCTCTGACGACGTTGAAGGATTACAACGACAGGTGTCAGAGGAGTTTAGAGATGTACCCTTGAACCAAAGTTGATTGGGGGATCTATAGTCCAATTTGGGACTAAAGTCTGTTTGAAGGTTTAAGGATACGTTAGCCATATTTAAGGCTAAGATCAACTTAAACGGTTGTTAAGGATACGTTAGTCCAGTTTGGGACTAAGATCGACTTAACGGGATCGTTTAGATCCGACAAAAGAGCATTTAGGGGGGCTCTATTGTTCCAGTTTAGGGACATAGCGGTCCGTTGACAGTTTAGGGACATGGTGGTCCAATGCCAGTTTAGGGACGTGGTGGTCCATTTTCCAGTTTAGGGACGTGGTGGTCCATTGCCAGTTTAGGGACATGGTGGTCCAATGCCAGTTTAGGGACATGGTGGTCCATGTTCCAGTTTAGGGACGTGGTGGTCCATAGGTAGTTTAAGGACGCATAAGTCCGTGGATTTAAGGACCCCACAGTCCGTATTCTAGTTTAAGGACGCATAAGTCCGTGGGTTTAAGGACCCCACAGTCCGTATCTTGGTTTAAGGACGCATTAGTCCATGAGTTTAAGGACCCCACAGTCCGTATTAATGTGTGGTTGTCGGGACCCGTCACCTCTCTGACGACGTTGAAGGATTGCAACGACAGATGTCAGAGGAGTTCAGAGATGTACCCTTGAACCAATGAGTTTGATTGAAAGAGCAGATGTGCTCAGTTTAAGATGATTTGAGGACTTATGGCCAATTTGGGCTAAGTCCAATTATGTTTGAAACATTGACCCTCTGTTGGTCCATTGAAGGAGAGGCTTTGCCTCTGAAACTTAGCCAATTGGGCTAAAGCTAGTGTTAAACACTAGAAACCAACAGTGTTGAACACTGGGAATAAGATTAGCAAGTTAGTGTTAAACACTAAAAGAATAACTAGTGTTAAACACTGGCAACATGGCTTTCAAATTAGTGTTAAACACTAAAGCAAATCAGTGTTAAACACTGGTAATCAGAGATTTCAAATTAGTGTTAAACACTAAAGCAAATCAGTGTTAAACACTGGGAACAAAGTCTTCAGATTAGTGTTAAACACTAAGGAGAGAGGGGTCACGTGTGGACACGTGAGAGCGCCCTGTTTTCCCTCATTTTATTCTGCAGATCAGTGTTTAACTCTTTTAATTCTGACGGCCATCACGTGTGAGCACGTGATGGAGGCCCCCGCTCTGGTCTATTAGAATGCTCATTAGGGGTCACGTGGTGACACGTGAGGGCGCCCTAAATGTGGAGCCAGATCTCCTTTTAGTTTATCCTCAACTCTTCGAATAAGTGTTAAACACTTTTCTTTTTTATTTCGAGCATCACGTGTTGACACGTGATGGGGATTTATGCGCTGACTGTTAAAACGTTTGCTAAGGGGTCACGTGGTAAACACGTGAGAGCGCCCAAAGCCTTCATTTCCATTGATCTTTCTTTCTGCGTTTTGGGAGTCACGTGGGAGCACGTGATGGCATCAAGAAGTGGGGCCAGATCCCCTTTATTTTGTTCTGCAAACAAGTGTTAAACACTTTTAATTTTCATAGCCATCACGTGTGGGCACGTGATGTATAATCATGCCCTGATTTATTAGAACATTTATTAGGGGTCACGCGGTAACACGTGAGAGCGCCCAGAATTGTTTCTGCCATTGCTTTTGTTCCATATATAATGAGGATCACGTGGGAACACGTGAGGTATTGCCTCAAAGCTTTCCTCTTCTCATTTTTGGGGGATCTGTTCAGGGGTCATGTGGGGCACGTGACCTTAGTCTTTTCATGCACAGAGATCTTTTAAGTCTCGTTATCTTTAAGAATTAAATTCTTATTTAGGGTAAAACCCTAATTTTTGTTTTGGAGGAATTAAATTCCTATTGTGAAAGAATTAAATTCTTATTTAGGATAAAACCCTGATTTCTTTTCAAGGGAATTAAATTCTCAGATCTGTAAAAGAATTAAATTCTTGATTAGGGTTAAACCCTAGTTTTATTTTAGGAGGAATTAAATTTCTGAAAGTTTGGGAGAATTAAATTCTCAAAACTCAATTCCTCCTCTGTGTTTTAGATCTGCATGGCAGGATCTCAACCCAATGAGAATTAAATTCTCAATTCATGGGGAGATGTGCACTTTGCAGATCCTCAACCAGAGAAAGAACTAAGTTCTTTTCTTTATGTAAGAGTTAAACTCTTTTGAGAATTAAATTCTCTTTTAAAGCCTCTTTTTTCTTACCTAGGGTTTTTCTTTTGCAGAGAATTAAATTCTCCTCTCTCTGTTTTTCTCTCCCAAAAAGTAGATCCCTTCCCTTCTCTTCTTGGCTCCTATTTATAGGAGAAGGAAGAGAATCAATTTGTTTAGCAAATCTCTCATTGAAAGATTTGATTTGTATGTTGAGAGATTTGATTTATATTTATCATTCATCTGGGCCTTTAGATTGTTAAGTGAATTTTATTCACCATTGGATTTTAAATCCAAAGATATCCCTTTGTTATCTCGGTTAGATTTAGGGGGGAAATCTTTCCAAGTCCAAGATTATTTCATAAATTGGTGATTTTTAATCACCTTCGGATTTTTAATCCAACGGTCCCCATAGACCCTTTATGTTTGGAAAGATTTAGAAAATTTTAGAATTTTAATTCTATTAACTGTAAGGCTTTCGAAACCAGTCACGTGCTGACACGTGACCCTTGGTCACGTGTGAGCACGTGACCCCCCAATTGAGTTCTTTAACGGCCGCTTGTTTATGTTGTTTTAACCATCACGTGTAAGCACGTGACCATTGGTCACGTGTAAGCACGTGATACTTCGTTGAGGTATTTTCTGACTTTTAGAATTAAATTCTATTCATTATTTTAGAGGCCTTACAAGCCCATCACGTGTCTGCACGTGACCCATGGTCACGTGTGAGCACGTGACGCCCTATTGGGGTCTTTTCTGAGTTTTAATTATATCTTTTAACTTCTCCAGCGGGTTCTTAAAGGCCCATCACGTGCGAACACGTAATACCTCATAACTTTTGATCCCGGATGAATTACGAGGCCCATAATATATCAAATCGAAGGGTTTTTCGAGCCGCTTTCGATACCATCAGAATTTATCTGTTTATCATTTGGGAGTTTGTCAAAAAAACAGCCCAGAAGATACTGGTTCCCATTTTCTTAAGCGTATCGCCGCCATTTGATACCTTGGGCTCTTTTGCGCAGAAATTTTTGGCGGGAACAAATGTCCCCCACTACTTTGCCCACGTAAGTATTTACGTGGGTGAAGTAGTGCAAAGTAATGCATAGCGTATGACCAGTTTCGGGTTGGTATATTACTTTCAGAATCTTGATCTGAGAAGATAACGAGCGGACACAAGCGTCGTCATTTATCATTGACTCAAATCTCGACTCTTAAGAGATATAGTTCCAAACCCTTAACTCCATGAGCCGCACCCTTCTATCTCTTTATATCTTACTCTGGAGTGAAGTTGTTTATATGCTCATGAGTAGCTTTTCCATTTCAGTGGCATATAGCTTTGGCGAGTGTGGCTCATAGATAGTCCATCTTGACCTCTTTGCAGGGCAGTGATGGCTTAGGAGACAGGGTTATGATCTGCCACCTAAGACTTTTCAACTTTATGAGCCGTGAGGGTCTCATAAAGACTTTTCTCCCTACGGATCGAGAGGATCTCGTAGGTGTATTTTCTCCTTAGGAGTCGTGAGGATTCCTAAGTGTGTCTCTCTTATAAGTCGTAAGGATCTTGTAAGAGAATTTTTCCCTCTTACGAGTCGAGAGGACCCGTAAGCGGTTGTTCCCCTCCTTGTCGAAATTCGACTTCGGAGAGTGAGACCCATGGATAGTATGCAAGAGATCATTTTGGGCCGACTTGCAGGGCCCCAGTGCTTAGGAAACAGGTTTTTTAATCCCTACTGCCTAAGGCTTTATCTCACGAGTCGAGACGAATCGAGAAGTTCTCACAAAGACATCAATTTCCTCACGAGTCGAAACGAATCGAGCAGATCTCGCAAGAATATCCTAACGTCACAGTTAACCTCTGCTCTTTACGACAGATGTCCGTTAGGGTCTGTGGTACTTAGGGTTTTGGCCGTCGTACCGTCGCATGAGCTGATGTATTCCTCGATAGGCAATCGTGCTGTTCGAGTAGCCCTGCGACTGCCGTGTCTCTGATCCCTTCGGGGGCTGGACAAGACGTCTTCAAGCAATCCTCCTTGGCAGTTTGACCGTCGGAAGAGCAAGCGCTAGGAATTTGCCATGCCGCTTTTTACTTGAGGTTAGGCTCATTTTGGAGAGCCCCGATGAGTCATAACCACTCCGCGCTGGTGTGGGATGATCTCCGATAGTCTTTCAGGCTTTATATGACTTGCCGTTAGGACCCTGAAGCTAGGAATTTGGCCTTTGCTTCGTTTGCTGGCATTGCTTCCTCTGTATCGAGACGAATGTCGTGGTTGTCTCGAGGTTGCTGATGAACCGTCGAGATTTGGAACTAGGGATTTTGCCGTGGCTCCTTTTGGTGATGTTGCGTCTGCTGTATCGAGACGAACGTCGAGGTGGTGACCACTCCATGTGGGATGATCTCCGGTGGTCTTTCAGGCTTTATATGACTTGCCGTCAAGACCCTGAAGCTAGGAATTTAGCCTTCGCTTCATTTGCTGGCATCGCGTCCTCTGTATCGAGACGAATGTCGCGGTTGTCTCTAGGTTGCTGGTGAACCGTCGAGGTTTGGAACCAGGGATTTTGCCGTGACTCCTTTTGGTGATGTTGCGTCTGCTGTGTCGAGACGAACGTCGAGGTGGTGACCACTCCGTGCTGGGGCGAGATGATCTCCGATTGTCTTTCAGGCTTTATATGACTTGCCGTTAAGACCCTGAAGCTAGGAATTTGGCCTTCGCTTCGTTTGCTTGGTGTGTCCTAATCCTGTTGGAGGAAGAACGTTGCTGTTGACATCTCATCTGCTGTATCGAGACGAATTTCGTGGTGGTGACCACTCCATATGGGATGATCTCTGATTGTCTTTTCGGTTTTATATGAGTTACCGTCAAGACGTTGAAGCTAGGAATTTGGCCTTCGCTTCGTTTGCTTTGGCGCGTCCGAATCCTGCTTAGGGAAGAACGCTGGGGTGACATTTCATCTGCTGTATCGAGACGATCGTCGAGGTGGTGACCACTCCACGCTGGTGCGAGATGATCTCCGATTGTCTTTCCGGTTTATATGAGTTACCGTCAAGACGTTGAAGCTAGGAATGTGGCCTTAGCTTTGTTTGCTTTGACTGTGTCTGCTGTATCGAGACGAATGCTGAGGTGGAGCTGGGATTTTGCCATCACTCCGCTTTGTTTCGACCATGAGGTCTTTTGTTGATGTTGCTTCTGCATTCTGTTGGACTGCGAAGGAACGCCATTGTTGACATCTCGTCTACTGTATCGAGACGAATGTTGAGGTAGAGCAGGGATTTTGCAGTCGCTCCGCTTTGTTTCGACCGTGAGGTCTTTTATTGACGTAGCATCTGCATCCTGTTGGACTGTGGAGGAACACCATTGTTGACATCTTGTCTGCTGTATTGGGACGAATGCTGAGGTGGAGCTAGGATTTTGCCGTCGCTCCGCTTGATGGTGTAACATCTGTGTCATGCTGGAAGGAGGAGGCCCACCGTTGTTGGTCTCTAGGCTGTAGATGTGGCCATTCAGATTTGGAACTAGGGCCTTTGCCATGGCTCCCTTTCGTTGCGACTCTGAGGTCGATTGTTGACGTCATGTCTGTATCTGGTTGGAGTGAGGAGAAACGCCGTTTGTGATCTTTAAGTTGTCGATGTTGACGTCGAGACCCTGAACCCATGGATCTTCCTTCGCTTCATTTGTTGACATTGTGTCTGCAATATTGCGACAAATGTCGAGGTTGTCTCTAGGTTGTCTATGAACCGTCGAGATTTGGTTTCGCTTTCTGATGGAGCTTATCGGGAAGGTATGGTTCCCTCTTTGTTTGTGCCCCTGGATTGTATACAGCGATCGATGTGATCTCACCTGTAGGGCAAAATGTCTCATTCTTTCATTTTTTTATTTTTTCCGCAATTCTCTATCATTTCAGCTTTTTATATCGCAAAAATCGCGATTGCCCAATCATTTCGGCTATTTTTCGCGGTGCCCAATCATTTTGGCTATTTTTCTTTTTACTCGCTGCTTTTTATTGCGAGTTGCCCAATCATTTCGGCTGTTTTTATATGTATACATTTTTACTTGCTGCTTTTTATTGCAAGTTGCCCCATCATTTCGGCTATTTCGTATCCATTTTTTTTTGGCTCGCTGATTTTTTTTTCGCGAGTAGGGGATTTGGGATCTGATACCAATCTTGGCATCAGCATCGCTACAACTGGAATATTGCCAGGAGCGAATCATCATTTGCCATGAAAGGACTTGGAATTTGATACCGGTTTAGGCATCAGCATCGCTGCAACTGGGATATTGCCAGGTGCGAATCATCATTTGCCTTGAAAGGACTTGGAATTTGATACTGGTTTAGGCATCAGCATCGCTGCAACTGGGATATTGCCAGGAGCGAATCATCATTTTCCTTGAAAAGGCTTGGAATTTGATACCGGTTTAGGCATCAGCATCGCTGCAACTGGGATATTGCCAGGAGCGAATCATCATTTGCCTCTGTCGATGTTGAACAAAGGTAGCTTAGTAAACAGGGTTAAGGGTCCTGTCGGCTAAGGCTTTTGACTTCATGAGCCGTAAGGGTCTCACAAAGGTATTTCTCCCTACAAGTCGTGAGGATCTCGTAGGTGTGTTTTCTCCTTAGGGATCGTGAGGATTCCTAAGTGTATGTTCCCCTGTAAGTCGTAAGGATCTTACAAAAGGATTTTCTCCTTATAAGTCGAGAGGACTTACAAGGGTTGTTCACCATATGGATATATCCCCAGTCACGGGTGGGACTTTGTTAGGGAAATGTTTATTCGCGCCCGTGGATTGTATACAAGGGCCAGTATTGAGCCGCTTGTAGGGCAGTATCGAAGGTTGTGGAAGATTTGCTTAAGAATAGGTTTAGGTTTCTGTAACTTAAGACTTTCAAATCTCATGAGCCGTGAGGGTCCCATAAGAGAATTCTCCTTACGAGTCGTGAGGATCTCGCAAGTGTATTTTCTCCTTAGGAATCGTGGGGATCCCTAAGTGTGTTGCTCCTTTGTAAGTCGTAAGGATCTCACGCGGGTGGTTTCTCCTTACAAGGTCGTGAGGACCCTGCAAGTGTCCTTTAACGAGGTTGCGCCCTTTCGGGTTTTCACAAACACTCGCCGGTAGTCCTGCTGTTTTTACTCACGGAGCCCTTTCGGGTTTTCATCCGTGCCCTTTTTGCTTATGGACATACCTTTATTATTTTTTTTCCTTTTTTTTTACGAGGTCGCGCCCTTTCGGGTTTTCACGAACACTCGCCGGTAGCCCTGCTGTTTTTACTCACGGAGCCCTTTCGGGTTTTCATCCGTTCCCATTTTGCTTGTGGACGTACCGTTTTTTTTAATCTTTTATTTTATTCTTTTTTTTAACGAGGTCGCGCCCTTTCGGGTTTTCACGAACACTCACCGGTAGCCCTGCTGTTTTTACTCACGGAGCCTTTTTGGGTTTTCATCCGTGCCCATTTTTCTTATGGACGTACCGTTTTTTTTAAACACGTCAGCCTGAAGATGCTGCGGGTTGGGAGTAGTTTAACGACGTTTCGGTCATTTGCAAGTTTTAGGACATTGCGGTCCGCCGTTAGTTTAAGGACGTTTCGGTCCGCCGTCGCTGTATTTGAGAAGCATATCTAGTTTACTGACTTTTCGGTCTATGGGGCTTTCCCTATGAATGAGCATGATGCCCCCGGCATATCCACCTTTTTCGAAGCATGTTGTTGTGGCGGGTTTACTTTCCACTTTTCGGGCAGCGCGAACTTGCCTTGTTGGTATTGGTCTTCAACCCAGTTTTTGAAGACGTAGCAATTGTCGAGTGGGTGACCCATTACTCTGTGGTAGGGACAATAGTTAGGATTGTTAACGTCACCTGGTTGCAATGGACGTTTTGGATCTAGCAAAGTGATAAGCCCGCTGCGCATTGCTAGCTCGAACAATCTCTTTGTTTTATCTTTGGGAAACGAGTAAGGACGTTTCAACTTCTCATTGAGGTATCGCGGCTTGTTGTTTTGACGAAAAAACGGTCTCGGGTTACTCGGCTGTTGTTGAGTGTTGGCAACAAAGGCCGTTTTTTCCTTTTCCTTTCTCATTTCGTTTGCTCCGTCGTTTGCGGGTCCGAGATTCTTTCCGGGTAGCGTGAGATTGTATGGCTGAACGTTCTCGCAACTCTCCAATTCTTTTGTTTTAGAAATGAATTCGTTGAAGAGAGGGTTACGGGCGGCTTCTTCGTCAGAATCGCTTCCAAAGGTGAGAACTCGTGATCCCCCGGGCTCGTCCCTATGACAATTGCCGGCAACTCTTTTACGCTCATCTGTCGCATTTTTCTGTTGTCTATGAGCTTCACGTTTTGTTCTGTTGAAGTGTTGCCTGTAAGCGACATACCCTTGCCACCAACACTTAAAGGAGTTACAGTCCTCAGTAGGATGTGCGATCTTCTGATGATATAAGCAGAAGTTAGGATGTACTTCCGCTTCATCAAGATGTATGCCACCAGGAGACTTTTCTCCGAAAGAGGGCAGCCTCATCCCCATCGATATCGCTTTGGCGAATCGTTTCCTTGTCTTGATCCTACTTTCATTTGCGTCGGATGTACCTTGATCCAGTGGGAGTGTTTCGACCCTTTTGTCCAGTCGCCGGCGTTTAGCTTTCTCGAATATGGCCATCTCGCGCTCTCGATCGGCTTTGCTTTTAAGACGGGCTTCGTTCAGGAATGCATCAATCATTTCGTCTGATGGTCCTAGAAGTTCTGGCTCAGGATCTGCCCCCAGCTTCTCTGTGTAAGGAGCTTCTTCGTCATTTATTGACGAGTGAGAGATCACATGGCAGCTTGCCACATAATCTTCAGATTCATCCGACGAATCTTCTCCATAGTCATCACCTCCGTCCTTAAGGACGTGGCTGAGAAATTCTTGGAGTGTGATTGGGGTCCGCGCCTTCTGATTATATTCTACCAACGCGTCAATCTATTTTTGCAGGTCCGTACGCTTGTCGCCAGGCTTCACGGGCTTCTTGGATTTCTTCTTGTTTTTCTTTGAAGATTTTGACGGCTGGGTGTGAGTGCTGAGGCCTTCACCATGGATCTTTGGAGTTGGGCGTGGCTTCAGCATCCCTTCGACGATCTGGGGTTCTAGCGAGTTCTTCCACCCGATCACCGGGCATGTCTGGAGATCATTCAGCATCTTTTTGGTTTTGGCTGACAGAGCAACCTCCCACGGGGCTTCTTCAACAAAAGAACAAGTTGCCCCCGGCGTATCCGTTTTCTTTGGAGTGTGCGGCTGTGGTGGGTTTACTTTCCACTTTTCGGACAGTGCAAATTTGCCTTGTAAGTACTGATCCTCGATCCATCCTTTAAAGACGAAGCAATCCTCGATCGGGTGACTTACCGTTTGGTGGTAAGGGCAATAATTGGGATCATTGACATCGCCTGGCTGCAACGGACGTTTTGGACTCGGCAGATTGATGAGTCTGTTGCGCACTGCCAGCTCGAACAGTTTCCTTGTTTTATCTTGAGGAAACGAATAAGGATGTCCCAGTCTCTCCTCGAGGGATGGGCGTGGACGTACGTTGCTTTGGCGGACAACCGGTTTTAAGTTGCTCGGCTGTTGTTGAGTATTGACGATGAAAGTTGCTTTTCCTTTCCCCTTTTCATTCCGAGGATCCGTCTTTGAAGGAGATGATCTATGATCCATCTGATCCATTTGGGCCAACTTGTCAATCAAGGCCTGGAAAGTAGTTGGCTTGAAGAACATCATGAATTGCGAGATGGTCGCTTGCGGATCAAGAGTGCCCACGAACATGCCCACCGCCGGCTCTTCTTCGATCCGCTGTTCGCATTTCGACCATAGATTCCGCCATCGTGCTGCGTATTGAACCCATGTTTCGCCTGGCTTCACCCTGGCGTTAATCAGTGCTGTTATCGGGGTGCGCTCGCTGGCGCCGGCAAATCTTTGTGTAAACAATAGCTCCATCTCCGCAAATATTTTGACAGAGTCATTAGGTAGCTCCGAATACCATTCAAAGGCTGTTTCTGCTAAGCTGCTGACGAATTGACGTAGTAACAATTTGTCATCGCCTCCAGTATTGCCGCATAAGGACCTGAATTGAGCGACATGCTGATGTGGGTTCCCTGTCCCTTTATATACGTGGAACTTAGGGATCGTATATCCCGGCGGGTAACTGATTTGGTCATACCAGCCCGGATAGGGTCGTCCAGTTCTAACAATTTGCGCAGCCGCTTCATTCACTTGGTGAGCCCGTATTTGATGAGCTATATAGTCATCCAGCGCAGCCTTGGAAATGGTTTCATCTTTAGCTGTTGAAAGAGTCGAAGGAGGATTAGATGTCTCTCCTCTATCGTCTTCAGTAATGATCGGAGGGTCTTCAACTGGAGGGTCCGGCTGTAGCATCATCCCTACCATATCTTGGAAGAGGAGCGCCATTTGCTTTATGTTAGCCGCTTGCTCTGCGGCTTCTCTGTCCTTCTTTTCGAGGACTCTGCGTAAGAAATCCGTATCAGTCTCTTGTTCGTGACGCTGCTCTGATGATGCCTCTAGGCTTTCTTTTGGCCCGGTTAGTGCGGTCATTGCAGTCATCATTTCCTGAAGCTTCTGTTGCTGCTCCTGGGCTTTTGTCACGGATCGGGTGAGCGGTCGGTGACCCATTGAAGCGCGGCTATCCTCTTTTCCGGAAGCCATATAAACGGTGTGCCCCACCATGCCCCCAGACTTGGGGCGTTTGGATTCGGCGCTTTTACGGTTCGTCATGTTCACAGGGGCTTTTTGCGGCCTCCTTTCCTTTTGAGTGATTGACGTTGAGGGAGCCGTTGCAGTGGGCACCCAGGTAGCTGTCGCTTTTTGTGGCTTGACAGAGTAGTCCTTCTCCTGCTGAACCTTCATCTTTTTCTGTCGGCGGAGAGAGTCTTGATCGATCACTGACTTTTGGACACGTCGCCAAACTTTGTAAATTTCAGAGGATAGCCGTTGAGGAGGTTGCTCCGGCTTCCTCTCTGTAACATTCTTCACAAGTGAAGGAGTTCTTTTCAGCACTGCAGTAGGAGAGTTTCTGCGCACCTTGTTGAGCAGTTCAAAGCTGTTCTTGGTTGGAACAGCAGCATCGATCCTCACCATCGGAGCTGGAGGAGTAAATCCAGAGGGAAAGTTGCCCCCAGCCTTCTTTACTCGGCGCCAGTGGCAACGTAGAGCATGTCGTGCTGATGGAATTGTTTCAGCTATAGGGGTGACCTCCTCATGCCCCCTGTGTTGGTCAGAATATGCTGGTACCAGCCTTTTAAAGATCGACGTCCGTTGAACGGGGACGGCCAACCTGTCAGAAGCGGACTTCCGAACATGGGAAGCAACCTTGGTGATTTCGCCAGGAACGGGAGTTGGGATGGCTATCCGCTTCGGGACAACGCCTTCTGGTATGGCAGGCTTCTTCATGGGCCCGATGGAGCTCTGGCCTAATCCATTAAAACCTGAAGCAGTGGAGTTGGGCGACCTGTTGAGAGGGGTCGCGGCAGTGGTAAGTCGATCGAAGACCGACTTTTTTGGAGCTTCTTGCAATGTCATTGGGGCATTGAAGCTCATTGGTGGGAGCATGGTCCCAAAAAATAGTCCATAGGTGGCTTGAGCCACCTGCTCCACCGGCATTTTGAAAAGGGAGGCCGCTTGGGGCCCATAAGTCACTCCTCCAGCAATGACGGAGTGAGAGTTATTGCTGCAGGCGGTGCAGTTCGAAGCCATCGATCTTCTGTTTTCTGCACGGAGCAAGACACCAAATCTTAGTACCTTGAATCCACAGCAACCACAGCAAACCGCGATTCGTTCGCGAACACGACACACGAAGTGTGGAGTGGAAAGAGGAAAAGGTCCCACCGGGCGTGCCAGAATCTGTTCCCCTCCGAAAGACGGCGCACAAGACTGCGATGTCTTGGCACTGAGATTCGGGGCAGATGCTAATTGGTTTTATCCGTCCACCTCTCCGAAGATGCCAAGTTGATTTATGGCACCGTGTATCGGAGGTTTAGACGGATACGGCCGATGTAGCAGACTTCGTCAGATTCCCCCTCGCTTGAGGGGTTTTTGATTGTGGAGACGCTCTTCCCTGCAGGCGCAAGCCCCTGCAGTTAATTACGCTACCGCATTGCGGTAACAACTTTCTCCTTCTCCAGAGTTTCACTTCGTGTCGTGGGTGTTTATTTTTGTTTGTGGTTGCCCGTGGATTGTATACGGAGACTAGTTTATGTTGTCGCCCATAGGACGCGGATTAGTCCAAATCCGTATTTACTTAGATTTGGGTTTGGTGTTTTAGTTTAAGGATACGTCAGCCATATTTGAGGCTAAGATCGACTTAAACGTTTGTTAAGGGTACGTTAGTCCGATTTGAGACTAAGATCGACTTAACTGGATCGTTTAGATCCGACAAAAGAGCATTTGGGCTCTATTGTTCCAGTTTAGGGACATAATGGTCCATAGCATGTATGGTCGTCGGGACCCGTCACCTCTCTGACGACGTTGAAGGATTACAACGACAGGTGTCAGAGGAGTTCAGAGATGTACCCTTGAACCAAAGTTGATTGGGGGATCTATAGTCCAATTTGGGACTAAAGTCTGTTTGAAGGTTTAAGGATACGTTAGCCATATTTGAGGCTAAGATCAACTTAAACGGTTGTTAAGGATACGTTAGTCCAGTTTGGGACTAAGATCGACTTAACGGGATCGTTTAGATCCGACAAAAGAGCATTTATGGGGGCTCTATTGTTCCAGTTTAGGGACATAGTGGTCCGTTGACAGTTTAGGGACATGGTGGTCCAATGCCAGTTTAGGGACATGGTGGTCCATGTTCCAGTTTAGGGACGTGGTGGTCCATTTTCCAGTTTAGGGACGTGGTGGTCCATTGCCAGTTTAGGGACATGGTGGTCCAATGCCAGTTTAGGGACATGGTGGTCCATGTTCCAGTTTAGGGACGTGGTGGTCCATAGGTAGTTTAAGGACGCATAAGTCCGTGGATTTAAGGACCCCACAGTCCGTATTCTAGTTTAAGGACGCATAAGTCCGTGGGTTTAAGGACCCCACAGTCCGTATCTTGGTTTAAGGACGCATTAGTCCATGAGTTTAAGGACCCCACAGTCCGTATTAATGTGTGGTTGTCGGGACCCGTCACCTCTCTGACGACGTTGAAGGATTGCAACGACAGATGTCAGAGGAGTTCAGAGATGTACCCTTGAACCAATGAGTTTGATTGAAAGAGCAGATGTGCTCAGTTTAAGATGATTTGAGGACTTATGGCCAATTTGGGCTAAGTCCAATTATGTTTGAAACATTGACCCTCTGTTGGTCCATTGAAGGAGAGGCTTTGCCTCTGAAACTTAGCCAATTGGGCTAAAGCTAGTGTTAAACACTAGAAACCAACAGTGTTGAACACTGGGAATAAGATTAGCAAGTTAGTGTTAAACACTAAAAGAATAACTAGTGTTAAACACTGGCAACTTGGCTTTCAAATTAGTGTTAAACACTAAAGCAAATCAGTGTTAAACACTGGTAATCAGAGATTTCAAATTAGTGTTAAACACTAAAGCAAATCAGTGTTAAACACTGGGAACAAAGTCTTCAGATTAGTGTTAAACACTAAGGAGAGAGGGGTCACGTGTGGACACGTGAGAGCGCCCTGTTTTCCCTCATTTTATTCTGCAGATCAGTGTTTAACTCTTTTAATTCTGACGGCCATCACGTGTGAGCACGTGATGGAGGCCCCCGCTCTGGTCTATTAGAATGCTCATTAGGGGTCACGTGGTGACACGTGAGGGCGCCCTAAATGTGGAGCCAGATCTCCTTTTAGTTTATCCTCAACTCTTCGAATAAGTGTTAAACACTTTTCTTTTTTATTTCGAGCATCACGTATTGACACGTGATGGGGATTTATGCGCTGACTGTTAAAACGTTTGCTAAGGGGTCACGTGGTAAACACGTGAGAGCGCCCAAAGCCTTCATTTCCATTGATCTTTCTTTCTGCGTTTTGGGAGTCACGTGGGAGCACGTGATGACATCAAGAAGTGGGGCCAGATCCCCTTTATTTTGTTCTGCAAACAAGTGTTAAACACTTTTAATTTTCATAGCCATCACGTGTGGGCACGTGATGTATAATCATGCCCTGATTTATTAGAACATTTATTAGGGGTCACGCGGTAACACGTGAGAGCGCCCAGAATTGTTTCTGCCTTTGCTTTTGTTCCATATATAATGAGGATCACGTGGGAACACGTGAGGTATTGCCTCAAAGCTTTCCTCTTCTCATTTTTGGGGGATCTGTTCAGGGGTCATGTGGGGCACGTGACCTTAGTCTTTTCATGCACAGAGATCTTTTAAGTCTCGTTATCTTTAAGAATTAAATTCTTATTTAGGGTAAAACCCTAATTTTTGTTTTGGAGGAATTAAATTCCTATTGTGAAAGAATTAAATTCTTATTTAGGATAAAACCCTGATTTCTTTTCAAGGGAATTAAATTCTCAGATCTGTAAAAGAATTAAATTCTTGATTAGGGTTAAACCCTTGTTTTATTTTAGGAGGAATTAAATTCCTGAAAGTTTGGGAGAATTAAATTCTCAAAACTCAATTCCTCCTCTGTGTTTTAGATCTGCATGGCAGGATCTCAACCCAATGAGAATTAAATTCTCAATTCATGGGGAGATGTGCACTTTGCAGATCCTCAACCAGAGAAAGAACTAAGTTCTTTTCTTTATGTAAGAGTTAAACTCTTTTGAGAATTAAATTCTCTTTTAAAGCCTCTTTTTTCTTACCTAGGGTTTTTCTTTTGCAGAGAATTAAATTCTCCTCTCTCTGTTTTTCTCTCCCAAAAAGTAGATCCCTTCCCTTCTCTTCTTGGCTCCTATTTATAGGAGAAGGAAGAGAATCAATTTGTTTAGCAAATCTCTCATTGAAAGATTTGATTTGTATGTTGAGAGATTTGATTTATATTTATCATTCATCTGGGCCTTTAGATTGTTAAGTGAATTTTATTCACCATTGGATTTTAAATCCAAAGATATCCCTTTGTTATCTCGGTTAGATTTAGGGGGGAAATCTTTCCAAGTCCAAGATTATTCCATAAATTGGTGATTTTTAATCACCTTCGGATTTTTAATCCAACGGTCCCCATAGACCCTTTATGTTTGGAAAGATTTAGAAAATTTTAGAATTTTAATTCTATTAACTGTAAGGCTTTCGAAACCAGTCACGTGTGAGCACGTGACCCTTGGTCACGTGTGAGCACGTGACCCCCCAATTGAGTTCTTTAACAGCCGCTTGTTTATGTTGTTGTTTTAACCATCACGTGTAAGCACGTGACCATTGGTCACGTGTAAGCACGTGATACTTCGTTGAGATATTTTCTGACTTTTAGAATTAAATTCAATTCATTATTTTAGAGGCCTTACAAGCCCATCACGTGTCTGCACGTGACCCATGGTCACGTGTGAGCACGTGACGCCCTATTGGGGTCTTTTCTGAGTTTTAATTATATCTTTTAACTTCTCCAGCGGGTTCTTAAAGGCCCATCACGTGCGGACACGTAATACCTCATAACTTTTGATCCCGGATGAATTACGAGGCCCATAATATATCAAATCGAAGGGTTTTTCGAGCCGCTTTCGATACCATCAGAATTTATCTGTTTCTCATTTGGGAGTTTGTCAAAAAACAGCCCAGAAGATACTGGTTCCCATTTTCTTAAGCGTATCGCCGCCATTTGATACCTTGGGCTCTTTTGCGCAGAAATTTTTGGCGGGAACAACGTTTCCGCTGCTCCTACTGTCTACGAAGCCTTCTGACTGTGTACTTATAGGCTTTCTCTTCTAAAACATCTTTTAGAAAAGCAGTCATGACACCCAACCGCCAGATATTGTAGTCATGGTATGCAGCCGTGGCAAGTAGGATCTGGATGGACTTAAGCATAGCTCCTTAGAAAATGTTTCATCATGATCCATACCTGGTCAATGATGTAAACCTTTAACAAGTCTAGCTTTGAAAGTCTCAACTTTTTCATCTACACCATGTAATCTTCTCAAGATATACTTGCTCCTGATGGGGATTTAACCCTTCAGATATAGCAACCAAAGTCTATACTTTGTTGGTGTATAAGGATTCCATCTCAGATCGCTAAGCATCCAGCCATTTTTATAGAGTCCCACTCCTGATGGCCAGCTCGAAACTAATTGGGTCATCATCTCATGATGAATTCCTCGCTCCCACTGTCATCGAGAAACCGAAGTATCTCTCAGGCGGATGAGGAACCCTACCAGATCGGCGAAGAGGCTGAGGTTCGTCGGGGACTATTGAATCATTTGGTTCTGTCAAATCATCTGCTGTAGTTTGTATAGCTGGAACGTTTCCAGTTCTACATAACAGATCTTGCCTCGAGCTTGTCCGGATTTTGCTTTTAGACATAGGCCGGACAACCCCAAATCTTAATAAACTTAAGATATGGGCTCTTCCCTTTCCATATCACATATGAAGTGGTAGGCAACTGATTTGATTTGAACCTTATTCAATAGGTATGCAACTTCTCAAGTGCATAACTCCCAAAAGGAAATAGGAAACTCAGTAGTACTCATCATAGAACACATCATATCACATAGGGTGTTATTGCTCCGCCCCGATATACCATCGTGCTATGGTGTATACGGAGGAGTAATGCTGAGAGAGAATCTTATTCTTAGAATAGTCCAGGAATCACGTGCTCAAGTATTCTCCTCCCTGATCTCATCATAGGACATAATACTTATACCCGTATTTTGGTTCTCTACTTCTAACTTATATTCTGTGAATATCTCAAAAGCTCCGGACTTATGTTTCAACAGGAACATATGGCTGAATCTTGAGAGATCATCAGAGAATGTAATGAAGTACAAAGAACCGATCCTGGCATGTACAGACAGGGGACCTTACATACATCATCATATATCACTCCCAAGAGTTTACTAACTCTTTCTCTGTTTCCAATAAACAGAGCTATGGCCATCTTATCTTTGTGACATGACTGACAAGTTTCACAAGATGTAAATTCAAACTCTTTTAAATATGCATCTAAATGTAACTTCAGCTAGTCGGGTCGCATTGATATGACCTAGTCTACAATGCCTCAAGAAGGAATCGTTCATTTCTGAACTCTTCCTTTTGTGTGTGTTCTGTATACAAGGAACTGTAGTTTGATTTAGAACGTTAATGCTTTTAGATAACGTGCCTGAACCGATCAGCTTTTGAAATAGGAAATGTTCAAAACATTCCAACAATACAAAATTATATCCTTTCTTTACTAATAAAGAGACTGATATGATTTTGTATATCAGGTTCGGTATCTAATAGCATTTGTTCAGAATCAATGTATTGGTAATACAGGGTGACAGTGACCAATAGACTTGGCTACAACACTTGCCCCGTTTTCTGTCTCATGAAACTTATCACCCGTTCTCAGTTCTTTACCAATCTGTAGCCCATGTAACAAATTACATATGCGGGATCCCGATCCGGTATCATATACCCAGGACGTAAAGGATACTGAGAAACAGTTCTCTGTAATGAACACACCCGAAGATGATGTATCAGTATGCACTTTCTTCGTTTGGACGGCACGGGAATTCTGGTAATCCCCAATTTCCTGCTCTGTCTTATAACAATTATAAGTTGGAGCGGGACCAACGTTCCCCAGCTCAGTATAACAAGCGGGTTCGATCAATAATCCGTATTATTATCTTGATTAAGGCGTGATATGGTCGCTACCTGGAGAGAGAGAGAAGAAAACACTCAGCGTGCGCTCTTGCAAGAATAGATTGGTTATTATTTTATCTAATCAGGATGGCTCCCACTGTTTTTATCAAATCTTCCTTCAAACCCTAAAAGGAAAGACTTGCCGGGATTAATTACACGCTACAAGTTTGCCAATCTTTCAGCCAGGCCAGTGTCGGTACTTTGAGGGAGGCCCCCCGTGCTTTCGCACGAACCTAATTAATGTAAACCTCGTTTTCCCAGAGGTGTAACCCCGTTGACACCTTTCTAGACACCTACTTGATCGGCTAATTGTAATGTGTAAAACTCTCCCAGGAGTAACAATTACTCGCAGTGGGTATCGGGATCCAACTATCTCATAGAAGGTATGCGATCTCATTGCAAATCTCAACACTTGAAATTCCCGATAATATTTTGCCCCAAGCATCCCACGACCTTGACGGAGGTCAACAAACCATAGGGTGCAAGTCAAGTTCAACCCGTCATTTCTTGATTGAATCAAACTCACCCGCACGACCCTTGACGGAGGTCAACAAGGTCGCATGACTACCTTAATCCAATCTGCATCATATGTATAAACAGATAAATACTAGTTAGCTACCGCACACTACGCCTTGACGGGGGTCAACAAACGTAGCACGAATACTAAGTAGGACTTATCTGAAATGACGGAGGGCCACGACAGGTTTTTCTGAAAACCTATTGCGTAATGAACTTGATATCGTTATAGAATCAAATAATTTTAAAATGGAGTGTTTTTGAGGCTTTTCTAGTTTTGCTAAAGGGGTCACTCCCGGTGAAGGGATCGTCGGCCCTTTCCTCGTCGAATGAGGTGCGGGATATATCATATATATCACTGTGCAAAGCAGAAACTATAGAAGCAATCAAAAGACAAACTGAGAGTTGTGGCATCTGCCAGTTATTGCTAAAGGAGTCACTCCCGGTGAAGGGATCTCGGTCCTTTCCTTATCGAATAAGGTGCAGGATGTTCTACAAGGAACACCGCGATGCAAAACAAGAACTGTAACTACCTGGTTTTGAAAATTCAATTCTACAACATCTTTAGGTTTCTTTTATTTCATTAATCACATTAATGAAGTTCCATCAATTAGGTCCACTTAAACATCACAGATAAATATAACGTACGCTTATGCCATCCGCATTCGTCTCGATGTCCCGTCTGCACCGTTAGGTTAGGTGACTAACGCCAGAGCGAGGCAGGGCTAGCGTGGGTGTAAAACATAAGAAACGTCTATATAATATATCATATATACTATATGCAATATCTATTTGAATATATCACATGATCACATCACTAAAAACGCAGCAGAAAATATCATATGAAATATTGGATATACTGGACGTCCGCGTTTTATTTTGAGCCTGAATAAAACACGGATTCCACGGTCGTGATGAATAGCCAATCCCACACCCCTAGACCCCTACAAGAGCGGCAAGCAACCCTACCAATTTTAGGGTTAGGAGACCCGGACTCGACTCCTCGAGATGGTCTCCCACTGGACCCTAGAACCCGGTTACTTGTGCTCCCCACCTTGGGTCTATTCTAATGCGGAAAAATAAATAATATACATCAACGGCGACATCTTTCGCAACCTGGAAGTGCCCCAATAAAAGAATATTACATACAAGTTTTTACATGAATGAAAATGAAAAAACACCCATCTCACATAAAAACCCCCGGCTATTCAAACACGACGATCCAATATAACATATCCAGCAACACATAACATCACATGTCATCAACGTAAGTAAGTATGCATACACCGATTGTCGTCGATGTATAGCAACGACAATCGGCAATACCACTACATACTACACTTACGGTCACAGAAAAGAAAGTGTAAAACTACAACAGTTGGAATCCGCAACCTCTTTAGACATCGCATGCCTAATCAAATGAATTCCTTAGATATCGCATGCCTAACAATTATAAACCCCGCATTGTAGTCTTATTATCGAAAACTCTTTTCAATATCAAGTCGGGTAATTCAACAAGATTCCCGACATCCTGATCGAATGCTCGTTGCAAACTTTATTAGGCGGCCGCACCCCCGATGCCGTCGACGAAGTGCACCAAGGCGAAACACCGCTGCCGCGAGCACCCGAATGGATGCTTTCGGCGACGGGGTTCTCCTACAGTCACTTGGTCGGGCTATGGGGTGAGGTTGTCTGTTAAGTTTACCCGGCGAGTATCCGCATACGCTACGTGATTGCGACGGACTTTTGATTGCATCAAAATTCCGTGGCAACCGATCAAGTGAGACTAAAGTGCTGTGTTTATAACATTCATTCAGTTATCTCATAACTACTTGTGAATTCCAATTATTGTATCACATTCCAGATAAATAGAAAATGTTAAACTTTCCGATCGAACAATCAAACACCCAAGTTTTCCCGAAACAGATCAACACATGAAATAAGTTTAAAAACATTCACTTCATACCTCAGTACCAACGGTCCAGCCGTAGAAGGGTCAAGCCAACGCCTCACATGTGGCACGCCGTACTGCCCCATACCCTAAGATTCAAAGGGCAGTTCAAGACGGTCACATAATCGAGTTAAGGTTTGTTGTCTTCTAGAGAGTCCATCGCGTTACTTGCACTACTTAGAATGTCTTTAAACCACGGAAAAATCCAACACTTGGAAATTTTCCGGCAGGGGAAAAAATGGGTATTTATATCCGGTCGAACTTTTTAGCATATTCTAAATTACCCGGAAAAACACATAGACGCAGTTAAAGTTTCCGATCGAATCATCGAATCCCCAAAACACCCCAGAAAATTCAACTATTGAATATAAGTTAAAATTACCCAGAAAACACAGGAATCAGTATAGAACATTACTGTGCAAAGCACGTGCCAAGAATCACCTTAATGGCCACGGAACTGCCGCACATGCTAGGGTCGGGCCGCGGTTCCGCGGCGCTTTGGTGGACTTGGGCTCACGTGCTTCATAGTAACTCTTATAATACCCTGCTGTATTTTTTGGATATTTTTAATTTGGAAAAATCCATATTTTCAGAAAACGTACAGAGAAGGGTTTGAGGTAGGGTTTCGGGGTTCGATCGGATTTCTAACATCGTCTACTCATCGCCTAAGGCTCTAGCAAGGCTCTGATACCACTGTAGGGTTCCTAGGCACACTAATGAGGTTCCACAAGGCATCAACCATGCCAAAATCAAAAATTTCTATGTGCCGTGAAACCCTAATGCTAGATCGTTAACTAGAGATTAGGCGAAAACAATACATGTAAACAACTTTACTAGAAAGTGAAAGGGGCTACAACCTTTGTAGATCCGGTCCACCACTCCTTTAGCTCCGTGATGACGTCTCTCCGTTGCAACCATCGGAATCCTGGACTCTCATGGTGGTTTCATCGAAAGAATGATCGGGCTAGGTCGATGACTTCGATGCCGAAGATGATCTACGTCGAGGCGACTCTAACTCGAGCTCCAACTTCACCAAGTCATGAAACTTATGAAGAAAACACCTTATACTACATGGCAAGTGGTAGAGGATGAAGAAATAGGAAGTGGGTTCACTTTGGATTTGGATTTCTCACTTGGATTCATCACTTGATTATTTCTAGCAAGGGTTTTCTTTCTTCTTCAAGAAAAAGAAGAAGAAAGAAAATGGAAAAATGAATTAATTAAAATAGAAAATCAAGTGACCCTTATCATATTGCAACCATGGGTGAGTTAACAAGTATAGAGAATAAACTAGGGTTTAGTTAAAATGGTTAGGTCAAGGAAAGAAACAAAATGGTTATGACTTTCAAACCTTCATGAAGCTTCAAGTGTAAAACAAAACAAGCCACCATTTTATTTCTTGCCAAAATAAATAAATAACATAAATAAACAAGTAAAAACCTTAAACCATTAACTAAACATGGTTTAAGTCTTACACACCCCCATGTTTGCATGTATCATCAAACATGATACATACAAGTGCACAAAAATATATCACATATACAACTTGTGCATTTCAAGTGAGAAAATCAATCTTGAGTGAACCAATACTAGTTAATGTAAAGTAATATATCAAATATATAATTATACATTAAATCATTAAATCAACATTTGATTTAACGATCCGGTCATATCGTATATGACCGACTAATAGCAAGTGTATCAATGTATTGAATCAACACTTGATTCGGTAACCCGGTTATATGACATATAATCGTCCCATGATACATATCGCGAGAATAGAATACAGTATCACATACTGGTATTATTCTCAGTCCCGCACATATCTCATATGCGCTCCTATTTCGTTTTGCTCGAGCCAGGAAAACTCTGTGTGGGACTCTAAAGACTCGTCAATACGCCGGCAGCAGGTGATGATCATATCAAACACCCATAAGCTGCAAGCGGTTTGCTAAACGTAACGGCCACCTGGGTATTGAGCGATCAGAAGATCAACGAGCAAGCCCGCTCACACTCCTGTGAATCCAACCAGTAACACTTACTGTACAGTCCGGTCTTATCGTCTGATATGTCGCATATCTCGCCTAGGGGTGGTAAACGTCAGACCCCAGTAGCTCGATAAGTCGTGTCGATATGGGGTCTATAACAATTCGAGAAACTACTGGTAACACTTACCAGTAAATCTCAGCAATCCTGGGCAGGGATTTCTGGTTATAGCCAATCAAACACAGCGCAACATCAACTCCCTATACCGGGAGAGACGAATCCCCTCCTATCGCTCATTGCCTCCATGTGATTTGAGACTGTACCCAAAAACCACCGTTTTGCATGCCCTCTTGGACGTGGTAAGGTGGAAATCAAAGCACAGTGGGAATCACACAAGACTCTATGACAATCTCGGGTTTACAGACTAACCTGTACCAGTGTCACCAGAGAACTGCCATCTGACGTGAGCTATAATACCATCTGGGAGTTCTCGGTGAGTCCGTCCAGTGTACCCAGTCTCCACTGAGCACCCGTATATCATCTCTGATGTCAAACACCAATGGATATGGGATCATCCATCGCCCATCTGTATGGGTCGAGAAGGTATACGCTAGTCTACTTTGGTATATCGATACCCCTTCTCGGTATACCCATGACCAGGGACCTTGAAGGATGTACTTATGGACTACCATGTCCCCACTAGTATGATCCGTATCATAGTCCAGGTAGTCAAGTACACATCCTAAGGGCTTTACCAACATGTAACAGAGAGACAATTAGTGTACACGTTAAGGTAAAGAGCAACCAGATAGCATACTATCATGTCGAGCAAGAAAGTCCTCCTTATATATGTCCAAGCATCCACTACAATATACATCCTATGTATAGTAATGACCTCTAGGGCATACATATAACTAACAATGCCCGCGTAAAGTGCGAATCGCTCGTTAATGGGGATCGTGATGGCATGGAATGTGTGATGTTGCCGGCGGAGAATCTGCGCATGGCGAGATTTGCGGAGCGGCGGTTACGCCTGTGAGTGGTGGAGTTGGTCGGTCGGAGGGACCAAGGAAGATGGCCTCGACAGGGGAGCTCGGGAACGAGCGGGAGGGCCGAGGAGTCTTGGTCCTGTGGCAGCTCGGGGCGAGTTGAGTAGCCGAGGAGGCCAATTTGCAGGGGGTCCTGAGGAGAGCCAGCTTGTGCTTGCAGGTCGGGTACAGGGGTGGCTTGGTCGGCCCCTGTGGGCCCTTTCTTTTGAGTCCTGGGACACGTCATCTGCCACGTGTCATGACCTGGGAGATCACCAATATAGAGCACCATCATTAGCACCCCACTCTTGTTCCGACCAGCTGGCGGGTCGGGTCAAGAGTGGACTGCCAGGCCGCCCGGGGTGAGCTCCCTCTTAAGATTTCGTCGGGACGCGTTCTTGGGCTGTCATCTGTCTTTTCTACCAGTGAATCAGGACGGGATCTCTACATTTAAGGAAGGTGCGCCGGTTCGTGCATCCTGTCACTGAAGCAACGGTCCGCATGTCAAGAGTCGGTTGGCCGACGTGACGTGTGCAGACCTGCGTCTGATAGGTTGCGGCCCGGTATGGGAATGACAAGTGGAGCGATCGGAGTCGTTGGACGCGAGGGGACGCTTTGGCGGGAAATGAAGGGCGTCGTTGGATGAGGGCGATTGCGGTGATAAATAGGGGTGGGGCCCACTCCGGGGCTCCTACTCCTTCGTATTTCTCTTTCTTCTAGGTCTTGGTTGTTCGGCGCTCTTCCCATTTTGGGTTGGATACATGGTTCGTTCCCACTCTTTGGGTTTCTCATTCCGGGGGTAGGCCAGCGGTCCAGCCGTGCCCCAGGCTGGTCCATGCTCTGTGCCGAATGTTCCGTCGGCGATAGGGCCGTCCGCTTCGTCGATGGCTCCTAGTGATTGTTCCGGTGGCGGCCGGAGACGTCCATGGTCATCTGAGCCCCAGACGAGAGACGTTGGGAGGGCGAGGACGGGGCCGCTCTTAAGAGGAAAAGGACAATCTCTCGTGCGCAGCCATCAAGGGTTCCTGAGGGGATTCCCGTGCAGGAGGGTGATGTCGTCTTCATGGCTCCATCTGGGCTTTCTGTTGCTGCCGGCCTGCTTGCAGGGATGGAAGATTCGGCCGGGGGGAGGCTTCCGCATGGCACCCTGAGGATCCAAATGGAGGCCATAGCCCAAGGGGCGGTCCAGGTATGAACTCCCCCACACGTTATTTTTTAACCCTCTTTTCTTTGGCTCGAGCGTCTCCAAGTTTCTCATCCGTTTCCCGTCAGGTCCTCCAACGTTGCGCCCTCGTTACTCGTATGGAGGCCGAGGGGGCGTTCCATCCATCGAGGCTGATGAAAGCGTTTCCTTCAGAGGTTGAGGTCCTGCGACGCGACCTGCGTCTGGAGAGGGCGAGGGCTGATGTCCTGGAAGCCCGAGCGGAGAGCGCGGAGCTCGCCATCTCAGCGAATCAGGGTGCCTATCGTCGCCTGAGTGCATCCCACCGAGTTGCTAAGGCGAAGCTGGCGGATCTGGCCGATCGTTTCGCGGTCATGGAGGAGGAGAAAAATGCCAGCAGGAGGGATGCCGAGGCGGCGCTTTGGGCAGCTGAGATCGTCGAGGTTCGGGCTAAGAAGGCCGTGGCCGATTACAAGGTGTTAGAGCAGTTTTACGCTGAGCTTGGCAAGCATTCAGCCGTTGCGTGGAACAAAGCTGTAGATGCCATGAAGGAGCAGCTTCCTGAGTTTGCCGACGGCGAGCTCCGTACTCGGGTCCCACTCCCGGTGGCAAAGCCTCCGACAGGCAGCGATGAGGGAAATGAGGCGCACCCCTGGAGGCAAAACCTCCGGTGGTGAAGCCTCCGGCAGACCGCGATGATAGTGATGAGGGAAGCGAGGCGCAGGAGGGAGTTTGTAACTTAGGCCTTATTGATATTTCCTCGTCCCTCTTTTGTAAGCGCCTAGAACTTTGTAAGGCTGGGGAGCCCCCAATACCCCTGTAAAAACATTTTGCTTGTGCGAATAAAACTCTTGCTGTTTCATTGCTTTGCACTTTATCTTTTGGATGTGAAGAGTATTCATAAAATATTCTTGCTTGCATTGTTGGGCTTCCATGTCAGGCGATCGTACGTCGAGTTGATTTCGATCACCTGTCAAGCATGCCGAATGCTGCTGAGAAGGAGGTATTCCTATGGCCCCGAAGTCGAGGGGGGATTGCTCAGACTTGAACAAATTTGGTGTCTCTCAATGGGGTTTCGGGTCTGCGGCATTTGATGAGCAGCATGCTGCCCGCTGCAGATTTGCCAAGCTGAATGGAGCTAGGTGGCTTCGTTATGAGGGCTTCAAACCAGCAGCGTCTGGTTGGCAGGAGGATGCCCCATGGCGGGCGCCATCCGGGCAGTGAAGCTGCGCGGTTGCCTCTTGGCGAGGGCCTCGATCCCTGGCGCCGCGAGTAGGGAAGTTACCGGCTAGGGATGACCGAGCAGGGTAGCCGCTCGGTTGTCTCTTGTGAGGGCTTTGATCCTTAGCGTTGGATGGGCTGTAAGAAGCCTACTAAGGATAACCAGGTAGTGAAGCTACGCAGTTGCCTCTTGGCGAGGGCTTTGGTCTCTGGCGTCGTGGGTAGGCAACCACCAGCCTGGGATGACCGAGCGGGGTAGCCGCTCAGGTGCCTCTTGCGAGGGCTTTAATCCCTAGCGTCATGGGTAGGGAGCTACCAGCCGGAGCTGACCGAGCGGGGTAGCCACTCGGTTGCCTCTTGTGAGGGATTTGATCCTCCAGGACTGGGACCGAGTAGGGTTACTGTCCAGTGCCTCTTGGCGAGGACTTTGATCCCTGTCGGTTGTGGTAGGAAGCTACCAGCCGGGGATAGCCGAGCAAGGGTCGGGCTCAACTGCCTCTGGGAGGACTTTGGTCCTTAGCGCGGGAAGGGCTGTAAGAAGCCTACCAAGGACTCTTGGCCGGGCAGGGTTACCGCCCGGTGCCTCTTGGCGAGGGCTTTTGTCCTGAAGGATAGCCGAGCGAGGGTCGGGCTCGACTGCCTCTGGGAGGGCTTTTGATCCCTGTCGGTTGTGGTAGGAAGCTACCAGCCGGGAATAGCCGAGCGAGGGCCGGGCTCGACTGCCTCTGGGAGGACTTTTTGATCCCTGTCGGTTGTGGTAGGAAGCTACCAGCCGGGAATAGCCGAGCAGGATAGCTGCTGAGCTACCTCTAAGGAGGACTTTGATCCTCAGCGTTGGAGGGCCGTAGGAGGCCTGCTAGGGTTAATCGGGCAGTGAAGCTGCACGGTTGCCTCTTTGGTGAGGGCTTTGGATCACAAAGACAGAATCTTATTTGCAATGTTCTGACATTCCTTTATTTGAATGGAAAGGATTTTTAGAAAACGTTTACATTGTCTTCGCGAAAGGAGGGTTACACGCTTGTTGGCCTCGACCTCATTGGTATAGCTTGAGCTTCTCGGCGTTGTAAGGCCGCGGGAACTGGCGTCCTTCCGCGTCTTGTAGGCGATAGGCTCCGCCGGGGAGTACCTCAGAGACGAGGAAGGGACTGTCCCACTTTGGGGAAAACTTGTGTAGCCTGCCTTGATCAATGAACTCGTTTCGCCGTAGGACCAGATCTCCAGTCTTGAAGGAGCGGCGCTTGACCCGAGTGCTGTAGTATCGGGCCGTTTGTTGTTGATAAGCGACAGCCCTGATTTGAGCCCGATCTCTCTTCTCCAACAAGATGTCCAGGTTGGTCCGTAGTGCCGAAGTGTTTTCATCGTCATCGAAGTGCTCGACCCGATGACTGGGTAGCCCGATCTCCGCTGGGACCATTGCCTCGGTCCCGTAGCAGAGGCTGAAGGGGGTTTCCCTGGTGGGGGTCTTTTTTGACGTGCGCAGGGCCCATAAGACCTGGGGCAGTTCTTCGACCCAACTGCCTTGTCGTCCTTTTAGGCGGGTCTGGAGACCTCGGAGGACGTCTCGGTTAGCGAATTCGGCCTGCCCGTTGCATTGGGGATGCGCGACCGCGGCAAACTTCATGAGGATATGGTATTCTTTGCAGAAGTTCTTCACTTTCTCGTTCTCGAAGTTCGTCTCGTGGTCGGTGATGATACATCTCGTGATACCGAACCGGAGTATCAGATTTTTTTGCAGGAACTTGATGGTCGTGGCGGCATCTGATTTTCTGATGGGGATGACCTCGATCCACTTGGTGAAGTAGTTTACCGCGACGAGGACATATTTGTGCCCGCCCGTACCGGTAGGGAACTGGTCGATCATGTCCAATCCCCACTGGGCGAACGACCACTGGGATGTCAGGGCGGTCAGCTCGGTAGCGGGGAGGCAAGGGATGTTGTCGTGGAGCCGGCAACTCTTGCATCTTCTGACTAGCTTCTGGACGTCCTCGTGAACAGTGGGCCAGTAGTACCCCTGGAGCAATGCCTTTTGGATCAAGGTTCAGGCCCCTTGGTGCGCACCGCCAACCCCCTCATGGATTTCACGAAGGACGCAGTCGGCTTCATGGGGGTCGATGCACCGGAGCAGGGGCTGAGTGAAGGATTTCTTATAGAGGTTACCATTGCTCCAGATGAAGTGGCGGGCTTTGGTCCGGAGGCGGCGGGCGGCTCCCCGATCTTCTGGGAGCGTACCGTCCTTCAGGAATGCCACGAGGGGCTTTCTCCAGTCTTGGTCGCCTTCCTGTGCTGCATATATGTGGAATGTTGTCGCCTCGTCTTCCACGCTGGGCTAAGGCAAGGTTTTGAAGAGGATAGACCGCTTATTGTTGGCCGAGTATGACGAAGCTAGTTTGCTCGGGGCGTCAGCTTGGGCATTCAGCTGCCTGGGTATTTGTTCTACTTAGACTTCGTCAAAGTTCTTCCGGAGTTTCCTCACCTCGTCCAGATACTTCATCATCAGAGGCTCTCGAGCTTCAAAGCGGCCGGTCACTTGGCCGACGACAAGGGCCGAGTCGCTGCAGATTCGAATTGTCTTTAGTCCCAGCCCGGCGGCCATGCGCAGCCCAGCCAGGAGGGCCTCGTACTTTGCTGAGTTGTTCGAGTCTTTGAAACCGAGCTTCAGAGAGTACTCCATTTCCGCCTCATTCGGGCCCCGGATAATGAGGCCGGCACCACAGCCTTCCTCGGTTGAAGACCCGTCGGCGTAGATGACCCACTCAGGAACAGAGCCGGGCCTTTCCGCGATGTGATACTGAGTTGCGAGTGGCAGAGTGGACTCCGGTTCCTTGCTAGGGATGGTGCATTCAACGATAAAATCAGCTAGGTCCTGCGCTTTGATGGCCTGCCTCGGGCGATATTTTATGTCAAACTGAGATAGTTCCCATCTCCGCTTTTCTAAGCGGCCCGAGTATTCTGGTGATGCAAGGATAGCCCCCAACAAACGCTCAGTGAGGACGATGATGGTGTGTGCTTGGAAGTAGCGCCACAGCTTCCTTGAGGTCACCACGAGGGCCAAGACAATCTTCTCTATGGCTGGATACTCGTTTCTGCATCCTTAAATACATGGCTCACATAGTACACCGGCTTCTGCGCTCCACCGACCTCTCAGACGAGCATCGAGCCTGCTGGTTGGTTGGATACCGCCAGGTACAGCGACAACTCGTCTCCTTCAATTGGTCGGGTGAGCAGTGGCAGGGTCGTGAGGTGCTTCTTCAATTGGTTGAAGGCGGCCTGGCACTCCTCCGACCACTCGAACCTCGGGATCTTCCTCAGAGCTTTGAAGAACGGGAGGCATTTCTCCCCCGACTTGGACATGAAATGGCTCAGAGCAGCTACTCATCCCGTGAGCCACATGATCTTGACGTTGGTCTTGGGCGCGGCCATGTTGAAGATAGCGTCGATTTTCTCTGGGTTAGCTTCAATTCCACGGTGAGTGACCATAAAACCGAGGAACTTTCCCCCTGTGCCTCCAAACGCGCATTTGGCGGGGTATAGCTTCATCTTGAATTTGCGAAGCACTTCGAAGGCCTCGCCTAGATCCCTGGTATGGTCGACCGACGAGACGGATTTTACGAGCATATCGTCAACGTAGACCTCCATATTCCTTCCGATCTATGGCTTGAATATGCGGTTGACCAACCGTTGGTATGTGGCCCCGGCGTTCTTGAGGCCGAAGGGCATCACCTTGTAGCAGTATACCCCCCGGTCCGTTGTGAATGCGGTAAGATCTTCATCTTTCGGATTCATACGGATCTGGTTGTAGCCGGAGAAATCATCCATGAAACTCATCAACTCGTGGCTGGCCGAGCTGTCGACGAGCTGATCTATCCGAGGGAGATGATAGTTGTCTTTGGGGCAGGGCTTATTGAAGTCGGTGAAGTCGACGCACATGCGCTACTTTCCGCTTGACTTCTTAACCAAAACTACATTCGCCAGCCACTCCGAGTAGGGTACATTCCGAATGAAGTTGGCGGCGAGAAGTCGATCAACATCATCTTCGATAGCCTTCTGTTTGACCGGGGCGAAGTTTCGCCTTTTCTGCCTGACGGGTCGGGCCGCAGGATCGACCCCGAGCTTGTGAGAAATGATTTTGGGGTCGATCCCAGGCATGTCAGCAGGCGTCCAGGCATAGACGTCGGAGTTATTTCCGAGGAAACCGACTAGGTCATCTCGCCGGGTCCCTGTCAGGAGTGATCCGACCTGGACGGTTTTTTCATCGTCCCCCTCTGTCAGGGGCACCTCGGTCAGTGGTTCGACCGGCATCCCCCGGACCTCATTCCATTCGTCTCGGGTGTCCATAGAACCCTCGACGTCGTTTTTTACCTCAGCGTCGTTGGTCGACTGCTCGGACGAAGATGTTTCGGTAATGCATACCTTCATGACCCGCTGGTTTCCTTAGACCTGACCTATCCCGCCCTGATCGAGAGGGAACTTCATCGCCAGGTGGTAAGTCGATAT
This sequence comes from Agapanthus africanus, assembly GCA_030015575.1. Lineage (NCBI taxonomy): Eukaryota > Viridiplantae > Streptophyta > Magnoliopsida > Asparagales > Amaryllidaceae > Agapanthus > Agapanthus africanus. The sequence continues at coordinate 690,564,291 of CM057340.1, forward strand.
CTGGGCCTGGAGTGAGTTCAGCGTCAGGCGGCCGAGGAGGACGTTGTAGGTCGATGGAACCTTTGCTACGATGAAGTCCACAGGTAACATACGGGTGTGGCCGGGCTCCCCGACGTTGAATTGCAGGGTGACCACCCCTTCCGCCGAGATAGAGTGGTTGGTGAACCCTGAAAGGACGTGGGAGGTCGGTTTTAAGTCTGCTGGGGTGAGCCCCATGCGCAGAAAGCAGTCGTGGAAGAGGATGTCTGCCGAGCTGCCCGAGTCGACAAGTATCCGGTGGACCTCGTACCGGTGGATTCGTGCTGTGATCACCAGAGGGTCATTATGGGGCATGGATATGCTGTGGAGATCCCCGTCGCCAAAGGTGAAAGGATCGTGGTCCCTGACCTTTTTGCTCGGGCGGCCGTTGGCCTCCATTGCCGGCGCGGGGTGCTGGGTCTCGCAGGCGCTCGACTGTCCCCTTGTCGTCATGACCACAGTTCTTGATGGGTCTCGGGTCCTTTCGGCGAGGTCCTTTAGGCCCCGTGGTGAGGTTGCCCTCGAGCCGCCTTGGCGGGCCTCGTGGGTGTGACCCCGTCGAGGGAAGGGGTGCCGATCATGCATGGAAACAGGCGAGCTGACCGCCACCGCCCTTGTAGGGATAGGGTTGTGACGAGGCTCGAGGCGAGGCTCTCCGACGCGGGACCTTGAGGTTGACTGGGACAGATCGAGGATCAGCAACCGCTGGGGTTTGCGAGGTGGTGGCCGGCGGAGGGGTTGATGACATTCGGCGGCGGTTCACCCGTGCCTCCGTTGAGGGGGAGGCGGCGGCGGGTGCTTGGATCTTCAGGGTGATCGCTTGCCATGTGGATGGAGATCGGAAGGCCAACTTTGTTTTTTGTGGAGTTCGGTTCCCACAGACGGCGCCAACTGATGGAGCTCCTTTTCGGATCTCCGTTAGATGTTGTCTTCTGTCGATCTCCCGGTGGATCTTGAAAGTGATCTCCTGTTGCGTGTGGGTCTCAATGGGTTTTGAGGAGATTGGTGGTTTTGAGGAGTCTGCGCCGAGTACCTGCAAAGATGTCCCGGGGTAGTTTGGTACCACCGAGGACCCTCCGACGATCAAGTTAGCACAAGATCCGAGCAGAGTAACGGCTAAGTGGGGTGAAAAAAGCTTACTTGACCCCTCTGTGATGGGGTTTATATAGTGGCGGCAGCACGCAACAGCAGGCGCGAGAATCTCATTGGCAGTTACGCTCCCGACGTCACGCCCGCGTAAAGAGCGGATCGCCCATTAATGTGGATCGTGATGGCGTGGAACGTGGGATGTTGCTGGCGGAGAATCTGCGCATGGCAAGATTTGCGGAGCGGCGGTTATGCTTGTGAGTGGTGGAGTTGGTCAGTTGGAGGGACCGAGGAAGATGGCCTCGGCAGGGGAGCTCGGGAACGAGCGGGAGGGCCGAGGAGTCTTGGTCCCGTGGCAGCTCGGGGTGAGCTCAGTAGCAGAGGATGCCAATTTGCATAGGGTCCTGAGGAGAGCTAGCTTGTGCTTGCAGGTCGGATACAGAGGTGGCCTGGTCGGCCTCTGTGGACCCTTTCTTTTGAGTCCTGGGACACGTCATCTGCCACGTGTTATGATATGGGAGATCGCCAATATAGAGCATCATCAGGCGGGTTTTTGACTACCGCTTTGTGGCCCGGCGGTTTTTGACAGCCAAAAACAGTGATTGTTTTTTTTTTGGACAATTTACCCAAAATCATATGCTAGAGTTTTGGAAGATGGGACCTACATCTTTTTCTTTTTCTTTGAAGGGTTTTATCAATTCAATCAAGTGGGGCCAGATCATTCTTCACTTTGGAACAGAGCTAAACAGTATGAAAAAGAAATTTGGCTCCTGATTTTCATAACTATCCTAACAACATTGTTAAAATTCTTCATATAAATAGACTTTGATCTTTTTTATTCCATTGATTCATAAAATTGTTTATCATATTAAGAATAATAAAAGTAAATAATTTGTCATAACCCGAAAGTACGGAACGTGACTGGCACTTAGATTACGAGACGTCTAAAGGCGTAACGTAACATAAGTCAGTCAAAACCCAGAAAATCTAAACCAAAATCAACAAGAGTGAAGGAAAACCTTTTATAAAAATGATTTTAAAAGCAATTAAGTTATATTAACCCCTTTTTAAAAATGTCATAATTTACCAAAAATTTCGGCAGAGTCTCCTTTGTAAAAACTGGCCCCAAAATGGGTACAACAAGATATATAAACCTGTAATAATATAATGGTATCCCCAAGCGGGAGCTAGCTCTTCGTCCAAGGCGGATCACAACCACATACAATATATATATATATATATAACATCAAGCAAATAAGCATAAAGAAACATAAAAAAAAAACACAACGTCGGTTCAAGTGGGCTCGACCCCAGAGAAACCACATATACACAAATCTCTCAGTCTCATCACTAGGTCGCATATACAAAATAAGAAGTGGTAGATGGAGAATACTAGATACAATGATAGTTCAAAAAGAGACAAAAGTGTCATCGCAACCCACCTATGAGCAATGTCACGAGTCTGAGCAAAAGAAGCCAATAAAAAGATACGCCCGCCGCTACAAGGCTGACGGGTCCGACCTACAAGACACTGTGGCATAACGGGGGTGAGTTGCCGGCTCGTGAGTAGTAAATAACATCTAATAAGGCTTAATGCAAATGCGTCACAACTTGTATATATAGATATGATGTGATGCCACTAGTATGTATGCACATGAATGCAAAATTAATACGAAATCTTTAAGTGTTTAAATACGATGATCTCTGCATTCTTAACTAAAAAAAATATCTGTAAAATAGCTAAGGTACCATCAATGAAATCATCCGAAAACCGTGTCAAGTATCGACACCAAATATGGAAATATATCTGTCTCAATGTCTCACAATGTCAATATCTCAATATCTCAAGCTCCTCAGTCCGGATTGACCCATATCATCAAATCTCACGACAACGGCCGGTATCCTCTGGATATCCGCCGCGCTAGACATCACCGGTAGGTAGTCTTCCCCTGCCGGGCTCATCGTCTGCAACTCAACCTTTTTGCCCCGGGATAACATACCGGGCCTACCATGTACCCGAGACGGTTCATCCAATTCTTGAATCGGGTCTCGAAATCCAACATAAAACATGAAAACTCATGGTGGACGACATATACATCACGAGAAAACCGCAACTTGCCTTTTTAAAACATAATGAGTTTGGAAAATTTTTGCGGTTTTCCCCAAAATCCCGAAATCTCATCAATACCGAAATCCTCAAGAAATCATAATATCAGACATGTTGTAAGTGATGGTTGCTTATGATATCGATATTATGCAATGTAATTTATGACTAGAAATCAATATAAAAATGATAATGAAGTGAAGTATATATACATGCTTTGCAATTCAATTTATCATGCATGATGCAAGTGTTTGATACTGAACTAAGCAGGTTCTAAAGTGCTCGTGGCATGGCAATTACCAAAGGCGTGTGTGTTCACATGAATAGTGCGCGTGCAACATGAGCCAATGGTAATGGTGTAAGTGTCCTGAGAGGTGATATCACACATAGGTATATAAATAACCATGCATACCAGCAGATGTATAACTAGAAAGATATGCATATGAATGCAACTACTACTAGCAACCCTAAGTGTCGGGCGCCTCGTGCCATTCAGAAGATTGCCCCATAGATGTATACTTCTACTCACCCGGACGCCTCGCTAATTTGATCTGACCACAGCTTTGCCTTTGCATGCCGCGTCCGATGTTTCCGCAACCGATCCCAAAATTGCACAACACAAAACATAAGAATACATATTCCTGAAACGACGCAAAGTCACAAAATGAAAGAATCAACGTCCACAAGTTAGGCACAACGTGCACTTGGTGCGCGGAACACACACGACAATCACTATAACCTTAACTAGAATCGTCATTCGGAACAACCGTCAAAACTAAACCCGATCAACCAAATTCCGCATTCGTACACCCTAAATGTCGTAGGAGATGCTAATAATATAGCCAACATTTCAAAATTAAATCACATCCTAATTATATAGAAAACCTAGTAAGCACCGAAATTTGCAATTTGGCGCCAACCTCGCGGATTAACGATATAGTGATCACAATCTAGCATAATTATCCAAACTAAACCACTAGATAACCACCACACCTAATTTAACCTATTTGCAATACTTCAAACCCTAATTCCAAAATCCAACCCTTTTTCTTGAATTTCATAAACAAGCAATTACTATCAAATTAACACTTCAAAGTTCTATTTTAGCATAGTTAAATTATAAATTAACTATTAGATTAGCATTTTACCTCTCAAGTTTGAACCCTAGCTTGCACTTAGCCTCCAAAGATGCCTCATTTCTCCATATTTTAAACTAAATTGGGCTTGAGAAGAGATAGAATAAGGATTTGTTTTGAGTTTTGTGAAGAAATTTGTGGATTTTGATGGATTTTTGATGAAATTTGAAACAAAAAGAAATGGGGGAAAATGGGGAGCTGCAGAAAATGGCTCTCGGCCAAGGGGGAGAGGAGGAAGTGTGTGTGTGAGTGTGTAGAAAATTCTATGAAGAAAGTATCTCTTAAGTGTAATAAATGCAACTCACATCAATTTCTAATTTAAAATTTCATTTTAAATTTCATTTTGACCATAGAAACAACTAACCTTGGAAAGTCTTGACAAAATTTTGTTTACTACTAGATTTTAGTTTGTAATGGATCCTAAGTATGTAATTTACCCATTCAAATTTGTATTTATCACTAATTTAATATATAATTAAAAGCTTCAAATAATATTAAAAATAATTAATTAAGAATTTTTTTTAAATGACTAGAAATTTTTAAGTGACAATTAGCTAACCAATTTCTAGCAATTTCTTATCTAAATTTTATATAATTAGGCCTATATTGAAAAATAATTATTTTTATATTTTACGGAAAATACTGATTATTTTACCGATTATCGAAAAACTACCTAAACAATTTTCAAAGTGTTACAATCTTCCCCCTTAAAGAAATTCGGTCCCCGAATTTAAAATTTAACTACGCGTACCTTCAAAAAGATGGGGATATTTCTTCCTCATCTCTTCCTCGGTCTCCCAGATGACCTCCTCGCTGTTCGGGCCACGCTAAAGAACCTTGACGGACGGTATAACCTTCGACCTCAATTTCTTCACCTGCCGATCCAAAATGACCACCGTCTGCTCGGTGAATGAAAGATCGCGCTCCAGCTGGATCGTCTGGTGCTGAATCGCATGAGAAGGGTTATGAAGGTACTTGTGAAGCATCGAAACATGGAACACGGGGTGAACATCTGGGAAGCTGGGCGGAAGAGCCAACCGATAAGCCACCGAACCGACACGCTCTAGGATCTCGAAGGGACTAACATATCTAGGACTAAGCTTCCCTTTCCGCCCAAATCTCATCACACCCTTCATCGGAGAAACCCTCAGGAAAATATGATCGCCAACAATGAACTCGAGTCGGCGATGACGCCTGTCAGCATATGATTTCTGCCTACTCTGGGCCGCCCTCATCCTGTCCTGAATCAGCTGTATCTTTTCGGTCGTCTCCTATACGATCCGTGGCCCCAAAATACTGCTTTCCTTGAGCTCCATCCAACATATGGACGATCGACATTTCCTCCCATATAAAGCCTCAAAAGGTGCCATCTGAATCGTCTCCTGGAAGCTATTACTGTAGGAGAACTCGATCAAGGGCAAATGACGATCCCAGCTACCACCGAAATCTAAAACACAAGCTCTGAGCATTTCCTCAAGAGTCTGAATAGTATGCTCTGACTGACCGTCAGTCTGCGGACGAAAAGCTATGCTAAAACTCAATCGGGTGCCCAAAGCTTCCTGAAGTTTCTGCCATAATCGGCCGGTAAACTGGGTGCCCCGGTCGGACACGATGCAAGTCGGGACGCCATGCAGTCGTACAATCTCATCAATATAAACCTGGGCGTATTGAGAAAATCCAAAAGTGGTCCTCACTGGCAGAAAGTGAGCCGCTTTTGTCAGTCGATCTACAATCACCCAAATAGAGTCATACCCTCGACTGGTCCTGGGTAGACCCACAATGAAGTCCATAGAGACCTGTTCCCACTTCCACTCAGGAATGGGCAAAGGTTGAAACTCACCGGCTGGCCTCTGGTGCTCGGCCTTGACTTGCCGACAAGTCAGGCATTTCGATACGAAGTCCGTAACATCCTTCTTCATCCCATCCCACCAGTAAACCTCTCTCAAATCACGGTACATCTTGGTGGAACCTGGATGAACACTGTATACCGATCTATGTGCCTCCTCAAGAATATCATGCCTCAGTCCCTCAGAATCTGGTATGCACAGTCGAGTCCCAAATCGAAGTATCCCCTGATCATCAATCACGAACTCTGAAACTCTGCCCTGCCGAGTCTGCTCGATAATCTCTAAAATATGGGCATCACCGGACTGTGTCTCGCGGAAACGGTCAAGTAACTGTGGGCGTGCTCTGAAATGAGCCAGCTGTCCCCCTGTAGGAGTAAACTCGAACTGCATTCTGCTGTCACATAAAGCCTGCCAATCCGCCGTCGACTGCATCTGTACTGCGCTCAAACAAGATAGGCTATCTCCTGGCCTCCTACTCAAAGCATCTGCCACCACATTCGCCTTGTCCGGATGGTATAGAATCTCGCAGTCATAGTCTTTCACCAACTCCATCCAACGGTGCTGTCTCAGATTTAGATCTCGCCGTTGAAAGATATATTTCAAGCTTTTGTGGTCTGTGAATATTTCTGGCACGACCCGCCGCATAGGTAATGTCTCCAGATCTTGAGTGCAAACACCACTGCAGCCATCTCTAAATCATGAGTGAGGTAGTTCTGCTCGTGTTTCCTCAACTGCCGAGAAGCATACGCGATAGCTCTGTCGTGCTGCATCAATACACAACCCAACCCCACTCGAGAAGCATCACAATATACCACAAAACCGCCCGATCCTGAAGGCAATGATAACACTGGTGCAGTAATCAGACGAGTCTTCAACTGCTGAAAGCTATCCTCACATGCCTCGGTCCAATCAAAAGGAACCCCCTTCCGGGTCAACCCGGTCAACGGTGCAGCAATACGGGAGAAATCCTGGACAAAACGTCGATAATAGCCGGCCAGACCTAGAAAGCTGCGAACCTCTGTAACTGATACCAGTCTGGGCCAACGCTGCACTGCCTCGATCTTCTTCGGGTCCACACAAATACCATCTCTCGACACCACGCGACCCAAGAAGTCGACACTGTCTATCCAGAATGCGCACTTGGAAAATTTGGCGAACAGCTAATGCTCTGTCAAAGTCTGCAATGTGATACACAAGTGTTGCTCATGCTCCTCTCGGCTCCGAGAATATACCAAGATGTCGTCAATGAACACAATGATGAACTGATCAAGAGACGGCCTGAATACACGGTTCATCAAGTCCATAAATGTTGTCGGGGGATTGGTGAGCTCGAACGACATCACCAAGAACTCATAATGACCATATCGTGTACGGAAAGCGGTCTTCGAAATATCCTCCTTCCGAACCCACAACTGGTGATAACCCGACCGTAAATCAACCTTCGAGAAATACCCTGCACCCTGTAGCTGATCGAATAAGTCGTCAATGCGGGGTAGGGGATATATGTTCCGCACAATAACCCGATTCAGCTGACGATAATCAATGCATAAGCGCATACTGCCGTCCTTCTTCTTAACAAATAGGACGGGAGCACCCTAATGTGACACACTTGGTCGGATAAGCCCTTTGTCCAGCAAGTCCTGTAACTGATCCTTCAGCTCTCGAAGCTCCGTCGGGGCCATCCGATAAGGCGGTATAGAGATAGGTCCTGTGCCGGGAATCAAGTCAATGCAGAACTTAATCTCGCGCTCTGGCGGCAGACCAGGCAGCTCGTCAGGGAATACGTCACGAAACTCTCTCAAAACAGGGACCTGGTCCAACGGAACCTCTGCGACGCTAGTATCACAAACATAGGCTAAGAATCCCTGATACCCTTTCCACAAGAGCTGACCAGCATGAATAGAAGAAATCAAGATGGGAAGGGTGGCGCTACGATCTCCCTGAATAACAAGAACCGGATTACCAGGAAAGCTGAATCTGACTGCCTTCTCACGGCAATCCACAGATGCATAACATGTGGCTAGCCAGTCCATACCAAGAAGAATGTCGAAGTCTAGCATATCGAGGAGAATTAAATCAACTGAAGAATCCCTCTCCCCGATATGAACAGGACACGATCGGTACACAAAACGAGCAACAAACGACTCGCCTACCAGAGTAATAACAACAAGCGGCTGATCTAACGAAGAAGACTCTCGGCCCAACCTCGGAGCAAAGTATGTAGATACATAAGAATGTGTGGAGCCTGGATCAAATAATACTCATTCATCAAAAGAACAAACTGGCAGAATACCTGTCACAACGGCATTGGATGCCTGCAAATCCTGCGGAGTCAAAGCGAATACTCGGGCCTGTCCACCACTAATATCTGGCTGTCCTTGCCTCTGTTTCTGCCTATGTCGCTTCGTCCTCTCTGAACAGGACCGCCACACCCACGACCTTTAGGAGCATCTGCCTGGCGTGGAGCATCATCAGGGGTAGGAAGTAGAGCTCTCTGAGGAGGTGGTGAATGTGGTAAGGTCACATGTGGCACTGTCGCCGCGCCCTGGCGCCCTATGGTACAGTCTCTGATACGATGGTGTTCCCCTCCGAATGGCGGCGGAGACGACGTGAGGACGTCTTGCCTGAGATTCAGGGCAGATGCTATATGGTTTTATCCGTCTACCTCTCCGAAGATGCCAAGTTGATTTATGGCACCGTGTATCGGAGGTTTAGACGGATGCGGCCGATATAGCAGACTTTGTCAGATTCCCCCTCGCTTGAGGGTTTTTTTATTGTGGGGACGCTCTTCCCTGCAGGCGTAAGCCCCTGCAGTTAATTACGCTACCGCGTCGCGGTAACCACTTTCTCCTTCTCCAGAATTTCACTTCGTGTCATGGGTGTTTGTTTTGTTTTTGGTTGCCCGTGGATTGTATACGGAGACTAATTTATGTCGTCGCCCATAGGACGTAGATTAGTCCAAATCCATATTTTCTTAGATTTGGGTTTTGGGTTTTGGTTTAAGGATACGTTAGCCATTTTTGAGGCTAAGATCAACTTAAACGTTTGTTAAGGATACGTTAGTCTAATTTCCAGACTAAGATCAACTTAACGGAAGAGCATTTTAGGGCTCTATTGTTCCAGTTTAAGAACATAGTGGTCCATTTTTAATATATGGTCGTCGGGACCCGTCACCTCTCTGACGTCGTTGAAGGATTACAACGACCGGTGTCAGAAGAGTTCAGAGATGTACCCTTGAACCAAAGTTGGTTAGGGGGTTTATAGTCCAATTTGGGACTAAAGTCTGTTTGAAAGTTTAAGGATACGTTAGCCATATTTGAGGCTAAGATCGACTTAAACGAGATCGTTTAGATCCGAAAAAAGAGCATTTGGGGGCTCTATTGTTCCAGTTTAGGGACATAGTGGTCCGGGTTCCAGTTTAGGGACATGGGGGTCCATGGGATTTGTGGCCGTTGGGACCCTCACCTCTCTGATGTCGTTGAAGGATTATAACGATAGGTGTCAGAAGAGTTAGGAGATGTGCCCTCGAACCGGATATAGATTGATTTAAGAGAGCAGCCGTGCTCAGTCAATTTAATTTGAGGACTTATGGCCATGATTGGGTTAAGTCCAGCTGAGAAATGTCCAACGTTTTTATTTTCGGCCTATTAGGCCTGTGCTAGGGCTTTGCCCATGTTTAGTAATGCACAGCATTTTATTCTGACCTGCTAGGCCTTTCTGATTTGGGCTCTGTCCCTTTATAAATGATGCAGGGCATCTGCTTGGGCTCTGCCCTCTTTTAAAATAATGCATAGCATTTAATTTGGCCTATTAGGCCTTTTTAAATTGGGCCTGGCCCTTCTGCAAATAATGCGATGCATTAATTATTTGACAGTGGCTTGTCAGGCGCTTTGCGCCAAATAATGAGCGCAAGCGCTCATGGAAGCGACACGTGTCGCACTCTGGTGAGCGCAAGCGCAACAGCGCAGTGCGCTGTGTCAGTGCGCTGCGCTGTTGTGCTGTTGACACGTGGCGCTCCCTGGTGGCTTGCGCCAACCCAGGAGCGCAACAGTGCAGTTTTTCAAGTGTAAAGCACTGTTTTATCTTTTGATCGATTTTAAATCAAAGAAAACAAGTTTTTCTTGTTTTCAAAGAACCAATGGTTCATAAGAAAGTGCAAAGCACTATTATTATTTATTTTTCTTTTTTATTGAAGATCATTGATCTTGTTCTCAGATCAATGATCTGTTCATAAGAGAATTTTGTCTTTTTTCTAAAGGTTTTTACCTTTTTGTTCTTGAGAAATTCTCTCCAATTCTTCAGAGTTCTCAATGATGATCTTCCTCCTTTTGAATTGAGGTCTAGGGTCCTTTATATAGTGCCCATAAATTAGTTAAATTTGTTAAAGAGATCTTTCTCTGAGTGATTTAGGGAATTTCCCCACGTTGGATCTTTGATCCAAGGGCTTCTGTTTTACAGAAGAAAATCTTCTTGTTTTAACAAGAACAGAAAGATTTCTTTAAAATTCTAATTCTGTTTGGTGCAAATCCCCCAGCACGTGACACGTGTCGCTCAGCGCACAGCGCAGTGCGACCGCGCTTGCGCAACCGTGCTGACACGTGTCGCACAGCGCAGAGCGCAGCGCGACCGCGCTTGCGTAACCGCGCTGCCATGTGTCGCGCACCGCACAGCGCAGCGCGACCGCGCTTGTACAACCGCGCTGCGCAGAGTGCAGCGCAACTGCGCTGCCACGTGGCGCGCGGCGCAGAGCGCAGCGCAAGTCAGCTGAAGCTTTGCTTCATTTAATAGAGCCTTGCTCTTGATGGAGTGCGCTGCCTTGGTTGTTGTGCTCCCTGCGCTGGTGTGTCTGATTTTGATACGTGGCGCTCTGCACGCAGCATAGGGGATCTGAAGCGTTGCTTCATTTATTTTAATTTTAATTTTCAATACAGAGCTTTGCTCTGATCGGGAGAAACAGAAGCGTTGCTTCGTTTCCCGCCTTGGAATTTGAACAGAGCTTTGCTCTTATTGGGATAAACAAATTCCCCCCACCATTGCGTTTACGTGGCCTTCCAAACGTGAGCGCAGCGGTGACAGAATTCTAACCATCGCGGCAACTCTTGGAAGTTGAAAGGGCATTTGGTGCCTATAAATAGGACCTTTGGTCCTCAACAGATGATTATCTTCTTCGAAATTTTATTTTCAAACTTCAGAGCCTTGCTCTTGTCTTTAAGAACTCCAAGAGTTAGAATTTCTTAAAACTTTTGAGGTAAATTTTTTAATTTAAATTGAATTAAATTAAGTTAATTTTAATTAACAGAGCCTTGTTCTCAATAGATCCCTGATCTAAAACCCATTTAGGGTTTTACTTAGCAGAGTTTTGCTCTATAGGTCTAAAAGGATCTAAAGAGAACTAAAGTGGGCCCTATTAGGGTTCCAATAATAGAGCTCTGCTCTCTAAAAGGATCACCTTGTATTTTTTTAATTCCTTAATGGTGCTTTGCTCCTTCCAAATCATATAGAAGAACTCTTAAGAGTTCTTTATGGATCTTGGAAGTTAAAGATGTCATTTTATATTACTATTATTATTATATCATCTTTTCAGAGCAAAGCTCTCAATGTTCTTAGGGGATTTTCTTCAAATTCTCCTCATGACTGATTTTGACAGGTGTCACTCCTGTATGCAGAGCATTGCTCCCGAGGAGTTTCAACTTTCTGTGTCCCTCTTTTTTTATTTTATTTTTATTTATTATTATTATTACTATTAATTTTTTTTTGTCGCTAATCTTCCATTGATGTTTCCTTCAGGCGTTATGGCTGTTCATCTATACAGTCTGCACGAATTCATCACCTACGAGGATATCCGTGTACAGGGCCGTCAACAAAACCAAGAGTTTACAGACGCCCAATGTGCGGAGGTCATGGGTCGCCTTAACGCAAGCGTTGGTTGGCTGCTTTCTCGTCGTTCAGCTCTCTTGAAAGTCGTGCTGGGAGCAATATGGAGAGCACTTCCGGGGTTTCACGAGGCCCTACTGCTCAATGTGCTGGATGATGCCGAAGACAAGGTGCATTCAGTGTATCTGTCAGGGCTGATCTCGAAGAAACGGCGGGATAGCCTCATCGACATCCTGCATCAAATTTTCCAGCAGACGACGATAGTCGCTGCTTATCGAAGGCTGGGAAGGCTTGCCGAGGATCTTGACACACAGGAGCGCGAGAGGCTGCGCACAAGAATAAGCCAGAAGAACTCTGGATGACCTTACTTTTGACTTCCTCAATCCGTGCCCTGGATCTGAGGTTATTCCATTGTAATAATATTTCTCGTTTATTGCTTTATGATTGTAAGAATTTTTGGCAATATTAATGGAAAAGTTTTATCCCAGCTTGTCTTATTTTTCGTTCTGAGTCTTTTGCTTATGCATGAATGAGTGTGTCTCGAACGCTTGTAAATCGGATGTTCTTTTGTCGCTTTCTTCTTTCTCTTATTATTGGCATGCTGTCTTGATAAACATAGTTGACAGATAATGGCGTAGGCATCTTAGTTTCTTCAAGAGATAGCGATGGCTTAGGCCGCAGGTTCAAATCTGCTGCCTGAGACTTTTCAACTCTATGAGCCGTGAGGGTTTCATAGAGACTTTTCTCCCTACGGATCGAGAGGATCTCGTAGGTGGATTTTCTCCTTAGGAATCGTGAGGATCCCTATGTGTGTTTTCTCTTATAAGTCGTAAGGATCTTATAAGAGAATTTTCCCTCTTACGAGTCGAGAGGACTTGTAAGCGGTTGTTTTCCTCCTTGTCGAAATTCGACGTTGGAGAGTGAGACCCGTGGATAGTATGCAAGAGACCGTTTTGGGCCGACTTGCCAGGTCCCAGTGCTTAGGAAACAGGCTTCTTTTATGCCTACTACCTAAGGCTTGATCTCACGAGTCGAGCCGCCTCGAGAATTTCTTGCAAAGACATCAATTTCTTCACAGGTCGAGACGAATCGTGCGTTTCTCGTAAGAACATCCTAACGTCTCAGTTAACCTTTGCTCTTTACGACAGAAGTCCGTTAGGGTCTGTGGTACTTAGGGTTTTGGCTGTCATACCGTCGCATAAGCTGATATATTCCTCGATAGGCAATCGTGCTGTTCGAGTAGCCCTGCGACTGCCGTGTCTCTGATCCTTTCGGGGGCTGGACAAGACGTCTTCAAGCAATCTTCCTAGGCAGTTGACCGTCGGAAGAACAAGCGTTAGGAATTTGCCATGCCGCTTTTTTACATGAGGTTAGGCTCATTTTGGCGAGCCCCGATGAGTCATAACCACTCCGCGCTGGTGTGGGATGATCTCCGATAGTCTTTCAGGTTTTATGTGAGTTGCCGTCAAGAACCTGAAGCTAGGAATTTGGCCTTTGCTTCGTTTTGCTGGCATCGCGTCTGCTGTATTGAGACGAATGTCGCGGTTGTCTTTAGGTCGCTGATGAACCGTTGAGGTTTGGAGCTAGGGATTTTGCCGTGGCTCTGTTTGTTTGATTGTCGCGTTTGAATCCGGTTGGAGGAAGAACGCTGGGTTGACATCTCGTCTGCTGTATCGAGACGAATACCAAGGTGGAGCTGGGATTTTGCCGTGGGCCCGTTTGTTTGATTGTCGCGTTTGATCCTTGCTGGAGGAAGAACGCTGGGTTGACATCTCGTTCGCTGTATCGAAACGAATGTCGAGGTGGAGCTGGGATTTTGCCGTGGCTCCGTTTGTTTGATTGTCGCGTTTGATCCTTGCTGGAGGAAGAACGCTGGGTTGACATCTCGTCTGCTGTATCGAAACGAATGTCGAGGTGGAGCTGGGATTTTGCCGTGGTTCTTTTGTTTGATTGTCGCGTCTGATCCCTGTTGGAGGAAGAACGCTGGGTTGACATCTCGTCTGCTGTATCGAAACGAATGTCGAGGTGGAGCTGGGATATTGCCGTGGCCCCGTTTGTTTGATTGTCGCGTCTGATCACTGCTGGAGGAAGAACGCTGGGTTGACATCTCGTCTGCTGTATAGAAACGAATGTCGAGGTGGAGCTGAGATTTTGCCGTGGCTCCGTTTGTTTGATTGTCGCGTTTGATCCCTGCTGGAAGAAGAACGCTGGGTTGACATCTCGTCTGCTGTATCGAGACGAATGCCGAGGTGGAGCTGGGATTTTGCCGTGGCCCCGTTTGTTTGATTGTCGCGTTTGATCCTTGCTGGAGGAAGAACGCTGGGTTGACATCTCTTCTGCTGTATCGAAACGAATGTCGAGGTGGAGCTGGGATTTTGCCATGGCTCCATTTGTTTGATTGTCGCGTCTGATCCCTGCTGGAGGAAGAACGCTGGGTTGACATCTTGTCTGCTGTATCGAAACGAATGTCGAGGTTGTCTCTAGGTTGCTGGTGAATCGTTGAGCTTTAGAACTAGGTATTTTTCCATGGCTCCATTTGTTTGATGATGTTGCATCTGCTGTGTCGAGACGAACGTCGAGGTGGTGACCATTCCACACTGGTGTGAGACGATCTCCAGTTGTCTTTCTGGCTTTATATGGGCTGCCGTCAAGACCCTGAAGCTAGGAATTTGGCCTTCGCTTCGTTTGCTTTAGTGTGTCCGAATCCTGTCGAAGGAAGGACACTGTTGTTGACATTGCGTCTGCTGTATCGAGACGAATGCTGAGGTGGAGCTGGGATTTTGCCGCCGCTCTGCTTTGTTTTGACCGTGAGGTCTTTTGTCGGTGTTATATTCGTATTTTGATGGACTGCGAAGGAACGCCGTTGTTAACATCTTATCTGTTTTATCGAGACGATTGTTGAGATGAAGCTGGGATTTTGCCGTCGCTTCGCTTTGTTTCGACCGTGAGGTCTTTTTTTTGCGTTGTATCTGCATCTTGATGGACCGCAAAGGAACGCCGTTGTTAATATCTCGTCTGATGTATCGAGATGATTGTTAAGATGAAGCTGGGATTTTGCCGTAAGCTTCGCTTTGTTTCGACCGTGAGATCTTTTGTTGGCGTTGTATCTGCATCTTGATGGACTATGAAGGAGCGCCGTTTGTTGATTCATAGGCCGTAGATATTGCCGTTAAGATTTGGCTCCGTTTTCTGATGGAGCATTGGGAGGGAAAGGGTACCTCCTTCTTTGTTTGTGCCCCTGGATTGTATACATGGATTGCTGTGCTATCGCCTGTAGGGCCAAAAAGTTTCATTCTTTCATCATTCATTTTTTTTCTTTCCGCGACGCTCTATCATTTCAGCTTTTTATATCGCAAAGATCGCGATTGCCCAATCATTTCGGCTATTTTTGTGGTGCCCAATCATTTCGGCTATTTTTCTTTTTACTCGCTGATCATTTCGGCTGTTTTTTTATTTTACTCGCTGCTTTTTATTGCGAGTTGCCCAATTATTTCGGCTGTTTTTGTATGCATACATTTTTACTAGTTGATTTCGTTGCAAGTTGCCCCATCATTTCGGCTACTTCATATGCATTTTCGACTTGCTGATTTTTTTTATCGCGAGTGTGGAACTTGAAACCTGATGCCAATCTTAGCATCAGTATCGCTATGACTAGAATTTTGCCAGGAGCGAATCATCATTTGCCTTCGTCGATGTCGAATAAAGGCGGCTTAGTAAACAGGGTTAGGATTCTGTCGACTAAGGCTTTTGACTTCATGAGCCGTAAGGGTCTCACAAAAGTATTTCTCCCTACAAGTCGTGAGGATCTTGTAGGTGTATTTTCTCCTTAGGGATTGTGAGGATTCCTAAGTGTATGTTCCTTTGTAAGTTGTAAGGATCTTACAAAAGGGCTTTCTCCTTATAAGTCGAGAGGACTTGCAAGGGTTGTTCACCGTACGAACATCTTCCCAGTCACGGATGGGACTTGGTTAGGAAATGTTTATTCGTGCCCATGGATTGTATACAAGGGTCAGTACTGAGCCACTTGTAGGGCAATATCGAAGACTGTGGGAGTTGCTTAAGAACAGATTCAGGTCTCTGTAACTTAAGACTTTCAAATCTTATGAGCCGTGAGGGTTCCATAAGAGAGTTCTCCTTACGAGTCGTGAGGATCCCGCAAGTGTATTTTCTCCTTAGGAATCGTAAGGATACCTAAGTGTGTTGCTCTTTTATGAGTCATAAGGAACTCACGCGGGTGGTTTCTCCTTACAAGGTCGTGAGGACCCTGCAAGTGTCCTTTAACGAGGCTGCGCCCTTTCGGATTTTCACACACACTCGCCGGTAGCCCTGCTGTTTTTACTCACGGAGCCCTTTCGGGTTTTCATCCGTGCCCATTTTTGCTTATGGACATACCGTTTTTTTTATTCTTTTTATTTTTTTCTAACGAGGTTGCGCCCTTTCGGGTTTTCACAAACACTCGCCGGTAGCCCTGCTGTTTTTACTCACGGAGCCCTTTCCGGTTTTCATCCGTGCCCTTTTTGTTTATGGACATACCGTTTTTATTATTTTTTAATTATTTTTTTTATATTCATATTTTTTCTTTTTTTTATTCATCTCGTCAGCCTAAGGATGCTGCGGTAGTAGTTTAAAGACGTTTCGGTCATTTGCAAGTTTCAGAACATTGCGGTCCATCATTAGTTTAAGGACGTTTCGGTCCGTCATCGCCGTATTTGAGGCGAATCTCTAGTTTACTGACTTTTCGGTCTATGGGGCTTTCCCTATGAATGAGCATGATGCCCCCGGCGTATCCATCTTTCTCGGAGCATGCGGTTGTGGCGGGCTCACCTTCCAGTTTTCGGACAACGCGAACTTGCCTTGTTGGTATTGGTCTTCAACCCAGTTCTTGAAGACGTAGTAATCCTCGATCAGATGACCTACCGTTTGGTGGTAAGGGCAATAATTGAGAGTGTTAACATCTCCTGGCTGTAATGGAAGTTTTGGACTCGGTAGATTGATGAGTCTGTCATGTACTGCCAGCTCGAACAGTCCCCTTGTTTTATCTTGGGGAAACGAGTAAGGATGTTTTAACTTCTCCTGGAGGGGTTGCCGCTTGTTGTTTCGGAAAACGACCGGTCTAGGGCCACTCGATTGCTGTTGAGTATTGGCTACGAAGGTCATTTTCCCCTTTCCTTTATCCTTTTTGCTCGATCCTTTGTCCGCGGGGCCGAGATTCTTTTCGAGTAGCGGGAGATTGCTTGGCTGAATGTTCTCGCAACTCCTCAACTCTTTCATTTTTGAAATGGATTCCTTGAGGAGAGGGTTGAGGGAAACTTCTTCGTCAGAGTCGCTTCCAAAGGTGATAATTTGCGATCCCTTGGAGTCGGCTATATGACAATCGTCGGCGGCTCTTTTGCGCTCATCTATCGCATTTTCTCGACATCTACGAGCTTCACATTTTGTCCTGTCGAAGTGTTGCTTTTGAGCGACATATCCTTGCCCCCAACACTTAAAGGAGTCGCAGTCTTCGGTAGGATGTATAATCTTCTGATGATATAAGCAGAAGTTGGGATGCATCTCTACTCTATCGAGAGTATTTTCTTCAGAGGGTGGTAGCTTCATTCCCACTGATAGGGCTTTGGAGAACCTTTTCCTCGTCTTGAATTTGTTTTTATCCGCAGTGGATGACTTTTGATTTGACGGAAGTGCCTCGACTCTTTGGCCTAGTAGTCGGTGTTTGGCTCCTTCCAGTATAGCCATCCCATGCTCTTGATTGGCTTTAACTTTCAGACGAATCTCATTCAGGAAAGCATTGATCAACTCGTCTGACGGCTGCGGAATTTCTGGTTCAGGGTTTGCCCTCGGTTTCTCAGCGCAAAGAGCCTCTTCCTCATCTGCAAATGAGTGAGAGATCATACGACAAGTCATTATGCAGTCTCCGGATTCACCTAATGAGTCTTCTCCATCGTTTTCGTCCTCGACAAAAGAACAAGTTGCCCTCGGCATGTCCCTCTTCTTTGGAGAGTGCGGCTGTGGTGGGTTCACCTTCCAGCTTTCAGACAGCGCGAACTTGCCTCGTAGGTACTGATCCTCGATCCATCCCTTAAAGACGAAACAATCCTCGATCGGGTGACTTACCGTTTGGTGGTAAGGGCAATAATTGGGATTATTAAGATCGCCTGGTTGCGACAGACGCTTTGGACTCGGCAGATTGATGAGTCTGTTGCGCACTACCAGCTCGAACAGTCTTCTTGTTTTATTTTGAGAAAACGAGTAAGGATGTCCTAGTCTCTCTTCGAGAGATGGGCGTGGACGCACGTTGTTTTGGCGAACGACCGGTTTTGAGTTGCTCGGCTGTTGTTGAGCATTGGCAACGACGATCGCTTTCCCTTTTCCTTTCTCATTTCGGGAATCTGGTTTTGGAGGAGACGGTCCATGGCCCATCTGGTCCATTTGGGCTAATTTGTCGATCAGGGCCTGGAAGGTGGTCGGCCTGAAGAACATCATGAATTGCGATATGGTCGCCTGCGGATCAAGAGTGCCCACAAACATGCCTACCGCAGGTGCCTCTTCTATGCGTTGTTCGCATTTCGACTATAGGTTTCGCCATCGCGTTGCGTATTGGACCCATGTTTCGCCTGGCCTTATCCTGTCATTTATCAGTGCTGTTATCGGGGTGCGTTCACTAGCACTCGCGAATCTTTGTGTAAACAGCAGCTCCATCTCCGCAAATGTTTTGACAGAGTCGTTAGGTAGCTCCGAATACCATTCAAAGGCTGTTTCTGCTAAGCTGCCAATGAATTGGTGAAGCAACAATTTGTCATCGCCTTCAGTATTGCCGCATAAGGCCCTGAATTGAGCGACATGCTGATGCGGATTCCCTGTCCCTTTAGATACGTGGAACTTAGGGATCGTATATCCCGGCGGGTAACTGATTTGGTCGTACCAGCTCGGATACGGTCGCCCCGTTTTTACGACCTGACCGACTGCTTCGGTCGCCTGATGAACCCGAATCTGCTGAGCTATATATTCGTCCAGGTCAGCTTTGGAGATTGCCTTCTTTGGCTGTTGACAGAGCTGGTGGAGGATTTGACGTTTCTCCCCTATCGTCTTCGAGGACGATCGGGGGATCTTCAGCAGGAGGGTCTTGTTGAATCATCATACCCACCATGTCTTGGAACAGGCGGGCCATTTTCTTTATGCTGGCTGCTTGTTCCGCAGCCTCTTTATCCTTCTTCTCCAATATCCGGCGAAGAAACTCAGCGTCAGTTTCTTGTTCTTGGCGCTCATCCGAGGACGTTTCAGAGATTTCTTTTGGCCCAGTGAGTGCGGCCATCGCGTTCATCATCTCCTGGAGCTTTTGCTGTTGCTCCTGAGCTTTGGTCACGGATCGGGTAAGCGGTCGGTGACCCGTCGAAGCGCGGCTTTCCTCCTTTCCAGAAGCCATATAAACAGTGTGTACCACCATGCCCCCAGACTTAGGGCGTTTGTGTTCAGCGCTTTTATGGTGTGCCTTGTTCACAGGGGCTTTTTGCGGCCTCCTTCTCTTTTGAGTGATTGGCGTTGAGGGTGTCGCTGCAGTAGACACCCGAGTAGCTGTTGCTTCTTCTGGCCTGACAGAGTAGTCTTTCTCCTGCTGAACCTCCGTCTTTTTCTGTCGGTGGAGATAGTTTTCATCAATCACCGACTCCTGGACCTGTCGCCAGACCTTGTAAATTTTAGAGGACAGCCGTTGAAGGGGCTGCTCTAGCTGCTTCTCTGGAATATTCTTCACAGGTGAAGGAGTTCGCTTCAGCACCGCAGTAGGAGAGTTTCTGCGCACCGTGTTTAGCAATTCAAAGCTGTTCCTGGTTGGAACAGAAGCATCGGTCCCCACCGTTGGAGCTGGCGGAGTTATCCCAGAGGGGGAGTTGCCCCCAGCCTTTCTCACTCGGCGCCAGTGGCGACGTCGAGCATGTCTTGTGGATGGAGTTGTTTCAGCTATACGGGTGGCTTCGTCATGCCCCCTGCTTTGAGGAGAGACTGTTATTGGTGCTAGCCTATCAAAGACTGTCACCCGTTGAGAAGCGATGTATAATCTGTCAAAGACAGATCTCTGGGCAGGGGAAGCAGCTTTGTGGACCTCGCCTGAAGCAGCAACCGGAATGGACAGCCTTATAAAAACTGAATTCTTGGAAGGAGGATCCTTTCCAGATTTTGTCTGCTTGAGCCGGGGTGGCACTCCGCTTTGGGATAGCAACTTCGGGTGCCGCAGGCTTGTAGACGTTCTGGCCTAGCCTGTTAAAAACTGAGGTAGTGGAGTTGGGCGGCCCGTTGAGAGGAGCCGCGGTAGTGGTAAGTCGATCAAAGGCCGAATTCTTTGGGGCTTCTTGCACCATCATTGGGGAATTGAAGCTCATTAGTGGGAGCATAGTCTCGAAGAATAATCCAGTGGTGGCTTGAGTTACTTGCTCCACTGGCATCTTGAAAAGGGAGGCCGCTTGGGGCCCATAAGTCACTCCTCCAGCAAGGACGGACGAGAGTTGCAGCTGCAGGCGGTGCAGTTCGAAGACATTGATCTTCTGTTTTCTGCACGGAGCAAGACACCAAATCTTAGTACCTCGAATCCATAGGCAACAACAGCAAACCGCGATTTGTTCGCGAACATGACACACGAAGTGTGGAGTGGAAAGAGGAAGAGGTCCCACCGGGCGTGCCAGAATCTGTTCCCCTCCGAATGGCAGCGGAGACGACGTGAGGACGTCTTGCCTGAGATTTGGAGCAGATGCTATATGGTTTTATCCGTCTACTTCTCCGAAGGTGCCAAGTTGATTTATGGCACCGTGTATCGAAAGTTTAGACGGATGCGGCTGATGTAGCAGACTTTGTCAGATTCCCCATCGCTTGAGGGTTTTTTAATTGTGGGGACGCTCTTCCCTGCAGGCGCAAGCCCCTGCAGTTAATTACGCTACCGCGTAGCGGTAACCACATTCTCCTTCTCCAGAATTTCACTTCGTGTCGTGGGTGTTTGTTTTGTTTGTAGTTGCCCGTGGATTGTATACGGAGACTAATTTATGTCGTCGCCCGTAGGACGTGGATTAGTCCAAATCCGTATTTTCTTAGATTTGGGTTTTGGGTTTTGGTTTAAGGATACGTTAGCCATTTTTGAGGCTAAGATCAACTTAAACGTTTGTTAAGGATACGTTAGTCTAATTTCCAGACTAAGATCAACTTAACGGAAGAGCATTTTAGGGCTCTATTGTTCCAGTTTAAGGACATGGTGGTCTATTTTTAATATATGGTCGTCGGGACCCATCACCTCTCTTACGTCGTTGAAGGATTACAACGACCGGTGTCAAAGGAGTTCAGAGATGTACCCTTGAACCAAAGTTGGTTAGGGGGTTTATAGTCCAATTTGGGACTAAAGTCTATTTGAAGGTTTAAGGATACGTTAGCCGTATTTGAGGCTAAGATCGACTTAAACGGGATCGTTTAGATCCGACAAAAGAGCATTTGGGGGCTCTATTATTCCAGTTTAGGGACATAGTGGTCCGGGTTCCAATTTAGGGACATGGGGGTCCATGGGATTTGTGGCCGTTGGGACCCGTCACCTCTCTGACGTGGTTGAAGGATTACAACGATAGGTGTCAGAGGAGTTCGGAGATATACCCTCGAACCGGATGTAGATTGATTTAAGAGAGCAGCCGTGCTCAGTCAATTTAATTTGAGTACTTATGGCCATGATTGGGTTAAGTCCAGCTGAGAAATGTCCAACGTTTTTATTTTCGGCCTATTAAGCCTGTGCTAGGGCTTTGCCCATGTTTAGTAATGCACAACATTTTATTCTGACCTGCTAGGCCTTTCTGATTTGGGCTCTGTCCCTTTATAAATGATGCAGGGCATCTGCTTGGGCTCTGCCCTCTTTTAAAATAATGCATAGCATTTAATTTGGCCTATTAAGACTTTTTAAATTGGGCCTGGCCCTTCTGCAAATAATGCGATGCATTAATTATTTGACAGTGGCTTGTCAGGCGCTTTGCGCCAAATAATGAGCGCAAGCGCTCGTGGAAGCGACACGTGTCGCACTCTGGTGAGCGCAAGCGCAACAGCGCAGTGCGCTGTGTCAATGTGCTGCGCTGTTGTGCTGTTGACACGTGGCACTCCCTGGTGGCTTGCGCCAACCCAGGAGCGCAACAGTGCAGTTTTTCAAGTACAAAGCACTGTTTTATCTTTTGATCGATTTTAAATAAAAAAAACAAGTTTTTCTTGTTTTCAAAGAACCAATGGTTCATAAGAAAGTGCAAAGCACTATTATTATTTATTTTTCTTTTTTATTGAAGATCATTGATCTTGTTCTCAGATCAATGATCTGTTCATAAGAGAATTTTCTCTTTTTTCTATAGGTTTTTACCTTTTTTGTTCTTGAGGAATTCTCTCCAATTCTTCAAAGTTCTCAATGATGATCTTCCTCCTTTTGAATTGAGGTCTAGGGTCCTTTATATAGTGTCCATAAATTAGTTAAATTTATTAAAGAGATCTTTCTCTGAGTGATTTGGGGAATTTTCCCCACCGTTGGATCTTTGATCCAAGGGTTTTTGTTTTACAGAAGAAAATCTTCTTGTTTTAACAATAACAGAAAAATTTCTTTAAAATTCTAATTTTGTTTGGTGCAAATCCCCCAGCGCGTGACACGTGTCACTCAGCGCACAGCGCAGTGCGACTGTGCAACTGTGCTGACACGTGTCGCGCAGCGCACAGCGTAGCGCGACTGCGCTGCCACGTGTCGCGCAGCGCGACTGCGCTGCCACGTGTCGCGCGGTGCAGAGCGCAGCGCAAGTCAGCTGAAGCTTTGCTTCATTTAATAGAGCCTTGCTCTTGATGGAGTGCGCTGCCTTGTTTGTTACGCTCCCTGCGCTGGTGTGTCTGATTTTGACACGTGGCGCTCTGCGCGCAGCGCAGGGGATCTGAAGCGTTGCTTCATTTATTTTAATTTTAATTTTCAATACAGAGCTTTGCTCTGACTAGGGGAAATAGAAGCGTTGCTTCGTTTCCCTCCTTGGAATTTGAACAGAGCGTTGCTCTGATTGGGGTAAACAGATGGTACTGACTCCCGTACTGAAAACACCCTGGCGACGACTGCTAGTCTGCAGATAAGAACCAAATAACTGACCTCGTCTCAATCCTCTGCCACCACCATCTCCCGGAAAGAATCTATCACGGTGTCTACCCACCTGCCACTGGGCTGGCGTATCAGTACGAATCCGCTTCAGCCCAGAAACGACCGGAGTCTTAGAAATACGCTCCTCCAAAAGTAAGGCTGCATCCATCACGGCTGCGTATGTGTCAAAGTGCTGGGTGCCTATGGCAAGGAATAACTGTGTGTCAAGTCCTCGCACAAACCTCTTTATCCTCTTCTCTTCAGTGTCTACTAGGTACGGAGCATATCGGGACAACTGAGTAAACTGTATATCATACTCAAACACTGTCATCCCAGGAGTCTTGCGCAAAGACTCAAAACTACGTGCTCGAGCATCTCGGACACTCTCCGGAAGAAAACGGGCAAGAAATGCAGCTGTGAACTCGTCTCAAGTCATAGGAGGTAGACCTGCAGCTCGGCCTCTCTCTACTGAATCGTACCACGTCTGAGCAAGGCCCTCCAGACGAAAACTCGTGAACTCCACCCATCTATCATCAGAACACCTCAATGAACGGCAAATCCTAGCCATCCTATCGAGAAATGCCTGCGGGTCCTCTGTCGCATCCGTGCCGGTAAAAGCTGGAGGTCTCAGCCTCATAAACTCCTGTAATGATACGGGGATAGTCGCAATAGTAGCAGGAGCAACTGTTTGGGCAACAGGTATAATCGTAGTCTGTGCGGTGGAAGGAACATCCTCAGATCTCTATGCCTGACTGGCCTTAACTAAAGATCCCATCATCTGTCGCAACTCCTGCATACCGGCCTCTAATATGGCAATACGTTTTGAAGAAGGCGGGTCAATCTGACCCTAAGGGGTAGGCGTATCATCCCGCTCGATCCTCGCCTCAGACGAGCCCGCTCGAATCTCATCCTTAGCGGCAGCCCGCTGATCTCTCGTAGTCTTTAGCGACATCGAAGCTGGAATAAGAAACAGGAGAGATAAGAACATTGCAATTGAATCAAGAGATGCATGAAATCAAGAAGGGAAATACAATCAATCATGTCCTAAGGTCATATAGGTGGAGTACCGTATCGTTAGTATGCCGCGGAACATACACACGCTATGCCACTCTACTTAAGTCACCTACTCCATCTATCAAGGGTCGTCCTACACTCAGAAAGGTAAAACCTATAGCTCTGATACCAACTTTGTCATGACCCGAAGGTACGGAACGTGACTGGCACTTAGATTACGAGACATCTAAAGGCGTAACGTAACCTAAGTCAGCCAAAACCCAGAAAATCTAAACCAAAATCAATAAGAGTGAAGGAAAATCTTTTATGAAAACGATTTTAAAACCAATTAAGTTATATTAACCCCTTTTTAAAAATGTCATAATTTACCAAAAATTTCGGCAGGGTCTCTTTTGTAAAAACTGGCCCCAAAACGAGTACAACAAGATATATAAACCTGTAATGATATAATGGTATCCCCAAGCGGGAGCTAGCTCTTCGCCCAAGGCGGATCACAACCACACGCAATATATATGTAACATCATGCAAATAAGCATAAAGAAACACAAAAAAAATAAGAAAAACCAACGTCGGCTCAAGTGAGCTCGACCCCAGAGGAATCACATATACACAAATCTCTCAGTCTCATCACTAGGTCACATATACAAAATAAGAAGTGGTAGATGGAGAATTATAGATACAATGATAGTACAAAAAGAGACAAAAGTGTCCTCGCAACCCACCTACGAGCAATGTTGCGAGTCTGAGCAAAAGAAACCAATGGAAAGATATGCCCGCCGCAACAAGGCTGACGGGTCCGACCTGCAAGACACTGTGGCACAACGGGGGTGAGTTGCCAGCTCGTGAATAGTAAATAATATCTAATAAGGCTATCGTAAGAATGCACGCAAATGCATCATAACTTGTATATCTAGATATGATGTGATGCCACTAGTATGTATGCACATGAATGCAAAATTAATACGATACCTTTAAGTGTTTAAATACGATGATCTCTGCATTCATAACTAAAAAAATATCTGTACAATAGCTAAGGTACCATCAATGAAATCATCCGAAAACCGTGTCAAGTATCGACACCAAGTATGGAAATATATCTGTCTCAATGTCTCATTATGTCAATATCTCAATATCTCGGGTTCCGTCAGTTTGGATCGGCCCATATCATCAAATCTCACAACAACGGTCGGTATCCTCCGGATATCCATCGCGCCAGACATCACCGGTAGGTAGTCTTCTCCTGCCAGGCTCATCGTCTACAACTCGAGCTTCTTGCCCCGGGGTACCATACCGGGCCTACCATGTACCCGAGACGGTTCATCCACTCCTCGAATCGGGTCTCGAAATCCAACATAAAACATGAAAACTCATGGCGGACGACACATACATCATGAGAAAATCGTAACTTGCCTTTTTAAAACATAATGAGTTTGGAAAATTCTTGCGGTTTTCCCCAAAATCCAGAAATCTCATCAATACCGAAATCCTCAAGAAATGATAATATCTGACATGTTGTAAGTGATAGATGCTTATGATATCGATATTACGCAATGTAATTTATGATTAGGAATCTATATAAAAATGATAATGAAGTGAAGTATACATACATGCTTTGCAATTCAATGTATTATGCATGATGCATGTGTTTGATACTGAACTAAGTAGGTTCTAAAGTGCTCGTGGCATGACAATTACCAAAGGCGTGTGTGTTCACATGAATAGTGCGTGTGTAACATGAGTCAATGGTAAGGGTGTACGTGTCCTAAGTGGTGATATCACACATAGCTATATAAATAACCATGCGATGCCAGCAGATGTATAACTAGAAAGATATGCATATGAATGCAACTACTACTAGAAACCCTAAGTGTCGGGCGCCTCGTGCCATCCAGACGATTCCCCCATAGATGTATACATCTACTCATCCGGACGCCTCGCTAATCTGATCCGACCACAGCTTTGCCTTTGCGTGCCATGTCCGATGTTTTCGCAACCGATCCTAAAATTGCACAACACAAAACATAAGATTACATATTCCTGAAACGACGCAAAGTCACAAAATGAAAGAATCAACATCCACAAGTTAGGCACAACGTGAACTTGGTGCGTGGAACACACACGACAATCACTATAACCTTAACCAGAATCGTCGTTTGGAACAACCGTCAAAACTAAATCCGATCAACCAAATTCCGCATTCGCACACCCTAAATGTCGTAGGAGATGATAATAATATAGCCAACATTTTAAAATTAAATCACATCCTAATTATATAGAAAACCTAGTAAGCACCGAAATTTGCAATTTGGCGCAAACCTCACGGATTAACGATATAGTGATCACAATCTAGCATAATTATCCAAACTAACCCACTAGATAACCACCACACCTAATTTAACCTATTTGCAATGCTTCAAACCCTAATTCCAAAATCCAACCCCTTTTCTTGAATATCATAAACAAGTAATTACTTTCAAATTAACACTTTAAAATTCTATTTTAGCATAGTTAAACTACGAATTAACTATTAGGTTAGCATTTTACCTCTCAAGTTTGAACCCTAGCTTGCACTTAGCCTCCAAAGATGCCTCCTTTTTCCATGTTTTAAACTAAATTGGGCTTGAGAAGAGATAGAATAAGGATTTGTTTTGAGTTTTGTGAAGAAATTTATGGATTTTGATGGATTTTTGATGAAATTTGAAACAAAAAGAAATGGGGGAAAATGGGGAGCTGCGGAAATTGGCTCTCAGCCAAGGGGGAGAGGAGGAAGTGTGTGTGTGAGTGTGTAGAAAATTCTATGAAGAAAGTATCTCTTAAGTATAATAAATGCAAATCACATCAATTTCTAATTTAAATTTCATTTTAAATTTTATTTTGACTATAGAAACAACTAACCTTAGAAAGTCTTGATAAAATTTTTGTTACTACTAGATTTTAGTTTGTAATGGATCCTAAGTATGTAATTTACCCATTCAAATTTGTACTTATCACTAGTTTAATGTATATTTAAAAGCTTAAAATAATATTAAAAAATAATTAATTAAGGAAAAAAATTTAAATGACTAGAAATTTTTAAGTGACAATTAGCTAACCAATTTCTAGCAATTTCTTATCTAAATTTTGTATAATTAGGCCTATATTGAAAAATAATTATTTTTACATTTTACGGAAAATACTGATTATTTTACCGATTATCGAAAAGCTATCTAAACGATTTTCAAAGTGTTACATAATTGGAAATTTCAAAAGGAAGTATTTCTTAAAGCTGCGTCATATTGTATAAGAAAAATATCTTTTTGCTACGGCATCTTTTCTCAAAAATGAAAAAAGGGAAAAAATCTTTTTAATAAAAAAAGCGTAGCTAAATTGCAAGAAAATCCCCAAGGTTTCATGCGTTTACAGTTAAATACCTAAGTTTCTGCGAGTTGCACTTAATTACCCAACCTTTTATTCCGTTAGCACTTAACTATCTACCGTCAGGTCCATCAAAATATTCCATTTTTATGCCCACATGCCTAACACGTGATATATTTAGGACCGTTTTGCCCATCCGGCTGTTTTAAAAAGATTTATTTCCCTTTTAATAAATTAACCTAACTCTAGCCCTAGTTCCATCTTCTTCTTCTTCTTTTCATTTCAAAATAAACAGAAATCCTAACCCTTGTCCTAGTTCCATCTTCTTCTTTATCTTCTTCATCTTACTCTCAAGTTTTATTCAGATCTCAAATCCGAACCGACCCCATCTTAAATCTCGAAGCTTAATTACAATAATATGCCACCTTCTAACCCTCGAGTGTCATCAAAATCCCATACAAGTAGCCCTAAAGATCTTAATTTCTGCTACTATAACCTGAATTTCAAGATGGAGACCGCAAAAATTACTTTGAACTATGGGAGAAGATTCAAAGATTGCCCCAATCGACACTTACCTTCTGACGATGAAAAATGCATGAGATGGGAATGGGTTGATGAGCACTTGCCCAACCAAGCAAAGGTAATCATTCTACACCTTCTCTCTAATGGTAATAAACAAAGACGTGAAGTCGATGAGGCCAAGCAGAATCACCTCAATTATTATGTGTTGCTGGACCAAACAAAGTTGAAAGAGGAGAAGTTGTTGGTTACGAAAAGGAAAATGAAAACAACAATTGAAAGGTTGTTGAGAAGTGAGGAGAAGTATATATGAATTGCTTAGATTTCCATGTTTGTTACAACAACAACAACTGAGCCTTTTATCCCAAGCATACGGGGTAGGCTACATGAACCAACATAAGAATCACGCCGGGTCCAGCACATGAATCCTCTGCTTCCACTCACTCCTATCGAACAATATACTTTCATTGAGTCCTTTGGAAACCATATTGTTTTGTATCACCTACATCCATGTTTTCTTCGGTCTCTCTTTTGCTCTTTTGCCCTTGCCCATATAGAGAGTATCTATTCGTCGAACCGGTGCTTCCATAGGTCTGCGTCGCACATGACCAAACCAACTTAGCCGGTTTTCCCGCATCTTCTCCTCCACATGTGCTACACCAACTTTTGCACGAATATCCTTATTTCGCACCTTATCTTTTCTAGTGTTACCGCACATCCAACGAAGCATGCGCATCTCCGCTACATGAATTTTCTGTGTATGATGCTTCTTAGGAGCCCAGCATTCTGTACCATATAATAAGACAAGCCAAATAGCGCTCCGATAAAACTTCCCTTTCAATTTTAACGGAAAGTTACGATCACACAAAATCCCTGTTGCACTCCTCCATTTCAACCAACCAGCTTGAATCTTTTGATTAACATCACTATCGATCTCCCCATTCTTTTGGATGATGGAACCTAGATATCTAAACTGGTCGCTCGGTGATATCTCTTGGCCTTCCAATGTTATACCAATATGGTTTTTGACTTCTCTGGTTACTAAATTTGCAATGCATATATGTTGTCTTGGACCTGCTCAATCTGAATCCCCGAGATTCCAATGTTTGCCTCCATAATTCCAATTTGGCATTAACCCTTGCTTTCGTCTCATTTACTAGAACAATATCATCAGCGAATAGCATACACCAAGGTACCTCATCTTGGATAGTTCTAGTAAGCTTATCCATCACGATGGTAATCAGGAATGGACTTAATGCAGATCCTTGATGTAAACCAATTGTAATCGGAAAATCACTCGTTAAGCCGTCGCAAGTTCTGACATTTACCACTACTCCATCGTACATATCCTTGATTATGTCAATATACTTGAAGGGACCCCCTTCTTCATCATTGTCCCCCATAATACCTCTCTAGGTACCTTGTCGTACGCTTTTTCTAAATCAATAAATATCATATGCAAATCTCTTCTCCTCTCTCGAAAACGCTCGATAAGTTGACGAAGCAAATGAATAGCCTCTGTCGTCGATCGTCCAGGTATGAACTCAAACTGGTTCTCTATTATCTTAATATCCTTCCTTAGCCTGTGTTCAATCACTCTCTCCTAAAGTTTCATGGTGTGACACATAAGTTTTATTCCACGGTAGTTTGAGCAACTTTGAATGTCACCCTTGTTCTTGTAGATAGGTACAAGGATAATTTTCCTCCATTCATTTGGCATCTTTTTTGTCTGCCAAACCTTATTAAACAGTTATGTCAGCCATTTAATGTCTATTTCTCCTAAGTATCTCCAAATCTCGATAGAAATCTCGTTAGAACCAACCGCTTTTTTTAAACTCATTCTGTTCAAAACTTTTTACTCTCAGGCAGTCTTATTTTATGCATGAAATCACGGTTTATATCTTGAGATTGAATGACAAGTCCATCCAAATTCTTAGTAAAGCTCTCATTGAACAATTTGTCAAAATAATCTCTCCATCTTTCCTTGATATCCTCATCTTGAACTAAAACCTTCTGATTTTCATTTTTGACACACTTCACCGCACATAAGTCTCTAGTCTTCCTTTCCCGCATCCGAGCAATCCGGTATATATCATTTTCAGCCTCTTTAGTGTCTAATTTCTCGTACACCTCTTTGTAAATCTTAGATTTAGCTTCCCGAACAGCTTTCTAAACTTACTTTTAAGCAATTTTATACTTCTCAAATCTCTCCACATCTCTACTTTTCTTCAAATCTTTATAAGAATCTCTTTTAATTTTAATAGCAGTCTTTACTTCTTCATTCCACCATGATGTGTCCTTAGATGGTGGAGCACCACCTCTCGACTCACCAAGTAGATATCTAGTCACCTTCTTGATACAACTAGTTATTTTGTTCCATATTCTGTCTGAATCATCTTCCGACTGCCAATCCGCTTCTTGGACTACACAATCTATAAAAGCCTTTTGGTTACCTTCTTTCAATCGCCACCATTTAATTCTAGGCTCTACCTTACGTCTAATCTTCCTAGGTCCTCTTCTAAATTGAAAATCTAGAACTAAAAGTCTATGTTGAGTTTTTACACTCTCACATGGCACTACCTTACAGTCGATACAACAACCTCTATCTATTCTTCTCGTCAGAAAAAAGTCTATTTGACTAGCACTTGATCCGCTCCTAAAAGTGATAAGGTGGGACTCTCTTTTCCTAAACCAGGTATTTGCTAAGATCAAGTTATAAGATAAAGCAAAATTTAGAATCGAGTCACCTACTTCATTCCTTTTGTTTTATTTCTAATTGTAATCTACCTGCTTATGTAATTTCTGATAAAGCGATGTAATTTTGGTTTTTCTATGTAATCGATATCATTGTGATCTTAATTTGAATGAATGTTGGTATGAATTATGTGGATGTTACCATGTTCTTGTTTTTTTAATTTATGTGTTCATGGTTTGTGTATTTTTGTTTGTGTTTGTAGACACCCAGCGAAGTAGCGATTTGCGAATTTTCTCTTTTACCGTCGCATCATTCTCTACATTCTCATCATATCAATACATTCGCATCACGTCATTCATCTCTGTTTTTGCATAAGAATAATGTTTGGTGTGCATGGAAGCAAGTTAAGTGCATGGTTCAAAATTCGTCCAAATGACCGAAAAACCCTTCTCGAAAACGGCCGAAAATCCGTATCTCATGCATTCTTCCACGACTCGTTGTAAGAAGTTTTGTAGAGTTTTTTTTATGATTTATCATGAATTACCAAAGCAAAAACTTCTTATCGATTTGTCAAATTCATCGAGATTTGTATTAAACCACTCGAATTTTCAAGAATTGCCCAAAAAGCAACGATTTGGCAGCGCAATCACACTTCTTATTGGATAATGACATCTGCACGGAAACGAAACACCAGTTTCAATATCCCGAAATCCAAAAGCAATCATAAACATATATATATATATATATATATATACCGCAATTGGCTCGCGAAACATGACACACAAAGTATGGAGTGGAAAGAGAAAATTAGTCCCACCAGGCGTGCTAAAACCTGTTTACCGCCGGAAACTGGATTGAGACGCGGGGGAGCGCATCCAGCCTGAATCTAGGGGGCGGATGCTATATAAAACATATTCGTCCACCTCTCCTAAGATACCAAGTTGATTTATGACACCGTATATCGGAATTTTGGATAGATGCGACCGTTGTAATTGAACTTCTTAGATTCCTCCTCAATGATGAGGAGTTTTGATTATGGGGACATTTTTTCCTGCAGGCGCAAGTCCCTGCAGTTAATTACGTTATCATTGCGTGATACTTTCTCTACTCCAGAAACTTTGTGTGTGTGTTATGATTTGTTTATTTTGGGTTGCCCGTGGACTGTATTCGGAGACTAATTTATGTCGTTGCCTGTAAGGCACGGATTAGTCCAAATCCGTACATATTTAGATTTGGTGTTTGGGTCCACATTAGAAATATGGTTTACCAACGTAGGTGAACTTTAGGTAGCATTACTCACATAGGTGATGTTCATCAGTTCAGGGGATACTTAAGTTTATCTAAGGATCGTTAGTCTTGTTTTAGACTAAGATTAACTTAAAAGTCTTACTAAAGATCGCTAGTCATATTTGGGACTAAGAACAACTTAAATATTTTAATTAAGAATCGTTAGTCTTGTTGTAGACTAAGATCAACTTAATCAGTCATATATTTGAAGCATAAGCTTCTATACTTGATGTATATTGACTAAGTATCCAACCTATGGCTTGTTGGTCAGGTGAGCATGCGCGTCATATAGCGCGCACGTGCTTTGCATGGAACATTCATGCTTTCCCTTTTAGAGGGGTATACATGAGTATAGGATACACATCAATATGGGGTGCACATCTGGGTTAGATGAGCATCTGTATGGGGTGTGAATCGAGATGAGGTGCGCGTCTGTATGGGATGCGAATCAGAATAGGAT
Organism: Agapanthus africanus; assembly: GCA_030015575.1. Classification (NCBI taxonomy): domain Eukaryota; kingdom Viridiplantae; phylum Streptophyta; class Magnoliopsida; order Asparagales; family Amaryllidaceae; genus Agapanthus; species Agapanthus africanus. The sequence continues at coordinate 690,596,798 of CM057340.1, forward strand.
GCATACTTATATGGGGTGCGCATATGGTTGGTTTCAAGTAATGCATGTGCAAATCACACGATGCACATATAAATAGATTACACCCTAAGCCAGGGTGCGCATTATCACAAAGAAAGCTTTGACTTTCATAGAGATTAAATTTTCTAATGTTTAATTTTAAATGCATTCATATGACGCATTTAAATTTTATGAAAGTAAAAACTTTCAAGAAAGCAAAAGCTTGGGTTTGATATGATGTGATCATCTTTTAATAGAGGTTCGGCCCAAAGTCTTAGACCTTAAAATAGATCTCTCATTAAAAGTAATGACTTTTTGTAGGAGAGAGATAAGCTCTAAGATTGTTTGATCTTTGTTTTAGAGAAACACTTGCTTCGTTTTGAAAAAAGCAATAGCTTTTATGGAAAGAAAGGATTCTCTTTTCTTTTTTTTGGATTACCTAGTTAACTAGGGTTTTCTTCGAAAAAAGCTTCGGTTTTAGCAAAGAAGATGAAGAGAACTCTTCAGTCTATGGGGGGTCTCTCTCTCTTGAAAAAGTAAAAATATCATAATCCTCCACTTTATTATGAGGGGGTTTCTATTTATAGGAGAAGAATTGTCGGGGTTTGTTCCCAACAATTAGGCGAGTTTTTATCTCAATTTGATTTTAATTGATATATATCAATTTCTGGATGCATGCACACCATTGGATCATTGATCCAAAGATCAATTTTGTTTGATTTATCACGTTTGTTATGAATAAACATGTTTAAATTGATTTATATCAATTTAGGATGCTTGCGCACCATTGGATCGAAGATCTACAAATCAATTTTGATTGATTTGGAAAATTTGTTAATTGATAGAAGATTTTCTTCTAAAGACGGCTTGCATGTACACTTATTTTGCCCATGTGCGCATCGCATGCAATGGCCTTTGCCATGCGCACATGCTTTGCATGTCTTCGCATCGCATGCAATGGTCTAAACCATATGCACGTGCCTTGCACGTGTTGCATCGCATGATAGATGCACATCTATTAGATGTGCCCTAAAATTAGATGCGAACAAATGCCCCTACCACTTTGCCTATGTAAATATGTACGTGGGTTAAGTAGTGTGCCGCTAGAGATTTGATAGCTTAGGAGACAGGTTTAGATCCCTACCAATTAGAGATTTTTCCATCTTTATAAGACGTAAGGATCTCATGAAGGTATTTCTCCCCATGAGTCGAGAGGATCTCATAGGTGTACTTTCTCCTTAGGAACCGTGGGAATTCCCTAAGTGTACTTCATCTTTATGAGTCGTAAGGATCTCCCTCAGGTATTTTCTACCTGCAAGTAAAGAGGACATGTAAGTGGCTTCTTCTCCTCATCGGTAGCTTGGTTAACCAATGAAGGATGTCTTAGATGCAACCTCGTCGAATGTGGCCCATGGATAGTATATAGTATTCGGTACGGCGATAGTACGTAGGGCAGCGATGGCTTAGAAAACATATTTAGATCTCTGCCAACTAAGGATTTTCAATTCCATGAGCCGTGAGGGTCTCATAAAAATATTTCTCCCTACGAGTCGAGAGGATCTCAAAGGTATATTTTCTCCGTAGGAGTTGTGGGGACTCCTAAGTGTTTTTTTCTTTTGTAAGTCATAAGGATCTTACAAGGGAGCTTTCTCCTTATGAGTCGAGATGACCTATAAATGGCTTCTTCACTCCATCATTTGTGCTGAAGTGGCCTGGCTTAGTTTATGTACTCGTCCCAGAGCATTAGTTTATTCTCCTTTAATGAATGAACTTGGCTTAACATTAAACATACATAACCCTTGTTAATACAAGAGTCCATTAGGTTTGTGGTACTGGGTGCAGTCCATGTTGGATATAGATGCCCTCAAGGAAATTATCGTAGTTACAGGAATACAATTACTGAATTCGAGGAGGGCCTATACTAAGAACAGTCTTACTCGAGATGATAGTGTGTTATCTGATTTGTCTTTATATGTCATATGAATACGAGTTACTAGTTATCGCGTATCGCTAATACATGAGATAAAAACCATGGGATCTTTTCTTGACTACCAGGATTATGATAAGGATCATACTAGTGGGGCTGGTAGTTTATAAGCACACCCTCAAATGTCCCTAGTCGTAGGAGTATCGAGACAGGGCATCGATACTCCAGTTTAGACTAGTGTATACGTTCATGACCCTGTATAGGGCGATGGATGATCCCATAGCAATTGGTGTCAATAATACTGATGATTGTATACAGGTACTCATTGGATGAGTTACACTGGACGGACCCCCCGAGAACTCTTAGATGGTATTATACCAATGTTAGATAGCAGTCCTCTGGTGACATGAGTACAGGGTAGTCCCTAAACTTGAAATCGCCGCAGTGTCTTATGTGTGTTCCCACTGTACTTAGATTACTATCCTACCACGGCTCTACTGAGTCATGCAAACAGGTTTTAGTTGGGTACAGCCTTGAAGCACATGGAGGCAGTGAGCGGTCACGGGATTTCATCACTCTCAGTATTGGGAGTCGATATCACACTTTGCAGGACACGACTGTAACCTGAAGTCCGTGGCCACGGTAGTAGAGATAAACTGGTAAGTATTACCAGTTGCATCTCTTTGGCTATGAGTTCTCTGTCAGCATGACTTATCGGGTTATTGGGGGTCTGACAGATTCCACTCCCCGGACCTAGTATATGATACTCCATGACGAAGAGACCAGAATGTACGGTGACTGTCACTTATAGAATTTTTTGGATCCGGATGTATTCGCTCGTCGACCTACCTTTATCTTGCTCATACCTAGGTAGCCGTTACGTACAGCTAGTGCCGCTGACGGGCTTGTAGGTTAACCCGAAAAGGGGTTGAATCTGAAAGTGTTTCAGATTCAATCGAATACAATCTTGTATAACCTACTGCCAGCGTATTGACAGGTCTTTAGAGTCCCGCAACGAAAGTGCCTGCCTGGGAAAAACGCGATGTGACGTACGTATAGGGATACATACATGAGTTCGATAAAACATGTATATTGGATATATGCGTTTAATCAGACGATTGTTATACTAGCCAGTTTAAAAGCCGGAATATCAAGTCAAGTATTGACTTGATAACCGTATTAAGGATATGATTTCTACTATAGTGTATATGATACACACACTCTTTACGGTACATGATACCGAGAAGATCTTGATGGCATTTCATGTATGTGATACATGATGTGCACGTGTATAGAATACATGTACTAATACTTATTTGATATATATATATATTTGATATATATATATATATATATATATATTAATTCCCACCATTCTAAATTATGTATAAATAAATATACAAATAAGTATATATATGTAAATGTATATATATCTTTATATATATATTAATGTACATATATTATTATATTATATATACTTAATTAAATGGTAGGGCCCATTCTCTCTCTTGTGTGTTGACACGCACATGAGAGAGAGTGGTAGAGGGGGGCATGTGTCACATATATGACATGATGGAAAAGATTAAGAGATTAACATTTTTCAAGCCATCAAAAAAAATACATCATCTTCTTCTCCTGACAAAAAGAGCTCAAGCTCTCTTGAAAATGGCAAGTGTTACCATGGTGAGGTATCGTTAAAAGTATAGAGTACCCAGAATTCGCATCGCCTTCCTCCACGCCTAGCAAGCCTCTGGAGAAAGTTTCTCTACCCGGTAATGGAGTCGAAGCTCGGGCAGCCCGCTTTTAACGCAGATCATCTACGGCGAGGCAGTTGGCGTGCAGACGCGATCAGGAGCTCATAAAGTTTAGACGGGGTCTTCCGGGATCAGCCGAATACGCTACAAAGGTTGTAGAACTTCTAAACTCTTCCTTTTGCTTTTTAGTTTAGCTAGATACTAGTGCTTGGACGATTTTTGGCGTACAGTCGATCACGCTCCTATAGAATTTTTGTTTTCCGTCCATTCCTGCTTCCACTGCATGCACGCCTGGGGCACATCCGGCCTTACGGTGGTATCAGAGCCAACTATGCACTAGGACTAGTTTAGGCGGTGTTTTAGTTTCGATCGACAATTTCCGGATTCCGATTTCCTAGTTTAAACCCTTCTCTGTTCGAATTTCAAAAGTCTTTTAAATTTTTATAAAGTATTGCATAATGTCATTTTGAATGTGAAAATGAAGTGGGAGAAAACTGGGGGGGGGGGTTGTGCAAGTTGGACGGGTGGTAGCGGGAAACCAGCGGCCAATAATTTTCAAAATGTCTCCAATTTTCTCTGGGGGCTTAAACTTGTAGAAATATGATTTTTGGTATTGTTTGTTTTTCCTAGTATTGAGATATGGTCTTGCGTTGCTTTGGAAAGTTGTCGATCAAAACTGTAACATCGTAACGTTTCCGTATTGATGATGTTAAAGTGTTTAACTCGGTTAATACGGTGATACATATTTGTTGATATGCATTTGTGAGTTTGTGATGTTCTATGTTAAGATTATTTGGTGCGGATTGGATCGTCGCGAAATGAATAGCCCTGTACGTAATTGGATGTTGTGTGATATGAGTTTCTTTCCATTCATGTTGTAGCCAAAATGTATATTTTTTATTCGGGACGAGCGGTCGACATGTAGCCGTCGTTTCCGCTTATTGTATTATTATTTGTCAGGACTCAATCATGTTGCGATTGATGTTATCGTTGTATTAATACAGGTAGTAGATTTACCCCACGGAGAAGCGCACTGGAAGCCGGGTTCTAGATTGCAGCGGGTGGCCATCTCAAGGAGTTGAGACCGGGTCAATCGATTCTAGGATTGGCAGGCTGCTTATCGTGCTTGTAGGGGGTTAGGATAGACCAACGAAGGAGTGCTCTCGTCATTGGATTCGAGAAAGTGCTTGGTGGCCTCATCATGGTGATGATACTGGGTTGCCTCGTTTCTCGAATTAGCGGATGACTTGCCGCGCTCGTAGGGATCTGCTTTTGGCTACGTACGGGCTATTCACGTGACGGAGGTATTTCTTACTTCATTTGTGGCTCAAACGAAATGCGGGAATCCTAGGTGATTCGACTATTCCGACTCTGTGATGCTTTTTTTTCCCTCATGATGTAATGTGATTATTTGCGTGTGATGGTATATTTATATATATGATATATAGTATATATATATTAATGCTATATACGTTTTGCATCCGCGCTAGCCCTGCCCCCGCTCTGCCGTTAGTTAAGTAACCTAACCGTGTATGACGAGGCCCCGTGGTGAATGCGGATGGCGTATATGTGCATTATATTTTTCCTTTTCATACTTTTCTATAATGTTTGTGTGAGAAGGATAATGCTAGATAATGAGATTATCTAAATGATGAGATTATAGTAATTGCTTTAATACAAAGTTATATAAACCTATACGTTGTAGGAACCAACTTTTTTTATAAAGGGGAAATTTTAGCTGATTCTTTTACTTTGCATCGTGGCGTTCGGTTAGGAATGCCCTGCACCTTATTAAATGAGGAAAGAGCCTTGATCCCGTCATCGAGAGTACGCACTTGGGCAAAAGTTTGTGTTACTAAAATTGCTTTTCTAGCCATATTCTTTTGCTTTGCGTTGGGGTATTCGATTAGGAAAATCCTACACATCATTCGATGAGGGAAGAATCTAGATCCCTTCACAGGGAGTTCACTCTTGAGCAAAAGTCTACGCGACTATAAACTTTCAAAACCACATGGTTCCTACAATGAGACCAAGTTTATTATATTGATGGTTTTATTCAAAACCAGCCGTAGCCCTCTGTCATTTTAGGAAGTAGAGTACTTAGTATTCATGCTATGTTTGTTGACCTTCGTCAAGGCGTAATGTACGGTAACTAAGTGATGTCTTCCTGCTAGAATATGATGCGATTAGCTAGGACAGTCGCATAGCCTTGTTGACCTTCTTCAAGGGCTCATGCGGATGGGTCTAAATTAATCACGAAATGACGAGTAGAACTTGACTAGCAGCTTATGATTTGTTGACCTTCGTCAAGAACATAAGCTGTTAGGAGTAAAAACAGATATCGGGAGTTTCAAGTGTTGAAACTTGTAATGAGATTGCTTACCTTCTATGGAGTGGGGTGACTTGTTAACCTTCGTCAAGGTTACAACGCCATGATAGTTTGGATCCTGATTCTTACTGAAATAGTTACTCCCAAGAGATTTTCTATACGAAATCCTAGCTGGTTCTCCTTTTAGGGTTTGAAGAAGAATTTGACAGAATAGTGGGAGCCATCCTGATTAGATAAATATACCAATTTAATCAATATTAGAGTGCACGTAGAGTGTTTCTTTTCTTTCTGGTAGCAACCCTGTACTGACCTTAAACTAAGACTCATTAACCAAGTTGGCCGACTTTTTTTCAAAATTGACAGCTATGGAATGTCTGAATTGCCCTAATCCATGACATAGTCACATATATGTTTACCGCCGAAAATAGAGACGAAACTGTGTAGGTCGTCTTGCCTGAATTTGGGGGAAGATGCTATTTGGGTTTATCCGTCCACCTCTCCGAAGATTCCAAGTTAATTTATGGCACCGTGCATCGGAGGTCTGGACGGATGCGGTCATTGTAGTAGACATCGTCAGATTCCCCCTCGTTGTGAGGGGTTTTTGATTGTGGGGACGCTCTTCCCTGCAGATGCAAGCCCCTATAGTTAATCACGTTACCGCGTAACGATAACCACTTTCTCCTGCTCCAGATGTTCACTTCGTGTCGTGTGTATTTTGTTTTATTTTTGGTTTCCCGTAGATTGTATACGGAGACTAATTTGTGTTGTCGCCCGTAAAACGTGGATTAGTCCAAATCCGTATATTCTTAGATTTGGGTTTGAGTTGATTTAAGGATCGTTAACCTTGTTTGAGATTAAGATCAACTTAAATATTTATTAAGGATACGTTAATCCAATATTGGACTTAGATCTACTTAACGGGGGTTCGGGATCATTTTTGATCCAACGAAAGAGCATTTGGGGGCTCTATCGTTTTAATTTAAGAACGTTACGGTCCATAACTAGTTTAAGAACATTACGGTCCATGGGTTAGTTTAAGGACATTACGGTCTATTGGGATATGCTCAGGGGTTTGAGAGTGCATCCAAGAGCTGTTGGTTGTCGGGACCCTCCACCTCTCTGATATCGTTGAAGAATTACAACGACATATATCAGAGGTGTGAAGAGATGTACCCTTGAACCGAACTCCAGATTGAAGGGAGAGTTCATGGTGGAACGAACATTATTTTAAATGCCACGTGTCAGGAGATCATTGGCCATTTCTGGAATTAAGATCGATTTTGGGGGACCTGAGTATAGGAAGGCTCGGTTGATTGATGGTCAAAAGGTTTTTGGCCTCGGGAGACTTGGCTAATTTGGGCTAAGGTTGGCCTCTCACAGTGTTAAACACTGATAAATGTTTGGTGCTCACGTGCTCCCATGTGAGGCTCTTAAGCAGTGTTAAATACTGAATTTCGGAGCGCTCACGTGTGGCACGTGAGGCATCTAAATATTGGGCACTGTTTCTTTGGGCTTATTCCCGCGTTCTATACATGTTGGTGTTAAACACTTAAATCTTGTAACCATCACGTGTAGACACGTGAGGCGCCACTAAGTTAGGCACTGCCTCCTTTGAATTTATCTTCATATTCTTTTCTAAGTGCTAAGCACTGTTGGAGGTCACGTAGGATCACGTGACTCAATCTCAGTTGTTTCTTTTTGTTCCTCAGAAGTGTTCACGTGGGAACACGTGATCTGTCGTTATAGCGTTGAACGCTAATATGCATGGGGCTCTTGATCTTAGTCTTGAGAATTTCAAGTCCTTTGTTTTATAAGAATTAAATTCTTATGTAGGGTTAAACCCCAGTTTTATCAGAGGAATTAAATTCCTATGACTTTGGAAGAATTAAAATTTTCAAACCTAGTTCTTTACTCTATGTTTTGGAACTGCATAACAGAATCTCCCCGATGAGAATTGAATTCTCAACTTGTAGGGAGATCTGCTTCTGCAGACCTCAACCAGAGAAATAACTAAGTTCTTATTTGGAAGAGTTAAACTCTTGTAAAAGGAGATAAAATGATCTCTAAGTCTTTTCCTTACCTAGGGTTTCTTTTTCTCTAAAGAGAACTCCTCTTTTTTTGTTTTCTCAAAACTTATGGGGGGTCTCCTCTGTTTCTCTCTTCAGTCTCGAGTCCTTTATATAGCAGAGGCAAGTTTGTTAATTTTTGTTAAGGAAATCTCTTATTGAGAGATTTTTGATTAATTCGGGGATTTTATCCACCGTTGGATCTTTGATCCAGGGACTTCTGTTTTACAGAAAATATTTTTCTTGTTTTTAACAAGATTGGGAAAATATTTTCCCATATAGAGCTTATTCTGTATCTTGGTGATTTTTAATCACCATTAGATTTTTAATCCAACGGTGCTCTGATTTACAGAGCACGATCATTCTTGTTTAGAAAGATTGGGAAAATATTTTCCTATACAGAGCTTATTCTGTACCTTGGTGATTTTTAATCACCATTGGATTTTTAATCCAACGGTGCTCTTTTTAACAGAGCACAATTTTTCTTGTTTATAAAGATTGGGAGAAATATTTTCCAAACAGGGTTCTGATCCCTCTTATTTAGAATTTAATTCTATCGGCTCAGAGGGTATTAGGAACCCTCACGTGTAGCACGTGATCCATAGCACTAGGCCGGTTTGCTTATATGCAGCAGTCCCAGAGAAAAGTATCACGTGTTGGCATGTGATGCACCTTTTGGTCTGTTATTTATTTTAGGAAGGCGCCTACATACTTTGTATATAGATACTCACGTGCCTGCACGTGGGGCTCAATTTCAGCCTTATTTGTTAAGCGTACTGCCTATAATTTTTGCTCCAAGGCGCATCACGTGCGGGCACGTGATGCTCCATTTGGAGAATTTTTCCATCGCTTTTGGTTCATTATTTATTTATTTTTTATAAGGGAACAAATGACCCTACAGCGTTGTTCTCACGTGGCTCGCACGTGAGTGCAACGCTGTCACCTTTACAGCCGTTGGATTGCCTAGGGGAACGGGGAGGTGAACCGCCCTTGTCACGTCTTATAAATGCAAGGGTTTGGCTTTTAGGAAGCCACTGTTCTTTCATCTTCTTCCTTCCTTGTCTTCTTCGAGAATTCAATTCTCCTTTTCAAAGCTTAGTTCTCTATTTATTGCAATTCCAGAGTTAAACTCTGTTAGAAAAAGAAACCTTTTCTAGGTAAAGATCTTGAACATCAGAGAACCTTTTTCTTAAAGAAAACTTCTGGATTTTAAATCCATCATGGGAGCTTTGCTCTCCTCTGAAACCCATCTCTTAGAGATCCAAAGACGTGATCTTTGAGTAATAACCATCAATGCATTGGGCATTCATCCTCTGACCTTTAAGGATTCATGGCATTTTATTTTTCATTTCCTCTTCATGGGGGTTTCTGGAATTTAATTCCATCGCATAAAAGGAATTTAATTCCTCACCAAAGAGCTCTGCCCTGAAGATCAAAAAGGCCCTTCAGGAATTTCATTCCCTGGTGGTCTCAAGAACATTTTCACAGGGTTTTTTCTTACTTGCATAAATTCAAATTTGTTTAGTATTTTAACAGAACTTGCTTTCTCTATAAGGATATCAAGAGTTGTTTAAACTCCCGTGTCCGTTTAATGATTCTCATAATAAGCATTTTCTTGATCATTTTGATTATTAAACTCTCACTGATTTTTCATTTCAGATATTATGGCCATTTATTTGTATGATCTTGATGAAATTATCTCCTATGAAGACATTCGCGTCCAAGGCCGCTGTCAAAACCAGGAGTTTACGAATGCTCAATGCGCTGAGGTTATGCATCGCTTTGATGAATACAACGGTCGACTACTCCCCCATCGTTCTGCTTTATTGAAGATCATCGTGGGAGCGATTTGGGAAGCCCTTCCTGGATTTTACGAAGCCATGCCGCTTGAGGCGCTTGATGATGCCGAAAACAAGGTGCACTCAGTATATCTGATGGGCTTGATCTCGAAGAGACGGCGAGATGGTCTTGTTGATATCTTGCATTAAGTTTTCTAACAGACGACGATAATCTCTGTCTATCAGAGGACGAATGACATTACCAAGAATCCTGACGCTTGCACTCGTGAGAAGATGCACACGAAAATGGTTAGAGAAGCCAGGAACATTTTACTCGGCCTTGCTTATGAATTCCTCAATCCATGCCCGGGATTAAGTGTCTTACCATTGTAAACATTTTCTTTTGTTTTTATACCATGTATAAGTTCTTTGAGCATGAATGACAAAACTTCCTCTTTCCCCTTTTTTTATGCTTACGCGTATTCTGCATGAAGTGTCGTTATACTGTTGTTAGCATTCACGTGTTTTGCGCATGAGGCACCGCTGGAGATTTTAATCCTGCACTAGCGCCTGCGCTCACGTGTTATGCATGTGCGGTGCCGTTTTAGTTTTCAAAAGGGATCAAGGCGGGTGCTCACGTGCCATGCACGTGGGGCTCTGCTGATGAGGTCGTTTCGCCTCCCTACTCTGATTCCAATAAGTCACCTTTTTCTTTTCCCATGCCCCCCTTTTTTGGCCACGGGAATAGCTCCACCATGCACGCTATTTTCTGTACATAGCTTTGAATGCTTCTCTTTATAACGCGAAGCTACGTCTTCCTCTTTCCTCACAGAGAGATAAACATCTAGACCTTGATCATTTTGAGAAACAAACCAAAGGTTATGGCTTGCAACCGTCCCCACGCCCGTCGGCAACCCTAGGAGGTGCCTATCGAGGAGATTGTTCCTCATTTTGCCGTGCGGTTAGCGGATTCTCTTTTCACCGATGACCAATATGACGCGGCACTGTATGAACTCTTGACCCGTAGGGGCTCTCCTCTTCCTATGGGCTCCATTTAGCTCAGGATGATTTTCTTGTCCGTACTTGCTGATATCCCCCTTCATCCGGAGGAGATGACTTCGGCGATTCTTGATGCGGTGGAGGACAAGATTGAATGTTTCCACGAGGCCTACTTGATTACTCATCCACTGAAGGACCGTTCGGTTCATTTACTAAGTCAGATTCGAGCTCGGCGGGCCATCATGTCTGCTTTCGCCGATGAGCATGACGCTAATCGATGTGGAGCAACTGCTCGCGAAGACCGCCGCTTCGACGTGGTAAAGAGGGCAGATAGAGAATTAGAAAACTTTATTTATTGTTTTGTTAAATCTTGTATCTCTGGTCCCACATTTGGTGCTATCTTTTCTGTAGAGTAGTATATTTGTTTCAATGTATTTTTTATTATTACCTGTTGAATGTTTTCTGTTGAATGTTTTCTGTTCATCATATATTCGTATGTGTATCCCACCTCTGTACATAAGCTTTATACTTTAACCTTAGGAATTTTCTTTTAAGTGCGAGCACTATTGTAGTGTCGTATATAAATCAGCACATTTTGGACACCATTTCCATTTAAGCACATACGCAGTTGTATTGTCGTGTCTCTTTAGCAAATGCATCTTGTAGATAGTCTATCTTGATCTCTTTGCAGGGCAGCGATGGCTTAGGAAACAGGTTCAGATTTTCTGCCTAGGACTTTTCGACTTGATGAGCCGTGAGGGTCTCATAAAGATTTTTCTCCCTATGAGTCGAGAGGATCCCGCAGGTGTATTTTCTCCTTAGGAGTCATGAGAACTCCTAAGTGTGTGTTTTCTCTCGAGAGTCATAAGGATCTTACAAGAGAATTTTTCCCCATTACAAGTCGAGAGGACTCGTAAGTGGTTGTTTCCCTCCTTGTCGGTACTCGACTTTGGAGAGTGTGGCCCGTGAATAGTATGCAATAGTCCATCTTGGACCGACTTGCAGGGCCCCAGTGCTTAGGAAACATGTCCTTATCCCCATTTCCTAAGGCATTTCCCTGTGAGTCGAGATGAATCGAGAAGTTCTCGCAAGGACACTAATTTCCTCACGAGTCGGGATAAATCAAGAAGTTCTCGCAAGGGTGTCCTAACGTCACAGTTAACTCCTACTAATAGAAGTCCGTTGTGGTCTGTGGTACTAGGCTTTTTTACCCATCGCACCGTCGCGTTGGGCAATATATTCCTCGATATGCAATCTTACTATTCGGGTAGCCCCGCGGCTGTCGTATCTCTGATCCTTTCGGGGGCTGGACAAGACGTATTCAAGTAATCTTCCAGGTAATATTACCGTCGAAAGAGAAAGCGTTAGGGATATTCCATATCGCTTTTTACTTGAGGTTAGGCTCAGCTTGGGAGCCCCGATGAGTCATGACCACTCCGCGGTGGTGTGGGATGATCTCCGATAGTATTTTCAGGTCTCATTTGAGTTGCCGTCAAGACCCTGAAGCAAGGGGTTTTCCTTGGTTTCGTTTGTTGACATTGTGTCTGTAATATTGCAACGAATATAGAGGTTGTCTCTGGGTTATCTGTGAACTGCCGAGATTTGGAACTAGGGGACTTTGCCGTTGTTCCGAGGTAGTCTCTAGGTTGTCTGTGAACTGTCGTGATTTGGGACTAGGGGACTTTGCCATGGCTCCGTTTGTTGATGTCACGTCTGTATCCTGCTGGAGGGAGGAAGAACGCTGTTGGTTGATCTCTAGGCTGTAGATGTAGCCATCGAGACTTGGAACTAGGGACTTTGCCATGGTTCTGAGGCAGTCTCTAGGTTGTCTGTGAACCGTCGAGATTTAGAACTAGGGGACTTCGCCGTGGCTCCGTTTGTTGACGTCATATCTGCTTCTGGTTGGAACGAGAAGGAACGCCGTTGTTGATTTCTAGGCTGTAGATGTATCCATTGAAATCTGGTTTCCCTTTGACGGAGCCTGGTGGGACGATATGGTTCCCTTTCCGTTTGTGCTCATGGATTGTATACAAGGGTCAATATTGAACCGCTTGTAGGGCAGAAATTTCATTTCATTTTTATTTCTTTCCACGATGCTCTCTCATTCCAGCTTTTTATATCGCGAAAGTCACGATTGCACAATCATTTCGGCTATTTTTTCGCGGTGCTCAATCATTTTGGCTATTTTTCTTTTTCTTTACTCGCTGCTTTTTTTTGCGAGTTGCCCAATCATTTCGGCTATTTTTTTATGCATATATTTTACTTGTCGATTTTTGTTGCTAGTTTCCCAATCATTTCGGCTATTTCATATGCATTTTTGGCTCGCTAATTTTTTGCTGCGAGTATGGAACTCAAGACCTGATACCAATCTTATCATCAGTATCGCCGCGACTGGAATATTGCCAAGACCGAACCATCATTTGCCGTGAAAGGACTTGGAATTTGATACCGATTTAGGCATCAACATCGCTACCACTGGGCCATTGTCAGAAGCGAATCATCATTTGCCATGAAAGGACTTGGAATTTGATACCGATTTAACATCAGCATCGCTACCACTGGGACATTGCCAGGAGAGAATCATCATTTGCCTTTGTCGGTTCAAACAAAGGTGGCTTAGCAAACAGGGTTAGGATCCTGTTGACTAAGGATTTTGACTTCATGAGCCATAAGGGTCTCATAAAGATGGTTTCTCCCTACGAGTCGTGAGGATATCATAGGTGTGTTTTGTCCTTAGGAATCATGAGGATTCCTAAGTGTATGTTCTCTTATAAGTCGTAAGGATTTCACAAGAGTATTTTCTCCTTCTAAGTCGAGAGGACTTACAAGTGTCATTCACCACCTGAGGTCATTCTTCGTCGTTGGTGGGACTCGGTAAGGGAAACGTTTATTTGTGCCCATGGATTGTATACAAGGGTCAATATTGAACCACTTGTAGGGCAATTTAGGGAATATGATGGCTTAAGAACAGGTTCAGATCTCTGTAGCTTAAGGCTTTTTGAATCCTACGAGCCATGAGGGTCTCACAGGGGGAATTCTCCTTACGAGTCGTGAGGATCTCGTAAGTGTAATTTCTCCATAGGAATCGTGGGGATCCCTAAGTGTGTTGCTCCCTTATGAATTGTAAGGATCTCACGTGGGTATTTTCTCCTCAAAAGGTCGAGAGGACCTTGCAGGTGTCTTTATTTTAACAAGATTGCGCTCTTTCGGGTTTTCACAAACTCGCCGGTAGTCCTGCTATTTTTACTCACGGCGCCCTTTTCGAGTTTTCATCCATGCCTATTTCACTTGTGCACGTACCTTTTTTTCTTTCTTTCTTTTTGGCGAGGAAACTTTCGAGAATAGTTTCGCGGTATGTGGCCTATTTGTTCGCCGGTGGGATTTGAGCCGCAGTCCTCACCGCTGGGAATTGTGGACTTGCACTTCACTACCGCTGTGTTTGAGGCAACATTGTCAGTTTAGGGACTCCTCGGTCCGTTATTAGTTTAAAGACATCTCGGTCTAATATTAGTTTAAGGACATCTCGGTATATTGTTAGTTTAAGGACATCTCGGTCCGTAGCTAGTTTAAGGACGTTGCGGTCCGTAGCTAGTTTAAGGACGTTGCGGTCCGTTGTTAGTTTTAAGGACGTTACGGTCCATTGTTTTTGGAGGTGAGGTTTCGCTGGATACTACTTATAGAGTTTGGACTCAGGGAGATAGCGAGCAGACACGAGCGTCGTTATCCATCATTAATCTGAGCCATGACTCATCAAGCATAGTATCTCTTAAGGAACCGGTCGTTTATTGGCAGGAAGGGTCTTTCGCCATGCATATCCATGAGCAAGTAGGCCCCATCTTGGTAGACCTTGTTTATGATGTACGAGCCTTCATAGTTCGGCTCGAATTTCCCCCGTTTAGCACGATTGGGGATCATAGGTCTTTTTACGACTAGCACGAGGTCGTCTTGGAGGAATGTTCTCGGCCTAATCAATCTTTCGTATGAGCGCGTCATCCTTGCTTTGTAAGCTTCTAGGTTTTGCTGCGCCATGAGACGAGTTTCATCGAGGGCATCGATCTCCTCAAGTCGAAGATGGGCATTCTATTCGTCCGTTAGTTCGTACCGAACCGCCACTCATAGAGAGGGTAGCTCTATCTCCAAGGAAAGTACCTCTTCCGTGCCGAATACTAACGCGAATGGCATTGTGTTCGTGGCCGTTTTGAATGTGGTCCGATAGGCCCAGAGAACTTCATGCAATCTCTCATGCCAGTCCTTTTTATTTTGGGACACCGTTTTCTTTATGATCTTTGTCAAGGTCTTGTTGATAGCCTTAGCTAGACCGTTAGCTCGGGGATTATAAACTGAAGAATATCTCCAATCTATTTTATACTACTGTGCGAAGCGGCTGATCTTATGGCTTCTGTAGGCTGGCCCGTTATCAGAGATAATCCGTCGTGGAGTGCCGAACCGGTATAGGACGCGTGTCTTGAAGAAATGGAGGATGTTCTCCGTCTTCACCTCTCTGAGCGGTATTGCTTCTGCCCACTTGGAGAAGTAATCGGTTGTTGCCAATATGAACCGATGTCCCATGGATGATACTGGCTCGATGGGCCTGATTATATCGGTTCCCCACATTTCGAATGGCCAACCAGCCAATGTCAGGTGTAGCAGATTCGGATGCTGGTGGATGAAATCCCCGTGAATTTGGCACGAGTGACACTGCTTCGCATATTCGAGGCAGTCCTGAACCATTGTGGGCCAATAGTAGCCTATTCTTTTGATCTCCAGCTTCATTTTTGGCCTAGCTTGATGGGAACCGCAGAGTCCGTCATGAGTTTCTTGAACGACCCTTTTTGCTTCTTCTGGTCCCAGGCATCTCAGCCATAAATAATTGAATGATCTCTTATAAAGAGTACCATTGACGAAGGCGAGATACAGGGCTTGCTTCATGAGATGATGTCTTGACGACGCGTCTTCGGGTGTTCGATGGGATTTGAAGTAGTCTATAAAGACCTCTCTCCCATCTTTCGCCTTTTCTTCATCCTCCAATTAGAAGGCCACTTGTTCGGCTGCTTCCTCTCCTTTAGGCGTCTTCGGAGATATTTCTGCTGGTGCGAGAATCCAGCGACTTTGCACAATGATCTTTACGTCATCAAAGTTTTCGTCGGCCCGGTTCTTTAGCGAGCTTCGCTAACGCATCCGCCTTGCTGTTTTCCGTACGCGGTATGCTTTTTAGGGTGTAGGAGGGGATTTTCGTCATCAATTGCTGCACTCTTTCACCATACCTGATCAGTTCTGGCTTGCACGTGTAGTAGTCACCTTTTACTTGGCTAATGACCAGCTGGGAGTCTCCATATATGAGGAGGTTTTCAACACCCATGTCGACAACAATCTCAAGACCTGCTCTCAAACCTTCATATTCGGCTTCATTGTTTGTTCTTGGCTCCCTTAAGCAAATGGAAAAACACATAATCCTTCCTTGTGGAGTCACGAAGATAAGGCCTACTCCGGCTTTGATTATGGGGGTGCTTTGCTTCCGCCTCTTCATAGACAATGCCCCATTGAAGTAGAGTTTCCATCGGGTATCACTCCTTTCCTTCTCCCCGTCAATTGTATCGAACGCATATTCATCTGTCAATTTGCAATTTAAGGGAGAATTAGTAGGTATCGGATGCTCAGCGAGAAAATCGGTGATGGCCTAGCCTTTTATTGCCTTGAGGGGTCAATATACTATCGAGAACTCCACCAAGAGGAGGGCCCATTTGGCAAGCCTTCCTGTTAGCATGGCTCTTGACATCAAATACTTGAGAGGATCCACCTTTGATATGAAATGGACCTCATTTACCAAGGCGTAATGTCGGAGCATTGTTGCTGCGAAGATCAGTGCCAGGCAATGCTTTTCGATGGGAGAGTAGTTATTTTCTGCCCCCAGGAGAACTCGACTCAAATAATAGAGAGCTCTCTCCTTCCCCTGGTCGTTCTCCTGTGCCCATAACTTGCCTAAAGAATCTTCAAGGGCTGTTGTGTACAGGATGAGGGGCTTTCCCTTGACCGGAGCGGTCAGTACCGGCGGGTTCTACAGATATTGCTTGATTTCGTCCAGTGCGCTTTGGCATTTACGATCCCAAATGAACGGGATCCCTTTCTTCATTAGATGACTGTAGGGACGACATTTGCCGGTGAGGATAGCTATGAACCGCCGGATATACCCGAGCTTTTCTTGGAGAGACCGCAATTGCTTGAGAGTTCTTGGCGAATGCATTTTCATAATCGCCTTGATCTTTGACGGGTCTATTTCTATGCCCCGCAATGAATTATAGGAATTTGCCTGAGGAAACTCCAAATGCTCATTTCAGAGGGTTCATCTTCAGGTTGTACTTCCGAAAGCGCTGGAACACTGTCTTCAGATTCTCCCAGTGCTCTTCGTACGATTTGCTTTTCACCACGAGGTCGTCAATATAACATTCGACAATCTCGTGTATGAGGTCATCAGAGATCTTTGTCATGGCTTTCTGGTAAGTGGCGCTAGCGTTCTTCAGACCGAATAGCATCACTTTGTAGCAGAATATGCCCAGCGGAGTCCGGAAAGCAGTGTGCTTTTGGTCTTCAAGATGCATCTTGATTTGGTTGTACCATGAGGATCCATCCATGAAGGAGAAGAATTCATGGGTGGATGTGTTATCGATCATCAACTCGGTGACAGGCATTGAGAAGTCATCTTTTGGACAAGCCTTATTAAGATCCCGAAAATCTACGCAGATGAGTACTGTCGCATTTTTCTTCATTACCGGAATGATATTGGCGATCCAGTCAGGGTATTGAACTTCTTGGATGAAGACGGAGTCAATTAGCTTCTTGACTTCGGCATTGATACCCATCTCAAGCTCGAGCCGCATTCTTCTTGGCGCCTGTTTGACTGGCTTGATGTCCGGCGATATCGCCAGCTTATGCACAGCTATCTCTGGATCTAATCCAGGCATCTCGGAATAGTTCCATGCGAAACAGTCTTTATACTGCGTAAGCACGTCCTTTAACGTGGCTGCCTGTTTCTCAGACAGCAGTTCACCGACGAACGTCAGCCTTGGGTCATTTGCCGTCCCCAAGTCGATTTTCTCAAGTTGTCTGCTGTGGTGTGTATCCCATCTTCCAGCTCTTTTGGCGCCGGTGGAAATTCTGAAATTAGCTCATTCTCATCTTCATTTGTGAAGCATTGGGAGAGGTCGTCCATATTCTCGTGCTCTCCCTCCTTTAAGAACGTTATCATAGGGCAGGTACGAGCTCGTTTCCAAGATCGATGCTGATCGAGACTTACCCTCGTGATATGGGATGCTTTTGGCTCATGCTTTCGTGGTGGGGTCACCCTCCAATTGTCGGATAGAGCAAACCCGCTTTGTTGATACCGGTCTTCGACCCAGTCTTTGAAGGTGAAGCGGTTTTCAAGAGAATGTCCCACTACTCGGTGGTAGGAGCAATAATCCGGGTGATGGCCTTCATCTATTTGTTCGGGACGCTGAGACTCCGGGAGCACCATCATTTGATGTTTTACGACAAGGTTGAAGATTGTCCTTGTCTTATCTTGAGGGAAAGCGTACTCCTGACCCATCTTTTTCATAAAAGACAAACTCCAGCTGACTTTTCCTCGCTCGCGTGGCTTCTTGGATCCTGTTACAACCTTAAACTTTCTGTACAATTTTTTTTTCAAAAATACAGAAGTACTTGAGCCTAAGCACAAGTTATAAGTTTGATTTGCTTTTGAATAGTAAGAAGGAGTTTGTAGCTCATTGGTAAGACTTTGCACTGCTGAGACATAGCACCCGAGTTCAAATCCCATCAGCCACATTATTTTTTATATTGATTTCTTTTAATCTTTTTAGAAGCCCAAAGGTCTACACGTTCATAACACATAAACCAAGAGTCACAGCTTAAACAAACGGGTCCACGAGTCAAGTCAAGTGTCAGCAACATGTGGTGAAGAGATGAACCCCGACTCGGTCGACTCGGGCCGGCGGAGCGGTCGACTCGGCCGGCGCCGTCGGGTCAACTCGGCCGAAACCCTAATTTTCTTCTTTCTCTTGGACACTTGAACTCCCCAATAACCCCTTTATGGTTTAATTTCCTTGCACATTTATAGAGCAATTTAAATCACACATTTAATCTATTTTAATACAATTTTTATCACACCCTTTCATCTACCCTAAACCCTAATTTTTTCCTATAAATACCACACCTAAACTCACCCCTCCTCACTTCCAAATCTCTATCCAAACTCTCAAGAAAATCCATAGACTTTTTGTGTGCAAGTGGAGTTAGCAAAGGGAGAAGCTCCGACAAACTTCCGACGACGATCCGAGGAGATTCTGGCGACGAAACGACGCATCGACACATCCTACTTCTTCCTTTTCCTATCCTCTACCCCACAATCCAGTAAGTCCCTTCTCCCCCTTCTCTTTACTATTCTAAAAACTTAGAATTCTAAAACCCGACGGAAGTGGAGTTAATCCGACTTCCGATTCGGGTTTTCCTTAAAAATCATATTTTTCTTAAACACAATAATAAAAAACTCTCACATCATGATCATTAAATATTAACAAAATATATTGATAAGTTTCATATCAAAATAATTTATATTTCAATTATTATAGCACTTTTATGAAAAATACCAAATAGTTTAGTTTCGACATAAACATCATTACCCCTTGCTATACCTTTAAATAGGTCACGGGGTAATGACCTACCTCTTCACAAAACTCATATGTAACAAAGCATGATGATCTTTGGGAATATAGTTTTGGGAAAATACGATTTTACACAAAACCACCTCAAACTTATAAAAACCTTTTTCTATAAGATATGTATTTTTAACAAATCTTCGCAATGTGCCGCTATAACCCATTTTGGGGAACCCGTTCAGAATGGTGTAGATTATTGCACATCCTCGGGCTTAGTAGTGTGAGATGCAGACCTTCGCAAGGAGCATACGGTCTCGAAAGATTTAAAAATACAAATATCTTAAGAAAATGAGATTTCTAGAAAAATAATAAATTAAATTATTTTATAAATATATATGTATCATCAAAATATATATTTTGATATATTATAAATATTCCAACTTTTATAAATAAAAAAGAATCACTTTACATGAAAATACCATGTAATTCCATACAAGTTCAATACTTTACAATTAAATACCATATATTATGAAATACTAGGCTTTATTCACTAGAAATGTCACAATGATAAATATACATCAATGAAAATTTTAAAGACGATAATAAAATACTTTAAGTGTATTTTGAAAATTATACAAAATTATTTTACATAAAACCTCTCAAGTTATACTAAATTACAATAAGGAGCCTAGTAAATATAGGTTTAAGCAGGACCAGTCTCTTGAGCTTCACGGAGCCGGAGATATGGGTGCTTGCCTATTTAAGATAGACAACTTAACAAATGGTGTTATCCACACGGTAATCGTTTTTGAAAAAGACGCAAATTCTGCCGTCCATGTGCAGCGGTTACCGATAACACCAAAACCTAATTCAGGATTCAATTTCTTTTCTAATTGTCTGATTCAGACCGAGTCTCAATATAATCAATCTGACTTGAATGAGATTCAAGTATATATAACAATTCAACATGAATCCATAAATCTATATATTCAATATGTTCAATCTTTTCAAACTACATTGACTGAATCGAACCATGGATATATTCTATCTACATGATTCTCCAGTTACATCCATTTACTGATATCATGGTTTCGGCAAATCATCCATCTATACAATCTATAATACAAGACAATACAATTTACAATACAATACAAACAATACAATCAAGATATCGCGGGGTTTAAGGGGTGGATTGGTACGGAAGGTGTTAGAAGTGGCACGAGACAACAACCATAAGACACCTAACCTGAATTCAATCGCCGTTGTTCCGGGTATTATCATGGAGCCTTGTACTCTATATACCGTAGTCTCTGGTCTAGTGAGACTCCTCTCGTATATACTGGCCTCTTCTGTACTAAGCTACAAACAACAACGTTAACACTAAATACAACATTATAAAAATATACTCTCTCTGTCTGTTCTATTTCTCTCTCATCTTTAGGACTTACCGAGCGATTTGTTCGCTGACGACATACTCTTTCTTTTTCTTTGGAATGTCGTCAGATGATTCGGACCTTCTAAAGACAGAGCCCAGCAGTGAGGACTTGGATCAGATAGCCTTCGACCCAGAGCTGTAGCCACTTGTACTTATTCATTTTCATTTCTGTTATGCCACTGTTTAGGCATTGTTTTTCATTCCATGTATTTAATTTTCAGTTGTATTGTAAAAAGAATGTTTAATAAATGAAGTTGTTGTTTATTTACATCCTGTCTCTTGTGTATTTTACTTATATTGCTTAGATACGCTTAGCGTGTTTACTTCAGAGTAAATACGTAGCGGCCTTGTCGCGTCCTCTGCCCGTATACTGGGAAGCGGGGCGTGACAGATCCGCTTCGCTGTCTTGGAATGTGTCCCTGTTGGGGTCGAAAATTGCATCCCGGTTGACCAAGTCAAAGTCAAGGTTGACCCCAAGCCAAGTGGGCCCAAGCCCAGATCAAGTGGGCCCATGCCTAGGTCGAGTCCAAACTTGAAGCGGCCGGCCCTCCTTCATGCCAACATAAAAATCATGTAATAAATAATTTTAATGTAATTTTTTTATGCATGAATGGGCATAAAGCCGAATTTTTGTAAAGCCCATGGCTTATGTGCAAAAAGAAATAGCACATGAGGCATGGGATGGGCAAAATGCCATTTTGTAAAGCCCAATGGGCTATATGTAAATTTGTAAGCCTATAAGAGGCAACATCATGATGAATAAAATAGACTTTTCATTCTCCCCAAAAACTAGGGTTCCTGTGCCTCCTTCTCCCTCCTCAAGGTTCTAAACCTTCTTCTTTCTTTTGAATTAAATCAAGAATTTTACTCTTCCTTTTCCAAAACTAAATAGTTTTTCACCACAAAACCCACAAAGGGGAACTCAGATCTCCCAACAGATCTCAAAAACAAAAGATTTTTAAAATCTCATACTTCTTGTTCTTCAAGATCCAGCCGACAGAAGAGGAGGAAGGAGACCCATCTCCAAAAATCCCACTTTGGGGAAGATCCAGGGCTCAAGAGAGAAGCCCTTTCATCAACTCCAAAAATATCTTAGGAGTTCAACTCCATAAGTCAAATCGGGAGAACAGCTCCCAGTGCAGGGATCAAGTCCCTTTTGCTGCTGACGCCTAGCGCCCGCGTGCAAGTCATGTGGGGCGCTGGCGCTCTGGCGCACAGCGCCCGCGTGCCTGGAACGTGGGGCGCTGGCCCATGCATCCTTTGGACGCCCTTTCCTTTTATATATATATATATACTGTATATATATATATACACACACGCACGCACATACTCCATGACACTGTCCCTGTTAGGAAAAAATTTCTAACGGGGCGCTGCCCCACACCCCGTAAGGGGGCTGCTAGCCCCCTTGACCCCCAGCCCGCTATCCAAGTAGCGGGACCCCCGTAAGAACTCTGCGGGGCCCCCGATATATCCAAAACCCCTTCAAAACACAACACTGCACATTGAGTTTGCATGACCGGTTTGACCCGTCAATCGGAGGTTCTCTCGCTCCAAAGGCAAGAGGTAATTAACGACAGCTTAGTCCACGTCTGCCGGAGATTCGGATCCCCACAATCAATAAACACCCGCCTACCCTAGTCATTGGAAATCTGTAATGTGCCTGACAAGCACGCATATTCCTATCTCAATGGGGTGACGGAAAACACCCTACAGATTCTGGCACGCCCAATGGGACCAATCTCTCCTCCCATATTTCGGGTTAAACGTTCATGCGAACTCAATCAATATACATATCTATATTTATATTAGAATAATGCTCTTTCATGCAGGTTTTCCAGCAATCACTTCTCAACAATGTCTCCAAATATGAACTCAGCTCCCATCTCATACACGATGAAGATGGACTCCAGGACGGTCCTCCCGGCAAGTCTCAGAAGACAGTGGGAAGAACCGCTGCTACAATTTGGGTCTATTCTGTTTGTCTCGGCTAATGCCATCCCTGCACCTCAATCTCCGGTAACAGACAAACTGGTCTTAAAAGGGAAAAGGCCGAATGTCATGGTCGTGAGGGCACCTTAGCCCAAGCACAAATCCATTTCTGAACGACTCTCCATCGCTCCAGCTGGGGGCAAGGCCATCAACGTCAACGAAGCAATGGGGCATCTCGGGCAAGCTCCAGCGGTACCCTTGACAACTGCTCGATCAGGTATCTTCTTAAAGCTCCCTATTAATCGATTCACGATGGCTTCCTAGAAAACGGTTGCCCGCCAAGCTCTCAAAATCGAGAAGCTAAGGCAGAAAAGGCTTAGATACAGAGCTAACAAAAGTGCTAGGGCTCATACTAGGCTGGGTTTCATGAGGCTCCAAGAACGAGATTACCCCGCCAAAAATAAAGAGACGGTTGGATATGTGGTCCACACTATCTATATGGTCGGACATAAAGAAACGAACCCTCCCATGCTTCACAGCCATGGTAATGATATGGTGGACGCTAACCAACGTCGACTCGGTCTAAATGATGAAGAGCTTGCTCAGGCTGATAAGCCAAAAGAGCCCGGGGTTCCTGCGGAATTGTGCTCAAGCAATAAGGATGACCTGGTTGTTATAACCGAAACTACAGAACAAGAATTATTTCGATGGCTTCAGAGGCAGCTTCAGGACAGGGATGAGAAGTTAGCCAATGGATAGTCTAAGGTCGACGAATTGGTAAACGTCGCGGTAGATCTCACGACCCAAGTCGCCCGATTGCAATTACAGCAGAATCAAATTTTGGTTCATGAGCCAGGGATTGATACCTGAAGGTAGCCAACTGATATCCCTTTCAACCTAAGAGCGGAGCGCCTTCGCGAAAAACGGCCGCGATCAGCCTCCAGTCCCTCCAATATATACACCGAAGGGGAATCGCCTCTGAAAGAGAAACAGGAAAAATTCTATTCCTTTAAAAGGGACAAAGTCAACAAGATATTCAAGGACGCCCTAAGAAACGGTCTACAACTGCAAGAATCAAAGAGACCGCAAGAAGCGAATATGACTGACGACCCAAAATATTGCCTCTATCACAGAGTGATAAGTCATGCCATTGAGGACTGCTTTGTCTTTAAAGATTGGGTCGAAAGGCAATACAAGACGGGAGAGATAGAACTGTCTAAAGGCGTGTTAGCAAACAGTCAAGCTACGACCGCCGATTTCATACAAATGGAGACCGAAGCCTTTCGGGAACCTAATCCTCTCAGACATGTGCCATTATCTGAAAAGGGCGAACCAAAGACTGATTGGCCTCAAGGACCAGCATCAGTAAGGGCACCTACTCTAATAGAGAGAAAGAAGAAGGTGTACTCCTTCAGGAGGGATGAGGTCCGCAATATATTCGAGGAAGCCTTGAACAACGGTCTGCAACTGCCTATTTCGAAGAGGCCATATGAAATGAATATAACCGGCAATCCCGTATACTACCCATACCATAGGGTGGTGAGTCATACCATTGAAGATTGCTGTGTTTTCAAAGATTGGGAAGATGACCAATACAAGCTTGGAAAAACCTCACAGTCCTCGGATACATCGGCAAGCCACAGAGCTACGGTCATCAACACAGCTCCGCCAAGATCAAAGTTCAAGGAGCTGGGATAAGCAAATTGACCACCACGTCATTAAACTAGGAACGACAGAGCTCTAAGTCTTTAAACTGAGAACCGCAGACCACCATGTCATTAAACTGGGAATAATCGACCTCTAAGTCATTAAACTGAGGATGTAGATAAAAAAGTGTGTAAATAAAAACAAAAGAAAAGCCGAAATGATGGGGCAACTCGCAATAAAAATCAGCGAGTAAAAATAAACATGAAAAATAAAGCCAAAATGATGGGGCAACCGCGAATAAATAAAGCTGAAATGATAGCGATAAGAAAAACTGAAATGATAGAGCAATCTCGGTAAAAAAACGGTGAATGATGAGTCGCTCCTGGTACCATATCCCAGTGCAGCGATGCAGACGCCGACCAAAATCCAAATTCTCAAAAGGCGAATGATGAGTCGCTCCTGGTACCGTGTTCCAGTGCAGCGATGCAGACGCCAACCAAAATCTAAATTCTCAAATGGCGAATGATGAGTCGCTCCTGGTACCATATTCCAGTGCAGAGATGCAGACGCCAACAAAGTCCCAAAATTCTTCCGGCCCTATGGTTTGGATCATACATCTTGCAAAACCGTATACAATCCATGGGCGTAAAACGATCCCAATCTCTCCCAAGTCCTATCGGCGAGACCATATCCAAAGTCCCACCAAAGTCTCACCAGCGATGAAGATAAAAAAAAGGTATGTCCACAAGCAAAATGGGCACGGATGAAAACCCGAAAGGGCTCCATGAGTAAAAACAGCAGGACTGCCGGCGAGTTTGTGAAAAACCGAAAGGGCGTAAACTCATGAAAAAGGGATGAAATGCATTCGTAAAGTCCTCTCAACTTTGTGAGGAGAAAATTCCCGCGTGAGATCCTTACGACTCACAAAGGAGCAACATGCTTAGGAGTCCTCATGACTCCTAAGGAGAAAATACACCTACGAGATCCTTTCGACTCGTAGGGAGAAAATGCTTTTATAGGACCTTTACGGCCAATAAAACTAAAAAGCCTTAGGTGATAGGGATCTAAACCTGTCTCCTAAGCCACTAATTCGATCAGATTAAGAGTTCGGACCATGAGAAATCCACTCCTTCTTACCCACAAGGGAAAGGCCGTCTTCTTCTGTCCGGCGAGCCCGGCCGGTGAGCTCGAACAGATTCATAAATCCTCCCGGGGCAAATGATGAGTTGCTCCTGGCATTATTCCAGTGCAGATGCCGCCCAAAAAAATAAAATCCCCAAATCCTCTCATAGCAAATGATAATTCGCTTCTGGTACCATATTCCAGTATAGCGATGCCGATGTCAACCCAAATCACAATCAACAAGTCAACTTCAACTCCGACACCGTAGAAAGCGGAGCAAGTCAGAATCCAATCTCAACATTGCAAGAAGCGGAGCAAGTCAAGTTCACCCCTGACACTGCAAGAAGCAGAGCAAGTAAAATCAAGCGTCGACCGTCTATGTCATAAAAAGGGCAGTGCATGCTTCCCACAAATTGGGAACCAAATTGCTCTGGGCCAGGAAAAAGTCTACCATGGACACTCCGCCTCGGAGACGCGTCAAGCGTCGACCGTCCATGTCGTAAAAAGGGCAGTGTAAGCTTCCCATAAATCGGGAACTAAATCACTCCGGGCCAGGGAAATGTCTACCACGGACACTCCGCCTCTGAGACGCGTCAAGCGTCGACCGTCCATGTTGTAAAAAGGGCAGTGCAGGCTTCCCACAAATCGGGAACCAAATCACTCTGGGCCAGGGAAAAGTCTACCACGGACACTCCGCCTCGGAGACGCGTCAAGCGTCAGCCGTCCATGTCATAAAAAGGGCAGTGCAGGCTTCCCACAAATCGAGAACCAAATCACTCCGGGCCAGGGAAAAGTCTACCATGGACACTCCGCCTCGGAGACACATCAAGCGTCGACCATCCATGTCGTAAAAAGGGCGGTGCAGGCTTCCCACAAATCAGGAACCAAATCGCTCCGGGCCAGGGAAAAGTCTACCACGGACACTCCGCCTCGGAGACGCGTCAAGCGTCGACCGTCCATGTCGTAAAAAGGGTAGTGCAGGCTTCCTACAAATTGGGAACCAAACGCTCCGAGCCAGGGAAAAGTCTACCATGAACACTCCGCCTCGGAGACACGTCAAGCGTCGACCGTCCATGTCGTAAAAAGTGCAGTGCAGGCTTCCCATAAATCAGGAACCAAATCGCTCCGGGCCAGGGAAAAGTCTACCACGGACACCCCGCCTCGGAGACGCGTCAAGCGTCGACCGTCCATGTCGTAAGAAGGGCAGTGCAGGCTTCCCACAAATCGGGAACCAAATCGCTCCGGACAAGGGAAAAGTCTACCACGGACACTACGCCTCAGAGATATGTCAAGCGTCGACTATCCATATCGTAAAAAGGGCAGTGCAGGCTTCCCACAAATCGAGAACCAAATCGCTCCAGCCAGGGAAAGTCTACCGTGGACACTCCGACTCGGAGACGCGTCAAGCGTCGACCGTCCATGTCGTAAAAAGGGCAGTGCAGGCTTCCCACAAATCGGGAACCAAATTGCTGCGGACCAGGGAAAAGTCTACCACGGACACTCCACATTGGAGACGCGTCAAGCGTCGACCGTCTATGTGTTAGTGTATATGCCCTAGAGGCTATTACTGTATCATACTAGTTTGTATATTACTTAATGGAAGCTTGGGATATTCACAGTTGTATAGACAATTTTGCTCAAAATGGTAGTATGCTACTTGGTTAGTTTCTACTTTAATGTGTGTATGTGTTACTTTTAGCATATCGCCTATACACATTAGTAGAGCCCTTAGGATCTTTACTTGATTACCAGCATTGTGATGGTAGTCACACTAGTGGGGGGTTGGGAATCTGCAAGCACATCCTTATATAGGCCCCTAGTCGTAAGATTATCGAGACGAGGTATCGATACTCCGGAGTAGACTAGCGTATGCGCTTCTCATCCCAGCAGGGGAGATGGTCTATCCCACAGCCATCAGTACGTCATACTGGAGATAGTATGCGGGTGCTCGTTAGGTTATGAGTACACTGGACAGGACTCATCGGGAACTGTTGGTTGATACCATGCCTATCGTCAGTTATCAGTTCCCAGGTGACATGAGTACAGCTTAGTCCGTCGACTTGACACTGCTACTTCGCCTCGAGTGTGTTCCCACTGTACTTTGATTACTACCCTACCACGGCTCAAAGGAGTCGTGCAAACAGATAGTAGTTGGGTGCAGTCCCGAAGCACTTGGAAGCAGTAGCGGTTAGATAGGATTCGTTTCTCCCGGTATTAGGGTTGATATCGCGCTGTCTAGGAGAGCCATTACACAAAGTCCCTGGCTAGGGAAAGCGAGATATACTGGTAGCGTTTCCAGTGTTATCTCAGGGTGTTCTGGGCTACACTCCGACACGACTTGTACTGCTATTAGAGGACTGACGTTTACCGCCCCCTAGACTCGCCATGCGATATTCTCAGACGAACAGACCGGACTGTACAGAGATTGTCACATTTAGACTCAGTAGGAGTTCGGATGGGTTTACCTCATCGGCCTTCTTATCGACATCTACCTCGGGACCGTTACGTACAGCTAGTGCCGCTTGCGGTCTGTGGTTAAACCCACTGCCAGCGTAGTGTCGAGTCTTTAGAGTCCCACACAGAGAGTTTCCCTGCACTGGGCGAAAGGTATAGAGGCCGTATGGTTTTAAGGCAGGGCTACGATCACTTACGTGCACTTGTTCGCGTATGCTGTTCGGGCAGACAATGCTAGTGGGCTTTGGTTTGAGCTGGATCCTAGTATTGTATGGATGGATTAGTTTTGTCTTCTGTGCATTCACATTCTACGGAATGCGGATGCGGGTGTGTATGCACGATTTTGAGGAGCGAAGAAGGAGGAGGTGCCTCATTAGGGTTTTGACCGTTGGTTCGGTCAAAACCATTATGAGGTGAGGAAAATATTTATTTAATGATAATTATTTTATGGCTAATTGCTTTGACCTTTTGACCATGCTTGACCATGTTGACATTTTGACCATTGTTGACTTGGATCTTTCATGAGAGCACTAGACTCTTCTTTTGCTTTTTGCTTTATCAAGACATGATAGTGGTCAAATCAATCTTAGCCATCATAATTATGATAAAAGATTGGTTTTTATTTTTTCCATGGTTCATTATTCTTTTGCCATTCTCTCTCTTCATTTTGAGCTCTCATGCTTTGTTCTTCTTCCTCCTCCTCACTAAGAAATCCTTTAGTTCTCATGTGTTGAGGTAATTAGGATTTAAATAGACAAATAAATCCACCATCATATTCTACATCACCTAGGACATCAAGAGTAGCACACTTGTTGCCCTAGTTACCTCGGCTTGAGGTGGAGCTCGGATTACAAACTCTCGGATAGATCGTCTTCGACTCAAGGAGGCCGCGGAGGTGACCGAGATCCGGATCGATCCTTGGAACTTGCACGGACGAGGAGGAAAGCGGAGAGAAGACCCGAAGGACTTAGTTCGTGAGGTATAATCTCTTGAGTATAGTAGATAGAACCTCTTGTAGTTTGTTAGCAATGGTTTGGCAAAGATCCTCAAGTTTTTAGTCCGTGTTACCTTGTGTCAAAAATTGTTTTTTACCTATTCCGCCTCCCCGTAAGCACCGGGATGGGTAACGTGGACTTACAGTGGTATCAGAGACTCGCTAAACTATTATCAACTTGTTAGCAAAGTGTTAGAAATTCGATCGCCGGAAAAAATCGCAAAACACGTCGAAAAAGGCACTTTTCTGTCGTTTTTAGAAACCGGTCCAAAAATTTTTTAGGGGACTTTAAAAATACGTGCAGGTTTTTTTGGGGAAACTGTAGAAATTTGGGCGCCTGAGTCACTCAGAAGACCGCAGATCCGCGGCCGATCCAAGCGATCCGCCGTGGATCCGTGGCCGAGTTGACTCGGCCGCACACCAAATTTCTTCAGGGGTTCTCTGTGATGGTTTTGTGATTTTTAAGATAGTTTGTTTCTGCCCAGATTTTGCTGAGTACTGTATTGTGCTTGGGGTAGTTTCAAATAAAGTTATCGATCGAAATTCTAAGTAATTTTGCTAATCGGATATTCTGTGATGTGATATATGTATTGAACGTTTACTAATCGCAATACGTCGATTAGTGGGGGTTATACATATCTGTGATCTGTAATGTTGTTGGATTGTGTATATGAACTTATTAGATTGTCGCGGATGAATAGCCGAGGTTTTATGAGATGAAGGTTTCTTTATCTTTCATTTGATGTAATTTGTAATTTGATGTAATATTATTTTTTATGGCCGCACATCCGGGATGAGGTTGTAGCCGCCATTGTATATTATTTCTTTTACTATTTTTGCTCCTAGGATAGACCCAACGTGGGGTGCATAAACTATCGGGTACTTTGAAGTGCCGAGTGGCCTACTTACGTTGTTGAGGGAGGTTGCTTCTGTTAGTGTTTATGCCCTAGAAGGCCATTACTGTATCATACTAGTTTGTATATTACTTAATGGAAGCTTGGGATATTCACATGTATATAACAGTCTTGCTAAACATGGTAGTATGCTACTTGGTTTTTCTATCTTAATATGTGAGTGTACGTATTGATAGAGCTCTTAGGATCTTACTTGTCTACCAGCGTTGTGATGGCAGTCACACTAGTGGGGGCTGGGTAGTCTACAAGCACATCCTTATTCAGGTCCCTGGTCGTTGGATTATCGAGACAGAGCATCGATACTCCGGAGTAGACTGGTGTGTACGCTTCTCATCCCAGTTGGGGAGATGGTTTGTCCCACAGCTGTCAGTACGTCGTACTGGAGATAGTATGCAGGTGCTCGTTAGGTTACGGGTACACCGGACAGGACTCACAGGGAACTGTTGGTTGGTTTGATACCAGTCGTCAGTGAGCAGTTCCCAGGTGACATGAGTACAGCATAGTCCGCAGACTTGACACTGCTACTTCGCCTCGAGTGTGTCCCACTGTTCTTAGATTGCTACCCTACCACGGCTCAAAGGAGTCGTGCAAACAGGTAGCAGTTGGGTGCAGTCCCGAGCACTTGGAGGCAGTGGCGGTTAGACAGGATTCGTCCCTCCCGGTATTGGGAGTAGATATCGTGCTGTGTCAGAGAGCCATTACGCAAAGTCCCTGGCCAGGGCAAGCGAGATTTGCTGGTAGGTTCCAGTAGTTTCTCAGGGTGTAATGGGCTTCCCTCCGACACGACTTATACCGCTATTAGGGGACTGACGCTTGCCGCCCCCTAGGCCCGATATGCGATAGTCTTGGACGAACGGACCGGACTGTATGGAGATTGTCACATCAGACTCAGTAGGAGTTCAGATGGGTTTTCTCATCGGCCTTCTTATCGACAACTACCTGGGGACCGTTACGTACAGCTAGTGCCGCTTGTGGTCTGTGGTTAAACCCACTGCCAGCGTAGTAGTCGAGTCTCTAGAGTCCCACACAGAGAGTTTCCTATTCCAGGCGAAACGATATAGAGGTCGCATGGTTTTGCGACAAAGGGTTCGGACGCATACGTGCGTTTACGCGCGTACGACTTTCGGACAGTTTTTACCAGTTGGCTTTGGTTTAAGCCAGTTACTGGTATCCGGTTATTGGATTTATACAGTCTAAAGTTTTTCCGTATTTTTACGGATCGGAGGGGCGTTCTCGTAATTACTCGAGAAGCTTCTAGAAGGTGGTGACTAAGGAGGTTTAGGTGTCATTTGCATTAAATGAGTTTAGTGAGTCATGAGGGTGATTCATGCATATCATTAATGCATGATAAATGCTTAGTGAGTCATGACAATGAATCACCATTAGATATTTGTGAAGCATGCTTATTCATTATGTATTATTCTTTTCTTCAAAAATAAGAATGCTTCATATTTATTATGATAACTTACTATTCTCATCATAATTCATTCTCACCTTCTCTCTCCTCAAGCTCTCCCTCTTCAAAGACTAATCCTCCCTTCTCATGAGTTGAGTACAAGGGTTAGTAAGACTAATCAATCCATAACCATCACTCTATTTCATTCTATCTTCTTTGATTAGCAATCCAAGAAGGTTAGTTGCCTCAAGTTTAGAGGTTTAGCTTGGAGTTTTGCTCTCGGGTGGATCGTCTACTACCTAGAGAAGGCCGAGGAGGACAAGGAGATCGTAAAGACGAAGGAGTTGGTTCATTAGGTATAATCCCTAAACACAGTAGTTTAGAAACACTTTGTGTTTGGTTATTTATAGTTTAGCTTCGATTCAAGCGGTTAGTCGATGTTCGTTCACTAAACAAGTTCGTTTTTGAAAATTCCGCCTCCCCACAAGTACTCGGGTGTAGTACATCGACTTACAGTAGTATCAGAGCCTCGCTAAACAATAAATAACTTTGTTGCAAATTTGTACGAATTTCGAACGGAAAAACGAAGCCGGAAAACCCTAAAAATGTCAAGTTTCTGTCGAAATTTAAATGAAGTCCAAAAATTTTTCAGGGTTGCTCAGAAAGCTTGAAAAGGGTCCAGAAGAACACCCATGAAATTTGAGCCCATGAATCGGCTAAAGCGCCACGGAAGCGCGGCGGATCCCACCGATCCGCCGCGGTTCCGCGGCCGAGTTGCCGAGTCATGGACTCATCTTTCATGTGTGGATCCCCTCTGGTATTTGGTGTTTTCTGGAATATTTTAATTTTGCTCAGGTTTCCAGTTTACAGAGCAGTTTTTGGAGCAATATTAAAGATGTTTAATCGATCGAAATTGTACAGTATTTGCATGTTGGATTATATCTGTGATTGATAAATGTGTTCGTAAACCTCCCCTAACTGCTAGTATGTCGGTTGGCAGGGGGTTGCACATTTCTGTAATGGTTTTATCTGTTTATGCATATGAACTGTATTGGACTGTTGTGGTGTATAGCCGGGGTTTAGCAATGGGTTATTGTTTAATTCATTTGTTATAAATGTAATTTGTTGTAATATTATTTTTGCGGGGCACATCCAGGTTGCGGTTGTAGCCACCGTTGTATTATTTCATTTTACTGTTTTTGCTCCTAGGACTGACCCAAGGTGGGGTACACAAACTGCCGGGCGGGTAGTTTGCCGTACCCGTAGGGGTCGAGGGTGGGGTAACGGCTATTCATCACAACTGTGTAATCTGTCTTTTCTTGCACGCTCAAAAGAAATACAGATTGCTTGCAAATCCAATATTGTTTATCTGTGTTCTGGAATGTATATCATTGCGTCAGACGAATGTAAAATATCTATATATATGATAGCTATTTAGACGTCACTTATGTTTTACACCCGCGCTAGCCCAGCCCCCGCTCTGTCGTTAGTTAAGTAACCTAACGGGTGATGACGGGACCCCGTGGCGAATACGGATGGCATAAGAGGACGTTGTATTTTCGTTGTTTTCTGCAATGATAGGTTAATGATGGGACACATTATCTATAATGCAAAGAAAAACAAACCAAAGTTTAAATCGTTGGAACAGTTTAAAAGAAACCACTCGGTTAATTTTAGAAACAGATATTTTTAAATGCGGAGACTTAACCACTCCTTTTAAAATCTATCAAGTTCCTTCGGTTATATCAAGTTCACTACGTTCACGGTTTCGCCAAAACCATTCGTAGCCCTCCGTCATTTCATTTGGGTATTCAGTAGTATTCAAGCTATGCATTTTGGCCAAAGTCAAGGCATAGTGTTTGGTAGCTGCTGGGTTTTCATTTGTTGCATAAGATAGATGAGTTAGTTTGGGACAGTCGTATTATCATTTGACCAAAGTCAGGGGTATATACGAATGGGTTCAAATTGACAAGATAATGACGGGTAGAACTTGACATGTGACTTATGACATTTTGACCAAAGCCAAGGTCATAAGAGCAAGGGGCAAAAACATATATCGGGAATTTCTAAAGAAACTGAAATTTGCAAAGAGATGCATACCATTTGGAGTTTGATGAATGTTGGTAGGATTCCTTCAACATTATCATACGATGATATTTGGATCCCGATCCTACTGTGAGTATATGCTACTTATCAGGATATTCGTCACTTAACGATCAATGCTATAAACCAAGTAGGTGTCCAGAAAGGTGTCAGCGGGGTTTCGCCCCCAGAGAAAAGAGGTTATTTAATTAAGGAACTTCGCGAAAGCGTTGGAAAACCTCCCTCGAAGTATCGACACTGGCCTGGCTGAACGGTTAAGCAAGTATTGTACGGTGAGAATAGTCCTGGCTAATTCTTCTTTTATGGTTTGAGGAAGGATTCGAGAAACAGTGGGAGCCATCCAGTTTAGATAAATTAAAAACCACTCTAAACTTGCAAGAGCATCATGCTAAAGAGTTTTCTTCTCTCTCTCCTAATTGCAGCGACCCTGAAAATGACTGGACTTAAGTTACTTTTAGAGAAAAATATACTGACAGGGCCAAACTATAAAGATTGGCTGCGGAATGTCAAAATGGCTTTGACCTATGACAAATTGGGGTACATCCTCACCGCTACGGCACCTGCTGTCCCTGGTCCCAAATCCAGCAATGCGGATAAGGAAATCCGCAAAACCTGGGATTTAGATTGCGCGAGAGCCAAGTGCATCGTGCTTGCCTCAATGAACAATGAACATCAGAGGAGGCACGAGGATATGTCCCTAGATGGCATATTTCTCCATACAAAGGAACTTTATGGAGAGCAATCTCGTATAGCAAGATACGAGACCTCTAAGAACTTGTTTCGAGCGAGGTTGGCTGTCGGGTCATCGGTAGGTGAACATGTCCTACAGATGATCGGCTATATTGAAGAGCTCGCAGACCTTGGGACGACTTTGGATAATGAGCTGTATACAGACCTTATTCTCCAGTCCCTTCCTCCCACCTACGCCCAGTTTATCCTCAACTTCAACCTTCAAGGAAAAGAAGTTTAACTTGCGGAACTCCTGAACATGTTAAGGAGTGCAGATGGCACCTTGCAGAAGGCAAGGGAAACACCCGCTATGTTTGTTGGCGGTGCATCTTCTTCCGGGTCCAAGGCTAGGGCCAAAGGAAGGAAGAAGAAGGCCGCACCCAAACCTAGAGGAGGTGTTAGTAAGGTGGGAAAGAAGGGAAAGAAAAAGTTTGCAGTACCGGTAGTTGGCCAGGATGAGTGCTTCCATTGTCACAGGAAAGGGCACTGGAAGAAGGACTGCAAGGCGTGGAACGCCAAGAACCAGGAACCGAAGCAAGCTGTGGCTTCGACTTCAGGTGTGTTTGTAATTGAGAATTGTCTGTCGATCAACTCTACTTCCTGGGTATTGGATACCGGATCAGGATCTCATATTTGCAATTCATTGCAGGCACTGAGAAACCATAGAGTGCTGAAGGAAGGTGATATGATCCTCAGGGTTGCTAACGGAGCTAGCGTGGGAGCTGCGTCCGTCGGGGATTATCACCTAGGATTGACGAGTGGACATATTTTGGTTTTACATAACTGTTATTTTGTACCAAGCTTAACGTGTAATATCATATCAGTTTCCTTGTTATCAAATAAAGGTTATGATTTCACGTTTGTAAGAGATGTTGTTAACATCCACCTTAATCATGGTTTGATTGGGTCCGGTACTCTAAATAACGGCATATATGTGTTAAACCAACTCCAAATTTTCAATGTCCAGAACACACTAAAAAGAAAGTCTCCAGATTTAAATAAAGCTTTCTTATGGCATTGTAGACTGGGTCACATCAATGAGAGAAGGTTGACTAAGTTGCATAGAGAAGGATATTTGGACTCGTTCGAATATCAAACTTATGACACTTGTCAATCTTGTCTCAAAGGAAAGATGACAAAGACTCCATTTACTGGACAAGGAGTAAGAGCGAGCGAGCTTTTAGGACTCATACACAGTGATGTATGCGGTCCAATGTCTACACATGCGAGAGGTGGTTTTTCCTATTTCATTACTTTCACGGATGATTACTCAAGATACGGATTCATTTATCTGATGAAACATAAATCCGAGGCTTTTGAGAAATTCCAAGAGTATAAGAATGAAGTAGAAAACCAAATCGGCAAAAGTATTAAGACACTAAGATCTGATCGAGGTGGAGAATACTTAAGTGCCGAGTTCCTAGGTTACCTAAAAGAGAAAGGAATTCTCTCTCAGCTTACTCCTCCATACACTCCACAGCATAACGGTGTATCGGAGAGACGGAATCGAACCCTATTGGATATGGTACGATCCATGATGAGTAATGCTGAGTTACCGCGATCTTTCTGGGGTTATGCGCTAGAATCAGCGGCATATCTTTTGAACAGGGCTCCTACCAAGACTGTGCCTACCACTCCATATCAGATGTGGACTGGGAAGAAACCCCATCTTCAACATATAAAGATTTGGGGATGTCCAGCTTTTGTTAAAAAGCAGCATGTGGACAAGCTCGAGGCACGATCAGTAAAATGTATGTTTGTGGGATATCCAAAGAACTCCAAGGGATATTATTTCTATTACGCAGAGGAACAAAAGGTTTTTGTTTCTCGTAATGCCCATTTTCTGGAAAATCAGTTTTTAGAAAAGGAAATAAGTGGGAGCGAAATAGAACTGGAAGAAATTCCAGAACCACAAACTGCTACTGAAAGTTTGGTAGAACCAGGAGTTCAAGAAGAACAGAACATTCCCGCACCCCTCCGCAGGAGTAGTAGGTCGTCTCATCCGCCTGAGAGATACTACGGTTTTCTCATAGACGGGGATAGAGAGGATTGCATCATAGATGATGATGAACCTACTGACTTCCAGCAGGCCATCCAGAGCGGCGACTCGGTACGATGGCTAGATGCAATGCGGACCGAGATGGAGTCCATGTACACCAACAAAGTATGGACTTTGGACTTTGCTCCAGATGGGGTAAAACCCATAGGATGCAAATGGATCTTCAAGAAAAAGATTGGTGTAGATGGACAGGTGGAAACCTATAAGGCTAGACTTGTTGCAAAGGGTTTTCGTCAAAGACTTGGTTTGGACTATGACGAAACTTTTTCTCCAGTGGCTATGCTCAAATCTATTCGGGTCCTTCTTGCTATTGCTGCCTTCCATGATTATGAAATCTGGCAGATGGACGTAAAGACGGCTTTTCTGAATGGAAATTTAGAAGAAAGCGTCTATATGGATCAGCCAGAGGGTTTCAATCAGAGTGGGAGCAGCGGGAAAGTATGCAAGCTGCTTAAGTCCATTTATGGACTAAAGCAGGCATCGCGGAGTTGGAACATCTGTTTTGATGAGACAGTCAAAGAATATGACTTTATCAAAAATCCAGATGAACCGTGCATATATAGTAAAGTTGTAGCAAGAAGTGTCGTATTCCTCGTCTTGTACGTGGATGACATTCTATTGATAGGAAATGACATTCCTATGCTACAATCTGTCAAAGGATTCTTGTCACACAGGTTCTCCATGAAAGACCTGGGTGATGCCTCTTACATTCTGGGGATCCGGATCTATCGTGATAGATCCAAGAGGATGTTGGGACTTTCGCAGTCCAGGTATATCGACACTGTACTGAAAAGATTCAGTATGGAAGATTCTAAGCGCGGTAACCTACCGGATTGTCACGGAATCACCCTCTCCAAAGAGATGTCTCCCAAGACTGATTTGGAAAGGGAACGCATGTCTATTATACCCTACGCTTCTGCGGTAGGCTCTATAATGTATGCGATGTTGTGTACCAGACCAGATGTTGCTTACGCACTGAGCGTGGTAAGCCGGTATCAGTCAGACCCAGGGGAGAAACACTGGATAGCAGTAAAGAACATTCTCAAGTACCTGAGGAGGACTAAGGAGATGTTCTTGGTTTACGGCGGAAAAGACCTCAGGTTGGAGGCCTTTGCTGATTCCGGCTTCCAGAGTGATAAGGACGATTCCAAGTCCATGTCGGGATATGTCTTTACCCTCAATGGAGGGGCGGTGTGCTGGAAGAGCTCCAAGCAGGACACCGTTGCTGACTCGACGATGGAAGCGGAGTATATAGCTGCTTGCGATGCCGCAAAAGAAGCAGTCTGGATGAAGAAGTTCCTAACAGAACTTCAGGTGGTTCCTACCATTGTTGATCCAATACCTCTGTATTGCGACAACAACGGAGCTATAGCTTTAGCGAAGGAACCAAGGTCCCATCAGAAGTCCAGACACATCTTAAGGCGGTATCACCTGATCAGGGAGATCATTGATCGTCAGGAGATCGAGGTTCGGAGAGTTGCTTCTGAAGAGAACATTGCTGATCCATTCACGAAGGCCCTACCTCAGATTCAGTTCGAGAGGCTACTCGAGATCATCGGTCTACGATATGCCAGTACATGGCCCTAGTGCAAGTGGGAGATTGTTAGTGTTTATGCCCTAGAAGGCCATTACTGTATCATACTAGTTTGTATATTACTTAATGGAAGCTTGGGATATTCACATGTATATAACAGTCTTGCTAAACATGGTAGTATGCTACTTGGTTTTTCTATCTTAATATGTGAGTGTACGTATTGATAGAGCTCTTAGGATCTTGCTTGTCTACCAGCGTTGTGATGGCAGTCACACTAGTGGGGGCTGGGTAGTCTACAAGCACATCCTTATTCAGGTCCCTGGTCGTTGGATTATCGAGACAGAGCATCGATACTCCGGAGTAGACTGGTGTGTACGCTTCTCATCCCAGTTGGGGAGATGGTTTGTCCCACAGCCGTCAGTACGTCGTACTGGAGATAGTATGCAGGTGCTCGTTAGGTTACGGGTACACCGGACAGGACTCACAGGGAACTGTTGGTTGGTTTGATACCAGTCGTCAGTGAGCAGTTCCCAGGTGACATGAGTACAGCATAGTCCGCAGACTTGACACTGCTACTTCGCCTCGAGTGTGTCCCACTGTTCTTAGATTGCTACCCTACCACGGCTCAAAGGAGTCGTGCAAACAGGTAGCAGTTGGGTGCAGTCCCGAGCACTTGGAGGCAGTGGCGGTTAGACAGGATTCGTCCCTCCCGGTATTGGGAGTAGATATCGTGCTGTGTCAGAGAGCCATTACGCAAAGTCCCTGGCCAGGGCAAGCGAGATTTGCTGGTAGGTTCCAGTAGTTTCTCAGGGTGTAATGGGCTTCCCTCCGACACGACTTATACCGCTATTAGGGGACTGACGCTTGCCGCCCCCTAGGCCCGATATGCGATAGTCTTGGACGAACGGACCGGACTGTATGGAGATTGTCACATCAGACTCAGTAGGAGTTCAGATGGGTTTTCTCATCGGCCTTCTTATCGACAACTACCTGGGGACCGTTACGTACAGCTAGTGCCGCTTGTGGTCTGTGGTTAAACCCACTGCCAGCGTAGTAGTCGAGTCTCTAGAGTCCCACACAGAGAGTTTCCTATTCCAGGCGAAACGATATAGAGGTCGCATGGTTTTGCGACAAAGGGTTCGGACGCATACGTGCGTTTACGCGCGTACGACTTTCGGACAGTTTTTACCAGTCGGCTTTGGTTTAAGCCAGTTACTGGTATCCGGTTATTGGATTTATACAGTCTAAAGTTTTTCCGTATTTTTACGGATCGGAGGGGCGTTCTCGTAATTACTCGAGAAGCTTCTAGAAGGTGGTGACTAAGGAGGTTTAGGTGTCATTTGCATTAAATGAGTTTAGTGAGTCATGAGGGTGATTCATGCATATCATTAATGCATGATAAATGCTTAGTGAGTCATGACAATGAATCACCATTAGATATTTGTGAAGCATGCTTATTCATTATGTATTATTCTTTTCTTCAAAAATAAGAATGCTTCATATTTATTATGATAACTTACTATTCTCATCATAATTCATTCTCACCTTCTCTCTCCTCAAGCTCTCCCTCTTCAAAGACTAATCCTCCCTTCTCATGAGTTGAGTACAAGGGTTAGTAAGACTAATCAATCCATAACCATCACTCTATTTCATTCTATCTTCTTTGATTAGCAATCCAAGAAGGTTAGTTGCCTCAAGTTTAGAGGTTTAGCTTGGAGTTTTGCTCTCGGGTGGATCGTCTACTACCTAGAGAAGGCCGAGGAGGACAAGGAGATCGTAAAGACGAAGGAGTTGGTTCATTAGGTATAATCCCTAAACACAGTAGTTTAGAAACACTTTGTGTTTGGTTATTTATAGTTTAGCTTCGATTCAAGCGGTTAGTCGATGTTCGTTCACTAAACAAGTTCGTTTTTGAAAATTCCGCCTCCCCACAAGTACTGGGGTGTAGTACATCGACTTACAGCTTCGCTTCGGGTACTTGGCGGGTAGTTTTCCGCACCCGTAGGGGTCTAGGATGGGGTTTAGCTATTCATCGCGACCGTGTAATCCATCTTTCGTTGCAGGCTCGAACAAAACCAAGATTCCTAGCATATCCAATGTGTTCATCTGTGATCTGGAATGGCTATCATTGCATCTAACGATTGTATATATCTATATATGATATCTAGTAGGCATTGCTTATGTTTTGCATCCGCGCTAGTCCAGCCCCCGCTCTGTCGTTAGTTAAGTAAGCTAACAGGTGATGATGGGGCCCCGTGGCGAATGCAGATGACATAAGCGTACGTCATATTTTCGTTGTTTTCTGCAATGGTAGGATTAATTGATGGGACGCATTAAATTAATGCAAGAAAATAAACCAAAGTTAAAATCGTTAGAACAATTTCAAAACCACTCGGTTTCTTTTCAAAACAGAAAACTTTTAAAAATGCGGAGCTTAAACCACTCCTTTTAAAAGCTATCAGGTTCCTTCGATTATATCAAGTTCACTACGTTCACGGTTTCGTCAAGAATATTCGTAGCCCTCCATCAATTCAGTTAAATATTCAGTAATATTCAAGTTATGTATTTTGACCTTCGCCAAGGCATAGTGATTGGTAGCTGCTGAATATTTATCTGTAGCATAGATAGATGCATTGGTTTGGGACAGTCGTACTACTATTTTGGCCTTCGTCAAGGGTATGTATAGGTGGGTTCAAATTAACCTGGATAATGACAGGTAGAACTTGACATGTGACTTATGATATATTGGCCTTCGTCAAGGTCATAAGAGTATGGGGCAAAAATCCACATCGGGAGTTTCTAAAGAAACTGAAACTTGCTAGTGCTGCATACCATTTGGAGTTTGATAATGTTGGTAGGATTCCTTCAGCATTATCTCACAATGATATTTGGATCCCGATTCTACTGTGAGTATCCGCTACTCCTCGGGAAACTTTTCACTTAACGATCAATGTTATAAACCAAGTAGGTGTCTAGAAAGATGTTAGCGGGGCTACACCCACAGGGAAAAAAGGTTATTTAATTAAGGAACTTCGCGAAAGCGTCGTAAAACCTCCCTTGAAGTACCGACACTGGCCTGGCTGAACGGTTAAGCAAGTATTGTACGGTGAGATTGATCCTGACTAATTCTTCTTTTATGGTTTGAGGAAGGATTCGAGAAACAGTGGGAGCCATCATGTTTAAATAAAGT
Organism: Agapanthus africanus; assembly: GCA_030015575.1. Classification (NCBI taxonomy): domain Eukaryota; kingdom Viridiplantae; phylum Streptophyta; class Magnoliopsida; order Asparagales; family Amaryllidaceae; genus Agapanthus; species Agapanthus africanus. The sequence continues at coordinate 690,637,805 of CM057340.1, forward strand.
TAAAACCAATCTAAACTTGCAAGAGCATCATGCTGAGTGTTTTCTTCTCTCTCTCTCTTAATTGTAGCGACCCAGTGACCACATATAGGTTACATCTAGATAATAAAATGACTGAATCTGACTGTTATGACTGGCAAAGGTCTGTCCAAATGTCCATTACCCATGAAAAGCTGGGACACCTCTTAACTAATCAAACCCCTGCCATCTCAGGACCAGTTTCCACTGTCGCGGAAATTGATATCCGTAAAACATCGGAAAAAGACTGCGAATACCAAGTGCCTCGTGTTGGCCTCAGTTGATGGTGTATACCAGAGGCAGCACGAGAAGATGGACTTAGTTTCTATCTTCCTCCATAACAAAGATTTATATGGAGAGCAATCCCGTATCGCAAGATATGAGACCTCGAACGAATTGTTTCAAGCGAGGTTGGCTTTCGGCTCATCTGTAGGGGACAACGTCCTTAAAGAGACTAGCTATTTTGATGAGCTCACGGACCTGAAAACCACGTTGAAGAACGGGTCAAATACTGACTTGATTCTACAGTCTCCGCCCTCTACTTATATCCTAAAGGAAACCAGGGAAGTAGAAGGAAAGGGAAGGGCAAAAGTTTCGGGACTGGATGTAGTAAAGGAGGGACGTTCCTACTTTTACGGGAATGAACATTGGCAGAAGGATTGTAAGGCTAGCAAAGCCAGTAGCCAGGATTCGAAGCATGTTGTGGCTTCGGTTTCGGGTGTGTTTGTAGTAGAAAACTGTATGTCAATTAACCCTACTTCCTGGGTATTGGATACCGGATCAGGATCTCACATTTGTAATTCATTACAGGCTTTGAGAAACCGTAGAGTTATCGGGATATGTGATATGACTCTCAGGGTTGTCAACAGAATGAGCATGGACGCTGAATCCGTAGGAGAATATCATCTTGGATTGACAACTGGGCAGATATTGATTCTGTGCAACTGTTTGTATGTACCTAGTGCAACTTGTAATATCATATCTCTATCCTTACTTTCTAAGGAAGGATATGATTTTACTTTTGTAAGCGACGTGGTCCACATCTACCTAAATCAAGTTCTGATTGGGTCAGGTACATTAGAAAACGGAATATACGTACTGAATCTAGCTCAGGTTTTCAATGTCCAGAACACACTTAAAAGAAAGTCTCCGGAATTAAATCAGGTTTTCTTATGGCATTGTAGACTGGGTCACATCAATGAGACACGGTTATCAAAGTTACATAAAGAGAGATACTTGAATCTGTTCGAGTATCAATCTTATGATACTTGTGAATCTTGTCTCATGGGAAAGATGACAAAGACTCCGTTCACTGGACACGGAGTAAGAGTGAGCAAGCTTTTGGGACTCATACACAGTGATGTGTATGGTCCAATGTCTACACATGCGCGAAGTGGTTATTCATACTTCATTACTTTTACGGATGATTTCTCTAGGTATGGACATGTCTTCCTGATGAAGCTTAAATCTGAGGCCTTTGAGAAATTTCGAGAATACAAGAATGAAGTTGAAAAACAAACAAGCAAGAGTATAAAGACACTGAGATCTGATCGGGGTGGTGAATACTTGAGTGCCGAGTTTCTGGACTACTTAAAAGAGAATGGAATTCTCTCTCAGCTTACTCCTCCATACACACCACAACACAACGGTGTATCTGAAAGGCGGAATCGAACCTTATTGGATATGGTTCGTTCCATGATGAGTAAGGCTGAGTTACCGCGATCCTTCTGGGGTAATGCACTAGAATCAGCTGCATATCTTTTGAACAAGGTTCCCTCCAAGGCTGTGCCTACCACACCATATCAGATGTGGTATGGGAAGAAACCCTCTCTTCAATATCTGAAGATATGAGGATGTCCAGCTTTTGTTAAAAAGCAGCATGCGGACAAACTCGAGGCACGCTCAGTACTGTGTAAGTTTGTAGGATACCCAAAGAACTTCAGGGGGTATCTTTTCTATTACGCAGAGGAACAAAAGATTTTTGTTTCTCGTCATGCCCACTTTCTGGAACATCAGTTTTTAGAAAAAGGAACAAGTGGGAGCGCAGTAGAACTGAAAGAAATTCCAGAACCACAAGCTATTACTGAAGGCTTGGTAGAACCAAAAGCTTCAGGAGAACCGGATATCCCAGCGTCACTCCGCAGGAGTAGTAGGCAGTCTCATCCGCCCGAGAGATACTATGGTTTTCTTATAGACGGGGATAGAGAGGATTGCATCATTGATAATGATGAGCCTACTAGCTTCCAACAAGCCATTCAGAGCGGTGACTCAGTAAAATGGCTGGATGCAATGCGGACCGAAATGGAGTCCATGTACACTAACAAACTTTGGACTTTGGACATTGCTCCAGAAGTGGTAAAACCCGTAGACTGTAAATGGATCTTCAGAAAGAAGATTGGTGTAGATGGGCAGATTGAAACCTATAAAGCTAGACTTGTTGCAAAGGGTTTTCGTCAAAGACCTGGTTTGGACTATGACGAGACCTTTTCTACAGTAGCTATGCTCAAATCCATTCGGATCCTTCTTGCCATTACTGCTTTCCACGATTATGAGATCTGGCAGATGGACGTAAAGACGACTTTCTTAAATGGAAATTTGGAAGAGTGCGTCTATATGGATCAGCCGGAGGGTTTCATTCAGAGTGGGAGCAGCGGTAAAGTGTGCAAGTTTCTTAATTCCATCTATGGACTGAAGCAGGCATCGCAGAGTTGGAACATCTGCTTTGATGATACTGTCAAAGAATTCGGCTTTATCAAGAATCCAGATGAACCATGCATTTACAGTAAGATTGTAGGAAGAACTGTGGTATTCCTCGTCTTGTACGTAGATGATATTCTCTTAATAGGAAATGATATTCCTATGCTACAGTCAGTCAAAGGATTCTTGTCACAGAGGTTCTTCATGAAGGACCTGGGCGATGCCAACTACATTCTGGGGATCCAGATCTATCATGATAGATCTAAAAGGATGTTAGGACTTTCGCAGTCCAGGTACATCGACACCATACTGAAACGATTCAGTATGGAAGATTCAAAGCGCGGTAATCTACCGGCTTGTCACGGAATCACCCTCTCCAAAGAGATGTCTCCCAAAACTGATTTGGAAAGGGCTCGCATGTCATCTATACCCTACGCATCTGCGGTAGGCTCTATAATGTATGTGATGTTGTGTACCAGACCAGATGTAGCATATATATCGAGCGTTGTAAGCCGGTATCAGTCGGACCCAGGGGAGAAACACTGGATAGCAGTAAAGAACATTCTTAAGTACCTGAGAAGGACTAAGGAAATGTTCTTGATGTATGGCGGAAAAGACTTCCAGATCGAGGCCTTTGCTGACTCCAGCTTCCAGAGTGACAAGGATGACTCCAAGTCCATATTGGGTTATGTCTTTACCCTCAATGGAGGGGCGGTTTGCTGGAAGAGCTCCAAGCAGGAAACCGTTGCTGACTCAACTATAGAAGCGGAGTACATAGCTTCTTGCGATGCCGAAAAGGAAGCTGTTTGGATGAAGAAGTTCCTCATATAGCTTCAGGTGGTTCCTACCGTTGTTGATCCAATACCGCTGTATTGTGACAACAACGGCGCTATAACTTTAGCGAAGGAACCCAGGTCCCATCAGAAGTCCAGGCACATTTTAAGGCGGTACCACCTGATCAGGGAGATCGTAGACCGCCGGAGATCGAGGTGAAGAGAGTAGATTCGGAGAATAACACTGCAGGTCCATTCACGAAGGCCATACCCTAGACTCAGTTCGAGCAGCAGATCGAGATGATAGGTCTTCGATACGCCAGTACATGGCCTTAGTGCAAGTAGGAGATTGTTAGTGTATATGCCCTAGAGGCCATTACTGTATCATACTAGTTTGTATATTACTTAATGGAAGCTTGGGATATTCATAGTTGTATAGACAATCTTGCTCAAAATGGTAGTATGCTACTTGGTTTGTTTCTACTTTAATGTGTGCATGTGTTTCTTTTAGCATATCGCCTATACACATTAGTGGAGCCCTTAGGATCTTTGCTTGATTACCAGCGTTATAATGGCAGTCACACTAGTGGGGGCTGGATAATTTGCAAGCACATCCTTATACAGGTCCCTAGTCGTAGGATTATTGAGACGGGGCATCGATACTCCGGAGTAGACTAGCGTATGCACTTCTCATCCCAGCAGGGGAGATGGTCTGTCCCACAGCCATCAATACGTCGTACTGGAGATAGTATGCGGGTGCTCGTTAGGTTACGAGTGCACTGGACAATACTCGTCGGGAACTGTTGGTTGGTACCATGCCTATCGTCAGTTATCAGTTCCCAGGTTACATGAGTACAGCTTAGTCCGTCGACTTGACACTGCTACTTCGCCTCGAGTGTGTTCTCACTGTACTTTGATTACTACCCTACCGCGGCTCAAAGGAGTCGTGCAAACAGGTAGTAGTTGGGCGTAGTCCCGAAGCACTTAGAGGCAGTAGCGGTTAGATAGGATTCGTCTCTCCCGGTATTAGGGGTTGATATCGCGCTGTGTCTAGGAGAGCCATTACACAAAGCCCTTGGCCAGGCAAGCGAGATATACTGGTAGCGTTTCCAGTGTTATCTCAGGGTGTTCTGGGCTACACTCCGACATGACTTGTACCGCTATTAGGGGACTGACGTTTACCACCCCCTAGACCCGCCATGCGATATTCTCAAACAAACAGATCGGACTGTACGGAGATTGTCACATTCACGCTCAGTAGGAGTTCGGATGTGTTTACCTCATCGGCCTTCTTACCGACATCTACCTGGGGACCGTTACATACAGCTAGTGCCGCTTGCGGTCTGTGGTTAAACCCACTGCCAGCGTAGTGTCGAGTCTTTAGAGTCCCACACAGAGAGTTTCCCTGCACTGGGCGAAAGGTATAGAGGCCGTATGGTTTTAAGGCAGGGCTACGATCACTTACGTGCACTTGTTCGCGTATGCTGTTCGGGCAGACAATGCTAGTGGGTTTTGGTTTAAGCTGGATCCTAGTATTGTATGGATGGATTAGTTTTGTCTTCTGTGCATTCACATTCTACGGAATGCGGATGCGGGTGTGTATGCACGATTTTGAGGAGCGAAGAAGGAGGAGGTGCCTCATTAGGGTTTTGACCGTTGGTTCGGTCAAAACCATTATGAGGTGAGGAAAATATTTACTAATATTTTTAATGATAATTATGTTATGGCTAATTGCTTTGACCTTTTACCATGCTTGACCATGTTGACATTTTGACCATTGTTGACTTGGATCTTTCATGAGAGCACTAGACTCTTCTTTTGCTTTTTGCTTTATCAAGACATGATAGTGGTCAAATCAATCTTAGCCATCATAATTATGATAAAAGATTGGTCTTTATTTTTTCCATGGTTCATTATTCTTTTGCCATTCTCTTTCTTCATTTTGAGCTCTCATGCTTTGTTCTTCTTCCTCCTCCTCACTAAGAAATCCTTTAGTTCTCATGTGTTGAGATAATTAGGATTTAAATAGACAAATAAATCCACCATCATATTCTACATCATCTAGGACATCAAGAGTAGCACACTTGTTGCCCTAGTTACCTCGGCTTGAGGTGGAGCTCGGATTACAAACTCTCGGGTGGATCGTCTTCGATTCAAGAAGGCCGCAGAGGTGACCAAGATCCGGATCGATTCTTGGAGCTTGCACGGACGAGGAGGAAAGCGGAGAGAAGACCCGAAGGACTTGGTTCGTGAGGTATAATCTCTTGAGCATAGTAGATAGAACCTCTTGTAGTTTGTTAGCAATGGTTTGGCAAAGATCCCTAAGTTTTTAGTCCATGTTACCTTGTGTCAAAAATTGTTTTTTACCTATTCCGCCTCTCTGTAAGCACCGGGGTGAGTAACGTGGACTTACACCATGTCGTAAAAAGGGCAATGCAGGCTTCCCACAAATCGAGAACCAAATCGGTCCAGGCCAGGGAAAATTCTACCACGGACACTCCACCTTGGAGACGCGTCAAGCGTCGACCGCCCATGTCGTAAAAAGGGTAGTGTAGAGTTCCTACAAATAGGAATTAAATCGCTCCGGGCCAGGGAAATGTCTACTACAGACACTCCGTCTCGGAGACGCGTCAAGCGTTGACCGTCCATGTCATAAAAAGGGCAGTGCAGCTTCCCACAAATTGGGAACCAAATCGTTCTGGGCCAGGGAAAAGTCTACCATGGACACTCCGCCTCGGATTCGCGTTAAGCGTCGACCGTCTATGTCGTAAAAAGGGCAGTGCAGGCTTCCCACAAATCGGGAACCAAATCGCTCCAGGCCAGGGAAAAGTCTACCATGGACACTCCACCTCGGAGATGCGTCAAGCGTCGACCGTCCATGTCGTAAAAAGGGCAGTGCAGGCTTCCCATAAATCGGGAACCAAATCGTTCTGGGCCAGGGAAAAGTCTACCACGGACACTCCGCCTCGGAGACGCGCCAAGCGACGACCATCCATGGCGTAAAAAAGGCAATGCCGGCTTCCCACAAATCGGGAACCAAATCGCTCCGGGCCAGAGAATAGTCTACCACGGACACACCGCCTCGGAGACGCGTCAAGCGTCGATTGTCCATGTCGTAAAAAAAGCCGTGCAGGCTGTTGGAGATGGTGCCCTCAGAGTCAATTATTGGATCACAGGCGCGTGATTGCAATGATTGAGGGAGGACCTATCCCGGTAGGACAGTCTTACTCGAGATGATAGTATGCTATCTGGTTTACCTTTATCATCGTGTACTGGTTCAGGTGACCTTACAGGTCGCTATTACACGTTGATAAAGCCCCTAGGATTCTTGCTTGACTGCCAGCAGTATGAGGGCGATCGTATACGTGGGAGCTGGTAGTCTATAAGCACATCCTTAAAAGGACCCTAGTCGTGGGAGTTTCGAGACAGGGCATCGATTCTCTAGAGTAGACTAGTGTATACAGTCGAGACCCCGACGAGGGGCGGTGGCCAGTCTCACAAGCCACTGGTGTCAGTTGGTTCACCTAAGATGTATACAGGTGCTCATTGGGTTATGAGTACACCGGACATGACTCGCCGGGAACATGCTAGTTGGTCTTATACTTAACGTCAGATAGCTGTTCCCTGGTGACATGTGTACAGGTTAGTTCATCGACCTGGGGATCGTCATTTGTCTCATGTGAGTTCCCACTGTACTTTGATTACTACCCTACCACGCTCAAAGGAGACGTGCAAACAGGTTTTAGTTGGGTACAGTCCCGAGCCACATGGAGGCAGTGAGCGGATCTTCAGGGGTTCGGCTCTTCCGGTATTGGGGGTGAGGTCGCGCTGTGTCTAGGAGAGCCATTACACGAAGTCCTTGGCTAAGGGAGGAGATTTACTGGTAGTATTCCAGTAGTATCTCAGGGTGTTCTGTGCTACACTCCGACACGACTTGTACCGCTTTTGGGGGTCTGACTTTTACCAACCCCCTAGGCCCGCCATGCGATGCTCATAGACGAACGGACCGGACTGTACGGATATTGTCACTGACAGGCTCAGTAGGGTGTCAGGATGAGTTCGCTCATCGACATCCCTTTTGGTCAATAGTTGATGGCCCGTTATGTATTGGCTTATACCTCTGACGTGTTAGTGGTTAAATCCACAACCATGGTGTTGACGAGTCTTTAGAGTCCCCCACATTCAGTTACTCAAGCTTTCGGGCGAAACGCTGTAGAGGCCGTATGGAGATATGGCAGGGTCCGATCAGATACGTGCGGTATTGCACGGATCAGGATCGGACGGTTTGTACTAGAGGCCGTATGGATATATGGAAAGGTTCGATCAGATACGTGCGGTATTGCACGGATCAGGATCGGACGGATATTACTAGCCGACTTTGGTTTAAGCCGGATCCTAGTATTGTACAGTGTAGATTTTGTCTCTTTGCATTTGTGTTCAGTGGGAATACAAATGCGGGCATGTATATGCAGTAGCGGGGTTTTCCTGTAATTTATTACGGGACCAGTTTTCTGGAGTTACCAGTTTGCATTCCGTTCCGGCCAGTTTTCCTTTGTTCTTTCCCGGCCGGACTTTTCGATGGAGGGTGTTATTTGCAAGTTTGCAAATAACACATTGTGGAGGGTTTTCTTGCAAATACATTGATTATGATGGCATCTTTTCTTTTCCACCATCATTTGATTCTCTTTACATCACTCACTTGCATTAATTGAGATTAGAAAGGATTTGAGGTTGATTTGAGATTGTTATCATTTCTTTTTGGATATGGTCACCCTCCACCTTTTACTACACTCACCTCCCTCTTGTATTATTCTCTCCCTCCACCATTTCCTTCAAAGAGGCCGGCCACACTATTGGGGAGAGAATGAGAGAGTTCATTTGATATGTGAGGGATTGATTCATCTCATTTTTGATTCTTGGCTTGCAAAAGTTTCAAACCTCTCTCCACTGTTCCTTCTTGATTCCTCCATCAATGGCAACTACATAAACTCCAAGAGACAAAGTTTCTACACTTATCTACAGCAAATCTTGGACGCGTCGGCTAGCCAACTTCGCGCCCGAGTTGCCTCGGTATAGAGGTGGGAGCCCGTGAAAGATGCAGACGATGTGGTGCACTTCCGGCGACGAAGTGGAGATAGGACTTTCCGCGGGAGATCGGGACGACGACGAGAAGACCGGAGGACTCGGATCACTCGGTATATCTCTTCCCCATCTTGTAGTTAGCTAGGACTAGTTTAATGGTCCGATCCGGGTGTTTAGTGCGCGGTGGTGCCGGTTTGCTAGTTTGCAAGAAATAAAGTTTTACGCTTCCGCATTTAGGCGTCGGATTGACGGCCGGGGCGCCGCCGTGCACTTACAGTGGTATCAGAGCCTCGCCATTAACATGGTCTAGCTTTGCCTAATGTGTTTTACGTTTCCGATCGAACAAAATCTCAAAACCGCGTTTTCAAGTACTATCAGTTTCTGTCGAAATTTTTTTGGAGTCCAAAAATTTTTCAGGTTGTCTCAGAATGATGTACAGAGAATCCCAAGAACACTGAAAAAATTTGGTGCCCTGATACTTCCGTACGACCGTGGAACCGCGGCCATAACCCCTCTTTGGCCGCGGTTCCGCCGCAGGAATGTGGATTCAAGTCACCATTTTTTTTGCAGTGGGCTTGTGGGCTGAAAATAGGGGTTTTGCTATCTTTGTTTGGGCCCAGATTTTCTGTGAGTGCTACAGTATTGCTTGGGGGCCCACTTGGTAAATTTGATCGATCGGATATTTTAAACACATTAGTTCACAGTATTTACATTATATCTGCGACCGTGAATGTCACTTGATCGGTAAATCCTGTCTAACTGCTATAGCCCGGTTAGACGGATTTGCGAACGTGATATTCACGTTGATGTTCTATGTATTTGCTGTGATGTTGCGGATCGGTCGTGGGGGATAGCCTGGTTGCAGTGGTAGTACAGTTTTGTTGTATTATGTACATTTGATATTGCGGGGTGAGCGTCCGACATGTGGACTGCCGTCACTACCTGTTTGTATTATTCTTTTAGGGCACGACCAGGTTGCGGTCGATATACCCGTTGTATGTATATTTTACTTTCTGTACTAGGATTACCCCGCGGAGGGGTGCACGGATAGCCGGATTCTAGAAGGCAACAAGCCCGCATCTCATGGCATTGAGACGGAGGGGGCTTCACTCTAGGATTGTTGGGCTATTCGCCGCACTCGTAGGGGGTACAGGTTGACCCAGGAGGGGTGCCCAAGTTACCGGATTCCGTGAAGTGCTGGGTGGTCCATTCACGGTGCTGAAGGGGGCTGCCTCGCTTCTGGTTTTGGCGGGTAACTTGCCGCGCCTGTAGGGGTCTAGGTTTTCATTACACAGGCTATCCACACGACCAGGGGAACGTCGGGTTTCAGTAGTGGCTCTGTGAAACCGGGGGATCCCAGATATCTGTATTATTCTGTGATGCTGTACATTTCTGCGATGTTGCATTTTTTTTCATGCCTTGAGCGAAATATAATATATTGGTATATATATTAGTAGATGTTGTATATGTTTTGCATCCGCGCTAGTCCAGTCCCCGCTCTGTCGTTAGTTAGCTAACCTAATGGGTAATGACGAGACCCAGTGGCGAATGCGGATGGCATATACGTACATCAGTATATTTTCGTTTTTTGTGGTGTGATCAATTGATGGGACTGCATTGATTCAGATCAATGCAAGTTAAAAACAAACCTAATCTGATGTTGTTGGAACACTTTTCAAAAAGCTGTTATTGCAAGGACGTTCACATTTGTTTTGCATCGTGGTATTCAGTTGGAATATCCTGCTCCTCAGTCGACGAGGCAAGGGCCGAGATCTCTTCACCGGGAGTGACCCCTTGGACAAAAGGTTTGCGTCAGGGCAATGACTTCACTATAGCCGATTACTTTTGCTTTGCACTGTGGTATTCAGTTGGAATATCCCGCACCTCATTCTGCGAGGAAAGAGCCGAGATCCCTTCGCCGGGAGTGACCTCTTTAGCAAAGGTTTTCGTTACTATATTCTTTTAAAAAGCTATCCGTTCCTTCAACGATATCAAGTTCATTACGTTAAAGGTTTTCGCCAGAAACCATTCGTAGCCCTCCGTCGTTTCATATGGATGGTCAATAGTATTCAAGCTGTGTATGTTGGCCAAAGTCAAGGCACAGTGTTTGGTAGCTATTGGGTATTCATATGTAGCATAGATAGATGCGTTGATTTGGGGCAGTTGTACTACTATTTTGGCCAAAGCCAAGGGTATGTACGGGTGTGCTCAAATTAACCTGGAGAATGACGGGTTGAACTTGACATGTGACTTATGATATGTTGGCCAAAGTCAAGGTCATAAGAGCATGGGGTAAAAATCACATCGGGAGTTTCAAAAGAACTGAAACTTGCCAGATATGCGCATACCTTCTGGAGTGTGATAACGTGAGCGGATTCCATCACATTATCATGCGATGATAGTTAGATCCCGATTCCCACTGATGAGTTGGTTTACTCCTCGGGTATTCCCGACCAATTCTTCTTTCAGGTTTGGAGGAGAATTTGACGGTACAGTGGGAGGTTTCCAGATTAGATAAATTGGTAACCATTCTGATCTAGGATAGAGTGCACGCTGAGTGTTTCTTTTCTCTCTCTCTCTGGCAGCGACCATTGACCCGACCCTAAGACTATGACTCAGAGACCAAAATTGACCGAACCTTCTTTAACACTGGCTTTTGGATTGTCAGAGTTGCAAACCTCATTGCCACTCCTACTTTTACCCTTTTCTCCAGGACACCCCGTATTACTACAAAGGTCTACTTCCATTGGACAAAACCATCGTATGGTTATATACGAACTCGAAGGAACTTATTCCAGATTCGAGGATGGTTTCTGGTTCTGGAGAAAACGAATAGGACTATTCAGTTGTCTTTTCCTTTTACCTTCTCTCAGGTTGCGGGTACCCCTTAGATTAGGGGATAGTACACCTATTACGCAAATTGGACAGTCTTCTTCCAAACCATAGGCAGGTGCCGACCGGTAGGGAATGAAGAAAACCAATTTGCCTAACGATGGTGTACAGAAGGTATCATGTAAAGACAAAGAAAGGGATTAGAAGGAGGGCAAAGTAAATTGCAACTGATATTCATGACCAAACCAAGTATTTCATTACCACTCCCACTTCACCTTTGTATTTCTCCAGGACACTCCGTATCACTACGAAGATCCACAGATATTTGGATACTCCATCGTATGGTTATATACGAGCTCAAAAGGAACTTGTTCCAGTTCGGGGATGGATTCTGGTCCAGGAGAAATAGGAATATGGCTTATTCGGTTGTCTTTTATCTTCACCTTCTCTCGCATTGCGAGTGCTCCTAGGATTAGGACAGTACACCCATTATGCTTATTGGATAGTCTTCTTCCAAACCATAGGCTGGTGCCGAACGGTAGGGAAAGAAGAAAACCATTTGGCCTAAAGGGGTGTGCAGAAGGTAATGACTAAAGACATATGAAGAGATTTGAAGAGATGGCAAAGAATTACACGGTTACAGTTGTGAATCTGGATAATGGAAGAGGCATTACTAGGAATACCAGGATACCCCATCGAAACATTTCAATATTTCAGTTTCACTGTGTACAGTTAAAGGAAAACTGATTTCCCGATTAGACACTTGCTCCAGGGTATGTATTTACCAGGTATAATTCTCACATCTGTATGGTTTTACAGATGATGAGTGGGAGTAAGTTATTGGGAATTAGGTGATTATCCTCATTATATCGGGATTCGTTGTAATCGGTGATATTTGAGGAAATCACCTGGGTTGTTTGCCGGACGGCAGACATTTGGTTTTGAATATCCGATGTTATGCACCAATTTCAAATTGATATATCTGTACGTCTATTTTTATAGAGTGAGATATACCTTTTGAAATTATGTCGATGACATTTACCTGTATCAGTGGATGGTTAGGTAAGGAGCATTGAACAGCGGTGTAATTCTTCTTAACCATAAGTACAGTTTTCAACCTACGACACACAGTGAATGAGTTATCAGACTCAAGGGACTTATACAGAGTATTGTATGTTGTCCAGTGTCCATTAGGACAGAGGGGTTGGTTCTCGTACTATATTCGGTTTACTTATGACTTCTCTAGTTTTTAGACAAGTGTTTCGTAGAAACACAGGTCCGAATTTTGAGAAGTTATAGGTATTTGAATAAAGTAAAGAACCAGGTATTGCAAGTATCGAGATTCTTCAAGGTGATCGAAGATGTAGATGCTTGTGGATGGTATTCAGTTAAGAGAACTTGCTTCTCTTTCAGGTTACTCATAATTGGAAGCACTCCTAAGTTGGGTAACGCTGATCGACCTCTTTCCATTTAGTAGACATGCACTGGAAACAGCTGCATGATTTGAATCTGGTTCAATTAAATCAGTGCCTCTGTTCCTATATTGGATATAGAATAGTTCATATCTTAACGATGTTATGGTACGGGGAGTTGTCTGGCTTATGCTTAAAACCAGAATCTGGATAACTCAAGGCACGTTTCTGTAATGGCTGTTTGTGGGTTGACCCAGGCTATGACGAGGGTTGACTTTCTACCATAAGAAAGATCAATAGTGATATTGTTCTTGACTCGCCACAGTTTTAATTAAAATGGATTTTTTCAGAAAACAGTAGTGGGAGTATGGTAGAACTGGAAGTGATTCCAGAACCACAAACGATTACTGAAGATTTCATAGGAACCTAAAGATTCAATCTGGTTTGACATTCCATTGGCTACTCCGCAGATAAGGTGGGTAACCTCAGGCACCCAAGAGGTACTCTGGTAGCCTCAAGGACGGTGACAGGGAGGTTCTTGTTTACCCACAATTGCCATTGCTGTTGTTCCAGGCTACGGGACCCGGCGGGAGGATGAGTATAGCATCGTTCTAAACTGGCTTTAGAAGTGTACGTGTATATGACTCTGCCAGAGAGTTGTCGTAGTCAGTGGGAGCAACGGAAGCATTGGTGGACATGTAGCTTATGTCTATTTATAGACTAAAGCAGATATAGCGGAGATAGATCATCAATTTCTGATGTGACAGTCATAGGTTTGACTTCATCAGAATAGGGGATGGATCTATTGAGAAGTTAGTAGGGTGTGATGTCATGGTATTTGGATGACATACACAAAGTAGGAAAGGAAACTCCTATACTACGGTCGGTTATTCTTTGGTTGTCACAAAGTGGTTTCTCCACATAGGACTTGGATATAATATCAAACATTCTGGTTACTAGATCTATGGTTTTAGATCTAGATTTGGGTGGTTTCCCAATCAGGGTACTTAGACAGTATTCTAAGAGTATTTAGAATAGGCGACTCCTGGCACGGTAGTATACCTACAGGTGATGGAGTCACCCTCTCTAAAGGTGTCTTTAGACTAAAGTAGAGAGGGATGTGCATGATTGGCAGATCACTTGCTTAGGCAATTGAGTCAATCATGAGATGTCAAGTACCACGCCAGATGTTGTTCTTGCCGTAGATGCAATAAGTCGATATTGATCCTATCCTAGAGAAACAGTCGGAAGCAGTTTTAGAACATAAGTGGATGTTCTAGGGATATGATAACGACGGCCTTGTTTAGGAGACAGTTATCATTCCAGGCTTCCAAGGTGACATGGACGACAGGGTGATCGTCAGAGTTATTGTTTTCCCTCTGACGAGGGGCAGTATTTTGGACAGGTGATCCAGGCAGATACTGAGGGAGGCATGGCGCAGGATACTGATTAAGTTCAGTTGTCGATACAGTCTAAGAAGTTTGGATTTGGAGTTCATCTATGAACTAGGTCCCATCAGATATCCAGACACATTCTAAGACAGGTATTGCTCATTTCGGGAGATGGTTTTCTCCGTGAAGTTGAGATATAGAGAGACATAGAAAGAAACATCAAAGCGGATCCACTCACTGAGGCTATTCCTCGAACGCAATAGTTTCGCAAACGGGTTTTGTGAGACTGACTAGTAGAGGAGTTGGGTGTTCGGTATCACACGGGTTGTGAGTATGCGACATCGCAATAATTAACCTTGAGTGCAAGTGGGAGATTGTTGGAGATGGTGCCCTCAGAGTCAATTATTGGATCACAGGTGCGTGATTGCAATGATTGAGGGAGAACCTATCCCGGTAGGACAGTCTTACTCGAGATGATAGTATGCTATCTGGTTTACCTTTATCATCGTGTACTGCTTCAGGTGACCTTACAGGTCGCTATTACACGTTGATAGAGCCCCTAGGATTCTTGCTTGACTGCCAGCAGTATGAGGGCGATCATATACGTGGGAGCTGGTAGTCTATAAGCACATCCTTAAAAGGTCCCTAGTCGTGGGAGTTTCGAGACAGGGCATCGATTCTCCAGAGTAGACTAGTGTATACAGTCGAGACCCCGACGAGGGGTGGTGGCCGGTCTCACAAGCCACTGGTGTCAGTTGGTTCATCTAAGATGTATACAGGTGCTCATTGGGTTATGAGTACACCGGACAGGACTCGCCGGGAACATTCTAGTTGGTCTTATACTTGACGTCAGATAGCAGTTCCCTGGTGACATGTGTATAGGTTAGTTCATCGACCTGGGGATCGTCATTTGTCTCGTGTGAGTTCCCACTGTACTTTGATTACTACCTTACCACGCTCAAAGGAGACGTGCAAACAGGTTTTAGTTGGGTACAGTCCCGAGCCACATGGAGGCAGTGAGCGGATCTTCAGGGGTTCGTCTCTCCCGGTATTGGGGGTGAGGTCGCGCTGTGTCTAGGAGAGCCATTACACGAAGTCCTTGGCCAAGGCAGGAGATTTACTGGTAGGTATTCCAGTAGTATCTCAGGGTGTTCTGGGCTACACTCCGACACGACTTGTACCGCTTTTGGGGGTCTGACTTTTACCAACCCCCTAGGCCCGCCATGCGATGCTCATAGACGAACGGACCGGACTGTACGAATATTATCACTGACAGGCTCAGTAGGGTGTCAGGATGGGTTCGCTCATCGACGTCCCTTTTGGTCAATAGCTGGTGGCCCGTTATGTATTGGCTTATACCTCTGACGTGTTAGTGGTTAAATCCACAACCATGGTGTTGACGAGTCTTTAGAGTCCCCCACATTCAGTTACTCAAGCTTTCGGGCGAAACGCTGTAGAGGCCGTATGGAGATATGGCAGGGTCCGATCAGATACGTGCGGTATTGCACGGATCAGGATCGGACGGTTTGTACTAGAGGCCGTATGGATATATGGCAAGGTTCGATCAGATACGTGCGGTATTGCACGGATCAGGATCAGACGGATATTACTAGCCGGCTTTGGTTTAAGCCGGATCCTAGTATTGTACAGTGTAGATTTTGTCTCTTTGCATTTGTGATCAGTGGGAATATAAATGCGGGCATGTATATGCAGTAGCGGGGTTTTCCTGTAATTTATTATGGGACCAGTTTTCTGGAGTTGCCAGTTTGCATTCCGTTCCGGCCAGTTTTCCTTTGTTCTTTCCCGGCCGGACTTTTCGATGGAGGGTGTTATTTGCAAGTTTGCAAATAACACATTGTGGAGGGTTTTCTTGCAAATACATTGATTATGATGGCATCTTTTCTTTTCCACCATCATTTGATTCTCTTTACATCACTCACTTGCATTAATTGAGATTAGAAAGGATTTGAGGTTGATTTGAGATTGTTATCATTACTTTTTGGATATGGTCACCCTCCACCTTTTACTACACTCACCTCCCTCTTGTATTATTCTCTCCCTCCACCATTTCCTTCAAAGAGGCCGGCCACACTATTGGGGAGAGAATGAGAGAGTTCATTTGATATATGAGGGATTGATTCATCTCATTTTTGATTCTTGGCTTGAAAAAGTTTCAAACCTCTCTCCACTGTTCCTTCTTGATTCCTCCATCAATGGCAACTACATAAACTCCAAGAGACAAAGTTTCTACACTTATCTACAGCAAATCTTGGACGCGTCGGCTAGCCAACTTCGCGCCCGAGTTGCCTCGGTATAGAGGTGGGAGCCCGTGAAAGATGCAGACGATGTGGTGCACTTCCGGAGATGAGGTGGAGATAGGACTTTCCGCGGGAGATCGGGACGACGACGAGAAGACCGGAGGACTCGAATCACTCGGTATATCTCTTCCCCATCTTGTAGTTAGCTAGGACTAGTTTAATGGCCCGATCCGGGTGTTTAGTGCGCGGTGGTGCCGGTTTGCTAGTTTGCAAGAGATAAAGTTTTACGCTTCCGCATTTAGGCGTCGGATTGACGGCCGGGGCGCCGCCGTGCACTTACACAGGCTTCCTACAAATTGGGAACCAAACTCTCCGGGCCAGAGAAGAGTCTACCACGGACACTCCGCCTCGGAGACACGTCAAGCGTCGACCGTCCATGTCGTAAAAAGGGCAGTGCAGGCTTCCTACAAATTGGGAACCAAATCGCTCCGGGCCAGGGAAAAGTCTACCATGAACACTCTGCCTCGGAGACGCGTCAAGCGTCGACCGTCCATATCATAAAAAGGGCAGTGCAGGCTTCCCACAATTGGGAACCAAATCGCTCCGTGCCAGAGAAAAGTCTACCACGGACACTCCGCCTCGGAGACGCGTCAAGTGTCGACCGTCCATGTCGTAAAAAGGGCAGTGCAGGCTTCCTACAAATCGGGAACCAAATTGCTCCGGGCCAGGGAAAAGTCTACCATGGACACTCCGCCTTGGAGACGCATCATGCGTCGACCGTCCATGTCGTAAAAAGGGCAGTGCAGGTTTCCCACAAATTGGGAACCAAATCGCTCCGGGCCAGGGAAAAGTCTACCACGGACACTCCGCCTCGGAGGCGCGTCACCCATCGACCGTCCATGTCGTAAAAAGGGCAGTGCAGACTTCCCACAAATCGGGAACCAAATCGCTCCGGACTAGGGGAAAGTCTACCATGGACACTTCGCCTCGGTGACGCGTCAAGTATCGACCGTCCATGTCGTAGAAAAAGGCGGTGCAGGCTTCCTACAAATCGGGAATCAAATCGCTCCGGGCCACGGAAAATTCTACCACGGACACTCCATCTCGGAGACGCGTCAAGCGTCGACCGTCCATGTCGTAAAAAAGGTAGTGTCGGCTTCCCAAAAAGTGGGAACCAAATCAAAGTTGCTTTCACATGAAACAAGATCCATCAATTTCATGCACATGACCCACATATGTGGTGTGCATTTATTGATGCGGGTCACTTTGTTGGGGTCGAAAATTGCATCCCGGTTGACCAAGTTAAAGTCAAGGTCAACCCCAAGCCAAGTGGGCCCAAACCCAGTTCAAGTGGGCCTATGCCCAGGTCGAGTCCAAACTTGAACCGGCCGGTCCTCCTCCATGCCAACATAAAAATCATGTAATAAATAATTTTAATGTAATTTTTTATGCATGAATGGGCATAAAGCCAAATTTTTGTAAAGCCCATGGCTTATGTGTAAAATGAAATAACACATGATGCATGGGATGGGCAAAATGCCATTTTGTAAAGCTCAAGGGGCTATATGTAAATGTGTAAGCCTATAAGGGGCAACATGATGATGAATAAAATAGACTTTTCATTCTCCCCAAAAACTAGGGTTCCTATGCCTCCTTCTCCCTCCTCAAGGTTCTAAATCTTCTTCTTTCTTTTGAATTAAATCAAGAGTTTTACTCTTCCTTTTCCAAAACTAAATAGTTTTTCACCACAAAACCCACAAAGGGGAACTCAGATCTCCTATCAGATCTCAAAAATAAGAGATTTTTAAAATCTCATACTTCTTTTTCTTTAAGATCCAGCCGACAGAAGAGAAGGAAGGAGACCCATCTCCAAAAATCCCACTTTGGAGAAGATCCAGGGCTCAAGGGAGAAGCCCCTTCATCAGCTCCAAAAATATCTTAGGATTTCAACTCCATAAGTCAAATCGGGAGCACAGCTCCCAGTGCAGCGATCAAGTCCCTTTTACTATTGACGCCTAGCACCCGCGTGCCAGGCACATGGGGCACAGCTCCAAAAATATCTTAGGAGTTCAACTCCATAAGTCAAATCGGGGGCATAGCTCCCAGTGCAGTGATCAAGTCCCTTTTGCTGCTGACGCCTAGCGCCCACGTTCCAGGCACGTGGGGCGCTGGCGCTCTAGCGCACAACACCCACGTGTCAGGCACGTGGTGCGCTGGCGCTCTGGCGCACAGCGCCCGCGTGCCAGGCACGTGGGGCGCTGGCGCTCTAGCGCATAAGGCCAGCATGTCTGGCACGTGGGGCGCTGGCCCACGCATCCTTTGGATGCCCTTTCCTTATATATATATATATATATACACACACACTATATATATACATACACACGCATGCACATACTCCACGACACTGTCCCTGTTAAGAAAAAAATTTCTAACGGGGCACTGCCCCGCACCCCGTAAGGGGGCTGCTAGCCCCCTTGACCCTCAGCCCGCTATCCGGGTAGCGGGACCCCTGTAAAAACTCTGCGGGGCCCCTGATATATCCAAAACCCCTTCAAAACACAATACTGCACATTGAGTTTTCATGACTAGTTTGACCCGTCAATCGGAGGTTCTCTCGCTCCAAAGGCGAGGGGTAATTAACGGTAGCTTAGTCCGCGGCTGCCGGAGATTCGGATCCCCACAATCAATAAACCCCCGCCTACCCTAGGCAGGGGAAATCTATAATGCGCCTGACAGGGCGCGTGTATTCCCATCTCAATGGGGTGACAAAAAACACCCTACAGTCCCCGTTCTTGACCTTTCTGTTGTTTCTACGTCGGGCTTTCTTTTTGCCATGAGAGCGTACAACGGGTTGGGGGTGAAAAGGATCGTCATCCTCCGTAGCCTGCTGAATGATACGTTGCGTCCTGGCTTTTTCGTAAATGGCCATTTCACGGCAGTGGTCATCCCGAACCCTTTGACCGTCTTCTCTTATTAGCTTGTCAATCTGCTCTTCGAATGACGGACTTGGTATTCGTACGGCAGGATCTCATTCTGGTTCTATATCAACGCTGTCCAGAAATATATTCGCTTCTCCACCGGAGTTATTTATGACATGGCAGCCATGGAATCGCTCCCGTTTCTTGGGCCGAAAGTATCCAAGGCCAGTCGTCTCCATTCTCCCGTTAGGCATCTTTCGCTGAGTCCCGGGAACGTCCCAAATCTTGTTATAGAAGTGGGCTTGTCGAGCAGTCTATTTGAAGGGTACACCTTGGCGTCTCAATAGTCTTTTCAGTCTCTCTGTGTAGTATATGGGCAGACGGATTGGTTGAAGCCTGTCGGGTACAGGTTCGGCACCGTGCCATACTTCTTTCTCCACTCTAGTCTCCGTGGATTAGTAGAAAAGGATCGCTTTCTCACTTCTTTTCTTAGGAGGGACGTAGAAGGTTTGAAGCTCTTGCACGCTGCACGTATCAAGTGCATCAAGTTCTTTGTAATGCCGATGCGGGACCACGGTAATATGTAAACTCTAGTCAGCTCCAACAAAGGTCTGTATTGACGGGCGGACGGAGAATACTGCGTTGGCCTCATCTTCAGAGTCACTGCCAAAGATCAAAATAGGAGTGGATGGTTCTGGCCTCTTGCCTTGGGGTTTCCCCAAGTAGACCATATCTTCATCCTCTTCGGTATCGCTCCCAAATGTTGGGACAGTGGCGATGACATTTTGCTTGTTCTCCGGTTTGCGACATCTTTCCACGTCTTTGAAGTCTGGTAAGAAGTACTTGGCGTCTTCATATTTGTGGATTTCATTTACGGAGAATGGTTTTAGCTCCCCTGTAACTGTGTACTCGAGACCATCCTTGAAGTACTTCATACACTGATGTTGTGTAGAAGGGATGATGCTGTACTCATGTAACCAAGGCCTGTCGAGCAAAACATTATAGCAAGTCTTGGCGTCAATAACATGGAACTTGATATCAGTGACGAGCAGCCCGAAGCATAATGTCAGTATTACAGACCTGAGCATTTGCGATGATTGGGAGTCAAAACCGGAGATGGTAATTTTATCCCGAGCCAGGTGCTGTACATTCATGCAAATCTTCTTCAACACCCTTACATTGAGAAGGTTAACAGAGGAACCGTTGTCGACCAGGATCTTCCCAATCTTCATTTCGTGATAATACCCGGTTACATACAACGGACGGTTGTGCTCGCACGTTCCTAGAAGGAGGTCTTCATCGCTAAAGGTGATATCAGCCGTGTGGACTTCTTCCAGCTCGTCCTTCATCTTTTCTTCCGCCAGGAAGGCTTGAAACTGGTCGGGCTCTTGTAACGCCTTGATCATCGAATCTCGTGCTTCTTTAGACAGGAGAAGGGCATCCAAAATACTAAATTATGAAGGTATCTTCCTCAGATGATCCAGGACATTGTAATCCACCTTGTTCTTCTTGGACGAGTCCTTGGCTGTGATCTCTTCAACGACCCCATCATCGAGGGCAATCTCCTCAGGGACTTTGTTCTCTGCCGAAATACAGAGACGGAACCACGTAGGTTCGTCTTGCCTGAATTTGGGGGCAGATGCTATTTGGTGCTATCTGTCCATCTCTCCGAAGATGCCAAGTTGATTTATGGCACCATGTATCGAAGGTTTAAATGGATGCGGCCGATGTAGCAGACTTCATCAGATTCCCCCTCATTTGAGGGGTTTTTGATTGTGGGGACGCTCTTCCCTGCATGCGCAAGCCCCTGCAGTTAATTACGCTACCGCATCGCGGTAACCACTTTCTCCTTCTCCAGATGGTCACTTCGTGTCGTGTGTTTATTTTATTTTTGGTTGCCCGTAGATTGTATACGGAGACTAATTTATGTTGTCGCCCGTAGGCCGTGGATTAGTCCAAATCCGTATTTTCTTAGATTTGGGTTTGGGGTTGGGTTTAAGGATACGTTAGTTTCATTTGAGACTAATATCAACTTAAACGTTTGTTAAGGATACGTTAGTCTAATTTTAGACTAAGATCAACTTAACGGGATCATTTAGATCCAACAAAAGAGAATTTGGGCTCTATTATTTAGTTTAGGTACATTACGGTCCAAGGTTAAGGACATCATAGTCCATGGGCTTAAGGACCCTACAGTCCAAAGTTAAGGACATCATAGTCCATGGGCTTAAGGACCCCACAGTCTAAGGTTAAGGACATCATAGTCCATGGGCTTAAGGACCCCACAATCAAAGGTTAAGGACATCATAGTCCATGGGCTTAAAGACCCCACAATCCATAGAATGATTGGTTATCGGGACCCGTCACCTGACGTTGAAGGATTACAACGATAAATATCAAAGGAGTGAAAAGATTTACCCTTGAACCAATGTTGTTTGGGAAATCTGTAGTCCAATTTGTGACTAAGACCAATTAATTAGATTATAAGTACATGGGCTCAGTTGAATCTGAATTGAGGACTTGTGGCTAACTTGGGCTGAGTCCGATTAGGTTTAAAATGTTAGACCTTTGTTTGGGCTGCTGAGTATTTGTTGGGTTCGGCCCCCATTATTTAGCAATGCTAAACATGGGTCTGGGTTCTGACAATGTTTTGTCTTTTATTGAGTGCTGAGCACTCATATACCATATGAGATGATCAATCTTGGAAGACAAGAATGTATTTGAGGCTCAGTCAAAAGGGGAGTCTTGCCTCTGGGAGACTAAGCTAGTTTAGGCTAAGATTGGCTTGGATATAGTATTTAAACACTAACACATATTTGGCGATCATGTGTTCCCACGTGATGCATTTAAAGTAGTGTTAAACACTAGGGATGAAGTGCCTAAAATAGTGTTAAACACTAAAAAGATGAAGCGCTCACGTGAGGACACATGAGGTGCCGTAGGATTGGGCTAAACTTCCTTTATTTTATTCTCAGAATATTCAAATAAGTGTTAAACACTTAAGTCTTCATGGCCATCATGTGTGGGCACGTGATGGGTATCCATGCACTGGATATTAAAGGGATTTGCTAGGGGTCACGTGGGGACACGTGAGGATGCCCATGCATTGGATTTTAATCCTTCAGTTCTTTGCATCTTCTCTTTTTTAAAGAGGTGTTTGTCAGGGGTCACGTGGAGACACGTGAGGGCACCCAAAGTCTGTTCTGCCTTTATTTTTGAGAAGTTTGTTCAAGGGTCACGTGGGAGCACATGAACCGATCTCATTCATTCTTTTTTGACCATTGAGGGGAGGATCACGTGTTGCCACGTGATCAGGTTGGGTACTTGATCTTTTTACGTGCATGAAAAGTCTCTTGTTTAAGAATTAAATTCTTTTATAGGGCTAAACCCTGATTTTATTTAGAGAAATTAAATTCCTATATATTTGGAAGAATTAAATTCTTTTATAGGGTTAAACCCTAATTTTGTTGGAGGAATTAAATTCCTATGTGCTTTGTGGGAGAATATAATTATCTAAACTTAGGTCTTTTCTTAGGTTTTAGATCTGCATAGCACAATCTCTCCGACGAGAATTAAATTCTCAACTTGTGGGGAGATCTGCTTCTGCAGACCTTCATCCAAAAGAAGAACTAAGTTCTTATTCAGAAGAGTTAAACTCTTAGTTTGAGAATTAAATTCTCTTTTTTCTTTTGTGAGAGCTTATAGGATAATCTCTCACCTAAGATTTCTTTCTTTTTTAAAGAAGCCTTCTTTTCTCTTTGGAGAATTAAATTCTCTTTTCTTTTGTATTCTCTAACTATTGTTGTATCCCTCTCCTCCCTTTTTTTAATGGCTCCTATTTATAGGAGAAAGAAAAGAATCAGTTTATTTAATCAATCTTTCATTGAAAGATTTTGATTGATTTTGTAACCAACATGATCTTTTAGATCACTCAGTGAATTTTATTCATCATTGGATTTTTAATCCAAAAGATATTCTGTCTGTTATTCTTAGCAAATTTCAGGAAAATATCTCCTTGTATAGAATCTTTCTATAAAATGGTGATTTTTAATCACCATTGGATTTTTAATTCAACAGTGCTCCACTTTACAGAGCGCAATCTTTTTGTTTGGAAAACTCTAAGGAAATATTAGGGTTTTTGATTTCCCTTAATTAGAATTTAATTCTATTAGTTCGGAAGGTTTAAGAGCCTATCACGTGTTAGCACGTGTTCCCACTGATTGACCATTTAATTAGAATTTAATTCTATTAATTCAGATATCTTTAGAAACCCATCACGTGCTGGCACGTGCCCCCTGATTAAGCATTTAACCAGAATTTAATTCTATTGTTTTTAAAGAACTCAGGAATTATCACATGTCAGCACATGACCCTTGGTCACGTGTGGGCACGTGACGCCCCATTGGGGGTTTTCCCTGTTGTTTTATTATGCCTTTAACTCTTTTCAGTGGGTTTAAAGACCCATCACGTGTTGGCAAGTGACCCCATTTGATTAGGACTCAATTCTTATCATTTCAGAGCCCTCAGGAAGCCATCACGTGTCAGCACGTGACCCCCGATCACGTGTGTGCATGTGATACCCCATTGGGGTTTTTCCTTGTATTTTATGAGGGAACAGACTTTTTCCTTCCCTTTGTCCCTTTTGCCCGAACCTTTGTTTGAGAGTCCGAGATTCTTTTGGGCAACGTACGGTTACGCAGCTAAATATTCTCACAATTCTTCATTTCCTCTTCTTTTTCAGAGGTAGATTCCTTGAAGAGAGGGTGCTATTTCTTCGTCAGAATCACTCCCGGAGGTAAGAACTTGAGCCTTTGCTCTTGTCGGGATGGCATCAACGATATGACAGTTAACGGCTGTTCCTTCACGCTCGTCTGTCGCGCTTCTCTGTTTCCGACAGGCTTTGCGCTTCATTCGCTTGAATTGTTGTCGATGGGCAACGTATCCTTGCCACCACTTTTTGAAGGCATTGCACTCTTCGGTAGGGTGTGTGACCCTCCAATGATATAAGCAGTATTTCGGATGGACATCCGATTCGTCGGGGTACGTTCTCCCGGAAGTATTTCTTTCGAAAGGTGGCAGCTTCATTCCCATTGACAGAGCTTTAGCGAACTGCTTCCTTATCTTAATTCTGCTCTTGCTGGTGGCAGGTACGCTCCGATCCGGTTGAGTTACTTTATGGTTTCTCATCACTGGAGCTTTTCCGGTCTGGCACCGACGCTTGGCCTTTTCGTAAATGTCCGCTTCACGTTCTCGATTAGCTTTGCTCTTTTGAAGAGCTTCATTCGGCAGCTTATCGATGAGGTCATCTGACGGTACCATGGGTTTTGGTTCCGGATTTCCCCTAGTTTCTTTATGTCGGGAGCTTCTTTGCTATTTATCGATGAGTGAGGGATAATGTGGCAGCTCGCCACATACTCCTTGGGCTCTTCTGACGAGTCGTCTCCTTCATTAATGTCACTTTCTCCGTTTTCGAGAATATGCTTGAGGAATTCTTCCAGTGTGACTGGGGCCCGCGCTTTTTGGTTGTATTCCTCCAGTGCGTCGATGTACTTTTGCAGACCTGTACGATTGTCGTCGAGCTGCACGGGCTTCATAGCCTTCTTCTTTTTCTTTAATGATTTCTGAGGCTTGGTTTGGAGGTTTTGCCCATTGTTACCAACTTTCAGTGTTGGGCTCGGCTTCAGCATTCCGTCAATGATCTCAGACTCCAGCGGACTCTTCCACTTAATCGCCGGACATACTTGAAGATCCTTCAGCATTCTTTTAGTTTTAGCTGAAAGGACCATTTCCCACGGGGCTTCTTTTATGAATGAGCATGATGCCCCTTACGTATCCACATTTTTAGGAGCGTGCTGCTGCGGTGGGTTTACCTTCCAGTTTTTGGACAACGCGAAATTGCCCTGCTGGTACTGGTTTTCGACCCAGTTTTTAAAGATATAGCAATCTTCGATTGGGTGGCCCACTATTCGGTGGTAGGGGCAGTAATTGGGATTGTTGACATTCCCCGATTGTAGTGGGCGTCTCGGATCCGGCAGAGTGATGAGTCTATTGCGCACCGCCAGTTCGAATAGTCTCCTCGTTTTATCCCGGGGAACGAGTAAGGACGTCTCAACTTCTCTTCGAGGGCTCGCGGTCTGCTACTTTGGCGAACGACCGGTTTCAGGTCACTCGATTGTTGTTGAGCATTGGTGATGAAGGTCGCTTTCCCTTTTCCCTTTTCATTCCGAAGATCTGTCTTTAAAGAGGACGGTCTATGTCCCATCTGGTCCATTTGGGCCAGTTTGTCAATCAAGGCCTGGAAGATGGTCGGCTTGAAGAACATCATAAACTGGGATATAATTGCATGAGGATCAAGGGTCCCCATGAACATGCCCACAGCATGAGCTTCTTCTATGCGCTGTCCACACTTTGACCATAGGTTATGCCACCGAATTGCGTATTGAACCCAGGTCTCTTCCGATTTCACCCTGGTGTTGATTAATGCCGTGATTAGGGTGTGCTCGCTTGTGCTTGCGAACCGATGTGTAAACAGTAGCTCCATTTCTGCAAATGTCTTGATAGAATCATTCGGAAGCTCCGAGTACCATTCAAATGTCGTCTCCGCCAAGCTGCCGACAAATTGGCGAAGCAATAGTTTGTCATCGCCTCCAGTATTTCCGTATAGAGCTCTGAATTGAGCAACGTGTTGGTGCGGATTGCCCGTCCCCTTATACACATGGAATTTGGGGATCGTATATCCTGGCGGGTACTTAATTTGGTCGTACCAGCCTGAATAAGGTCGCCCAGTTCTGACGACTTGTCCTGCCGCTTCGTTCGCCTGATGAGCTCGTATTTGTTGAGATATGTAGTCGTCAAGGGCGGCTTTGGAGATCGTCTCCTCCCTGGCTGCTGATAAAGCCGGATGAGGGTTCGATGTCTCCCCTCTGTCTCTTTAATGATTACTGGAGGGTCTTCAGCTAGAGGATCCGGCTGTATCATCATTCCAACCATGTCTTGGAACAGAAGCGCCATCTGTTTTATATTAGCCGCTTGTTCCGCGGCCTCTTTATCTTTCTTTTCAAGCATCCTCCGTAGGAATTCGGTGTCGGTCTCCTGCTTTTGGCGTTGTTCCGATGATACTTCCAGGCTTCTTTCTGCCCAGTAAGTGCGGCCATTCTTGTCAACATCTCCTAGAGCTTTTGTTGTTGCTCCTGAGCTTTCGTCACAGACCGCGTGGGTGGTCGATGACTCATGGAAGCACGACTATCCTCTTTTCCGGATTCTATGTAGACGGTATGCATAACCATTCCCCCAGACTTAGGGCGTTTGGGTTCACTGCCTTCGATATTTGCAACCAGTGGTGGGAGATTCTCAGGCCTTCTCTTTTTGTGCGAGGTCGAGGTTGAGGGGGCCATTGCGGAAGGCATCCATGTAGATGATACCTTCCGTGGTATGGCGGCTGGATGGTTCTCCTCTTGCCGAGCCTTCGTCTTCTTCAGCCGGCGAGAGTAATCTTTGTTAATTACAGAGTCTTGGACTTTTCGCCAAACTCTGTGGATCTTGGAGGACAACCACTGAGGGCGTTGTTCCAACTTCACCTGCGTTGTGTTTTTGACAGACGGAGGAGACTTCTTTAAGATGGCGGTTGGAGAGTTCTTGCGCACCCTCCTGAGCAGCTCGAAACTGTTCCCAGTTGGAAAAGCATCATCGACTTCCACAATTGGAGCTGGTGGGGTAAGTCCAGAGGGGGAACTACCCCCAGCCTTCCTTATTCGGCGCCAGTGGCAGCGTCGAGCATGTCGTGCAGATGGGAATGGTTCAGTTAGGGAGTGGCTTCGTCATGCTCCCTACTCTGATAGGGTGTTGTTACTGTCAACCCGTCGAAGACTGACGTCCGTTGAGAGGGAACGTATAACCTGTCGAAGACCGACTTTCGAACAGGGGAAGCACTTGTAGCGACCTCACCCGTGGCAGGAGTTGGAACGACCAGTCTTGCGAAGGCTGATCCCTCAGCAGGAGAAGCCTTTTTGGCGACTTCGTCTACCAGAGCTGGAATGGCTATCCGCTTTGGGATAACCCCTTCAGGTATTAAGGGTCTCTTTACGGGCCAGTGGAGTTTTGGCTCAGCCTATCGAAGATCGAGGCGGCAGACTTGGATGACCCATTGAGAGGGGCCATGGTGGTTGCGAGCCGATCAAAGACCGACTTCTTTGGGGATTCTTGTGATGGAATCGAAGCATTGAAGCTTATTGGTGGGAGCATGGTCCCGAAGAACAGTCCAGTGGTGGATTGAGTCACCTGTTCCTCTGGCATTGCGAAGATGGAGGCCGCTTGGGGACCATAAGTTACTCTTCCAGCAGGGACGGAATGGGAGTTGTTGCTGCAATTGGTGTAGTTGGAAGCAAACGATGTCATCTTCTCTTCTGCACGGACCAAGACACCAAATCTTAGTACCTCGAGTCCAGGGGCAACCATATTAAACCGCGATTCATTCACGAACACGACACATGAAGTGTGGAGTGGAAAGAGAAAATAGTCCCACCGGGCGTGCCAGAATCTGTTTACCGCCGAAAACAGAGACGAAACCGCGTAGATCGTCTTGCCTGAATTTGGGGGTAGATGCTATTTGGGTTTATCTGTCCACCTCTCCGAAAATGCCAAGTTGATTTATGGAACCGTTCATCGGAGGTCTGGACGGATGTAGCCGTTGTAGCAGACTTCGTCAGATTCCCCCTCGTTGTGAGGGGTTTTTGATTGTTGGGACGCTCTTCCCTGCAGGCGCAGGCCCCTGCAGTTAATTACGTTATCGCGTAGCAATAACCACTTTTTCCTGCTCCAGATGTTCACTTCATGTCATATGTGTTTTGTTTTATTTTTGGTTGCCTGTGGATTGTATACGGAGACTAATTTGTGTTGTCGCCCGTAGGCGTGGATAGTCAAAATCCGTATATTCTTAGATTTGGGTTTGGGTTGATTTAAGAATCGTTAACCTTGTTTGAGATTAAGATCAACTTAAATATTTGTTAAGGATACGTTAATCTGATATTGGACTAAGATCTACTTAACGGGGGTCCGGGATCATTTTTAATCCAACGAAAGAGCATTTGGGCTATATCATTTTAGTTTAAGGACGTTACGGTTCATAGCTAGTTTAAGGACATTACGGTCCATGGGCTAGTTTAAGGACATTACGGTCCATTAGGATATGCTCACGGGTTTGAGAGTGCATCCAAGAGCTGTTGGTTGTCGGGACCCTCTACCTCTCTGATATCGTTGAAGAATTATAACGACATATATCATAGGTGTGGAGAGATGTACCTTTGATCCGAACTCCAGATTGAAAGGAGAGGTCATGGTGGAACGACCATTATTTTAAATGCCGCGTGTCAGGAGATCATTGGCTATTTCTGGAATTAAGATCGATTTTGGGGGACCTGAGTATAGGAAGGCTCGGTGATTGATGGTCAAAAGGTTTTTGGCCTCGGGAGACTTGGCTAATTTAGGCTAAGGTTTGCCTCTCACAGTGTTAAACACTGATAAATGTTTGGCGCTCATGTACTCCCACGTGAGGCTTTTAAGCAGTGTTAAACACTGAAATTTGGGGCACTCACGTGTGGCACATGAGGCACCTGAATATTGGGCACTGTTTCTTTGGGCTTATTCCCTCGTTCTATACATGTAAGTGTTAAACACTTAAATCTTGTAACCATCACGTGTAGACACTTGAGGCGCCACTAAGTTGGGCACTTCCTCCTTTGAATTTATCTTCCTATTATTTTCTAAGTGCTAAGCACTATTAGAGGTCACGTAGGATCACGTGACTCAATCTCAGTTGTTCCTTTTTGTTCCTCAGAGGTGCTCACGTGGGAACACGTGATCTGTCGTTATAGCATTGAACGCTAATATGCATGGGGCTCTTGATCTTAGTCTTGAGAATTTCAAGTCCTTTGTTTTATAAGAATTAAATTCTTATGTAGGGTTAAACCCTAGTTTTATCAGAGGAATTAAATTCTTATGTCTTTGGAAGAATTAAATTCTTCAAACTCAGTTCTTTCCTCTAAGTTTTGGAACTGTATAACAGAATCTCCCCGATGAAAATTGAATTCTCAACTTGTAGGGAGATCTGCTTCTGCAGACCTCAACTAGAGGAAGAACTAAGTTCTTTTTTGGAAGAGTTAGACTCTTGTAAAAGGAGATAAAATGATCTCTAAGTCTTTTCCTCACCTAGGGTTTCTTTTTCTCTAAAGAGAACTCCTCTTTTTTTTTGTTTTCTCAAATTCTGGCCTGTTATTTGTTTTAGGAAGGTGCCTACATATTTTGTATATAGATACCCACGTGCCTACAAGTGAGGCTCAATTTCAGACTTAATTGTTAAGCGTACTGCCTATAATTTTTGCTCCAAGGGGCATCACGTGTGGGCACATGATACTCCATTTGGAGAATTTTTCCATCGCTTTTGGTTCATTATTTATTTATTTTTTTATAAGGAAACAATATGTCCTCACATATCCCACTTCCCCTTCTACTAATTCCAGACCCCTCTGTATTCGGTACAGAGATCCATATTGTTTGGAAGGCCATCGTATAGTTAGATACGAACTCAATGAAACCGTTTCAGTCTAAGGATGGCCACTGGTTATGGATTAGATGAATTGTTCGTTTTTCTATCCCTCCTACCTTATCTTAAGCTCGAGAGCTCCTTACATATAAGCAGTGTATACCAGTTACGCTTATTAGATAGTGTTCTTCCGATCCCGAAACTGGCGCTGAAGGAATGGAAAGGAGAAAACCAACTAGCATAAGTTCGATATATAGGAAGGTAAGATGGAGAGACATCAAAATGGGTTGAAGTAAGAAAAGGAAATTGCGACTACTGTCATGAACCTAGGCAATGGAAAGCGAAATACTGAGAATACTCGACTAACCCTACTGAAACATTTTTGATGTTTCGGATTTCCCGTGCATCTGTGTTTTGAGAAACTATTTCTCAATAAACTCTAACTTTTGGATATATAGATACCAGATTAGAATCCCACATCTGTAGGGAGTTACAAATGTTGAGAAGAAGTAGAGAATTGAGAATGGATGACTTTATCCTCAATGTCGGTTTTCGGAGCAATTGTTGCTATTGAGGAAAATCATCAGCTTTTGCTTAAATCTTTTTGATTTCTTTTTACCAAAAAAATGTTTTTCAATTAACAGCATACGAAAAATGAGTTGGTGAACTTTAGGGACTTATACATATTGATGTATGTTGTCCCATATCCATACGGACAAGGGGTTGATACAAGGTATTCCGTATTGAGAATGTGATTCTCTCTCAGATTGCTCATCCATCGGTGCGCTCCAAGATGTAATGTTGAGTTACCTTCTTCAATTTTGAGGATGGATCAGAAATAGATGCATACTAATTGATACTGGTTCCACTTAAACAAGTGCCTCTTTTCTATATGCGATATAGAATAGTGTTTATCTTAAAGTTGTTAAGATATAGGGTCATCCGGTTTGTGTCGAAAACTATAATCCAGATAAATTCGATGCACGTTTCGGTAATAGCAGTTTGTGGGTTATCCCAAGATTACACGAGGTACAAATTCTACCATTTTCAAGTTCAAAAGTGTTTTTTTCTTAACTCACCACCTCCTTGGTAAAGGAATTTCTTGCAAAAGAAATTAGTGGGAGTATGGTAGAACTGGAAATGATTCTAGAACCACAAATGGTTACTGAAAGTTTAGTAGAACTTGATGATCCAATTGACCCTGACAGGCCATAGTTACTCTGCAGATCTAGTAGGTGACCTCAGTCACCCGAAAAATATTTCGGTTTTCTCATAGACGGTGACTAGGAGGTTTGCATCATGTGATGATGACCCTACTAGCATCAGCAGGCCATAAGAAGCGATGACTTCCGACTAATGACTAGATGCCAAGTTATCCAAGTTGGACTACATGCACTACAACAAATTATAAACTTTGTTGTATGCTTCTGAAAGGGGTAAAACCCATAAGAAGCAAACATATCTTTCGAGATCGGTGCAAATGGAAAGGTACTAACCTAATAAGGCCAGACTTGTAGTTAACATGTATTCATCAAATACCCGATGTGGATTGTGATGATACTGTTACTTCAAAGTCTGTGCTAAAGTCTATACGGATAAAATTTGCCAATGTTGTTTTCATGACCATGATATCTGGTATGAGTATGATTATAACATCTTTCTAAATTGGATTTAGAAGTATACATGTATATGACTTTACCAGTGGATTGTCTTAGTCGGTGAGAGCAGCGGATAGTGTGTAAATTTCTTAAGTCTATTTGTAGACAAAAGCAGGCATAGCGGAGGTGGATCATTTGTTTTTGATACAACGGTTAAAGTGTTTGATTTCATCAAAATAGGAAATGAACCAGGTATTTGTAAGAAAGCTGTAGAGAGTACTGTCAGATTTTGCATACTAATGTGGATAGCATACTCTTGATAGTAAGTGATGTTCCTATACTGAGATTCGGTCAAACGTTGGTTGTCACTGTTTTTCCTTTATGGATTATATATACATCATTGATTCTAGTGAGAATAGGTCTATAGATTTAGATCAAGTAAAGGATTTGGGATTATCCCAATTCAGGTATAATGACACCATTCTAAAGTGGTTTAGAATGGATGACTCCTAGTAAGGTCAATCATATGATGTTATATACCAGACCAGATATTGCTTTCACACTTAGTGTAGTAAGCAGACATTAATCCAATCCTGGAAAAACAAAGGAAGAAGAGAAGAACATATGAGATGTTCTATAGTGTATGGTGATAGTAGACTCCTTCGGGATGCAATTACCGATTCCAGCTTCCATAGTGAAAATGATGACAAAGTATCTGTCGTGGGTCACTAGTTTACTCTTTTATGAGGAGCAGTATATTGGAAGAGTTCTAAGAAAGATACCGGGATAGTCAAGGCACTAGATGCTGATTGTGAATCAGCAGAGGATACATCATATATATTTGTTTGGATAAATATGTTCATTTGTGAACAAGGTCCCATCAGCTATCCAAACAGTATTATAAGATAAGTATCGCTCATTTTGGAAGATAGTTGATCTCCGTAAAGTTGAGATTCAGAGAGATACAGTTAGAAACATTATAGCAGATCCACTCATTGAGCCCATTTCTCGAACACATTTTGCGAAACTGTTAGTACAGAAGTTGGGTATGCAGTAGCACATGAGATGTGTGCATGCGATACCGCAATAATTGGCCTTGAGTGCAAGTGGGGGATTGTTGGATATAGGTGCCCTCAAGGCAATTATCATGTTAGATATGTATGCCATAGAGTCCTGTATTGTATAGGATGCTATGCATGTATATGTACAGAAACAATCTTTGCTCGAAATGATAGTATGCTATCTGATTTATCTTTATCTTAACGTGTGATGTGTTGTATTTCATATCTTTATATACATGTTGATGAAGCCTTTAGGATTATGCTTAACTACCCGAGTTATGATGTAGATCATACTGGTGGGGCCTGGGCAGTCTATAAGCATATCCTTTAATTGTTCCTAGTCGAGGGTATATTGAGACATGGCATCGATATGACCAGAGTAGACTAGTGGGTATGTTTTTTGACCCTAGGGGAGATGGTTGATCCCATAACCATTGGTGTTTGACATCAAAAATTGTACACAGGTGCTCATTAGAGAATGGGTACACCGAACAGGACTCGCCGAGAACTCCTAAATAGTATATATACCTATTGTCAGATAGCAGTTCTCTGGTGACACTTATACAGGTTAGTCTGTAGATCCGAGATCGTCATAGTGTCTTGTGTGATTCCCACCGTGCTTTGATTTCCTCCCTACCACGGCTCTGCTAAGTCGTGCAAACAGGTGGATTTTGGATACAGTCCCGAATCGCATGGAGGCAATGAGCGATAGGAGGGGTTTTGTCTTTCCCGGTATAGGGAGTTGATGTCGCATTATGCTTGATCGGCCATAACAGCAAATCCCTGGTCAGGGTTCTCGAGATTTACTGATAAGTGTTATCAGTAGTTTCTCGAACCGTTATGGGCCGTAAATCAGCATGACTTATAAAGTTACCGGGGTCTGACATTTACCACCCCTAAACTTCATATACGACATATCAGACGAAGATACCGGACTGTACGGTAATTATTGCTTACAGGCTTGTTAGGGTTGGGATGAGTTCGCTCGTCGGCCATCTCTTTTTCGTCATGTACCTGGGTAGCCATTACGCACAGCTAGTGCTACTGACGTGCTTGTAGTTAAACCCACTGCCAGCGTACCGTTGAGTCTTTAAAGTCCCACACGGAGAGTTCCCTGGTTCAGGCGAAAAATGTAGAGGCCGTAAGTTGTTACGACAAGGTTTCGATCATGTTCGTGTAAGTATTACAGGAATAATGATCAGAAGGATAATACTGGTAGGTTTTGGTTTAAGCCAGATATCGGTATTATATTATTGGTTTATTTGTATTCGTATTTTATCGGAATTCGGATATGGGTATACTTATACGACATACGGTGGAGGGGTATTCTTGTAATTGTTACAAGAATACCTTCAAGAAGGAGACACCTCATATATGAATATTTATTTTCTGAAAATAAATAAATGAGGTGGCATTTGGAAAATTCTAAGCATAGAAGAAGAAATGAGTTGTTTAATTATTTATTCATTTGGAGTTACTGTTGAAGCATGGTGCGATTTTTTATTGTATGCTTCAATTATTTTCATTTTGAGCCATATGATATTTTTCCATGCTTGAACTTTTCATTATCACTTTGACATTCTCTCTCTTCATTTCTCTCCTTTTTCCTTCTCTTTGCTTTAACCTCACATGAGTTGTGAATCAAATGCTTAGAGAAAAATCATAATCTAATACTCAATCTCTACATCATCTTAGTGATCTCTTCTAGCAAACTTGATTTTTAAGTTGAACTCTTGTGAAGAGTTTGTAGCTTGTTCGATAGCTCTCGGGTGGATCGTCTTGGATCTTGAGGTGGCCGGAAATCGAGCTCATTGCAACCACAAGGAGCCTAGGAGTCACATTCAAGTGAAGACCCGAATGACCGGTTCCATTAGGTATAAAACTATCATAGTAGATTATATCTCTTGATGGTTTTTGCTAGTTAGGGTTTAAGCACTAATCTTGGGTTATATGGGTGTTGCATGCAAGAAAAATTATTGTTTACCACTTCCGCCTCCTAACAATTGTTGTGAGGGTGTGCAACATCCACTAACATGGTATCAGAGCCTATCTTAAACCTTAAATAGCTTGTAGCAACGTTAGAATTTCGTTGTTTTCCGTCGTGCAAAAACTGCCGAAAAACAGTTTTGAAAATCGAAGTTTTGAGATGTTTGCACACCCCGCGGGCTCATGGTTTGAACCGAGAAGCCACGGGGTGGAGCGCGCGCACCGCGGGGATATCCCGGGGGGACCGAACATCTGGGCCTACCCCCCAACACCACCACAAGGTGGTCTTGGCGGTGGGGACCCGAAACTGCCCCACCATAGGCAGTTTCGGGTTTGCCTCTCCTCCTGGCCACCTCGTGGTGGCCTCGGGGGTGGGGTACCCTCTCTAGGCCCCCCATTCATACGTTAATATGTTGGCGCCTCCATGAAGTTCGAACAGGTTTCGAGTTCGTTTCGACTCCCGGATTTTCTCAAAAGATCGATTTTTAAAAGGTTGCTCACTGGATTTTTTCAAGAGTTGGAAAATGGTTTAGTTCGCAAATCTCATGCGGAATTCTAATGTTGCGACTTCTTTACTTGCTTTGTGATGTGAATGTGTGTTTGGAAACATCGATTAATTGCTATATGACGATTAGTTGGGGTTGAACACATCGGTTTTGATATCATGAGATGGTATGTGTATATGAATATGTTGGATCGTTGTGATGAATGGCCGAGAGGGATGTGAAAAGAGTGTTTTTCTTTTCTTTCATTCAATGTAATTTGTAAAAAGCAATGTAATATTATTTTGCGGGGCACATCCGGGTCGAGGTTGTAGCCACCATTGTATAATTTATTTTTAATGTTTTTGCTCGTAGGATAGACCCAAGGTGGGGTGCACAAACTACCGGGTTTTCGGAGTGCCGAGTGGCCTACTCACTTTGTTGAGAGGGGTTGCTTCACTTCGGGATTTTGGCGGGTAGTTTGCCGCACCCGTAGGGGTCTAGAGTGGGGTTTTGGCTATTCATCGCGACCATGGAAACCGTCTTTCATTAAGGGCTTGAATGAAGTACGTAATTCCTAGTATATCCAATGTATTCATCTGTGATCTGGAACGTTTATAAATGCGTGCGACGAATGGATATTTATATATGAGATATGTAATAAACGTTGCTTATTTTTTGCACCCGCGCTAGTCCAGCCCCCGCTCTGCCATTAGTTAAGTAACCTAATGGTGCATGACAGGGCCCCGTGGCGAATGCGGATGGCATAAGCGTACGTTCTATTTTCGTTTCTTTTCTGTGATGTTTAGGAAAGGTAAATGATGGGACAACATTAATGTGATTAATGTTTATAAAAAGAAACCTAAAGATGCTGTAGAATCAAACTTTTTAAAATGGGTAACTCTAGCTTTTGCTTTGCATCGTGGTATTCTTGAATATCCTGCACCTCATTCAATGAGGAAAGTGTCGAGATCCCTTCACCGGGAGTGACCCCTCTAGCGAAACTAGCAATGTTATAAAGCACTCGATTTGTTTTTATAGTTGATCTAACTTTTGCTTTGCATCGTAGTATTCATAAATATCCAGCACCTTATTCGATAAGGAAAGAGTTGAGATCCCTTCACCGGGAGTGACTTCTTCAGCAAAATTAGAAAGATACTACAAAACCATTCGACTTTTAAAAATGGAGCTTAAACCACTCCTTTCACTAGATTCTACAACGACATCAAGTTCAAAACGTTAAGGGTTTTCATAAAAACCATCCGTTGCCCTCCGCCATTTTAGGAAGCAGAGTACTTAGTATTCGTGCCACGTTTGTTGACTATAGTTAAGGCGTGGTGTACGGTAGCTAAGTGATGTCTTCCTACAAAGCATTTGATGCGATCGATTAGGACATTCTTATGACTTTGTTGACCATAGTTAAGGGTCATACGGGTAGGTCTAAATCAATCACGAAATGGCGGGTAGAACTTGACTAGTGCTTATGATTTGTTCACCATAGTTAAGGTCATAAGACACTAGGGGTAAAAATCATATCAGGAATTTCAAGAGTTGAAATTTGCAATGAGATTGCATACCTTCTATATGATAGTTGGATCATGATCCCACTATGAGTAAATTTACTCCCGGGAGAGTTTTGCACTTTACAATTAGTTAATCCAGTAGGTATCTAGAAAGGTGTCAACGGGGTTACGCCTCTAGGAAAACGAGGTTTGTTTTAATTAGGTCCGTGCGAAAGCACGGGGAACCTCCCTCGGAGTATCGACACTGGCCTGGCTGACCGGTTAGCGAACTTGTAGATTGCAATTAATGCTGGCTAGTTTTTTAAAGGTTTGAAGGAAAATTTGATAAAAAACAATGGGAGACATCGATTAGATAAGATTAATAACCAATCTAATTATGTAAGGGCAATCGCTGAGTGTCTTCTTTTCTCTCTCCTAATGGTAGATACCTATAACGGGATTTGAGCTTTTATCAGAAAAGAATAAACTCATGGGACCGAATTACAAAGATTGGCTAAGGAACGTAAATATTGCCCTGACCTATGATAAGGTCGGATATGTCCTGACTACTCCAGCCCCTCCTAGCCCAGGCCCTGATTCTTCAGTTGCGGATAAAGAAATCCGCAAGACATGGGATATAAACTGTGCAACAACCAAGTGCTTTACACTTGCTTCTATGAACAATGAACATCAGAAGCAGCACGAGAAGATGGATGTACAATCCATATTTCTCCATACAAAGGAGTTGTATGGAGAGCAATCTCGTACTCTCCGATACGAGGCATCTCGAAAGTTGTTTCAGATACGGATGGCTGCTGGCACGTCTGTAGGTCAACATGTATTGAAGATGATTGGACTTATCGAAGAACTTGAGGACATGGGTTGGACCATAGAGAACGAACAGTATATTGATATTGTTCTACAGTCCCTGCCCCTGCCTTTACTCAGTTCATTGTAAACTTCAACATGCACAGCATGGAGAAGTCATTACCTGAACTCCTCAATATGTTGAGGAGTGCAGAGAGCACGCTAAAGGTAGCGAAAACTCCCGCTCTAATTGCTGGGCCATCTTCCTCCTCCGTCCCGAAAGCCAAGGCCAAGGGAAAGAAGAAGAAGAATCCCATCAAGCCGAGATGCGAAGTGAAAAAGGCACCGGGAAAAGACAAGATAGGGGCTGCTGCGACAGGACGAGGGGAATGCTTCCATTGCCACCAGACAGGGCACTGGAAGAGAAACTGCATTGGATACCTGGCCGGCCTCAAGAAGAAGAAGCATGGTGATGCTTCCATTTCAGGTGTGTTTGTAACAGAAAATTGTTTTTCAATTAACTCTGCTTCCTGGGTATTGGATACCGGGTCAGGATCTCACATCTGCAATTGTGTGCAGGGGCTGAGAAATAGCAGGTTTTTGAAGAAAGGTGATCACATTCTTCGGGTTGGGAATGGTTCCTCAGTACATGCTACAACAGTGGGAGAGTATCACCTTGGTTTGTCGTCGGGTTGTATATTGGTTTTGAACCCATGTTATTTTGTACCTTCGATGTTATGTAATATTATATTTGTATGGTTGTTGGACAATACTGGATATAATTTTGTATTACAATCTAACGTTATGAACATTAACCTTAATCAAGAGTTGATTGGGTCTGGTACATTAAATAACAGGATATACTTCCTAAACCAGCACACAGTTTTCAATATACAACACACAAACAAAAGAAAGGTTTCAGACATAAATGAAGCTTTCATTTAGCATTATAGATTTGGTCATATTAATGAAACAAGACTAACCAAGCTACATAAAGATGGATATTTAAACTCTTTTGAATATAAATTTTATACGACTTGCCAGTCTTGTATCAAAAGTAAAATGACCAAAACTTCGTTTAGTGGACACGGAGAAAGAGCTTCTGAACTCTTGGGCCTCATATATAGTGATGTATGAAGACCAATGTTTACACGCGTGAGAGGTGGTTTTTCCTATTTCATAACATTTACTGATGATTTCTCGATATTCAGGCACGTGTTATTGTTGAAACATAAGTCTGAAGCCTTCGAAAAATTCAAGGAGTATAAATCTAAAGTAGAACAAAAAAAAGGCTTGAGTATCAAGAAACTTCGATCGGATAGAGAAGGTGAGTATCTGAGCTCAGAGTTTCTAGATTTCCTAAAAGAGAATGGGATTCTCTCTCAGCTTACTCCTCCGTACACACCACAACACAACGGTGTGTCAGAACGCTGAAATCGTACCCTATTAGATATGGTACGATCTATG
This sequence comes from Agapanthus africanus, assembly GCA_030015575.1. Classification (NCBI taxonomy): domain Eukaryota; kingdom Viridiplantae; phylum Streptophyta; class Magnoliopsida; order Asparagales; family Amaryllidaceae; genus Agapanthus; species Agapanthus africanus. Next base: position 690,676,623 of record CM057340.1, read on the forward strand.
ATGAGTGATACTGAGTTACTAATATCATTTGGGAGCACGCATTGGAGACTGCGATTTATCTACTGAATAGGGTTCTGACCAAAACCGTGTCTACCACTCCATATGAGATATGGTATGGGAAGATGCCATCTCTTAAAAGAGTTAGGATATGGGGTTGTCCGGTTTTTGTGAAAAAGCAGAACCCGGACAAACTCGAGACACGATCGGTTTTATGTAAATTTGTGGGATATCCAAAACACTAGTATGGATATCTTTTCTACCATAAAGAGAACCAAAGGGTGTTTGTTTCTCAGTATGCCACATTTTTAGAAAATGTATTTTTTACAAAATGTATTTTTTACAAATAATACTGTTGGCAATGTGGTAGAACTGGAAAAAATTCCAGATACACAAACAATTACCGATGATTTGGTTGAAACCAAGGTTTCAGTAGAACCTGACGAACCTCAGCCATTGCGTAGATCTAGTAGGACTTATCGCCCACCTGATAGATACTACGGTTTTCTAATTGATGGTGATAGAGAAGATTGTATCATGGATGATGATGATCCTACTAGTTTTCAGCAAACTATCACGAATGGTGACTCAGTGAAGTGGCTGGATGCCATTAGATCCGAAATGGAATCCATGCACACCAACAAAGTATGGACTTTGGAGGTTTCACCTTCCGGACTAAAACCCATAGGGTGCAAATGGATCCTTAAGAGAAAGATCGGTGTGGATGGTCAGGTGGAGGCCTATAAAGCTAGTCCGGTCGCAAAATGATTTCGTCAAAGACTAGGCTTGGACTATGATGAAACATTTTCACCAGTCGCAATGCTCAAATCCATTCGGATCTTGCTTGCTATAGCTGCTCACTATGATTATGAGATCTGGCAGATGAATGTTAAAATTGCATTTCTAAATGGTGATTTAGAAGAATGCGTTTTTACAGATCAGCCAGAAGCCTTCATTGATAGTGGAGGCAGCGGAAAAGCATGCAGGTTACTTAAATCCATCTATGGATTAAAGCAGGCATCACGGAGCTGGAACATCTGCTTTGATGATACAATCAAAAAGTTTGGTTTTATCAAAAATTTAGATAAACCATGTAGAGAGTACTGTTACATTCCTCGTAATGTATGTGGACGACATTCTCTTGATAGGAATAATGTTCCTATGCTACAATCGGTCAAGTTATTCTTATCGCAGGGTTTGTATTTACCCTAAACGGAAGGGCGGTATGTTGAAAGAGTTCCAAGCAAGATGCCATCGCAGACTCTATGATGGAAGCTGAGTATATTGCTGCTAATGATGCCGCAAAAGAGGCAGTCTGGATGAGGAGGTTTATTTCTGAACTTCAGATGGTTCCATCCATTGCTAATCCAATACCTCTGTATTGTGATAACAAAGCCGTGGCTTTGGCAAAGGACCGAGGTCCCATCAGAAATCCAGACATATCTTGAGGCGGTATAGCCTCATCCTGGAGATAGTGGATCGCCAGGACATCGAGGTACAGAGAGTAGACACGAAAGACAACAAAGCAGATCCATTCACCAAGGCCATCCCTCAAGTCCAGTTTGAGAAACTGTTCGAGCTGTTGGGCATGCGGTACGCCGGCAACTGGTTCTAGTGTAGACAGTGGGTACTTATTGCACCAGCTACAGGCCTTAGTGCAAGTGGAAGATTGTTAGATATGTATGCCATAGAGGCCTGTATTGTATAGGATGCTAGGCATGTATATGTACAGAAATAATCTTTGCTCGAAATGATAGTATGCTATCTGGTTTATCTTCATCTTAACGTGTGATGTGTTGTATTTCATATCTTTATATATATGTTGATGAAGCCCTTAGGATTATGCTTGACTACCGGGATTATGATGTAAATCATACTAGTGGGGCATGGGCAGTCTATAAGCATATCCTTTAATCGTTCCTAGTCGAGGGTATATCGCGACAGGGCATCGATATTACCAGAGTAGACTAGTGTGTACGTTTCTTGACCATGGGGGCGATAGTTGATCCCACAACCATTGGTGTTTGACATCAAAGATTGTACGCAGGTGCTCATTAGACAATGGGTACACCGAACAGGACTCACCGAGAACTCCTAGATGGTATATATACTTATTGTCAGATAGCAGTTCTCTGGTGACACTTGTACAGGTTATTCTGTAGACCCGAGATCATCATAGTGTCTTGTGTGATTCCCACTGTGCTTTGGTTTCCTCCCTACCACGGCTTTGTTGAGTCGTGCAAACAGGTGGATTTTGGGTACAGTCCCGAATTGCATGGAGGCAGTGAGCGATAGGAGGGGTTTCGTCTCTCCCGGTATAGGGAGTTGATGTCGCGCTATGCTTGATCGGCCATAACAGCAGATCCCTGGCCAGGGTTCTCGAGATTTACTGATAAGTGTTATCAGTAGTTTCTCGAACCGTTATGGGCCGTAAATCAGCATGACTTATAAAGTTACTGGGGTCTGACATTTACCACCCCTAGACTTCATATACGACGTATCATACGAAGAGATCGGACTGTACGATAAGTGTTGCTTACAGGCTCGTTAGAGTTAGGATGAGTTCTCTCGTCGGCCACCTTTTTTTCGTCATGTACCAGGGTAGCCATTACGCACAGCTAGTGCCGTTGACATACTTGTGGTTAAACCCACTGCCAGCGTACTGTCGAGTATTTAGAGTCCCACACAGAGAGTTCTCTGGTTCAGGCGAAAGATGTAGAGGACGTAAATTGTTACGACAGGGTTTCGATCATATTCGTGTAAGTGTTACAGGAATAATGATCGGAAGGATAATACTGGTAGGCTTTGGTTTAAGCCGGATACCGGTATTATATTATTGGATTATTTGTATTCATATTTTCGGAATTCAGATACGGGTATACTTATACGACATACGGTGGAGGGGTATTCTTGTAATTGTTACAAGAATACTTTCTAGAAGGAGATACCTCATATATGTATATTTATTTTGTGAAAATAAATAAATGAGGTGGCATTTGGAAAAGTCTAAGTATGGATGAAGGAATGGCTTGTTTAGTTATTTACTCATTTGGAGTTACTGTTGAAGCATGGTGCAATTTTTTATTGTATGCTTCAATTATTTTCATTTTGAGCCATATGATATTTTTCCATGCTTGAACTTTTCATTATCACTTTGACATTCTCTCTCTTCATTTCTCTCCTTTCTCCTCCTCTTTGCTTTAACCTCACATGAGTTGTGAATCAAAAGCTTAGAGCAAAATCATAATCCAATACTTAATCTCTACATCATCTTAGTGATCTCTTCTAACAAACTTGATCTCTAAATTGAACTCTTATGAAGAGTTTGTAGTTTGTTCGATAGCTCTCGGGTGGATCGTCTTGGATCTTGAGATGGCCGGAGATTGATCTCTTTGCAACCATAAGGAGCCTAGGAGTCACATTCAAGTGAAGACCCGAAGGACCGGTTCCATTAGGTATAAAACTATCATAGTAGATTATATCTCTTGATGGTTTTTGCTAGTTAGGGTTTAAGCACTAATCTTGGGTTATGTGGGTGTTGCATGCAAGAAAAATTATTGTTTACCACTTCCGCCTCCTCACAAGTGTTGTGAGGGTGTGCAACATCCACTAACATATCACAGTTGTGGAAAGGATTATATCAAGAATAATCTTACTCGAGATGATAGTGTTCTATCTGGTTTGTATTTATATGTCATGTGAATACGGGTTACTAGTTATCTCTATAGCTAATACTTGAGATAAAGCCCATATGATCTTTACTTGACTATAGGGATTATGATAAGGATCATACTAGTGGGGCTGGTAGTTTATAAGCATATTCTAAAATGCCCTAGTCGTAGGAGTATCGAGACAGGGGATCAGTACTCTAGTTTAGACTAGTGTATACGTTTTATGACCCTGTACGGGGCGATGGATAATCCCATAGCCATAGGTATTTGACACTGATGATTGTATACAGGTGCTCATTGGATGAGTTACATTGGACGGACTCACCGAGAACTCCTAGATGGTATTATACTAATGTCAGATAGCAGTTTTCTGGTGACATGAGTACAGATTAGTCCCTAGACCTGAAATCACCATAGTGTCTGATGTGTGTTCCCACTATACTTAAATTACTATCCTACCATGTCTCTACTGAGTCGAGCAAACATATTTTAGTTGGGTACAGTTCCGAAGCACGTGGAGGCAGTAAGCGGTCGAAGGAATTCGTCACTCTCGGTATTGGGAGTCGATATCGCACTGTACAGAAAACGACTGTAACCTGAAGTCCATAGCCACGGCAGTAGAGATAAACTGGTAAGTGTTACCAGTTGCATCTCTTTAGTTATGAGTCCCCTGTCAGCATGACTTATCGGGTTATTGGGGGTCTGACAGATTCCACTCCCCATACCTGGTATGTGATACTCGATGACGAAGAGACCGGACTGTACGATGACTGTCACTTATAGACTTTTGTGGATCCGGATGTATTTGCTCATTGACCTGCCTTTATCTTGCTCATACTTAAGTAGCCGTTACATACAACTAGTGCCGTTGACGAGCTTGTGGGTTAACCCGAAAGGGTGTTGAATCTGAAAGTGTTTCAGATTCAATCAGATACGATCTTGTATAACCTACTGCCAGCGTATTGACAGGTCTTCAGAGTCCCGCAACGAAAGTGCCTACCCGGGCAAAACGCGATGTGACGTACGTATAGGGATACGTACATGAGTTCGGTAAAACATGTATATTGAATATACGCGTTTAATCAGATGACTGTTATACTAGCCAGTTTAAAACCGGAATATCAAGTCAAGTGTTAACTTGATAACCATATTAAGGATACGGTTTCTAGTATGGTGTATATGATACACACTCTTTACTGTACATGATACCGAGAAGATCTTGATGGCATTTCGTTTATGTGATACATGATGCGCACGTGTATAGGATACATGTACTAATACTTATTTAATATATATTTGATATATATATATATATATTAATTCCCGCCATTCTAAATTATGTATAAATAAATATACAAATAAGTATATATATGTAAATGTATATATATATCTTTATATATATATTAATGTATATATATTATTATATATTTTATATACTTAAATAAATGGTGGGGCCCACCCTCTCTCTTGTGTGTTTACACACATATGAAAGAGAGTAGGAGAGGGGGCATGTGTTATATATATGACATGGTGGAAAAGATTTAGAGATTAACATTTTCAAGCCATCAAAAAAGATATACACCATCTTCTTCTTCCTCACAAAAAGAGCTCAAGATCTGTTGAAAATGGCAAGTGTTGCCTATTAGGAAATGTATGCCCTAGAGGCCATTATTGTATGATATAGTGGATGCTTGGACATATATAGAAAGGACTTTCTTGTTCGACATGATAATGTGCTATCCGGTTGCTCTTTATTTTAACATGTACACATGTATTGTTATACTGTCTCTCTTATACATGTCGATAAAGCCCTTAGGATATTGGCTTGACTATCAGGACTGTGATGCAGATCATACTAGTATGACTTTGTAATCCGCAAGCACATCCTTTAACAGTTCCCTATCAAGAGAATATCGAGACAGAGCATCGATATTCCATAATAGACTAGTGTGTACGTTTCTTAACCCTGTATGGGGCGATGGTTGATCCCACATCTATTGGTGTTTGACATCAAAAATTGTACACATGTGCTTATTAGAGAATGGGTATACCGAATAGGACTCTCCGAGAACTCCTAGATGATACCATACCTATCGTCAGATAGCAGTTCTCTGGTGACACTTGTACAGATTAGTCTGTAGACCCAAGATTGTCATAGTGTATTGTGTGGTTCCCACCGTGCTTTGATTTCCTCCCTACCATGGCTCAAAGGAGATATGCAAACAAGTGGATTTTGAGTACAGTCTTGAGTCACATGGAGGCAGTGAGCGATAGGAGGGGTTTCATCTCTCCCGGTATAGGGATTTAATGTTGAGCTATGCTCAATTGGCTATAACAGCAAGTCCCTGGCCAAGGCCAATGATATTTACTAGTAAGTGTTATAGTAGTTTCTCGAACGGTTATAGGCCACACATCGGCATGAATTATCAAGTTACCAGGGTCTGATGATTCCACCCTTAGACTCGATATGCGACATATCAGACGAAGAGTCCGGACTGTATGGTAAGTGTTGCTTATAGGCTTTGTGGGAGTTTGGACAAGCTTGCTTGTTGATCTTCTATTTGCTCAATACCTGGGTATCCGTTACATCTAGCTAGTACCGCTGACAGTTTGTGGGTGATTGATGTGATCATTACCTACTGCTGGCGTATTGACGAGTCTTTAGAATCCCACATAGAGCTTTCCTAGCTCAAGCGAAACGAAATAAGGCACATATGGTGATGTGTGCGGGTGCTTGATTAAATACGAGTATGTGATACCGTATTCTAATCTCGCGATATTTGATATCGGTTCGGTTATATGTGATATAACCGGATTTTTGAATAAGTGTTGATTCAATGATGTTATATGTATATATATTTTTGATATTGGCCGGTTATATATGATATGACCGGATAATTGAATCAAGTGTTGATTTGATATTGAATATTGTCGGTTATATGTGATATATCCGGGTTATTGAATCAAGTGTTAATTTGATATACATATAACTGATATTAGTCTATTATATATGATATAACCGGATTATTGAATCAAGTGTTGATTTAATAATTTAATATATATTAATATATTTGATACACACACACACACACACATATTAACTAAAATAGCTCACTAATGATTTTCTTCTCTTCTCTTTATATATAATTGTGTGTGTGTGTGTGTGTGTGTGTGTGTGTAATGTTTTATATCATAGTTGATGATACATTGAACATGGGTGTATGAGACTCACACCATGACCTAAAGATAATTGGGGTGATTATTTATTAAGAGAAAAATAAAAATGAGTGGATTAATGAGCATGGCTTGGATGCTTATAGAAGCATAGAACCATGACTCATCTCTCATTTTTGTTTTTACTTTAGATATTTTCTCATCCAACCTTGTCTTTAACTCATGGTTCACCTTCTCACTTGATCATTAGATATTTTTTCATTCACCCAAGTTCATCTTCTTCCTTCTCTTGAGCTCACTAGGGGTTTTCTTGAGTTGGAAATAAAAAGAGTAATAGAATTCTAAAGTGAGCAAAATTCCTACTTCATCAACCTACACTAATCTAGCTCATTAGTTTAGATTGTTAATTTCACTAATTTCTCGATTAGTGAAGAGATAGTTTGAGTTAGTGAGACTTCAAGGTGGATCATTTTCGGTTTCGAAGATCACAAAGCAAGCTCGATCTTTTTTTCAAGTGGAGCCAAGAGGAGTTCTAGAAATTACTACTCGGAGCTTTAGAAGTGAAGGACCGATTTATAAAGGTTGTAACCCTCTTCACTTAATATTAAACTTGCTTTCATGCTTAGGAAACCCTAATATTTTAGTTAGATTCTAGGTCAGTGTAGCTTAGCACTCTAGATTTTTTTAAATTGCATACTTGATGCTTGTATAAACCTAGTGGTGGTGCTAAGACACACTTTCATGGTATCGGATCCAAACTAGAGCATTACGTAAGGTCTAAACGACGTTAAAGTGTTCGATCGAAGTTCAAAACCCATACTTTTCATAGTTTCTGTCCATTTTTTCAAAAGTTGATAGTTTACAGATTAAAAATATGCAGAAATTATGCAGGTTATATAATAGAGCCCCAAGAAGTATGACGTAACTCCTCCAAACCGCCGCAGAACTGCCGCCAAACCCATGGTTTGGCCGTGGTTCCACCGCACATTTAGAGAGGTTATGGCTTGTATTTCTTATACCGCTCCATTTGATATTTGGCACTTTCTGGGTATTTTTAGTGAGGCTCAAGTTGTTGAGCTCTCTATGATTTATGGATGTTTGATATATCGATCAAAATGTTTAACATCGTCTAGATATTTATGATATGTGATACAATATTTAGAATCCACATTAATTAGTATTGTGAAAACTAATTTGTGTTTTGTAAATCTAGCATTTTAATCTCATTTGATTGATTTCCATGGAATTTTGATTCGGATCAAAACTCCGTCACAATCTCATATTGTACGCGAACACTCGCCGGGAAACACTACTAGATAGCCACGCCCCATAGTCTCGACCAAGTGACTATAGGAGAACTGAAAGTGTGTCTTAGCACCTCAACTAGGTTTCCACATGCATCAAAGTCACAACCCAAAATTTGGCACGTGACCGGCACTTAAACCACGTGGCGTCTACAGGCGTAATGTAATTTAAGTAAGCCGAAAACCCAGAAATCTAAACCATCAAAAGTAGTAAGTGATAAAAACATTATTAAAAACATTTGGAAATCTTAAGTAAAAATCTTTAAACTTAAGTTTATTTTCTTAAAAATTTCGACAGCACCTCCTTTGTAAAACTAGCCCCGAAACGGGTACAAACATAAGATATAAGTAAAGCAACATAGGATATAAATAAATTATCCCCAAATGGGAGCAAATCACTCCCAAAGGCGGAAACAACCACCACAAGCATATATACGACGCCGTAGCGAAGAAATAGACAATATAAAAGAAAAACAGCAGTAAGGGGTAAAACTACATAATAAAAGCCGGCTCACACGAGCTCGACACCCAGAGTCACAAATATACAATATCGTCCTAGCAACTCGTCTCTAAATCAATACATGGAAATGCTAGATGGAGAGTACTAGATACAATGAGATATACAAGGAACATAAACGGATAACCATAAACCCACCTACAGCAAAAAGGCTCACAGCCAACCGTAGCGGTATCCGCTGAAAAAGATACAATAAGAAACCCTGCCGCGACTACTCTGAGGGTCAAACCTGCAAAATACTATGGCACAACGGGGGTGAGTTGCCAACTCGTGAATAGTAAGTAACATCATACAGATAATCACAGGTATGCACGTACAGCGATAATCTATCACATGCAATGTGATAGCATAAATATGGTAATATGGATATGCAACAATCATGAAATGTACTCTATCAGGTACTACAAATACATGAAGCAATGCATATCAACTGAATACCGAGTATGGGATAAAACATATCATCATCAATGAATTATCATCGTAGAAAAATCGGTGTCCATCAACGACACCCTAAATCCCAATACCTCAGGCGCCGTCACTCGGATCGGCCCTCATATCCTGTAAATCTCATGAATCTGACTGCCCAATATCGGCACTCGAAAACATTATGAAATACTCGTGTCCAACATCGACACGCAAATCTACATAACTCGGGATCCGTCAGTCCAGATCGACCCATATCCATCTCACGACTCCGGTCGGTATCCTCCGGATAACCTTCAGGTCCAACCAATCATCGGTAGGTAGTAGTCCCTCTGCCAAGCTCATCGTCTACTGCACAACATCCCTTTCTTGCCCCGGGGTACCATACCGGGTCTACCATGAACCCGCAAACAGATCATCCAACTCCTCGAATCGGGTTTCTAACACATGTCTCAGAATCGAGAAAACTCATGGTGGACGCACTGAAATATCATATCAAGAGAAACCGGGTTTTCAAAACAATGCATACTTTCTTCAAATAATACCACGGTTTTCAAATCCATAAATCACATGAAATCCGTATCTCAATGCGTAAATCCATGAAATATGGTATATGCAACATAAAACAGTAATATTAGCATATCAAGGGAAAACTGCTCTTCTAAATGAATCCAGTTTTAAAATATATCATGCGGTTCCCAATTTCTCCAAAATCCAATGCAACATCATATAAGGGTGTACATGTAGCTATGTATGCACGATACATTTCATAAGCGCAATAGAACAAGAATCAATGTCTCAATATCAATAACAATACAATACCACATATGTGTGTAGGTTGTGCATGTCATGGCAATTACCGACAGTGTAGGTGTAGCATACAATTTAGTGCTCGTGCAACATGAACCGTCAGTAATGGTGTTGTGTCCACTAGGTACTAAGTCAAGGCACAACAAGTAATGGTATGCAATGATGCTCATACACAATCAACATATATAAATATAAGCATGCGGCTATAATATCATATCTAACCCTGACGCATAATGCCATACGGGCGATTTCCTCTTAGATGTTAAATCTACTCACTGATGATCTCGAGCTATGTAAATCCGACCACCTGCTTCACTTTCTTCGTAGCGTCCGAAGTCCCCGCACTCGCCCCTAATATCACACAGAACATAGTAAGTGCAACTTAGAAATCGACCAGTAATACGTACAAACTAAGGTTAAATTGACGCACCGACTCCAACCACCTCTCAAGTGTTCGCTTAGCGGCTAACGAGCGTAGCGACAATCTAAAACAACCCTTAGTGCAGCAAGCTACACAAACAACACAAACCGTGTAAGATATCGTAACGCGCGTAGTCGAAACACTAAAAACTAGCAATTTGATCCCAAATTTTACATACTGTCAAAACCTAAAAATCTAGCAGTACCAAACACCTTAAAACAACTGCAGACAGCTACCCTACAAACTACAACCCCCCAGTCCCCAGGAAAACCTAGCTTGTCGGAAAATACCCTCATGTCGACGACCAAATGAGGTCAGGTGGGGTTCGTGCTTCAGGTGAACACTTAGGGTCTTTAGTATAACACTACTACACTGCTAGTTTTCCTAGTAAAAATTCATGGTCGCAGCAGATCACAGTGACACCATTTTAACACTAAAAACACGACATTACACCAAAACTATATCTTTAGGGTTCTAAACGACGACTACTAAGCAACATAACAATATAAGCACCTAATTAACAATGAGAGATCGTTACTTATCCACACTTGCTCAAAACCCTAGCTTTCCATACTCCAAGTGATCTTAGTGGCTAAACTTGGCTTTGTGAAGGGTTTTAGTGAGTTATAGTGGAGATTTGTTTGGGTTTGTGAGGATTTGTGAAGGTTTTGGGTAGGGTTTCAGTTGAGCGTGTGAGGAAATGAGATGAAGAAATATGTTGGGAATGAAGGAGTGAGGTGAGGATGAGGGTGTATGTGTGAGTGAGGGATGAAGGAATGAGGGTATGAATTTAGTGTTTAAGCCATGCTCCTTCTTCTTTCTCCTCATTTAATGCAAGCCATGCTTTCCCCTCCCTCATCATTCCATGCCACCCTCTCTCTCTCTTAAGTCAACCAAAATTCAAACCTCCTTTAATTTAAAAACTAAATAATTAACTAATTATATAACACTTAATGGAATGGGGTTAATATGCCATGGCTACTTAAGTATGGTTAAACCTAATTAACCCTAGATTAACATGCACATGTGTGTGCAAGTCCAAAACAAATAATAATAAAATATTAATTAATTTCTATAAAATATTTGAAAACTATTTTGGTAAACTTTTACTGAAAATCCGCATTATCGCTTAATTAACACTAATCGTATTCTAAGGTGTTATAATCAAGTAAGCAATTTAAAAAATTCTAGAGGTCTATACTACACTAACTTAGAATCGAACTAGAGAATTAGGGTTTTCTAGGCATGTAAACAAGTTTTACACTAAGTGAATAGGGTTACAACCTTTGTAGACCAAGTCCTTCACTTCAATATCTCAAAATAGTAGTCCCTAAGCTCCAAGTAGTGGTCCCTAAACTCTTCTTGGCTCCACTCGGAGAAATGATCGAGCTTGCTATGTCTTCGAGGCCGAAGATGATCCACCTTGAAGTCACTTTAACTCAAGCTACCTCTTCACTAATCAAGGAATTAGTGAAGTAAACAACTTAGTCTTATGGGCTAGATGAGAGTGGTTAATGAAGTAGGAATTTTGCTCACTTTAGAAATTCTTTTATCTTTTTCTTTCCAACTCAAGAAAACCTAGAGAGGAAGAAGATGAATTTGGGTTAAGAAATATCTTAAGTGATAAGTAGAGAGAATTAACCATGGGTTAAAGATAATGGTTGGGTTATAAAATATCAAGAGTAAAACAAAATTAGTGAGATGCGTCATGACTTCTACAAGTATCTTAAGCCATGCTCATTTTCACTCATTTTATTTTACTCTTAATAAATAATTACCACAATTATTTTTAGCTTTGGTGTGAGTCTCATACACCCATGTTCAATGTATCATCCACCATGACACAATAGTAAATTATATATGTATATATAAATAAATATATATATCATTATACACACACACACACACAAGAGAAGAAATTTATTAGTGAGCTAATATCAGTTAATATATATTAATATATAAAATATAAATATATATCAAATTATTAAATCAACACTTGATTTAATAATCCGGCTATATCATATATAACCGACTAATATCATTTATATGTATATCAAATTATCAAATCAACACTTGATTCAATAATCTGGTTATATCACATATAACCGACAATATTCAATATTCAATATCAAATCAACACTTGATTCAATAATCCGATCATATCATATATAACCGGCCAATATCAAATATATATACATATAACATATCATTGAATCAACACTTGATTCAACAATCCGGTTATATCATATATAATCCGATATCAAATATCGCGAGATTAGAATACGGTATCACATACTCATATTTAATCAAGCTCCCACACATATTACCATATGTGCCTTACTTCATTTCGCTTGAGCTACGAAACCTCTGTGTGGGACTCTATAAACTCGTCAATACGCCAGCAGTAGGTAATGATCACATCAGTCACCCATAAGCCGTCAGCGGTACTAGCTGGATGTAACGGCTACCCAGGTATTGAGCAAATAGAAGATCAACAAGCAAGCTTGTCCAAACTCCCGCAAAGCCTATAAGAAACACTTACCGTACAGTCCGGTCTCTTCGTCTGATATGTTGCATATCAGATCTAGGGGTGGAATCGTCAAACCCCAGTAACTTAATAAGTCATGCCGATGTGTGGACTATAACCATTCGAGAAACTACTGATAACACTTATCGGTAAATCTCATCAGCCCTGGCCAGGGACTTGCTGTTATAGCCAATCGAGTATAGCGCAACATCAACTCTCTATACCGAGAGAGACGAAACTCCTCATATCACTCATTGCCTCCATGTGACTCGGGACTGTACCCAAAATCCACCTGTTTGCACGACTCCTTTGAGCCGCGGTAAGGAGGAAATCAAAGTACAGTGAGAACCACACAAGACTCTATGACGATCTCGGATCTACAGACTAACCTATACAAGTGTCTCCAGAGAACTGCTATCTGACGATAGGTATGATACTATCTAGGAGTTCTTAGCGAGTCTTGTTCGGCTTACCCATTCTCTAATGAACACATGTGTACAATATTTGATGTCAAACACCAATGGTTATGGGATCAACCATCACCTCATACAGGGTCAAGAAACGTACACACCAGTCTACTCTAGAATATCGATGCCCTGTCTCGATATCCCCTCGACTGGGAACTATTAAAGGATGTGCTTGTGGACTACCCAAGCCCCACCAGTATGATCTGCATCATAGTCCTGGTAGTCAAGTCTACATCTTAAGGGCTTTATCAACATATATCAAAGAGAAAGTATAATAATACGAGTGTACGTCTTAAGATAAAGAGCAACCAGATAGCATAGTATCATGTCGAGTAAGAAAGTCCCCCCCTGCTCTCTCTCTCTCGATATATATATATGTGTGTGTGTGTGTGTGTGTGTGTGTGTGTGTGTGCAAGCATCCACTATAATTTACAATAATGGCCTCTAGGGCATACATATGACTAACAATCTCCCACTTACACTAAGGCCAGTTGTTGTAGTATCGCATACCCAACAATTCAAAAAGTCTCCCAAACTACATTTGGGGGAGGCACTTCGTGAGTGGATCCGTTATATTGTCCTTCGTGTTAACTTTTCTGATCTCGATCTCCCGGCGATCTACTATCTCCCGGATCAAGTGATACCTCCTAAGATTATGTCTAGATCAATGATGGGACTGGGGTTCCTTGACTAAAGCCATAGCTCCATTGTTATCACAATACAAAGGTATTGGATGCTCAATGGATGGAACCACACCAACTTCAGCAATGAACATCTTCAACAAGACAGCCTCTTTGGCAGCATCTGTAAGTCCATGTCGCGCACCCCGCGGGTCCGTGGGGAGGCGGAATTTAAAAAAATGTATTTTACAAAGATCGCAACACGGACTTGAACTCTAGGATCGTAGCTAAACCTTTACTAGCAAACTTAGTGTGAGGTAAACTAAATGTCCAGAAGTTATACCTCACGATTCTGGTCCTTCGGGTATTCATTCCTCGTTGTCCTCCATCTTGTCGTCGACTCCGTGGATCGTATCGGATCGTCGCTTCCTCGTTGGTCTCTTCAAATCGAAGATGATCCACCCGAGAAGATGTGCATCGAACTCCTACCTCAACTGAAGCAACTAAGGTATCAAGGTCGCTACTCATGATGTCGTAGAAGATGTAGAGATGTGTGGATGGATTGTAATATCTTTTCTTACCCTAGATCACTCATGACATGAGTTCACTAGGGTGTGAGGAAGAAGGTGGCTAAATAGGGAAGAAGCTAGTGAACTAGAATACATAAGGAAAATGAGTATTTCCCCTTAGTTCTCAACTGAACTCTTTTCTTTCTAATATGAATAATCACATTAGAAAAGGAATAAGGGTTCAAGTTTCAACTAGATGAGTCATGGGATAAAACCCCCCACAAGTGTCATCTTTAGCCATGCTCATTTTTATGTAATATCCACCTCATATTCTCCATGTCATAATACATTATCATTTAAACTAAAATGAAAAATAACAATATGACATGTCACCTTCTAGAAGCATTTTTGACCAATTTACAAAAATGGCCCTCGTCGGTATATACATACATGTATCCGTATTCCAAAAAATGTGGATACAAAAGACGAAAACAATCTATCAATACAATACTAGGATCCGGCTTAAACCAAAGCCCGCTAGTATTGTCCGTCCGTATCATCATGCGTGCACAAGTACACGCACGTGACCGAACCTTGTCGTAAAACCAAACGACCACTACAACATTCGTTCGATGCAGGGAAACCCTTTGTGTGCGACTATAAAGACTCGACACTATACTGGCAGTGGGTTTAAGCACAGGCCGCAAGCGATACTAGCTGTACGTAACGCCCCCCAGGAATATGTCGATGAGAAGGCCGATGAGAATAACTCATCCAAACTCCTACTGAGCCTATCTGTGACAATCTCTGTACATTCCGGTCTGTTTGTCTAAGAGTATCGCATATCGGGCCTAGGGGGTGGTAAACATCAGACCCCTAATAGCGGTATAAATCGTGTTGGAGTATAGCCCAAAACACCCTAAGAAACTACCGGAGTACCTACAAGTAAATCTCGCTTGCCTTGGCCAAGGACTTTGTGTAATGGCTTCCCGAACATTGCACGACATCAAGCCCCAATACCGGCAGAGACGAATCCTATCTAATCGCCACTGCCTCTAAGTGCTTCGGGATTGCACCCAACTACTACCTGTTTGCACGACCCTTTTGAGCTATGGTAGGATAGTAATCAAAGAACAGTGAGAACACGCTTGAGGCGAAGCAGCGGTGTCAAGTCGACGGACTAAGCTGTACTCACGTCACCTGGGAACTGCTACCCAACGACAGGTATAATACCCACCAATAGTTTCCAACGAGTCTTGTCCGATATACTCATAACCTAATGAGCACCTGCATACTATCTCCAATACGACGTACTAATGGCTGTGGGACAGACCATCTCTCCTGCTGGGATGAGAAGCGTATACACTAGTCTACTCTGGAGTATCGATACCCTGTCTCGATAATCCTACGACTAGGGACCTGCATTAGGATGTGCTTATAGACTATCCATCCCCTACTAGTGTGACTGCCATCACAATGCTGATAATCAATCAAAAGATCCTAAAGGCTCCACCGATATGTACAAGCGATATGCTAAGAAACACATGCACATATTAAGGTAGAAACAAACCAGGTAGCATACTACCATTTTGAGCAAGACTGTTACTATATCCGTGTATATCCCAAGCTCCTATTAAGTAATATACAATCCAATATGATACAATAATGGCCTCTAGGGCATATATCACTAACAACATCGTTGACAGCGATGTATTCAGCCTCAATCATCGAGTCTGCCATGGTATCTTGCTTGGAACTCTTCCAACATACCGCTCCTCTATTGAGGGCGAAGACAAAATCTGAGACTGACTTACTGTCGTCCTTATCACTTTGGAAGCTCGAATCGGTAAAGGACTCTACCTGGAGTTCTCCGTTACCATACACCAAGAACATTTCTATATTCCTTCTCAAGTACTTAAGAATGTTCTTCACAGCTGTCTAGTGTTTCTCCCCAGAATCTGATTGATACCTACTTACCACACTAAGTGTGTAAGCTACATACGGCTTGACGCATAACATCACTTACATGATTGACCCAACTGCAGAAGCATAGGGTGTCCCTTACATGCGAGACTTCTCCAAATCAGTCTTGGGAGAAATCTCTTTGGAGAGAGTGATTTCTGAACAAGCGGGTAAATTACCACGCTTAGAATCTTTCATACTAAACCTATTTAATATGGTGTCAATGTACCTGGATTGGGACAATCCCAATATCCTCTTAGATCTATCTCTATAAATCTTTATCCTCGGGATGTAGGAAGCATCACCCAGATCTTTCATGGAGAACTTTTATGATAAGAAGAGCTTGACCGAGTGTAGCATAGGATCATCATTTCCTATCAAGAGTATCTCATCCACGTACAATACGAGAAAGATAACCTTACTCTTTACAACTTTCTTGTATATACAAGGTTCATCTACGCGTTTGATGAAGTCAAACTCTTTGACTGTTACATCAAAACAGAAGTTCCAGCTCCGCGATGCCTGCTTTAATCTGGTGATTGATTTAAGCGGCTTACACATCTTTCTGCTGATCCTACTATCTACGAAGCCTTCTGGCTGTGTTTTGTACACGCTCTCTTCTAAATCACCATTTAGAAAAGCAGTCTTGACGTCCATCTGCCAGATTTCGTAGTCATGGTATGCAGCAATGGCAAGTAGGATCCTGATGGACTTAAGCATGACCACTGGAGAAAAAGTTTCATCATAATCGACACCTGGTCGTTGACGAAAACCTTTTGCTACAAGTCTAGCTTTGAAGGTCTAAACCTTTCCATCTACACCAATTTTCTTCTTAAAGATCCACTTGCTCCCGATAGATTTTACCCCTTCAGGAGCAACTTCCAAAGTCCATACTTTGTTGGTATACATGGATTCCATCTCAAATCGCATAACATCCAGCCATTTCACAGAGTTCCCACTTATGATGACCTGCTCGAAACTAGTTAGGTCATCATCTTCTATGATGCAATTCTCGCTCCTACCGTCTATAAGAAAACGTAGTATCTCTCAGGTAAATGAGGAACCCTATTAGATCTACTGAGTGTCTGAGGTTCGTTGGAGACTATTGAATCCTCCGATTCCACTAAATCATCGGTTGTAGTTTGTATAGCTGGAACTTCTTTCAGTTCTACCTCACTATCACTAATTTCTTTTACAAGAAATTCCTTTTCTAAAAAGGTGGCATGCTAAGCAACAAACACTTTTTTGTTCCTCACTATAGTAGAGTAAATATCCATGCGAATTCTTTGGATATCCTACAAACTTGAAAAGAACTGATCGTGTCCCAAGTTTGTCTGGATTCTGTTTTTAACATAGGCCGGACAACCCTATATCTTAACTCGTTTAAGATATGGTCTCTTTTCATACCATATCTCATATGGAGTTTTAGGCACTGATTTTGATGGAATATGATTCAATAGGCATGCAGTTGTCTCAAGTGCATAACCCTAAAAGGAAATAGGTAACTCAGCAGTACTCATCATAGAGTGCACTATATCTAATAGGGTGCGGTACTTCCGCTTCGATACTCCGTTGTGTTGTAGTGTTTACGGAGGAGTAAGCTGAGAGAGAATCCCATTCTCTTTTAAATAGTCACGGAATTCCGTGCTTAAGTATTTTCCTTCCCGATCAGATCGAAGGATTTTAATACTTTTACCCGTCCGGTTCTCTACTTCGTTTCAGATTTGTATTTCAACAGGAACACATGTCCGAATCTTGAGAGATCATCGGTGAATGTAATAAAGTACGAGGAACCATTCCTGGCATGCGTAAACATAGGACCGCATACATCACTATATATCAGTCCCAAGAGTTCTGTAGCCCTCTTTCTCCGTGTCCAGTAATCGGAGTTTTAGTCATCTTGACTTTGAGACATGACTGACAAGTTTCATAAGATGTAAATTCAAACGAATTCAAATATCCATCTTTATATAACTTCGCTAGTCCGGTCGCATTGATATGCCCAAGTTTACAATACCACAAGAAGGCTTCGTTCATTTCTGAACTTTTCCTCTTGTGTGTGTTATGTATGCTTAGAACTGTGTTTTGATTCAGAACGTATATACCGGTACACAATGTACCAAACCCAATCAACATTTGATTCAGGAAAATGTTCATAACATTTTTCTCTAGTGCAAAGTTATATCCATCTTTATCTAATAAAGAAACGGATATGATGTTGCACATCATCGACGGTACGTAATAACAGTCATTCAAAATCAATGTATTACCATTTGGCAATACAAGGTGATATTCACCGACAGCTTCGGTAGCAACAATTGCTCCGTTCCTTACTCTGAGGGACATATTATCCTTTCCCAGTTCTCTACTTCTTCCTAACCCTTGTAACTGATTACAAATATGGGAACCTAATCCGGTATCTAATACCCAGGACGTAGAGCAAACTGAAAAACGGTTCTCTATAATGAACACACCCGAAAAAGATGCATCATCATGCTCTTTCTTCGTTTGGGTTGCATGAAAATCCGTGCATTCCCTATTCCTTGCTCATACTTATGACAATCATAAGAAAAAGTGGAACCAACATTTCCCAGCTCAGTATAATAAGCAGGTTTGGTCAATACATCCATATTATTATCTTGATTAAGGCGTGTCATGTGTTAGTGGTATATGCCCTAGATGCCATTATTGTATAATACTAATTTGTATATAACATTTTGGAAGCTTGGGATATACATGGATTTTATGACAGTCTTGCTCAATATGGTAGTATGCTATTTTCTATCTTAATATGTGTAATGTTTCTTTTAGCGTATCGCTAATACATATTGGTAGAGCCCTAAGGATCTTTGCTTGACTACCAGCGTTGTGATGGCAGTTACACTAGTGGGGGCTGGATAGTCTATAAGAACATCCTTATACAGATCCCTAGTCATAGGATTATCGATACAGGGTATTGATACTCCAGAGTAGACTAGTGTATACGCTTTTCATCCCAGTAGGGAAGATGGTCTGTCCTACAGCTATTAGTACGTCGTACTGGAGATAGTATGCAGATGCTTATTGGGTTATGAGTTATACTGGACGGACTCATGGGGAACTGTTGGTTAGTACTATACCTATCGTCAGGTAGCAGTTCCCAGATGACATGAGTACGGCGTAGTCCGTTGACTTGACACTGCTATTTCGCCTCAAGTGTGTTCCCACTGTTCTTAGATTACTACTCTACTACGGGTCTGATGGTTCGTACAAACAGGTAGTAGTTGGGTGCAGTCCCAAAGCAATTAGAGGTAGTGGAGGTTAGATAGGATTCGTCTCTCCCAGTATTAAGGGTTGATGTCACGCTGTGTTCGGAAAGCCATTACACATAGTCCCTGGCCAGGGCTCCAATAGTTTCTCAGGATGTTTTTGGGCTCTAGCCCGGCACGACTTATTACGCTATTAGGGGTCTGATGGCTACCACCCCTAGGCCCGATATGCGATACTCTTAGATGAACAGACCAGACTGTACGGAGATTGTCACAGATAGGCCGCGTAGGAGTGTTCTCTGCCGAAAGGCGTGACTGGAACGTTAGGACATCTGGCCTGAATTTTGGGGGTAGATGCCATTTAGTTTTATCCGTCCACCTCACCAAAAATGCCAAGTTGATTTATGACACCGTGCTTCGGAGGTTTGAATAAATGCGGCCGTTGTAGCAGATTTCGTCAGATTCCCCCTCGTTTGCGAGGGGTTTTGATTGTGGGGACGCTCTTCCCTGCAGGCGCAATCCCCTGCAGTTAATTACGTTACCGCGTAGCGATAACCACTTTCTACTTCTCCAGATGTTCACTTCGTGTCATGTGTATTTGTTTTGTTTTAGGTTGCCCGTAGATTGTATACGGAGACTAATTTGTGTTGTGCCCGTAGGGCGGGGATTAGTTCAAATCCGTTTTTTCTTAGATTTGGGTTTGTTTGATTTAAGGCTCGTTAATCTCGTTTGAGATTAAGATCAACTTAAATGTTTGTTGAGGATACGTTAGTCTAATTTTAGACTAAGATCTACTCAACGAGGGTTCAGAATCATTTAGATCCAATGACAGAGCATTTGGGCTCTAACGTTTTAGTTTAGAGATGTTGCGTTCCATTGGGTTTAAGGACATCATAGTCCATAGAGTTTAGTTTAGGGATGTTGCAGTCTGTTGGGTTTAAGGACATCATAGTCCATAGAGTTTAGTTTAAGGACATTACGGTCCGTTGGGTTTAAGGATATCATAGTCCATAGAGTTTAGTTTAGGGACGTTGCGGTTCATAGAGTTTAGTTTAGGGTCGTTGCGGTCCATAGTTAGTTTAAGGACATTAAGATCCATAATTAGTTTAAGGACATTACGGTCTATCGGGAGTAAGGACATCATAGTCCATAGAGTTTAGTTTAGGGATGTTGCAGTCCGTAATTAGTTTAAGAACATTATGGTCCATAGTTAGTTTAAGGGCATTACGGTCCATCGGGTTTAAGGGCATCATAGTCCGTAGAGTTTAGTTTAGGGACGTTGCGGTCCGTAGTTAGTTTAAGGACATTACGGTCCATAGTTAGTTTAAGGACATTACAGTCCATAGAGTTTTGGCTCATCGGTTTGGGGGTGCGCCAAGAGTTATTGGTTATTGGGACCCTCCACCTCTCTAAAGACGTTGAAGAATTACAACGACATGTATTAGAGGTGTGAAAAGATGTACCCTTGAACCAAATTCCAAATCAAGGAGTTATCAGTTATGTGCATAGAGGCTCGGTTTGCTTGGAGATTTAATTTCAGGAGGAACTTTAAAAAATCTGAGGTTGAAGTTGGTTCCTTATAGTGTTAAACACTAATGTATTTTTTTTAGTGCTCACGTGTTCCTACGTGATGCTCTCAAGGTAGTGTTGATCACTGAAAGTTGCAGGCACTCACGTGTGGCACGTGGGGCTCTAAAGCAGTGTTGAATACTGGAATTTGGGATTGCTCATGTGTTGCACGTGATGCGTTAAGCAGTGTTAAACACTGAAAGTTGGGGCTCACGTGTGGTACGTGAGGCGCTTAGAGTTGGGCGCTGCCTCTTTTATTCTCTTATTCTTTTTACAAGTGCTAAGCACTATTAGGGGGTCACGTGGGATCACATGAGACGCCCCCAAAATAGGGTTTATTTCTTTTTCTCTTTTATAAGTGCTGAGCACTTCTCAAGGGTCACGTGGGGTCACGTGAGGAGCCCCAAAAATAGGGTTTATTCCCTTTTCTCTTTTATAAGTGCTGAGCATTCATCACGGGTTACGTAGGGTCACGTGGCTAGATCTCAGTCTTTCCTTTTTACTTCTCAGAGGTGCTCACGTGGGAACACGTAATCTGTTACGTAGCATTTGAACGCTAATGAATCATTAGGCCGTTCTTCTATGGTTCCGAGGAATCAAGTTCTCCTTTTGTTCTTTGTGGGGATTAAATTCATTTTAAAGGGTTAAACCCTAGTTTCATAGGAATTAACTTCACATACGTTTTATAAGAGTTAAACTCTTTTGGATTCAGTTCTTTCCTCTAAGTTTTGAGTCTGCATGACAGATCTCCCCATGAGAATTAAATTCTCAACTTGTAGGGAAATCTGCGTCTGCAGATCTTAACCAGAGGAAGAACTAAGTTCTTTAAGAAAAGTTAAACTCTTGGTTTGAAAATTAAATTCTCTTTTTGTGGGGGCTTTTGGGAGGGATTCCTCTTCTTTAGAGAATTAAATTCTCTCTCTATTTTTCTCCCCCTCTCTCTGTGGGTGTGTCTATTTCCTCCTCTTCTTGCTCCTATTTATATGAGAGGAAAAAGAATCAATTTGTTAAGGGAATCCCTCATTGAGAGATCATGATTGATTTCAGGATCTTTTAGATCAATCGGTGGATTTTATTCAGCGTTGGATTTTTAATCCAAAGGCTCTCTGTTTAACAGAGAAGATTTCTTATTTGTTTTAAAAAGAT
Source organism: Agapanthus africanus (assembly GCA_030015575.1). Taxonomy (NCBI): domain Eukaryota; kingdom Viridiplantae; phylum Streptophyta; class Magnoliopsida; order Asparagales; family Amaryllidaceae; genus Agapanthus; species Agapanthus africanus. Next base: position 690,698,988 of record CM057340.1, read on the forward strand.
TATGAATATCTTGTTAGTTTTAACAAGATTAGAATTTTATTCTATCATATCTTTTTAGTTTAACAAAATCAAAAATATATTTTCTTAATATGGAATTTAATTTTATCATATAGATATCTCGTTAGTTTAATAAGATTAGAATTTTATTCTAACATAGAATTCTGATCATATGAATATCTTGTTAATTTAACAAGATTAGGAAAATATTTTCCTATGATAGAACTTTATTCTACCAGATGATCACCGTTGGATCTTTTATCCAAAGGTCATCTGTTTAACAGAGAAGATCTTTTTAGTTTGAGAAAGATCAGGAAAATATTTCCCAAAATAGAATTTAAGTCTAGAATTTGATAGGAGCATTTTAAATTGGGGCGTTCACATGCTTTGCATGTGAGAGGCAAGAGAACTCATGTGTTTAACACGTGACCCATGTTGTGGGTTTTAACCTGTTTATGTTCAGCGCTCACATGCTTTGCATATGAGCGCTCACGTGTTTTACACGTGAGGCCTGTTTGGCCATTGGTGATTTATGTTCAGCGCTTATATGCTTCGCATATGAGCGCTCACATGTTTTACACGTGAGGCCTGTTTGGCCCTTAATTTTTTATTTTATTCAGCGCTCATACGCTTTGCATATGAACGCTCACGTGTTTTACATGTAAGGCATGTTTGGCCATTAATTGTTTATTTTATTTAGCGCTCATACGCTTTGCATATGAGCGCTCACGTGTTTTACACGTGAGCCATGTTTGTCCATTAATTGTTTATTTTATTTAACGCTCATACGCTTTGCATATGAGCGCTCACGTGTTTTACACGTGAGGCCTGTTTGGCCATTAAGTTTATTTTATTCAGCGCTCATACGCTTTGCATATGAGCGCTCGCATGTTGTACACGTGAGGCCTGTTTGGCCATTAATTGTTTATTTTATTCAGCGCTCATACACTTTGCATATGAGCGCTCACGTGTTTTACACATGAGGCCTGTTTGGCCATTTAAGTTTATTTTATTCAGCACTATGCTTTGCATATGAGCGCTCACTGTTTCCTCATTTAAAATCAGGAAAGCTTAAGAAGGAGGCATCACGTGTTAGCACGTGACCAGCAGTCACGTGTTGGCACGTGACATTTAAAAGCAGCGGCAAAAGCAGACTCATTCTCTGATTAAATCAAGAAAAAGGCTCCAGACGAGGGTCACGTGCTCATACGTGACCAGGGGTTACGTGGTGGCACGTGACGGCTAAGCAGAGGCCAGAAGACAGAGCGCAAAAAGAAGAAGAAAGCTCGTTCCAGGGGGTCACGTGGTTACACGTGACCAAGGGTCACGTGCCTACACGTGACCATGGGTCACGTGGTCATACGTGACCGGCTTTCAAAGCCTCATTATTTAACAGAATTAAATTCTGAACGGTATTCAAATCTTTCCAAAGGAAAATGATTATTTGGAACCGATTGGACTAAAAATTTAAAGGTGATTAAATATCATATATTTGTGGAAAAATCCTGAACTTGGAAAGATTTCCCCTTAAAATCTAACCGAAATAACAAAGGAAAATCTCTAGATTTAAATTCCAATGGTGAATAAAATTCACCTAATAATCCAAAGGACCAGATGAATGATGAATGCAAATCAAATCTCTCAATGAAAAATTCACCAAAACTAATTGATTCTGCTCCTTCTCCTATAAATAGGAGGCAAAGGAGAGAGTTAAAAAAAAGAGAGGGATAGAGAAAAAAAGAGAGAGGGATGGACAGAAAAAGAGAGATAGAAGAAGTTGATCTTCTACAGAAGAAAATCCTAGGTAAGAAAGGGAAGGCCCTTAAAAGAGAATTTAATTCTCAAAAGAGTTTAACTCTTAAAAAGAAGAACATAGTTCTCTCTTTAGTGAAGGATCTGCAAAGTGCACATCTCCCCTTGAATTGATAATTTAATTCTCATTGGGTTGAGATCCTGCCATGCAGATCCAAAGCATAGAGAGGGAATGGAAGTTTGAGAATTTAATTCTCACAGAACTATAGGAATTTAATTCCTTTAAAAAATATTAGGGTTTAACCCTATGTTACAGGAATTCAATTCCTTCAGAATGAACAGATTCAGGGTTTAACCCTAGTTAAGAACTTAGTTCTGTCAAAATAACAGGAATTTAATTCCCTTAAGAAAGAAGAAATTAGGTTTCACCCTATGACAGAATCTCATTCCTCAAAATAATTCTCTAAAAGAGAGTGGGAATTTAATTCCTTTAAAACTTTTATTAGGGTTTAACCCTATGATAGAATGCAGTTCTTCACATATATGAGGAATTTAATTCCTACAGAAAAATCAGAGTTCAACTCTATCCCAGATCTTCAGAAGGAAATAGGAATTTAATTCCTCTAAAATTTATTGTTAGGGTTCAACCCTGCGAAAAATTTAATTCTTAAAAAGATTAACAAATCTCTTTAAAATATACAAAGAGGCAGGGTCACGTGCCACCACGTGACCCCCGAAAAGATCCACAGACAAGGGTCTTTGAGGCAGTGCCTCACGTGACCCACGTGACCCTTGGCAGAAGCTTTAACATACAAGCATTTAAATGCCCATCACGTGATGGCACGTGATGCTCCAAAATATGCAATATTCTCAGCAGAACAAATGAAGGGAGGGCGCCCTCACGTGCTTCCACGTGACCCCTCTTGCCTTAGTGTTTAACACTAAATTGGAACCTCTGAATCCAGTGTTTAACACTAAATTGGAACCTCTGAATCCAGTGTTTAACACTGTTTGGCCTTAGTGTTCAACACTAATTAAAGAATTTTATTTGCAGTGTTTAACATTGAATTTCTTAGTGTTTAACACTAAATTAAACCCTTGTTAACAGAGCTTAAGATAAACTCCCTTAGTGTTCAACACTAAATTAAAATTTCTGTCACCAGTGTTTAACACTGATTATTCTTAGTGTTTAACACTAATTTGAGATCTCTGCTGCTAGTGTTTGACACTGGTTTGCTCTAGTGTTTAACACTAATTTGAACCCCCTGTTGCTGGTGTTTAACACCAACTGTCTTTTAGTGTTAAAACACTAACTTGTTCCCAGTGTTCAACATTGCTGATCTTTAGTGTTTAACACTAACCTTAGCCCAATTGGTTAAGTGTCTAGAGGCAAAGCCTCTCATGCATCAACAGGAAGCCAGTATTCCAAACATGATTGGACTTAGCCCAAGATGGCCATAAGTCCTCAATTCAAACTTAACTGGGCTGATGGGCTCATAACATAATTAACTGGTCCTGGTCCCAAACTGGGTCAAGGACTGTTTAATCCATTTTGATTTAAAGGGTACATCTCTTCACTCCTTTGATATTTGGCGTTGTAATTCACCAACGTCTTCAAAGAGGTGACGGGTCCCGATGACCATACATTAATACGGACTGTGGGGTCCTTAAACTCATGGACTATGAAGTCCTTAACCTTGACCGAGATGTCTTAAAACTAACCTTGGACTGTGGAGTCCTTAAACCCATGGACTATGACGTCCTTAATCTTGACCGAGATGTCTTAAAACTAACAACGGACTGTGGGGTCCTTAAGCCCATGGACTACGACGTCCTTAACCTTGACCGAGATGTCTTAAAACTAACAACGGACTGTGGAGTCCTTAAACCCATGGACTACGACGTCCTTAACCTTGACCGAGATGTCTTAAAACTAACAACGGACCGTGAGGTCCTTAAACCCATGGACTACGACGTCCTTAACCTTGACCGAGATGTCTTAAAACTAACCTTGGACCGTGGAGTCCTTAAATCCTCGGACTATGGCGTCCTTAACCTTGACTGCAACGTCTTAAAACTAACATTGGACCGCAATGTCCTTAAACTACCTATTGACCGCAATGTCACTAAACTAAACAACAGGGCTCCCTTAATTGCTCTATTGTTGGATCTAAACGATCCCGTTAAGTCGATCTTAGTCTAAAAACTAGACTAACGTGTCCTTAACAAACGTTTAAGTCGATCTTAGTCTCAAACGAGGCTAACGCATTCTTAAACCCAAACTCCCAAACCCGAATCTAAGATAATACGGATCTGGACTAGTCCACGCCCTACGGGCGACGACATAACTCAGTCTCCGTATACAATCCACGGGTAACTAAACACAAAATAAACACACACGTCACAAAGTGACCATCTGGAGAAGGAGAAAGTGGTTACCGCAGTGCGGTAGCGTAATTAATTGCAGGGGCTTGCGCCTGCAGGGAAGAGCGTCCCCACAATCAAAAACCTCTCAAGCGAGGGGGAATCTGATGAAGTCTGCTACATCGGACGCATCCATTTAAACCTCCGATACAAGGTGCCATAAATCAACTTGGCATTTTTGGAGAGGTGGACGGATAGCACCAATTAGCATCTGCCCCGAATCCCAGGCCAGACGTCCGCCGTCGGCCGCCGTTCGGAGGGGAACATATTCTGGCACGCCCGGTGGGACCTTTTCCTCTTTCCACTCCACACTTCGTGTGTCGTGTTCGCGAACCAATCGCGGTTTGCTAATGGTTGCCCTTGGGTTTCAAGGTACTAAGATTTGGCGTTTTTCTTATCCTAGAAAGCAAAGAATCAATGGCTTCCACTTGTGCGAAATGCTCCAACTGCAACTGCAACCGGCGCTCTGCCTCGCCAGGAAGTATAGCCTACGGACCCCAAGCTGCTTCGCTGTTCACAATGCCCGTGGAACAGGTCACTCGAGCCACCACATGGCTGTTTTTCGGGACCATGCTCCAGCCAACGAGCTTCACCGCTCCTGTGCTGACAACGGAAGCTCCCAAGAAGTCGGTCTTTGATCGGCTTACCCCTGCCGCGGCCCCTCTCAACGGGTCGCCCAACACCAGCGCTTCGGTCTTCTCCAGACTGGGCCAGAGCTCCTGTGGACCCGCAAAAGGCCTACAATCTCAGAGAAGGCTGTTCCTAAGAAAATAACCAGTCTCGCTCCTGAAGTCGTCAAGGCGGCTCCCCCTGCCAAAAAGTCGGTCTTTACAAGATTGACTGTTCCGGCTCCCGCTCCTGCTACCCAGACGACATCGGTCTTTAATAGGCTGACACCAGCAGCGACCCCCCACTTACACAGGGGGCAAGACGAGACTATCGCCATCACCGAGCCGATGCCATCAGCACGAAACGCTCGACGTCGTTACTGGCACCGAGTGAGAAAGGCCGGAAGCAACTCACCTTCTGGGCTGACTCCTCCAGCCCCGACGACAGAAGTTAATGCTGCTGTTCTAACTGGGAACAGCTTTGAGATGCTAAGGAATTCTCCTACCGCGGTGCTAACAAGGTCCCCCCCTCCGCTGAAAAGGGCTATAGAAGTGAAGTCAGAACAGCTCCAATCTCCTCAACGGCTATCCTCCCGAATCTATAAAGTCTGGCGGCAGACCCGAGACTTGGTGATCGATCCAAATTTCTCCCGCCAGCATAAGAAGCTGAAAATCCAACAGGAAGTTAGTCATCAGGCTAAGCCACGAAAAGCTGCCTGGGTGCCCACCTCAACGGCCCCTTCAACTTCCACTGCTCATAAAAAGAGGAAGCCAGAGAAGTTCCCCAAGCCTGCAACGAGAGCTGAAGGCGTTAAGCCCAGACGCCCTAAGTCTGGGGGCATGATGGTCCATACCGTATACATGGCATCAGGAAAAGAAGACAGTCGTGCGTCTACAGGCCATAGACTGCTTACACGGTCAATGACCAAGGTGCAGGAGCAGCAACAGAAGCTCCAAGAGATGATGAATGCTATGGCCGCACTTACCGGGCCAAAAGAAAACCCAGAAACGTCCTCGGATGAACGCCAGGAGGAAGAAACCGACGTCGAATTCCTTCGCCGAATATTGGAGAAGAAGGACAAAGAGGCTGCTGAACAAGCAGCCAATGTACAGCGTATGGGCCTTCTCTTCCAAGATATGATAGGGATGATGATACAACAAGATTCTCCGGCTGAAGAGCCCCCGATCGTCCTCGGAGACGATAGGGGAGAGACATCAAATCCCCCGCCGGCTTTGTCAACGGCTAAAGAGGATACAGTCTCTAAAACAGATTTGGACGAGTACATAGCCCAGCAAATACGGGTTCATCATGCGACTGAAGCAGCCGGCCAGGTCGTAAAAATGGGACGACCATATCCAAGCTGGTACGACCAAATCAAGTACCCGCCGGGTTACACAATTCCCAAGTTCCATGTTTACAAGGGAACGGGCAATCCTCACCAGCATGTTGCCCAGTTCAGGGCACTCTGCGGCAACACCGGCGGTGATGACAAGCTTTCGCTTCGCCAGTTTGTTGGAAGTTTATCAGATACGGCGTTCGAGTGGTACTCTGAGCTCCCGAATGACTCTATCAAGACCTTCACAGAGATGGAATTGTTGTTTACCCAACGCTTCGCGAGTACCAGCGAGCGTACCCCGATAACGGCATTGATCAACGCCAGGGTAAAGCTGGGAGAAACATGGGTCCAATATGCTATACGGTGGCGTAATTTATGGTCAAAATGCGAGCAGCGTATAGAAGAAGCTTCTGCGGTGGGAATGTTTGTGGGAACTCTAGACCCTCATGCAACTATCTCCCAGTTTATGATGTTCTTTAAGTCGACCACGTTTCAGGCTCTGATCGATAAGCTGGCCCAATTGGATCAAATGGACCATAAACCTCCTCTTCCAAAGCCGGACTCCCGAAATGATAAGGGAAAGGGGAAAGCGATCGTTGTCGCTAATGCTCAGCAACAGCCAAACAACCCGAAGCCGGCCGTCCGCCAAAATAATATGCGTCCGAACGTACCCCTTGGAGAGAGGCTAGGATGTCCTTACTCGTTTCCCCGAGATAAAACGAGAAGATTATTCGAGCTGGCATTGTGCAACCAACTCATAAATCTGCCGGATCCAAAATGTCCGTCACAACCAAATGATGTCAATGAGCCCAACTATTGTCCTTATGATCGAGTACTGGGTCATCCGATCGAGGATTGCTACGTCTTCAAAAATTGGCTTGAAGACCAGTACCAACAGGGCAAGTTTGTGCTATCCGACAGATGGAAGGTGAATCCGCCACAACCTCACACCTCTAAGAGGATGAATACATCGGGGGCAACGTGCTCTCTCGTTGAGGAAGCCCCATGGGAGGTTATGCTATCAGCTAAAACAAAGAGGATGCTGAACGATCTTCAAGCATGCCCAGCGATTAGGTGGAAGAACCCGTTGGAACCTCAAATCATTGAAGGAATGTTGAAACCGCGTCCAACTCAAACGATCGATGGGGGTGGCCCGAGCGTTAGCAACCAGCCGTTGAAATCTTCAAAGAAGAAGAAAAAGAAATCCAAGAAGCCCGTGAAGCCTGGCGACAAGCGCACAGACTTACAAAAACAAATTGATGCACTGGAGGAATACAACAAGAAAGCACGGACCCCCATCATGCTCCAGGAGTTCCTCAACCACGTCTTTCAAGAGGAAGATGAGGGGGAGAGTTCGTCGGATGAATCTGAGGGATACGGGGTGAGCTGTCATACGATCTCCCATTCGTTTACAGACGACAAAGAGTCTCCTTGCACTGAAAAGCTAAGGGCGGACCCTGAACAAGAAATCCTGCAGCCGTCAGACGAGATGATCGATGCCTTCCTGAATGAGATTCGTCTGAAAGTTAAAGCCAATCAAGAGCATGAAATGGCCATAATAGAAGGAGCTAAACACCGCCGACTGGACGAAAGAGTCGAGGCACTCCCATCAAATCAAAAGACATCCGCTGCCGATAAAAACAAATTCAAGACGAGGAAAAGGTTTGCTAAAGCCATATCAATGGGAATGAAGCTATCACCCTCTGAAGGAAACACTCTCGGTGGAGTAGAGATGTATCCTAATTATTGCCTATATCATCGAAAGATCGCACACGCTACTGAAGACTGCGACTCCTTTAAGTGTTGGTGGCAAGGGTATGTCGCTCACAAGCATTACGTCAACAAAACAAAGCGGGAAGCTCGTAGACGGCCGAAAAATACGGCAAATGAGCATAAAAGAGTCACCGGCAATTGCTCCAGGAACGACCCCGATGAAAAAACAACCTTCAACCCTATCTTCGAGGAATCCATATCTGAAAAATTGAAGAATCCTGAAAACATTCATCCGTGCGAGGGCATACTACCCAGAAAGAATCGCGGACCCGCAAACTACGGAGCGAACAAAAGGGATAAAGGAAAGAGAAAAATGACCTTCGTCACCAACACTCAGCAACAGCCGAGCAACTCAAAATCGGTTGTTCACCAAAGCAACATGCGTCCACGCCCATCACTCGAGGAAAGACTGGGACGTCCTTACTCGTTTCCCCAAGATAAAACAAGGAAACTATTTGAACTGACAGTGCGCAACGAGTTTGTCAATCTGCCGAATCTGAAACGTCCACTACAACCAGGAGATGTAAACGATCCTAATTACTGCCCCTACCATCGAGCAGTAAGTCATCCGATTGAAAATTGCTTCGTCTTCAAAAACTGGGTTAAAGACCAGTACCAGCCAGGCGAACTCGCGCTGTCCGAGAAGGTGAGCCCACCACAACCACATATTCCGAAAAAGATGGATATGCCGGGGGCATCATGCTCATTCATAGAGAAAGCCCAACGGACCACTACGTCCTAAAACTGGATACCGGACCGAGACGTCCTTAAACTAATAGAGGACCGAAACATCCTTAAACTAATGCCGCAGCATCCGTAGGCTGACGAGATAAAAAAAAGGGATAAAAAGAATAAAAAAAAGGTATGTCCATAAGCAAAATGGGCACGGATGAAAACCCGAAAGGGCTCCGTGAGTAAAAACAGCAGGGCTACCAGCGAGTGTTCGTGAAAACCCGAAAAGGCGCGACCTCGTATAAAAAAAAGGAATAAAAAAAACGGTATGTCCATAAGAAAAATGGGCACGGATGAAAACCCGAAAGGGCTCCGTGAGTAAAAACAGCAAGGCTACCGGCGAGCGTTCGTGAAAACCCGAAAGGGCGCGACCTCGTATAAAAAAAAAGAAAGAAAGGGAAAAAAAACGGTATGTCCATAAGCAAAATGGGCACGGATGAAAACCCGAAAGGGCTCCGTGAGTAAAAACAGCAGGACTACCGGTGAGTGTTTATGAAAACCCGAAAGGGCGCAACCTCGTTAAAAGACACTTATAGGGTCCTCTCGACCTTGTAAGGAGAAACCACCCGCGTGAGATCCTTACGACTCACAAGGGAACAACACACTTAGGGATCCCCACGATTCCTAAGGAGAAAATACACTTGCGAGATCCTCACGACTCGTAAGGAGAATTCTCTTATGGGACCCTCACGGCTCATAAGATTTGAAAGTCTTAAGTTACAGAGACCTAAACCTGTACTTAAGCAACCCCCACAACTTTCGATATTGCCCTACAAGTGGTCCAATACTGGCCCTTGTATACAATCCACGAGCGCGAATAAACATTTCCCTAACCAAGTCCCATCCGAAACTAGGGATATGTTAGCATGGTGAACAACCCTTGTAAATCCTCTCGATTTATGAGGAGAAAACCCTCCTATAGGATCTGTTAGTTGTATGTATGCCCTAGAGGCCAGTATTGTACAGATGATGTATATTATATTGGATGCTTGGACATATATATAGAGATGACTTTCTTGCTCGATATGATAGTATGCTATCTGGTTGCTCTTTATCTTAACATGTACACTAGTCTCTTTAAACTGTCTTACAGTTACATGTTGGTAAAGCCCTTAGGATGTGTACTTGACTACCTGGACTATGATGTAGATCATACTAATGGGGACATGGTAGTCCATAGGTACATCCTTCAAGGTCCCTAGTCGTGGGTGTATCGAGACGGGGCATCGATATACCAGTGTAGACTAGCGTATACGCTTCTCGACCCATGAGATAGGCGATGGATGATCCTATATCCATTGGTGTTTGATATCAGAGATGGTATACGGGTGCTCAGTAGAGACTGGGTACACTGGACAGACTCACCGAGAACTCCCAGATGGTATTATACCTCACGTCAGATGGCAGTTCTCAGGTGACACTTGTGCAGGTTAGTCTGTAGACCCGAGATCGTCATAGAGTCTTGTGTGATTCCCACTGTGCTTTAATCTCCACCTTACCACGTCCATGAGGGCATGCAAAACGGTGGTTTTTGGGTACAGTCCCGAGTCACATGGAAGCAATGAGCGATAGGAGGGGTTTTGTCTCTCCCGGTATTGGGGGTTGATGTTGCGCTGTGCTCGATTGGCCGTAACAGGGAAGTCCCTGGCCAGGGCTGATTAAACATCTGCTGGTAAGTGTTACCAGTAGTTTCTCGACCCGTTATGAGCCTCACATCGGCATGACTTATCGGTTACTGGGGTCTGACGTTTACCACCCCTAGACTTGATATGCGACATATCAGACGAACAGACCGGACTGCACGGTAAGTGTTACTGGTTGGATTCACAGGAGTGTGAGCGGGCTTGCTCGTCGATCTTCTGATCGCTCAATACCCGGGTGGCCGTTACATTTGGCAGACCGCTTGCGGCTTGTGGGTGCTTGATATGATCATCATCTGCTGCCGGCGTATTGACGAGTCTTTAGAGTCCTACACAGAGGTTTCCTGGCTCAAGCGAAACGAAATAGGAGCGCATATGAGATATGTGCGGGACCGAGAATAATGCATGTATGTGATACCGTATTTCATTTTCGCGATGAATGTTTCGATTGGTTGTCTGCGATATAACCTAGTTGTCGAATCGAAGATTGATTCGATAAGTCGATACATTGTATACTAGTCGGTTATGTGCGACATGACCGGATCATTGAATCAAGTGTTGATTTAATGATTTAATGTATAATTATATATATGATATATTACTTTCCATTAACTAGTATTGGTTCACTTTAAAAGGATTTTCTCACTTGATGTGCACATTGTATATGTGATATATTTTTGTGTGCACTTGATTGTATCATGTTTGATGATACATGTTAACTTGAGTTTGTGTAAAGATTAAACCATGGTTATATGAATGGTTAGGGTTTTGTTTACTTATTCATTTATTTATTTTGATTATTGTTTTTCGAAAAGAAAATGGAAATGGTGGCTTTTCTTGTTTCTTTCATGAAGCTTCATGAAGAGTTGAAAGCTTGACCATTTTTGTTTTATTTCCTTAACCTAACCATTCACCTAACCCTAGTTTACTCTCTACACTTGACCATGGTTAGTATATGATAAGTATTCATATTATTTTCATTTTAAAAGATATACTTATCATATTCTATCTTCATCTTCTTCTTCTTCTTCAAGAAGAGAGCTTGCCACCATTAATGGCATCTTGAGAAAAAGAGTGAGAAATCCAATTCTAAGTGAACCCACTTTCTATTTCTTCATCCTCTACCTCTTGCTAAGTAGTATAGGGTGTTTTCTTCACAAGTTTCACGACTTGGTGAAGTTGGAGCTTGATCTTGAGTTGCCTCGACGTAGATCTTCTTCGGCATCGAAGCCGACGACCAACCCGCTCATTTCTCCGATGAAGCCGATGCTAGAATCCGAGATCCGATATGGACAGCGAGGGGATGTCTACGTGGAGCTAAGGAAGTGGAGAACCGGATCTACAAAGGTTGTAGCCTCTTTCTTTTAGTTAAATAGTTAACTAGTTTCACTTTTCGCCTAAACTCTAGTCAACGAATCCGTATTAGGGTTTCTCGGCACTTGTAAAATTTAAAATTGGCATGGTTGATGCCTTGTGAGACCTCATTAGCATGCCTAGGAACCCTACAGTGGTATCAGAGCCTAGCTAGAGCCTTAGGTGAAGTGTAGACGACGTTTGAAATCCGAGCGAACATCGAAACCCTAATCCAAAATGCTCTCTGGAAATTTTCTGAAAATTTGGATTTTTGTGAATTAAAAATATGCAGAAAAATAAGCAAGAGTTTGTAAGAGTTACTGTGAAATTCGAGTGGCTAAGTCCATCAAACCGCCGCGGTTCCGCGGCATGAGCTTGGCTCATGCGGCGGTTCCGCGGCCGTACTGTCTCCTTGTCCAATGAATTTTACACAGTAATTCCTATTTTGCAGTGCTATATTTTCTGGGTATTTTTATTATGACTAAAGAGTTGAGTATTCTGGGGTTGTATTGGGAATCAAAGATTCGATCGGATTATCAAATTTTGTCTGTGTGTTTTTCCGGATAATTTTAGAATATGTTAAAAAGTTCGACCGGATGTAAATACCCAATCTTTCCTCTGCCGGGAAATTTCCAATTGTTGGACTTATCCGTAGTTTAATGACGTTCTAAGTAGTGCAAGTAACGTGATGGTCCCTCTAGAAGACAACAAACCTTAACTCGATTATGTGACCGTCTTGAACTGCCCTTTGAACCTTAGGGTTTGAGGCAGTATGGCGTGCCACATGTGAGGCGTTGGCTTGACCCTTCTACGGCTGGACCGTTGGTACTGAGGCATGAAGTGAATGTCTTTGAACTTATTTCATGTGTTCAACGGTTTCGGGAAAACTTGGGTGTTCGAATGTTCGATCGGAAAGTTTAATATTTTCTATTTATCCGGAATGGGATACAATAATTGGAATTCACAAACAGTTATGAGATAACTGAATGAATGTTATAAATCTAGCGGTTTAGTCTCACTTGATATTGAAAAGAGTTTTCGATAATGAGACTAAAATGCGGGGTTTATAATTGTTAGGCATGTGATGTCTAAGTATTTCATTTGATTAGGCATGCGATGTCTAAAGAGGTTGCGGATTCCAACTGTTATAGTTTTACACTTTCTTTTCTGTGACCGTAAGTATAGTATGTAGTGGTATTGCCGATTGTCGTTGCTATACGTCGACGACAATCGGTGTATGCATACTTACTTACGTTGATGACATGTGATGTTATGTGTTGCTGGATATGTTATATTGGATCATCGTGTTTGAATAGCCGGGGGTTTTTATGTGAGATGAGTGTATTCATTTTCATTTATGTAAAAACTTGTATGTAATATTCTTTTATTGGGGCACTTCCAGGTTGTGGAAGATGTCACCGTTGATGTATATTATTTACTTTTCCGCATTAGGATAGACCCAAGGAGGGGAGCACAAGTAACCGGGTTCTAGGGTCCAGTGGGAGACCATCTCAAGGAGTCGAGTCCAGGTCTCCTAACCCTAGAATTGGTAGGGTTGCTTGCCGCTCTTGTAGGGGTCTAGGGGTGTGGGATTGGCTATTCATCATGACCGTGGAATCCGTGTTTTATACTGGCTCGTATTAAAAACACGGACGTCCTAGTATATCCAATATTTCATATGATGCTTTCTGCTGCGATATCTGTGATGTGATCATTTGATATATTCTGATGGATACAGTATATAGTATATATGATATATTATATAGACGTTACTTATGTTTTGCACCCGCACTAGCCCTTCCCTGCTCTGTCATTAGTTACCTAACCTAACGGTGCACGAGGGGACATCGAGACGAATGCGGATGGCATAAGTGTACGTCATATTTATCTGTGATGTTTAGGTGACTTAAATGATGGGACTTCATTAATGTGATTAATGAAAGAAAAGAAACTTAAAAGATGTTGTAGAATCAAATTTTAAATAAAAAGGGTAGCTACAGTTTTGCTTTGTATAGCGGTATATATGATATACCCTGCACCTTATTCGATGAGGAAAGGGCCGAAATCCCTTCACCGGGAGTGACCCCTTTAGCAATAACTGGCAGATGCTACACACTCGGTTTGACTTTTGATTGCTTCTATAGTTTCTGCTTTGCACAGTGATATATATGATATATCCGGCACCTCATTCGACGAGGAAAGGGCCGACGATCCCTTCACCGGGAGTGACCCCTTTAGCAAAACTAGAAAAGCCTCAAAATCACTCCATTTCAAAACTTCATTTGATTCAACAACGATATCAAGTTCATTACGCAATAGGTTTTCAGAAAAACCTGTCGTAGCCCTCCGTCATTTCAGATAAGTTGCATATAGTATTCGTGCTACATTTGTTGGCTTTCGTCAAGGTGTAGTGTGCGGTAGCTATGTACTGCTTATCTGCTGCATATGATGCGACTGGATTAGGGTAGTCGTACGGCTTTGTTGGCTTTCGTCAAGGGTCGTGCGGGTGGGTTTAATTCAGTCAAGAAATGTACGGGTTGAACTTGACTAGCGGGCTGTGGTTTGTTGGCTTTCGTCAAGGTCATAGCACGCTAGGGGCAAAAGCATTATCGGGAATTTCAAGTGTTGAAATTTGCAATGAGATTGCATACCTTCTATGAGATAGTTGGATCCCGATACGCACTGCGAGTAAGAGTTACTCCTGGGAGAGTTTTGCACATTATAATTAGTCGATCAAGTAGGTGTCTAGAAAGGTGTCAACGGGGTTACGCCTCTGGGAAAACGAGGTTTACTTTAATTAGGTCCGTGCGAAAGCACGGGGAACCTCCCTCAAAGTACCGACACTGGCCTGGCTGAAAGATTGGCGAAGTTGTAGGGTGTAATTAATCCCGGCTAGTTTTTCCTTTTAGGGTTTGAAGGAAGATTTGATAAAAACCAGTGGGAGCCATCCTGATTAGATAAGATAATAACCAATCTGATCTTGCAAGAGCATACGCTAAAGTGTTTTCTTCTCTCTCTCTCCAGGTAGCGACCATTTCATGCCCTAATCAAGATAATAATATGGATGTATTGACCGAACCCGCATGTTATACTGTGCTGGGGAACGTTGGTTCCGTTCTTTCTTATAAGAGTTATAGGACTGAACAGGATATAGGGGAATACCAGGATTCCCATGCCACCCGAATGAAGAAAGTACATGTTGATGCATTTTCTTCGGGTGTGTTCGTTACAGAGAACTGTTTCTCCATTTGCCCTACGTCCTGGGTATTAGATACCGGGTCAGGATCCCATATATGTAATCAGTTACATGGGCTAAGGAAAGTTAGAGAACTTGGAGAAGGTGATAAAGACATAAGAGTTGGAAATGGTGCAATTGTTGCAGCTAAGACTGTCGGGGAATATCACCTTGCATTACCAACTGGTAATACATTGGTTCTGAACGAATGCTATTACATGCCGAACCTGATATGAACATTATATCGGTTTCTTTGTTGAGTAAAGAGGGATATAATTTTGTATTACAGGACAATGTTATGAACATTTTCCGTAACCAAAAGTTGGTTGGATCAGGCACGTTGTGCAATGGCATTTATGTTCTAAATCAATCAACAGTTCTGAGCATAACAAACACACACAAGAGGAAGAGTTCAGAACTGAACGAATTCTTCTTGTGGCATTGTAGACTGGGTCACATTAATGCAACATGACTGGCTAAGTTGCATAAGGATGGATATTTGAAACCATTCGAATTTTCATCTTATGACACTTGCCAGTCATGTCTCAAAGGTAAGATGACCAAAACTCCGTTTACGGAACACGGAGAAAGAGTTACCGAACTCTTGGGACTAATACATAGTGATGTATGCGGTCCCATGTCTACACATGCCAGGGATGGTTCTTCGTACTTCATTACATTCACTGACGATCTCTCCAGATACGGACATGTGTACTTGATAAGACATAAGTCTGAAGCTTTTGAGAAATTTAAAGAATATAAACAAGAAGTCGAGAACCAAACCGGAAAAAGTATTAAAATCCTTCGATCTGATCGAGGAGGTGAATACTTGAGCAATGAATTCCTAGACTTCCTAAAAGAGAATGGGATTCTCTCTCAGCTGACTCCTCCATATACACCACAGCACAATGGTGTATCAGAACGGAGGAACCGCACCCTATTAGATATGGTGCGCTCTATGATGAGCACAGCTGAGTTACCTATTTCCTTCTGGGGGTATGCGCTTGAGACAGCCATACATCTATTGAATATAGTCCCTACCAAATCTGTGCCTACCACTCCATATGAGATATGGAAAGGAAAGAGACCATGTCTTAACTATGTTAAGATATGGGGTTGTCCAGCTTATGTCAAACGACAAAATCCGGACAAACTCGAGGCACGGTCTGTTCTATGCAAATTTATAGGATATCCCAAGAATTCACAAGGGTATATCTTCTACCACCCTGAGGAACAAAGAGTGTTTGTTTCTCGGCATGCCACCTTTTCAGAAAAGGAATTTCTTGAAAAAGAGATTAGTGGTCATGAGGTAGAACTGGAAGAGGTTCCAGCTGCAAAAGCTACAACAGAAGATCTGGTGGAACCAGAGAATTCTGTAGTTCCCAATGAACCCCAGCCACTCCGCCGATCTAGTAGGGTTCCTCACCCACCTGAGAGATACTACGGTTTTCTCATGGATGGTGGGAGCGAGGATTGCATCATGGAGGATGATGACCCAACTAGCTTCGAGCAGGCCATCACGAGTAGGGACTCAGTGAAATGGCTGGATGCTATGCGGTCCGAGATGGAATCCATGTACACCAATAAAGTATGGACTTTGGAAGTTGCTCCTGAAGGGGTAAAACCCATTGGGAGCAAGTGGATCTTCAAGAAAAAACTTGGTGTAGATGGGAAAGTGGAGACTTTCAAAGCTAGACTTGTTGCAAAGGGTTTTCGTCAAAGACCAGGTGTGGACTATGACGAAACCTTTTCTCCAGTGGCTATGCTTAAATCCATCCGGATCATGCTTGCCATCGCTGCATATCATGACTACGAAATCTGGCAAATGGATGTTAAGATCGCTTTTCTAAACGGTGATTTAGAAGAATGCGTGTACATGACTCAGCCAGAGGGCTTCGTAGACAGTGGGAGCAGCGGGAAGGTGTGCAAGTTGCTTAAATCCATTTATGGATTAAAGCAAGCATCGCGGAGTTGGAACATCTGCTTTGACGTCGTTATCAAAGAGTTTGATTTCGTCAAAAACCCAGATGAACCTTGTATCTACAAGAAGGTGGCAGAGTGTAAGGTTGTCTTCCTCGTATTGTACGTAGACGACATACTCTTGATAGGAAATGATATTCCTATGCTGCAATCGGTCAAGCTCTTCTTATCACAAAGATTCTCAATGAAAGATCTTGGTGATGCCTCCTGCATATTGGGAATTAGGATCTATAGAGATAGATCCAAACGGATATTGGGATTGTCCCAATCCAGGTACATTGACACCATACTAAAGAGGTTTAGTATGGAAGAATCCAAGCATGGGAACTTGCCCACGATCTCTGGAGTCACTCTCTCCAAAGAGATGTCTCCCAAGACTAATTTGGAGAGAGCTCGCATGCAAGGGATACCCTATGCTTCGGCTGTAGGCTCTATCATGTACGTGATGCTATGTACCAGACCCGATGTAGCATACTCACTAAGTGTAGTGAGCAGGTATCAAGCTGATCCTGGAGAGAGTCACTGGACAGCTGTGAAGAGCATTCTCAAGTACTTGCGAAGGACTAAAGAGATGCACTTGGTGTATGGTAACGGAGAACTCCAAGTGGAGTCCTTTACCGATTCGAGCTTCCAGAGTGATAAGGACGACTCTAAGTCGCAGTCGGGATTTGTCTTTATCCTTTACGGAGGGGCGGTTAGCTGGAAGAGTTCCAAGCAGGAAACCGTGGCAGACTCGACGATGGAGGCTGAATACATCGCTGCCAACGATACTGCTAAAGAGGCTGTCTGGATCAAGAAGTTCATTACTGAACTTGGTGTGGTTCCATCCATTGAGCATCCAATACCTTTGTATTGCGATAACAATGGAGCGGTGGCTTTGGCCAAGGAACCCAGGTCCCATCAGCGATCCAGGCATATTCTGAGGCGGTATCACCTGATCCGGGAGATTGTTGATCGCCGAGAGATCGAGATCAGGAGGGTTGACACAAAGAACAAGACGGCGGATCCACTCACGAAATCCATTCCCCAGATACAGTTTGAGAGACTCTTCGGGATGCTCGGTATGCGATACTACAGCAGCTGGCCCTAGTGCAAGTGGGAGATTGTTAGTTGTATGTATGCCCTAGAGGCCAGTATTGTACAGATGATGTATATTATATTGGATGCTTGGACATATATATAGAGATGACTTTCTTGCTCGATATGATAGTATGCTATCTGGTTTCTCTTTATCTTAACATGTACACTAGTCACTTTAAACTGTCTTACAGTTACATGTTGGTAAAGCCCTTAGGATGTGTACTTGACTACCTGGACTATGATGCAGATCATACTAATGGGGACATGGTAGTCCATAGGTACATCCTTCAAGGTCCCTAGTCGTGGGTGTATCGAGACGGGGCATCGATATACCAGTGTAGACTAGCGTATACGCTTCTCGACCCATGAGATAGGCGATGGATGATCCCATATCCATTGGTGTTTGACATCAGAGATGGTATACGGGTGCTCAGTGGAGACTGGGTACACTGGACGGACTCGCCGAGAACTCCCAGATGGTATTATACCTCACGTCAGATGGCAGTTCTCAGGTGACACTTGTGCAGGTTAGTCTGTAGACCCGAGATCGTCATAGAGTCTTGTGTGATTCCCACTGTGCTTTGATCTCCACCTTACCACGTCCATGAGGGCATGCAAAACGGTGGTTTTTGGGTACAGTCCCGAGTCACATGGAGGCAATGAGCGATAGGAGGGGTTTTGTCTCTCCCGGTATTGGGGGTTGATGTTGCGCTGTGCTCGATTGGCCGTAACAGGGAAGTCCCTGGTCAGGGCTGATTAGAGATCTGCTGGTAAGTGTTACCGGTAGTTTCTCGACCCGTTATGAGCCTCACATCGGCATGACTTATCGGTTACTGGGGTCTGACATTTACCACCCCTAGACTTGATATGCGACATATCAGACGAACAGACCGGACTGCACGGTAAGTGTTACTGGTTGGATTCACAGGAGTGTGAGCGGGCTTGCTCGTCGATCTTCTGATCGCTCAATACCCGGGTGGCCGTTACGTTTAGCAGACCGCTTGCGGCTTGTGGATGCTTGATATGATCATCATCTGCTGCCGGCGTATTGACGAGTCTTTAGAGTCCTACACAGAGGTTTCCTGGCTCAAACTAAACGAAATAGGAGCGCATATGAGATATGTGCGGGACCGAGAATAATGCGTGTATGTGATACCGTATTTCATTCTCGCGATGAATGTTTCGATTGGTTGTCTGCGATATAACCTAGTTATCGAATCGAAGATTGATTCGATAAGTCGATACATTGTATACTAGTCGGTTATGTGCGACATGACCGGATCATTGAATCAAGTGTTGATTTAATGATTTAATGTATAATTATATATATGATATATTACTTTCCATTAACTAGTATTGGTTCACTTTAAAAGGATTTTCTCACTTGATGTGCACATTGTATATGTGATATATTTTTGTGTGCACTTGATTGTATCATGTTTGATGATACATGTTAACTTGAGTTTGTGTAAAGATTAAACCATGGTTATATGAATGGTTAGGGTTTTGTTTACTTATTCATTTATTTATTTTGATTATTGTTTTTGGAAAAGCAAATGGAAATGGTGGCTTTTCTTGTTTCTTTCATGAAGCTTCATGAAGAGTTGAAAGCTTGACCATTTTTGTTTTATTCCCTTAACCTAACCATTCACCTAACCCTAGTTTACTCTCTACACTTGACCATGGTTAGTATATGATAAGTATTCATATTATTTTCATTTTAAAAGATATACTTATCATATTCTATCTTCATCTTCTTCTTCTTCTTCAAGAAGAGAGCTTGCCACCATTAATGGCATCTTAAGAAAAAGAGTGAGAAATCCAATTCTAAAGTGAACCCACTTCCTATTTCTTCATCCTCTACCTCTTGCTAAGTAGTATAGGGTGTTTTCTTCACAAGTTTCACGACTTGGTGAAATTGGAGCTTGATCTTGAGTTGCCTCGACGTAGATCTTCTTCGGCATCGAAGCCGACGACCAACCCGCTCATTTCTCCGATGAAGCCGATGCTAGAATCCGAGATCCGATATGGACAGCGAGGGGACGTCTACGTGGAGCTAAGGAAGTGGAGAACCGGATCTACAAAGGTTGTAGCCTCTTTCTTTTAGTTAAATAGTTAACTAGTTTCACTTTTCGCCTAAACTCTAGTCAACGAATCCGTATTAGGGTTTCTCGGCAGTTGTAAAATTTGAAATTGGCACGGTTGATGCCTTCTGAGACCTCATTAGCGTGCCTAGGAACCCTACAGGATCCTTACGTCTTACGGAGGAACAAACACTTAGGAATCCTCACGATTCCTAAGGAGAAAATACACCTACAAGATCCTCACGACTTGTAGGGAGGAATAACTTTGTGAGACCCTTACGGCTCATAAAGTCAAAAGCCTTAGTCGACAGGACCCTAACCCTGGTCGCTAAGCCACCTTTGTTCGACATCGACGGAGGCAGATGATGATTCACTCCTGGCAATATCCCAGTTGTTGCGGTGCTGATGCCAAAATCGGTGTCCAATTTCAGGTTTACGGCGGAAAGCCAGTAGGCCGCACATGCATATGAAATAGCCGAAATGATGGGGCAACTTGCAATAAAAAGCAGCAAGTAAAAACGTATGCACACGAAATAGCCGAAATGATTGGGCAGCTTGCAATAAAAAGCAGCGAGTAAAAAAAAAGTAAAAAAATAGCCGAAATGATTGGGCAATCGCGACTTTCGCGATGTAAAAAGCTAAAATAATAGAGCATCGCAGAAAGAAATAAAAAAATGAAAGAATGAAACTTTTGCCCTGCAGGTAAGTCCATAATGACCCCTGTATACAATCTGTGGGCATAAACAAAAAAAAGGGAAAAAAGGACTACATTTCCCCACCAGGCCGTCAGATCTCGATGACCACATCTACAGCCTAGAGACCAACAGCGGCGTTCCTCCTCATTCCAGCAGGACATGGACATGACATCACCAATCGGAGCCACGGCAAAGTCCCCAATTCCAAGACTCTACGGTTCACAGACAACCTAGAGTCAACAAACGACCTCCGTCGCGGAAACAAGTCAGCCAACGACCTCCGTCGCGGAAACAAGTCAGCAAATGACCTCCGTCGCGGAAACAAGTCAACAAATGACCTCCGTCTCGGAAACAAGTCAGCAAATGACCTCCGTCGCGGAAACAAGTCAGCAAACGACTTCCGTCTCGGAAACAAGTCAGCAAACGACCTCTGTCTCGGAAACAAGTCACCGAACGACCTCCGTCGCGGAAACAAGTCAGCCAACGACCTCCGTCTCGGAAACAAGTCTGCAAACGACCTCCGTCTCGGAAACAAGTCAACAAATGACCTCCGTCGCGGAAACAAGTCAGCCAACGACCTTCGTCTCTGAAACAAGTCAGCAAACGACCTCCGTCTCGGAAACAAGTCAACAAACGACCTCCGTCGCGGAAACAAGTCAGCCAACGACCTCCGTCTCGGAAACAAGTCAGCAAACGACCTCCGTCTCGGAAACAAGTCAGCAAACGACCTCCGTCGCGAAAACAAGTCAACCAACGACCTCCATCGCGGAAACAAGTCAATAAACGACCTCCGTTGCAGAAACAAGTCAGCCAACGACCTCCGTCTCGGAAACAAGTCAGCAAACGACCTCCGTCTCGGAAACAAGTCAACAAATGACCTCCGTCGCGAAAACAAGTCAGCTAACGACCTCCGTCTCGGAAACAAGTCAGCAAACGACCTCCGTCTTGGAAACAAGTCAACAAACGACCTCCGTCTCGGAAACAAGTCAGCAAACGATCTCCGTCTCAGAAACAAGTCAACAAACGACCTCCGTTGCGGAAACAAGTCAGCCAACGACCTCCGTCTCGGAAACAAGTCAGCAAACGACCTCCGTCTCGGAAACAAGTCAACAAATGACCTCTGTCCCGGAAACAAGTCAACCAACGACCTCCGTAGCGGAAACAAGTCAGCCAACGACCTCCGTCTCAGAAACAAGTCAGCAAACGACCTCCGTCGCGGAAACAAGTCAACAAACGACCTTCATCGCGGAAACAAGTCAACCAACGATCTCCGTCTCGGAAACAGGTCAACCAACGACCTCCGTCGCGGAAACAAGTCGGCCAACGACCTCCCCGTCGGAGCAATACTTCGACCCGGAAACAAGTCAACTCACCAACCACTTATGAGTCCTCTCGACTTGTAAGGGAAAAATCTCTTATAAGATCCTTACGACTTACAGAGGAACATACACTTAGAAATCCTCATGATTCCTAGGGAGAAAACACACCTACAAGATCCTCATAACTTGTAGGGAGAAATACCTTTGTGAGACCCTTACGGCTTATGAAGTCAAAAGCCTTAGTCGACAGGATCTTAACCCTGTTGGCTAAGCCACCTTTGTTCGACATCGACAGAGGCAGATGATGATTCGCTCCTAGCCATATCCCAGTTGTAGCGGTGCTGATGCCGAAATCGGTGTCTACTTTCAGATTTATGGCGAAAAGCCAGCAAGCCACGCATGCATACGAAATAGCCGAAATGATGGAGCAACTTGCAATAAAAACAGCAAGTAAAAATGTATGCATGAAAAATAGCCGAAATGATGGGGCAACTCGCAATAAAAAGCAACGAGTAAAAATGAAATAAATAGCCGAAATGATTGGGCACCGCAAAAAATAGCCGAAATGATAGGACAATCGCGACCTTCGCGATCTAAAAGCTGAAATGATAGAGCATCGCAGAAAAGGAAATAAAAAAAAGAGTTTTTAATTTATACCCTAAAGGTGATGTTCCATCACACCCTGTATACAATCCAAGAGCGTAAACAAATAAGTGATCACATTTCTCCCAGGTTTCATCAAAGAAAGGAGTTAAATCTCGACGGGCCACAAGCGACCTAGAGATCATCCCAACACTCGTCTCGTAACAACAGACACAACTTCAAGCAAAACAGAACAGCGGCAACTCCCAGTTCTATGGCTCGGCTATATACTAATCACTGAAAAGTCAAATCCCGATTCCGTGAAACGCGGATATAATCAGCAAAATTCCTGGTTACGTGGAACGCGGATAACGTCACTCTTTGACCCCATGGAAAACATCCAGAGCGGATCCTGGTCCTCGCAGAGCACGGCAGTAAACTGTTCATATCAGATTTTTGCATTTTTATACCGCCCAATTTTTATCATATTGTTTATCCGTAGGTACTCTTGAGCCATGTTTGCTAGTCAATTGCAGGATGCAGGTTCTCGGCTCTAAACGATGGAATTCATGGAAAAACACGACAAAACCCGGGTTCCTGCCAACCACTGAGAAAACACGGTCTCCGCTCTTCATCCGTATGTTGCCAGATACCAGTTTAGGAAAACAAAATGGCAAATCATTGCCACCTTCATGCACAAAGCACAATGGCAACACCAAGACCAAGAAATCTACACGGTGCTCAAGAAAATCATGACAAAAGATCCACCTTTTGGTCAACAGAAATTCTGGAAAAATCGTGAAGACAATTTGAGAAAATACATATACCAGAATAAAGTACTTGAAAAACCAGGGAAGCACAAAAAAGCAGACAGCCTAATTCCTCTATATGGCCGTGGAACCACGGCCAAAGGGGGGTCTAGGCCGCGGTTCCGTGGCCGTCCTGGCGCCAAAGGTGATGGTCTTTTGGGGGTAGTTTTGTCTTTTTACATGGGTTCAGAATTCTGCCCTAGGTTTTCAGTCTTCAGCCTATAAATACCCCAGAACCTTGTGAAGCCAAGGTGTTCATTTTCTTGTATTTTTAGGGTTTAGAATACTTGTTTCTTCTTCCTCTTCTCATCTCTTCTCCATTGAAAATCTTGTAGTGAGCTTTTGTGAGTGAAGAATGATGAATAAAGAAGAAGCTTTTTATCATGCTTGTCTTGTTCTTTAGGTAACTTGTTAATTGTTGTAATTTTCATTTGTTAACTTAGTTGTTGTTATTTCTTGTTGTTTCTTTCTTTTCTCTTTTCGTTTATCCTTAAAACAACCATGACGCTTACGCTTGATCCTTGCCAAGGTGAGGTCGCAAATAGCTAGTTGTTATCCTCTAACCTTCTTCTTTCTATCTTCCTCTTTTTGTGTTGTTTTCTTTTCGTTATGATGTGTGAGTAGTTTCATACTTGTTAGGATAGGATAAGGTTAGTTTTAGAGAAGGAAATCTCTCTCACTCTTTCCTTGCCCAATATCTTAAATCGACTCCCGCTAATTGAACCACAATCCGCTCCCTACGGCACCCTATCCTACATGATAGCGGTGATTCCGTATTGAGACCGGTTGTGGTTGAATTAACCGGAGGTTATGGCTAAGAACCAAGAACGGACTGACAAGCACCAAAAGAAAGAACTTAAGCGTTGGAAAGCCTAGCTTATACTCGCAAGTTCCTTCCTAGTCGTGCTAATCCCCGTTGTTGCCGATTACCGTAACACCGATATTAAGAGTGGCAACGAAAGAGGTGAGCGACTCCTAACTCAAACTAACCAAATCCTAACCCTAACAAGCTCTCTTTACATATCACTTTAATACTTAGATAATCACAAACAAATCTGGACTCTCGGACTTAACTCGTCAAAAAAACACATAGAAAAAGATTCCCATCTCCCTGCGGACGACCCGTACTCAACCGGCTAGCTACGTGCGAAACCGTTTGATTGCGGTAATTAACTAAGCTTGAACATGCAGAACCTCTAACAATCAAATGGCGCCGTTGCCGGGGAGACGGTAGTTTATTTCTTTGTGTAATTTCGGGTTAACTTGTGAATATAAATATAACCGAAAAACAAAAAAATATATATACATTGTAAAAAACCATCTTGTTATTTTTGATTGGTTTTGTGCAAGTATGCAGGAAAATACGAAATTTAAGTTCAGTGCCCGAGACGTGGGATAATACAAAATTCAAGTTCAGTGCCAAAGACGTGGGAAGATAGACCCACATTTCGCGGCTACACCGCGACGGATCAAAACCAAGCAAACGGTCTACTGAAAGATTCTGGAACAGTTTCAGTGAGCAAATCCAGATTCAGGGTCTTAAAAACAGCAGAGGACACCCAAAACAGCCCACAGAAGAATTCCAGAACCCTAAGTCCACTATATTGCCGCGGAACCGCGGCATAAGCAAGCTTAGGCCGCGGAACCGCGGCCACTTGGTGGAATCAGGGTTCCATTTTCTCTGTAAGTTTCTATCTCCTCTCTCCCACACCTCTGGACTCCAATAAACTGTGTTTTCTGCAGCTTTCTTTGCGCAAATTCTCTTCCCCCTTCCAATAAACTGTTCTTGTGCAGGATTCTTTGCGCCGCGCTTAAAAAAAATAAAAATTGTTTGCAGTTGATTTGTTACCGCTTTGCATTCTTTTAATATGGACTTAAGGGGCTTGAAACCAATTCAGATTGGGTGGGGATTTCATCACCCTTCCCAGGACCCCAAAAATCACAAAAGCATATGCATTGCCCATTGTAAATTAAAAAATACTAGACTTCAGCCCTAAGGACTTCGTGCTCATTAGGAGAAGTTAAACCGTGTTTAGAACCTCGCTTAACGGTATATTGTTTACGGGGTGTTTAGGAAAGTGTTAACGGCGCAACCGCCAAAAGAGAAAGGGTTACTTAATTAAGGAACTTCGCGAAAGCGTTGGAAAACCTCCCCTTATCTCTGCACTTACCTGGCCTCGTGATCACTGTATCTTAAGCCCGTTTCTCGACACAGTTTTACTTCGACAATCAAGTTCTGGAGCAGGTCTAGCAGACCTAGGTGACCCTAGATCTAGGTGTGATTGTGTATATCTTGTTTGTGATTACTTAAGCCGTATATCCGTACATATCTTTGTAAAGTTCTTTCTAAAAAAAAGAAAAAAGAAAAAAATCAAAAACTTTTATAAAAACTTGCCCTTTGTCGCCAAACTCCATTCCTTACCCACCAACCATCGCACTTCTCCATTGACGTTCTCTTACCCTCACCTTCTCCGTTTTGACTATACTAAACCTGTTTAGTGTATGTCCGCTTGGACTCGGGACCCTAGCGCCCGTCTAGTCCGTGTTTCGTTAGTCGCTACCGACTACGCGATCGACCCAGACGTCGAAACTCCGTCCACGCCTCTTTCACCTTTACCTTTGCCGGCCAACTCCGACGTTGACCGGAATTCTGTTCATACTTCTTCACTTTCACCTTCACTTTCACCAACCTCTTCTTCCGCGATGTCGGGATTTAATCCGAACATCTCTTTGACCACCCCTGGATTGGCTCCACCTCCTACAGAGACCAATAACCCACCACACCCGCCTGTTGTAGCGCCACCGCGAATTGCGCTCCAGGACCGTTTCTATCCCACCCGTTCTGCACTCCCCACCTGCCTTTCTCTTCCACCGGCCAATGGGGATAATTTTGAAATTAAGCTCCACTTCATCAACATGCTTCCATGATTTCATGGGCTTGAATCTGAAGATGCCTATATCTTCATCAATAAATTTCAAAACGTTTGTGCCATGATGAAAACCACCCAACTGTCGGACGATGATATACGTCTACGAGTCATTCCATTCACTTTATGCGATCTTGCGGAAAAATGGCTGTATAGCACCGCTTCCCATTCCATAACCAGTTGGGACGAGTTTGTTAAAGCGTTTCTCAAAAAGTTTTATCCGAATCACAAAACCGCAAGGATCCGTAATGAAATCAATCAATTCTCCCAGCTTCCTTCTGAACCCTTCTGGAAGTGCTTTGACCGGTACAAAGACCTTCTTGTTCAGTGTCCTCACCACGGTATAGAGAAATGGAAACTCTGCCAAACCTTATACGAGGGCCTGAACCCAGCAACGAAGCAGTTGTTGGAAACCATCTGTCAGGGCCACTTCCTATCCAAATCTGACGAGGAAGCGTGGCAATTCTTTGACGACCTTGCGGAGCAAACGCTACAATGGGAGAGCACGAGACTGACTTCTTCTTCTTCTTCTACCTCCACTTCCACCGGTCAGTCTAGGGTAGGAATTCACCAACTCGATATCTCTATTGCGATGAAAGCTGAAATGGCTGCAATAACGAGAAAGCTTGAAGCAATAGAGAGCAAATTTTCTTCTCCTGCTCCTAGCCCTGTTCTTCCTCTTCATACCATTTGCGCTTGTTGTTCCGATCCTTCTCATTTAACCGAAGAGTGTCCTTACAATTCTCATCTCAAGGACAGGATCAGGTTAATGCTGCATTTCAGCAAAGACCAAGGAATGATCCGTACTCTTCCACGTACAATCCCGGTTGGAGGAACCACCCCAATTTCGCCTGGAATCAGAATCAGCATCAATTCCAGGGCAACAATTTCCAAAGGCCCCCTCCACCGCAACAACAAGCGCAACAACAAACTCAACATCAATTTCAGCAGCCCTTCCAACCCCAACCTTTTCAAAATCAGACGAACAACTTTGCACCCAACAATTCTTTTCCACCAAACAACTTTGTTCCGTCAAACAACGATAAGGTTTCCTCGCTCGAACGAAGTCTGGAGGCGTTCGTCAAACAATCGACACAATTCACCGCAAACATCCAGTCTTCCATTCAGTCCTTAGTGCAACACACTGCCGCACACGGGCAAAGCATCAAGACAATCGAGGCCCAGATTGCACAGCTGAATGCGGCCTTAAGCGAGCTAGAGAAGGGGAAGCTCCCGTCCCAGCCACTCCTAAATCCCGGTCACCCACATAATGTACATGTTGCTCTTGAACAACAGAACCATAATGTGAGTGCCGTGACCACACTGAGATCAGGAAGGATACTGCAGAACAACATTGGCACACGGATCAACAATGACACCCCGGCCACCGCTTCTTCTTCTTCTTCTTCGTCGTCTTCGTCTTCTGAGCCTATTCTCCATTCTTCAAAAGGCTCTCCTTCTTCTCCTTCTTCTGCTCTGAACGGACCCACTTCTCACTCCACGAAAACACCTATTCTGGGATCCGTTCCAACTCCACAATCTCCTCCACAAGAATTAGACTCAACCAATTTTAAAAATGTCCCATTTCCAAACCGGTTGAGGTCTAATAAACAAAATCCACATATGGAGAAGATTTTGGAGTTGTTTAAGCAAGTTAACATTAACATTCCTCTTTTAGATGCTGTCCAACAAGTCCCGTCCTACGCGAAAATCTTAAAGGACTTGTGCACGAAAAAGAGGAAGTCTCAGGTACCCAAGAAAGTTTTCTTGGCTAGTGCTGTGAGTGATGCCCTTACCCAATCTTTATCACAAAAACGGAAAGACCCTGGCTGTCCTACGATTTCCATTACCATTGGGGCTAAGAACATCAACCGCGCACTATTAGATCTTGGTGCCAGTGTTAACTTGCTTCCATACTCAGTATATGAGCAATTAGGTGTAGGAGAGCTGAAACCCACACACTGCACTCTCCAAATGGCCGACCGATCGATCACCCATCCTAGGGGTGAGCTAGAGGATGTGTTAATCAAAGTCGGGGACTTCATATTCCCCGTTGACTTCATTTTATTAGACACACAGCCTGTAGCTAACCCCCGGAATCAAATTCCGGTGATACTCGGTCGCCCATTTCTTGCAACCTCAAATGCTGTGATCAATTGTCGCAATGGTTCGATGAACCTCTCTTTTGGTAATATGACAATTGAACTCAACATTTTTAGGTTGGGGAATCAGCCCACCGAACCTAATGCTCATATATTAGATGTTTGCTCGATCCAGGAGATCATCCCAGAAGAGTGTGAATTCGAGGAGTTTCTGTTTGACCACGATAACCTTGACGCCACTAGTGCGTTTCTCTTCGAACCTGCTGCTGTTTCTGCGCCCGACAACGACTACGAGTGTTTCACGTTCTCGAACGATCTTAGCCATTCACCACCCGAGTTTGAATCCTTCGACTTTCCGGATGAGTTACCTGAACCATCCAACTCGGTCGCTTACACTCGTTTTGAACCTTTGCTGGAGTCCTTTGAGTTCGAAACCTTTTCTCCAATCCTACCTTCAATCGTTTCACCTCCAATTCTCGAACTCAAGCCTTTGCTGTCTCACCTTAAGTACGCTTACTTAGGTGAGAACGAGACCCTCCCGGTTATCATCTCGGCTTCTCTAGCTCCAGAGCAAGAGAAAGCTCTTCTTTCAGTCTTGCACGGCAATAGGCAAGCTTTTGGCTGGTCCATGGCGGACATCAAGGGGATTAGTCCCCTGATCGTTGAGCATCATATTCACCTGATGGATGATGCCAAACCAGCCCGGGATCCACAAAGACATCTCAATCCAGTCATGAAAAAGGCTGTGAAGAAGGAGATCGTCAAATGTCTGGATAGTGGTATCATTTACCCTATCTCTGATAGCCAATGGGTTAGCCCCATTCACGTTGTCCCCAAGAAATCAGGTATCACGGTCATAACCAACGAGGCGAATGAGTTAATCCCTACTCGCACCCAAACTGGGTGGCGAGTATGCATCGATTACAGAAAACTCAACGCCGCAACGCGGAAAGACCACTTTCCGCTACCTTTCATTGACCAGATGCTTGAACGATTGGCCGGACATGAGTACTACTGCTTTCTTGATGGCTACTCTGGCTATAATCAAATTCCCATCGCCGAAAAAGACCAGGACAAGACCACTTTCACTTGTCCTTTCGGCACGTTTGCATATCGTCGCATGCCCTTTGGGTTATGCAATGCGCCCGCTACCTTCCAGCGGTGTATGATGGGAATTTTCTCAGACATGGTGGAAAAATTTCTGGAGATTTACATGGATGACTTCTCCATCTTCGGCGATTCCTTTGACGAGTGTCTGCTGCATCTCGACGCTGTCCTTACCCGATGTAAGGACAAGAACCTCACTTTAAACTGGGAGAAGTGCTACTTCATGGTGTGCGAAGATATTGTCTTAGAACATATCATCTCGCAGAAAGGCATTGAGGTAGACAAAGCAAAGATTGAGGTCATTTCCAATCTCCCTCCTCCCCGATGCGTCAGAGATATCCGAGCCTTCCTTGGCCACGCCGGTTTCTATAGACGGTTTATCAAGGACTTTAGCAAGATTGCTAGGCCCTTGACTCTTCTACTGGCCAAGGACACGCCATTCGACTTCAACTCGAGCTGTGTGACTGCTTTTGAATCATTAAAACGCTCACTCACTTCTGCTCCCGTTCTCTCTTCTCCTGACTGGACGCACCCATTCGAGATCATGTGCGATGCATCCGACTTTGCCATCGGTGCTGTCCTTGGACAACACATCAACAAAATGCCGCACGTAATCTATTATGCCAGCCGAACCCTGAACGACGCCCAACTCAATTATACAACAACTGAGAAGGAATTCTTGGCTGTTGTATTTGCTTTAGAAAAGTTCAGGCCCTACCTCATCGGCTCTCCAGTCATTGTCTACACAGACCATTCTGCTCTGCGCCATCTTTTTGCGAAGAAAGATGCCAAATCTCGGCTTATACGTTGGATCCTCTTGCTTCAAGAGTTTGACCTTGTCATTAAGGACAAACGAGGATGTGAAAACGTCGTTGCCGACCATCTCTCACGACTTCCTTCTTCGCCGTCGCTTCCAATCCCGATCAATGACGTTTTCCCGGATGAACAGCTCTTGACAGAATCTCGCGAACCCTGGTTCGCAGATATTGTGAACTATTTGGCCACAGGGTTACTACCAACTGAATGGTCAAGTCAGGACAGACTTCGCTTTTTATCCCAAGTAAAACACTATTACTGGGACGAACCGTATCTGTTCAAGTACTGTCCCGACCAGATTATTCGTCGGTGTGTCCCCGATGATGAATTCAAGAGTGTGCTGTCGTTTTGCCACGACCAAGCATGTGGCGGGCATTTTGGCCCTAGAAAGACAGCTGAGAAGATCTTGCAATGTGGTTTCTACTGGCCACAACTCTTCAAAGACGCTCATGACTATTGCAAGACTTGCTCCCGGTGCCAACACATGGGCCGGATATCCTGGAGGAACGAGATGCCGCTCCAACCAATCTTGGTTGTGGAGATTTTCGACGTTTGGGGGATAGATTTCATGGGGCCGTTTCCCAGCTCTTTCGGGAACTTGTACATCCTTCTCGCTGTTGATTACGTCTCTAAATGGGTCGAGGCTGTGCCCAGCCGGACTAACGACAACAAGGTTGTCGTTAGGTTCCTTAAAGAAAACATTTTCTCCCGTTTTGGGCACCCCCGAGCGATCATTAGCGACAATGGAAGTCATTTCTGCAATAAGACTTTCGAGGCATTAATGCGGAAGTATTCCATTAATCATAAGCTATCCACACCCTATCACCCCCAAACCTGTGGTCAAGCCGAAGTCTCAAATCGGCAGATCAAGCAGATACTGGAGAAGACGGTTTCCAAGAACCGTAAGGATTGGTCGCTGAAACTAACTGATGCCCTTTGGGCTTTTCGAACCGCTTATAAGACCGACCTTGGCATGTCTCCCTATCGGCTTGTATACGGAAAAGCTTGCCACCTTCCTGTCGAAATAGAGCATCGCGCATTTTGGGCGATAAAGGAGCTGAATCTGTCTCTAGAAGATGCGGGCAGCCATCGGAAGCTGCAGTTGAACGAACTGAGCGAGCTTAGGGACGAAGCTTACGATAACGCGGTTGTCGTTAAGAATCGAACGAAGGTGTTTCATGATAAACACCTTTTGCACAAAACCTTCGTACCTGGTCAGCAGGTACTGCTTTACGACACCCGACTTCACTTCCATCCAGGAAAGCTCCGATCTCGCTGGAAAGGGCCGTATTTTGTGCGGAATGTGTATCCGCATGGCGCTGTGGATTTGGAAAATCCAAAGGACGGTTCACTCTTCAAAGTGAATGGACATCGACTTAAACTGTACCTTAGCGCCGAACCAACAGAGGAGCTCCTATTCTTACAGGAGCTGGTTTACCCTGCATGATCTTCCTCTGCCTACCTCCAAATTTCGGTTATCCAGCCACGAACAGCGGACACTGTTCCAAATAAGTTTGGGGGTATGTATATACCCTTTTGTACATTTGTGTGGATATTCTTTTCCATTTTTTTGCTCTTTTTCTTTTCTTTAAAAACCAAAAACAAAAAAAAAATGTGTATAGCTAACCGACAATTTTTGACCCTTCAAATGATCCCTTCATGCAATGACAGTGAGGACACTGTCCAGTTTAAGTTTGGGGGTACGCTCGGTACGCATTTCTTACCTTCGCATTCATTTGTATATTTTGCATTTGCATACATATTTAAAATCCACAAAAATCAGAAAATTTTCTAAAAACATAAAAACTTTTTTGTCAAGTTAGCTAGTAGGAGGACTCTGATTCAACATTTCGACGGTTTTGTTTGATAAAATAAGAATAACTAAATCTTATGTTTAGATTTTGAAAACCTGAAAGATGACTCTCCTTTGAAATTAACTATAGTTGATATACGTCTTTACATTACACTACACGTGTCGTGAGTTTTGGAAACTAGAAGACAAGTCTTTTATGTCTAAAAACGTTTAAATGGATCAAGGATTTTCTGAGGATCAAATAGGTTTGTTCTGAAATAAGTAATATCAAGAATAGTTTATGAAGTGAAGTGAATATGTAGGAATGTTATCGATGCCCTAATTGGAACTAAGTCTGAAAAATAACCCATCTGAAACTTGATTGGAATGATTACACACCGAACCCACTAAACACGTCTTTTATCCAAAAAAAATAAAATAAATGAACTGCCAGCTATATCTCCATTCATATTGAATCATCATGATTTTCACGCCAAACTGTCTTTTGTTTTTGGACCTAGGTAACTTGAGTAATTAAGTCCGCTGGGGTGTTTCTACACCTAATGCCCTAAAACCAACTGGTTTGGGTGCATTGGCCCAAAGCTCGCTAAGAAGCCTAGAAAGTCCAGATTAAAACAAAGTCAAGCAAGTGTTCTCTCCGAGTTAAAATTCCTAACGGTTCTTTGTGTGAGAATAATCTTGATAAAAGACGGGTTTTTATAAAAATTTTAGCGGAGATATGAAGGTTTTATTCTATGATAAAGACTATTGCACGTTCACAGAGGTGTGTATGAAATGAAAACAAGGAAAATGTGGAGTGAAAAATAAGATCTAGTTTCCTGTTAAGGAAGAGAGAAATTCTGAAGTTGAAACTTTTACTGGAAAAAGAAACTTGAAGAATGCTTAACTCTTTATAAAACTTATGTGATCCTTTTAAAAATTTTATCCGGGCTTAATTGTGTGATATGATGACTTTATTCGATCCTTCTGGAACTTATCGACACTATTTGCACTGCACGTAAAGACATATAAATTCTGTAGTTAAATAAGAAGCGAGGTGTGAAAAATAAGGGTTCGATCGTCTAGACTTAGGATAATAGAATTGTTATTTTCTGAAACAAAACTATAGGGTTTGAATCTTAGTTATTTTACAAAACTAGCTTGACCGGATTTTGTGGGTAGTATCAGCTGAAAACCCTCAGAAGACAACACTCCTCCTACTAGGGACACCTAGAGGTTTAATGGCTTGTTGCATATGCTCAGTGCAATCGCGTTCCCTGCGAAAGTGAGGTTAGGAAATTTTTTGTGAATAAATTGGCTTTGCTCGGGACGAGCAAATGATAAGTTTGGGGGTATTTATTCATATCAGATTTTTGCATTTTTATACCGCCCAATTTTTATCATATTGTTTATCGGTAGGTACTCTTGAGCCGTGTTTGCTAGTCAATTGCAGGATGCAGGTTCTCGGCTCTAAACGATGGAATTCATAGAAAAACACGACAAAACCCGGGTTCCTGCCAACCACTGAGAAAACACAGTCTCCGCTCTTCATCCGTATGTTGCCAGATACCAGTTTAGGAAGACAAAATGGTAAATCATTGCCACCTTCATGCACAAAGCACAATGGCAACACCAAGACCAAGAAATCTACACGGTGCTCAAGAAAATCATGACAAAAGATCCACCTTTTGATCAACAGAAATTCTGGAAAAATCGTGAAGACAATTTGAGAAAATACATATACCAGAATAAAGTACTTGAAAAACCAGGGAAGCACAAAAAAGCAGACAGCCCAATTCCTCTATATGGCCGCGGAACCACGGCCAAAGGGGGGTCTAGGCCGCGGTTCCGCGGCCGTCCTGGCGCCAAAGGTGATGGTCTTTTGGGGGTAGTTTTGTCTTTTTACATGGGTTCAGAATTCTGCCCTAGGTTTTCAGTCTTCAGCCTATAAATACCCCAGAACCTTGTGAAGCCAAGGTGTTCATTTTCTTGTATTTTTAGGGTTTAGAATACTTGTTTCTTCTTCCTCTTCTCATCTCTTCTTTATTGAAAATCTTGTAGTGAACTTTTGTGAGTGAAGAATGATGAATAAAGAAGAAGCTTTTTATCATGCTTGTCTTGTTCTTTAGGTAACTTGTTAATTGTTGTAATTTTCATTTGTTAACTTAGTTGTTGTTATTTCTTGTTGTTTCTTTCTTTTCTCTTTTCGTTTATCCTTAAAACAACCATGACGCTTACGCTTGATCCTTACCAAGGTGAGGTCGCAAATAGCTAGTTGTTATCCTCTAACCTCCTTCTTTCTATCTTCCTCTTTTTGTGTTGTTTTCTTTTCGTTATGATGTGTGAGTAGTTTCATACTTGTTAGGGTAGGATAAGGTTAGTTTGAGAGAAGGAAATCTCTCTCACTCTTTCCTTGCCCAACATCTTAAATCGACTCCCGCTAATTGAACCACAATCCGCTCCCTATGGCACCCTATCCTACATGATAGCGGTGATTCCGTATTGAGACCGGTTGTGGTTGAATTAACCGGAGGTTATGGCTAAGAGCCAAGAACGGACTGACAAGCACCAAAAGGAAGAACTTAAGCGTTGGAAAGCCTAGCTTATACTCGCAAGTTCCTTCCTAGTCGTGCTAATCCCCGTTGTTGCCGATTACCGTAACACCGATATTAAGAGTGGCAACGAAAGAGGTGAGCGACTCCTAACTCAAACTAACCAAATCCTAACCCTAACAAGCTCTCTTTACATATCACTTTAATACTTAGATAATCACAAACAAATCTGGACTCTCGGACTTAACTCGTCAAAAAAACACATAGAAAAAGATTCCCATCTCCCTGCGGACGACCCGTACTCAACCGGCTAGCTACGTGCGAAACCGTTTGATTGCGGTAATTAACTAAGCTTGAACACGCAGAACCTCTAACAATCATGAACCCGTGTGAAGCATCCAGAGCGGAGCCTGGTCCTCACCAAGCACGGCAGTGAACCCGTGTGAAGCATCTAGTGCAAAATTCCCGGTTACGTGGAACGCGGATAACGTCACTCTTTGACCCCGTGGAAAACGTCCAGAGTGGATCCTAGTCCTCGCAGAGCACAGCAGTGAACCCGTGTGAAGCATCCAGAGCGGAGCCTAGTCCTCGCCGAACACGGCAGTGAACCCGTGTGAAGCATCTAGTGCAAAATTCCTGGTTACACGGAACGCGAATAACGTCACTCTTTGACCCCGTGGAAAGCGTCCAGAGCGGATCCTGGTCCTCGCAGAGCACGGCAGTGAACCCGTGTGAAGCATCCAGAGCGGAGTCTAGTCCTCGCCGAACACGGCAGTGAACCCGTGTGAAGTATCTAGTGCAAAATTCCTGGTTACGTGGAACGCGGATAACGTCACTCTTTGACCCTGCGAAAAATGCCCAGAGCGGAGCCTGGTCCTCGCCAAGCACGGCAGTGAACCCGTGTGAAGCATCCAGAGCAAACACCGGACCGTGGAGTCCTTAAAATCCACGGACTATGATGTCCTTAACCTCGACCGTGATGTCTTAAAACTAACAATCAACCAACCTGATTCCATACCGGTGCCACCTCGGTTTAGGGGTACATCTCTTCACTCCTTTGATAGCTGGCGTTGTAATTCCTCAACGTCTTCAAAGAGGTGACGGGTCCCCGCAACCAAACATCAGACTGTGGAGTCCTTAAATCCTCGGACTATGACGTCCTTAACCTTGAACATGATGTCTTAAAACTAACATCGGACTGTGGAGTCCTTAAATCCTCGGACTATGACGTCCTTAACCTTGACCGTGATGTCTTAAAACTAACATCGGACTGTGGAGTCCTTAAATCCACGGACTATGACGTCCTTAACCTTGACCGTGATGTCTTAAAACTAACATCGGACTGTGGAGTCCTTAAATCCATGGACTATGAGGTCCTTAACCTTGACCGTGACGTCTTTAAACTATGATACCTTGAGCGAACCCTGACCCCGTGAAACACGGATAAGGGCGACCACATCCAGCACTTGCAGGTCCTCACGACCTGTAAGGAAGAAAACTATCTTGTGAGATCCTTACGACTCTCAAGGGAAAAACCACTTAAGAATCCTCACGATTCTTAAGATGGACTTACACCTATGGGATCCTCTCGACATGTAGGGAGAAAATCTCTTTATGAGATCCTTGTGGCTCATAAAATACAAAAGATTTAGGAAGCAGATCTTAACCCTGAATCCTAAGCCACCGCTGCCCTGCAAGGAGATCAAGATAAATTGTCCGCAAGACACATTCAATGAAAAGAGACACGCCATTAAAAAGAAAAATGTATCTTTTATTCATAAGCCAAAATGGATACAAGATACAATTCATGAAGCAACAAAAAGAAGATACTCTCATCCATGAGTATCTACAAAAAAAAAAGAAAGGAAAAGATACAGGTCTTCAAGCCGGCGGGCGATGTAGCAATTTTACCAGCTCATCGTTTTGTTGCTGAGCCACGGCTTCATGATGCAAGATCTCCAGAAGACGAGCCTCCGCCTGAGCTTGCTGAGCCTGATACGAAGCAAGCCGAGCTTCAAGCTCTTTCTCGGTGGCCTTATGAGCCTCGACCCTTTCACGAGTGAACGTGACAGCTTTATCGATGGCCACCACCTCCTTGATAGACTCTTGAAGCACCCGCCAAAGTTCATATGCTTTGTTGGCCTTAGCGGTAAGATTAGCGTGAAGCTCGCTCAACGCCTTGGAAGCTAGCTCCCTCTCCGAGAATTTGCGGCCAAGCCTCTTCTCGCATGATGTCATATTTATCGTGCACCGTGCTATCAGACCTCGCAACTCCGCTTTTGCAGCCACGGCTTTTTAGGAAAGGCGAGAACATTCAAGGGCATGCAAGCAAGCCTCCACCTGCCGACAGAACTCTACCCAGACTCGCACCACCTTTTCGTTATGGTAGGTGGCAAGAAAAGGAAGAGAACCGTTAGCTTTGGCAGCAAACGCTTCAGCTGTGGTCGCGCTGCCAG
Organism: Agapanthus africanus; assembly: GCA_030015575.1. Taxonomy (NCBI): domain Eukaryota; kingdom Viridiplantae; phylum Streptophyta; class Magnoliopsida; order Asparagales; family Amaryllidaceae; genus Agapanthus; species Agapanthus africanus. The sequence continues at coordinate 690,736,140 of CM057340.1, forward strand.
CACGGAGCTCCTCAATCAAAGATGATAAGGAGACAAGGCTTAATTGGGCCAAGCATTCTGGAGCCCGCAAAGCATAAGGGCCGGGCGGCATCACTATGCGCGATTCCAACGCCGTGGAGACTGGCAGGGCTGTTCAAATTTGAAAGATGTCAATAAAATCCTTAAGCGCAGAACGAATGGGATTATAACAAAATTTCTCTTACCGACAATCATACAAGTAGGAGCTGAAGGTTTCCCTGGCCCTTCAACGACCTCGACCTCGTCGTCAGCTTCCAAAACTATAAGAGACATCAACGTCATTTCGCAAGATGGTAACAATGCCATGGTAAAAAAAAGTAATGATGACGAATAACGCTAACCTTGCCCAGAGGAAAGGACAATACGCTGAGGGGAGATCGCCTGTGGAGCTGCCATCTCCAACAAACGCTGAAATGACTGTTGAGGCGACAGATCAGCGATAGTGGCCGCCAAACCGCGCAGTTCTGGGAAAGATAAAAGAGTTCAGACCATGGAAGGGTTGCTAATTTAAAATGCAGAGGGTTACCTTCAACACTTCTCCCGTTTTGAGTCGGGGGGATAGCGGCTTCGACAGCCTCTGCCAGAACCGCGGGCCCTAACAAAGGGAAGGTAGTCCCGACTACCTCCATCTCAGCCCCCGGGCCTCCTTCGGGAAGAGCCGTGGGAGCGATGACCTCCAAAGGAGCCTCCCCTAAAGGGGCAATCACTCTCGGATCAAGAACCACCTCTGGAGGCTCTACCATGAGAGGAGCAGCCTCATCAGCCCCCTCCACATCGAGCAATACTTCATTGGGGATTTCGGCAGGCGCCAACTTCAATGAGCCCGTAGGGAGCTCCCCCAGCGTCGAAGATTTTGCACAATTCAGATAAAGATAAGGATACATATGTACAGGCATAAATAATCCGAAAAACTACATAAAAGAACCACAACGTACCGATGCGCAAGGAAGCCTTCAGTATAGCTTCTTCAAGTTGCTGCTCCTTCTCAAGGAGACGTGCTCGCCGGGGCTCAAGGGTAGACTCATGACCGCCGGTCCGCAAAGAAAGTGTGTCCGCTGCGTCTTCTGAAACGGCCTGCTTCAAAGCCCTTTCCTCTCATTCCTCCAAAGGACCGATAAACCGCCGCCGAATCCACGAGGGGTCTTCATAAAAGATTACAGCAGGATAGGGCTTCTTCTGAACCCTGGCATTATGAGACTCGTCTTTGGAGCGCCGTATGGCCTCGGCCAACTGTGCGGCCTCTTCATCAACCGAACTCGGAAAAAGAAGTCCAGCGTCTGACTCTGGCATGGCTAATGGTTCGTCTTCAAGAATAGGCTCAGACTCCGCCAAAGAATCGAGCAAATTGGTGGCTACTTTCCTCCGCCGTTTAGATCCAGAGCTGGCCGCCGAGGATGACCGCTTCCTCCCTCGCGGAGCCTTAGGGCGGCGCCGACCCACATCACCCTCAACACCCTCATCCCTATTGCCCTCGCCCGGTGCCACGACCGAGGATGACACTGCCATTGTCAATGCCACGGGGGGCGGTGCTGCCACAGGCGGTGATGCTGCTACTGGGGCCCGTCTACCCCGCGATCGGAAACCCAGGGGCATACCATCCGTTGGAGTAAATTCTACCCCTGAGTCCCCTGGGATGAGCGCAATGCCGGTATCCCTTAGAGGGAAGTGGACCGGAGCCATCGGTCGCAGCTTAGCTCCCGGAACCTGAGGAGGGGCGTCGTGACCAAGAAGCACCCTTCTTTCCTCAAGAATAATTGGGTTGATCCGATGAAGATACCAACCCGTAAATGAGCCCACGCTCCATGGCATGTACTCAGCTTCTGGGACCATGAAGTGAGGGCCGGTGTTTAGCCTCATGAAATGATGAGCGGCATCGTGGACGGCATCGAGCGAAGGGATCGGGACGACCATGAAAGCCTCAAAAGGAACGCCCTGGTCGTATCCAAGCTGTCGGGCAAATCGATGCGGATTGTACCGCATGAAAAGAGCTGCACTGTCCTGGCGAAACACCAAGTAGCCCGGTCTAATTATATACAAGTGCGCAGCCTCCCGGGGCTTCAAAGAAGGTACGTTGTCTTTTGACCGGTCCCAGAGTTGTTGAACTGGACCTGAGGGAGTAGACAAGACCCGATTATTAAAAACCATCCCGCCAGCGGCAGTGTAAGGAGAAATCAGCACCCGAATAGCCCCAAATTGGGTCGGGTCGGCGGCAGAAGCATCCACTAATTGCATAAGTCGCGGGAAGGGGTAGGCATCGTAAAATGTGGGCCTCTGATGCATAGCGAAAGCCCCCAACACGTGCATTTCAATCCAAGATGTGAAGTAATGGAGCGAAAAATTCACCACGTCTACGCCAGGGCTGGAAGTGTTAGCCGCAGCGCCCAACCCATGGTAAAGATGCGCCAGCACAGGGATGCAATAGCCAACTGCGTCCCCTCAGCGATACGATGAGCCGGGTAGATAACCGAGGCTCTCATGAAGCAGCGATACATGGGAATAACGAACCAACTGAGCCAAACACTGACAAACCCCACAAAGAATGTTTCCTCATCCATACCGGGTGCTGCAATGGACTCAAAAGACATCGGTGACATGATGGGAATATAGTATTGTGGCAGGTCCGATTCAGTGGTCGGTAGCTTCTTCGGACCGAACCCAAAGGGGTCTTTGATGTTAGCAAACTTCGGAGCAGTCTTCGATATGACGTCCTCACAAAGGAAGCGGGCAATGAAGCTTTTAAAAGTAACACCCTGCTCCTCAGACTCAGTGAACAATCGATCAAAAACACCTAGCGCCTTGATCAAGCTGGGGCGCTTATGGCAAACGACGTTCTCAGCAGACAAGCCATCTACTGGTGCGGACTCGGGCTCAAAGACATACTCGTCTCGAGGCAACAACTCCTTGTACAGTGCACCCCTAATCGGCAATCCCGAGATTTCATAAAATTCTGCCAGAGAAATCGAAACCTCACGATCTCCTAGAATAAAAGTGTTGGTGGGAAGATTCCATTGATTCAAGAACGCCCTAACCCACCAAACATGAGGGGACTGATAGTAAAAGAGCGACGCGTATATTGCCTGGTAAAGCCCGACCTTCTGCAACCACGCACGATGGGTGGCAAGGATATAGCGTGCCCAAAGGAGATAGCCCGTGAGGTGTCGAGGAGTGAGCCCTATCTTGTAAATCCGTCCCCATGGGTAGGCCTCACCTTGACAAATGCGACGTCCCAGAATATCTATAGCGGGGACCGGATGGTGAGGGATACCTATGGTTGAAGGCTCAAGTCGTCCCGCTGGAGTCCAGTTGGGCATCTCCACAGCAAAAACCGTTCTTGGGAAAGTGGGCTCTGTCGGTACCACGCAAAGGAAACTCCGGCGACCCTGGATAATATGACTGTACCAAGATCCCCATTGAAGTAGATTGGTGCAGTTCGGGTCATGAGCCCGGATCATCGCCATCGCTTCCTCATCAGATAGTGACTGAGGAAAAGCAGCCTCCGAACGAGTGAAGGGAAAGCATGGAACAGAAGTCATCGCACCTGAAATCCAATAAAAGAAGAATGTCAAAAGCAGAGCTAGAAATATATATACATGCATGAACATGAAGACTAGCTGAAGAAAGTAACAGCAGACTCTTTTATGGGGCCATTGGCTACAAAACAACATGGGCCCTACATAATCAGGATGACGGCTCATTAATAATGAGACCAAGCAGTTATAATAAAACAGAGGGAATATCCTCATTAAATAAAGAATGGGTTTCAAGTAACCCTACACATTCCCCCTAGAGGACAAATCTGTCTCGGGCTCTACAACAGATCCAACAAGATCAAAGGAATTAAATTCCCACAGAAGACATCATTACAAAGCTCATGTTTCATTAATTGCAGAATGACAACCTAGGATAAGGAGACCATAAGGAGCCTCCATGAGGAGAAACCGAGTTCTTCACAGGAATTAAATTCCTTATTAAGAAAAGGGAATTAAATTCCCAAAAGCCTTTTTCTATGAACGGAGTTAAACTCCATGGATCATCATATGAACCCTAAGAGATCTACTGTTGGAGGTTAAGTGGTTTCGTATTTTGGTTAAGAAACTCGAAGAAAAATGGGTTCTTTGTTAAAAAAGGGTAAAAACCCTTGTTTTGGATTTAAAATCCAGAGGAATGTGAGAGTTCATTGTTCATTCGAGAGAATTACCTAAAGAGAAAAGTCTTTTCGAACAGAGTTAAACTCTGAGGGCGGTTTCAAGGCAGAGAACTGAGCTCTGGGAAAAGAGAATTAAATTCTCAAAAGAAGAAAGTTTGCAAGGAGGAAGATGAGCAAAGTGGAGGATCTTCTGAAGGGACATGGGTATTTATAGGATGTAATGGAGACGCTTCATCTCCCCAAATCCCTAGAGGAATCCAACGGTCACAAAAAGTGACAGCGTTGCACTCACGTGCAAACACGTGAGAACAACGCTGTGGGGGCATTTGTTTCCTGATTTAAAATCAGGAAAGCTTACGAAGGAGGCATCACGTGCTAGCATGTGACCAGCAGTCATGTGTTGGCACGTGACATTTAAAAGCAGCGGCAAAAGCAGACTCATTCTCTGATTAAATCAAGAAAAAGGCTCCAGACGAGGGTCATGTGCTCACACGTGACCAGGGGTCATGTGGTGGCACGTGACAGCTAAGCAGCGGCCAGAAGACAGAGCGCAAAAAGAAGAAGAAAGCTCGTTCCAGGGGGTCACGTGCCTACACGTGACCATGGGTCACGTGGTCACACATGACCGGCTTTCAAAGCCTCATTATTTAACAGAATTAAATTCTGAACGGCATTCAAATCTTTCCAAAGGAAAATGATTATTTGGAACCGATTGGACTAAAGATTTAAAGGTGATTAAATATCATCTATTTGTGGAAAAATCCTGAACTTGGAAAGATTTCCCCTTAAAATCTAACCGAAATAACAAAGGAAAATCTCTGGATTTAAAATCCAATGGTGAATAAAATTCACCTAATAATCCAAAGGACCAGATGAATGATGAATGCAAATCAAATCTCTCAATGAAAAATTCACCAAAACTAATTAATTCTGCTCCTCCTATAAATAGGAGCCAAATGAGAGAGTTAAAAAAAAAGAGGGATAGAGAAAAAAAAGCGAGAGGGATAGACAGAAAAAGAGAGATAGAAGAAGTTGATCTTCTGCAGAAGAAAATTCTAGGTAAGAAACGGAAGGTCTTTAAAAGAGAATTTAATTCTCAAAAGAGTTTAACTCTTAAAAAGAAGAACATAGTTCTCTCTTTAGTAGAGGATCTGCAAAGTGCACATCTCCTCTTGAATTGAGAATTTAATTCTCATTGGGTTGAGATCCTGCCATGCAGATCCAAAGCATAGAGAGGGAATGGAAGTTTGAGAATCTAATTCTCACAGAACTATAGGAATTTAATTCCTTTAAAATAAAATTAGGGTTTAACCCTATGTTACAGGAATTCAATTCCTTCAGAATGAACAGATTCAGGGTTCAACCCTAGTTAAGAACTTAGTTCTGTCAAAATAACAGGAATTTAATTCCTTTAAGAAAGAAGAAATTAGGGTTTCATCCTATGACAGAATCTCATTCCTCAAAATAATTCTCTAAAAGAGAGTGGGAATTTAATTCCTTTAAAGCTTTTATTAGGGTTTAACCCTATGATAGAATGCAGTTCTTCACATATATGAGGAATTTCATTCCTACAGAAAATTCAGAGTTCAACTCTATCCAAGATCTTCAGAAGGAAATAGGAATTTAATTCCTCTAAAATTTATTGTTAGAGTTCAACCCTGCGAAGAATTTAATTCTTAAAAAGATTAACAGATCTCTTAAAAACATACAAAGAGGCAGGGTCACGTGCCACCACATGACCCCCGAAAAGATCCACAGAGAAGGGCCTTTGAGGCAGTGCCTCACGTGACCCACGTGACCCTTGGCAGAAGCTTTAACATACAAGCATTTAAATGCCCATCACGTGATGGCACGTGATGCTCCAAAATATGCAATATTCTCAACAGAACAAATGAAGGGAGGGCGTCCTCACGTGCTACCACGTGACCCCTCTTGCCTCAGTGTTTAACATTAAATTGGAACCTCTGATTCCAGTGTTTAACACTGTTTGGCCTTAGTGTTCAACACTGATTAAAGAATTTTATTTGCAGTGTTTAACATTGAATTTCTTAGTGTTTAACACTAAATTAAACCCTTGTTAACAGAGCTTAAGATTAACTCCCTTAGTGTTCAACACTAAATTAAAATTTCTGTCACCAGTGTTTAACACTGATTATTCTCAGTGTTTAACACTAATTTGAGATCTCTGCTGTTAGTGTTTGATACTGGTTTGCTCTAGTGTTTAACACTAATTTGAACCCCCTGTTGCTGGTGTTTAACACCAACTGTCTTTTAGTGTTAAAACACTAACTTGTTCCCAGTGTTCAACATTGCTGATCTTTAGTGTTTAACACTAACCTTAGCCCAATTGGTTAAGTGTCTAGAGGCAAAGCCTCTCATGCATCAACAGGAAGCCAGTATTCCAAACATGATTGGACTTAGCCCAAGATGGCCATAAGTCCTCAATTCAAACATAACTGGGCTGATGGGCTCATAACATAATTAACTGGTCCTGGTCCCAAACTGGGTCAAGGACTGTTTAATCCATTTTGATTTAAAGGATACATCTCTTCACTCCTTTGATATTTGGCGTTGTAATTCCTCAACGTTTTCAAAGAGGTGACGGGTCCCGATGACCATACATTAATACGGACTGTGGGGTCCTTAAACTCATGGACTATGAGGTCCTTAACCTTAACCGAGATGTCTTAAAACTAACAACGGACTGTGGGGTCCTTAAACCCATGGACTACGACGTCCTTAACCTTGACCGAGATGTCTTAAAACTAACAACGGACTGTGGGGTCCTTAAACCCATGGACTACGACATCCTTAACCTTGACCGAGATGTCTTAAAACTAACAGCGGACTGTGGGGTCCTTAAACCCATGGACTACGACATCCTTAACCTTGACCGAGATGTCTTAAAACTAACAACGGACCGTGGGGTCCTTAAACCTATGGACTACGACGTCCTTAACCTTGACCGAGATGTCTTAAAACTAACCTTGGACCGTGGAGTCCTTAAATCCTCGGACTATGACGTCCTTAACCTTGACCGCAACGTCTTAAAACTAACATTGGACCGCAATATCCTTAAACTACCTATTGACCGCAACATCACTAAACTAAATAACAGGGCTCCCTTAATTGCTCTATTGTTAGATCTAAATGATCCCGTTAAGTCGATCTTAGTCTAAAAACTAGACTAACGTGTTCTTAACAAACGTTTAAGTCGATCTTAGTCCCAAACGAGGCTAACGCATCCTTAAACCCAAACCCCCAAATCCAAATCTAAGATAATACGGATCTGGACTAGTCCACGCCCTGCGGGCGACGACATAACTCAGTCTCCATATACAATCCACGGGCAACTAAACACAAAATAAACACACACGACACAAAGTGACCATCTGAAGAAGGAGAAAGTGGTTACCGCAGTGCGGTAGCGTAATTAACTGCAGGGGCTTGCGCCTGTAGGGAAGAGCGTCCCCACAATCAAAAACCTCTCAAGCGAGGGGGAATTTGACAAAGTCTGTTACATCGGACACATCCGTTTAAACCTCCCATACACGGTGCCATAAATCAACTTGGCATTTTCGGAGAGGTGGACAGATAGCACCAATTAGCATCTGCCCCGAATCCCAGGCTAGACGTCCGCCGTCGGCCGCCGTTCGGAGGGGAACACTCACGTGTTTTACACATGAGGCCTGTTTGGCCATTTAAGTTTATTTTATTCAGCGCTCATACGCTTTGCATATGAGCGCCGACGTGTTTAACACGTGAGGCCAAATTTTGAGGACTCTTCCCCTTTTTTATAAAGGAACAAGTAGCTTTTGGCCGAAAATTTTGGCGGGAACACGGAGTTCGGATGAGTTTGCTCATCGGCCTTCTTATCGACAGATACCTGGGTAGCCGTTACGTACAGCTAGTATCGCTGGCGTGCTTGTGGTTAAACCCACTGTCGAGTCTTTAGAGTCCCACACAGAAGGTTTTCCTGCTTCGGGAGAAACGATGTAGAGGTTGTATGGTTTTACGACAGGGTTCGAATATATACGTATACTTGTACACGTATGATGTTCGGGCGGATAATACTAGTGGGCTTTAGTTTAAACCGGATCCTAGTATTAGATTTTTGGATTAGTTTCGTCCCATTGTATTCGTGTTTTTCGGTACGGGTGGGCTTTAGTTTAAACTTGATTCTGTGACGGAGTGTCCGTGGTAGACATTTTCCCGGCACGGAGTGATTTGGTTCCCGTTTTGTGGGAAGCTGGCACTGCCCTTTTTACGACATGGACGGTTGACGGCACGAAGTGTCGCTGGTTGATTTCGAGTCAAAGCATAATTCCGACAGGGAATGCAGATACACTGAGGCGAAGCATGATTTCGACACGGGGTACACCCTGAGACGAAGCATGATTCCGACGCAGAGATTGTTGATTTTATTTAATTTGGGTTGACATTAGCATTGCTACACTGGAATATAGTACCAGAAGCGAATCATCATTTTCCATGAGAGGATTTGGGGATTTTGGTTCTTGTTTACCATCAGCATCGCTACACTGGAATATGGTACCAGGAGTGAACCATCATTTGCGTTTGCTTATTAGGAAGCGATGGCTTAGGAGACAGGTTTTAGATCCTTATCACCTAAGACTTTTCAATTCTATAAGCCGTAAGGGTCTCATAAAAACATTTTCTCCCTACAAGTCGTAACGATCCCGCAGGTGTATTTTCTCCTTAGGAGTCATGGGGACTCCTAAGTGTGTTGCTCCTTTGTGAGTCGTAAGGATCTCAAGCTGGAATTTTCTCCTCACAAAGTCGAAAGGACTTTGCGAGTGCTTTTTATCTCTTTTCCACGAGTTTGCGCCCTTTCGGGTCAAACTCGCTGGTAGTTTTTTTTTGGGGAATGAATCTTCATCGCTGGTGGGATTTTGGATGTGGTCTCGTCGGTAGGACATGGGAGAGATTGGGATCGTTTTACGCCTGTGGATTGTATACGGTTTTGCAGGATATATGATCCAGACCGTAGGGCCAGAAAAATTTCGGGACTTTGTTGGCGTCTGCATCGCTGCACTGGAATAGGGTACCGAGAGCGACTCATCATTCGCCGTTGGGGTATGGAATTTGGAATTTTGTTGGCGTCTGCATCGTTGCACTGGAATATGGTATCAGGAGCGACTCATCAGTCCCCATTGCCTATTGGGAAGCGATGGCTTAGGAGACAGGGTTAGACCCCTATCACCTAAGGCTTTTCAATTTTATGGGCCGTAAGGGTCCCATAAAAGCATTTTCTCCCTACGAGTCGTAAGGATCCCGTAGGTGCATTTTCTCCTTAAGAGTCGTGAGGACCCCCAAGTGTGTTTTTCCTTTGTGGGTCGTAAGGATCCCACGAAGGCATTTTCTTACGAGTCGTAAGGATCTCGCAAGTTTTGTTCTCCTCATGTATCGTGAGGACACATGAGTGGGCCTTCCCAATGGAGCATAATTCCAAGGGCGGAGACTAGCCACTGGACTGGTGACTGTGGTGGGGCATGAGTGTGAGGAGAACTATTTGAGCCGTGTATTGTATATGGTAGTCAATTTGGGGACCGCCCGTAAGGCGGGAAGAATTTTAGGAAATTGGATTTTGGTTGGCGTCTGCATCGCTGCACAGGAATATGGTACCAGGAGCGACTCATCATTCGCCGCTGGAGGTTTTTTTTTGTTTGTGCTTTTGTTTTTGTTTTTTATTTGTTTTTTTCTTTGTTTTACCGCGATTGCTCTATCATTTCAGCTTTTCTTATCGCGAAGGTCATGATTGCGCTATCATTTCGGTTTTTATTCGCGGTTGCCCTATCATTTCGGCTTTATTTTTCATCTTTATTTTACTCGCTAATTTTATTGCGAGTTGCCCCATCATTTCGGCTTTTTTTTTAATTACACATTTTTTACACATATTTTTTTTACATTCCCGGTTTAACGACTTAGAGGTCGATTATTCCAAGTTTAATGACCTGGTGGTCGATTGTTTTCAGAGAAAGGCAGATGTCTGAGAGAATCAGTTTCACGAAGGACTTCGGTCTCCGTTTGTATGAAATTGGCGGTCGCAGCTTGACTATTTGTTAGCACGCCTTTAGACAGTTCTATCTCTCCTGCCTTGTATTAGTTTTCGACCCAATCTTTGAAGACGAAGCAGTCCTCAGTGGCATGACCTATCACTCTTTGATAGGGGCAGTATTTGGGGTCGTCGGTCATATTCGTTTCTTACGGTCTTTTTGTTAGTGTATATGCCCTAGAGGCCATTACTGTATCATACTAGTTTGTATATTACTTAATGGAAGCTTGGGATATTCACAGTTGTATAGACAATCTTGCTCAAAATGGTAGTATGCTACTTGGTTTGTTTCTACTTTAATGTGTGCATGTGTTTCTTTTAGCATATCGCCTATACACATTAGTGGAGCCCTTATGATCTTTGCTTGATTACCAGCGTTGTAATGGCAGTCACACTAGTGGGGGCTAGGTAATCTACAAGCACATCCTTATACAGGTCCCTAGTCGTAGGATTATCAAGACGGGGCATCGATACTCCGGAGTAGACTAGCATATGCGCTTCTCATCCCAGCAGAGGAGATGGTCTGTCCCACAGCCATTAGTACGCCGTACTTGAGATAGTATGCGGGTACTCGTTAGGTTACAAGTACACTGGACAGGACGCGGTGGGAACTATTGGTTGGTACTATGCCTGTCGTCAGTTATCAGTTCCCAGGTGACATGAGTACAGCTTAGTCCGCTGACTTGAAACTGTCACTTTGCCTCGAGTGTGTTCCTACTGTTCTTAGATTGCTACCCTACCACGGCTCAAATTAGTCGTGCAAACATGTAGCAGTTGGGTGCATTCCCGAAGCACTTGGAGGCAGTGACGGTTAGACAAGATCCGTCTCTCCCGGTATTGGAGGTTGATATCGCGCTGTGTCTAGGAGAGCCGTTACACAAAGTCCCTGGCCAGGGCAAGCGAGATATACTGGTAGCGTTTCCAGTGTTATCTCAGGGTGTTCTGAGCTACACTCCGACATGACTTGTACCGCTATTAGGGGACTGACGTTTACCGCCCTCCTAGGCCTGCCATGCGATACTCTCAGACGAACAGACCGGACTGTACGGAGATTGTCACATTCAGGCTCAGTTAGAGTTCGGATAGGTTCGCCTCATCAGTCTTCTTATCGGCATCTACCTGGGGACCGTTACGTACAGCTAGTACCGCTTGCGGCCTGTGGTTAAACCCACTGCCAGTGTAGTGTCGAGTCTTTAGAATCCCACACAGAGGGCTATTCTCCTTTGGGCAAAACAGAGTAGAGGTCGCATGGTTTTGCGACGGGGTTCGTTCACATCCACGCACTTGTGCACGTTTGGTGTCCGGGTAGTTATTACTAGTGGGCTTTGGTTTAATTCAGATCCTAGTATTTGTTTTGGGATTGGTTGTCTCATTGTATTCGTGATCCTCGGAACTCGGATGCTGGTGTGTATGCACAGTTGACAGAGGCACAGGATTCTCATTAGGGTTGTTGACCGTTGACGTTTTCCAAACCTTAATGAGAATGAGAGATATGATTAATGATATTAATTAAGGATAATTGTGCCATGGTTAGGTTGACCATTTGACTTTTGTTGACTTTTTGACTTTGGTTGACCGGTTGACCTTTGTTGACATTTTGACCATCATCATTTCATATGAAAGATGCTTCTTGATTCTTGCAAATTTCATTTAATGTGAAATGGTAATGGTCATTCCAAATGAACCATCACAATTTCTTTAATTATTATTATTTTTCATAATTCTCTCATATGAGAGTATGGTTGCAAAAAGATCCTCATTCTCTCTTGCTCTTTCTCTCTCATGTTTTTTAGCTCTCCCTCTTCCTCTCAAAGCTCTCATCTCTCATGTGTTGAGAACCATGAGCTTGTGAGATAAAACCCTCAAAACTTCTCTCTACTCTTTCTAGGGTTCTAGGTTTAGCAAGCTAAGCACTTTAGTTACCTCTTGGTTGAGGTAGGAGCTCAAGGTAGAGGCCTTCGAGTGGATCTTTCTTCGGCAAAGAGAAGACGACGAGGAGGAGCCGTCTACACCACTCCAAGGAGCAAGCAAGGAGGAGTACCACTACAAGAAGAGAAGAAGTTCAAGACCTAGATATAACCTTCTAATCGAGTAGCTAAACTTGTAGTTAGTTTGTTAGTTTTTGTTTAGCAAAGATCCTCTAGTTCTAGTCCATGTTACCTTGTGTTAAAAATCGTTTTTTACCTATTCTGCCTCCCCGTAAGCACCGGGGTGGGTAACGTGGACTTACACTTTTTGATTCTGGCAATTGTAAACCGTTTCTTAGGGCATTTTTGAATATTTTACGGACTTTGTCCCCTCTTAATGAATAGACCTTAGCCAGCTTCTCTTTCAGTGGAGCTTCTCCCCCTCTTCGAACACTGGCTTTCGAGGCCGGTTGGCATTAGGCGCACTCATCCCTTGCTTACTTCGGTCAACCGAGGTGTTGAAAGATTCAGAATCGTCGGAATTTTCGCATTTGCAATTATCTTCCTTTCGGTTTCTCCAGGACATATTGTTATTTTGGGAATCCGAGGAGGACTCCTACTTTGAGTGCTCTAGCATCTGAACTTTCCTGGTCAGCTCTTGGAATGTTTTGAGACCCGCAGTGGATAAGAACAGGGCCATCCAATTGTTGAGATTTCCGATAAGGAGACTGACAGATTGGTCCTGCTCTATCGGCGGTTCACATTTGACGGAGAGATTGCGTCATCGGGTTATAAAATCTGTGCTGCTTTCGTTATTCTTTGGCTTGGTCCTGACGAGATCGGCAATGGTGATTTTATCGCTGACGCTCATGAACCTCTGCCGAAACAGAGACTCCATTTGGATGAAAGTTGTGACGGAGCCATCCGATATGCTCGCGTACCAGTCAAAAGCAACATCGGTCAAGATAATAACGAACCGGCGGAGGAGAAGCGCATCATTGCCCCCAGTATTCCCGCATGAGGCTTTAAAATGGGCGATGTGATGATTCGCATTTCCTGTCCCATCAAATCTTCCAAATTTGGGGCTGACACGGCCGCTAGGAAATTCTACCAGATCATACTGAGCAGGATATGGTCTCCCACTGCTGCTGATGTCTTTTTGCGCTTCATCTTCGGCTACCAATATTTTGACTTTGTTGGCAACCAAATCTGTAACGACTCTAAAATTCCTATATTTTGGTATTAATAAAATACTGTATATGTATATTTTTATTTCCATGTTATTAGTTATATTTAATCCCTTCATCTATTTTTCGCATCTAAGTATTTTCTAAAACTCATTTTCCTTTTACCCAAACTTATTCTTAGAGCCCAATTCCATTCTTTTCATTCCCAATCTCTTAAGCCCAAAAAGCCCACTTTCTTTTCAAGCAACCGCATATATTTAATTCTAATTAAATATGTGCATGGACAACCTTTTAACTCATTGGTAATACCTTGCACTGCTGAACCAAGCCACCAAAGTTTAAATCCCATACCCCACATTATTTTTACTATTATTTTGTTTTGAATTTTTAGAATACCAAGAGTTTACACGTGCATATCTCACAAAACCCCTACTGCACCTAAAAAGTTAACAGCACCAGTGAGTAGATGAAGCGGCAAGGGGGAGCCCCACCAACTGACTCGGCCGGACGGCCGAGTCCCCAACACTAAAGTTGGGGCTCTTGGCATTCTCTACCCCCTGCACACTTCATTTTCCCAGATCGGTTCCAGAGAATTCATAAAGCCTCATTTACTCTATTTTTTAATACATTTTAATATATTTTTACATTTTTTTCAATTAAACTCTTCATCTACCCTAACCCTAGCCTAACCCTATAAATACAACCCCTAAACACTACCCCCTCACCGCAAAATTCTGAGCCAACTCTCAAGAAATTCCTAGAAACCCTAATGTACTTTGGAAGAAGCGAAAGGTGAAGCTCCGGCGAATTTTCCGGCCATCTTCCGACGACGATCCTAGGAACTTCCGACGACGAAACGATGCACCGTCGACTTCTCTCGTCTTTCCTTCCTCTCCTCTGTTAACTAAACCCGTAAGTCCCAATTTCCCTTCTCTAATCTTTTCTAAAAATACGAAATTCCAAAACCCGACGAAATCAGAGTAAATCAGATTTCTGATTCGGTTCTTTCTCAAAACCTAACATTTTCTTAATACAATCTTGTTAAACCAATTCATGTTGACTATTAAACACTAACTAATCATATTGAACAAGTTTCATATCAAAAGTAATTGCTATTTCCATTTTACCGTATTTTTTCATTAAAATACCATATAGTTTCTTTTCTACATTTAAACTATCAAAACCTTGCTATATCTTTAAGTAGATCACGAGGTAATGACCCATCTCCTCACAACACTCATATACAACATAGCACAATACCCTCGGGAACATAGAATACGGGAAAACGACATCTTTACAAATAAATACCATTACTAATAAAACCATTTTCTAAACGATTTAGTATTTATACAAATCTTTGCAAAGCGCCGCTACAACCCATTTAGGGAACCCGTTCGGGATGGTGCGGATTATCGGACATCCTCGGGCTTAGTAGTGCGAGATGCAGACCTCCGCAAGGAGCATTTGGTCTCGAAAGATTTAAAACACGACATCTTAAGAAAATGAGATTTTTAGAATTATAATATATTTATTAAAATTATTTTTATATAAATATATATATATATGTAATATTAAAAGATCTATTTTGTAAGAATATAAATATTACAACTCTTTTCAAAAATCACAAGAATCAGTTTACATTAAAATACCGTGAAATCCATACAAGTTTAATATTACACTTTAATACCATGTATTATGAAAATTAGGTTATTCTCAATAGAAATGGCATATGTATAAAATCCATATTTATTACAACTCTAAATACAATAACTAAATACTTGGAAAGTATTTTGAAAACAATAGAAAAGTATTTTTACATAAAACCCCCTCAAGTTCTATAAATTACCCTAAGGACTCTAGTAAACATAGGTTTAAGCGGGACCAAACTCTTGAGTCTCAGGGAGCCGGAGAAGTGGGTGCTTGCCTATCTAAGGTAAACAATTAACAAACGGTGTTATCAATACGGTAATCGTCTTTGAAAAAGACACAAATCCTGCCGCCCATGTGCAGCGGTTACCGATAACATCAAAACAATCAGGACTTTAATATACTTTTTTCAAATTGTCTGACTCAGACTGAGTCTTCTCATTAATAAACTGACTTGAATATGATTCAAGTATAATCTACAATCTACAATCTGAAATTTTTAATTTACAATATTACAATTCAACATGAATCCATTTAATCTATATTGACTGAACCGAACCATGGATATACTTTCATTTACATGATTATCCAGTTATATCCATTTACATGATTCTTCAGTTACATCCATTTACTGATATCATGGTTTCGGTAAGTCATCCAATTATACAATCTATACAGTTTACAATACAAGACAATACAATAAAACAATACAATCAAGATAACATGGGGTTTAAGGGGTAGACTGATGCGGAAGATGTTAGAAGTGGCACAAGACAGCAACCATAAGACTAATTACAGCCATGCCATTGTTCCGTGGTATTATCGACGGAGCCTTGTACATTCCATTTGTCCTGGTCTCTGGCATATAGAGACTCCTGTCGTATACACTGGCATCCTTCTGTACCAAGTTACAAACAACAGCGTTAATGAATACAAAGGTATAACAATATAATACAACTTTAAAAGCTACCATCTCTTTCTGTCTATTCTATTTCTCCCTTATCTTTGAGACTTACCGAGCGATTTGTTCGCTGACAACATTCTCTTTCTTTCTTCTTTGAATGTCATCAAGTGATCTGGACATTCTTGAGATCGAGCCCACTGCTGAAGACTTGGACCAATTCAGTGAAGACCCCGAGCTTTAGTTCATTGTACACTTTCATTTCAGTACCTTTTCATTTCTGTTATGACATTGTTTAGGCATTGCTTTATTTCAGTTGTATTTACTTTCCATGCATTGTATAGAAAGAATGTTAATAAATAAAGTTGTTGTTCATTACATTTGTCTCTTGTGTACATCTCTTTTATATTTCTTAGATACGCTTAGCATATTTACTTCCGAGTAAATACGTAGCGGCCAGTCGCGTCCTCTGCCCGTATACTGAGAAGCGGGGCGTGACAAAATCCATGATTTGATCTTGAGTTAGCAGGCTACTGTCATAGTTAGCCAAGACATTTCCTGAGATAGGATGTGACTGACTTTCATATTGTCCGCCCACCTTTGGATTTGAGGGCATAGGCGTCCGCTGCCTTAGGACACCATTTCCCGGTTCATGAGCAGAGCCCTGCGCTTGATTGGGCAACTGAGAGGCAAGTCGGGCCGTGAGCTGCAAGATGACATTCGTTAAGTCTTCGATTTTGGAGTAAAGTTAGGCCATCTCCTTATCTTTATTTCTGAGCTGTTTTCGGAGCTCCTGGACAAGTTGCTGCTCTGCGTTCTTGGGACGGAAGATTGGCTCCTCTTCGCTTTCTGAGCCCGACTTCTCATGAACCGAGGATCTCTCCGCTTATCAGCTTCACTGAGAGGATTTTCATTATCTTTGCAGGATGCTGGTCTTGGGATGTGATAACCACATTCACACCAGATTGGATTTGAGATGTAGTTACCCCATCCTTGCTCTTGCTGCGCTGCCCACCATGTAGACAGTGTGGACCACATATCCAGCCGTCTCTTTATCTTTGGCGGGGTAACCCCGTTCTTGGAGCCTCATGAAGCTCAGCCTAGCATGAGTCCTAGCCCTTTTGTTGGCTCTGTTTCTGAGCCTTTTCTGCCTTAGCTTCTCGATTTTGAGGGCTTGACTAGCATCCGTCGTTCAGGAAGCCATTGTGAGTCGATCGGCGGGGAGCTTAGAGAAGACACCCGATCGAGCGATTGTCAGGGGCACCGCTGGAGCTTGCTCGAGACGCCCTGTTGCTTTGTTAGTGCTGGTGTCCTTGCCCCCAGCTGGAGCAATGGAGAGTCATTCGGGAATGGACTTGCGCTTGGGCTGAGATACCCTCGCGACCATGACATTCGGCCTTTTCCCCTTTGAGGCTGGTTTATCAGTCACCAGGGCTTGAGGAGCAGGGATGGCGTTAGCTGGCACAAATAGAATAGAGCCAAATGGTAGCGGTGGCTTCTCCCACTGTCGCCTGAGACTGGCCGGAAGGACCGTCCTGGCGTCCATCTTCATCATGTAGGAGATGGGAGCCGTGTTGAGAACTGAGATCATCCTTAGAGACATTGTTAGAAAGTGATTGCTTGAAGATCTGCATGAAAGAGCATTATTTTGGTATAAATAAAGATATGTATATTGATTGAGTTCGCATGAACGTTTAACCCAAAATATGGGAGGAGAGATTTGTCCCACCGGGCGTGCCAGAATCTGTAGGGTGTTTTTCATCACCCCATTGAGATGGAAATACGCGCGCGCTTGTCAGGCACATTACAGATTCCTCTTGCCTAGGATAGGCTGGGGTTTATTGATTGTGAGGATCCGAATCTCCGGCAGCCGCGGACTAAGCTGCTGTTAATTACATCTCGCCTTTGGAGCGAGAGAACCTCCGATTGATGGGTCAAACAGGTCATGCCTACTCAATGTAAAATGCTGTGTTTTGAAGGGGTTTTGGATATATTGGGGGTCCCGCAGAGTATTTACGGGGGAGGTATTTTTAGTGTAGAGTACATGTAAAATGAAAGGAAAATGGAGTCCAAAGGACACGTGAGCACCAGCGTCTCACGTGCCTAGCACGATGGTGCTGGGCATTGGCGCTAGCGCTTGGGCGCTTGGGTTAGCGCTGGGCACTGGAGTTTTGGACGCTCGCGCCTCACATGCCCGGCACATGGGCGCTCGGGCGCTGGCGCCTCACGTACCCGACACATGGGCGCTCGGGCGCTGACGCTATAGGCGCTGGCGCCTCACGTGCCCGATACGTGGGCGCTCGGGCGCTAGCGCTTTGGGCGCTATCGCCTCACGTGCCCGGAAAATGGGCACTCGGGCGCTAGCGCCAGTGCCCAAGCATTGGGCACTCGCGCCTCACGTGCCCGGCATGTGGGCGCTTGAGCGTTAGCGAAAGGAAATGGTTTTACCCCCAGAAATAGGAGTTAAACTCCAAAAGAGGATTTTGAGTGGAGTTAAACTCCAAAAGATCTGAATTAGGAGTTAAACTCCTTTGAGGATTTGGGTCTTGGAGTTGAACTCCCTAAAAATCTTAAGAGGTTCTTCTCTCTTAAGCATGGGATCTTCTCTTGAGTCTTGGATCTTTTCCATAGTGGGATTTTCGGAGATAGATCTCCTTCTTCCTCCTCTTTGTTGGCCGGATCATGGAGGACAAGATGGGTGAGATTTTAAAAATCTCTCCTTTTTGAGATCTAATGGAAGATCTGAGCTCCCCTTTGTGGGTTTTGTGGTGAAAAACTATTTATTTTTGGAAAAGGAAGAGTAAAACTCTTGACTTAATTCATAAAAGGGGAAGAAGGTTTAGGACCTTGAGAGAGGGGAAGGAGGCACACAAACCCTAGTTTTGGGGAGAATCAATTATTCTTTCATTTCACCATCATGTTGCTTTTTATAGGCTTACACATTTACATATAGCCTCTTGGACTTTACAAAATGGTATTTTGCCCATCCCATACCTTTTGTGCCCATTTCCTTTGCACATAAGTTATGGGCTTTACAAAAATTGGGTTTTATATCCATTTTGCTTACATTTATGCATAAAAAATTACATAAAAATTATTTATTACATAATTTTTTTATTTCAGTATGGAAGAGGCCGGCCGCTTCATGTTCGGGCTCGACTTGGGCATGAGCCCACTTGACGTGGGCTTGGGCCCACCTGGCTTGGGGTTGACCTTGACTTTGACTTGGTCAACCGGAGTGCAATTTTTGACCCCAACAATGTTCAGCACTCACATGCTTTGCATATGAGCGCTAACGTGTTTTACGTGTGGGACCTGTTTGGCCATTGGTGATTTATGTTCAGCGCTTATATGCTTCGCATATGAGCGCTCACGTGTTTTACACGTGAGACCTGTTTGGCCTTTAATTGTTTATTTTATTCAGCACTCATACGCATTGCATATGAGCGCTCACCTGTTTTACACATGAGGTGTGTTTAGCCATTAATTGTTTATTTTATTCAGCGCTCATACGCTTTGCATATGAGCGCTCACGTATTTTACACGTGAGCCCTGTTTGGCCATTTAAGTTTATTTTATTCAGCGCTCATATGCTTTGCATATGAGCGCTCACGTGTTTTACACGTGAGGCATGTTTGGCTATTAAAGTTTATTTTATTCAGCGCTCATACGCTTTGCATATGAGCGCTCACGTGTTTTACACGTGAGGTCTGTTTAGCCATTAATTGTTTATTTTATTCAGCGCTCATACGCTTTGCATCTGAGCGCTCACGTGTTTTACACGTGAGGTCTGTTTGGCCATTTAAGTTTATTTTATTCAGTGCTCATACGCTTTGCATATGAGCATTCACGTGTTTTACACGTGAGGCTTGTTTGGCCATTTAAGTTTATTTTTTTCAGCGCTCCTACGCTTTGCATATGAGCGCCCACGTGTTTAACACGTGAGGCCAAATTTTGAGGACTCTCCTCACTTTTTTATAAGGGAACAAGTAGCTCTTGGCCGAAAATTTTGGCGGGAACAAATTCCCCCCCACTACTTTGCCCACATATGTATGTACATGGGTGAAGTAGTGCAAAGTAATGTGTGACCGTAGAATTAAGGGCTTAGGGGATAAGTTTGCAGTCCTTGTAACCTAAGACTTTCCAACTTTATGAGCCGTGAGGGTCTCATAAAGACTTTTCTCCCTACGAGTCGAGAGGATCCCGTAAGTGTATTTTCTTCTTAGGAATCGTGGGGATTCCTAAGTGTGTATTTTCTCTTGAGAGTCGTAAGGATCTCACAAGAGAATTTTTCTCCTTTACAAGTTGAGAGGACTCGTAAGTAGTCGTTTCCCTCCTTGTCAAGATTCGACTCTGGAGAGTGTGGCCCGCGAACAGTCCAAATTGACCTCCTTGTAAGGCAATGATTGCTTAGGAAACATGGTTAGGATCTGTCGCCTAAGACTTTTCAACTATTCGAGCCGTGAGGGTCTCATAAAGAATTTTCTCCCTACGTCGAGATGATCCCGTAGGTGTATTTTCTCCTTAGGAATCATGAGGATTCCTAAGTGTGTACTTTCTCTTGAGAGTCGTAAGGATTTCACAAGAGAATTTTCTTTTTATGCGCGGGGACACTAATTTCCCTGGGGGTCAAGACGAATCGAGAGATTCTTGCAAAGACACTGATTTCCTTGCGGGTCAAAACTGTAGGGTTCCTAGGCACTCTAAAGAGGTCTCACAAGGCATCAACCATGCCAATTTAAAATTTTACAAGTGCCGAGAAACCCTAATACGGATTCGTTGACTAGAGTTTAGGCGAAAAGTAAAACTAGTTAACGACTTAACTAAAAGTAAGAAGCTACAACCTTTGTAGATCCGGTTCTCCACTTCCTTAGCTCCACGTAGACGTCCTCTCGCTTTCTATGTCGGATCTCGGACTCTAGCATCGGCTTCATCGGAGAAATGAGCGGACTAGTCGTCGGCTACGATGCCGAAGATGATCTACGTTGAGGTTACACAAGATCAAGCTCCAACTTCACCAAGTCATGAAACTTGTGAAGAAAACACCCTATACTACTTGGTAAGAGGTAGAGGGTGAAGAAATAGGAGGTGGGTTCACTTTAGAATTGGATTTCTCACTCTTTTTCTCAAGATGTCATTAAAGCTTGTAAGCTTTTCTTCTTGTTCAAGAGGAAGAAGATGAAGATTGAATATGATAAGTGTTATATCTAAAAAGAAAAACAATATGAATACTTATCATATCATAACCATAGTCAAGTGTAGAGAGAAAACTAGGGTTAGGTGAATGGTTAGGTTAAGAGAAGAAAACAAAATGGTCAACCTTTTCAACTCTTCATGAAGCTTCATGAAAGAACCAAAGAAAGCTACCATTTACCTTTTCTTTTCCAAAATAAATAATCAATATAAATAAATGAACAAGTAAACAAAACCCTAACCATTCATATAACCATGGTTTAGTCTTTACACATGCACAAGTTAACATGTATCATCAAACATGATACAATCAAGTGTACACAAAAATATATCACATATACAATGTGCACATCAAGTGAGAAAATCCTTTTAAAATGAACCAATACTAGTTAATGCAAAGTAATATATCAAATATATAATTATACATTAAATCATTAAATCAACACTTGATTCAATGATCCGGTCATGTCGCACATAACCGACTAGTATTCAATGTATCGATTTATCGAATCAATCTTCGATTCGATAACTAGGTTATATCGCATACAACCAATCGAAACATTCATCGCGAGAATGAAATACGGTATCACATACATGCATCATTCTCGGTCCCGCACATATCTCATATGCGCTCCTATTTCGTTTCGCTTGAGCCAGGAAACCTCTGTGTAGGACTCTAAAGACTCGTCAATACGCCGGCAGCAGATGATGATCATATCAAGCACCCACAAGCCGCAAGCAGTCTGCTAAACGTAACGGCCACCCGGGTATTGAGCGATCAGAAGATCGACGAGCAAGCCCGCTCATACTCCTGTGAATCCAACCAGTAACACTTACCGTACAGTCCGGTCTGTTCGTCTGATATGTCGCATATCAAGTCTAGGGGTGGTAAACGTCAGACCCCAATAACCGATAAGTCGTGCCGATGTGAGGCTCATAACGGGTCGAGAAACTACTGGTAACACTTACCAGCAAATCTCTGATCAGCCCTGGCCAGGGACTTCCCTGTTACGGCCAATCGAGTACAGCGCAACATCAACCCCCAATACCGGGAGAGACGAAACCCCTCCTATCGCTTATTTCCTCCATGTGACTCGGGACTGTGCCCAAAAACCACCGTTTTTCACGCCCTCATGGACGTGGTAAGGTGGAGATCAAAGCACAGTGGGAATCACACAAGACTCTATGACGATCTCGGGTCTACAGATTAACCTGCACAAGTGTCACCTGAGAACTGCCATCTGACGTGAGGTATAATACCATCTGGGAGTTCTCGGGGAGTCCGTCCAGTGTACCCAGTCTCCACTGATCACCCGTATACCATCTCTGATGTCAAACACCAATGGATATAGGATCATCCATCGCCCATCTCATGGGTCGAGAGGCGTATACGCTAGTCTACACTGGTATATCGATGCCCCGTCTCGATACACCCACGACTAGGGACCTTGAAGGATGTACCTTTAGACTACCATGTCCCCACTAGTATGATCTGCATCATAGTCCAGGTAGTCAAGTACACATCCTAAGGGCTTTATCAACATGTAACTATAAGACAGTTTAAAGAGACTAGTGTACATGTTAAGATAAAGAGCAACCAGATAGCATACTATCATATCGAGCAAGAAAGTCATCTCTATATATGTCCAAGCATCCAATATAATATACATCATCTGTACAATACTGGCCTCTAGGGCATACATACAACTAACAATTGAGGTAATTTTTGCACCGTAATTCTTGTAATTCCCTGCTGAATTTTTTAAGCAAAAACGAATCGAGAGATTCTCGCCAAGGACACTAATTTCCCTAAATCGAGAGGTTTTCGCCAAGGACGTTGATTTCCCTGAGGTCGAGACGAATCGAGAAATAATGATTTCTTTGCGGGTCGAAACGAATCAAGAGGTTCTCGCCAAGGACATTGATTTCCCTGAATCGAGGTTTTTGCCAAGGACACTAATTTCTCTGAGGTCAAAACGATTCGAGAGATTCCTGCAAAGACACCGATTTCCTTATGGGTCGAAATGAATCGAGAGGTTCTCGCCAAGGACACTGATTTTCCTGAATTGAGGTTTTTGCCAAGGACACTGATTTTCCTGAGGTCGAGACGAATAGAGAGATTCCTGCAAAGACACTGATTTCCTTACGGATCGAAACGAACCAAAAAGTTCGTGAGTTGACTTGATTTCGAGACGGAGCATTGATCCGACGGGGAGGTCATTGGCTGACTTGTTTCCGAGACGGAGCGTTAATCCTGCGGGGAGGTCATTGGCTGACTTATTTCCGAGACGGAGCGTTGTTCCGGCGGGGAGGTCATTGGCTAACTTGTTTCTGAGACGGAGCGTTGTTGTGGCGGGGAGGTCATTGGCTGACTTGTTTTCGAGACGGAGTGTTGTTGCGGCGGGGAGGTCATTGGCTGACTTGCTCCGCTTTTTGTGTTGTTTGGGTTGACTTGCTCCGCTTTCTTCGGTGTCGTGGTTGACTTTCTCCGCTTTCTGCGGTGTCAGGGTTGACTTGCTCCGCTTTCTGCGGTGTCTTGGTCGACTTTCTCCGCTTTCTGCGGTGTCGGGGTCAACTTGCTCCGCTTTCTGCGGTGATGGGGTCGACTTGCTCCGCTTTCTGCGGTGTCGGGGTCGACTTGCTCCGCTTTCTGCGGTGTCGGGGTCGACTTGCTCCGCTTTCTGCGGTGTCGGGGTCGACTTGCTCCGCTTTCTGCGGTGTCAGGGTTGACTTGCTCTGCTTTCTTCGGTGTCGGGGTCGACTTGCTCCACTTTATGCGGTGTCGGGGTCCACTTGCTCCGCTTTCTGCCATGTCATGGTCGACTTGCACTGCTTTCTGCGGTGTCGGGTTGACTTGCTCTGCTTTATGCTGTGTCATGGTTGACTTGCTCTGCTTTCTGCGGTGTCAGGGTTTACTTGCTCCGCTTTCTGCGGTGTCAGGGTTGACTCTAGGTTGTCCGTGAACCATGGAGTTTTAAAACTAGGGACTTTGCTGTGGCTCTGACTATTGGTGTCGTGTCCGTATCCTGCTGGAATGAGCAGGAACGCCGTTGCTGATCCCTAGGCTGTAGATATTGCCGTTGAGATCTGGAACTAGGGACTTTTCCATGGCTCCGCTTCGTTGTGACTCTGAGGTCGGTTGTTGACGTCACGTTTGCATCCGGTTGGAGTGAGAAGAAACGTCGTTGTTGATCTTTAGGCTATAGATGTTGTCGTTGAGATCTGGAACTAGGGACTTTGCCATGGCTCCGCTTCGTTGCGACTCTGAGGTCAGTTGTTGACGTTACGTCTGCATCCGGTTGGAGTGAGAAGAAACGTCGTTATTGATCTTTAGGCTATTGATGTGATCATCGAGATCTGACTACCCTTTGAAGCAGCCTGGTGGGTAAATGTAGTCCACTTTTCGCTTATGCCCATGGATTGTATACAAAGGTCACTATGGACTTACCTGCAGGGCAAAAGTTTCATTACACTTTTTTTAATTTTCTTTCCGCGATACTCTATCATTTAAGCTTTTTATATCGCGAAGGTCGCGATTGCTTAATTATTTCGGCTGTTTTTCGCGGTGCCCAATCATTTCGGCTATTTTTTCTTTTTACTCGCTGCTTTTTATTGCGAGTTGCCCAATCATTTTGGCTATTTTGGTATGCATATATTTTACTTGCTGATTTCGTTGCAAGTTGCCCTATCATTTCGGCTATTTCGTATGCATTTTTGGCTTGCTGGTTTTTTGCTGCGAGTATAGAACTTGGGATCTGATACAAATCTTAGCATCAGCATCGCTGCGACTAGAATATTGCCAGGAGCGAATCATCATTGCCGTGAAAGGACTTGGAATTTGATACCGATTTAGGCATCAGCACGCTACTACTGGGGCATCGCCAGGAGCGAATCATCATCTGCATTCGCCTCTATCGAACAAAGGTGGCTTAGTAGACAGGGTTAGGGATCCTGCCGACTAAGGCTTTTGACTTTATGAGCCGTAAGGGTCTCACAAAGGGTTTTCTCCCTACGAGTCGTGAGGATCTCATAGGTGTATTTTCTCCTTAAGAATCGTGAGGATTCCTAAGTGATATATTCTCTTATAAGTCATAAAGATCTCACAAGAGAAATATTCTCCTTATAAGTCGAAAGGACCTACAAGTGTTATTCACCATATGGGGACATTTCTTACTATTTGCAGAACTTGGTAAAGAAATATTTATTCGTGCCCCTGTATTGTACACAAGGGTCAATATAGACCACCTGTAGGGCAATTTGGGGGTATATGACGGTTTAAGAACAGGTTCATATCCCTGTATCTTAAGGCTTTTGAATCCTATGAGCCGTGAGGGTCTCATAAGGGGATTCTCCTTACGAGTCGTGAGAATCTCGTAAGTGTAATTTTTCCTTAGGAATCATGGGGATCCCTAAGTGTGTTGCTCCCTTATGAGTCGTAAGGATATCACACAGGTATTTTCTCCTCACAAGGTCAAGAGGACCTTGCAAGTGTGCATGAATTTCTTTTATGAGTTTGTGCCCTTTCGGGTTTTCACAAACTCACCCGTAGCCCTGCTGTTTTTACTCACGGAGCCCTTTCAGGTTTTCATCCGTGCCCATTTTGCTTGTGGACATACCTTTTTTTTGTTTTTTTTAGTAGGTTGTAGGACTTGTTTGTAGGCCCCCTAATATCCTTCCAACCTTTTGAGAAGAAAGGACCATTCTACATAGAGATTCTTCCGCCAGTGAGGAATATGCCCCCTGTGCATATCCCGGGGGGATGGGTATCCATGCCGTCGCTATTTTGGCGACAGGATGCTTTAGAGCCGCTTTTCTTTGTTGAGCGTAGGTGACAAACGTAATCTTGCCTCTGCTTTTCACTCGTTATCATCGGATGAGAATGTTTTGACCCATTCGATCCAATCGAACCATTTTATCCATGAGTTCTTGGAAGGTTGTCAGCTTGATTAGGGTCGTAAATGGGAACACCTTTTGAATTCGGGTCAAGGGTAGCTATGAACATTCTTACAGCTGCAGTTTCTTCGATACGTTGCCAGCATTTTGAGCAGAGATTTGGCCATCGGGTAACATATTGAACCCAAGTCTCATTCGATCTAACCATTTTGTTTACTAGCGTTGTCACAATAGTATATTCGTTCTCCTTAGCAAACCCCTGGCAGAAGAGCATATCCATTTCATCGAAACTCTTCACGAAATCATTTGGGAGTTCCGCATACCATTCGAAGGTGATGCCCGCCAGACCGCTGATGAACTGTCAGAGGAGTAATATGTCATTTCCTCCAGTATTTCCGCATATGGATTTAAATCGTGCAATGTGTTGGCAAGGATTCCCAGTTCCTTTGTGCATATGGAACGTTGGAAGTGTGTACTCCGGCGGGTACTGTATTTGATTGTACCACGTTGGATACGGCTGACCAGTCTTGATTGATCAATTTGCGGCTTCGCTGGCGTAGTGAGCTTTGATTCGTCGAGTGATATATGTGTCCAGCTTTTCTTTTAGGAATCATTTCCTACTCAACTATTGATGAGATTTGCAGAGGATTTGAAATGTCATCTTTCTCTTTAAGACCAATTACCGACGGTTCATCTGCCAATAGTTCCGATTGAACCATCTTTCCAGCCATATTTTGAATCAAAAGGGCCATCTGGTTCATTTTAGTGGACATTTCTGCCACTTCTTCATCTCTTTTTGTAACAACCCTAATTTTTCTATACACTTTTCTATACAATTTTTTTTTCAAAATTCATAAAGGGGTATTTTAACCTGAGCACAATATATAAGTAATTATTTTATTTTTAACTCCATTTTTAGTGTACATAAAATTTTTTAAAAATAAAGTATACTTGGGGTATTTAATATTGTTGTTACCACTTTAAGTATCTATTTTCCCACAATAATTATAAGAAAGAGCTTGTAGCTTATTGGTAACACCTTGCATTGCTGAACCAAGCCACCAGAGTTCAAATCCCCTGCCTCACATTATTTTTAGATTATTTTTGTTTTAAATTTCTTGGAAGCCCAACAGTCCACAGACCATAACTCCTAAAAGTTGAATTGTACCTAAAAATCTAAAAATACCAGAGCCTACCCCACGAGACCCCCCACCCATCGACCCCGTGACTCGGCCGGGATCGGCCGGCGGACCGGCCGACTCGGTCCGGCGCCGTCGGCCGGACTCGGCCGGACCGCCGAGTCACCTGAACAAAAAAGGTGGCTCTTCGTCTCCCTAACTTCCCTGCACACACCATTTAATTGGATCGGTTCCCGAGAGTTAAATATACCCCATTTACTATAAATTTTAATGATTTTCTATAATTTTTACAATTTTTTTAATTAAAAACCTTTCACCTACCCTACCCTAGCATAACCTATAAATACACCCACTACCCTCTACCCTCTCATCCCAAAACCCTAAGCTCACTCTCTCAAAATTTTCCAAGAAGTGTGTATTTTGAAAACAAGTTCGCGGCGAAGCTCCGACGAAATTCCGGCGGGAATTCCGGCGACGTTTTAGGAACAATCGGCGACGAAGCAACACCTCGGCAAACCCTTTAGTCCCCCTCACTCCATAGTATAGATCGAAACCTGTAAATCCCATTCTATCCCCTTTTCTATTTCTCTAAAATACGAAATTACGAAACCCGACGGAATCGGAACAAATCCGATTTCCGATTCGGTTTTCTATAAAAGTTCACTTCTCACCAATTCAATCATGCTTAAATATCTTATTGTTGACTATTAAACACTTAACAAATAATTTGAACAAGTTTTCTCACATGAAATGATAGCCTTTCCAATCTATCGTATTTTTCACTTTAATACCATCATATTTCGATTTCACATTTAACCCCTCAATCTTACTATACATTTAAAGTAGAGCACGAAATAATGACCTACCTCCACACACTGGGAAATACAACCCTAAACGACATCATCAAAAACTTAGAATACGATAAAACGAAACTTTCATTTAAATACTATATTCTTAATAAAATCATTCTTAAAAGTTTTAGATTTGATACACTTTTAAATAAATACTTCTTATTAGGAAAACACGATAAGTTGTGGACATCGATCGTTTATCTAAACCTGACTTTGTGGTGTCTAGGCTAGGCAAGTGAGCAAAGGTAACTTTACAAGGCCCGTCTCACGATTCATGAGCGGATCCCTCCTTCCTCACTTGTACTTACCTGGCCACAATTGGCGGTGAAGAGACGATTTGAGGCTTATAACGACTTGTCGTTTAGACCATTTACAAATAGCTAGTTGGCTTAGGAAACCCTAGAATCTAAAATACGAAAAATTACACTTTACAAATAAATACCTTTTACTTTATAAAACCGTTTTCTAAAGGATTAGTATTTTACAATCTTTGTAAATCGCCGCTACAACCCATCTTTGGGGAACTCATTTGGGATCGTGCGGTTTATTGCGCACCCTCGGGCTAGTAGTGCGAGATTCAGACCTCCGCAAGGAGCATTCGGACTCGAAAGGTTTAAAATACGACATCTTAAGAAAATGAGATTTTTGGAATATAAAATATTTATTGAAATTATTTTTGTATAAACATATGTATATTTATCATTTAAATATATATTTTATTTTCCACATTTTCCTAAAAATCACAAGAATAAATTTTACACTAAAATACCATGAACTTTAAATAAATCAATATTACAGATAAATACCTTTATTTATAAAAACTAGGATATTTTCAGTAAAAATGTCACAACATAAAATCCACCCTCATTACAACTCTAAAGACGAACAATAAATACTTGAGGCGTATTTTGAAAAGTATAAAAAGTATTTTTACATAAAACCCCCTCAAGTTTTATAAATTACCATAATGACCCTAGCAATTATAAAACTTCGATTCACATTTCTGATTGTCTGACTCGGATTTGAGTCTTATTAATCTGACTTGAATATGATTCAAGTCAATCTATAATCTACAAGATTCAAATTCAATATGAATACAAGAATCCATGAGTACAATTATCAATTTATACAACTTGACTGAACCGAACCATGGATATATATATTCCTTTTACATGATTCCCAGTATTCCATTTACATGACTCTAAGGTTACAACCGTTTCTTGATATCATGGTTTCGGTCGGTCAGTCAATCAAACTTACAATCAATACAATTTATAAGATAACAATATAAATAAGACATCGCGGGGTTTAAGGGGTAGATTAGTACGGAAGGTGTTAAAGGTGGCACGAGGTGGTCAAATTTAATACACCTAACATGAATCCAGTTGCTGTTGTACCGTGGCATAAACGGTTCCTTGTACTAAACGTACCTCTAGTCTCTGGCATATAGAGACTCCCCTCGTATACACTGCCATCCTTCTGTACCAAACTATAAACAACAGCGTTAACATAATATTACAACAATAGTATACAACTTTAAAAGATATCTTCTTATTCTGCCCTTTTTACTTTCCTCTTACCTTCGGAACTTACCGAGCGACATGTTCGCTGACGACATTCTATTTCTTTCTTCTTTGAATGTCGTTAGGTGTTTCCGACCCGACAGAGATCGAGCCATCGCAAGAAGACTTGGAGCAGTTTGCTGAAGACCCTGCACTTTAGTTTCATTGTACACTTTTCCTCTCTGTACTTTTCATTTCCTGTTATGCCACTGTTTAGGCATCTTTTTATTTCAGTTGTATTTCCTTTCATGCATTGTATAAAGAATGTTAATAAATAAAAGTTGTTGTTCTCTTTTATTTCTTGTCTCTTGTGTATTTATTTTATATTGCTTAGATACGCTTAGCGTATGTACTTCTGAATATATACGTAGTGGACCTCGTCGCGTCCCCTTCGCCGTACATTGGGAAGCGGGGCGTGACACTCTTTTTTAGAGCGTGCTTTAGGAAATCATTATCTGACTCCTTCTCTACTCATTCCTCGGGTGCGCCCTCGGGATTTTCCTTAGGCGATGGATTAGCGTTTGCTGTCGCCTGAGCGAGCATCTCTTGCAGCTTTTCACGTTGCAGCTGAACTTTTGTCAGGAACCGAGTTTGAGGTCGGTGACTAGTAGAAGCTTGAACATCATCTTTGGAATTCACCAATAGACTATGTGAACTACCATGCCCCCAGGCTTGGGGTGTTTGGAGTCTTGGCCTTTGGAGTTTGCTTCAGGCACTTGAGCTTTATTAAGCCTCTCTTTGTGAAAAGCCGCTTTGGTTCTGAGAGGAACCGCTGTATCAGGATCCGTCTTTGGGTGAGTCCCCTTCACATGCTTCCACATCTTATATATAGATGAGGAAAGTTATCTTAGGGAGCGAACTTGTTTCTGCTCTCATGGGATCTCCATAGGCTACGGAGATTTCTTCTGTATTGTGGTAAGAGAATTTTGTCTGACCTTTCGCAACAGTTTGAAACTGTTCCCAGCTAAAACAACAACATCCATCATTAGGGTTGAAACAGGACCATACGGAGGACTGCCCCCAGCTCATTTTATATGATGCCAATATCGACGTTGGCCGTTACTTACAGCCTGAATTTGATTAGCTTCAGGATTTTGCTGAGCCTGCCCATGTTTCCTTTGAGAGCTTGAATATTCTGCCCCCTGCGTCAACCTTGGTCCTTGGCATATGCCAGTTGTTTGAGAACCGATTCCGTCGGCAAAGCTGCAGCTTGGGGAACTATCCTATGGAAGACAGACTTTCTCTGGGCTTCCTCCATCGGCGTTGAGGCACCGAGGGTGGGAGGTGGGAGTATCGACCCAAAGAGAAGCCCATTGATTTCTTGAAGAGCCGGATTGCAGAGATTTAAGGCTGCAAGTGGCCCGTACTTAACTCCACCAAATATGACAGAGCATGAGTTGCTAAGGTGGGAGCAAACGCCATTCTTCATAGAGACAAAACGCCGGGTTCAGTATCCCCTCCCCTAAGAGCAACCATAAACATATATATTGCGATTATTTGATCGCGGAAAAACACGACACATGAAGTGTGGAGTGGAAAGAGGAAAAGGTCCCACCGGGCGTGCCAGAATCTATTCTCTGCCGAAAGACGCGACCGGGACGTTAGGACATCTGGCCTGAATTTTGGTTTTATCCGACCACCTCTCCGGAGATACCAAGTTGATTTATGGCACCGTGCTTCGGAGGTTTGAACAGATGCGGCCGTTGTAGCAAACTTCGTCGGATTTCCCCTTGTTTGCGAGTGGTTTTTGATTGTGGGGATGCTCTTCCCTGCAGGTGCAAGCCCCTGCAGTTAATTACGTTACCGCGTAGTGATAACCACTTTCTCCTTCTCCAAATGTTCACTTCGTATCATATGTATTAGTTTTGTTTTAGGTTTCCCGTAGATTGTATACCGAGACTAATTTGTGTTGCCGCCCGTAGGGCGGGGATTAGTCCAAATCCGTATTTTCTTAGATTTAGGTTTGTTTGATATAAGGCTCGTTAATCTCGTTTGAGATTAAGATCAACTTAAATGTTTGTTGAAGATACGTTAGTCTAATTTTAGACTAAGATCTACTCAACGGGGGTTCAGGATCATTTAGATCCAATGACAGAGCATTTGGGCTCTATTATTTTAGTTTAAGGACGTTGCGGTCCATTAGGTTTAAGGACATTATAGTCCATAGAGTTTAGTTTAGGGACGTTGCGGTCCTTTGGGTTTAAGAACATCATAGTCCATAGAGTTTAGTTTAGGGACGTTGCGGTCCGTTGGGTTTAAGGACATCATAGTCCATAGAGTTTAATTTAGTGACGTTGCGGTCCATAAAGTTTAGTTTAGAAACGTTGCGGTCCATAGTTAGTTTAAGAACATTACGGTCCATAGTTAGTTTAAGGACATTACGGTCCATCGGGTTTAAGGACATCATAGTCCATAGAGTTTAGTTCAGGGACGTTGCGGTCCGTAATTAGTTTAAGTACATTACGATCCATAGTTAGTATAAGGACATTACGGTCCATCGGGTATAACGACATTACGGTCCATCGAGTTTAAGGACATTACGGTCCATAGAGTTTAGTTTAGGGACGTTGCGGTCCGTAATTAGTTTAAGGACATTATGGTCCATAGTTAGTTTAAGGACATTACGATCTATAGAGTTTTGGCTCATCGATTTGGGGGTGCGCCAAGAGTTTTTGGTTATTGGGACCCTCCACCTCTCTGAAGACGTTGAAAAATTACAACGACATGTATCAGAGATGTGAAGAGATGTACCCTTGAACCAAATTCCAAATCAAGGAGTTATTAGTTCTGAGGATAGAGGCTCGGTTTGCTTGGAGATTTAATCCCAGGAGGAACTTTAAACAATCTGGGGTTGAAATTGGTTCCTTATAGTGTTAAACTCTAATGTATTTTTTAGTGCTCACGTGTTCCCACGTGATGCTCTCAGGGCAGTGTTAAACATTGAAAGTTGCAGGCGCTCACGTGTGGCACGTGGGGCTCTAAAGCAGTATTGAATAATGGAATTTGGGATCGCTCATGTGTTTCACGTGATGCGTTATAGCAGTGTTAAGTTGGGGCTCACGTATGGCACGTGAGGTGCTTAGAATTGGGCACTGCCTCTTTTATTCTCTTATTATATTTACAAGTGCTAAGCACTGTTAGGGGGTTACGTGAGATCACGTGAGATGCCCTAAAAATAGGGTTTATTCCCTTTTCTCTTTTATAAGTGCTGAGCATTTCTCAGGGGTCACGTGGGGTCACGTGAGGCGCCCCAAAAATAGGGTTTATTCCCTTTTCTCTTTTATAAATGCTGAGCATTTCTCAGGGGTCATGTGGGGTCACATGGCTAGATCTCAGTCTTTCCTTTTTTCTCCTCAGAGGTGCTCACGAGGGAACACGTGATCTGTTACGTAGAGTTTGAACGCTAATGAATCATCAGGCTGTTCTTCTATGGTTCCGAGAAATCAAGTTCTCCTTTTGTTCTTTGCGGGGATTAAATTATTTTTAAAGGGTTAAACCCTATTTCATAGGAATTAAATTCCCATACGTTTTGTAAGAGTTAAACTCTTTTGGATTCAGTTCATTCCCCTAGGTTTTGAGTCTGCATGACAGAATCTCTCCGATGAGAATTAAATTCTTAACTTGTGGGGAGATCTGCTTCTGTAGATCTTAACCAGAGGAAGAACTAAGTTATTTAAGAAGAGTTAAACTCTTGGTTTAAGAATTAAATTCTCTTTTTATGGGGGCTGTTAGGAGAGGTTCCTCTTCTTTAGAGAATTAAATTCTCTCTCTATTTTTCTCCCCTTCTCCCTCTGTGGGTGTGTCTTTTTCCTCCTCTCCTTGCTCCTATTTATATGAGAGGAAAAAGAATCAATTTCTTAAGGGAATCCCCTCATTGAGAGATCATGATTGATTTCAGGATCTTTTAAATCAATCGGTGAATTTTATTCACCGTTGGATTTTTAATCCAAAGGCTCTCTATTTAACAGAGAAGATTTTTTGTTTGTTTTAACAAGATTATGAATATCTTGTTAGTTTTAACAAGATTAGAATTTTATTCTATCATATCTTTTTAGTTTAACAAGATCAAAAATATATTTTCTTAATATGGAATTTAACTCTATCATATAGATATCTCGTTAGTTTAATAAGATTAGAATTTTATTCTAACATAGGATTCTGATCATATGAATATCTTGTTAATTTAACAAGATTAGAAAAATATTTTCCTATGTAGAACTTTATTCTACCAGATGATCACCGTTGGATTTTTGATCCAAAGGTCCTCTATTTAACAGAGAAGATCTTTTTAGTTTGAGAAAGATCAGGAAAATATTTCCCAAAATAGAATTTAATTCTAGAATTTGATAGGAGCATTTTAAATTGGGGCGCTCACATGCTTTGCATGTGAGGGGCAAGAGAACTCATGTGTTTAATACGTGATCCATGCTGTGGGTTTTAGCCTGTTTATGTTCAGCGCTCACTTTGCATATGAGCGCTCACGTGTTTTACACGTGAGGCATGTTTAGCCATTGGTGATTTATGTTCAGCACTTATATGTCGCATATTAACGCTTACGTGTTTTATACATGAGGCCTGTTTGGCCTTTAATTGTTTATTTTATTCAGCGCTCATATGCTTTGCATATGAGCGCTCACGTGTTTTACATGTGAGGCTTGTTTGGCCATTAATTGTTATTTTATTTAGCGCTCATACGCTTTGCATATGAGCACTCACGTGAGGCCAGTTTGGCCATTAATTGTTTATTTTATTCAAAGCTCATATGCTTTGCATATGAGCGCTCACGTGTTTTACACGTGAGGCCTGTTTGGCCATTTAAGTTTATTTTATTCAGCGCTCATACGCTTTGCATATGAGCCCTCACGTGTTTTACACGTAAGGCCTGTTTGGCCATTAATTGTTTATTTTATTCAGCACTCATACACTTTACATATGAGCACTCACGTGTTTTACACGTGGGGCCTGTTTGGCCATTTAAGTTTATTTTATTCAGCGCTCATACGCTTTGCATATGAGCGCTCACATGTTTTACACGTGAAGCATGTTTGTCCATTTAAGTTTATTTTATTCAGCGCTCATACGCTTTGCATATGAGCACCCACGTGTTTAACACGTGAAGCCAAATTTTGAGGACTCTCCCCCCTTTTTTATAAAGGAACAAGTAGCTCTTAACCGAAAATTTTGGCGGGAACAAGGAGTTCGGATGAGTTTGCTCATCGGCCTTCTTACCGACAGATACCTGGGTAGCTATTACGTGCAGCTAGTATCGCTGACGTGCTTGTGGTTAAACCCACTGTCAGCGTACTGTCGAGTCTTTAGAGTCCCACACAGAGGGTTTTCCTGCTTCGGGCGAAACGATGTAGAGGTCGTATGGTTTTACGACAGGGTTCGAACATATACGTATACTTGTGCACATATGATGTTCGGGCAGATAATACTAGTGGGCTTTGGTTTAAGCCGGATCCTAGTATTAGATTATTGGATTAGTTTCGTCTCTTTGTATTCGTGTTTTTCATAATACGGATATGGGTCTATATATACGGTGAAGGGTATTCTTGTAATTTACTCAAGTATACTTCTAAAAGGGGATACCTCATTTGTGTTTTAATCTTTTGATTAAAAGATAAATGAGGTGGAGGTATGAGGTGTTATTTTGTGATAAATGAAGCATGGCTACTTGGTGACTCATAGATGACTATTGAGGTAAGGGTGGACTTAGATATTTTGTGATTTTTGTGAGATATTTGGTGAGATATTTTGGCATGCTTCATAGTCATCACATGTAGCTATATTCATTTCATTATTATCTTAAACATTCTCTCACCTCAAGAGCTCTCTTCTTCTCCCTCAAACCATAATTGTCTCATGTGTTGAGAAACCTAGGATTAGTGAGACTAAACTATCAATAATCACTCTCTACATCCTCTAGGTCACTTAGATTAGCACTCTAGACAACCTAGTTATCTCATCTTAGAGTTAGGAGCTCTTAGTAGACACTCTCGGGTGGATCTTCTTTGACTCGAGGAGGCTGAAGAGGAGGCGCGATCCATACACTCTTCAAGAAGCAGAAGAAGAGGAAGAGGAGTACAAGAAGAAGAAGGAATTGATATTTGAGGTATAACTTTCTCACATAGTAGTTAAACCTCTTAGTTGTTTTGTTAGCTAGGGTTTAGTATCGATCCTGGAGTTTAGTCGGTGTTGCGAAGCATATAAAAATCATTTTTTGCAAACTCCACCTCCCCGCGAACCTGCGGGGTGCGCTATATCGATTTATAGTGGTTTCTGAGACAAACTAAACCTTAACCAACATTTTAGACAACGTGTAAACTACGAAACCAAAATAACTCCGAAACATCGAAACGTAGATCCAAGTTTCTGTCGAATTTTTCAAAGGCTCTAAATTTTTTTAAAAACAATTGCAGAGTGCTCCTTTAGTTATGAGATGAACACCAAACAAAAACGAGACAAATCCACCTAAATCTGGTCGGCCAAACATTTGAAAAAAGCAGCCTGGCCGGTTTTACTGTATGGATTTGTATTGAATTTTGTTTGGTGTTCTTGTCTCTTGGATCTAAAGTTTCAGGTGTTGTTTGATTTTGCCAAGTTTGCATATACTGTTATCTTTCTATTGTGGCAATACGGAGTATTTCGAAGTCACAATTTTAACGCCGTTTATAGTTTCAAGTTGTTATATATGTTCGTAAACTTCCGCTAATTGCTATATGTCGGTTAGTTGGGGGTTACGCATATCTGTGTTTCTGTTGGTTTTTGGATATGAAATATTGGATCGTCGATGATGAATAGCCGGGGGATATGAGAAGAGAGTTTTCTTTCTTTCATTCGATATAAATTGTAATATTGATGTAATATTATTTTTGCGGGGCACATCGGGTTGAGGTTGTAGCCACCGTTGTATTATTTCATTTACTGTTTTTTGCTCCTAGGATAGACCCAAGGTGGGGTGCACAAACTATCAGGTTCTTTGAAGTGCCGAGTGGCCTACTCATTTTACTGAGAGAGGTTGCTTCACTTCGGGACTTTAGCAGGTAGTTTGCTACACCCATAGGGGTCTATGGTGGGGTTTGGCTATTCATCATGACCGTAAAATCCGTCTTTCGTTACAGGTTTAAATGAAACGCAGAATTCCTAGTATATCCAATATATTCATCTGTGATCTGGAATGCCTATTATTGCGTGAGACGAATAGATATATTATATATGTTATATAATAGATGTTGCATTTGTTTTGCATCCGCGTTAGTCCAGCCCCCGCTCTGGCATTAATTAAGTAACCTAACGGTGTTAGATGGGGCCCATTAGCGAATGCGGATGGCATAAGCATACGTTGTATTTTTGTTTCTTTCTGCAATGGTAGGTTAAATGATGGGACTGCATTGATTAATGCAAAACAAACAAACCAAAGCTGAATCGTTGGAACAATTTCAAAAACCACTCGGTTTTTTCCAAAATGCAAACTTTTTAATGCGGAGCTTAAACCACTCCTTTAAAAAGCTATCATGGTTCCTTCGATTATATCAAGTTCATTATGTTCACGGTTTAGCCAAAACCATTCGTAGCCCTCCGTCATTTTAGATGGACATTCAGTAGTATTCAAGCTATGTATTTTGACCTTCGATAAAGGCATAGTGATTGGTGGCTGCAGAATATTCATCTGCTGCAAAGATAGATGCGTTGGTTTGGAACAGTCGTGCTAATATTTTGGTCTTCGTCAAGGGTATATGCGGGTGGGTTCAAATTAACCTGGATAATGACGGGTAGAACTTGACTTGCGACTTATGATATGTTGGCCTTCGTCAAGGTCATAAGAGCTTGGAGCAAAAATCCACATCAAGAGTTTCTAAGGAAATTAAAACTTGCTAGTGTTGCATACCATTTGGAGTGTGGTGATTTTGGTAGTATTCTTTCAAGGTTGTCACACGATGATATTTAGATCCCGATCCTACTGTGAGTATCCACTACTCCTCGGGAGATTTTTTTCACTTAACAATCAATACTATAAACCAAGTAGGTGTCTAGAATAGTGTTAGTGGGGCTACGCCTTCAGGGAAAAGAGGTATTTAATTAAGGAACTTCGCGAAAGTATTGTGAAACCTCCTTCGAAGTACCGACACTAACCTGGCCAAAAGGTTAAGCGAGAATTGTACGGTGCGATTAATCCTGACTAATTCTTCTTTTATGGTTTGAGGAAGAATTCGAAAAACAGTGGGAGCCATCTTGTTTAGATAAACTAAAAACCAATCTAAACTTGCAAAAGTATCATGTTAAAGTGTTTCTTCTTTCTCTCATAATTGCAGCGACCAAGATGATCGGTCTTAAGTTACTTTTAGATAAAAACATATTGACGGGGTCAAACTATAAAGATTGGCTCAGGAATGTCCAGATGGCCATCACATATGGCAAACTGGGCTATCTTCTTTCTACTAAAGCCCCCGCCATCCCAGGTCCAGATTCCAGCGTCACGGATAAGGATATCCGTAAGACCTAGGAAATTGACAGTGCGAAAGCCAAGTGCCTCGTGCTGGCCTTTTTGGATAATGAACACCAGAGGCAGCACGAGAAGATGGATCTTGAATCCATCTTCCTCCGTACCAAGGACTTATATGGAGAGCAATCTCGTATCGAAAGATACGAGACCTTGAAGAAATTATTTCAGGCGAGATTGGCTATCGGGTCATCTATATGGGACTACGTCCTTAAGATGATCAACTTGATTGAAGAGCTCACGGATCTGGGGACCACTGTAACAACTCCATTTTTAATGTACAAAGAATTGATTTGAATTCAATGTATACTTGGAGTATTTATTGCGGCTGATATCTCTTTAAGTATTTATTTTACTCCATAATTACAAGAAGGAGCTTGTAACTCATTGGTAACACCTTGCACTGCTGAACCAAGCCACCAGAGTTCAAATCCCATGCCCCACATTATTTTTGTATTTTTGTTTTATTTTTTTTTGGAAAGTCAACATTCAAAAGGCCATAACTCCCAAAATATGTACTGGACAACAAAAAGTAACTATACCAAATTGTACCCCCCAAGAATCCCCGGCCATTGGACCCATGACTCGGCCCGACTCGGCGCCGCCGGCCGGCGACTCGGCCGACTCGGTCCGGCGCCGCCTGCCGGACTTGGCCGGACGGCCGAGTCACCAACAGATAAAAGTTGGGTATTGACCTGATCTACCCTCCTGCATACTCTAAATGCTTAGATCGGTTATCATTTGGCCAATAAATCCCTTTTAATCCTAGGTTTAATGAGTTTTAATGAATTTTTATATATTTTTATATTTTTTTTAATTAAAACCTGAAACCTAGCCTAGCCCTATATAAACACCCCTACCCTCTACCATTTCACCCTACAATTCTAAGTCCACTCTCTAAAAATCTCAAGAGAACTCGGTACGTTAGAAAAAGAGCGAAAGGCGAAGCGCTGCCGAAATCGACGACGAATTCCGGCGATCGTACTAGGACCCTTCACGACGGTTTGACGCACCGACAACCCACTACCTTCCTAGCACTCTCTAGCTTGTCCAAACCCGTAAATCCCACTCTTTCTATCTTTCTTTTCTTTTAAGGAAAATACGACTTTTTAAAACCCGACGGAAATCGGAACAAACCGATTTCCGATTCGGTTTTCTATCAAAACTCACTTGTCACAAATTCCATAATGCTTAAACATATTCATGTTGACTACTAATCACTTAAAAATGAATTTGGACAAAGTTTCTCACATGAAATGATAGCTTTTTTGCAATATCGTATTCTTTTTCATATTAATAACATAATGTTTATTTTTCTTCTTTTAATCAATTCAATCAATCCTAAATATCTTCATCTTGACCACTAAACTTGTAAAAATCAATTTGGATAAGTTTTCACACATAAAATGATAACCTTAACAAAATACCGTATTCTTTCACTTAAATATCCTCATGTTTAGTTTATCATATTTAACCCCTAAACTTCACTATACCTTAAAATGGACCACGAGGTAATGACCTACCTCCACACACACACAAATACAACCCTAATTGATATCATCAAAACTTAGAATACGAAAATACAAGACTTTACATTAAAATACCATTTTCTTTATAAACCTTTTCTGAAAGTTCTAAGTTGTATACAATTTTTTTAAAAAAATCTTTTAAAAGGAAAATACGATATGTCATGGACATCGATCAATTATCTAAACCTGATTTTGTGGTGTCTAGGCAAGTGTGTCTAAGGCAAGTGGTTATTTAACTAGGGTCACTACTTGTAGTGGAGAGCCTCCCACTTACCTGGAACTTACCTGGCCGCAATTGGCGGTGAAGAGGCGATTTGAGACTTCTAATGACTTGTCGTTTAGACCTTTAGAAATAGGCTAGTTGGCTTAGGAAATCCTAGAAACTAAAATACGGAAATTTAGATCCTTTACAAATAAATACCTTATCTTTATAAAACCGTTTTCTAAATGATTAGTATTTATTAAATCCTTGCAAAGCGCCATTACAACCCATTTTTGGGGAACTCGTTAGGGATTGTACGGTTTATCATGCACCATCGAGCTTAGTAGTGCGAGATTCAGACCTCCGCAAAGAGCATTCGGTCTCGAAAGGTTTAAAATACGACATTTAAGAAAATGAGATTTTTGGAAAATAAAATATTTATTAAAAATTATTCTTGTATTAACATAAGTATATTTATCATTTAAACACATATTTTATTATAAGATAAGTTTCCATCTTTTCCTAAAAATTACAAGATTAAAAGTTACATTGAAATACCATGAATTACAAATAAATCAATATTATAAATTAATACTTTTATTAGGAAATATTCACTAGAATAACACAAATAAAATTTACACTCATTATAACTATAAAGACGAATAATAAATACTTGAGGTATATCTTGAAAACTATACAAAAGTACTTTTTACATAAAACCCCCTCAAGTTTTATAAATTACAATAAGGACCCTAACAATTATAGAACTTCAAATTACTTTTCTTTTAGTCTGACTCGGGTTTGAGTCTGACTATTTCTGACTTGAATATGATTCAAGTCAATCTATATTCTTTAATATTCCAACTCAATATGAACACATGAATCCCTGAATCCAGTTAACAATCTATTCAACTTGACTGAATCAAACCATGGATATACATCCATTATTCCGTTATTCCAATTACCTGTTATAATCCGTTTACTGATATCATGGTTTTGGTCAGTCATCCAACTTACATAAAACAATACAACAATACTGTTAAAACACTACGGGGTTTAAGGGGTAGATTGGTACGGAAGGTGTTAAAGGTGGCACGAGGTGGTCAAATTAAGACACCTAACCTATATTCCATTGCTGTTGTACCGTGGCTTAACGGTTCCTTGTACTTTCCGTTTGCCCTGGTCTCTAGCATATAGAGACCCCCCTCATATACACTGGTATCTTTCTGTACCAAGTTACAAACAACAGCGTTAACACAATATTCCACAATATTCTACAACATGATACTTTAGCAAATTACTCTTATTCTGTCTTTCTAATTCTTCCTTATCTTTGGGACTTACCGAGTGACCTATTCGCTGACGACATTCTGTTTCCTTCTTCTTTGAATGTCGTCAGGTACTTTGGACCCAGCAGAGATTGAGCCCACCGGTGAAGACTTGGAGCAGTTTCACGAAGACCCTGAGCTCTAGACATTGTACCTTGTTCTACTCAGTATTTTCATTTCCTGTTATGCCATTGTTTAGGCATCGCTTTTCATTTCAGTTGTATTTACTTTTCATGCATTGTACAAAAGAATGTTATTAATAAAGTTGCTGTTATTTCTACACCTCTTGTCTCTTGTGATTTACTTTATATTGCTTAGATACGCTTAGTGTATGTACTTCTAAGTATATGCGTGGCGGACCTCGTCGCGTCCACTTCGTCGTACACCGAGAAGCGGGGCGTGACAGGTTTTGTTGGTGGCCCATGCAGGTCAGAGCTGTATGAATCCCTGACATGCAATTCTGGTCTGCATGAACAACATAAGCAATATAATACAAGAACCAGCAACTAAAACATTCTTTACAATTCATATTCCTTGAATCTTTCAAATTTCTATTCCTTGAATCTTATCATTTCATGTATTTGAATCTGTCCTAACCCGAATTTTTCTTCAAGGTTATGGATTCCCTGAACAACACCAGCACCAACGTCAACAACACCCCTTCAGCACTACCTCTTACACCAGCTGTTCCTGCACCACCCACCGAGCAAACAATGTTATTTGAGGTGATCCGCAGTCTTCTTGAGGGACAGCAACAACTTCTGAACCGTCCTGAGACCGATGCGCCGGGAGTAAAGCAATTCAGGGCTTTGCACCCCAAGCAGTTCTCTGGTAAAGGAAGCCCTCTTGAAGCGGAAGAATGGGCACAAAGCATCGAAGAAGATCTGGCAGCAGCTCAAGTGCCAGACAACACTTGGGTCCGTGTAGCAAAACTACAGCTCACGGATAATGCTCGCAACTAGTGGAAGGCGGAAGAAAGCCGTCTGGTACAGCCGATTGAATGGAAGACCTTTCGCGAGAAGTTCGACGCGAAATACTTCCCTATGACTGCCAGGTTTGTAATGGAGCAGCAGTTTATTCATCTACAACAGAGTTCAATGTGGGATAAATTAGTAGATGAATACGATGTTGAATTCACCATGTTAAGCCGGTAAGATATGTCACAATAGTTCAATTTTTAATTATCACATACTACACAGCTAACACAATTTTTAAACAGATTTGCGGCACACTTGATACCAACGAACGACATCAGAGCCCGTAGCTTTGAACAAGGTTTGGACACAGAGATTAAGGCTACTCTAGCCACAGGAAAGTTTTTGACTCATGAGGATGCTATGGAAGCTGCCCGCAGTTATGAGGCAGTGATAAAAGAGGGGGGCATACCTCAGTCTGCAGGAGTCAAACGCCCTGCCAACCAGATGGCAGGTGGAGCCTCGTCCAGACCATCTTTCGTGCCAAGGCGACCCGGAGTACCAACCCATCGTCCTAGCCCAGCCTTTTGCACCTACTGCAAGAGAACTAGACATATGATGAAGGACTGCCGTCCAGCCAACCGCCTTTGCTTAGTCTGTGGCTCAGCTACTCACGATATTGGGTCTTGTCCCCAAAGACAGAACCCAGTTACTGCACCCAGGTCAGCAATTACCTACCCGCAGCGACTAGCTCTTCAGGCACCTACTCCCAGACTCAATATCGTGACGTAACTGGGCAGCACCTGCACCACCCAGAGGACCAAAAGCTGCACCACCTCCTCGTCAGTTCCATCAAGCTTAAAGGAACGTTCCGAGGAATGCTCCTCAGGCCAGGAGGAATGTACCAAGGCGCCAAGCTTTCACGATGCTACAAGGCGGGAGCCAAGCTCTAAAGACGAGAGGCCAGCAGCATGCAAAGAGTGTAAGGCCAAGCCTGTCCATGGAAGAAGCTGAGGCCACTGGCCAAGTCATCACTGGTAAACTTTTCTTTTCAAACTTTGCTTTTCTATCCGCTACTTAGTCACATATTTCTTATACCTAAAACAAATCCCACATACCTTAGGTACAATCTTAGTATCCTCAATCCCTGCACTTGCACTTTTTGATACTGGAGCATCACATTGCTTTATGTCGCAACGGTTTGTCCGAACCCATGCGATTCCAGTTTCACCACTTGTATCCAGCTGGAATGTCAGTTCCAGAAATGGCGTTCTAAAGGCAACTATGGGATACAGCCTGTGTCCAGTCGTCTTCTGCAGTCGAGAGTTTTATGCTGACTTCAAAGTGCTGGACATACCGAACTTCGATGTGGTTCTAGGAATGGATTGGCTTGGAACTTTTTATGCTACCATCGAGTGTCGAAAAAGGAGGGTAGTATTCGAGATCCCAGACCATCCGGTCTTCTATTTTAAAAGCGGAGACCGTACACTGGAGCCAAGTACCTACAAAGCGAGGCCAAGAGAAGCAGTGGCTACAGCAGCTCAAGCAGAATAAGAATCAAGACCAGATGTGGTTCGAGAATTCGACGATGTATTTCCTAACGATATATCAGGTTTGCCTCCCGATCAAGCTCTTGAATTCAGTATTGATTTAATACCAGGAGCACAACCGTTGATCAAAGCACCCTATTGTTTAAGTCCGGAAGGTTTGAAGGAAGTCCGAACACAGTTGGACGAATTACTGGCGAAAGGATGGATTCGTCCCAGCACTTCAAGTTGGGGATCACCTGTACTACTTGTGAAGAAAAAGGAAGGTTCATACAGAATGTGCATCGATTACAGAGCCTTGAACGAAGTCACTATAAAGAACAAGTATCCACTTCCGCGCATCGACGATTTATTCAATCAGCTAAGTGGATCTTGTGTTTTCTCTAAATTAGATCTTCGTTCAGGTTATCATCAAGTGAAGGTCAAGGAAGCTGATATTCACAAAACAGCTTTCAGAACTCGCTATGGACATTACGAACTTCTAGTAATGCCATTTGGAGTGACAAACACACCCGCAATCTTCATGAACCTTATGAATCAAGTTTTCCGGGAGTACTTAGACAGGTTTGTTGTCATTTTCATCGATGACATCCTGGTGTATTCTAAGAGTCGGAAAGAGCATGCAGAACATCTACGAATTGTCCTGAAAACTCTTCGACAACATCAGCTTTATGCCAAGTACAGCAAGTGCGAGTTTTGGCTAAATCAAATTGGTTTTCTTGGACATATCGTATCAGGAGAAGGAATCTCTGTAGATCCAGCAAAATTTTCGGCAGTTAGCGAATGGCCTACACCAAAGTCAGTGAAGGATATTCGAAGTTTCTTGGGTTTAGCTGGATATTACAGAAGGTTTATTGAAGGCTTTTCGAAGATAGCAACACCCCTGACCAAGCTCACACGAAAGGATGAAGAATTTGTGTGGTCAGAAGCATATGAACAAGCTTTCGTAGAACTCAAGTCAAGATTGACATCAGCACC
This sequence comes from Agapanthus africanus, assembly GCA_030015575.1. NCBI lineage: Eukaryota > Viridiplantae > Streptophyta > Magnoliopsida > Asparagales > Amaryllidaceae > Agapanthus > Agapanthus africanus. The sequence goes on from CM057340.1 coordinate 690,780,662, forward strand.
TATTCTCGTCATACCGGATCAATCTGGAGGATTCGAAGTGCATTGCAATGCATCCGGTAAGGGACTAGGATGTGTTCTACATCAGCATGGTAAGGTTGTGGCTTATGCTTCGAGACAACTGAAGATTCATGAGCGCAATTATCCGACGCATGATTTGGAGTCGGCAGCCGTCATCTTTGCTCTCAAGATTTGGCGTCATTACCTATTTGGTGAACGAGTGAACATCTACACAGATCATAAGAGCTTAAAGTATGTGTTTACTCAGAAGGAGTTGAATATGCGGCAGAGAAGATGGTTAGAACTCATGGCGGACTTTGACATCAACTTGCAATATCACCCAGGGAAGGTGAATGTGCTACCTGATGCTCTTAGTCGCCAACCATTAGCAATGAATCTCACCGCTCAGTGGAAGCTTCAACAAGACTTGCATCAGATGGAGATTGAAGTAGTCATGCCAGGTAATACTTCAAGTTTGATGAATTTACAAGTTCAATCAACCATTGTCAATCAGATCAAAGCAGCTCAAGCAAGTGATGCTAAGTTGCAAAAGATCAGAGAACAAGTGGAGAATGGACTCAGAACAGATTTCATCATCCATGAAGACGGATCTTTGAGATACGGCAGCAGATTGTATGTACCAAAAGGTCCTGTTCGGGAAGAGTTAATGAAAGAAGCTCACAGCTCTCCCTATTCAGTACATCCTGGAGGTACCAAAATGTACAAAGATCTACGTCAGAATTATTGGTGGCATGGAATGAAGCGTGAAGTAGCCAGAAGCGTCGCAAAACACTTGGTGTGTCAGCAAGTAAAGGCTGAACATCACAGGACTGCTGGATTACTTCAACCGTTACCAATCCCAGAATGGAAGTAGCAACACATCACGATGGATTTTGTGACTGCTCTTCCTCGCAGCACAAAGGGTAACGATGCCATATGGGTTATTGTGGATCGACTCACAAAGTCGGCTCACTTCATCCCATTTCGAGTTGGGCAATCAACTGAGACACTAGCGAAGAAGTACATGGAGGTAATAATCTAATTTAGATTTAAAACTCTTCATAATGTACCATCTCTGATACCCATGAACTCATACAGGAAATTGTGAGACTTCATGGAGTACCGGTCTGCATTGTCTCCGATCGTGACACCAGGTTCCGATCGCAATTTTGGCAGAGTCTGCAAGCAAGCTTGGGAACAAGTCTGAACTTCAGCACGGCTTATCATCCACAAACAGATGGTCAGTCTGAATGAACTATTCAGATCTTGGAAGATATGCTCAGAGCATATATGCTAGACTTCAAAGGATCATGAGAAGATCACCTACATCTTATGGAGTTTTCGTACAACAACAGCTACCAAGCAAGTATAGGAATGGCACCTTTTGCAGCATTGTATGGAAAGTCGATCGCCATTAAGTTGGGACGACATCAGAGATAGGGAACTTCTTGGACCGGAGATGATAGTAGCAACTGTTGATGTGGTTCGTACTATCAGGGAAAGGATGCGCATAGCCCAACATCGACAGAAGGACTGGCTGATGCAAAGAGACGACGCTTGGAGTTCCAGCCAGGAGATCGCGTATTCCTGAAAATATCTCCGAACCGTGGAGTGATCCGTTTTGGAAGACGGGGTAAGCTGAGTCCGAGATACATTGGACCGTTCGACATACTCGAACGAGTCAGTGAAGTGGCTACCATTTAGCGCTTCCACCCTCATTGGAAGGAGTGCATAATGTGTTCCACATATCTCAACTCAGAAAGTATGTGAGTGACCCCAGCCATGTTCTCGATCGTTCCGAGCTCACTATACAGCCCAACTTGTCTTGTGAGCCACAGCCTGTGGAAATCCTGGACAGGAAGGTGAAGGCACTTCCGAACAAGGAAGTTAACTTGGTTCGAGTGATGTGGAGAAAAGACACTCCAAGAGAGTCCACTTGATAAAGGGAGGATGAAATGCGTACTAGATATCCATACCTCTTTATAAACTAGTTCTCAAATAAAAGTTGTAAATTTTGAGGACGAAATTTTTTTAAGGAGAGTAGACTGTAACAACTCCATTTTTAATGTACAAAGAATTGATTTAAATTCAATGTATACTTGGAGTATTTATTGCGGCTGATATCTCTTTAAGTATTTATTTCACTTCATAATTACAAGAAGGAGCTTGTAGCTCATTGGTAACACCTTGCACTGCTGAACCAAGCCACCAGAGTTCAAATCCCATGCCCCGTATTATTTTTATATTTATTTTGTTTTATTTTTTTTGGAAAGTCAACATTCAATAGGCCATAACTCCCAAAATATGTACTGGACAACAAAAAGTAAATATACCAAATTGTACCCCCAAAGAATCCCCGGCCATTGGACCCATGACTCGGCCCGACTCGGCCCGACTCGGCCGACTCGGTCCGGCGCCGCCGGCCGGACTTGGCCGGACGGCCGAGTCACCAACAGATAAAAGTTGGGTATTGACCTGTTCCACCCTCCTGCATACTCTAAATGCTTGGATCGGTTATCATTTGGCCAATAAATCCCTTTTAATCCTAGGTTTAATGAGTTTTAATGAATTTTTATATATTTTTATATATTTTTTTTAATTAAATCCCTAACCCTAGCCTAGCCCTATATAAATATCCCTACCCTCTACCATTTCACCCTACAATTCTAAGTCCACTCTCTAAAAATCTCAAGAGAACTCGGTACGTTAGAAAAAGAGCGAAAGGCGAAGCGCTGCCAAAATCGACGACGAATTCCGGCGATCGTACTAGGACCCTTCACGACGTTTCGACGTACCGACAACCCACTACCTTCCTAGCACTCTCTAGCTTGTCCAAACCCATAAATCCCACTCTTTCTATCTTTCTTTTCTTTTAAGGAAAATACGACTTTTTAAAACCCGACGGAAATTGGAACAAACCGATTTCCGATTCGGTTTTCTATCAAAACTCACTTGTCACAAATTCCATAATACTTAAACATATTCATGTTGACTACTAATCACTTAAAAATGAATTTGGACAAAGTTTCTCACATGAAATGATAGCTTTTTTGCAATATCGTATTCTTTTTCACATTAATACCATAATGTTTATTTTTCTTCTTTTAATTAATTCAATCAATTCTAAACATCTTCATCTTGACCACTAAACTTGTAAAATCAATTTGGATAAGTTTTCACACATGAAATGATAACCTTTACAAAATACCGTATTCTTTCACTTAAATACCCTCATGTTTAGTTTATCATATTTAACCCCAAAACTTCACTATACCTTAAAATGGACCACGAGGTAATGACCTACCTCCACACACACACAAATACAACCCTAATTGATATCATCAAAACTTAGAATACGAAAATACAAGACTTTACATTAAAATACCATTTTCTTTATAAAGCTTTTCTGAAAGTTCTAAGTTGTATACAATTTTAAAACAAAATCTTTTAAAAGGAAAATACGATATGTCATGGACATCGATCGTTTATCTAAACCTGATTTTGTGGTGTCTAGGCAAGTGTGTCTAAGGCAAGTGGTTACTTAATTAGGGCCACTACTTGTAGTGGAGAGCCTCCCACTTATCTGGAACTTACCTGGCCGCAATTGGCGGTGAAGAGGCGATTTGAGGCTTCTAATGACTTGTTGTTTAGACCTTTAGAAATATGCTAGTTGGCTTAGGAAACCCTAGAAACTAAAATACGGAAATTTACATCCTTAACAAATAAATACCTTATCTTTATAAAACCGTTTTCTAAATGATTAGTATTTATTAAATCCTTGCAAAGCGCCACTACAACCCACTTTTGGGGAACTCTTCAGGGATTGTACGGTTTATCGTGCACCCTCGAGTTTAGTAGTGCGTGATTCAGACCTCCGCAAGGAGTATTCGGTCTCGGAAGGTTTAAAATACGACATTTAAGAAAATGAGATTTTTGGAAAATAAAATATTTATTAAAAATTATTCTTGTACTAACATATGTATATTTATCATTTAAACATCTATTTTATTATAAGATAAGTTTCCATCTTTTCCTAAAAAATTACAAGATTAAAAGTTACATTGAAATACCATGAATTACAAATAAATCAATATTATAAATTAATACTTTTATTAGGAAATATTCACTAGAATAACACAAATAAAATTTACGCTCATTATAACTATAAAGACGAATAATAAATACTTGAGGTGTATCTTAAAAACTATACAAAAGTACTTTTTACATAAAACCCCCTCAAGTTTTATAAATTACAATAAGGACCCTAACAATTATAGAACTTCAAATTACTTTTCTTTTAGTCTGACTCGGGTTTGAGTCTGATTATTTCTAACTTGAATATGATTCAAGTCAATCTATATTCTTTAATATTCCAACTCAATATGAACACATGAATCCCTGAATCCAGTTAACAATCTATTCAACTTGACTGAATCAAACCATGGATATACATCAATTATTCCATTATTCCAATTACCTGTTATAATCCGTTTACTGATATCATGGTTTTGGTCAGTCATCAAACTTACATAAAACAATACAACAATACCGTTAAAACACTACGGGGTTTATGGGGTAAATTGGTATGGAAGGTGTTAAAGGTGGCACGAGGTGGTCAGATTAAGACACCTAACCTATATTCCATTGCTGTTGTACCGTGGCTTAACGGTTCCTTGTACTTTCCGTTTGCCCTGGTCTCTAGCATATAAAGACCCCCCTCGTATACACTGGCATCCTTCTGTACCAAGCTACAAACAACAGCGTTAACACAATATTCCATAATATTCTACAACATGATACTTTAGCAAATTACTCTTATTCTGTCTTTCTAATTCTTCCTTATCTTTGGGACTTACCGAGCGACCTGTTCGCTGACGACATTCTGTTTCCTTCTTCTTTGAATATCGTCAGGTACTTTGGACCCCAGCAGAGATCGAGCCCACCGGTGAAGACTTGGAGCAGTTTCACGAAAACCCTGAGCTCTAGACATTGTACCTTGTTCTACTCAGTATTTTCATTTCCTGTTATGCCATTGTATAGGCATCGCTTTTCATTTCAGTTGTATTTACTTTTCATGTATTGTACAAAAGAATGTTATTAATAAAGTTGTTGTTATTTCTACATCTCTTGTCTCTTGTGATTTACTTTATATTGCTTAGATACGCTTAGCGTATGTACTTCTAAGTATATACGTGGCGGACCTCGTTGCGTCCACTTCGCCGTACACCGGGAAGCGGGGCGTGACAACCACGTTGGAGAACGAGTTGTATACAGACTTGATTCTACAGTCCCTCCCCTCTACCTACGCCTAGTTTATCTTGAATTTCAACATTCAAGGGAAGAAATTACATTTCCAGAACTCCTCAACATGTTGAGGAGCGCTGAGGGCACCCTACAGAAGTCCAGGGAGACACCGCTCTTCTTATTAGGGATCTTCCTCTTCTAGATCCAAGGAGAAAGCCAAAGGAAAGAAGAAGAAAGACCCTACCAAGCCGAAAGGCAGTATTAGTAAGGTAGAGGGAAGGGACAAGGCAAAAGTTGGGGGGCCGACGGTAGGGAAGGAAGAATGCTTCTACTGTCACAAGAATGGCCATTGGAAGAAGGATTGCAGGGCCTGAAAAGCCCAGAACCAGGGTGCGAAGCAGGTTGTAGCTTCAGCTTCAGGTGTGTTTGTGATTGAAAACTATCTGTCAATTAACTCTACTTCCTGGGTATTGAAAACCGGATCAGGATCTCATACCTGTAATTCTTTGCAGGCACTGAGAAGTCGTAGAGTTTTGAAGGCGGGTGATATGACTCTCAAGGTTGCTAACGGAGCGAGCGTGGATGCTGTGTCCATAGGGGAATATCACTTAGGATTGACAAGCGGACATATTTTGGTTTTGCGCAATTGTTTTTGTGTACCTAGTTTGACTTGTAATATCATTTGTGTATCTTTGTTATCTAAAGAAGGTTATGATTTTACATTTTTAAGCGATGTCGTAAACATCCACCTTAATCATGGTCTGATTGGGTCGGGTACACTAAACAGCGGTATATACATATTAAATCAACTACAAGTTTTCAACGTCCAGAACATACACAAAAGAACGTCTCCAGAATTAAATCAACTTTCTTATGGCATTGTAGAATGGGTTACATTAATGAAATACGATTGACCAAGTTACATAAAGAGGGATATTTGGATCCGTTCGAATATCAGTCTTATGCAACTTGTCAATCATGTCTCAAAGAAAAGATGACAAAAACTCTGTTTACTGGACATAGAGTAAGAGCGAGCGAGCTCTTGGGACTCATATACAACGACGTGTGTGGTCCAATGTTTACACATGCAAGAAGTGGTTATTCCTATTTCATTACTTTTACGGATGATTTCTCTAGGTATGAACATGTCTTCTTGATGAAATATAAATCCGAGGCTTTTGAGAAATTCCTAGAATATAAGAATGAAGTGGAAAAACAAACTTGAAAAAGTTTCAAGACACTGATATCTGATCGAGGTGGTGAATACTTAAATGTCGAGTTACTGGATTACTTAAAAGAGAATGGAATTCTCTCTCAGCTTACTCCTCCATACACACCATAACACAACGGTGTCTCGAAAAAGCAGAACCAAACATTATTGGATATGGTACGTTCCATGATGAGTAATGCCGAGTTACCGCGATCCTTCTGGGGCTATGCACTAGAATCAACTGCATATCTTTTGAACAAGATTCCTACCAAGACTATACTTACCACACCATATCAGATGTGAAGTGGGAAGAAACTCTATCTTCAGTATCTGAAAATATGGGGATGTCCAGTTTTTGTTAAAAAGCAGCATGCGGACAAGCTCGAGGTACGCTCAGTACTGTGTAAGTTTGTAGGATACCCAAAGAACTCTAGGGGGTATCTTTTATATTACGCAGAGGAACAAAAGGTTTTTGTTTCTCGTCATGCCCATTTCTTGGAAACTCAATTTTTAGAAAAAGAGATAAGTAGGAGCGCAACAGAACTGGAAGAAATTACAGAACCACAAGCTATTACTGAAAGCCTGGTGGAACCAGAAGTTTCAAAAGAACAGGACATCCCCGCGCCACTCCGCAGGAGTAGTAGGCTATCTCATCCGCCCGAGAGATACTACGGTTTTATCGTAGACAGGGATAGAGAGGATTGCATCATTAACAATGATGAGCCAACTAGTTTCCAGCAAGCCATTCAGAGCAGAGACTCGATAAAATGGCTGGATGCAATGCGGACCGAGATGGAGTTCATGTACACCAACAAAGTATGGTCTTTGGACATTGCTCCAGAAGGGCAAAACCCGTAGGCTGCAAATAGATCTTTAGAAAGAAGATTGGTGTAGATGGACAGGTTGAAACATATAAGGCTAGACGTGTTGCAAAAGGTTTTCGTCAAAGAACTAATTTGGACTATGATGAAACATTTTCTCCAGTAGCTATGCTCAAATTCATTCGGATCACTCTTCCTATTACTGTCTTCCATGATTATAAGATTTGGCAGATGGACGTAAAGACCGCTTTTCTAAATGGAAATTTGAAAGAGCGCGTCTATATGGATCAGCCAGAAGGTTTCATTCAGGGTAGGAACAGTGAAAAAGTGTGCAAGTTGCTTAAATCCATTTACGGATTAAAGCGGGCATCACGGAGTTGGGACATCTGTTTTGATGAGACGGTCAAAGAATTTGACTTTATCAAAAATCTAGATGAACCATACAGCTATAGTAAGATTGTAGCAAGAACTGTTGTATCCCTCATCTTGTACGTTGATGACATTCTCTTGATAAGAAATGACATTCCTATGCTACAATTAGTCAAAGGATTCTTGTCACCAAGGTTCTCCATGAAAGACCTGGGTGATGCCTTATATATTCTGGGAATCCAGATCTATCATGATAGATCTAACAGGATGTTGGGACTTTCACAGTCCAGATATATCGACACCATACTGAAAAGATTCAGTATGGAAGGTTCAAAGCGTGATAATCCACCGACTTGTCATGGAATCACCCTCTCCAAAGAAATGTCTCCCAAGACTGATTTAGAAAGGGATCGCATGTCAACTATACCCTACGCTTCTGCGGTAAACTCTATAATGTATGCGATATTATGTGCCAGACCATATGCTGATTACGCACTAAGTGTAGTAAAACGGTATCATTCAAACCCTGGGGAGAAGCACTGAATAGCAGTAAAGAACATTCTCAAGTACCTGAGAAGGACTAAGGGGATGTTCTTGGTGTACGGCGGAAAAGACCTCTAGATCGAAGCCTTTGCTGACTCCAGCTTCCAGAGTGACAAGGATGACTCCAAGTCCATGTCGGGTTATGTCTTTACCCACAATGGAGGGGCGTATTTCGCCCAATCAGAGCAAAGCTCTGTTGAAATTCAAAATTCAAAATTTTGAAGCAACGCTTCAAATCTCGGGCACAACGCGCCATATGTCAGGCGCTGATACGTCAGCGCAGCACCCAAGAAGACGCGCCCAATCAGAGCAAAGCTCTATTTTAAGCAAAATTAAAGAAAGCAACACTTCGGTTGCGCAGGCACTGCGCTACGCGACACGTGTTAGCGCAGCTGCGCTAGCACAGTGGCGCTGCGCGACACGTGTCAGCGCAGATGCGCTACTGCAGTGGCGCTGCGCTGTGCGCTGCGCGACACGTGTCAGCGCAGTGGCGCTGCGCTTTGCGCTGCACGACATGTTTCAATACAGATGCGCTAGTGCAGTTGCGATGCGCTGTGCGCTGCGCGACACGTGTCGCGCGCTGGGGCATTTGCGCCAAACAGAATTAAGATTTTAAAGAAATCTTTCTGTTCTTGTTAAAATAAGAAGATTTTCTTCTGTAAAACAGAAGCGTTTGGATCAAAGATCCAACGGTGGGGAAAATTCCCCAAATCACTCAGAGAAGGATCTCTTTAACAAATTTAACTAATTTATGAGCACTATAAAAAGGACCCCAAGCCTCAATTCAAAAGGCATCAACATTTTTCTTAAAAAAAGTCAAGAGCTTCAAACAAAGAGAGAACTCTGAGAAAATTCCAAAGAAAAAGGTAAAAACCTTCATGAGAGAGAAGAGATCTCTTTTAATAAATCATTGATTTAAAAACCAATGATCTTCACATAATAAGCAGTGCTTTGCACTTCTTATGAACCACTGGTTCTTTAAAACAAGAAAAAAAAATAGTGCTTTGCACTTTTATGAACCTCTGGTTCTTGAAATAAAAGAAAAAAACTTATTAAATAGTGCTTTGCACTTCTGTTCTTGAATCTAAAAGATTCTTAGTGCTCTGCACTTCCAAACTGCACTGTTGCGCTTTTAGGAAAGCGCCACGTGTCAGCATCTGAATCACTTGAGCTACGTGCTTTTGAAATAGAGCTTTGCTCTCTGTAATTGGCGCAACTCACCAGAGCGCGCCACGTGTCAGCAGCGCAACAGCGCAGTGCACTAGCGCAGCGCACTGCGCTGTTGCGCTCGTGCGATACGTGTCAACATTACAAGCGCTTGCGCTCTCTGATTGGCGCAAAGCGCCTGAAAGTGCAATGCATTTCCTAAAGGGCCAGGCCCAAATCAAAAGACCAAGCAGGCCTAATTAAATTGATGCTTTGCATCATTTATAACCATGGCAGAGCCCAAACAAAAATTGAAAATGCAATAAACAGGGCAGAGCCCAAACAAGACTGATGATCTGCATCATATATAAATGGGCACAACCCTGATAAAATAAATAATGCTATGCATTATTAAACAGGAGCAGAGCCCCAGTAAAGGCCTAACATGCCAAAAGCAAATAAAATGTTGAATATTTTCAACTGGACTTAGCCCAATTTTGGCCGTAAGTCCTTAAATTAAATTAACCGAGCGAGATCGCTCAATTAAATCAATTTACAACCGGTTCGAGGGTACATCTGCGAACTCCTTTGACACCTATCGTTGTAATCACTCAACGACGTCAAAGGGGTGACGGGTCCCAACGACCACACATGACCATGGACTGCGGGGTCCTTAAACTCGTGGACCGAGACGTCCCTAAACTAATATCGGACCGAGACGTCCCTAAACTAATATCGGAAAGAGACGTCCTTATACTAATATCGGACCGAAACGTCACTAAACTAATAGTGGACCGAAACGTTCTTAAACTAATATTGGACCGAGACGTCCCTAAACTAATATCGGACCGAAACGTCCCTAAAATAATAGTGGACCGAAACGTCCTTAAACTAATATTGGACCAAGATGTCCCTAAACTAATATCGGACCGAAACGTCCCTAAACTAATAGTGGACCGAGACGTCCCTAAACTAATATTGGACCGAAATGTCCTTAAACTAATGATGGACTGAAATGTCCTTAAACTAACGACGGACCACCACGTCTCTAAACTGGAACTTGGACCCCCACGTCCCTAAACTGGAACATGGACCACCACGTCCCTAAACTGGAACAATAGAGCCAATAGCTCTTCTTTTGGATCTAAACGATCCCGTTCAAGTCAATCTTAGTCCAAAACAGGACTAACGTATCCTTGACGAACGTTTAAGTTGATCTTAGCCGCAACGCGACTAATGCATCCTTGAACTAAAAACACCAAACCCAAATCTAAGTAAATACGGATTTGGACTAATCCACGTCCTACGGGCGACGGCATTACTTAGTCTCCGTATACAATCCACGGGCAACCACAAACAAAACAAATACACACGACACGAAGTGAAATTCTGAAGAAGGAGAAAGTGGCTACCGCGATGCGGTAGCGTAATTAACTGCAGGGGCTTGCGCTTGCAGGGAAGAGTGTCCCCACAATCAAAAACCCCTCAAGCGAGGGGGAATCTGACAAAGTCTGCAACATCGGCCGTATCCGTCTAAACCTTCGATACACGGTGCCATAAATCAACTTGGCATCTTTGGAGAGGTAGACGGATAAAACCAAATAGCATCTGCCCCGAATCTCAGGCTCAGACGTCCTAATGTCTCGGCCGCCGTTCGGAGGGGAACAGATTCTGGCACGCCCGGTGGGACCTTTTCCTCTTTCCACTCCACACTTCGTGTGTCGTCTTCGCGAACCAATCGCGGTTTGTCAAATGGTTGCCTTTGGATTTCAAGTTTACTAAGATTTGGTCTCTCACTTGGTGCAGAAGAGAAATCGAACATCGATGGCCTCAACCTGTTCGAAGTGCTCCAACTGCGGTTGCAGCTCGCGTTCGGCCTCAACTGGGGCGTAACTTACGGTCCCCAAGCAGCTTCTCTGTTCACCATGCCCGTAGAGCAAATTACTCAAGCCACCACTGGCCTGTTCTTCGGGACCATGATCCCACCTACAAGCTTCTCTGCGCCAGTACCTGCACCGGAAGTGAACAAAAAGTTGGTCTTCAACCGGCTTGTTGCTACGACGGCCCCCGTCAACAGGTCGCACAATGCCAAACCAACAGCCTCTGTTTTCACCAGGCTAGATCAGAACTCTAAAAAGGTTGTCCCAAGGAGGGCAACGGTCACTGCTCCAGAAGTCGTTAAGGCGGCTTCTCCCATCAAAGAGTCAGTCTTTGCAAGACTAACGATTCTCACTCGTGCTCCTGCTGGTCGGAAGACATCAGTCTTCAATAGGCTGACACCGGCAATCGCCCCACACTTGAACAGGGGGCAAAAAGAAACTATCTTAATGGCCGAACCAGTCCCAACGGCTCGTCGTGCTCGACGTCGCCATTGGTAACGAGTGAGGAAGGCAGGGGGCAATTCCCCCTCAGGGCTAACTCCACCTGCTCCAAAGGTGGAGGTCAACACTTCTGTTCCAACTGAGAACAGCTTTGAATTGCTGAGGAAGGTGAGAAAGAACTTCCCAACTGCTACATTGAAAAGATCTCCTCCACCTATGGAGAGAGATCCGGAGACAAAGCAGGAACAGCCCCCTCAACGGCTATCGTCAAAAATATACAAGGTTTGGCGGAGGGTTCAAGACTCCGTGATTGACCCAGACCACTTTCGTGGCCAGAAAAAGGCGAAGGTGGAAAAGGACAAGGACCGTCCCATTAAACAGCAGGGGACAGCAGTTGCTAGGATGCCTACTTCAACGGCTCCTTCAACCTCACTGGCCCACAAAAGAAGGAGGCCAGAGAAAACTCCCGCGTCAGCGGCGAAGGTTAAAAATGGTGAACCTAAACGCCCCAAGTCAGGGGGCATAACAATTCATACGGTTTACATGGCATCGGGAAAAGAAGACAGCCGTGCATCAACGGGTCATAGACCGCTTACGCGGTCAGTGACCAAGGCTCAGGAGCAACAACAGAAGCTCCAGGAGATGATGAACGCTATGGCTGCACTTACAGGGCCAAAAGAAAACCCTGAGACGTCCTCCGATGAACGTCAGGAACAAGAGACTGACGCCGAGTTCCTCCGCCGAATATTGGAGAAGAAGAACAAAGAGGCCGCTGAACAAGCAGCCAACATACAGCGTATGGGCCTCCTCTTCCAAGACATGATAGGAATGATGATACAACAAGATCCTCCGGCTGAAGAGCCTCCGATCGTCCTCGAAGATGATAGGGGAGAGACATCAAATCCGCCACCAGCTCTGTCAACGGCTAAAGAGGATACAATCTCTAAAACTGATTTGGACGAGTATATAGCCCAACAGATACGGGTTCATCATGCGGCTGAGGCAGCCGGTCAGGTCGTAAAAAAGGGGCGGCCATATCCAAGCTGGTATGACCAAATAAAGTACCCGTCGGGTTACACAATTCCCAAGTTCCATGTCTACAAGGGGACTGGCAATCCTCACCAGCATGTCGCCCAGTTCAGGGCGCTTTGCGGCAACACCGGCGGTGACGACAAGCTGTTGCTTCACCAGTTTGTTGGAAGTTTATCAGATACAGCGTTCGAGTGGTACTCTGAGCTCCCGAACGACTCTATTAAAACCTTCGCGGAGATGGAGCTGCTGTTTACTCAACATTTTGCAAGTGCCAGTGAACGTACCCCGATGACGGCACTGATTAACGCCAGGGTAAGACCCGGCGAGACATGGGTTCAGTACGCTATACGATGGCGGAATTTATGGTCGGAGTGCGAGCAACGCATTGAAGAAGCTCCCGCAGTAGGCATGTTTGTGGGCACTCTCGATCCACAGGCGACCATCTCGCAGTTTATGATGTTCTTCAAGCCGACTACCTTCTAGGCTTTGATTGACAGACTAGCGCAGATGGACCAGATGGGCCATAAACCCCCTCTCCCAAAGCCAGACTCCCGAAATGACAAAGGGAAGGGAAAAGCGATCGTTGTCGCTAATGCCCAACAACAGCCGAACAATGCGAAGCCGGTTGTGCGTCAAAGTAATACGCGTCCGTACGTAGACCTTGAGGAGAGACTAGGGCGTCCTTACTCGTTTCCCCATCATAAAACGAGGAGGTTATTCGAGCTGGCGTTACGCAACAGACTCATAAACCTGTCAGATCCAAAACGTCCGTTGCAACCAAATGATGTCAACGAGCCTAACTACTGCCCTTACCATCGAGTACTAGGCCATCCGATCGAAGATTGCTACGTTTTCAAAAATTGGCTTGAAAACCAGTACCGACAGGGTAAATTTGCGTTATCTGACAAATGGAAGGTGAATCCCCCACAGCCCCACACCTCTAAAGAGACGAATACGCCGGGGGCAACATGCTCCGTCGTTGAGGAAGCTCCTTGGCAGGTTGTATTATCAGCTAAAACGAAGAGGATGCTAAATGATCTTCAAACATGCCTGGCAATCAAATGGAATAACCCATTGGAGCCGCAAATTATTGAAGGAATGCTGAAGCCTCGTCCGACTCAAAAGATTGGTGGAAATGGCCCGAACATTCATAACCAGCCGTTAAAATCTTCAAAGAAGAAGAAGAAGTCGAAGAAGCCCGCGAAGCCTAACGACAAGCGCACGGACTTGCAAAAACAAATTGACGCGCTAGAAGAATACAACCAGAAGGCACAAACCCCATTACATTCCAAGAGTTCCTCAACCATGTCTTTCAAGAGGAAGATGAGGGAGGTAGTTCGTCGGATGAATCCGAGAAATATGTGGCAAGCTGCCATGTGATTTCCCATTCGTTCATAAACGGTGAGGAGACTCCTTGTGCTGAAAAGCTGGGGGCAGATCCCGAACTGAAAATTCTGGAGCCATCGGATGAAATAATTGACGCGTTCCTCAATGAAGCGTTCTTAAAAAGCAAAACCGATCGGGAGCGCGAAGCGGTTATATTCGAAAGGGCCAAACGCCAGCGCCTTGACGAAAGAATTGAGATACTCCCGTTGGAGCAAAATGCACTCACGGCGGACAAGAGCAAATTCGAGATAAGAAAGAGGTTTGCCAAAGCCGTGTCAATGGGTATAAAGCTACCATCCTCTGAGGAAAGCGTTATTGGTGAAATGGAAAGCCACCCATCCTATTGCTTATATCATCGGAAGGTGTCGCACCCCACTGAAGAGTGCAAAGCTTTCGCTAGATGGTGACAAGGATATGTTGCTCACCGGCAACATTTTAAGCGAGAAAAGCGCAAAGATCGCCGAGAGCAGAGCGGAACGAGCAAAGTGCTTAACAGAACTACCGGTGGTTGTTGCATGATTGACGCCGGAGGATCACAAGTGCCCACATTCGGGAGCGATTCTGATGAGGAGTTAGGGCTTGGCCCCCTCTTTAAAGAATCCACTTCAGGAAAAGAAGAAGGACCGAAGGTTTGCGAGAATATCCAACTACGCAATCGGACGCTACCTGAAAAGAATCTCGGACCTTTAAGCAAGAAAGACAAAGGGAAAGAGAAGGTCTCCGAAGACATCGCCTTAGACGACCGAGTTGCGGAAGAGTTAACCGCCAAGAACCCGCCGAAGAGAAATAAGGTAGATTACAACGTCTTGGCGCATCTGAGAAAGCTACCCTCACAACTCAGCATTCTTGATGCCCTATTACTATCAAAAGAGGCGAGGGATTCTTTGATTAAGGCGCTACAAGATCCGGACCAGTTCCAAGCCTTCCTGGCCGAAGAAAAGATGAAGGATGAACTAGAAGAAGTGCACACGGCCGACGTTGCTTTTGGTGATGAAGACCTCCTCCTAGGGACGTGCGAACACAATCATCCCCTTTATGTCTCAGGGTACTGCCATGACATAAAGATAGGTAAAATCTTGGTCGATAACGGATCGTCTGTTAATCTACTCAATGTGCGGGTGTTAAAGGAAATTTGCATGAGTGTCCAACACCTCGCCCGAGACAAAATCACCATCTCCGGGTTCGACTCTCAATCATCAAAAACTCTTGGATCTGTAATATTGACGCTGCGATTCGGGTTGCTCGTCACAGACATTAAATTCCATGTTATAGATGCCAAGACATGCTATAATGCTCTGCTCGGCCGACCATGGTTACACGAGTACAATATCATCCCTTCTACACAGCATCAGTGTATGAAATACTGTAGGGATGGTCTCGAGTACACTGTGGCAGGAGAATTGAATCCGTTTTCCGTGAACGAAGTTCACAAGTATGAAGATGCCAAATACTTCTTGCCGAGTTTCGAAGACACGGAAAGGTGTCACAAGCCGGAGAACAAAACTAACGCAACCATCCCCGTCTTCGGAAGTGATACCGAGGAGGAAGAGGATATAATTTATTCGGGTCTGCCCCAATACACCAAGCTGGGACCATCCGTTCCTTCATTGATCTTCGGTAGTGATTCGGAGGATGAAGTTCATGCTGTATTCCCTGCTCGGCTTTCAATACGAGCTTCTACTGATAAAGAGCAAAGTCTGCAAGTAGCCATGGTGCCGCCTAGACATTATAAAGAACTGGATGCACTCGACACCGACAGTGTAGAAGAATTGCAGACATTTTATATCCCTCCCGGACGAAAAGGTGAGAAGGCAATCCTATTCTACCGTTCTGAGGAAACCAAAGTAGAAAAAGAGATCTGGCACGGTGCAGATCCAACGCTGGACAGGCTTCAACCCATTCGTCTACCCAGATATTATACAGAAGGCCTGAAACGGCTGTTGAAGCGCCAAGGGATATCCTTCAAACAGACCGTTAGAAAGGCCAAATTCTATGACAGAATCTGGAACGTTCCCGGGACTCAACGCAAACTGCCTAACGGGAGAATGGAAACAAAAAGGCTCGGATACGTCTGGTCAAGGAAACGAGAGCTACTAAACAGCTGTTACGTCATGTATAACTTCGATGAAGAAGCGGATGCTCAATGGGAAGACGCTAATCCTAAGCCAGTGAAAGTTCCAGATGCAAATGAGCACAATCCGTCGTTCGAAGAACAAATGGACAAACTTATAAGGGAAGCGGGTCAAAAAGTCCTAGATGATCACAATCGTGAAATGGCAATCTATGAGAAAGCCAGAACGCAACGCCTCCTTCAACAGGCCATAAAAGACGAAGATGCTGACCCCTGTCAACCTGTTATAAAAAGGGCTCGACGCGGAGGCAAAAACAAACCGAAAGGCCAAAAAGGCGCTCAACAACAACAAAGCAGGGCTAAGAAGCCACGCAAACGGGAGTCGAGCGTTATTGATCTATCCCTTATGAAGAAAATGGGTCGAGCGTACTCGTTTCCTCGGGAAAAGACGAAGAAGATACTTAATCTTGCTCTAAAGCATCAAATGCTTACATTGCCGGAGTCTAAACACCCCGAACAAGCGAGTGAAGTCTCACACCCGGACTATTGCTCGTACCATCGAGTAATAGGTCATCCTCTTGAAGATTGCTTCACCTTCAAGAATTGGGTCGAAGATCAGTATCAGCTTGGCAAATTCGCTCTGTCCGACAACTGGAGGGTAGCGCCACCACAAAAACACAAGCCCAAGGCCACGGAAGAAAAACCTGTTCCACATTGGGATTGGAAGCGGATTCGCACCTGTCACATGATAACAATACTAAGAGAAGAATCCGAGAACATGGACAGCCTTTCCTGGTGCCTCGAAAACAGCAATGATGAGGTGATCTCAGAATTTCTCCCAGCTCCAAAAGAACTGGAGGATGGAATACATACCACTGCAGATAACCTCAAGAAAATTGAGTTGGGGACGGCAAACGATCCGCGACCGACATTTGTCAGCGAGCTGCTGTCTGAAGAAAGGGTGGCTGCATTAAAGGACGTCCTTGTACAGCATAAAGATTGCTTCGCATGGAACTATTCCGAGATGCCAGGACTAGATCCAGAAGTTGCTGTATATAGACTGGCGATATCCCTGGGTGTCAAGCCAGTTAAACAAGCGCCGAGAAGAATGCGGCTCGAGCTCGAGATGAGCATCAACGCTGAAGTCAAAAAGCTGATAGACTCTGGTTTTATCCAGGAGGTTCAATACCCTGAATGGATTGCTAACATCGTCCCGGTGATGAAGAAAAATGGGACGGTGCGCATATGCGTGGATTTTCGGGATCTTAATAAAGCCTGCCCGAAAGATGATTTCCCAGTACCAGTCACCGAACTGATGATAGACAATACGTCCACGCATGAGATTTTCTCCTTCATGGACGGCTCATCAGGGTATAATCAAATAAAGATGCATCCTGAAGACCAGAAACATACGGCTTTCCGGACTCCATTGGGGATATTCTGTTACAAGGTAATGCCCTTCGGTCTAAAGAACGCCGGTGCCACCTATCAGAGGGCTATGACGAAGATTTTCGATGACCTTATACACGAAATCGTCGAATGCTATATCAACGACCTCGTTGTTAAAAGCAAATCGTATGAGGAACATCTCGAACATCTAAAGACTGTATTTCGACACCTTCGACAATACAATTTGAAGATGAACCCTCTTAAGTGTGCATTCGGGGTTTCCTCGGGCAAATTCTTGGGGTTCATCGTTCGACACCGAGGTATCGAAATAGATCCGTCTAAGATCAGGGCGATTATGGAAATGCCTTCGCCAAGAACTCTTAAGCAGCTACGATCTCTCCAAGGAAAGCTCGCATACATTCGGCGGTTTATAGATAATCTTTTAGGAAAGTGCCATCCTTACAGCCACCTGATGAAGAAGGGAACCCCATTCGTTTGGGATCATAAATGCCAAGGCGCATTGGACGAGATCAAGCAGTACCTGCAAAACCCTCCAGTGTTGGCTGCTCCTGTTAAGGGGAAACCTCTTATCCTTTATACAACCGCCCTCGAAGGTTCTTTAGGCGCATTATGGGCGCAGGAGAATGACCAAGGAAAAGAAAGAGCACTCTACTACTTAAGTCGAGTTCTACTGGGGGCAGAAAGCAACTACTCCCCCATTGAAAAATACTGCCTGGCGTTAATCTTCGTAATAACAAAGCTTAGACATTACGCATTAGCACATGAAGTCCGTCTCATTTCAAAGGTGGACCCTCTTAAATATCTAATGTCAAAGGCCATATTGACGGGACGACTCGCTAAATGGGCCCTGCTCTTAATGAAGTTCTCGATAACATATCAACCTCTCAAGGCAGTGAAAGGCCAGGCCATCGCCGACTTCCTTGCTGAGCACCCGATACCTGCCGATTCTCCTCTGAATTGCGATTTGCCAGACAAACATGCGTTTGACGCAATCGACGGTGGTGATACCCGTTGGGAGATTTATTTCGATGGGGCATCTTCCATGAAAAAGCACAAACAAAGTACGCCAATGATCAAATCGGGAGTAAGCCTTATCTTCGTGACCCCACAAGGAGGAATAATGCGCTTCGCTTTCTCCTTAACAGAGCCGAGAACGAATAATGAAGCTGAATATGAAGCTTTGATAGCAGGTCTTGAGATTGCCATCGACATGGGAATTGAAAGCCTCCTCATATATGGGGACTCCCAGCTAGTCGTTAGTCAAGTAAACGGCGATTACCAAACATGCAAACCGGAATTGGTAAAATACGGTGAAAAGGTGCAACAACTGCTGACCCAAATTCCCTCCTATACTTTGGAGAACATACCACGTGCGGAAAACAGCAAGCGGACATGTTGGCCAAACTTGCTAAAGAAATGGCTGACGAGAACCTCGATGATGTTAGAATCATGGTACAAAGTCGTCGAGTGCTCGCCCCAGCAGAAATACCTCCGGAATCATCCGAAGAGAAGGGAGCGGCCGAACAAACAACCTTACAAATAAAAGACCATGAGAAGGTTGAGGATTGGAGGGAAGTCTTTATAGACTACTTCAAGTCCCACCAAATGCCCGAAGATGCATCCGCAAGACATCAGCTCATGAAACGAGCTCTGTCTTTCGCCTTCGTCAATGATACTCTGTACAAGAGATCATTCGATTCTCTGTGGCTGAGATGCTTAGGACCGGACGAAGCGGAAAGAGTCGTTCAGGAAGTTCATGACGGAATCTGCGGTTCTCACCAAGCGGGCCCAAAGATGAAGTTGAAGATCAAACGGATGGGCTACTATTGGCCCACGATGATTCAAGATTGCCTCGAATATGCGAAGAAATGTCACTCATGTCAAATTCATGGGGACTTCATCCACCAGCATCCAAACCCACTACATCCAACGGTGGCTAGCTGGCCATTCGAAATGTGGGGGACTGACATAGTCGGCCCTATCGAACCAACATCGTCCAGGGGACATCGTTTCATCCTGGCAACGACTGATTACTTCTCCAAATGGACGGAAGCAGTACCGTTGAGGGAAGTGAAGACGGAGAATATCCTTCATTTCTTCAAGACGCACGTCATATATCAGTTTGGAACCCCGAGAAGGATCATCTCTGATAATGGGCCAGCCTATCGAAGCCATAAAATTAGCCGCTTCGCACAGCAGCATAATATAGACTGGAGGTATTCCTCAGTCTATAATCCGCGAGCTAATGGTCTCGCCGAGGCCTTCAATAAAACCTTGACAAAGATCATAAAGAAAACAGTGTCCCGAAATAAGAAAGACTGGTACGAGAGACTGCAAGAGGCTCTTTGGGCTTATCGAACTACATTCAAAACGGCCACGAACACAACGCCCTACGCGTTGGTGTTCGGCACGGAAGCGGTACTCCCCCTCGAAATAGAATTACCCTCTCTGCGAGTGGCAGTTCACTACGAGCTGACGGATGAAGAAAATGCTCACCTACGGTTGGAAGAGCTTGACGCTCTTGATGAAACCCGACTCATAGCGCAACAAAATCTGGAAGCTTATAAAGCAAAGATGACGCGCTCATATGAGAGACTGACCCGGTCGAGGACATTCCGCCAAGGCGAACTCGTGCTAGTGGTCAAAAGGCCTATGATCCCCAATCGTTCCAAGCGGGAAAAATTCGAGCCAAAGTATGAAGGCCCGTACATCATAGATAAGGTCTACCAGGACGGGGCCTATCTGCTTATGGATATGCACGGTGAAAGGCCTTTCAGGCAATAAATGGTCGCTTCCTAAAGAAATACTACGCTTAATGAGTCACGGCCTAGGTCAATGATAGATGACGACAACTACGTCCTCTCGCTATCTTCCTAAGCTCGAACTTTATAAGCATGTAGCCAATTTTCTCAATGTTGGACCGAAATGTCCTTAAACTAATAGCGGACCGAAACGTTCTTAAACTACTACCGCAGCATCCTTAGGCTGACGAGATGAATAAAAAAAATATAAAGAAGAAAAAATATAATAAATAAAAATGGTATGTCCATAAGCAAAAAGGGTACGGATGAAAACCCGAAAGGGCTCCGTGAGTAAAAACAGCAAGACTACCAGCGGGTGTTTATGAAAACCCGAAAGGGCGCAACCTCGTTAAGAGACACTTATAGGGTCCTCACGACCTTGTAAGGAGAAACCACCCATGTGAGATCCTTACGACTCACAAGGAAGCAACACACTTGGGAATCCTCACGATTCCTAAGAAGAAACTACACTTGCGAGATCCTCACGACTCGTAAGGAGAACTCTCTTATGGGACCCTCACGGCTCATAAGATTTGAAAGTCTTAAGTTATAGAGACCTAAACCTGTGCTTAAGCAACCCCCACAACTTTCGACATTACCCTACAAGCGGCTCAATACTGGCCCTTGTATACAATCCACGGGCGCAAATAAACATTTCCCCAACCAAGTCTCATTCGTGACCGGGGATATGTTTGCATGGTAAACGACCCTTGTAAATCCTCTCGACTTATAAGGAGAAAACCCTCCTGTAGGATCCTTACGACTTACAGAGGAACAAAACACTTAGGAACCCTCATGATTCCTAAGGAGAAAATACACCTACAAGATCCTCACGACTTGTAGGGAGAAATACCTTTGTGAGACCCTTACGGCTCATGAAG
This sequence comes from Agapanthus africanus, assembly GCA_030015575.1. Classification (NCBI taxonomy): domain Eukaryota; kingdom Viridiplantae; phylum Streptophyta; class Magnoliopsida; order Asparagales; family Amaryllidaceae; genus Agapanthus; species Agapanthus africanus. The sequence goes on from CM057340.1 coordinate 690,801,894, forward strand.
TCAAAAGCCTTAGTCGACAGGACCTTAACCCTGGTCGCTAAGCCTCCTTTGTTAGACAACGGCAGAGGCAAATGATGATTCGCTCCTGGCAATATCCCAGTTGTAGCGGTGCTGATGCCAAGATCGTTGTCTAATTTCAGGTTTACGGCGAAAAGCCAGTAGGCCGCACATGCATACGAAATAGCCGAAATGATAGGGCAACTTGCAATAAAAAAAAGCAGCAAGTAAAATGTATGCATGCGAAATAGCCGAAATGATGGGGCAACTCGCAATAAAAAGCAGCGAGTAAAAATAAAATAAATAGCCGAAATGATTGGGCACCGCAAAAAATAGCCGAAATGATTGGGCAATCGCGACCTTCGTGATACAAAAGCTGAAATGATAGAGCATCGCGGAAATAAAACAAAAAAAATGATGATGATAAAACTTTGGCCCTACAGTTAAGATCACGTCGATCCCTGTATACAATCCAAGGGCGTAAACAAAGAGGGAACCATACTTCCCCAACAGACTCCGTCAGAAGACAAGGCCAAACCTCGACGGTTCATTTCGACTCCGAAGAAACCAGTGTCTTCAGCAAACTCCTTGACTCATGGATACAAACACTCCTTGACGAGATCCTCCTAATCCGCGTCGACCTGCAGAGCCACCAGTGCCTCCGTGGGAAATCCTCGACTCGTTTCAAACCCCAAGGAAACAAATAATCCTTGGCGCTTGGGAAACAAATAACCCCTAGCAAACTCCTCGACTCATGGATACAAACACTCCTTGACGAGAGCCTCCTGATCCGCGTCGACCTGCAGAGCCACCAGTGCCTCCGTGGGAAATCCTCGACTCGTTTCAAACCCCAAGGAAATAAATAATCCTTGGCGCTTGGGAAACAAATAATCCCTAGCAAACTCCTCGACTCACGGATACAAACACTCCTTGACGAGAGCCTCCTGATCCGCGTCGACCAGCAGAGCCACCAGTGCCTCCGTGGGAAATCCTCGAATCGTTTCAAACCCCAAGGAAACAAATAATCCTTGGCGCTTGGGAAACAAATAACCCCTAGCAAACTCCTCGACTCACGGATACAAACACTCCTTGACGAGAGCCTCCTGATCCGCGTCGACCTGCAGAGCCACCAGTGCCTCCGTGGGAAATCCTAGACTCGTTTCAAACCCCAAGGAAACAAAAAATCTTTGGCTCTTGGGAAACAAATAACCCCTAGCAAACTCCTCGACTCACGGATACAAACACTCCTTGACGAGAGCCTCCTGATCCGCGTCGACCAGCAGAGCCACCAGTGCCTCCGTAGGAAATCCTCGACTCGTTTCAAACCCCAAGGAAACAAATAATCCTTGGCGCTTGGGAAACAAATAATCCCTAGCAAACTCCTCGACTCACGGATACAAACACTCCTTGACGAGAGCCTCCTAATCCGCGTCGACCTGCAGAGCCACCAGTGCCTCCGTGGGAAATCCTCGACTCATTTCAAACCCCAAGGAAACAAATAATCCTTGGCGCTTGGGAAACAAATAACCCCTAGCAAACTCCTCGACTCACGGATACAAACACTCCTTGACGAGAGCCTCCTGATCCGCGTCGACCTGCAGAGCCACCAGTGCCTCCGTGGGAAATACTCGACTCGTTTCAAACCCCAAGGAAACAAATAATCTTTGGCGCTTGGGAAACAAATAATCCCTAGCAAACTCCTCGACTCACGGATACAAACACTCCTTGACGAGAGCCTCCTGATCCGCGTCGACCTGCAGAGCCACCAGTGCCTCCGTGGGAAATCCTCGACTCGTTTCAAACCCCAAGGAAACAAATAATCCTTGGCGCTTGGGAAATAAATAATCCCTAGCAAACTCCTCGACTCACGGATACAAACACTCCTTGACGAGAGCCTCCTGATCCGCGTCGACCTGCAGAGCCACCAGTGCCTCCGTAGGAAATCCTCGACTCGTTTCAAACCCCAAGGAAACAAATAATCCTTGGCGCTTGGGAAACAAATAACCCCTAGCAAACTCCTCGACTCACGGATACAAACACTCCTTGACGAGAGCCTCCTGATCCGCGTCGACCTGCAGAGCTACCAGTGCCTCCGTGGGAAATCCTCGACTCGTTTCAAACTCCAAGGAAACAAATAATCCTTGGGTCTTGGGAAACAAATAATCCCTAGCAAATTCCTCGACTCACGGATACAAACACTCCTTGACGAGAGCCTCCTGATTCGCGTCGGCTCGCAGAGAGACCAATGTCTCCGCGGGAAAAGTCCCGATTCGTCTCAACTTGCAAGATGAAGCCTCTGGCAGCAAGGATTGAAAAAGCTTGCTTCCTGAACAATGGAACCCTGCAAGTCAAATCCAAAATGGTCTCTTGCATACTATTCGCGGGTCTCACTCTCCAAAGTCGAGTTTCAACAAGGAGGGAAACAACCGCTTACGGGTCCTCTCGACTCGTAAGAGGGACAATTCTCTTATAGGATCCTTACGACTTATAAGAGAAAACCACACTTAGGAATCCTCACGATTCCTAAGGAGAAAATCCACCTATGAGATTCTCTCGATCCGTAGGGAGAAAAGTCTCTATGAGACCCTCACGGCTCATAGAGTTGAAAAGTCTTAGGCGGCAGATTTGAAACTGGGGCCTGAGCCATCGTTATCTCTTGAAAAAAAAACTAAGATATCTGCCAGTTATGTTTATCAAAGACAACATGCTGATAATAAGAGAAGGCAGAAAACAAAAGAGCATACAAGACATTCCAAAAGAAAATGTGTATCTTTATTCATTGACTTCAATCAAATACAGGGTGAATCGTACAAAAGAACAAAGAATGGATACATGTTACTCAGAAAAGAAAATTTTTACAAGTTTGCTGGTACAAAAGGCAGCTATTAGGAAGGAAGCGTCTTGCATAGTCCAATTAATTGTTCATGTACTTCCTTCCACGCCTTCTGCTGATCTGCTACCACCGCTATCTCTGCTTCCACCTGGGCCCTTTGCTGCAAGAGAGATGCGAGCTGCTCCCTAACGGCCTGCTGAGTGGCTTCGCGGCCTTGGGCATTACGCTCGGCAACGTCATGTGCCCGCTTCAGTTTTAGCCCATTTGAGATGCGCTCCAGAAGACCCTCGAAGACGGCCTTTACCTCAGCGGCGTTCGCCTCAACTTCAGTACGTAGGCGAGCAGTTTCGCTTGAAGATTCCTGGCACTCCTTCAGCCTCAAAGCTGCTTCTTGTTCCAAATGGTGGAAATGAGAAGTGCTTTGCTCGAGCCACGCTGCCCGTTGGGTACTCACGGCCAAAACCTCGGGGGCAGGACGTGTTGATTCCAGCCGATGAAGGCGAGCCTCAATCTCCCGACAATGATTAACCCAAGATGAGACGATACCTTCGTCATGGAAATTAGCAAATATCATCAGCATCGGGTTAACCGTCGTAGCAAAATCCGTAGCGGACGTAGGAGTATCGACGTCAAGTTCCTCGATGTGGTCGCTCAACATGCGCAGATTATTCGCCGCACCTTTCGAGGATGGACGTCTCTGGCAAGGGCCTACCGGCATTATAATATGAGACTCAAAAGGCGCCAAGGCCGAAACGACAGCTGAAAAGACAAAATGCGATTAAATGACGATTCAATAGATATGGGAAGGTCATTGATAAGATAATCTACTATACCAGTTGAAGCAGGTGGTAAGGCCAGAAAGGCCGGTGGCGGGACCGAGATTTCTGCTCCCCCTTCGATTTGCAGCACTGCAGTAAGGACGAGAAAAAGTTAGAAATAATTCTATCGTCGAAAGGAAAGGTATCAGTCGGAAACTATACTCACCAGCACCAATAGAGGGAACGGCGAGTTCAGATGGGAAAGAGAAGTGTGGGAGCAACACTTGGTATAAATGGTCAAAGAGCACTCCTGAAAGACACAACAATATGAATTTAGTATATGGATTATACGTCTGAAAAGCGAGATTAATAAGTTGGAAACTCATACCTTCCAACATCTTTGACGGTGTGAGAGAGGGCTGAGGGGTAACCACCGCCGAGGCGGTCGTTGAAGGCGCCCCCTCAAGCAGTGGGGCATCGGCGCTGGCCGCACCTGCATTACAAGAAAGGTAAATTTATCAAAAAGAACTGTAAAGCAAAAGAAAAACAGCAACCGGGGGTTTACCTGAGGAACTTCTGGCCGAAACAGAGGCGACTCCCTCCTCTATCGACATGAAGCCGCCGCCCGTAGCCTCATCACCCGATTCGATAGGGACCGTCGTCGTGCTCGCAAGACCTAGAGACGGCAAAAAATCGTACGCAGGGAGGGCAACGACTGGAGTGTTGCCGGACTCTAAGGAGGGAGCGGCTAACTCTTCTCCAGGAGTCGTACCCATCTCACCTGTTCCTCCTGCGGGTTCTTCGATCTCCATCGGCTCATCTGCCGTCACTGCGAGATCATCGGCCTCAAGCACCTCGTCCGCCACCACCCTCGGCTCAGTTGTAATGATCATTTCATCTGCCGCCACTTCAGGCTGGGCATCAATGACCCTCTCAGCTGCAGGCCTCTCAACCGCTATCTCAGGCCCCGAAGCCTCGGCGACGTTGCCCACGTCGGCTCAGGCTCGGTAGGGGCCGCCTCCTCTGCTTCCTTGGGTTCAACGGTCTCCGCCTCCCCCTCGACCGGACTTGGCCCTGCAAGATGAGAGATATAAGGACCAATGGCATTAAAATCCTTATAACAAAAACTCTGAGAGAAATATTACCTAAAGCGGATTTACCGTTTGCGCTCCGAACTGCACGCGCCACCTCTCTGCGGGCAGTAGATAAGGCAACAGGGGCCTCTTCGGATGGAGTATCAGCGCGAGGGACAGTGCTAGGGCCCGCTCTCACAGCCAAGGCAGCCCTGCGCGGCTTCGCCTCGCGCCTTAGCCGCTTTCTCTCCTCCCGAGCTGTCACAATGGACCTCTGTGACGCCTCTCTCACCGCGGCATCGTCATCCGCAAATAAAGACACCTCCAAAGCTTTTAAGGTGCCTCTCATCGGCTCCTCAAGACGGACTTCCTGCGGTGGCCCAGAGGAAGCAGGAACATCGGCAGCCGGTAGAACATCTGCGTCACTTGGAGGGAATGGCATTGAGGTTCCTGTGATTAAAAGGAAAAGGTTAGATCGACCATAACACAAGCGAAACGAAAACTTGATGAATCGAAACTTACTAAGGCCTATGGATGCTCTAAGACGTTCCTCCTCCTGGAAAGTCTTCAGAGAGGCGGCAATAGCTTCTTCATCGGTAATGCCTGTTGAAAGAAAAGAAAGAAAAGCATTAGTCAAAGGCAATGAAGAGGATATGTTGCAGTAAAGAAAAGACGACTAGTAGTTACCTGATTGCGCAAGCTTACCTAGCCACGCGTCACGCTTCGCCAACCACGCTGAAGCTTCGAGAGCAGCCTCCAAGTCTGTATCGTCCGGCGGCGGCATCACTAATCCTTCGTTAGTCCCGTATTCGATCAGGCCCTCGGCATAGGGAGCATGGGGTTCCTGACCGAACACGACGTCTGCAGCGAAGAGCGACTTCTTTTTCTTTTGCCCTCCAACCCTAGGCTCACGTGGGATCGACTTCGCTTAGCAGCTACTTTGGGACGGCGGGTCCCGATGTCCGCACCCACGCCAGACTCCGGCGAGGATACAACCATTGTCTCTACTAGAGCACGGGGTGCAGGAAAGGCATCTGTGATATCAGGGAGCGGCAACTCACGTGGAGGACTTTGCGCACGCAATGATCTGCCCCCGGCATCTTTTAGAGGAGGAACCACCGGGGTCCTTGGCACTAAGGGAGCGTTACGGTTGGTGCCGGGAGGTGCTTCTTTACGGTCGATCAACACTCGCCTCTCTTCCTTTATAACGGCCCCCGTCGCATGATTGTACCACTCTTTATATACGTTAAGGAGTCATGGAGCGCATGCCGGCGCGCTGATGAAAAAACGAGAACCCGTGTTCAGGCGCATGAAGTGATGTAACGCGTTCTCCATCCCTTCTTCATTGGCAGCAGGTTCCAGTAAGAAAGCTTCCAAGGGTACCCCTTGATCGTAGCCCAGTTGCTGGGCGAAACGATGCGGGTTATATCTCATAAAGATTGCTGCGCCGCCCTGTCTGAAGACTAGGAAGCCCGGTCTAATAGAATACAAGTGGAGGGTCTCCCGGGCCGTCAACACTGAAGCTCTATCCTTAAAAGAGTCCTGTAATGGTCGCGCCGCAGTGGCGGACGCTTTTCCAATGGTTAATACCTTGTCAATGAAGGACATCCCGACTCCAACGGTGTGAGGGCGAAGCAGTAAACCTCTGGCATTCCGTGGTGAAGGGGTCACGATTGATGCGCCAATCAATTGAATTAGGCGAGGGAAACCACACTTGTCAAAGAACGAGGGCCTTTTATGCATGCCGAAGACACCCGCCGTATGTAGCTCGAGCCATGACATAAAGTAGTGCATCGGGAAGACCACGTGCAATACCCCGAGCTCATTTGCATCCGCGGCTCGGCTGAGACCATGATATAAGTGCACCAAGCCGGCGATCCCCACAGCCACCTTTACCCCGATGACCATTCGGTGGGCTGGATAAAAGACGGAAGGCCGCATGCGATGAGAGTGCATTGGGATCGCGAACCAACTCAGCTACAGTCCGAGAAATCCTAAGAAAAAGGCCTCCTCGTCCATCCCGAGAGCTGCAATTTCTGCAAAAGATATGGTAGGGAAGTCCGGAAGGAAGAAAGCCTTTTGGTCTATCTCCTTCGCCGGCAGGTTATCCAAACCTAGGCCGAAAGGATCATCCAGGATAGCAAACTTGGCGGCTTCTGATGAAATGACGCTCGGGCGAAGGAAGCGAGCAATGAAGTCCTCAAAATTAACTCCTCGGCTCACATGTTCGATGAAAAGGGACTCGTAGATGTTCAACACCTTAATCAGGCTCGGGAATTGGTGTTGAACAGCGTTTTCCGGCGTGATCCCCCTTACCATCGGCTTAGCACCGAAGACATACTCATCTGTTGGGAGCAGCTCTTCATAATGTTCCCCCAAGTCTGGTAGGCCAGATACCTCCGTAAACTCCTCCAAAGAGATGGACACTTCCCTATCCATTGCTAGGAAAGTGTGGGTAGGAATATTCCACTGCTCCAGGAAAGCCTTGAGCCACCAGGTGGGGAGTGTGGGATACTGGAAGAGAGAGACGTAGACCGCGGTGTACAGTCCTAATTTTATCAACTGTGACTTCTTCGTCGACAGGATGTACCGGGCCCACGTCAAATAGCCAATCGGATGGAGGGGGATCAGACCAATGTTATATGATTGCCCCCAGGGTCTCGCCTCGCCCTGACAAATACGACGTCCTAGGATATCCAAGACCATAAGACGTTGGACCGGAACCGCATCCATAGCCGGTTGAAGACAGCTGTTCGCGGTCCAATCCACCATCTCCACGGCATACTGCACCGAGGGTGGGATAGCATAATGAATCGCCATGATGGGCTCGGACGGCACTGCGCATGTGAAGCTGCGTCGACCCATAATGATTTGGTTATACCAAGATCCCCAGAGGTGGAGATTCTTGTACTCCGGGTCGTATTATCTAATCATGGTCAGGACTTCACGGTCCAAGGGCGCCTCGGGAAATCCCTCCTCTGAGCGGACGAACGGGAATGAAGTGTCTAGAGACATGATCGCTGCAAAAGAACAATTTAGCCGTTAGTGTTGCAATTCCAACGTTTGGAGTCTAAAAAAAAAAAGAAAAGAGAAAATGCGTTAATTAAATTAAATTAAAATTAATTAATTACACCACACAGCAGTGCAGTGAGTGGGAAACCAAAGGGGGACCCACAAAATCTGGATGACAATACGTCAGTTAACAAGACAACCTCATCATTGGATGAGATTGTCAGTTGGTCCCCAGGAAAACATTCCTATTAAAAAAAGAAAGGGGGGAGAATCCCTAAAGACAAGGAGAAAATCTTCTCTTTCAGAGCAAAGCTCTGTCACAGAGTGACACTTGTCAAATTCTGGTCTCAGGGAAATAAGATTCCTTAAAAGAGCACAGCTCTATGGTAATAATGGAAAGGTCCATCAGAAAATGTCTACACCTAAAAGAATCAAATTTTTTGGAATCTTGGAAAATCCATGAAAAACTTGTGAAAATTTTTCATTTTTCAGATCTAAAAGATCTACAGAGGATTCAAAGAGCAAAGCTCTGTTCATGGGTTAGAACCCACGAACAAGATCTCTACAGATCTATAAGTTCTTAAGAGCAAAACTCTGTTTATGAAACCCCAATGGGGATCTCTTTAGATCAAAAGATCTGTGAGAGCAAAGCTCTTTAGTTGAAGATTAAGTTCAATTAAGTTAATTAATTTTACCTAAAGTTTCTGACTTTAGAAATGAGCAAAGCTCTGAAAGTTCTTGAATGAGAGCAAAGCTCTAGAAAATAAAAATCTTGAAACGGTGAGATTTTTTTCTAAGGGCCATAGGTCCTATTTATAAGGCGCTTGCGCCCTTTCAGCTCACCCCCTGATCCAACGATCAGGAGTTTGCCACCGCTGCACTCACGTGTGCGCCACGTGAGCGCAACGGTGGGGGAGCATTTGTTTCGCCCAATCAGAGCAAAGCTCTGTTGAAATTCAAAATTCAAAATTTTGAAACAACGCTTCAAATCTTGGGCGCAACGCGCCACATGTCAGGCGCTGATACGTCAGCGCAGCGCCGAAGAAGACGCGCCCAATCAGAGAAAAGCTCTATTTTAAGCAAAATTAAAGGAAGCAACGCTTCGGTTGCGTAGGCACTGCGCTGCGCGACACGTGTCAGCGCAGCTGCGCTAGCACGGTGGCGCTGCGCTTTGCGCTGCGCGACACGTGTCAGCGCAGTGGTGCTGCGCTGTGCGCTGCGCGACACGTGTCAGCGCAGTAGCGCTGCGCTTTGCGCTGCGCGACACGTGTCAATACAGATGCGCTAGCGCAGTTGCGCTGCGCGACACGTGTCGCGCGCTGGGGCATTTGCGCCAAACAGAATTAAGATTTTAAAGAAATCTTTATGTTCTTGTTAAAACAAGAAAATTTTCTTCTGTCTAACAGAAGCCTTTCGATCAAAGATCCAACGGTGGGGAAAATTCCCTAAATCACTCAGAGAAGGATCTCTTTAACAAATTTAACTAATTTATGAGTACTATAAAAAGGACCCCAAGCCTCAATTCAAAAGGCATCAACATTTTTCTTGAAAAAAGTTAAGAGCTTCAAACAGAGAGAGAACTCTGAGAAAATTCCAAAGAAAAAGGTAAAAACCTTCATGAGAGAGAAGAGATCTCTTTTAATAAATCATTGATTTAAAAACCAATGATCTTCACATAATAAACAGTGCTTTGCACTTCTTATAAACCACTGGTTCTTTAAAACAAGAAAAACAAAAATAAAAAAAATTGTGCTTTGCACTTTTATGAACCTCTGGTTCTTGAAATAAAAGAAAAAACTTATTAAATAGTGCTTTGCACTTCTATTCTTGAATCTAAAAGATTCTTAGTGCTCTGCACTTCCAAACTGCACTGTTGCGCTCTTAGGAAAGCGCCACGTGTCAGCATCTGAATCACTTGCGCTACGCGCTTTTGAAATAGAGCTTTGCTCTCTGTAATTGGCGCAACTCACCAGAGCACGCCACGTGTCAGCAGCGCAACAGCGCAGCGCACTGCGTTGTTGCGCTCGTGCGATACGTATCAACATTACAAGCGCTTGCGCTCTCTGATTGGCGTAAAGCGCCTGAAAGTGCAATGCATTTCCTAAAGGGCCAGGCCCAAATCAAAAGACCAAGCAGGCCTAATTAAATTGATGCTCTGCATCATTTATAACCAGGGCAGAGCCCAAACAAAAATTGAAAATGCAATAAACAGGGCAGAGCCAAAACAAGACTGATGATCTGCATCATATATAAATGGGCACAACCCTGATAAAATAAATAATGCTATGCATTATTAAACAGGAGCAGAGCCCTAGTAAAGGCCTAACAGGCCAAAAGCAAATAAAATGTTGAATATTTTCAACTGGACTTAGCCCAATTTTGGCCGTAAGTCCTTAAATTAAATTAACCGAGCGAGATCGCTCAATTAAATCAATTTACAACCGGTTCGAGGGTACATCTGCGAACTCCTTTGACACCTATCGTTGTAATCCCTCAACGACGTCAAAGGGGTGACGGGTCACAACGACCACACATGACCATGGACTGCGGGGTCCTTAAACTCGTGGACCGAGACGTCCCTAAACTAATATTGGACCGAGACGTCCCTAAACTAATATCGGACCGAGACGTCCCTAAACTAATATCGGACCGAGACGTCCCTAAACTAATATCGGACCGAGACGTCCCTAAACTAATATTGGACCGAAACGTCCTTAAACTAATAGTGGACCGAGACGTCCCTAAACTAATATTGGACCGAAATGTCCTTAAACTAATGATGGACTGAAATGTCCTTGAACTAACGACGGACCACCACGTCTCTAAACTGGAACTTGGACCCCCATGTCCCTAAACTGGAACATGGACCACCACGTCCCTAAACTGGAACAATAGAGCCAATCGCTCTTCTTTTGGATCTAAACGATCCTGTTCAAGTCAATCTTAGTCCAAAACTGGATTAACGTATCCTTGACGAACGTTTAAGTTGATCTTAGCCTCAACGCGACTAATGCATCCTTGAACTAAAAACACCAAACCCAAATCTAAGTAAATACGGATTTAGACTAATCCACGTCCTTCGGGTGACGGCATTACTTAGTCTCCGTATACAATCCACGGGCAACCACAAACAAAACAAATACACACGACACGAAGTGAAATTCTGAAGAAGGAGAAAGTGGCTACCGCGATGCGGTAGCGTAATTAACTGCAGGGGCTTGCGCCTGCAGGGAAGAGTGTCCCCATAATTAAAAACCCCTCAAACGAGGGGGAATCTGACAAAGTCTGCTACATCGGCCGTATCCATCTAAACCTTCGATACACGGTGCCATAAATCAACTTGGCATCTTCGGAGAGGTAGACGGATAAAACCAAATAGCATCTGCCCCGAATCTCAAGCTCAGACGTCCTAATGTCTCGGCCGCCGTTCGGAGGGGAACAGGGCGGTCTATTGGAAGAGCTCCAAGTAGGACACCGTTGCTGACTCGACGATGGAAGCGGAGTATATCGCCGCATGTGACGCCGTAAAAGAAGCAGTCTAGATAAGGAAGTTCTTAACAGAACTTCAGGTGATTCCGTCCATTGTTGATCTAATACCTCTGTATTATGACAACAATGGAGTATAGCTTTAGTGAAAGAACCCAGGTCCCATCAGAAATCCAGACATATCTTGAAGTGGTATCACCTGATCAGGGAGATCATGGATCGTCGGGAGATCGAGGTACGAAGAGTTGATATGGAGAACAACACTGCAGATCCACTCACAAAGGCCGTCCCTCAGATGCAGTTCGAGAGGCTATTCGAGATGATAGGTCTGCGATATGCCAACAAATGGCCTTAGTGCAAGTGGGAGATTTTTAGTGATATATGCCCTAAAGGCCATTATTGTATAGTACTAGTTTGTATATTAAATTTTGGAAGCTTGGGATATACATGGATTTTATGACAGTCTTGCTCAATATGGTAGTATGCTACTTGGTTTATTTTTATCTTAATAGATGTATATGTTTCTTTTAGCGTACCGTTAATACATATTGTAGAGCCCTTAGGATATTTGCTTGACTACCAGCGTAGTGATGGCAGTCACACTAGTGGAGGATGGGTAGTCTATAAGCACATCCTTATACAGGTTCCTATCGTAGGATTATCGATACAGAGCATCGATACTCCAGAGTAGACTAGTGTATACGCTTCTCATCCCAGCAGGGGAAATGGTCTGTCTCATAGCTATTAGTACGTAGTACTGGAGATAGTATGCATGTGCTTATTGGGTTATGAGTTATATTGGATGGACTCATGGGGAACTGTTGGTTGGTACTATACCTATCGTCATGTAGCAGTTTCCAGATGACATGAGTACAGCGTAGTCTGTTGACTTGACACTGCTATTTCGCCTCAAGTGTGTTCCCACTGTTCTTAGATTACTACCCTACCAAGGCTCTGATGAGTCGTGCAAACAGGTAGTAGTTGGGTACAGTCTCAAAGCATTTAGAGACAATGACGGTTAGATAGGATTCATTTGGTATTGGGGGTTGATGTCGCGCTGTGTTCGGAAAGCCATTACACAAAGTCCCTCGCCAGGGCAAGCAAGATTTTCTGGTAGGTACTCCAGTAGTTTCTCAGGGTGTTTTTGGGCTATACTTCGATACGACTTATTACGCTATTAGGGGTCTGACGTCTACCTTCCCATTAGCCCGATATGCGATACTCTTAGACGAACAGACCGGACTGTACGGAGATTGTCACAAATAGGCTCAGTAGGAGTTTCGATGGGTTTGCTCATCGGCCTTTTTATCGACAGATACCTGGGTAGCCGTTACATACAGCTAGTACCCCTGATGTGCTTGTGGTTAAACCCACTGCCAGCATACTGTCGAGTCTTTAGAGTCCCATATAGAGGGTTTCCCTGCTTCGGGCAAAACGATGTAGAGGTCGTATGGTTTTACGACAGGGTTCGAACATATACGTGTACTTGTGCATGTATGATATTCGAGCGGATAATACTAGAGGGATTTGGTTTAAGCCGGATCCTAGTATTAAATTATTGGATTAGTTTCGTCTCATCGTATTCGTGTTTTTGGGAATACAGATACGGGTCTATATATACGGTGAAGGGTATTCTTGTAATTTACTCAAGTATACTTCTAGAAGGGACACCTCATTTATGTTTTAATCTTTTGATTAAAAGATAAATGAGGTGGAGGTATGAGGTGTTATTTTATGATAAATGAAGCATGGCTACTTGGTGACTCATGGATGACTATTGAGGCAAGGGTGGACTTAGATATTTTGTGATTTTTGTGAGATATTTGGTGAGATATTTCGGCATGCTTCATAGTCATCATATGTAGCTATATTCGTTTCATTATTATCTTAAACATTCTCTCACCTCAAAAGCTCTCTTCTTCTCCCTCAAACCCTAATTGTCTCATGTGTTGAGAAACGTAGGGTTAGTGAGACTAAACTATCCATAATTACTCTCTACATCCTCTAGGTCACTTATACTAGCACTCTAGGTAACCTAGTTACCTCATCTTAGAGGTAGGAGCTCTTAGTAGACACTCTCGGGTGGATCTTCTTTGACTCGAGGAGGCCGAAGAGGAGGCGCGATCCGTACACTCTTCAAGAAGCACAAGAAGAGGAGGAGGAGTACAAGAAGAAGAAGGACTTGATACTTGAGGTATAACTTTCTCACATAGTAGTTAAACCTCTTAGTTGTTTTGTTAGCTAGGGTTTAGTATCAATCCTGGAGTTTAGTCGGTGTTGCAAAGCATATAAAAATAATTTTTTGCAAACTCCGCCACCCCGCGAACCCGTGGGGTGCACGACATCGACTTACATCATGGTCGCTACCTTGAGAGAGAGAAGAAAACACTTTAGCGTACGCTCTTGCAAGATTAAATTGGTTATTATCTTATCTAATCAGGGTGGCTCCTACTATTTTTATCAAATCTTCCTTCAAACCTTAAAAGGTAAAACTAGCCGGGATTAATTACACCTTACAAGTTCGCCAATCGGTCAGCCAGACAGGTATTGGTACTCCGAGAGAGTCTCCACATGCTTTCGCATGGAACTAATTAAATAACCTCATTTGCGTAGGGGCATAACCCCGTTAATACCTTTCTTAGACACCTACTGTATCAGCTAATTGTAAAGTTGAAAACTCTTCCAGGAGTAACACTTACTCGTAGTGGGTATCGGGATCCAACTATCTCATAGAAGCTATGCAATCTCATTGTAAATTTCAACACTTGAAATCCCCAATATTTGTTTTTACCCCCAAGCGGTTTATAATCTTGACAAGGTCAACAAATCATAAACCGTAAGTCAAATTCAACCCGTTCATTTTATGATTGAATTAAACCCACCAGCACGACCCTTGACAAGGTCAATAAGGTCGTACGGCTACCCTAATCCAATCGCATCATATGCGGTAGATAAGCATTAATCAGCTACCGCATACTACGCCTTGACAAGGTCAACAAACACAGCACAAATACTGAATATTACTTATTTGAAATGACGGAGGGCTACGACTGGTTTTGAATAAAACCTTTAGCGTAATGAACTTGATATCGTTGTAGAATTGAGTGATTTGAAAAGGAGTGGTTTAAGCTCCGCTTTTAAAATCAAGTAGTTTTCAAAATAAACCGAGTGGGTTGTAGCATTTGCAAGCTTTTGCTAAAGAGGTCACTCCCGGTGAAGGGATCTAGGCTCTTTCCTCATCTAATGAGGTACTGGATATTCATCAAGGAATACCACTATGCAAAGTAAGAACTAGATCTACCTTTTTTTGAAAAATTTGATTCTACAAAATCTTTAGGTTTCTTTTATTTTCATTAATCTCATTAATGACGTCCCATCATTTATGTTTCATAAACATCATAGAAGAAACGAAAATAGAACATACGTTTATGCCATCCGCATTCGCCACGGGACCCCTTCATGCACCATTAGGTTACTTAACTAACGACAGAGCAGGGGCTGGACTAGCGCGGGTGCAAAACATAAGCAACGTTTATTATATATATCATATATATATATATATAGCATTCGTCTCACATAGTTATATGATCACATCACAGAACACAGGCAGCAGAAACAAACATATGAAATATAGGATATACTAGAAGGTCCGTATTTTAAATTAAGCCAGTAATGGAAAAAACGGATTCCATAGCCTTGATGAATACCCAAACCCACATCTCTAGACCCCTACGAGAGCGGAAAGCTGTTAGTTATATGTATGCCCTAGAGGCCATTACTGTACATTGGATGTATATTGTAGTGGATGCTGGGACATATATAGGGAGGACTTTCTTGCTCGACATGATAGTATGCTATCTGGTTGCTCTTTACCTTAACGTGTATACTGATTGTCTCTCTGTTACATGTTGGTAAAGCCCTTAGGATGTGTACTTGACTACCTGGACTATGATGTAGATCATACTAGTGGGGACAGGTAGTCCACAAGTACATCCTTCAAAGTCCCTAGTCGTGGGTGTATCGAGACGGGGCATCGATATACCAGAGTAGACTAGCGTATACCTTCTCGACCCATACAGATGGGCGATGGATGATCCCATATCCATTGGTGTTTGACATCAAAGATGATGTACGGGTGCTCAGTAGAGACTGGGTACACTGGACGGACTCGCTGAGAACTCTCAGATGGTATTATACCTCACGTCAGATGGCAGTTCTCTGGTGACACTGGTACAGAGTAGTCTGTTGACCCGAGATCGTCATAGAGTCTTGTGTGGTTCCCACTGTGATTTGATTTCCATCTTACCACGTCCAAGAGGGCGTGCAAAACGGTGGTTTTTGGGTACAGTCCCGAGTCACATGGAGGCAATGAGCGATAGGAGGGGATTCGTCTCTCCCGGTATAGGGAGTTGATGTTGCGCTGTGTTCGATTGGCTATAACAGGAAATCCCTGGCCAGGGTTGCTGAGATTTACTGGTAAGTGTTACCAGTAGTTTCTCGAATTGTTATAGACCTCATATCGACACGACTTATCGAGCTATTGGGGTCTGACGTTTACAACCCCTAGGCGAGATATGCGACATATCAGACGATCAGACCGGACTGTACGGTAGTGTTACTGGTTGGATTCACAGGAGTGTGAGTGGGCTTGCTCGTCGATCTTCTGATCGCTCAATACCCGGGTGGCCGTTACGTTTAGCAGACCGCTTGCGGCTTGTGGGTGTTTGATATGATCATCACCTGCTGCCGGCGTATTGACGAGTCTTTAAAGTCCTACACAGAGGTTTCCTGGCTCAAGCGAAACGAAATAGGAGCGCATATGAGATATGTGCGAGACCGAGAATAATGCGTGTATGTGATACCGTATTTCATTCTCGCGATGAGTGTGTCGAATGGTTGTATGCGATATAACCTAGTTATCGAATCAAGGATTGATTCGATAAGCCGATACATTGTATACTAGTCGGTTGTGTGCGATATGACCGGATCGTTAAATCAAGTGTTGATTTAATGATTTAATGCATAATTATATATTTTATATATTACTTTGCATTAACTAGTATCGGTTCACTTTAAATGGATTTTCTCGCTCGGATGTGCGCATTATATATGTGATATGATTTTGTGCACATGCTTGTATCATGTTTGATGGTGCATGTAAAATTGGTTAAGTATAAAGAATTAAACCTTGGTTAATGAAATGGTTAGGGTTTATTATTTGCTTATTCATTTTATTCATTTATTTATTCTTTTGGAAAAAGAAAAGGAAATGATAAAATGGTGGCATTCTTTGTTCTTTCATGAAGCTTCATGAATACTTTGACCAAGTCACCATTTTTGTCTCATCCTTAAACCTAACCATTCCATTTAACCATGATTCATTCTCTACACTAAACCATGGTTTGAATATGATAAGGTTTGATTTTCTTTTTCTTTTTTAATCAACACTTATTATATTCATCATCTTCTTCTTCTTCTTCACTTCAAGAAAAAGCTTGAAAGCTTTAATGGCAAAGTGAGAAAAAGAGTGAGAAATCCAAAACTAAAGTCTACCCACTTCCTATTTCTTCATCGTCTACCTCTTGCCAAGTAGTAGAGTGTGTTTCCTTCACAAGTTTTCATGGCTTGGTGAAGGTGGAGCTTGATCTAGCGATGCCTCGACGTAGATCATCTTCGGCATGGACATCGACGACCTAGCTCGCCATTTCTCCGACGAAGCCGACACTAGAGCCCGGGATTTGTTTTGGACAGCAAGAGGACTTCATTGCGGAGCTATGGAGGTGGAGCATCGGATCTACAAAGGTTGTATTTCCGTATAAACCTTAGTTAAGTTGTTAACTAGTTTTGTTTCGCCTAGAATTCTAGCCAACGATCCGTAGTTTAGGGTTTCTCGGCACCGTAAATTTTGAAATTGGCATGGTTGATGCCTTGTGAGACCTCATTAGGGTGCCTAGGAACCCTACAGTGGTATCAGAGCCTAGCTAGAGCCTTAGGCGAAGTCTAGACGCAATTTGAAGTCCGAACGAACCCGAAACCCAATTCCAAACATGCTCTCTGTCCTTTTTTGAAAATCATGGATTTTTCGAAATTAAAAATATGCAGAAAATCAAGCAGGGTTTTGTAGGAATTACTGTAAATTTCATGGACCTAATTCATCTAAACCGCCGCGATTCCGCGGCATGAGCATGGCTCATGCGGCGGATCCGCGGCCGTACGATCGATTCACACAGTAAAAGTTTTACAGTTATTCCTCCTTAGTTGTGCTGTATTTTCTGGGATATTTTAATATTTATTATACAGTTGAGTATTCTGGGATCGTTTTGGGGATTCAGTGTTTCGATCGGAGTATCAGATTTTGTCTATGTGGCTTTCCGGATAAATTTTAGAATATGTTAAAAAGTTCGACTGGATATAAATACCCAATTTTTCCCCTGTCGGGAAATTTCCAAGTGTTGGATTTTTCCGTAGTTTAACGACGTTCTAAGTAGTGCAAGTAACGCGATGGACCCTCTAGAAGACAACAAACCTTAACTCGATTATGTGACCGTCTTGAACTGCCCTTTGAACCTTCGGGTTTGGGGCAGTACGGCGTGCCACATGTGAGGCGTTGGCTTGACCCTTCTACGGCTGGACCGTTGGTACTGAGGCACGAACTGAATGTTGTTAGACTTATTTCATGTATTGAGCTGTACCGGGAAAACTTGGGTGTTTGACTGTTCGATCGAAAAGTTTAACATTTTCTGTTTATCTGGAATGGGATACAATAATTGGAATTCACAATAAGTTATGAGATAACTGAATGAATGTTGTAAATCTAGCAATTTAGTCTCACTTGATCGGTTGCCACGGAATTTTGATGTGATCAAAAGTCCGTCGCAATCACGTAGCGTACGCGGATACTCGCCGGGTAAACTTAATAGACAGCCTCACTCCATAGCCCCGACCAAGTGACTGTAGGAGAACCCCGTCGCCGAAAGCATCCGTTCGGGTGCTCGCGGTAGCGGTGTTCCGCCTTGGTGCACTTCGTTGACGGTATCGGGGGTGCGGCCGCCTACTAAAGTTTGCGACGAGCATTCGATCAGGATGTCGGGAATCTTGTTGAATTGCCCGACTTGATATTGAAAAGTGTTTTCGATAATGAGATTAAAATGCGGGGTTTATAATTGTTAGGCATGCGATGTCTAAGGAATTCATTTGGTCAGGCATGCGATGTCTGAGGTGGTTGCGGATTCCAACTGTTGTAGTTTTACACTTTCTTTTCTGTGACCGTAAGTGTAATATGTGATATCGTCGGTTTCGTTGCTATATGTCAACGACAATTGGGATGGACATATTTACTTACGTTGATGACATGTGATGTTATGTGTTGCTGGATATGTTATATTGGATCGTCGTGTTTGAATAGCCGGGGGGTTTTTATGTGAGATGAGTGTTTTTCATTTTCATTCATGTAAAAACTTGTATGTAATATTCTTTTATTGGGGCACTTCCAGGTTGCGGAAGATGTCACCCTTTGTATATTATTTACTTTTCTGCACTAGGATAGACCCAAGGAGGGGAGCACAAGTAACCGGGTTTTGGAATCCAGTGGGAGACCAACTCGAGGAGTCGAGTCCGGGTCTCCTAACTCTAGAATTGGCAGGGTTGCTTGCCGCTCTCGTAGGGGTCTAGGGGTGTGGGTTTGGCTATACATCACGACCGTGGAATCCGTGTTTTATACTGGCTCGTATTGAAAACACGGACGTCCTAGTATATCCAAATTTCATATGATTCTTCTGCTGCGATATCTGTGATGTGATCATGTGATGTTCTGTGATAGATACAGTATATAGTATATATGATATATTATATAGGCGTTACTTATGTTTTACACCCGCGCTAGCCCTGCCCCGCTCTACCGTTAGTTACCTAAGCTAACGGTGCACGAGGGGACATCGAGGCGAATGCGGATGGCATAAGTGTACGTCGTATTTATCTGTGATGTTTAGGTACTTAAATGATGGGACTTCATTAATATGATTAATGAAATAAAAGAAACCTAAGATGTTGTAGAATTGAATTTCAAAAATAAAACTGGTAGCTACAGTTCTTGCTTTGCACAGCGGTATATGTGATATATCCTGCACCTTATTCGATGAGGAAAGGACCGAGATCCCTTCACCGGGAGTGACTCCTTTAGCAATAACTGGCAGATGCTACACACTCGGTTTGTCTTTTGATTGCTTTTAAGAGTTTTTGCTTTGCACAGTGATATATACGATATATCCCGCACCTCATTCGACGAGGAAAGGACCGACGATCCCTTCACCGGGAGTGACTCCTTTAGCAAAACTAGAAAAGCCTCAAAAACACTCCATTTCAAAATCATTTGATTCTACAATGATATCAAGTTCATTACGCAATAGGTTTTCAGAAAAACCCGTCGTAGCCCTCCGTCATTTCAGATAAGTACTAGTTAGTATTCGTGCTGCGGTTGTTTGGCATGCGTCAAGGCGTAGTGTACGGTAGCTAACTAGTGCTTATCTGCTAGCATACGATGCGATTGGATTAGGGTATTCGTACGGCGTTGTTTGGCATGCGTCAAGGGTCGTGCGGGTGGGTTTAATTCAATCAAGAAATGTACGGGTTGAACTTGACTAGCAGACTATGGGTTGTTTGGCATGCGTCAAGGTCATAGCGAGCTAGGGGCAAAATATTATCGGGAATTTCAAGTGTTGAGATTTGCAATGAGATTGGATACCTTCTATGAGATAGTTGGATCCCGATACCCGCTGCGAGTAAGTGTTACTCCTGGGAGAGCTTTATACATTACAATTAGCCGATCAAGTAGGTGTCTAGAAAGGTGTCAACGGGGTTACGCCTCTGGGAAAACGAGGTTTACATTAATTAGGTTCGTGCGAAAGCACGGGGGACCTCTCTCAAAGTACCGACACTAGCCTGGCTGAAAGATTGGCGAACTTGTAGTGTGTAATTAATCCCGGCTAGTCTTTCCTTTTAGGGTTTGAAGGAAGATTTGATAAAAAGCAGTGGGAGCCATCCTGATTAGATAAAATAATAACCAATCTATTCTTGCAAGAGCGCACGCTGAGTGTTTTCTTCTCTCTCTCTCCTGGTAGCGACCATGTCACGCCTTAATCAAGATAATAATACGGATTATTGACCGAACCCGCTTGTTATACTGAGCTGGGGAACGTTGGTCCCGCTCCAACTTATAATTGTTATAAGACAGAGCAGGAAATTAGGGATTACCAGAATTCCCGTGCCGCCCAAACGAAGAGAGTGCATGCTGATGCATCATCTTCGGGTGTGTTCATTATACAGAACTGTTTCTCAGTATCCTCCGCATCCTTGGTATATGATACCGGATCAGGATCCCAGATATGTAATCTGTTACATAGGGCTGCAAAAGGGTAGAAAAACTGAGAACGGGTGATAAGTTTCATGAGGCAGAAAATGGGGCAAGAGTTGCAGCCAAGTCTGTCGGTCACTGTCACCCTGTATTACCAATATATTGATTCTGAACGAATGTTATTAGATACCGAACCTGATATACCAAATCATATCACTCTCTTTGTTAGAAAAGAAAGGATATAATTTTGTATTGTTGGATAATGTTTTGAACATTTCCTATATCAAAAGTTGATCGGTTCAGGCGCGTTATCTAAAAGCATTAATGTTCTAAATCAAACTACAGTTCTTAGTATACAGAACACACACAAGAGGAAGAGTTCAGAAATGAACGAATCCTTCTTGAGGTATTGTAGACTAGGTCATATCAATGCGACCCGACTGGCTAAAGTTACATATAGATGCATATTTAAATCAGTTTGAATTTACATCTTATGAAACTTGCCAGTCATGTCACAAAGATAAAATGACCATAGACCTGTTTATTGGAAACAGAGAAGGAGTTAGTAAACTCTTGGGATGATATATATTGATGTATGTAGGTCCCCTGTCTATACATGCCAGGACTGGTTCTTTATACTTTATTACGTTCTCTGATAATCTCTCAAGATTCAGACATATGTTCCTGTTGAAACACAAGTCTGAACCTTTTGAGATATTCACAGAATATAAGTTAGAAGTAGAGAACCAAAATATGGGTATAAGTATTCTGTCTTTTGATGAGATCAAGGAGGAGAATACTTGAGCACGGAAATCCTGGATTATTCTAAAGGAGAATGAGATTCTCTCTCAGCATTACTCCTCCGTATACACCATAGAACGATGGTATATCGGGGCGGAGCAATCACACCCTATATGATAAGGTGTGCTCTATGATGAGTACTACTGAGTTACCTGTTTCCTTTTTGGGGGTTATGCACTTGAGAAGCTGCATACCTATTGAATTAGGTTCCAATCAAATAAGTTGCCTACCATTTCATATGTGATATGGAAAGGGAAGAGCCCATGTCTTAAGCTAGTTAAGATTTGGGGTTGTCCGGCCTATGTCTAAAAAGCGAAATCCGGACAAGCTCGAGGCAAGGTTTGTTATGTAGAACTGGAAATGTTCCAGCCATACAAACTGCAACTGATGATTTGATAGAACCAAAGGATTCAGTAAATTCCAACGAACCTCAGCCTCTCCGCCGATCTAGTAGGGTTCCTCACCCACCTGAGAGATAATTCGGTTTCTCGATGACAGTGGGAGCGAGGATTGCATCATGAGATGATGACCCAACTAGTTTCGAGCTGGCCATCAGGAGTAAGACTCTGTAAGAATGGCTGGATGCTTAGTGATTATACACCAACAAAGTATGGACTTTGGTTGCTATATCTGAAGGGTTAAATCCCCATCAGGAGCAAGTATATCTTGAGAAGATTACTTGGTGTAGATGGAAAGGTTGAGACTTTCAAAGCTAGACTTGTTAAAGGTTTTCGTCATCGACCAGGAGTGGATAATGATGAAACCTTTTTCAGTACCTATGCTTAAGTCCATCCAGATACTACTTGCCACGGCTACATACCATGACTACGATATCTGGTGGTTGGGTGTCATGACTGCTTTTCTAAATGATGATTTGGAAGAAAGCGTCTATAAGTACACAGCCAGAGGGCTTCGTAGACAGTGGGAGCAGCGGAAACGTGTGCAAGATGTTTTATAGGATAAAGCAGGCATCGCGGAGTTGGAACATCTATTTTGATGGATTAGTCAAAGAAGTTGACATCATCAAAATGGTAGATGAACCTTGTATAAACAAAAAGGTAGTAGGGAGTATGGTGATGATCCTCGTAGAGTACGTGGATGACATACTCTTGATAGGAAAAGAGTTTCCTATGCTACGCTCGATCAATGTCCGCTTATCACAATGATTCTCCATATAGGATCAAAGTGATACCTCCTAAATCCTGGATTTTGGATCTATGAGATAGATCTAAATGGATGTTAGGATTCTCACTAGTTGTAGTGAGATGGTATCAATTGATCCTGGGGAAAATCACTGGAAGTGTTCCAGGGTGATAAAGACGACTGAATGTCAGTCACAGGCATTGTCTATACCCTCAGTAAAGGGACGGTATGTTGGAAGAGTTCCAAGCAAAATACCGTGACATACTAGACGATAAAGGCAGGATACATCGCTACTTAAGGTGCTACCCTAGAGGCTGTTTGGGTGTATATTGGTTCATGAGATGAACTACGTTCCTACCATTGTGAGACAATGGAGTTGTGGCTCATGCCAAGGAACGTCCGTCCCATCAGTGATCTAGAAATATTCTAAGGCAGTGTCACCTGATCATGGAGATGGTTGATCTCCAGGGTGATCGAGGTTAGGAGAGTAGACTCAGAGGACAACACAGCGGATCCACTCACAAAGGCATGTTCCCAGAGAGAGATTTTTATGGGATGGTTGAGTATGAGATACTACAACCACTGCTACAGATGGCCCTAGTGCAAGTGGGAGATTGTTAGTTATATGTATGCCCTAGAGGCCATTACTGTACATTGGATGTATATTGTAGTGGATGCTGGGACATATATAGGAAGGACTTTCTTGCTCGACATGATAGTATGCTATCTGGTTGCTCTTTACCTTAACGTGTATACTGATTGTCTCTCTGTTACATGTTGGTAAAGCCCTTAGGATGTGTACTTGACTACCTGGACTATGATGCAGATCATACTAGTGGGGACAGGTAGTCCACAAGTACATCCTTCAAAGTCCCTAGTCGTGGGTGTATCGAGACGGGGCATCGATATACCAGAGTAGACTAGCGTATACCTTCTCGACCCATACAGATGGGCGATGGATGATCCCATATCCATTGGTGTTTGACATCAGAGATGATGTACGGGTGCTCAGTAGAGACTGGGTACACTGGACGGACTCGCTGAGAACTCCCAGATGGTATTATACCTCACGTCAGATGGCAGTTCTCTGGTGACACTGGTACAGAGTAGTCTGTTGACCCGAGATCGTCATAGAGTCTTGTGTGGTTCCCACTGTGATTTGATTTCCATCTTACCACGTCCAAGAGGGCGTGCAAAACGGTGGTTTTTGGGTACAGTCCCGAGTCACATGGAGGCAATGAGCGATAGGAGGGGATTCGTCTCTCCCGGTATAGGGAGTTGATGTTGCGCTGTGTTCGATTGGCTATAACAGGAAATCCCTAGCCAGGGTTGCTGAGATTTACTGGTAAGTGTTACCAGTAGTTTCTCGAATTGTTATAGACCTCATATCGACACGACTTATCGAGCTATTGGGGTCTGACGTTTACCACCCCTAGGCGAGATATGCGACATATCAGACGATCAGACCGGACTGTACGGTAGTGTTACTGGTTGGATTCACAGGAGTGTGAGTGGGCTTGCTCGTCGATCTTCTGATCGCTCAATACCCGGGTGGCCGTTACGTTTAGCAGACCGCTTGCGGCTTGTGGGTGTTTGATATGATCATCACCTGCTGCCGGCGTATTGACGAGTCTTTAGAGTCCTACACAGAGGTTTCCTGGCTCAAGCGAAACGAAATAGGAGCGCATATGAGATATGTGCGGGACCGAGAATAATGCGTGTATGTGATACCGTATTTCATTCTCGCGATGAGTGTGTCGAATGGTTGTATGCGATATAACCTAGTTATCGAATCAAGGATTGATTCGATAAGCCGATACATTGTATACTAGTCGGTTGTGTGCGATATGACCGGATCGTTAAATCAAGTGTTGATTTAATGATTTAATGCATAATTATATATTTTATATATTACTTTGCATTAACTAGTATCGGTTCACTTTAAATGGATTTTCTCGCTCGGATGTGCGCATTATATATGTGATATGATTTTGTGCACATGCTTGTATCATGTTTGATGGTGCATGTAAAATTGGTTAAGTATAAAGAATTAAACCTTGGTTAATGAAATGGTTAGGGTTTATTATT
Source organism: Agapanthus africanus (assembly GCA_030015575.1). Classification (NCBI taxonomy): domain Eukaryota; kingdom Viridiplantae; phylum Streptophyta; class Magnoliopsida; order Asparagales; family Amaryllidaceae; genus Agapanthus; species Agapanthus africanus. The sequence goes on from CM057340.1 coordinate 690,826,434, forward strand.
TGCTTATTCATTTTATTCATTTATTTATTCTTTTGGAAAAAGAAAAGGAAATGATAAAATGGTAGCATTCTTTGTTCTTTCATGAAGCTTCATGAATACTTTGACCAAGTCACCATTTTTGTCTCATCCTTAAACCTAACCATTCCATTTAACCATGATTCATTCTCTACACTAAACCATGGTTTGAATATGATAAGGTTTGATTTTCTTTTCCTTTTTTAATCAACACTTATTATATTCATCATCTTCTTCTTCTTCTTCACTTCAAGAAAAAGCTTGAAAGCTTTAATGGCAAAGTGAGAAAAAGAGTGAGAAATCCAAAACTAAAGTCTACCCACTTCCTATTTCTTCATCCTCTACCTCTTGCCAAGTAGTAGAGTGTGTTTCCTTCACAAGTTTTCATGGCTTGGTGAAGGTGGAGCTTGATCTAGCGATGCCTCGACGTAGATCATCTTCGGCATGGACATCGACGACCTAGCTCGCCATTTCTCCGACGAAGCCGACGCTAGAGCCCGGGATTTGTTTTGGACAGCGAGAGGACTTCATTGCGGAGCTATGGAGGTGGAGCACCGGATCTACAAAGGTTGTATTTCCGTATAAACCTTAGTTAAGTTGTTAACTAGTTTTGTTTCGCCTAGAATTCTAGCCAACGATCCGTAGTTTAGGGTTTCTCGGCACCGTAAATTTTGAAATTGGCATGGTTGATGCCTTGTGAGACCTCATTAGGGTGCCTAGGAACCCTACAAAAGCAACCCTGCCAATTCTATAATTAGGAGACCCGGTCTCAACTCCTCGAGATGGTCTCCCACTGGACTCTAGAACCCGGTTACTTGTGCCCCCGCCATGGTTCCATCCTAATGCGGAAAAGTAAATAATATATATCAATGGTGACATCATCCTCAACCCGGAAGTGTCCTAATAAAAAAATATTACATATAATTTATTACATGAATGAAAATGTAAAAACTCTCATCTCACGTAAATGTTCCCACCAAAAATTTCTGCGTAAAAGAGACCAAGGTATCAAATTGCAGCGATAGGTTTAAGAAAATGTGAACCAGTATTTTCCGGGCTGCATTTTGATAAACTCCCAAATGTGAAACAGCTAAATTCTGATGATAACAAAAGCATCTCGAAAAAGCCTTCGATTTGATATATTATGGGCTTCATAATTCATCCGGGATCAAAAGTTACGAGCAAATATGCTATGCACGTGTAATCTAAGGAAGAAAATGCGAACCAGTATTTTCCGGGCTGCATTTTGACAAACTCCCGAATGAGAAACGGCTAAATTCTGATGGTATCGAAAGTTTTTCAAAAAATCCTTCGATTTGATATATTATGAGCCTCATAATTCATCCAGGATCAAAAGTTATGAGGTATCACGTGCCCACACGTGATCGGGCATCACGTGCCCACACGTGACCAGGCATCACATGCAGACACGCGACCATTTAAGGGAAAAGCCATTAAGCACTGAATAAAATAAATAATTGGAAATAATTAATCAGTGGAGTCACGTGCCAACACGTGATAGGATCTTAAACCCTCTGAAACAATAGAATTAAATTCTAATTAAAGAATTAATCAGTGGAGTCACGTGCCAACACGTGATGGGTTCCTGAGCCCTATAAACCAATAGAATTAAATTCTAATTAATCGTGTTGGATATAGTGCCCTCTAAGTCAATTATTGGATCGCAGGTACGTGATTGCAATAATTGAGGGAGGACCTATACAGATAAACAGTCTTACTCGAGATGATAGTATGCTATCTGGTTTGTCTTTATCATCGTATATATGCTTTAGTTTACTATTGCATGATGATAGAGCCCATAGGATTCTTGCTTGACTACCGGCAGTATGATGGCGATCATGTACGTGAGAGCTGGGGTCTATAAGCACATCCTTAAAAGTGTCCCTAGTCGTGGGAGTTTCGAGACAGGGCATCGATACTCCAGAGTAGACTAGTGTATACAGTCGAGACCCCGACGAGGGGCGGTGGTCGGTCTCACAAGCCACTGGTGTCAGTTGGATCACCTAAGATGTATACAGGTGCTCATTAGGTTATGAGTACACCGGACAGGACTCGCCGGGAACATGCTAGTTGGTATTATACATATCGTCAGATAACAGTTCCCTGGTGACATGAGTACAGGTTAGTTCATCGACCTGAGGTCGTCATTTGTCTCGTGTGAGTTCCCACTGTGCTTAGATTACTACCCTACCACGCTCAAAGGAGTTGTGCAAACAGGTTTTAGTTGGGTACAGTCCCGAGCCACATTGGAGGCAAGTGAGCGGATCGTCGGGGATTCGTCTCTCCCGGTATTGGGGGTGAGATCGCGCAGTGTTTAGGAGAGCCATTACACGAAATCCCTGGCCAGGATAATCGAGATATACTGGTAGGTATACCAGCAGAATCTCAGGGTGTTCTGGGCTGTTCTCTGACACGACTTATGCAGCTATTGGGGGTCTGACGTTTACCGGCCCCCTAGGCCTAATATGCGATACTCATAGACGAATGTTCCGGACTATACAGATATTGTCACTGTCAGGCTCAGTAGGGTTTATAAATGAGTTCGCTCGTCAGCTTCCCTTCCAATCAATACATAGGCAAAACGTTACGTACAGTTTGTACCTCTGACGTGCTAGTGGTTATACCCAGTGCCAGTATACTGATGAGTCATTAGAGTCCCCCACAGACACTTTCCCAAGTTCGGGCGAAACGTTGTAGATGCCGTATAGGTTTATGGCAAGGTTCGGAAAATGCACGTGCGTTTTCGCACGTGTCAGTTTTCGGGCAGATAATACTGGTAGGCTTTGGTTTAAGCCGGAACCCAGTATTATACTGTGTAGATATAATATCTTTGTCTCAGTTGCATTTGTATTCGGTCGTAATACAAATGCGGGTATGTTTATACCGATACGGGGTTATCCTGAAATTCGTTTCGGGATGATTTTTGAAAGTTGCCAGTTTCCAGTTTTCTATCAGCCGTATTTAGACATTCGGTTAAATACGGAATTATCATTTCTTCTTTGGGTGAGTCATTGTGTGTGGAAGCTTCATGATTAGTGACTAGGTTAGTGACTCATTCCATTGCATTAATGAGTTGATGACAAGGCTTCATGATTCATGCTTTTACACTTAATGCATTTTGATGATTCATTCTTTCATTATTGTTATGATAACTATCATTTGTTATGGTCACCCTCTTAGAAGCTCCTACACTCACCTCCCTCTTCTACTAATAGTGGCCGGCCCCTCTTTGTGTGGGTGTGTGATTTTTGAATCATTTCAAAATGGCAAAAAGATTATGATACAAGTGTATGGAAATTTCCTAGTTCAATTTCCATTCACCCGATTCCAAATGGCAACCTCTATAACCGTTCGTCCGTGACCTTGGACGTAACGAGACAAAATATTCTACTCATTTTCTACTTCATCTTGGTCGTCTCTTTTAGCAAACTTGACGATCGAGTTGCCTCGGTTCAGAGGCGGGAGCCCGTTTAAAGATCCGTTGACGTGGTGCCACCTGGACGATGAGAACGGAGATCAAGCAAGTTCGGATCAGTTGCAACATAGCGTGGGATGATGGTTGAAGACCGAAGGACTCGAATCATTCGGTATAACAATTCTACCCTCTTTACAATTTGTTAGTTTAGCTTTAATGGACGATCCGGGATAAAGTACGCGATAGCGCCAGTCGTAAAAGTTTTGTTCCGCATATCGGCGTCTGTTAGACGTCCGGGGCGCCGCCGCGTACTTACAGTGGTATCAGAGCCTCACCATTAAGCTATACTAACTTGTGCTAACGCGTTTGAAGGATCGATCGAACGGATTTCGCGAAATCACAATTTTCTGTACATGATGTTTCTGTCGATTTTTAAACTGTTCTAAAATTCATTTTGAGCATTTCAGAAAATCATGCATAGTTTTTTAAGAATACTGGTGAAATTTGGGCACGTGATCCCACAAAACGACCGCGGATCCGCGGCCCAAACCATGGTTTGGCCGCTGATCCGCCGCACTTTTGTGGGAACAGTGCACCAAATTTTTTCAGTGGGTTTCTCATGGGAAATGGTGATTTTTGGTATATGTATTTTGGGCCAAAATTTTGTTACTGTACACCAGATGTACGTGGGGCCCACTTCGGGAAATTTAGTCGATCGAAATTTTAAACTTGTTAGTTTTTCAGTACTTTCATTATATCTCCGACCGGGAATGTCATTTGATCAGTAAACCGCGTCTGATTGCTATAGTTCTTTTAGACGGGTTTGCGAACGTGACATTCGCGTTGATATTCTGTGTTGTGCTGTAATGTTGCGGATTTGTCGTGGTGGATAGCAGGGTGCAATGATAGTGTTGTTTAAATTTATTTGTACATTTGATATTGCGGGGCGAGCGTCCGACTTGTGGACTGCCGTCACTGCCTGTTTGTATAATATTCTTTTAGGGCACGACCAGGTTGCGGTCGATGTACCTATTGTACTATTTTTATTTCTGTACTAAGTTTACACCGCGGTGGGGTGCACGAATAACCGGGTTCTGGAGGGCAACGGGTTCGTATCTCATGGCATTGAGAGGCAAAGGGACCACACTCTAGAATTGGCAGACTATTCGCCGCACTCGTAGGGGGTACAGGTTGACCCAAGGAGGGGTGCTCAATTTACCGGATTCCGTGAAGTGCCGGGTATTCCATTCACTATGTTGTGGGGACTACCTCGCTTCAGGTTTTGGTGGGTAACTTGCCGCACCCGTAGGGGTCCAGGTTTCATTGCACAGGCTATCCACACGACCAGGGGAACGTCGAGTTTCAGCAGCGGCTCTATGAAACCCGGGGATCCCAGATTATCTGTATTGTTCTGTGATGCTTATTACTTTTCTGTAATGTTGCATTTATCATGCCTGGAGCGATTATTGTATATTAGTATATATACTATTAGATGTTGTATATGTTTTACACCCGCGCTAGTCCAGTCCCCGCTCTGTCGTTAGTTAAGTAACCTAACGGGTGATGACGGGACCCAGTGACGAATGCGGATGGTATATACGTACATTTTATTTTCGTTCTTTTCTGGTGTGATTGATTGATGGGACTGCGTTGATTCTTATTAATGCAAAGATAAAACAAACCTATATTTGATGTTGTTGGAACAAATTTTAAAAGGAAATTATTACAAAGACGTTTCCTTTTGTTTTGCATAGCGGTATTCAGTTGGAATATCCTGCACCTCATTCCACGAGGAAAGAGTCGAGATCCCTTCACCGGGAGTGACTTCTTTAGCAAAAGGTTTTCGATTTTTATAAAGCTATCAGGTTCCTTCAACAAGATCAGGTTCATTACGTTAAAGGTTTTTCACCAAAAACCAGCCGTAATCCTCCGTCATTTCTTATGGATGGTCAGTAGTATTCAAGCTATGTTTGTTGGCCTACGTCAAGACATAGTGTTTGGTAGCTGCTGGGTATTCATTTGTTGCATAGATAGATGCATTAGTTTAAGTCAGACGTACACCTTGTTGGCCTACGTCAAGGGCTTGTACGATGACTTAAGTTGATCAGGACAACAACGGGTAGAACTTGACATGTTGCTTACGATTTGTTGGCCTACGTCAAGGTCATAAGAGCATGGGATAAAAATTACATCGGGAGTTTCAAACATACAAGAAACTTGCCAGACTTGCGCATACCTTCTGGAGTGTGATGACTTGAGTGGCTTCCATCAAGTTATCATGCGATGATAGTTGGATCCCGATTCTCACTGATGAGTTGGTTTACTCTTCGGGTGACCCCGACTAATTCTTCTTTCAGGTTTGGAGGAGAATTTGAGAAAACAGTGGGAGGTTTCCTAATTAGATAAAATGATAACCATTCTGATTTAGGCTAGAATGCACGCAGAGTGTTTCTTCTCTCTCTCTCTCTTTGGCAGCGACTTTTAACCGACCCCAGACTATAACTCAGTGACCAAAGTTGACCGAACCTTCTTAACTTACTGGCTTTTGGATTGTCTATAGTTGCATAAGTCATTGCTGCTCTTTCTTTTACCCTTTGTATTTCTCAGAACACCCCATATTACTACGGACATCCACTTCCATTGGATAGATCTATCGTATGGTTATATACGAACTCAAAGGGACATCTTTGAGGATGGATCCAGGTTCAGGAGAAATAGAACTGGTTTATTCAGTTGACTTTTATTATCACCTTCTCTCAGGTTGCGAGGGCTCCTTGGTTTAGGAAAGTACACCTATTACGCTTATTGGATAGTCTTCTTCCAAACCATAGGCTGGTGCCGAAAGGTAGGGAATGAAGAAAACCAATTAGCCTAAGCCGGGTGTGCAAAAGGTAATATGTAAAGACAAGATAAAGGAATTAAAAAAAGGGCAAAGTAAATTGCGACTATTTACATTCACGACCAAACCACGTATTTCATCGCCACTCCTACTTCACCTTTGATTTCTCCAGAACAACCCGTATCACTACGAACATCCAATTCCATTGGATAAATCCATCGTATGGTTATATACGAACTCGAAGGACATTTTTCAAGGATGGATTCTGGTTCAGGAGAAATAAGAATAAGGTATTATTCGGTTGTTTTTATCATCACCTTCTCTCAAGTTGCGAGTACTCCTAGGATTAGGAGGGTACACCTATTATGCTTACTGGATATTCTTCTTCCAAACCATAGGCTGGTGCCGAACGGTAGGGAAGGAAGAAAACAACTTAGCCTAATGATGGTGTACAGAAGATAACGACTGAAGACAAATAAAGGGAAATGGAAAGATGGCAGGGAAATATACGGTTAAAGTCATGATTTGGATTATGGAAGAGGCATTACTAGGAATACCAGGAAACCCCTACAAAACATATTTATGTTTCATATTCACTGTGCATTGTTAATAGAAAACTGATTTCCCGATTGGATACTTACTCCAGGGTATGTATTTACCAGGAACGATTCTCACATCTGCATGGTTTTACAGATGTTGAGTGGGAGCGAGTTATTGGGAATTAGGTGATCATCCTCATTATATCGGAATTCGTTGTAATTGGTGATATTTGAGGAAATCTCCTGGGAACAGTTTTCAACCTACAACGTACAGGTTATGAGTTATTCAACTCAGCGGACTTATACAGAGTATTGTATGTTGTCCAGTGTCCATCAGGACAAAGGGGCTGATCCTCGAACTATATTCTGTTTACTTATAACTTCTCTAGTTTTTAGACAAGTGTTTCATAGAAATACAATGTCTAAGTTTTGAGAAGTTGTGGGTATAGGAATAAAGTAGAGAACCAAGTGTCGCAAGTATCGGAATTCTTCAAAGAAATCGAAAATGTAGATTCTTGTGATTAGTATTCAGTTGATAGTAATGGTTTTGAGAAACTTGTTTCTCTTTCAGGTTACTCGTAATTGGATGGATTCCTAAGTTGAATAATACTGATTAGCCTCTCTCCATTAAGTTGATATGCACTGGAGACAGCTGCATGATTAGAATTTAGTTCCAAATTAAAATAAGTGCCTATGTTTCTATATTGGATATAGATTGCTTCATATCTTAACGATGTTAAGGTAAAGGGGAGTTGTCCAGCATATGCTTTAAAACAGACACTGGAAAACTCAAGGCACGTTTCTGTAATGACAGTTTGTGGGTTGACCCTAGCTTTGCAGAGGGTTGATTTTCTACCATCTGGAAGATCAATAGTGATATTGTTCTTGACTCGCCACAGTTTTATTAAAATGGATTTTTTCAGAAAAACAGAAGTGGGAGCATGGTAGAACTGGAAGTGATTCCAGAACCGCAAACAATTACGGAAAGTTTTAATAGGACCTATATATTCAATCAGGTTTGACATTCCAATAGCCACTCCGCAGATGTGATGGGTAACCTCAGACACCCGAGAGGTACTCCGGTAGCCTCAAGGACGATGACAGGGAGGTTCTTGCTTACCCAAACTTGACACTACTGTTGTTCCAGACTATGAGACCCGGCAGGAGGAAATGTATAGCGTCATTCTGAACTAGTTTTAGAAGTACACTTATATATTATTCTGCCAGAGGGTTGTTGTATTTAGTGGGAGCAGCGGAAGCATGGTGGGCAAGAAGCTAGTGTCTATTTATAGACTTGAGCAGAAATAGCGGAGATAGATCATCTAATTTTTGATGTGACAGTCATGGGTTTGACTTCATCAGCATAGATGATGGATCTGTTAAGAAGGTAGTAGGGTGTGATGTCCTGATATTTGGATGACATACACAGAGTAGGAAGTAAAATTCCTATACTACGATCGGTTGTACTGTGGTCGTCACACAGTTGTTTCTCCACAAAGGACATGGATATAATATCAAACATTTGGTAACTAGATCTATAGTTTTAGATCTAGATTTGGGTAGTTTCCCAATGTGGGTACTTTGACAGTATTCTAATAGTATTTTAGAATAAATGACTCCTGGCATGGTGGTGAACCTGCAGGTGATGGAGTCACCCTCTCTAAAGGTGTCTTACAGACTAAAGGGAAGAGGGACAAGCATGATTGGTAGATCACTTGCTTAGGCAATTGAGTCAATCGTGAGATGTCAAGTACCACACCAGATGTTGTTATTGCACTAAATGCGATAAGTTTATATTAATCCAATCCTGGAGAAACATTAGGAAGCATTTTTAGAACATAAGTGGATGTTCTACGAATTTCATAACGGCGGCCTCCTTCGGGAGACGGTTATCATTCCAGGCTTCAAAGGTGACATAGATGACAGAATGATTGTCAAGGTTATAGTTTTTCCTCAGACGAGGGACAGTATTATGGACAGGCGGTCCAAGAGGATACTGTGGGAGGCATGGTGCTGGACACTGATTAGTTTCAGTGATCGATACAGTCTAAGAAGTTTGGATTTTGAGTTCATTTATGAACTAGGTCCCATCAGATATCCAGACATATTCTAAGACACGTATTACTCAATTCGGGAGATGGTTTTCTCCGCGAACTTGAGATTAAGAGAGACATAGAAAGAAACACCGAAGTGGATCCACTCACAGAGGTTATTTCTCGAACATAATAGTTTTGCAAACGAGCTTTGTGAAACTGATTAGTAGAGGAGTTGGATGTTCGGTATCACACGAGCTGTGAGTACACGACATCGCAATAATTAGCCTTAAGTGCAAGTGGGAGATTGTTGGATATAGTGCCCTTTAAGTCAATTATTGGATCGCAGGTACGTGATTGCAATGATTGAGGGAGGACCTATACAGATAAACAGTCTTACTCGAGATGATAGTATGCTATCTGGTTTGTCTTTATCATCGTATATATGTTTTAGTTTACTATTGCATGATGATAGAGCCCATAGGATTCTTGCTTGACTACCGGCAGTATGATGGCGATCATGTACGTGAGAGCTGGGGTCTATAAGCACATCCTTAAAAGTGTCCCTAGTCGTGGGAGTTTCGAGACAGGGCATCGATACTCCAGAGTAGACTAGTGTATACAGTCGAGACCCCGACGAGGGGCGGTGGTCGGTCTCACAAGCCACTGGTGTCAGTTGGATCATCTAAGATGTATACAGGTGCTCATTAGGTTATGAGTACACCGGACAGGACTCGCCGGGAACATGCTAGTTGGTATTATACATATCGTCAGATAACAGTTCCCTGGTGACATGAGTACAGGTTAGTTCATCGACCTGAGGTCGTCATTTGTCTCGTGTGAGTTCCCACTGTGCTTAGATTACTACCCTACCACGCTCAAAGGAGTTGTGCAAACAAGTTTTAGTTGGGTACAGTCCCGAGCCACATTGGAGGCAAGTGAGCGGATCGTCGGGGATTCGTCTCTCCCGGTATTGGGGGTGAGATCGCGCAGTGTTTAGGAGAGCCATTACACGAAATCCCTGGCCAGGGTAATCGAGATATACTGGTAGGTATACCAGCAGAATCTCAGGGTGTTCTGGGCTGCTCTCTGACACGACTTATGCAGCTATTGGGGGTCTGACGTTTACCGGCCCCCTAGGCCTAATATGCGATACTCATAGACGAATGTTCCGGACTATACAGATATTGTCACTGTCAGGCTCAGTAGGGTTTATAAATGAGTTCGCTCGTCAGCTTCCCTTCCAATCAATACATAGGCAAAACGTTACGTACAGTTTGTACCTCTGACGTGCTAGTGGTTATACCCAGTGCCAGTGTACTGATGAGTCATTAGAGTCCCCCACAGACACTTTCCCAAGTTCGGGCGAAACGTTGTAGATGCCGTATGGGTTTATGGCAAGGTTCGGAAAATGCACGTGCGTTTTCGCACGTGTCAGTTTTCGGGCAGATAATACTGGTAGGCTTTGGTTTAAGCCGGAACCCAGTATTATACTGTGTAGATATAATATCTTTGTCTCAGTTGCATTTGTATTCGGTCGTAATACAAATGCGGGTATGTTTATACCGATACGGGGTTATCCTGAAATTCGTTTCGGGATGATTTTTGAAAGTTGCCAGTTTCCAGTTTTCTATCAGCCATATTTAGACATTCGGTTAAATACGGAATTATCATTTCTTCTTTGGGTGAGTCATTGTGTGTGGAAGCTTCATGATTAGTGACTAGGTTAGTGACTCATTCCATTGCATTAATGAGTTGATGACAAGGCTTCATGATTCATGCTTTTACACTTAATGCATTTTGATGATTCATTCTTTCATTATTGTTATGATAACTATCATTTGTTATGGTCACCCTCTTAGAAGCTCCTACACTCACCTCCCTCTTCTACTAATAGTGGCCGGCCCCTCTTTGTGTGGGTGTGTGATTTTTGAATCATTTCAAATTGGCAAAAAGATTATGATACAAGTGTATGGAAATTTCCTAGTTCAATTTCCATTCACCCGATTCCAAATGGCAACCTCTATAACCGTTCGTCCGTGACCTTGGACGTAACGAGACAAAGTGTTCTACTCATTTTCTACTTCATCTTGGTCGTCTCTTTTAGCAAACTTGACGATCGAGTTGCCTCGGTTCAGAGGCGGGAGCCCGTTTAAAGATCCGTCGACGTGGTGCCACCTGGACGATGAGAACGGAGATCAAGCAAGTTCGGATCAGTTGCAACATAGCGTGGGATGATGGTTGAAGACCGAAGGACTCGGATCATTCGGTATAACAATTCTACCCTCTTTACAATTTGTTAGTTTAGCTTTAATGGACGATCCGGGATAAAGTACGCGATAGCGCCAGTCGTAAAAGTTTTGTTCCGCATATCGGCGTCTGTTAGACGTCCGGGGCGCCGCCGCGTACTTACAAATCGGTCAATCAGTGGGATCACGTGCTAACACGTGATAGGCTCTTAAACCTTCTGAATTAATAGAATTAAATTCTAATTAAGAGAAATCAAAAACCCTAGTTGGAAAAATATTTCCCTAGATCTTTCCAAACAAAAAGATTGTACTCTGTAAAGTGGAACAATGTTGGATTAAAAATCCAATGGTGATTAAAAATCATCAATTTATAGAAAGATTCTATACAAGGAAAGATTTCCCTGAAATTTACCAGGAATAACAGATAAAACATCTTTTGGATTAAAAATCCAATGGTGAATAAAATTCACTGAGTGATCTAAAAAATCATGTTGGTTGCAAAATCAATTAAAATCTTTCAATGAAAGATCGACTAAACAAACCGATTCTTTTCTTTCGCCGATAAATAAAAGCCAAGAGGGAAGAAAAAAGATATACAACAGCAGAGAGAAAAAAGAAGAGAATTTAATTCTCCAGAGAGAAGAGAAAATTTGTTCAGAAGATAAAGAAACCCTAGGTGAGAAAGGAAAAGAGATCTAAGCTCCATAAAACAAAAAGAGCCGCTGGTAGCAGGGATATGTTGCCCACCGACAACATGTTCAACGAGTAAAGTGCAAGGCTCGTCGGGAACAGAAAAGTACGACAGATAAGCGCAAAAGAGCTGCTGGCAACTGTCGCATGGTCGACACCAAGGGATTGCAAGTTATCACCATTAGAAGCGACTCTGACGAAGAAATCGCCCACAACCCTCTCTTCAAGGAATCCACCTCCGATACAAAAGATGCAAAGATTTGCCAGAAAATCTAGCTGCGTAATCATACGTTGCCCCAAAAATCTAGGACCTATGACCGAAACGTCTTTAAACTACTACAAACCCACGGCATCCCCAGGCTGACATGGTAAAAAAAAAGGGTACGTCCATAAGCGAAATGGGTACGGATGAAAATCCGAAAGGACTCCGTGAGTAAAAACAACGGGGCTACCGACGAGTTTTGTGAAAACCCGAAAGGGAGCAATCTCATTAAAAGACACCTGCAAGGTCCTCTCGACCCTGTGAGGAGAAACCACCTGCGTGAGATCCTTACGACTCACAAAGGAGAAACACACTTAGGGATCCCCACGATTCCTAAGGAGAAATTACACTTGCGAGATCCTCACGACTCGTAGGGAGAACCCTCTTATGAGACCTTCACGACTCATAAGATTCAAAAGCCTTAAGCTGAATGGATCTGAACCTGTTCTTAAGCCATCACAACCCAGAGACTGCCTTACAAAGCGGTTCAATGTTGACCCTTGTATACAATCCACGGGCACTAATAAACACTTCCCTAACAGAGTCCCACCAGCGACTAGGGATATGCTCACACGATGAACGACCCTTGTAAGTCCTCTCGACTTATAAGGAGAAAACACTCTTGTAAGATCCTTACGACTTATAAGAGAACATACACTTAAGAATCCTAACGATTTTTAAGGAGAAAACGCACTTACGAGATCCTCACGACTCGTAGGGAGAAACATCTTTATGAGACCCTTACGGCTCATAAAGTCAAAAGCCTTAGTCGACAGGATCTTAACCCTGTTGGCTAAGCCACCTTTGTTCGAACCAATAACGGCAAATGATGATTCTGTCCTGGCAATGTCCCAGTGGTAGCGATGCCGATGCCTAAATCGGTATCAAATTCCAAGCCCTTTCATGGCAAATGATGATTCGCTCATGGCAATGTCCCAGTGGTAGCGATACTGATGCTTAAATCAGTATCAAATTCCAAGCCCTTTCACGGCAAATGATGATTCGCTCCTGGCAATATTCCAGTCGCAACGATGCTGATGCTAAGATTGGCACCAGATCCCAAATTCCATACTCGTGGAGAAAAGTCGACGAGCCAAAAATGCATATGAAATAGCCGAAATGATAGGGCAACTTGCAAAAAAATCAGCAAGTAAAAATATATGCATACAAAATAGCCGAAATGATTAGGCAACTCGCAATAAAAAAAAGAAAGTAAAAAGAAAAAATAGCCGAAATGATTGGGCACCGCGAAAAATAGTCGAAATGATTGGGCAATCGCGACTTTCACGATATAAAAAGCTGAAATGATAGAGCATGCGGAAAGAAATAAAAAAATTCTGAAAGAATGAAACTTTTGCCCTGCAGGTGAGGTCACATTGACCCCTGTATACAATCTATGGGCACAAACAAGAAGGGAACCATATCGTCCTACCAGGTTTCGTCAAAGCGAAGCCAAATCTCGACGGTTCATAAACAACCTAAAGACAATCTCGACATTCGTCGCAATATTGCAGACACAATGTCAACAAATGAAGTGAAGGAAGATCCCTAGCTTCAGGTTCTCGACGTCAACATCGACAACTTAGAGATCAACACCGGCGTTCTTCCCCCTCCAATCGGATGCAAACGCAACATCAACAAATAGAGCCATGACAAAGTCCCCTAGTTCCAAATCTCGACGGTTCAGAGACAGCCTAGAGACTACCCCGGAACCATGGCAAAGTCCCCTAGTTCCAAATCTCGACGGTTCACAGACAGCCTAGAGATCACTAACGGCGTTTCTCCTTACTCCAGCAGGATGCAGATGCGACGTCAACAAACGACCCCAGGGTCAAAACAACGAAACCATAGCAAAGTCCCCTATCTCGATGGTTCACAGACAGCCTAGAGATCACCAATGGCGTTTCTCCTTACTCCAGCAGGATGCAGATGCGACGTCAACAAACGACCCCAGCGTCAAAACAACGGACCATGGCAAAGTCCCCTAGTTCCAAATCTCGACGGTTCACAGACAGACTAGAGATCACCAACGGCGTTTCTCCTTACTCCAGCAGGATGCAGATGCGACGTCAACAAACGACCCCAGGGTTAAAACAACGAAACCATGGCAAAGTCCCCCAGTTCCAAATCTCGACGGTTCACAGACAGCCTAGAGATCACTAAGAGCGTTTCTCCTCACTCCAACCTGATGCAGACGTGACGTCAACAACCGACCTCAGAGTCACAACGAAGCGGAGCCATGGCAAAGTCCCTAGTTCCAAATCTCAATGGCCACATCTACAGCCCGAAGACCAACAACGGTGTTTCTCCTCATTCCAGCAGGACACAGATGCTACACCATCAATCGGAGCCACGGCAAAACCCCCAGTTCCAAGACTCTATGGTTCACAGATAACCTGGAGTCAACCAATGACCTCCCTGTCGGATCAACGCTCCGTCTCGGAAATAAGTCAACCAACCCCGGGGAAATCAGTGTCCTTGGCAGCCTCTTCGATTCAGGGAAATCAGCGTCCTTGACGAGAGCATCTCGATTCGCGTCGACCCGCAGAGAAATCAGCGTCTTTACAGGAATATCTTGAATCGTCTCAACCCCAAGGAAATCAGTATCCTTAGCAACCTCCTCAATTCAGGGAAATCAGCGTCCTTGAAGAGAGCATCTCGATTCGCGTCAACCCGCAGAGAAATCAGCATCTTTGCAGGAATATCTCGATCCGTCTCAACCCCAGGGAAATCAGTATCCTTAGCAACCTCCTCAATTCAGGGAAATCAGTGTCCTTGACGAGAGCATCTCGATTCGCATCGACCCGCAGAGAAATCAGCATCTTTGCAGGAATACCTCGATTCGTCTCAACTCCGAGGAAATCAACGTCCTTGGAAAATACCTCGATTCAGGGAAATTAGCGTCCTTGACGAGAGTATCTCGATTCACATCGACCCGTAGAGAAATCAGTGTCTTTGCAGGAATACCTTGATTGATTCGTCTCAACTCCGAGGAAATCAGTGTCCTTGGAAAAAACTTCAATTCAGGGAAATCAGTGTCCTTGATGAGAGCATCTCGATTCGCATCGACCCACAGAGAAATCAGTGTCTTTGCAGCAATACCTCAATTCGTCTCAACCCCAGGGAAATCAGTGTCCTTGGCAAAACCTCGATTCGTGTCGACCCGCAGAGAAGTCAGTGTCTTTGCAGGAATACCTTGATTCATCTCAACCCCAGGGAAATCAGTGTTCTTGGCAAAACCTCGATTCAGGGAAATCAGCGTCCTTGACGAGAGCACCTCGATTCGCGTCGACCCGCAGAGAAATCAGTGTCTTTGCAGGAATACCTCGATTCGTCTTAACCCCAGGGAAATCAGCGTCCTTGGCAAAACCTCAATTCAGAAAAATCGGCGTCCTTGACGAGAGGACCTCGATTTGCGTTGATCCGCAGAGAAATCAGTGTCTTTGCAGGAATACCTCGATTCGTCCTAACTCCGAGGAAATTAGCGTCCTTGGCAAATACCTCGATTCAGGGAAATCAACGTCCTGACGAGAGCACCTCGATTCACATCAACCCACAGAGAAATCAGCGTCTTTGCAGGAATACCTCGATTCGTTTCAACTCCGAGGAAATCAGTGTCCTTAGCAAAAACCTCGATTCAGGAAAATCAGCGTCCTTGACGAGAGCATCTCGATTCGCATCGACCCGTAGAGTAATCAGCGTCTTTGCAGGAATAGCTCGATTCGTTTCAACTCCAAGGAAATCAGTGTCCTTGGCAAAACCTCGATTCAGGGAAATCAGTTCCTTAGCGAGAGCATCTCGATTTGCGTCAACCCACAAGGAAATCAGTGTCTTTGCAGGAATACCTCGATTCGTCTCAACTCCGAAGAAATCAGTGTCTTTGGAAAATACCTCGATTCAGGGAAATCGGCATCCTTGACGAGAACAACTCGATTCGCGCCGACCTGCAGAGAAATCAGCATCTCTGCAGGAATATACGACGTCAGCAAAGCGGAGCCGCGGCAAAGTTCCCAGTTCCATGACTCGGCGATGCACAGACAAACCAAAGTCAACCCTCGACCTCCCTGTTGAAGTAATGCTTTGACTCGGGAGTAGGTCAACTCATCAATCACTTATGAGTTCTCTTGACTTGTAAGGAAGAAAATTCTCTTGTGAGATCCTTACGACTCTCAAGGGAAAACACACTTAGGAATCCTCACGATTTCTAAGGAGAAAATACACCTACGAGATCCTCTCGACTCGTAGGGAGAAAAGTCTTTATGAGACCCTCACAGCTCATAAAGTTGAAAAGTCTTAGGCGACAAATCCTAACCCTGTTTCCTAAGCCATTGCTAGCTTATAAAGAGTTCAAGATGAACTGTTATCTACCATCTATGGGTCACACTTGCCAAATCTACATGCCATTGAAATGGAGAAGTTACTTATGAGCATATAAACTACTTCACGCCAGAGTAAAAAATAAAGAAATAGAGGGGTGTGGCTCATGGAGCTGAAGGTTTGGAACTATATCCCTTTAGAGTCAAGATTTGAGTCAATGATAAATGACGACGCTTGTGTCTGCTCGTTATCTTCTCAGATCAAGATTCTGAAAATTATATACCAACCCGAAACTGATCATACGCTATGAATTACTCTGCACTACTTCACCCATGTATATACTTACATGGGCAAAATAGTGGGGGCATTTGTTCCCGCCAAAAAATTTCTACGCAAAAGAGACCAAGGTATCAAATGGCAGCGATACGTTTAAGAAAATGCTAACCGGTATTTTTCGGGCTGTATTTTGACAAACTCCCAAATGTGAAATAGATCAATTCTGATGGTATCAAAAGCATCTCGAAAAATCCTTCGATTTGATATATTATGGGCATCATAATTCATCCGGGATCAAAAGTTATGAGCAAATATGCTATGCACGTGTAATCTAAGGAAGAAAATGCGAACCAGTATTTTTCGGGCTGCATTTTAACAAACTCCCGAATGAGAAACAGCTAAATTCTGATGGTATCGAAAGTTTCTCGAAAAATACTTCGATTTGATATATTATGAGCCTCATAATTTATCCAGGATCAAAAGTTATGAGGTATCACGTGCCCACACGTGACCGGGCATTACGTGCCCACACGTGACCGGGCATCACGTGCAGACACGTGACCATTTACAGGCAAATCCTGTAAGCACTGAATAAATAAATAATTGGAAATAATTAATCGGTGGAGTCACGTGCCAACACGTGATAGGCTCTTAAACCCTCTGAAACAATAGAATTAAATTCTAATTAAATAATTAATCAGTGGGGTCACGTGCCAACACGTGATGGGTTCCTGAGCCCTCTAAACCAATAGAATTAAATTCTAATTAATCGGTCAATCAGTAGAGTCACGTGCTAACACGTGATAGGCTCTTAAACCTTCTGAACTAATAAAATTAAATTCTAATTAAGGGAAATCAAAAACCCTAGTTGGAAAAATATTTTCCTAGATCTTTCTAAACAAAAAGATTGTGCTCTGTAAAGTGGAGCACGCGTTGGATTAAAAATCCAATGGTGATTAAAAATCATCAATTTATAGAAAGATTCTATACAAGGAAATATTTCCCTGAAATTTGCCAGGAATAACAGATAAAATATCTTTTGGATTAAAAATTCAATGGTGAATAAAATTCACTGAGTGATCTAAAAGATCATGTTGGTTACAAAATCAATTAAAATCTTTCAATAAAAGATTGACTAAACAAACTGATTCTTTTCTTTCTCCTATAAATAAAAGCCAAGAGGGAAGAAAAAAGATATACAACAGCAGAGAGAAAAAAGAAGAGAATTTAATTCTCCAGAGAGAAGAGAAAATTTGTTCAGAAGACAAAGAAACCCTAGGTGAGAAAAGGAAAGAGATCTAAGCTCCATAAAACAAAAAGAAAATTTAATTCTCAATTTAAGAGTTTAACTCTTCTGAATAAGAACTTAGTTCTTCCTTTGGTTGAAAATCTGCGGAAGCAGGTCTCCCCACAAGTTGAGAATTTAATTCTCATCGGGGAGATTCTGCCATGCAGATCCAAAACTTAAAGGGAGAATTGAGTTTAAGGAATTTAATTCCTCCAAATTTATAGGAATTTAATTCCTCCAAATGAAAATAGGGTTTAACCCTACATAAGAATTTAATTCTTCCAAATTCATACGAATTTAGTTCCTCCAAATGAAACTAGGGTTTAACCCTACATAAGAATTTAATTCTTCCAAATATATAGGAATTTAATTACTCTAAATGAAACTAGGGTTTAACCCTACAAAAGAATTTAATTCTTAAAATAGGAGACTTGAGGCTCTCCATGCACGTAAAGAGATCAGTACTCAACCTGGTCACGTGGTAACACATGACCCTCATCCTCAATGAGCAAAAAGGAACGAACAAGATTAGGTCACGTGCCCCCACGTGACCCTTAAACAGACTCCTCAAAATAAGAAAAAACAAAGCTTGGAGGCAATGCCTCACGTGCTCACACGTGACCCTCAAAAATGAAGGGAATAAAGCCAAAGGCAATACTAATTCAGGATGCCTCACGTGTCTCCACGTGACCCCTGACTAACACCTTTTTAAAAGGGGCAAAAGAGGGAAAACAGAGGAATTAATACCCAATACATGGGCACTATCACGTGTCCACACGTGATGATTATAGAGACTAAGTGTTTAACACTTATTTGCGGATTTTGAGAGTAAAATAAAGGAGGTTTGGCCCATTCTCAGGCACCTCACGTGTCCCCATGTGACCCCTGACAAATACCTCTTTAAAAAAGAGAAGATAGAAAGAACAGAAGGATTAAAATCCAATGCATGGGTGCCCACAAGTGTCCCCACGTGACCCCTAGCAAATCCCTTTAATATCCATTGCATAGACACCCATCACATGCCCACACGTGATGGCCGTGAAGACTTAAGTGTTTAACACTTATTTGAATATTCTAGGAATAAAATAAAGGAAGCTTAGCCCAATCCCAGGGCGCCTCACGTATCCTCACGTGAGCGCTTCATCTTTTTAGTGTTTAATACTATTTTAAGTATTTCATCCCTAGTGTTTGACACTATTCTAAATGCATCACGTGGGAACACGTGACCGCCAAATATGTGCTAGTGTTTAACACTATTTTTCAAACCAGTCTTAGCCCAAATTGGCTAAGTCTTTTTGAGTCAAGACTCCCCTTTTGACTGAGCCTCAAATACACTTTTGTCTTCCAAAGTTGGTCATCTCATATGACATTTGAGTGCTCAGTACTCAATAAAAAACAAAATAAGGCCAGAACCCAGATTCATGTTTAGCATTGCTAAATAATGGGGGGCTGAACACAGACAAGTGTTCAACAGTCCCAACAAAGGTCCAACATTTTAAACCTAATTGGACTTAGCCCAAGTTGGTCATAAGTCCTCAACTCAGATTCAACTAAGCCCATGTGCTCATAATCTAATTAATTGATCTTAGTCCCAAATTGGACTACAGATCTCCCAACCTACTTTGGTTCAAGGGTACATCTCTTCACTTCTCTGATATTTGTCGTTGTAATCCTTCAACGTCTTTAGAGAGGTGACGGGTCCCGATAACCAATCATTCTATGGACTGTGGGATCCTTAAACCCATGGACTATGATGTCCTTAACCTGGACTGTGGGGTCCTCAAGCCCATGGACTATGATGTCTGATTGATACGAAAAAGTGTATTTGTAGTTTAACCGCAATCAATAATAGTGTCGCACGTAGCTAGACCGAGATGAGTACGGGTCGTCCTCTGGGAAACGTGGAACCTTTTACTTTTACTTTAGATGTATTGAGAAAGAGAGGAGGGATAAAGAATTTTATAGAAGGGTTTCTAGATCTACGTTAAATAAGAATGTAAAATATAGATCTAGATTATTTTAAAGATGTAGTAAATATAATAAGGGGGCTTGTAGGGTTCGTTAGGATTTAGTAGTTATGGACGATTAATTAAAAGTTATCCTTTTTATCTATTAATAGATTTAGAACTAGAACGACGGTGATGCGTGTAGATTAGGATTTCTGGAGGGAAAAGGAATCCCACTCTTAACCCTTATCTCGACACGGAACTCCGTTCATATCTAGCCTTTACCAAAATAATCATTAATCTAATCTCTAATCGCGGTCGGAACTAGCAAAGAATTGCTAGCACGCCCGATTAGGATGTTAATGATTCTTTTGATAAAGTTCCTAAATTTTATAGGACTTAAAAAGGGTTTAGTTATTTTCATCGTCCATTAGCCTACTCTAATCCTACGAACCCTAACAAGCGGAGAATTACTCGCGCATGTTGTGAGAAGAAGATGAAAAGACAGAGAGGGAAAACATAATGTAAGATGCAAAAACAATTAAATAAAATAACTACCTTTATTAATCGACTTGAACAATCTACACTTTTATTCCGTAGAAAATGATTACAAAACTAGTTGCTTCTCGATCTTTCCTAAGGAGGTAGTCGAACGGTCGATGATCAGCCTGGATGCGTGAGCATCTGGAGCTTCGTGATCTCTTCGGCTTGATGAATTTTCCAAGAGGCTCTCGGTGCCCTTTTATAGTCTAAAACCAGAATCTT
This sequence comes from Agapanthus africanus, assembly GCA_030015575.1. Taxonomy (NCBI): domain Eukaryota; kingdom Viridiplantae; phylum Streptophyta; class Magnoliopsida; order Asparagales; family Amaryllidaceae; genus Agapanthus; species Agapanthus africanus. The sequence goes on from CM057340.1 coordinate 690,847,089, forward strand.
TTGCTTCCAAAGTTGGTAAAATATAGCAGAGATCTATGCCCCAAAATATCTCCCTCTAACTCAACTTAACTGCCGCGGATCCGCGGCCAAAAGGGGGGTTTGGCCGCGGTTCCGCGGCCAATAGTGGAGATCTCTTCATCATATTTTTGTGGGTAGATCCTTGTGATATTTGGCAATTTCTGGAAGCTTTAGATATTTGAAATCTTCTCGTGGTTGTTGCCAGACTTGGTCTCCAAGTTTTGATTCTTAATTTGGCAAGTCTTCTTCAACAACTTGATTTGCTTGATTCTAGTCTTTGAAAAATTCTGCACAATTGGAAAAAATCTGCATAACAACTCAAATAATATTTAGTAGACCTAGTTCTACTAGGATTAGACCAATGAATTTATTTGCATACATTTTCCTACCAAATGATAATTAAAATATATTAACACATGGAAAATTGTGATTTTACACATAACCCTCATATGTATAATATATTATAATAAAGTCCTTTTTTAATATGAAAATGGTAGGAAAAATGTAATACAAATGTGCAGTTTTATCAACTGAACAAATACCCCCAAACTTATCTTTGATCGTCCCGAGCAAACTAGTTTATTCAAAAAGAAAGGAGAAAACTAAGCACACTTTCATAGGCAGACACGATTGCACTGAGCACGTGCAACAAGCCGTTAAACCTTTAGGTGTCCCTAGTAGGAGGAGTGTTGTCTGCTGAGGGTTTTCAGCGGATTACACCCACAAAATCTTATAACAAAAGAGAGATGGTGAAATTTACATATAAAGATAAGAACCATAAAAGAAAGACTTTGAAAATAAGAGTTTCCAACTATACTAGCTTTTCAGTTATCATGAGCCCTATCTAAATAGTCATGAAAAAATGTTAGAAATCACATCATCTCTCAATAAAACATCGTCTTTATTCTTCATTCCTACCTTCCATCCAAACATTGATCATATAACCCCACGTGTGTATAAAGAACATTCCTACACTCGGAGAATTTAATTCAAGCTATCATACTCTTGTCCATCTACCTCAGTACTTTTTAACTTAATGAATATTTAGATTTGCTCACATATTTTCATGCGACCGTTAATACTTCTTGAGGTACTAACCAACCAATTACTCATGTGCTTGCTGATTAGGTGATAATATTTTCCTCGTCTTGCACCACCTAAGGCTTAGCAGTGACTCCCAGACCAGTTGGCCTTAGGGCACTAGGTGAAGAGGCACCCTCGCTATATTTTTTTATTGCTGCCTTGGCGATAACAAAACCAGTGTTCATTTTTCTATTTTCACCATTTTTATATTTTCTTCATTTTTTTCATTTCCTTCATAATTTGGCTTTTAGACATGAGCATTTCAAGGTATCCTCTACTATCCCGAGTTTCAAGACGTGTGTAAGTGCAAATAGTAGGGTATCAACATTCAAATGTTTGGCTTCCAGAATAAAAACTATTTTTCAGACTTATTTTTATTCTCGGATTAGTGACTTCCTTTATCTTACTAACCCTTGGGACAACGGCTCATAACTACTTATTACCAGTTCGTTTAAGAAAACTTCAAATTTTCTTGGTTTTCTTAAACTATTCCTATCTTTTGGATGTAATTTTTCACTTTCTACTCTTTTGTTATAAAAGAAAATTTTTGAAATTTTTTGAAAATGTTGTGCTTATGCAAAATATGATGCAAATTGATGTGTAAATAAGCACAAACCTCCCCCAAACTTGTTTTCAACAGTGTCCTTACTGTTGCTATCCGCTGGATCACAAAAACCTGTAAGCTTGGGGGGAAATTATTAATGGGGGCAAAAATATATGAAAGTGAAAATCCTTCCCCAAACTTATTTTTGGCTCACAAATTTGAGGACAAAAGTTATGATCAAGAGCCAAAAATATACCCCCCCTGAAACATGAGTTAGACAGTATGAAGTATTTTAAGAGGGAGTGAGTCATTTGGTCAAAGTAAGACTTTACAAAGACCAAAAGTCAACACCAACCATTCAAAGATTTTATCAGTATATCGTATAGGTTAGTGGAAGAATGTGTTGTATCGAGTCAAGAAAAAGTGGGGAAGGGATAAGAGGTGGTCTGGAAAGGGTTTGAATTTAGAGAAAAGAAAGAATGAGGAGGAATGTGAATGATTAGGAAGAAGGAATGGTGACGGTTCAACCTCTATAGGTGGAGATTGATCAATCACAAAATCCGTATTGTTTAAAAATTCAAGTTCGTCAGTAAAAAGTTCTTCAAAACTTTTATCAATGGTGTGATTGAACATTTTGCTGTCAAAGAGTTTTGTGCCAGAATTTATTCTACTTGATTCATAAAAAATCATTGAGGTAGAGGACTCGAAAAACTCATCTACCTGATTTTCAAAAATATCCAAATCAAGTTGAATTTCTGATATTATTGAACTTAAATTAACGGATTGTGATTTATCAAAACTCACTGAAACTATAGGAACAGAAGAAGAACCGGAGAAAGTAGAAGGTGAAATGGGTAAACAAATTGGTGTGTCGAGTGTTGCTGAACCAGATGTGGAAGATGGAGGCTGTATTTCGGTCTGATCTTCGGGTATACCTTTATCATCAACTTCAAGACATATTTGGGATTCGGGAAGAATTAAAGGCTCAAGATGATGACCACAAGGAAATGAAAGGATTTGATGAATTGGTGGGACAAAATCATCCAAAATTTCGGGTTCATCAATCAAAATATCCCCAACGTCAATCACCTCATTCAAGTGAAGGTTAAAATTCTCAAACTCCTCATCAAAAGTATGGTTTTCAATCAGTTTTGGTTCAAGAGTGGAGGTGTAGAGATCACAAGGGTTAGGTATGGTTTCACTTGAAATGGACCCTTCACAGTTGGGTATATCAAACACTAAAAAGTCACACAACATTGTACTTGATGAATCTATGAAACTGGAGTTGTGGATTTCAGTTTGGAATGGGGAGGTTTGAGTAGGAAGGGTGTACAGTTCTGTCTTACTACCCAAATCCTTCATAATTTGGTTCGACAGTTCCATAAATTTTTCTAATGTCTGCTCCAGACTAGTCTTGGGTTGATAAGGGGTTTCAGTATAAGATTGAAATTCCTGTGGATAATTAAAACTCCCAAATGACCGATTAGAAGAACTGTCTAAAGAAGGTGGAAAAGTCGGATTGGATTGATAGGAATAGAATGGTTGCGGAGCTTGGGTAGGAGTAAGATCAATATTATGATAAGAAGAATATTGATATGGGTTGGTTGGTTGGCTATTTTCAACAGACATCTTATATGGCACAAACCGCATATCAAACTCTTCTCTGGACAGTGGTGGTGATGGTTGGTATTGGTCCGGGTTGAAACTTTGGCCTCTAGACCTAGCTATGTGCTCAGCAATGGACATTCGTCTAGGAGCTTCCTCACTCTGGGTATTAACTGAAACAGGTGTAGGATTAGGATATGGTTGATAAGACCTAGACTGAGGTGGCCAACTTTTTCTTCCTGCGTTTTCTATATGATCTCTTAAGGACATGGAACAGCCGGACGATATACCGAAGGGATTACGAAAACAAGAGATATCTGGTTGTGGACAGCAAAGCTCGGCAAGTGTTCTTCTGTTTAGATCACCCATTATAAGAAGAGAAGAAGGGGGAAGGGGTAAAAAGGAGAGAAAGTAATTGGTTTGTTTTGAAAAATGACGGATTTAGACAAATCACACAAAAATGCACAACCCTAGAACTATGGTTACCTAGGTCCAGTCTCTAGGCCGCTCCTAGACTTCGCAGGATCAATCCTCTACTGCCTTTATACTACCCTTGTAGCCAGGTAAGTGCCAGGTAAGTGGGAAGGAACCACAGTGGTGGGCCTAATTAAAAACCACTAGCATTTGACACACTTGCCTAGACACTACAAAAGTACTACGGATAAGCGATAGATTACCCACGACCTTCCTCTGTCCTTATTGAGTGCGACAGTCCTTAGAGTCTAGTCTAAATATTTTTTAAATTAATGTAGGATTGATGCAGATGCTCGGTTTGTGATTTGTGGGGCTTAAGAAGGGTGATGAAATCCCCACCTAATCTTGATTTGGTCTTTGCCCCTTAAAAATCCGTATTAAAATATGCAAAAACAAACCGCAAAACAAAACTTTGCAAAAAGATTTTTGAGCGGCGATATTTTGCAAAGAATCCTGCAGAAAATAGATTTTATTGGATTTGAGAGGAGAGAGAAGGAGTTAAGAAAGATACCAGAGAAATGTGAAACCCTAGATCTCCTGTTTCCTCAAGTCCGTGACTCCAGATTTCCTCGCAAAAATTCACACAATAATCGTTAAATATACAATTTGCAGTTTTGTTTTAATAATGATATGACTCGTCTAAGAATTCAACACAAATAGTAAAAATAAAAAAATTGCGCACGTATCCCCGGCAACGGCGCCATTTGATTGATACGAAAAAGTGTGTTTGTAGTTTAACCGCAATCAATAACGGTGTTGCACGTAGCTAGACCGAGATGAGTACGGCTCGTCCTCTGGGAAACGTGGAACCTTTTACTTTTACTTTAGATGTGTTGAGAAAGAGAGGAGAGATAAAGAATTTTATAGAATGGTTTCTAGATCTACGTTAAATAAGAATGTAAAATATAGATCTAGATTATTTTAAAGATATAGTTAATATAATAAGGGGGCTTGTAGGGTTCGTTAGGATTTAGTAGTTATGGACGATTAATTAAAAGTTACCCTTTTTATCCATTAATAGATTTAGAACTAGAACGACGGTGATGCGTGTAGATTAGGGTTTCTGGAGGGAAAAGGAATCCCACTCTTAACCCTTATCTTGACACGGAATTCCATTCATATCTAGCCTTTACCAAAACAATCATTAATCTAATCTCTAATCGCGGTCGGAAGTAGCAGATAATTGCTAGCGCGCCCGATTAGAATGTTAATGATTCTTTTGATAACGTTCCTAAACTTTATAGGACTTAAAAAGGGTTTAGTTATTTTCATCGTCCATTAGCCTACCCTAATCCTACGAACCCTAACAAGCGGAGAATTACTCGCGCATATTGGGAGAAGAAGATGAAAAGACAGAGAGGGAAAACATAATGTAAGATGCAAAAACAATTAAATAAAATAACTACCTTTATTAATCGACTTGAACAATCTACACTTTTATTCCGTAGAAAATGATTACAAAACTAGTTGCTTCTCGATCTTTCCTAAGGAGGTGGTTGAACAGTCGATGATCAGCCTGGATGCGTGAGCGTCTGGAGCTTCGTGATCTCTTCGGCTTGATGAATTTTCCAAGAGGCTCTCGGTGCCCTTTTATAGTCTAAAACCAGAATCTTTTGCTTCCAAAGTTGGTAAAATATAGCAGAGATCTATGCCCCAAAATATCTCCCTCTAACTCAACTTAACTGCCGCGGATCCGCGGCCAACAGGGGGGTTTAGCCGCGGTTCCGCGGCCAATAGTGGAGATCTCTTCATCATATTTTTGTGGGTAGATCCTTATGACATTTGGCAATTTCTGGAATCTTTAGATATTTGAAATCTTCTCGTGGTTGTTGCCAGACTTGGTCTCCAAGTTTTGATTCTTAATTTGGCAAGTCTTCTTCAACAACTTGATTTGCTTGATTCTAGTCTTTGAAAAATTCTGCACACTTGGAAAAAATCTGCATAACAACTCAAATAATATTTAGTAGACCTAGTTCTACTAGGATTATGTCAATGAATTTATTTGCATACATTTTCCTACCAAATGATAATTAAAATATATTAACACATGGAAAATAGTGTTTTTACACATAAACCCTCATATGTATAATATATTATAATAAAGTCCTTTTTTAATATGAAAATGGTAGGAAAAATGTAATACAAATGTGCAGTTTTATCAACTGAACAATGTCTTTAACCTCAGACTGTAAGGTCCCTTTAAACCCATGGACTATGATGTCCTTAATCTTCAAACACCGCGTGCGCACCCAAAGAAACGTGAGGCCCCCGACATGGCTGAGAAGTATTTCGGAAAGTGCTTTCCGAAACCTTCTCCGACCGACGCCGGCTCCATACCGATACACCTTAGCAAACTTTTCAGTTCACTGAGGTTACGACCACCATGTTCTTAAACTGGTAATCGACCGCAATGTCCCTGAGCTAAACAATAGAGCCCAAATGCCCTTTTGTTGGATCTAAATGATTCTGTTAAGTAGATCTTAGTTTAAAATTAGACTAACGTATCCTTAACAAACTGTTAAGTTGATCTTAGTCTAAAATTAGACTAATGTATCCTTAACATATGTTTAAGTTGATCTTAGTCTCAAATGAGACTAACGTATCCTTAAACACAACTCCAAACCCAAATCTAAGAAGATACGGATTTGGACTAATCCACACCCTACGGGCGACAACATAAATTGGTCTCCGTATACAATCCACGGGCAACCAAAAACAAAACAAACGCACACGACACGAAGTGACCATCTGGAGAAGGAGAAAGTGGTTACCGCGATGCGGTAGCGTAATTAACTGCAGAATCTTGCGCCTGCAGGGAAGAGCGTCCTCACAATCAAAAACCCCTCAAATGAGAGGGAATCAGACGAAGTCTTCTACATCGGCCGCATCCGTTTAAACCTTCGATACATGGTGTCATAAATAAATTTAGCATCTTCGGAGAGGTGGACGGATAGCACCAATTAGCATCTGCCCCGAATTCAGGCAAGACGGACCTACGCGGTCGCGTCTCCGTGTTTCGGTGGAGAACGGTAAAAAACCCCGGCTGTTCAATCGCGACGATTCAATATAACATATCACAAGCAACACATAACATCGCATGTTATCAACGTAAGTAAATATGCATATCCCGAATGTCGTTGACATATAGCAACGAGACTGGGGATACACCACATATTACACTTACGGTCGCAGAAAAGAAATGAAAACTACAATAATTAGAATCTGTATCAAACCTAAGACATCATAAACCCGGAATATCTCATATCTCAGATTTCATGCCTAACACAATAAATCTTGCATTTAGGTCTCAAATTGAAAACACTTTTCAATAGTCAGTCGGGTAATTCAACAAGATTCCTGATATTCTGATCAAATGCTCGTCGGAAACTTTAATAGATTGCCACACCCCCGATGCCGTCAACGAAGTACACTTAGGCGGAACACCGCGGCCGCAAACACCCGAGTGGATGATTTTGGCTACGGTGTTCTCCTATAGTCACTTGGTCGACGCAATGGGGCGTGGCTATCTAGTAGTGTTTCCTGGCGAGTGTTCGCGTACTATACGAGATTGCGACAGAGTTTCGATCCGAATCGAAAATCCATGGAAATTAATCAAAAGAGACTAAATTGCTGGATTTACAAAACACTAACTAGTTTTTACAAAACTAATTATTGTGGATTCCAAATAATGTATCACATATTAATATCAAACCCAAAACGATGTTAAAATTGCGACTACGAAACACTCCAAATTTCCCTAACTGAAAAGATAACATCACATGCAATCTGTGCTAAACAAACATAACCTGAAACCCTAAAACCAACACAATAGAACACCAAAAAATACGAGACCAAAACAAGTATGTGGGGCCGGCCAGGCCGGTCATTTTTGGGTTCTCACCGGCCAGAAAGTGGATTCTTGGTCACGTTTTTCTTCAGTATTCTGGTTACATCACATATAACATTCTGCACTTGTTTAAAAAATATTTAGAGGACTTTTAAAAGTTTACAGAAACATGGTTTTGGGTTTAAGGTTTTCGGAGTTGTTTCAGTTTCGTAATTCAACTAATATCGTCTAATGCTCTAGCTTGGCTCTGATACCATGAAAGCGTGTCTTAGCACCTCAACTAGTTTTCCACATGTATCAAGTATGCAATTTTAAAAATTCTAGAGGTCTAAGCTACACTAACCTAGAATCGAACTAGAGAATTAGGGTTTTGTAGGCATGTAAACAAGGTTTACACTAAGTGAATAGGGTTACAACCTTTGTAGACCAAGTCCTTCACTTCATTAGCTCCAAGTGGTAGTCCTTACGCTCCAAATAGTAGTCCCTAAGCTCTAAGTAGTAGTCCCAAGAACTCTTCTTGGCTCCACTTGAAGAAAGGATCGAGCTTGCTACGTCGTCTTCGAGGCTGAAGATGGTCCACCTTGAAGTCATTCTAACTCAAGCTACCTCTTCACTAATCAAAGAATTAGTGAAGCAAACAACCTAGTCTTATAGGCTAGATGAGAGTAGATTGATGAAGTAGAAATTTTGCTCACTTTAGAAATTCCTTTCTCTTTTTCTTTTCCAACTCAAGAAAACCTAGAGAGGAAGAAAATGAACTTGGGTAAAGAAATATCTTAAATGATAAGTAGAGAGAGTTAACCATAGGCTAAAGATAATGGTTGGGTTATAAAATATTTAGAGTAAAACAAAATTAGTGAGATGACTCATGGCTTCTACATACTTCTACAAGCATTTTAAACTATGCTCATTTTCACTCATTTTATTTTACTCTTAATAAATAATTACTACAATTATTTTTAGTTTTGGTGTGAGTCTCATACACCCATGTTCAAATTATTATCCACCATGACACAATAGTAAATTATATATATATATATATATATATATATATATCATTTATATACATATTATTATATATATACAAGAGAAGAAATTCATTAGTGAGCTAATATTAGTTAATATATATTAATATATCAAATATAAATATATATCAAATTATTAAATCAACACTTGATTTAATAATCCGGCTATATCATATATAACCTACTAATATCATTTATATATATACCAAATTATAAAATCAACACTTGATTCAATAATCCGGTTATATCACATATAACCGACAATATTCAATAACAAATCAACACTTGATTCAATAATCCGGTCATATCATATATAACTGGTCGATATCAAATATATATACATATAACATATCATTGAATCAACACTAGATTCAACAATCCGTTTATATCACATATAACTTAACCGATATTAAATATCGCGAGAATAGAATACGGTATCACATACTCGTATTTAATCATGCTCCTGCATATATCACCATATGTGCCCTACTTCGTTTCGCTTGAGCTAGGAAACCTCTGTGTGGGACTCTAAAGACTCGTCAATACGCCAGCAGTAGGTAATGATCACATCAGTCGCCCACAAGCCGTCAGCGGTATTAGCTGGACATAACGGCTATCCAGGTATTGAGCGAATAGAAGATCAATAAGCAAGCTTGTCCAAACTCCCGCAAAGCCTATAAGCAACACTTACCATACAGTCCGGTCTCTTCATCTGATATGTCACATATCAAGTCTAGGGGTGGAATCGTCAGACCCCGGTAACTTGATAAGTCATGCCGATGTGTGGACTATAACCATTCGAAAAACTACTAATAACACTTATTAGTAAATCTCATCAGCCCTGGTCAGGGACTTGCTGTTATAGCCAATCGAGCACAGCGCAACATTAACTCTCTATACTGGGAGAGACGAAACCCCTCCTATCGCTCATTGCCTCCATGTGATTTGGGACTATACCTAAAATCCACCTGTTTGCATGATTCCTTTGAGTCGTGGTAGAGAGGAAATAAAAGTATAGTGGGAACCACACAAGGCTCTATGACGATCTCGGGTCTACAGACTAACCTGTAAAAGTGTCACAAGAGAACTTATATCTGACGATAGGTATGGTACCATCTAGGAGTTTTCGGCGAGTCCTGTTCGGTGTACCCATTCTCTAATGAGCACATGTGTATATTCTTTGATGTCAAATACCAATGGTTATGGGATCAACCATCGTCCCATACAAGATCAAGAAACGTACACACTAGTCTACTCTGGAATATCGATATCCTGTCTCGATATCCCCTCGACTAAGAACTATTAAAGGATATACTTGTGGACTACCCAGGCCCCATTAGTATGATCTGCATCATAGTCCTGTTAGTCAAGTCTATATCCTAAGCGCTTTATCAACATGTATCAGAGAGACAGTATAATAATATGAGTGTACGTGTTAAAATAAAGAGCAACCAGATAGAATACTATTATGTCGATCAAGAAAATCCTATATATATATATGTCCAAGTATCCACTATAATATACAATAATGGCCTCTAGGTCATACATATGACTAACAAGAACACCGTAACCAAAAGCATCCACTGGGGAGCTCGCGGCCGCGGTGTTCCGCCTAAGTGCACTTTGTAACAACCCTAAACTTTCTGTACAAATATTTTTTTTTCAAAAATACAGAAAGGGGTACTTTTGCCTGAGCACAAATTATATATTTGATTTACTTTTGAACAGCAAGAAGGAGCTTGTAGCTCACTGGTAAGACCTTGCACTGCTAAACCAAAGCACCAGAGTTCAAATCTCATCAGCCATATATTATTTTTATTTTAATTTCTTTTAATCTTTTAGAAGCCCAAGATTCTACACGTGCATAACTCGTAAAAACCAAGAACCACACATAAAACAAACGGGTCCACGAGTCAAGACCCAGTACAGAGGACACGTGGCGACGAGCCCAGCCCTGACTCGGCTGACTCGGGGCTGGGCTCATCGCCACGTGTCCTTTGTACTGGGTCTTGACTCGTGGACCCGTTTGTTTTATGTGTGACTCTTAGTTTTTACGAGTTATGCACGTGTACACTCTTGGGCTTCTAAAAGATTAAAAAAAATTAAAATAAAACTAATGTGTGGCTGATGGGATTTGAACTCTGATGCTTTGGTTCAGCAGTACAAGGTCTTACCAATGAGCTACAAGCTTCTTCTTGCTGTTCAAAAACAAATCAAACTTATAACTTGTGCTCAGGAAAAAGTACCCCTTTCTGTATTTTTGAAAAAAAAAATTGTACAGAAAGTTTAGGGTTGTAACATTCTACCCTCCTTAAAAAATTTCGTCCTCCAAATTTGTAAAAGGAAAATGTAACGGATTCAAGGAATGTTTGGTGATAGAACTATTGGTAGTGTATGAAAAATATGTGAAGGAATGAAAGAATGCGAAAGGTTTGAAAAGATTTGAGGAAATTACCAGGTTTACCTTGGTCTACGGCCTGTGCTTCTTCGGCCGCTAAAAGGAAAGCATGACGTCGTGGTACATTCCTCCTAACTGGATGCACATTCCTCTGTCCTTGGGGCATATTTCTCTGCCCTCGAGGCACGTTCCTCATTGCCTGTTGAAATTGGCGAGTAGGCTATGCACGTAGTGGAGCTGGGAGTGCAAGACTAGGTGCAGAAGCCTGGATAGCTGGTTGCTGCGGCTAGTTAGTGGGTGTGTGATCTGGGTTACGTCTATAAGGACAGTTTCCAATTCTGTGATTGGATGCGCCACAAACTATGCACAAGCCTTTTGCGTGCCAGTCGCGTCCCCTTCGCCGTACACCGGGAAGCGGGGCGTGACAGGTTTTGTTGGTGGCCCATGCAGGTCAGTTCTGCATGAATATCGTAAGCAATATAATACAAGAATTATGAAGTCCAATTATTACATTCGACTTTTCTTTTGAATCCTTCCATTTTCCTTGAATTCATCTTGAATTATACCTTCGGCTTCCTAGAAATCCATCTCTCGACTTTTGAATCCTTAACTCTTATTCATCCTTTCTATTTGTATCTCGTTGGCTTATTAGCTCAATTGATTAGAGTATCGATCGACGGGGCTCGAAGAAGACATCATCATAATCTTGTTTCCTTACTATGTTGCAACATCTTTCTTAAGTAATTTCGAGAACGAAATTATTTTTAAGGAGGGTAGAATGTAACGACCCCAATATTACTATACCTTCATGTTTTCTTTCTTTAGTAAAATATTGTATTTATTTATTCGTAGTATTTTTCCGTAAATTTTGTTTTCTATTAAATATATTATTTTATTATTCTATCTATTTTTCCCAAACCCATTTCTTTAAAATAAATCTTAACCTATTTCAAATTAAACGCAATACCTAACCCAGCCCATAACCCAAATCCAATCTCATTTTCATTTTCTTTTATAAAACTATGAGCCCAAAAGCCCACTTTCTTTTCAAGCAAGAGCATATATTTAATTCTAATTAAATATGTGCATGAACAACCTTGTAGCATATTGGTTAAGTGCTTGCATTGTTATTCCATAAATCATATGTTCAAATCTCCATCCTTGCAATTATTATTTTTATCAATTTTTATTATTCTCATAGCCTATAAATGAGACCTTTCATTTCATATTTCTTTTAACTCCCAAAATAATTAGAATGGTTATGAAGCATAATTTATTAGAATTATGGTGGCCATAAACCTTTTTTGTATCTCACTCCTCTTTCTTTTCATCATCACACATTATATCATTTCACATATCTCTCTTCATCTAGATTCCCCAAAGAAGAACATGAAGAAATTCTCAAGAAAGTCTCGCTAGAAACGCGAGGCTATCGGCGGATAAACAAGCCCGGTGACAATACCGGCTTGTGCATGTAAGTCCCTTCCCTCTTTCCCTCCCTCCATCTCCTTCTATCTATATTTCTCTTGTCATATTGCCATGAAAAACTTCTCTCATCATATCATAGTCCCTAAACAATTAATTAAATAGATACATATATAAATAATGAATACACATAAACATACACACATACATAGTTTGTAAAGTTTTTTTCATTACTCTCAATCCATATGTTAAGATTTCATAGTAACCAATTAGGATTGCATCGTTTCTTGTTATATTTTAAATTACTTCATTCAAATTTTGTAAAAGAAAATGAAGTTACGAATAAATACCATGGTTTCCTCATTCTCACATATGACATATCAATACCTTTACTTTTAAAATAATTTTAGAAATAAATTTTTGCTTCTGAAAATTTCAAGAAATTTATCGTGCATAAAATATATTTTTTTGTACACGCTGTAAAAATTTTAGATCTAATCACTTAACGGTTTAGGGATTACATCGTTTTTATTCATTGTTCGTAAAACAGAAAACTGCAGTTATCAGTCAACTTGTAAGACACATAACTTGGTATACCGATATCAAATTGAGCAAATTCAGAGGTTTTGGACATTTGCATCGAAAGATCTAGATTTTATTAGTTTTAAGTTTTTACTAAAAATTGACGTAAAATATACAAAACTGCGTTACAATATTAAGCGACTAATCTGGACAGAATCTGTCCTGATTCACACACTGTCTTTAAATTGGACATAACTCGAATACCTGATATCCGTTTGTGACAAACTTTAGATGTACAGATGCAAAATTGATAGAACTATAATTTTTTGTATACTAGATTGCTTATAAATGCATGAAATAACCTGATATAGTCTTTGCAATACAATATATAGTTGTTGTCCATAAATTTGAATTTCTGTTTTAAACACTGATATTAAAATGATCATAAGTAGAGCTTCAAAAATCCAAATCATGTGAATTTTGGTGTTTTGGATAAGTACTCTGAAAAACCTACAATTTTATATTAATCTTCGTAATCTGAAACCTGATGAAAATTAACTCAAACTGCATTTTAAAAATGTGTGACGGTGCTGAACAGATTCTGATCTGTTTTGCTCGATGATACGAAAACATGTATATCTCCGAAACCAGTAGTCGTATTTAGGTGAGACTGAAACTCACGTGTGTATAACACTTAAGGCTATGTTTTCATTTATATTCTGATTTCAAATGACTTGATTAACTAGTCGAACATATCATATATTTACAACATTGTTTTGGACGTTACTTGTATACTTATCTCATATCATGTTCTATAATTACTTATTTATTTTTATTTATATGACTTGTGGTTCAATCATTACATATTAAAATTGACTTGATCTTGACACGACTCAATCATGAATACTTGAACCCAGTATATACACTTGAACCAACTTGACATCGAACCATAAATACAATTGGCATGACTTGCACTTGACATGACTACATGAACTCAATCTTGAAAAATTGATATCATACATCACATTTTGTATTCATGGATTCGATAAAGAATCATAACATTAATCATAAACTTATATACACGGGGTGTTGGGGTAGTTTGAGTATGAATCCAACGGAATCTCATGAGTCCCATTAATACAAATCATATTGCTGTGGTACCGGGCTGAAACAGTACAAATCATGTTGCTGTGGTACCGGGCTGAAATGGTACAAATCACTAATTCACGAATGAGGGCCCGTTTTTCCAAGCCCCTGGATGATAGCCTGTTGGATTTGGAATACTTCAATAACAATTGAAGTCCCGCTATTTTGGGTCCGTGATTCCTTACCCCTGGACTATAACCTTGGGTTTGAGAATACTATTGAGATTGGTTGACATTCACACTTGAACTCACGTTAGTTAATTTTACCCTCTTAGAGACCTTTTAGAACACTTGCATTCACTTCATGATCGTTATACCTACACTCCACGGTCATGCTATACTTGTTTACTATGCTTATGTTATATTGCCATGCTTACATAGTTGTCATTAACATTATCATGTTATGCTTGTTCATATTTTATTTCCATTCATACTATATCACGTGTCACCTTGCATATTCATTTATATACTTTCACATCTCACCTTTCTTAGGGACTTACCGAGCGCAAGTTCGCTGACGGGCATTCCACCCATCTTTCTTTGTTTCTTGGAATGTTCGTCAGGTGATATTGAGATAGAGAAGATAGAAGTGGCCGAAAAAAATTACAACCAGTTCGTATCATAAACAGACGTATAGTTTCATTCAGCTTTTCATTTCATTTCACTTTATTTATGTATGCCTTCTTATTAAGGCTTATCATGTTATATATCTTGTATTCAGATATTTTGTCTACTATGAATCATGAATGTAATAAATCAGAATTGGATTTCATTCTTTTGTTTGTTCTTGCTACTTTATGTTGCTTATAGATGCTTAGCGTATTTATTTCGAGAAACGGCATTCTCATAATAAATACGTTGTGGACTTGCCACGTCACCGTTTCCATCTACTGGAAAGCGGGGCGTGACAGATAGCCTCCCCTTATCTCTGCACTCACCTGGCTTCGTGATCTGTATATCTTGAGCCCGTTTCTCGACACAATTTTACTTCGACAATCAGGTTCTTGTGCAGGTCTAGTTGACTTAGCAGAACATAGACTACTAGGGGTGTGATATTCTTTGTTTTTGTGATTTTGTAAGTGCTTGTTGATATGGGTGATACACAGTTTGATTCGATTCTTCACGATCCACATTCTTTTATTTATACTCATTCCCAATCCTTTAGTTCAAATTGCCAAGATTCTTCCCACATTCATGAAAACTGTCCTTTTCTAGGGGTGACCAACCGTCCCAGAGTTTTGATAACATTCACCCACCTAACACTCTTGAACCCAGTCCCACTTCAAATCTAGATCAAATGATTGAAAATTTAGAGAAAGAGATCGACAGGATAACAGCTTTAACATCACCACCGTCACAACCCTCCCTTCCTGAAACAACTGACCGATCATTAGGGAATGATAGGGAGATAGATGCTAGGTTTACCGCTTTAGAGAAGGGTATTGAAGTGATGACTGCGGTCGAGAATCAAACAGCTGCGATGGTAGCCCTGTTCATACAGCAGTCTGAGCAATTGTTTCACGCTCAAGCTCAATTTTTTGCTAGAATCGAAGAGTATGTAGCTATGAGGATTCTAGGGAGTGAACACAGTCAATTGGAACCAAATAACATCAATGTCTGTCATTTAGGAAGTCACCCGAGTGAAATAAATGATATAACGAATTTTGATGATTTCATAGATGATAAATACGATTGAATTGATTGAGTGTTATCAGGACACACGAGAAAACCCTCCAAGTCGGTCCGACACTAGCCTTCAGGTACCAACTGAATCTCGTGTCACTTATGATTTAGAGGTTGATTTAACCAATGTTCAACTTAAGAGGAAATTCTTGAACCGATTGATTATTGCACTCCAAATTTAGAGGAGGAAGCTTGTGATTTTGACGGGTATGGTTGGGATAAATTGTTAGAGGAAATCAATGATCAGGAACCCACAATTTTTGTATCATCTGTTGATATTGTTTCGGAAAAAATGTTAGTGTGGGAACCTATTTTTTTAGATGACATGAACCTACCCAGATATGAATGTGATGAAGGAGAACTAGTTTTGGGAGAGTTAGTAAGCTGTAACGATGAGAATAGGATTTTGCAGGATTATAGGGAAGAAGGCAGCCTTGAAAAGCATTCTTTCATGTCTAGTTTTGAGGAGATATTTGCTGATGAACTTGATATTCTTGGTGAGTTTGAGTCAGAATCAATTCGGGAACATCCTATGAACCTTTCCTTTTCTGAATTTTTGGCGGATGAACTCCGTTTTTTAAACAAACTTGATTTCAAAACACAACACATGCTTCTTGAAAATTCAATTCATTCGGGCAATAATTCTTTGACTCCTCCAAAACTTCATCTTTGCATTCAGCATCTTCTGATCCCTACTTTCGCACACCCATGCCCTTTACTAACTACAAACCATACTTTGTATATTCTCTTTTTCTTTTTATTATACATTTTCTTGTACCAGCCTTGGACATATATCGACAAAAATTTTGAATGGCTGGTATTAATTTCTGGACTAATGCAATCTCTTAACTTGTGAATACTATAGTTAGTTCTTAGGGTTTTTTTCTTTTTCTTTGAATAAAATTCTCACCCTGGTGTCTAAGTCTGGCTACCGGAGACGGGGGCAACAATGAGGACATCGTAAAACTCAGGTTTGGGGGTGAGCACTGCGTTTGTTTTGCTGCATCATGTGTATATTCTGCATTGCATACATATTAAAAACCAATAAAATTTTGAAAATCTTTACAAAAACATAAAAACTTTTTCATCATGTTAGCTAGCGGGGGAAGTTAGATTCGCTGTCTGACGGTTTGGTTGATAAGATAGAAATAAGTAAATCCTTTTCGAGAGATTGAAACCCCGAAAGATAACCCTCCTTTGAGTTTAACTGTAGCTAATATACGTCTTTTATATCAATTTACACGTGTCATGAGTTCTTGAGAATTAGATGAAAGGTCTGACATGTCTCAAACTTTTTGAAAATTGATAAACATCTTTAGGATCAAATAGGTTTGTTCCGAATTAAGTAATATCAAGAACAGTTCACAAAGTGGAGTGAATATGAAGGATATTATTGAGGTTTTAATGGAAGCTACAAGTCTGAAAAATAATCCATCTAGAACCTTGTTAGAGTGATTACACACCTTATCCACATGATCACGTCTTCGGGATTTAAAAGAAAAGCTGGCAATATCTCCGTTTTCACTGCTTTCAAAATATTTTAAACGCAAATAAAATGAGTCTTCTATTTTATGGTCTTGGTAACTTGGGTAATTAAGTCCTTGGGGTGTTTTCACACCTAATGCCCTAAAACCATCTGGTTTGGGAGTCATTGACCTAAAACTCGCTAAGTTTCCAATCGCCAAATAAAACAAGCTAAGCAAGTGTTCTCTCCGAGTTAAAAGTCTTCACAGTTCTTTGTGGGAGAATAATCTTGGCGGAGATGAGTTTTCAATTTAAAACAGTTTTTTCGCGGAGATATGAAGGTTTATGTTTATAAAAACGTTGTGCATGATCACGAAAGGTGTGTATGTACATCAACAGGTGAAAGTTAGGAGTAAAGAATATGACATGGTTCTCTGTTAAAAATGATATAAATTGTGACTTGAAACCTAACTGGAGAACAAAACTTGAGAAAATTTTAAGTCTTTTCAAACTTGTGTGATCCTTTAGAAGTCTATCCTGGTCTGTATTTTGACATGATGACCCTAATCAAAGTCTTAAAAACTTGACGACACTATTCACACAACCACGTAAAGACGTGTACTAGCTTATGTTAAATAAATTGAGAGGAGTGAAAAATAGGGTTTGACGTTTCTAACTGGGATAATAGAGCTTCTAGCTTTGATCCTTAACTGTAAGATTAGAATCAACAGTTTTCGCACGACACTAACTTGACAGGATTTTGTGGGTGCAATCCGCTGAAAACTCTCAGGAGACAACACTCCTCCTACTAGGGACATCTAGAGGTTTAACGGCTTGTTGCATGTGCTCAGTGCAATCGTGTTCCCTGCGAAAGTGTGGCTTGGATTTTTGTTTTGCTCGGGACGAGCAAAAGATAAGTATGGGGGTATTTGTTCATCACAGAAAACTGTATTTTAATACCACTCATTCATTATTTAATTTGTTATATATCGGTGTTATTAACCAGTGCCTGCTCAGTAAATACAGATTACAGGTGTTCGTGACAAAATACTGGAAAACACACTCAAAATCATGAATATAACATTTGGAAGCCGACACTGCAAACAGAACAGAAAACTGATCGATATCCAAAGAGTTCATTTGCAAACAATAATGTGTACACAATTTTGGTCCAACACAATACAAGTGTGCACAACTTCTTTGGTGACTTGGACCACGGTGGGGGCTGCCTATGGCACAAGTGGGCACAACACTCATGACTTATGCAAGTAGTGGGCACAAGTGGGGTGAGTAATAATTGCAAGAGGTTATGATGTGATATAAAGCAACTAATTTCTCTCCAAAATCTTCTGAGTGTAAACAAGGTTTATATAGACAAATCAAACTGCACCAGAGAGATCATGGAGTGGACTCAAGCCCACCATATCAACACGATCCCCAAAGCCCAAGTTTGGACCGGCGAAAAACCCCAAAAGACCGGCATCACCGGGTCCTATAGCTCCATATGTCCCCATTTTTCTTCTGGTTGTTTATTTGGGTCACATCATCGTATTTATATTGTTTGTTTATTCTGGAATGAGGCCTATAAATACCAGAAAAGATTGAGAAAGAAGGAGCATGTACAATATCCATTCTATAGTTTTAGTTTTTAGTTTTGGTTTATTTTGGAGAGAGTTGTGTGTGCTTAACTTGGTTTTCTTCTTCTTCTTCTCTCTTGGAGCTTTCTTTTGAGAACTTCATTATGGAGGTTGAACAAGTAACCAACACTTTGTATCTCAACTCATTCAAGTGTTAATAATATTGCTTGTTGTTTTGTTTCTTTATTTCTTTTGTGTTTTCTTTTCCTTTTCATTATGCGTAACTAATCTTTTGGTTGTGGTGATGGTGAGGATGTGAGATGAATGGCTTTGCCTTCCTCCTCCTCTTGTGATTGTTTAAAATGCTTAATTGTGATTGTAAGCTTAAGATTGCTAAATGGAAGTGTTTGATATGATATGATGATTTTGATGGATATTTGTAACCTTTATCTCATATCATATTCCTTCATATTCACCATTTGCAAGGTTAAGCTTAGGATTAATTGTATGTTAAACTTACTAGGTAGTTGAGATATGGTATATTGCTTATATTTCTTGACACCTTTCATTCAAGCGTATACCATATACTCTCACCCACCTACCTAGAAAGAGTAATACATACTTTTACTTCTTATTTGCAAATTGATGTGTATTGATGTTGTATACTTGCTAACCCTTGTGCTTAGTTTTGATACATCATGCATGGACATAAGAATGGTAAGTAAGAATGTAACGGACTCGTTTCGTATTTGCGTCGAATATCGGCAACTTGATGACTTATGCTACGCAACCGTATTGACAAGTCATGCTTCACGTCGGGATCTCCCCAAGGATGGACAACTCATGATCAAGGGAGCGTCGAAGAAATTGCCGCAATTCAACCATCCGAGCCAAAGCCGTGACCACTTCTTCTTAACTTGTTTTCGTGTTTTCGTATTTTCTTTATTTTAGTGACAACCAAACCATATTCTTTGTTCTCGAAACTTAAGCAACAATCCCTAATCACCAATTCTCTGTGGATCAACCCGTACTTGCTGGCTTACTACAACGCGTCGTGCACTTGCGGTTTTATAAGTTTTAAAATGAGACTGAGCTCGCACGCGCAACTATTTCTTAAAAAACGATCTCTTTTCCAAAACATGCACGTTTGCGCGCGTGGGCGAATCCCCAACAGTGATATATATATATAATTAGAAGAGAATAAGTATGAGATTGATAGTGATATGATATGAGATCGATATCGATATGACATAAGATCGATATAAATACGATATGAAATTGAGATAGATGTGTTATGAGATTGATAAGATATGATGTACGAGACCATAGGTACGTATCCTTATTGATGTATAGGACGATAGAATTCATATTCTGTTTGAGAACACCGTACGATGGATTACCGTACGCGATGAGATATACGAATGATTGATCCACGCTCGTGATTTGAGGATGATGATCGATCATAATGCCACATCTGATACTATAAGGCTGGATCGCCGACGTAAAGATTTCACCTGAACCATATTTATTTCTAAAACAGACGAATCGTATGCACTTTTAAATGGAAATTTCAATGGACGCTACAGATTTTCAAAAACACCGTAGCCCCCACTTTCAAAACTATGATTCGTATTATTTAAACTGACCGTATGGTTCATGTGTAGTTTCATACCTTTTATAGTACATATTTATGTTGGATTATCCCTCGTGAGATACGTGTTATGTTTCAGGTATTTATCGTTGTATGATATCGTCTGCTAGTACACCTGCACAATTACCGATGATGCGCATGTTACACTTACACAGATTTGCCGGCTCACACATTCATCATCGGTAATTACCATGCCACTTTCACAGTAGAACTACTATATCACGAAATTATTCTTAACTGTAAAATACATTCATTGTTCAGTAATATCACATGACATGCTTGCATGATATATTTGATATGATCATATTACTGTTCCATGTTTGCATATATCGTACTTTATGGTTGCATGCATTGAGATATTGTTTTCATGAGATCTCTAGATTTGAGAACCGCGGTTGTATTTTAAAGGAAATTATATATTGTTTTAAAAACGCGGTTTCTCATGATATGATATTTCGTGTCCACCATGAGTTTTCTCAGTTCTGAGCTATAGGATACCCGGTTCGAGGAGTAGGCTGAAGCATCTATAGGTACATGGTGGACCCGGTAAGGTACCCGGGGCAAGAAGATCGTGGAGTAGACGATGAGCCTGGATGGGGGATGTGCTACCTACCGATGATAGTTTAGACTCGGCGGTTATCCGGAGGATACCGGTCGGAGTTGTGAGATGGATTTGAAGGCCGATCTGAGGATGTGGAGCCTGAGATATGAAGATTTACGTGTCGATGCTGGAAATGGGTTTCATGAGGTTTCGAGTGTCGATGTTGGACACTCAGGTTCCATGATGTTGATGTGTCATTTATGGACATACATTGTTGATATTCACATGCATACAGGCATATGATACAGATGATTGGTTTTCACATGTTGTTATTGGCACTATTCTATTGTTGATACACATGCATACATGGTCACTCTAGATATCATAGTATTACCTTCATGTTACAGTAGGACCTAAGGATCGATGTTTATTCGATTTCTACCTGCTGATATTTTCTACTCGCGAGTTGGCAACTCACCCCGTTGTGCCACAGTTTTCTTGCAGGTTCGACCGCTTGGATCAGTAGCGGTATCGCTGGCACACAGCTTCCTTCAGGGTGTTTTGTTTTGTAGGTGGGACACACATTGGATCGTGACCACTCTTGTACCTTTTATATTCTATTGTATCTAGATAAACTCCATCAAATCAGAAACTAGATTTTGTATATTAGTAGACCTAGATAGACTTGTGTACTTGCGAGACTTAGAGCGAGATAGGTATATGTTCGCTTTTGAGCTAATGTTTTGCTTTATTATTCTTTCTGTGTTTGATCTTCGTCGTAAGGAGTCGTATATATGTTTATTGCATGGTTGTGATTTCGCCAATTGGTGAAGAGCTAGCTCCCGCTTGGGGATGCATGTATATTGTGTAGGGTTCTTATGAATGACAGCAAGGTTTCGAAAGGCATCGTCCATGCCATTTTCAAAATTTTGCCGTTTTAAAGAACCCTAAACTAGAATCGTTAACTAGAGAATTATACGAAACT
Organism: Agapanthus africanus; assembly: GCA_030015575.1. Taxonomy (NCBI): domain Eukaryota; kingdom Viridiplantae; phylum Streptophyta; class Magnoliopsida; order Asparagales; family Amaryllidaceae; genus Agapanthus; species Agapanthus africanus. The sequence goes on from CM057340.1 coordinate 690,869,076, forward strand.
AAATGTAAACTGCTTTACATCTAAGTGATAACGGAATACAACCTTTGTAGACCGGTCCTTCACTTAAATAGCTCCTTGTAGTGGTCCCTTCGCTGTGATCATGGAACTCCCGGACTCTTGCATGGCTTCTCAAGATGAAAGGAACAATCTTGCTTGAACTCTTCGAGACCGAAGATGATCTATGTCGAGGAGATACTAACTCAAGCTACTACTTCACTAATGGGAGATTAGTGAAGCTAACAGCTATACTAAAGTGCTAATCTAGTAGAGGATGATGAAGTAGGAAGTGGGCTCACTTTAGTTTTATTTTTCTCACAATATTTTCTCACTTGAACAAAACCTAGAGAGCTCTTGAGCTTTGAGGAAGAAGATGAAGTCAAAGATAAGCATAAACTAATGAGGTGAGAGAATCAACCATGGGTGAGTTTGTATCATATAGCTAACTCATGTAGAGACATAACCATGGCTAAATTATAATGGTTAGGTTAATAAATATCTTAAGTAAAACAAAATGAGTGGACTAAGTCAATGCATCCATAAGCTTCTACAAGCTTCATGCATGTGAGCAATTATCCACTAATTTGGATTTACTTTAAATATTTAAACCCTACATTATAATTAGTATGGTGTAAGTCTCATACACCCATGTAGTGTGTATTAACAACCATGACACAAAAGAAAACACAATTAATACATATCACATATATATTAAGTGTGCACATGTGAGAAAATAAATGCTTGAGTGGGCTAATATTAGTTAATATAAACTAGTATATCAAATATACAATTATACACTAAATTATCAAATCAACACTTGATTTAATAATCCGGCTATATCTCATATAACCGACTAATATTATGTATACCAACTTATCGAATCAACACTTGATTCGATAACCCGGCTATATCACATATAACCGACCGATACAAATAATTGCGAGAATAGAATACGGTATCACATACTCGCATTAATCTCGGTCCCGCACATATCACATATGTGCTCCTACTTTGTTTTGCCTGAGCCAGTAAAACCTCCATGTAGGACTGTAAAGACTCATCAATACGCCAGCAGTAGGTGATGATCACATCAAGCACCCACAAGCCTGCAGCGGTACTAGATGGCCGTAATGGCTACCCGGGTATTGAGCGATCAGAAGATCGGCAAGCAAGCCCGCTCTAACTCCTGCAAAAGCCTGACAGTAACACTATCGTACAGTCCGGTCTCCTCGTCTGATATGTCGCATATCAAGTCTAGGGGTGATAAACGTCAAATCCCAAAAACTCGATAAATTATGCCGATACGAGGCTCATAACGGGTCGAGAAACTACTGATAACACTTACCAGTAAATCTCTAAATCAGCCCTGGCCAGGGACATCCTTGTTATGGCCAATCGAGCACAGCGCAACATCAACCCCCAATACCGGGAGAGACGAAACCCCTCCTATCGCTCATTGCCTCCATGTGACTCGAGACTGTACCCAAAAACCACCGTTTTGCACGTCTCTTGAACGTGGTAAGGTGGAAATCAAAGCACGGTATGAATTACACAAGACTCTATGACGATCTCGGGTCTACAGACTAACCTGTATCAGTGTCACCAGAGAACTGCTATCTGATGTGAGGTATAATACCATCTATGAGTTCTTGGCGAGTCCGTCCAGTGTACCCAGTCTCCACTGAGCACCCGTATACCGTCTCTGATGTCAAACACAAATGGATATGGGATCGTCCATCGCCCATCTCATGGGTCGAGAAGCGTATACGCTAATCTACTCTGGTATATCGATGCCCTGTCTCGATACACCCATGACTAGAAACATTAAAGGATGAACTTATGGACTACCATGGCCCCACTAGTATGATCTGCATCATAATCCTGGTAGTCAAGTACACATCCTAAGGGCTTTACCAACATGTAACCATAAGACAGTATCAAGAGACAAGTATACATATTAAGATAAAGAGCAACCAGATAGCATACTATCATGTCCAGCAAGAAAGTCATCTCTATATATGTCTAAGCATCCATTGTAATATACATCATATGTACAATAATGGCCTCTAGGGCATACATACAACTAACAATCTCGCACTTGCACTAGGACCAGTTGTTGTAGTATCTCATACCCAACATCCCGAAGAGTCTCTCGAACTGTATCTGGGGAATGGCCTTCGTGAGTGGATCCGCTGTGTTATTCTTCGTGTCAACTCTCCTGACCTCGATCTCCCGACGATCAACTATCTCCCGGATCAGGTGATACCGCTTTAGAATATGCCTGAATCGCTGATGGGACCTGGGTTCCTTGGCCAAAGCCACTGCTCTATTGTTATCACAATACAAAGGTATTGGATGCTCAATGGATGGAACCACTCCAAGTTCAGTTATGAACTTCTTCATCCAGACACCCTCTTTGGCACCATCGTTGGCAGTGATGTATTCAGCCTCCATCGTCGAGTCTACCACGGTTTCCTGCTTGGAACTCTTCCAGCATACCGCCCCTCCATTGAGGGTAAAGTCAAATCCCGAGTGCGATTTAGAGTCGTCCTTATCACTCTGGAAGCTCGAATCGGTAAAGGACTCCACTTGGAGTTCTCCATTACCATACACCAAGAGCATCTCTTTAGTCCTTCTCAAGTACTTGAGAATGCTCTTCACAGCTGTCCAGTGACTCTCTCCAGGATATGCTTGATACCTACTCACTACACTTAGTGAGTGTGCTATATCGGGTCTGGTACATAGCATCGCGTACATGATAGAGCCTACTACCGAAGCATAGGGTATCCTTTGCATGCGAGCTCTCTCCAAATCAATCTTGGGAGACATCTTTTTAGAGAGAGTGAGTCCTGAGATCGTGGGTAAAAACCCACGCTTGGATTCTTCCATACTAAACCTCTTTAGTATGGTGTCAATGTACCTGGATTAGGACAATCCCAGTATCCGTTTAGATCTATCTCTATAGATCTTAATCCCCAAGATGTAGGAGGCATCTCCTAGATCTTTCATTGAGAATCTTTGTGATAATAAGAGCTTGACCGATTGCAGCATAAGAATGCCATTTCCTATCAAGAGTATGTCATCCACGTACAATACGAGGAAGACAACCTTACTCCCTGCCACCTTCTTGTATATACAAGGTTCATCTGTGTTTTTGACGAAATCAAACTCTTTGATAACGAAATCAAAACAGATGTTCCAACTCTGTGATGCTTTCTTTAACCCGTAGATGGATTTAAGCAGCTTGCACACCTTTCCGTTGCTCCCACTGTCTACGAAGCCCACTGGCTGAATCATGTACATGCTCTCCTCTAAATCACCATTTAGAAAGGCGGTCTTAATATCCATTTGCCAGATTTCGTAGTCATGGTATGCAGCAATGGCAAGTAGGATCCGGATGGACTTAAGTATAGCCACTGGAGAAAACGTTTCGTCATAATCGACATCTGGTCGTTGACGAAAACCCCTTGCAACAAGTCTAGCTTTGAAAGTCTCAACTTTTCCATCTACACCAAGTTTCTTCTTAAAAATCCATTTGCTCCCAATGGGTTTTACCCCTTCAGGAGAAACTTCCAAAGTCTATACTTTGTTGGTGTACATGGATTCCATCTCAGATCGCATTGCATCCAGCCACTTCACTGAGTCCCCACTCGTGACGACCTGCTCGAAGCTAGTTGGGTCATCATCTTCCATGATGCAATCCTCGCTTCCACCATCAATGAGAAAACCGTAGTATCTCTCAGGTGGATGAGGAACCCTACTAGATCGGTAGAGAGGCTGGAGTTTGTTGGGCACTACTGAATCCTCTGGTTCCACTAAATCTTTAGTTGTAGTTTGTGTGTCTGGAACTTCTTCCAGCTCTACCTTTTTGCCACAAATTTCTTTTACAAGAAATTCCTTTTCTAAAAAGGTGTCATGTTGAGCAACAAATACCTTTTGATCCTCACTGTGGTTGAAAAAATATCCATATGAATTCTTTGGATATCCCACAAACTTGCAAAGAATTGATCGTGTCTCGAGTTTGTCCGAATTATGCATTTTGACATAGGCCAGACAACCCCATATCTTAACTCGTTTAAAATATGGTCTCTTCCCACTCCATATCTCATATGGTGTAGTAGGTACAGATTTAGATGGAACTTCATTCAATAGGTATGTTGTTGTCTCAAGCGCATAACCCCAAAAGGAAATAGGTAACTCAGCAGTGCTCATCATAGAGCGCACCATATATAATAGGATGCAATTCCTCCGTTCCGATACACCGTTATGCTATGGTGTATATGGAGGAGCAAGCTGAGAGAGAATCCCATTCTCTTTTAGAAAGTCCAGGAACTCCGTGCTCAAGTATTCACCTCCTCGATCAGATCGAAGGATTTTAATACTTTTACCTGTTAGGTTCTCGACTTCGGATTTATATTCCTTGAATTTCTCAAAAACTTCAGACTTGTGTTTCATCATGAACACATGTCCGTACCTTGAGAGATCGTCAGTGAATGTAATGAATTACGAAGAACCATTCCTGACATGTGTAGATATGGGACCACATACATCACTATGTATCAGTCCTAAGAGTTCCGTAACTCTTTCTCCGTGTCTTGTAAATAGAGTTTTGTTCATCTTGCCTTTGAGATATGACTGACAAGTGTCATAAGATGAAAATTCGAACGGATTCATATATCCATCCTCATGTAACTTAGCTAGCCGTGTCGCATTGATATAACTTAGTCTACAATACCATAAGAAGGATCCATTCATTTCTGAACTCTTCCTCTTATGTGTGTTTTGTATATTAAGAACTGTAGTTTGATCTAGAACGTATATGCCATTATTTAACGAGCCTGATCCAATCAACTTTTGATTCAGGAAAATATTCATAACATTATCCTGTACTACAAAATTATATCCCTCTTTACTTAATAAAGAAACCGATATAAGATTGCATATCAAGGTCGGAATGTAATAGCATTCATTCAGAATCAATGTATTACCATATGGTAATACAAGGTGATATTCGCCAACTGCTTTGGCTGCAATATTTGCACCATTCCCTACTCTTACGGAATGATCGCCCATTCCCAGTTCTCTACCTTTCCTTAGCCCATGTAACATATTACATATGTGGGGATCCTGATCCGGTATCTAATACCTAGGACATAAAGTGAACTGAGAAACAGTTCTCAATAACTAACACTCCCGAAGAAAATGCATCAACATACTTATTCTTCGTTTGGGCGGCGTAGGAATCCGGATATATCCCTATTCCCTGTTCAGTATTATAACAATTATAAAAAAGAACGGAATCAACGTTCCCATGCACAGTATAACATGCGGGTCCGGTCAACACATCCATATTATTATCTTGATTACGACATGACATGGTCGCTACCTGGAGAGAGAGAGAAGAAAACACTTTAGCGTATGCTCTTGCAAGATCAGATTGGTTATTATTTTATCTAATTAGGATGGCTCCCATTGTTTTTTTTAATCAAATCTTCCTTCAAACCCTAAAAGGAAAGACTAACAGGGATTAATTACACCCTATAAGTTCGCCAATCTTTCAGCTAAGCCAGTGCCGGTACTTTGAGGAAGGTTCTCCGTGCTTTCGCACGGACCTAATTAAAATAAACCTCGTTTTCCCAGAGGTATAACCCCGTTAACACCTTTCTAGACACCTACTTGATTGGCTAATTGTAAAGTGCAAGACTCTCCTAGGAGTAACACTTACTCGCAGTAGGTATCGGGATCCAACTATCTCATAGAAGGTATGCAATCTCATTGCAAATTTCAACACTTGAAATTCCCGATAATATTTTGCCCCAAGCAATCTATGACCTTGACAAAGTCAACAAATCATTGACCGCAAGTCAAGTTTAACCCGTCATTTCGTGATTGAATTAAACCCACCCGCACGACCCTTGACAAGGTCAACAAGGCCGCACGACTACCCTAATCCAATTGTATCATATACTTTGCAGATAAGCACTAATCAGCTACCGCACACTACGCCTTGACAAGGTCAACAAACGCAGCACGAATACTAAGTAGGACTTATCTGAAATGACGGAGGGTTATGACAGGTTTTTCAGAAAACCTTTTGCATAATGAACTTGATATCGTTGTAGAAACAAGTAATATTGAAAAGGAGTGTTTTTGAGACTTTTACTAGTTTCGCTAAAGAGGTCACTCCCGGTGAAGGGATCTCGGCTCTTTTCTTATCAAATAAGGTGCAGGATATTTCATAAATACCGCTATGCAAAGCAAGAACTATAGAAGAAATCAAAAACAAAACCGAGTGTTTGTAGCATCTGCTAGTTTCTCTAAAGAGGTCACTCCCGGTGAAAGGATCTCGGCTCTTTCCTTATTGAATAAGGTGTTGGCTATTCTACAAGGAATACCGCTATGCAAAGCAAAAACCAGAGCTACCTTTTTTGAAAATTTGATTCTACAATATCTTTTAGGTTTCTTTTCTTTCATTAATCTCATTAATGAAGTCCCATCATTTATGATTCCTAAGTATCATAGAAGAAACGAAAATATAACGTACGCTTATGCCATCCGCATTCGCCACAGTGTTCCGTTATGCACCGTTAAGTTACTTAACTAACGGCATACCGGGACGGGACTAGCGCAGGTGCAAAACGTAAGCAATGTCTACTATATATCTCATATATAATGAATATCCATTCGTCTCAGAATCTACAGTGATCACATCACAAAGCAGCAGAAAAATCATATGAAATATTGGATATACTAGAAGGTTCGTGTTTTATTTTGAGCCTGTATAAAACACGGATTCCACAGTCGCGATGAATAGCCAAACCCACATCCTTAGACCCCTACGAGAGCGGCAAGCAACCCTACCAATTCTAGAGTTAGAAAACCCGGACTCGACTCCTCAAGTTGGTCTCCCACTGGACTCTAGAACCCGGTTACTTGTGCTCTCCTCTTTAGGTCTATCCTAATGCGGAAATGTAAATAATATACAACAATGGAGATAGCATCCTCAACCCGGAAGTGCCCCAATAAAAGAATATTACATATAATGAATTTTACATGAATGAAAATAAAAAACTCTCATCTCACATAAAACCCCGGCTATTCAAAACACGACGATCCAATATAACATATACAGCAACACATAATATCACATATCATCAACGTAAGTAAATATGCTTATCCCAATTGTCGTTGACATATACCAACGAAACCGGCGATACACCACATATTACACTTACAGTCGCAGAAAAAGCTAGACAATGTTAAATATTCCAACCGAATTAACAAACACCCAAAATTACCCAAAAAGTTCAAAACTTGAGCGTAGTCCCAAAACATGCCACAGCTCCTATGAATCGGCCATAGAAGGATCAACCAATGCCTCACATTTGGCACCGCTGAACTACCACAAACCCTAGGCTTTAGTGTCGGTTCTGACAGTCACATAATTGAGTTAAGGTTTCGTTCTTCTAGAGGGTCCACAGTGTCGCTTGCATGATTTTCTGAAAGTTTTAGACTAAGGAAAAATCCAACACTTGGAAAATTTCCGGCAAGGGTTAAAATAGGTATTTGATATCCGTTCGAACTTTTTAACACCATCTAAAGTAACCCGAAAAATAGTTAGAATTACGACTACGAAACACTCCGAGTTGCCTTTGCAAAAAGTTGACATCATATGAAAAATTAGCAAAAACAAACAACACCTGAAACACCAAAACCCAAAGACCAGACCAAAAAAAAAATATAAACCCTGAAAACCCCTACAGGGCCGGCCTGCTCGGATTTTGCATGCATATGCTCGGCCAAAATCCGGTCGTTAGGGTTCAAACTTCTTCTGTGTTCATATAATGTCCCAAACAACATTCTGCAGTTGTTTAAAAAAAATTTAGAGCTCATTTAAAATTCGACAGAACGCAGGTTTTGATGTTTTAAGTTTCGGAGTAGTTTCGGTTTCGTAATCTTACACAATCCGTCTAATTCTCTAGCTAGACTCTGATACCACTATAGGGTTCCTATGAATGACAGCAAGGTTTCGGGAGGCATCGTCCATACCATTTTCAAAATTTTGCCATTTTAAAAAACCCTAAACTAGAATCGTTAACTAGAGAATCATAAAAAACTAAATGTAAACTACTTTATATCTAAGTGATAACGGAATACAGCCTTTGTAGACCAGTTCTTCATAATAGCTCCTTATAATGGTCCCTTCGCTGCGATTGTGAAACTCCCGGACTCTTGTATGGCTTCTCAAGATGAAAGGAACGATCTTGCTTAAAGTCTTCGAGGCCGAAAATGATCTACGTCGAGGAGACACTAACTCAAGCTACTACTTCACTAATGAGAGATTAGTAAAGATAACACCCTATACTAAAGTGCTAATCTAGTAGAGAATGATGGAGTAGGAAGTGAGCTCACTTTAGTTTTATTTTTCTCACAATATTTTCTCACTTGAACAAAACCTAAAGAGCTCTTGAGCTTTGAGGAAGAAGATGAAGTCAAAAGATAAGGATGAACTAATGAGGTGAGAGAATCAACCATGGGTGAGTTTGTATCATATAGCTAACTCATGTAGAGACACAACCATGGCTAAATTATAATGGTCAGGTTAATAAATATCTTAAGTAAAACAAAATGAGTGGACTAAGTCAATGAATCCATAAGCTTCTACAAGCTTCATACATGTGAGCAATTATCCACTAATTTGGATTTACTTTAAATATTTAAACCCTACATTATTATTAGTATGGTGTAAGTCTCATACACCCATGTAGTGTGCATCAACAATCATGACACAAAAGAAAACACAATTAATATATCACATATATATTAAGTGTGCACATGTGAGAAAATAAATGCTTGAGTGAGCTAATATTAGTTAATGTAAACTAATATATCAAACATACAATTATACACTAAATTATCAAATCAACACTTGATTTAATAATCCGGCTATATCTCATATAACTGACTAATATTATGTGAACCAACTTATCGAATCAACACTTGATTCGATAACCCGACTATATCACATATAACTGACCGATACAAAGAATCGCGAGAATAGGGGTATCACATACTCGCATTAATATCGTTCCCGCACATATCACATATGTGCTCCTACTTTGTTTCGCCTGAGCCAGTAAAACCTCTATGTAGGACTCTAAAGACTCGTTAATACGCCGGCAGTAGGTGAGGATCATATCAAGCACACATAAGCCGTCAGCGGTACTAGCTGGACGTAACAGCTACCCGAGTATTGAGCGATCAGAAGATCAGCAAGCAAGCCCGCTCTAACTCCTGCAAAAGCCTGACAGTAACACTATCGTACAGTCTGGTCTTCTCGTCTGATATGTCGCATATCACGTCTAGGGGTGGTAAATGTCAGACCCCAATAACTCGATAAGTCATGCCGATACGAGGCTCATAACGGGTCGAGAAACTACTGATAACACTTACCAGTAAATCTCTAAATCAGCCCTGTCCAGGGACTTCCCTGTTATGGCAAATCGAGCACAGCGTAACATCACCCCCAATACCGGGAGAGACGAAACCCCTACTATCGCTCATTGCCTCCATGTGACTCGAGACTGTACCCAAAAACCACCATTTTGCACGTCCTCTTGAACGTGGTAAGGTGGAAATCAAAGCACAGTGGGAATCACACAAGACTCTATGACGATCTCGGGTCTACAGACTAACCTATACCAGTGTCACCAGAGAACTGCTATCTGACGTGAGGATAATACCATCTAGGAGTTCTCGGCGGGTCCGTTCAGTGTACCCAGTCTCCACTGAGCACCCGTATACCATCTCTGATGTCAAACACCAATAGATATGGGATTGTTCCCGTCAAAAACACGGAGACGCGACCGCACGGGTCCGTCACCCCTGAATTTCGGGGTAGATACTAATTGGTGCTATCCGTCCACCTCTCCGAAGATACCAAGTTGATTTATGGCACCATGTATCGAAGGTTTAAACGGATGCGGCTGATGTAGCAGACTTCATCAGATTCCCCCTCGTTAGAGGGGTTTTTGATTGTGGGGACGCTCTTTCCTGCAAGCGCAAGCCCATGCAGTTAATTACACTACCGCATCGCGGTAACCACTTTCTCTTTCTCCAGATGGTTACTTCGTGTCGTGGGTGTTTGTTTTGTTTCTGGTTGCCCGTGGATTGTATATGAAGACTAATTTATGTTGTCGCCCGTAGGGCGTGGATTAGTCCAAATCCGTATCTTCTTAGATTTGGGTTTGGGGGTTGGGTTTAAGGATACGTTAGTCTCATTTGAGACTAAGATCAACTTAAACGTATGTTAAGGATACGTTAGTCTAATTTTAGACTAAGATCAACTTAACAGGATCATTTAGATCCAACAAGAGAGCAATTGGGCTCTATTGTTTAGTTTAGGGATATTGCGGTCGATTACCAGTTTAAGAACATAATGGTCCATTGTTAGTTTAAGGACATCTCGGTCCGATGTTAGTTTAAGGACATCTCGGTCCAAGGTTAAGGACATCATAGTCCGTGAGTTTAAAGACCTCACAGTCAAGGTTAAGGACATCATAATCCATGAGTTTAAAGACCTCACAGTCAAGGTTAAGGACATCATATTCCGTGAGTTTAAAGACCTCACAGTCAAGGTTAAGGACATCATAGTCCGTGAGTTTAAAGACCTCACAGTCAAGGTTAAGGACATCATAGTCCATGAGCTTAAGAACCTCACAGTCCATGGAATGTATGGTTGTCGGGACCCGTCACCTCTCTGAAGACGTTGAAAGATTACAACGACAAATATCAGAGGAGTAAAGAGATGTACCCTCGAACCGATGTGAGTTGGTTAAAAAATCTGTAGTCCAATTTGGGGCTAAGATCTGTTAGCATATTTATCAGCAGATGAGCTCAATTAATGTGAGTTGAGGACTTATGGCCAATCTTGGGCTAAGTCCAATCAGGTTAAAATGTTTAACATTTTATTTTGGGCTGTTGAGCCTTTATTTGGGCTTGGCTCTTTTTAAAAATGGTGAGCATTGATTTATATCTTGATAATGTTTTTGTCTTTTTTTGAATGCAGAGCATTCATCATAGCTCTGGGGCTTATTCAAAGAACAATTTATGTTCTGTCAGCGCAAAACGTGGCGCGCTAAGCGCTTTGCGCCAGTCAAAGAGCACAGTGCGCTTCTGCCACGTGGCACACATGTAAGGGACACGTGTCGCGCTTAGCGTTAGGCGCCAAATAATGAGCGCATGATACCAGTTTATGAGCGTTGAGCGCTAATCCATGAGCGCATTGCGCTTTCAGTTTAGTAGCGCGCACGTGAATGACACGTGGTGCGCTTGGTGTTGAGCGGCAGCCCATGAGCGCAGTGCGCTATTTCAGAAGCGCAAAGCGCAAGTTGTTAATTAGTGCATACGTGATTGACACGTGGCGTATTTGGCGCTGAGTGCCAGTCCAGAGAGCGCAGAAGCGCAGTTCAAGAGCGCAAGGCGCATTTCAAAAGCGCAAAGCGCATCTGATCAATTTTATGATCTGGGAAACAAATTTATGTTCTTTTAAAAAAGACTTTGTCTCAAGATCTAAGAACAACAGTTCTTATTTTGCAGGGGATATTTCCAATCTCTTATGTTGATGAAAGGCTTTGCCTTTATAGATCCATGATCCGTGAGAAGAATTATGTTCTTCTTCTTTTATTTTATGATGGCATTTTTTGATCTCTTTGTGAAAGACTTTTTGTCTATGTAGATCTATGATCTTTTTAAAAGAAATGAATTCTTCTTTCTTAATCATAAGATGATTTCATCTCTGTGTTCATCATCTTTCATTCTTACATTTAAGAAATGTCTTCTTGCAAGAGCTTGCTCTTTATCTTTGAGTTTCTCAAAATTTATGGGGGTTTCTCTGTACAAGACTTGAAGTCTCGGGGCCTTTATATAGGGCAAGCTGATCAGTTCGATCAGTTAAAGAGATCTTTTCTCTAATTGATTTTGGAATTTTCCCATCGTTGGATCTTTGATCCAAGAGTTTCTGATTTACAGAAAGTAATCTTCTTGTTTTCAACAAAAATTGGGAAATCTTCTAAACAGAATCTATTCTGTATTTTTTTAGTGATTTTTTAATCACCGTTGGATCATTGATCCAACGGTGCTCTGATTTACAAAGCACAATCTTGTTGTTTGAAAAGATTTGAGAGATCTTTTCTTAACAGAATTTAATTCTGATCAATTAATGATTTATCATTATTATTAGATCTTTGATCTAATGGTGAGGAGCTTTTAGTTCCAGCGCTAGCGCACCCGTGCTTTGCACGTGGTGCGCTGCTTAGAGCGCAGCGCACCTAGCGCTAGCGCACCTGTATCTTACACGTGATGCGCTACTCAGAGCGCAGCGCACCTAGCGCTAGCGCATCCGTGTCTTACACGTGGTGTGCTGCTTTAGGGCGCAGCGCACTTGGCGCTGCATCTGAAGCGTTGCTTCAATTTGAAATTTAAATTTCAAACGGAGGTTTGCTCTGATTGGGGAAACAAATGCCCCTCACCATTGCGCTCATGTGGCCCACATGTGAGTGCAGCGGTGGCAGCATCTGCACCCTCGGATCAACTAAGAAGTTGAAACGGCATTCATTGCCTATAAATAGGACCTTTGGTCCTTAGTATGATTTCTATTCATCTTCTTCCTTATTTTCTGAGAATTTTTATTCTCTCGCAGAGCATATCTCTTAATCTTAAGAATTTTCTTAAGGACAAAAACTCTGTCAAAATTTAGGTAAAGATTAAATCTTTTAATAATCTAGGGTTTTACCCATTAACAGAGCCTTGCTCTTCATAGATCTTTGATCTAAAGAAAACCCTTTTAGGGTTTCATTAACAGAGCTTTTGCTCTCTTCAAATCATGAAGAACTCTTAAGAGTTTGTTCATGGATCTTGAAGATCTTAGAATTTTAATTCATATATAAAAAAATTGATTTCAATTTTTCTGATGGGTTTTTCCATCATTTTTGCAGAGCCAGGCTCTTAAGGAAATTTTATTCCTTTATAATCAGAGTTTGACAAGTGTCACTCTGTCACAGAGCACTGTTTCCCCAATCAGAGCAAAACTCTGTTCAAATTCCAAGATTTGAAATGAAGCGACGCTTTTGCTTCCCCCAATCAGAGCAAAGTTCTATTCAAATTCCAAGATTTGGAATGAAGCGACGCTTCCTTTCCCCGAATCAGAGCAAAGCTCTATATTGAAATTAAAAATTCAAAAAAATTGAAGCAATACTTCAGATCCAGCGCTTTGCGCTGCGCGCCACGTGTCAAGCATGGATGCGCTAGCGCCAGGCGCGACGGGCACCACGTGTCAAATACGGGTGCGCTAGCGCAGTTGCGCTGCGCTCTACGCTACGCACCTCAAATTAGAGCAAAGCTCTGTTTCTAAAATTGGAAAGCGAAGTAACGCTTCATGTAAAGTGCTAACATCAAATATGCCTGCAAAAAGAGTCAAAGAATCTGAAGCGGCGCTCACGTGCAAAGCACAGTAGCGCTCCACCCTTACAAGAATTACTTGCACCTTATTATAGCAAATCAAATTATGCAGCGCATAAGCATGAAAAAGAATTAAAAAACAAAGGAACATTTAACAGATAATAAAACACTTAATTATAACATATGTTTCTTGTTATATTGAAAAAAGATCACCAAACATGCGATCAAAAGGACAAGGGTTCACAAAGATAAGAAGGAGATTGTCCAGTTCCCTCTCCGTCTTCTCCACCATTTCAAAATGGCGATCCTCCCGATAAGTAGCTATCCATCGATCGACGCCGCACTCACCAGAGAATGTGGAGATAACAACCCGACGAGCCCGTATCTGGCTCAACAAGTGGACAGAGTAATCCTTCAGGGCTTTAGTGATCAAGTGCGCCTCGAAGAAGCACTCGATCTTGTCTTCAGCAGCATCAAGCATTGCCAAGGACATCTCTGCTGGAGGAGGAAGAAGATCAGCGAGCTTAGACGCAAGGATCATCCGAAGCCAAACAGAGTGTGGGGAGAGAGGAGACCCCACACGAGTCAAGAGCTCGTACAGTGAAGCGTCGCATTGCTCATCCGTGAGAGAAGGATCCACCAAGTGCGCAGCAAACCGAGGAACAATGTCCTAAATGGGCACTTCCCACGGTTGTCGACGGGCATGTGGGTGGTTACAAGCCATAATTAAGAGGGTTCTTTGGAGATGAGAAAAGAAAGAAGCTTTGTTTCGAGTTATAAAGACTAGGCACAGAAAACTTGGTGCACAATGGAGCTATTTCCAAGACTTGGGAAATAAGAGTTCTGGGGAATACAAGTTTGACTTAAAAAGAGAGGTGAAAAGACACCTCTGGTGAAGCAACGCTTCAGAGCCAATGTGTTAGATGCGCTGTGCGCCACATGTCAAACACAGGTGCGCTAGCGTAATTGCGCTGCACTCTGCGCTGCGCGCCACGTGTCGAACGTAGGTACACTGGCACAAGGTGCGCCAACGCTAATATTAAGAATTCCCCACCGTTAGATCAAAGGATCTAATAATAATGAAAAATCATTAATTAACCAGAATTAAATTCTGTTAAGGAAAGATTCCTCAAAATCTTTCCAAACAACAAGATTGTGCTTTAAACACCGCTGGATCAACGATCCAATGGTAAATAAAAATTACCAAAGACAGGACAAATTCTACATGAAAAGATTTCTTAAGCTTATTAAAACAAGAAGATTATCTTCTGGAAAGCAGAAGCCCTAGGATCAAAGATCTAACGGTGGGAAATATTCCCAAATCAATCAGAGAGCGATCTCCTAAACTGATTTAACAAATCAGTTGGCCCTATATAAAGGCCCTAAGACTTCAAGTCTCATACAGAGAAAACCCTCTGCAAACTTTGAGAAAACTCAAAGAGAAAGAAAGGAAAGCCTTTAGAAAAAGAAGACCGTTTCTTCAGGGTAAAGAATTAATTCTTGAACAACGGAGATGAAACCATCTCATAAAAAAGAAGAAATATCTTCTTAAAAGATCATAGATCTACAAAAGACCAAGGTCTTTGATAAAAAGAAAAAGATCAAAAGATTTAATCATAAAAATAAAGGAAGTATTTACTTCATTCACAGATCCTTAATCTACAAAAGCAGAACCCTTTTATAAATAAGAACTTTGTTCTTGAATCTTGAGGCAAAGCCTCCTTTAAAAGAAGAACATAAATTTATTTCTTTGATCTTAAAATTGATCGGATGCGCTTTGCGCTATTAGAAAGTGCCTTGCACTCATGAACTGCGCTTTTACACTCCTTGGACCGGCGCTCAGCGCCAAAACGTGCCACGTGTCAACTATAGACACAGCTTGCGCTCTGCGCTTCTGAAATAGCGCATTGCGCTCATGGATTGGCGCTCAGTGCCAAGCGCGCCACGTGTCACTCACAGGCATGCTAACAAACTAGCGCAACGCGCTCATAAATTAAAAGCGCAGCGCGCTAATAAACTGGCGCTTGGCGCTAAGCGCAACACGTGTTCTCTTCGTGTGCGCTACCCGACAGAAGCGCAATGCGCTCTTTAACTAGCGCAAAGCGCTTGGCGCGCCACGTGGCGCACTGTCAGAACACCACTGTTCTGATGAATGATATGCATTCAATACAAGACAAAAAGATGTCATAACCTAATGCTTAGCATTATTAAAAGGGCCGAGCCCAAATAAAGGCTCAATAGCCAGAATAAAAATGTTAAAACATTTTAATTGGACTTAGCCCAATCTTGATCATAAGTCCTCAACTTATATTGAACTGAGCCCATCTGCTCACAAATATTCAACGGATCTTGGTCCCAAACTGAGCTACAGATCTTTCAAACAATTCACACCGGTTCAAGGGTACATCTCATTGCTCCTCTAATATTTGTCATTGTAATCCATCAACGTCTTTAGAGAGGTGATGGGTCCCGATGACCACATATTTCTACGGACTATGGGGTCCTTAAACTCATGGACTACGATGTCCTTAAACTTTGTAGACTACGATGTCTCTAAACTACGGACTGTGGGCTCTTTAAACTCATGGACTACGATGTCCTTAAACTTTATAGACTACGATGTCTTTAAACCGGACTGTAGGGTCCTTAAGCCCACGGACTACGATGTCCTTAATCTGGACGGTGGGGTCCCTTTAAACCCACGGACTATGATGTCCTTAACCTGGACCGAGATGTCCTTAAACTACTGATGGACCATAATGTCCTTAAACTAACACTGGACCATAATGTTCTTAAACTAATCGACCGCAATGTCCCTAAACTAAATAACAGAAGCCAAACATTCTCTTGTTGGATCTAAACGATCCTGTTAAGTTGATCGTAGTCTAGGAATAAGACTAACTTATTCTTAACAAAAGTTTAAGTTGATCTTAGTCCCAAATGAGACTAACGTATCCTAAAACTAAAACCCCAAACCCAAATCTAAGAAGATACGGATTTGGACTAATCCACGTCCTACGGGCGACAACATAAATTAGTCTTCGTATACAATCCACGGGCAACCACAAATAAAACAAACACCCACGACACGAAGTGACCATCAGGAGAAGGAGAAAGTTGTTACCGCGATGCGGTAGTGTAATTAACTGCAGAGGCTTGCGCCTGCAGGGAAAAGCGTCCCCACAATCAAAAAACCCCTCAAATGAGGGGGAATCTGACGAACTCTGCTATATCGGCCGCATCCGTTTAAACCTTCGATACACGGTGCCATAAATCAACTTGGTATCTTCGGAAAGGTGGACGGACAGCACCAATTAGCATCTGCCCCCAGATTCAGGCAAGACAATCCGTCTTCCCGGTTTCCGGCTGTAAACAAGCACTGCTCTCAAAGGGAGATTTACTCTTCTGCCCGAGCGATCTCTCATTTAATGAGAATTTTCTTAAGGATTTCCTCATTTAATTAACAGTCTCATCAAATGATGAGGCTGTTTTATTAATGATGAACTGTCATCTGGATTTTATGGGCCCCTTTTGGTCCCTCTTTACTGCATTGCAGTGTGGTACAAATTCTAAAGTACCAAGTGTCAAAATTTAAATTAAATTATCGTACAAACAGTTGACTTTTGTCCCTTTTTGGCACAGACGACATGTCTTTCGGTCCCTTTTTCCCATTTGTTCGTTCAGAGGGAGGATTCCCTGGAGCGCCTGTAGATCGGGAAGTCTTAGCATTGATCAAAAATCATGACCCGAACATAAGAATCTTCACCTCTGGGGGACATGGTATAATCATATTATTAAGGGTCGGCAGAGCTTTTCGTGCGCGGTACCCTCAGAGCCCATCATGGCGATCCATTACGCCGACCCACCCCCGGTGAACTATACCGTGGAAGAAGTCAACTAGACTTCGGGAGGTCTTCTTCAGCCTGCTATGGCTTCGATACCCGTTCAGCCTCCAATGGCTTTGGATACCCTGGGGCGACGTATTTGTCAGGGCGAAGCGCGGTCGTGGGGACAACCATATATGATCGGTCTAATTACCCTGTCATCTAGCTGGCTATCTGCAATGGGCCCGCTATATTCTGTCAGTGAAGAAGTCGCAGTTGTTGAGGCTTGGGTTGTATCCCGCTATTTATACTTCTCTTTTCCAGTATTCTACGCTTCCTGCCTGGTGGGTTAAGGCCTTTCTTGAGCAGTGGAATATTCCTACTTACACCTTCTTTTCGCTGGACCGAGAAGTATCAATTTCTTTGGAGGAATTTGCAGAAGTTTCTGGCTTGCCGGTTATGGGGGAGCACTATGAAGAACTGCTTCCTACAGATGAATACATTTTTGGTGCCAAACCAGTGATGACAGGCCTTACCCCGGAGAACGACATTCAACACTAGTTCCTTAGTTTAATCAAAGTGTTGAATATTTATGAGGGCCTTTCTCTCGAATCTGGGAGCCGCGGGGTTACTTTCGAGGATTTCATTGCTCGTTTTCTCCATCCGGAAGTCCTCTCGAAGGATGCTGCTAAATTCGCCAAACTTGACGACCCTTTCGGTTTAGGGTTAAACAACTTCCCAACAGCGGAGGCAGATCAAAAGAGTTTCTTCCTTCCCAACACTCCAGTTGTTCCTTTCGCGGAGGTCGCAGTCCTTGGGATTGATGAGGAAACGTTCTTCTTGGGGTTTCTTGGGCTATGGCTGAGCTGGTTTGCACTCCCGATGCACCCTCGTCGTACGAGACCGTCTGTCTTCTATCCGGCTCACCGAATGATTATTGGGGTGAAATTGGCTGTCGGGGTCGTTGGGTTAGCTCATCTGTATTACAGCCTCAACCAAGCGATGGATACTACTGAACCCGGAGTGCAGCATGTGAACTTCTCGATGCATTACTTTATGTCATGGCTCGAGCTACATGCACTTGGCATTTTCGGTATCCATAAGAGGTCGTCCTTCTACGACAGGTGCGGCTTCCCGGGGATTATGCGATTAGTCGACACATCTATTGTAAATCCATCATCACGGGAAGCTAGAGATTTGCTCCTTCATCCTCGCACAGTTGGAGATGGCATGACTTTCACCGATAAGATCCTGACTATCGGCAAAGAGTCCACAATGACGGTGCAGCCATTGCGGGACATTTTTAAGGATGGAGCCTCTGTTTTGAAAGCTTGGGAAATCCTTCATTTATATTCCATCAGACCGGGCTTTCTAGTGTTTAGGCAAAATGATGCGGCGTTATTCATGAGATACAACCCACACCGTTTCGCCCAGCAGCTGAGCTACAATCAGGGAGTTCTACTTGAGGCTTTTTTGTTAGAACTTGCCGTCACTAAAGAGGGAATGCGAAACGCGCTGCATCATTTCATGTGCATGAACACGGTGTCCAACTTCTTTATCAGCGAACCAAGCTGTGTCCATAAGGCCCTTAGTGTGTACGTGGCGTGGTACCAGCATTCAATGGGCGCCATTATCAGGGAGGAGAAGCGACTGCTGCTCGATCGCAAATGTGCACCCCCTGCTAGTGATCGAAACGTCCCTCTGAAGCGACGGACCATGTCCCGCCTCCCTTAAGAGAAGCTGCCGTGATCGAAGTCCCGCATGACAGGCCCGAGCTACCGATACCTCGGGCTCCTATAGAAAAGGTGACTGTAACTTCCACCGATTCTGGCGTGGGTTCAGATATCGGGACTCGTCATCCTAAAGTGCCTAGCAAGCATAAGCTTGTGCTAGCTGCGACCGGAGCTCGCTCGCTGAGGAGGAAGAAAAAGTCGATCCTTTCTGTCGACGTTGTACTCAGCCAGGAGCCTCACACTCCTTATGGCGAGGGCCTGAGCGAGTATGGGACAAACAAGGGTTTATTCATGCCGCCAGATGATACTGATCTGGCGGCTGCCATTGCAGCTTCTGAGCAATTAGCATGCTACGAAGTGGGACTGGCTATCTTCGCGCGATCAGGTAACCATCAGCTGTATCTTTCGTCATTGCATCATATTTCTATCATCATGTTTTGACTGATACTTTTCCTTCTTTAACAGGCATTTCCACCGAAGAAGCTCTCGCAGCTTCTCTCAAGACTTTTGAAGAAGAGGAAAGACTTCGAGCATTCTTAGACATCGGTACATTTCGGTTCACCGTGTCTCCGCTCCCGTTTCTTATGGGAATCTGACCCTTCCTTTTCATCTTATTACAGGAACTGCCTCTACTCAGGTTATTCCAGGCGTGGTACCGACTTCACAGGGCGGTGCGGAGACGCTTCCCGGGTCAGCTATCTCAGTTTCGCCGATATTGCCGAAATAAGCTTCACTTAAGCAACCGATGACGGATACCATAACGGCTCCAGAGGTAACTATTGGCGCGGATGATGATGTCCTGTTGAAGGAGGTCTTTAGAAGAACTACTCTCACGGCCCGGGCGGAGAGGAAGCGTAGGATGCACGCGGCAAGGGAGCGTACCGCCGCCTTGGATGCGGGTGCTGGTTCAAGCGCTGTTACCCCTGCCCCTACTCCTTCAAAGGATACTCCGACTGCCTTATCCACTACCCACAGACAGGCAGCACATGCGACTCGGGAAGCAATCGAAAAAATGACCCGAGGTAACGTGACATTGGGTTTTTTTGTCAAAGTTTTAACTTTCAAGTTCTCATATATCCTATCTTGAAGGGCCGAGTCTTGCCGAAGAAGTGGCAGCAACCACCGAGCCTGAAGTAGCGGCAGGTGAAACAGCCACGATCGCCGAGCCCAAGGTAGCGGCAGGTGAGACAACCACAATCGCCGAGCCTGAGGTAGCGGTAGGTGAGATAGCTACAATCGTCGAGCCCGAGGTAGCCACTCTTTCTCAAGAGTCGGGCACTGCTCCAATCGTCGCTCTTTCCCCTTGCGGCTCCTTGCCGTTGCCAGGCGCTGCGAGTGTCATGATGATTCTCGTGGAATCGGGAGATGAGGCTACGAGTGGCGAGACTGTTCCGATTAAGGAGGGTAGAGCATTCGCTGCATCCAGTGACGCCCTTGTCGCGGTCTCGACCGGCGACTCACCAGGTAGATTTTGGGTCATCGCTTTCCCCTTTATTCTGCAATCCCTTTCAATTTCTTTTGACAATGTTTCTCTTATTTCTAATGCAGGTGTGATGAGCGTTGGGGTTATGCCACCCGAGGTAGTGTCTCCAGTTGCTGCTTTGACGGTGACCACTCCTCTACCTTCTCTCGTACCATCTCAAATGCTGGAAGGTGAGTTTCATTGTAGGCAGTATACTTTATGTACTGACATTGCATTTCTGCATCCTTGCAGGAGTCATTTTTGATCACCTGTATCAGGTGCTACACCCACACTTCTCTTTTCAGTCAGAGATTTTCTCATCTAGTGGCGCTGGTGAGTACAGCCTTCAGCTAATGTCTTTTCTTTTGCAGGCAGCTAAATCGTTTCTAATTCCCCTTTGTTTTGATTACAGCACTACAGATCGAAGGAGGAAACGAAAGAACAGTTGCGCCACTGGTACTCTCGGCCTTGCCACCTGCTGTAGTCGGTATAGTAAACTCCATTGTTCATGAACCTCCTCTATTCCTTGAACCGTCATTTGACTGTGATTTGTTTTGCAGCGGTGATACCGACTTCAGCTCTGTTCGAATCTCGAGTCGTAATGCCAGCAGGCCCTTTTTCTCGACGTTCATCTTCCAAAGGCGCTGTGAATAGTCTGTGCATGTTGATCGACTACATCGAGGATCTTGACGTGGAGGCTCCCACATTCGCTGCAGATTTTGCCGCGAAGGTAACCCTGTGAATAATCTGCGCATGTTGATCGACTACATCGAGGAGCTTGACATGGAGGCTTCCACATTCACTGCAGATTTTGCCGCAGAGATTGATCCTATGCTGACGACGCTCGTGAACTTTCATAGTGGGGGCGTCGTTGAGTCTTAGGTTAATCACTGTAGGGAAATTGAGGCCTGTCTGCATGAACTCGAATTCAGACGTCCTGCTCCTGAGGTCCTGGCTGTGAACTCTCAACGGGTTATGTGGGTTAAGCAGAGCACTCCCTACTTCCGCCATCTTGAACAAGAAGTGGACTTAAACCGTAAGGAGTATGAAGAGATTTCAAGCAACTCTGCTCGACTGCATGCTCGGGTTGATGCCAATGCTATGCAGTTGAAGACTATCTTTGAGAGCCTTCTACGATGTATTTCCGACGGGCTAACGCTGAGGCAGAAGCTCGACCTCATCGAGAGAGATGCACAGAATCGTAGGGCAGCTCAGCGGGCCGTCGAAGAGCAACTTCCGTCCTACTTGCAGCAACGAGCCCAGGTCGAAGCAGAGTTGACCGCGGCAGCTGACTAAGAAAAGGGGCTCAGGAAAGTGCGCGAGTGGCTGATTAAACTATTGAAAACGCTTCCCTCTCAATAATCGTTTTTGTACCATTTGTAATTTTGAATAAAATGTATCCATTTTTTTATTCTTTCATAAGATATATTTTGTACCCAATTGAATTTATGAATAAAAGATACATTTCTTTCGTAATGTCTTGTGCCATCTCTTTGCTTTCTTCTTTTCTTTGTTATCAGCATGTCACTTTAGTAAGCATAGCCTGCAGATGATAGAGTGAGCATTTCGTTTTGAATTCTTCGAGAGATAGTGATGGCTTAGAAAGCAGGTTCAGATCTGCTGCCTAAGAATTTTCAACTTCATGAGCCGTGAGGGTCTCATAAAGACTTTTCTCCTTACGGGTCGAGAAGATCTCGTAGATATATTTTCTCCTTAGGAATCGTGAGGATTCCTAAGCGCGTTTTCTCTTGTAAGTCGTAAGGATCTTACAAGAGAGTTTTAATCCCTACGGGTCGAGAGGACCTGTAAATGATTGATGGTGTTGCCATTATCCGCACTTCGCGGAGTCAGGAGTTGCTCTGGGCGTTTCCCACGGGGTCAAAATTGACTTTAACCGTATTCCACGGGACCAGGAATTTGCTCTGGATGCTTCCCATGGGGTCATATCCGTGTTCTGTGAGGACCAAGATCCGCTCTGGACGTTTCTCACGGGTTAGGATTGACATAGGCCGTGTTCCACGTGATCAGAAATTTTGCTCTGGATTCTTCCCACGGGGTCATAGCCGTGTTCTGCGAGGACCAGTCTCCACTCTGGATGCTTCCTACGGGGTCATAGCCGTGTTCTGCGAGGACCAGGATCCGCTCTGGATGTTTTCCACGGGGTCAGGATTGACATAAGTCGCGTTCTACATAACCAGATTTTTGCTCTGGATGCTTCCCATGGGGTCATAGCCGTGTTCTGCGAGGACCAGGCTCCACTCTGGATGTTTCCCACGGGGTCAGGATTGACATAGGCCGTGTTCCATGTGACCAGAAAGAGTTAACTTTATCCGCATTTCGCGAAGTCGGGGTTTGACTCTCAGTCATATGTGCACCGCCGAGTCATGGAATTGGGAATTGCCGCGGTTCCGGCTTGATGTTGCGCCTGTTATAATGAGACGCGTGTTGAGATGATCTCCAGGCTGTCTGTGAACCGTTGAGATTTGGTTTCTTCTTCTGATGGAGCCTGGGGAGGGAAGGTGTGATTCCCTCTTTTTTGTGCCCCTGAATTGTATACAGGGATTGATGTGATATCACCTGTAGGGCAAAAGATTTCATTTCATATATTTTTTCTTTCCGCGATGCTCCATCATTTCAGCTTTTATATCGCGAAAGTCGTGATTGCCCAATCATTTCGGCTATTTTTCGCGGTGCCCAATCATTTCGGCTATTTTGTATTATTTTTACTCGCTGCTTTTTATTGCGAGTTGCCCAATCATTTCGGCTATTTTTGTATGCATACATTTTTATTTGCTGATTTTGTTGCAAGTTGCCCCATCATTTCGGCTATTTCGTATGCATGTGTGGCTCGCTGGCTTTTTGCTGCAAGCTTGGAATTAGACACTGATTTCGGCATCAGCACCGCTACAACTGGGATATTGCCAGGAGCGAATCATCATTCGCCACTGTCGATGTTGAACAAAGGTGGCTTAGTAAACAGGGTTAAGATCCTGTCGACTAAGGCTTTTGACTTTATGAACCGTAAGGGTCCCATAAAGGTATTTATCCCTGCGAGTCATGAGGATCTCGTAGGTGCGTTTTCTCTTTAGGAATCGTGAGGAATCCTAAGTGTATGGCTTCTCGTAAGTTGTAAGGATCTTACAAGAGTATTTTCTCTTTCTAAGTCAAGAGAACTTACAAGGGCTGTTCATCGTGTAGACATATCCATAATCACGGATGGGACTTTGTTAGGAAATGTTTATTCGCGCCCGTAGATTGTATACAAGGGTCAGCATTGAGCCGCTTGTAGGGCAGCATTGGAGGTCGTGGTGGCCGCTTAAGAACAGGTTCAGATCCCTGTAGCTTAAGACTTTTAAATCTTATGAGCCGTGAGGGTCTCATAAGAGGGTTCTCCTTACGAGTCGTGTGTAAGCCCGCGGGGGCGCCCCGGCCGTCGATCGGACGCCGGAGACGCGGAAAACAAAAACTTTGCGAACTTTGCAAAACGGCACCACCGCGGACTTTTTACCCGGATCGGGCCATTAACCTAGCAACTAGCAAAAAGGAAAAGAGTAGAGATGCTATACCAAACGATCCGTGTCCTTCGGTCTTCGTCTCCATTCCGATCTCCCGCGGAATCTCCGTCACCTCCTCGCTCGTCGGAAAGGGCACCACGTAGCCGGAATCTTTTACGGGCTCCCGCCTCTTGACCGAGGCAACTCGGGCGCGAAGTTGGCTAGCCGACGCGTCCAAGACTTGCTATAGAATAGTGTAGTAGGTATGTCTCTTGGGGTTTAAGGAAGTTGCCATGGATGGAGGAATTTTTGCACAAGAGTTTTCATGGAGACTTGCAAGAAAAAGAATGGAGCATGGAATCAAAAAGAGGGAGCATCTCCTAAAAAGGGCTCGGCCAGCTCAAGAATATTATGCTCACTGTGAATGACCAAAAGGGTTGAAGTGAATTAATCTAAAAACATGCTCCAAACCAAAATCACTTCACAGCAAAACACATAAATGTGGGGGCCACCAAAAAATACAAGAAGGAATAAATCACACACAAATTAACCTCTCCTCTCTCCCTGGATAATAGTGGCCGGCCCCACCAATTAAGTGGGTGGGAAAAAGAATCAATTAATTAAAAAGGAAATGAGAGATAAGCATGGAAAAAATGGTCACCCTTCATTCTCATCAAAGTCCACTCACAAGATAAGCAAATGAAATGACCATAAAAGAATATCATGATGAAGCTAGTCTCATCATGATCCACAAATGCAAGAAAACCCCTCACAACAAAGTTAATTGCAAACTTGCAATTAACACCCTCCAACAAGAAAGTCCGACCGAGAAGGAATGAAGGAAAACCGGTCGGAACGGAATGCAAACTGGCAACTTCAGAAAACCGATCCCGTAATAAATTACAGGAAAACCCCACTACTGCAAATACATGCCCGCATTTGTATTCGCACTGAACACAAATGCAAAGAGACAAAACTACACTATCTAATACTAGTATCCGGCTTAAGCCAAAGCCGGCTAGCAAAAACCGTCCGATCATGATCCGTGCAATACCGCACGTATCTGATCGAACCCTGCCATATCTCCATACGGCCTCTACAGCGTTTCGCCCGAAACTTGAGTAACTGAGTGTGGTGGACTCTAAAGACTCGTCAATACCTTGGCTGTGGATTTAACCACTAGCACGTCAGAGGTATAAGCCAATACGTGACGGGCCACCAGGTATTGACCAAATGGGACGTCGATGAGGAAGCTCACCCTGACACCCAACTGAGCCTGTCAGTGACAATATCCGTACAGTCCGGTCCGTTCGTCTATGAGTATCGCATGGCGGGCCTAGGGGGTTGGTAAAAGTCAGACCCCCAAAAGCGGTACAAGTCGTGTCGGAGTGTAGCCCAGAACACCCTGAGATACTACTGGAATACCTACCAGCAAATCTCCTGCCTTGGCCAAGGACTTTTCATGTTCTGGCTCTCCTAGACACAGCACGACCTCACCCCCAATACCGGGAGAGACGAACCCCTGCAGATCCGCTCACTGCCTCCATGTGGCTCGGGACTGTACCCAACTAAAACCTGTTTGCACGACTCCTTTGAGCCGTGGTAGGGTAGTAATCAAAGTACAGTGGGAACTCACACGAGACAAATGACGATCCCAGGTCGATGAACTAACCTGTACACATGTCACCTGGGAACTGCTATCTGACGTCTGGTATATCCCAACTAGCAGGTTCCCGGCGAGTCCTGTCCGGTGTACTCATAACCCAATGAGCACCTGTATACATCTTAGGTGAACCAACTGACACCAGTGGCTTGTGAGACCGGCCACCGCCCCTCGTCGGGGTCTCGACTGTATACACTAGTCTACTGTGGAGAATCGATGCCCTGTCTCGAAACTCCCACGACTAGGGACCTTTTAAGGATGTGCTTGTAGACCCCCAGCTCCCACTTATATGATCGCCCTCATACTGCTGGAAGTCAAGCAAGAATCCTAGGGGCTCTATCAACGTGTAATAGCGACTTGTCAGGTCACCTAAAGCAGTACACGATGATAAAGATAAACCAGATAGCATACTATCATCTCGAGTAAGACTGTCCTACTGGGACAGGTCCTCCCCTCAATCATTGTAATCACGTGCCTGTGATCCAATAATTGACTCTGAGGGCACTATCTCCAACAATCTCCCACTTGCACTCAAGGCTAATTATTGCGATGTCGCATACTCACAGCCCGTGTGATACCGAACACCCAACTCCTCTACTAGTCAGTCTCACAGCTTGTTTGCGAAACTATTGCGTTCGAGGAATAGCCTCAGTGAGTGGATCCGCTTTGATGTTTCTTTCTATGTCTCTCTATATCCCATGTTCGCAGAGAAAACTATCTCCCGAAATGAGCAATACCTGTCTTAGAATGTCTGGATGTCTGATGGGACTTAGCTCATAAGTGAACTCCAAATCCAAACTTCTTAGACTGTATCGACAACTGAACTTAATCAGTGTCCTGCGCCATGCCTTCCCTCAGTTTCCACCTGGACCACCTGTCCAAAATACTGCCCCTCGTTAGAGGGAAAACTATAACTCTGACAGCCACTCTGCCATCCAGGTCACCTTGGAAGCCTGGAATGATAACTGTCTCCCGAAGAAGACTGCCGTTATCATATCCCTAGAACATTCACCTATGTTCTAAAACTGCTTCCGACTGTTTCTCCAGGATTGGATCAATATCAACTTATTGCACCTACTGCAAGAACAACATCTGGTGTGGTACTTGACATCTCATGATTGACTCAATTGCCTAAGCAAGTGATCTGTCAATCATGCGTATCCCTCTCCCCTTTAGTCTGTAAGACACCTTTAGAGAGGGTGACTCCATTACCTGCAGGTACACTACCGTGCCAGGAGTCGTCCATTCTAAATACTCATAGAATGCTGTCAAAGTACCCAGATTGGGAAACCACCCAAATCTAGATCTAAAACTATAGATCTAGTAACCAGAATGTCTGATATAATATCCAAATCCTATGTGGAGAAACTACTGTGTGACGACCAAAGTATAACCGATCGTAGTATAGGAATAGCACTTCCTACTCTGTGTATGTCATCAAATACCAGGACATCACACCCTACTACCTTTTTAACAGATCCATCCCTTATTCTGATGAAGTCAAACCTCTGACTGTCACATCAGAAATAGATGATCTATCTCCGCAATATCTGCTATAGTCTATAAATAGACATAAGCCTGATGTCCACCAATGCTTCCGCTGCTCCCACTGACTACGACAACCCTCTGGCAGAGTCATATAGACGTGCACTTCTAAAGCCAGTTTAGAACGACGCTATACTCATCCTCCCGCCGGGTCTCGCAGCCTGGAACAACAGCAATGGCAAGTCTGGGTAAACAAGAACCTCCCTGCCACCGTCCTTGAGCATACCGAAGTACCTCTCGGGTGCCTGAGGTTACCCACCTTATCTGCGGAGTGGCCAATGGAATGTCAAACCAGATTGAATCTTTAGGTTCTCATCAAATCTTCAGTAATCGTTTGTGGTTCTGGAATCACTTCCAGTTCTACCATACTCCCACTACTGTTTTCTGAAAAAATCCATTTTTGATAAAACTGTGGCGAGTCAAGAACAATATCACTATTGATCTTCCAGATGGTAGAAAATCAACCCTCGTCATAGCCCGGGTCAACCCACAAACAGCCACTACTGAAACGTGCCTTGAGTTGTCCAGAGTCTGGTTTTAAGCATAAGCCAGACAACTCCCCGTATCTTAACCATGTCAAGATATGAACTGTTCTATATCCAAGAAACAGAGGCACTGATTTAATTGAACCAGATTCAAATCATGCAGCTGTCTCCAGTGCATGTCAAGTAAATGGAAGAGAGGCCGATCAGCGTTACTCAACTTAGGAGTACTTCCAATTATGAGTAACCTGAAAGAGAAGCTAGTTCACTTAATCATTACTATCAACTGAATACTATACACAAGTATCTACATCTTCGATCACCTTGAAGAATCCCGATACTTGCAATATCTGGTTCTCTACTTTATTCTTATACCTATAACTCCTCAAAACTTAGACCCTGTGTTTCTACGAAACACATGTCTAAGAACTAGAGAAGTTAAAAGTAAACAGAATATAGTACGAGGACCAACCCCTCTGTCCTAATGGACACTGGACAATATACAATACTCTGTATAAGTCCCCTGAGTCTGGTGACTCATTCACTGTGTGTCGTAGGTTGAAAACTGTACTTTTGGTTAAGAAGAATTACACCGTTGTTCAATGCTCCTTACTTAACCATCCACTGGTATAGGTAAATGTCATAGACATAATTTCAGAAAGGTATATCTCACTCTATAAAAATAGACGTACAGATATATCAATTTGAAATTGGTGCATAACAACGGATATTCAAAACCAAATATTTGCCGACCGGCAAACAACCCAGGTGACTTCCTCAAATATCATCGATTACAACGAATCCCGATATAATGAGGATGGTCACCTAATTCCCAATAACTTACTCCCACTCATCATCTGTAAAACCATACAGATGTGAGAATCCAACCTGGTAAATACATACCCTGGAGTAAGTGTCTAATCGGGAAATCAGTTTTCTTTTAACAGCACACAGTGGAACTGAAACATTGAGATGTTTCGATGGGGTTCCTGGTATTCTTAGTAATGCCTCTTCCATTATCCAGATTCACAACTATAACCGCATAACTCTTTGCCATCTCTCCAAATCCCTTTATATGTCTTTAGTCATTACCTTCTGTACACCACTTTAGGCCAAATGGTTTTCTTCCTTCCCTACCGTTCGGCACCAGCCTATGGTTTGGAAGAAGACTATCCAAAAAGCATAATGGGTGTACTGTCCTAATCCGAGGAGCACTCGCAATGCGAGAGAAGGTGAGGATAAAAGACAACCGAATGTACTTAATTCATAGGTGATTTAGGATTGACAAAGAAGTACATGGTTTGGTCGTGAATAGCAGTCGCAATTTACTTTGCCCTCTTACTAATCCCTTGCTTTGTCTGAACTTAATACCTTCTGTACACCGTTTAGGCTAATTGGCTTTCTTCATTCCCCACCGTTCGGCACCAGCCTAAGGTTTGGAAGAAGACTATCCAATTTGCGTAATAGGTGTACTATCTCCTAAACCAAGGAGTACTCGCAACCTGAGAGAAGGTAAAAGGTAAAGACAACTGAATAGTCCTATTCGTTTTCTCCAGAACCTGAAACCATCCTCGAAGTCCTTCGAGTTCGTATATAACCATACGATGGTTTTGTCCAATGGAAGTGGACGTTCGTAGTAATACGGGGTGTCCCGGAGAAAAGGGTAAAAGTAGGAGTGGCAAAGAGGTCTGCAACTCTGACAATCCAAAAGCCAGTGTTAAGAAGGTTCGGACAACTTGGTCACTGAGTCATAGTCTAGGGTCGGGTCAATGGTCGCTGCCAGAGAGAGAGAGAAAAGAAACACTCAGCGTGCACTCTAACCTAGATCAGAATGGTTACCAATTTATCTAATCTGGAAACCTCCCACTGTAACGTCAAATTCTTCCCCAAACCTGAAAGAAGAATTAGCCGGGATCACCCGAGGAGTAAACCAACTCATCAGTGGGAATCGGGATCCAACTATCATCGCATGATAACGTGACGGAATCCGCTCACGCTATCACACTCCAGAAGGTATGCGCATACTTGGCAAGTTTCAGTACTTTTGAAACTCCCGATGAGGATTTTTGCCCCATGCTCTTATGACCTTGACTTTGGCCAACATATCATAAGTCACATGTCAAGTTCTACCCGTCATTTTCCTGGTTAATTTGAGCCCACCCGTACATACCCTTGACTTTGGCCAAAATGGCAGTACGACTGTCCCAAACCAACGCATCTATCTATGCTGCATATGAATACCCAACAGCTACCAAACACTGTGCCTTGACTTTGGCCAACATACACAGCTTGAATACTATTGACCATCCATATGAAACGACGGAGGGCTACGAATGGTTTCTGGCGAAAACCTTTAACGTAATGAACTCGATATCGTCGAAGGAACTGATAGCTTTATAAAAATATAGTGACGACAACCTTTGCTAAAGAGGTCACTCCCGGTGAAGGGATCTCGGCTCTTTCCCCGTAGAATGAGGTGCAGGATATTCCAACTGAATACCACGGTGCAAAGCAAAAGTAATCGGCTATAGTGAAGTTAATGCCCTGACGCAAACTTTTGTCCAAGGGGTCACTCCCGGTGAAGGGATCTCGGCCCTTGCCTCGTCGACTGAGGAGCAGGATATTCCAACTGAATACCACTGTGCAAAACAAAAGAGAACGCCCTTGCAATAACAGCTTTTTGAAAAAGTGTTCCAACAACATCAGATAGGTTTGTTTAACTTGCATTGATGCGAATCAACGCAGTCCCATCAATTGATCACACCAATAAAGAACGAAAATATACTGATGTACGTATATGCCATCCGCATTCGCCACTGGGTCCCGTCATCACCCGTTAGGTTAGCTAACTAACGGCAGAGCGGGGACTGGACTAGCGCGGATGAAAAACATATACAACATCTACTAATATATATGATATATAATTTTCGCTCAAGGCGTGATAAAAAGCAACACAGAAATGTATAGCAACACAGATCAATACAGATATCTGGGATCCCCGGGTTTCACAGAGCCGCTGAAACCCGACGTTCCCCTGGTCGTGTGGATAGCCTGTGCAATGAAAATCCTAGACCCCTACGGGCGCGGCAAGTCACCCGCCAAAACCTGAAGCGAGGCAGCCCCCTTCAGCGACGTGAATGGACCACCCAGCACTTCACGGAATCCGGTAACTTGGGCACCCCTCCTGGGTCAACCCTATACCCCCTACGAGTGCGGCGAATAGCCCGCCAATTCTAGAGTGAAGCCCCCTCCGTCTCAATGCCATGAGATGCGGGCTTGTTGCCCTCTAGAACCCGGCTATCCGTGCACTCCTCCTTGGGGTAATCCTAGTACAGAAAGTAAAATATACATACAACGGGTACATCGACCGCAACCAGGTCGTGCCCCAAAATAATAATACAAACAGGCAGTGACGGCAGTCCACATGTCGGACGCTCGCCCCGCAATATCAAATGTACATATAAAACAGAACTGTACTACCACTGCAACCAGGCTATCCCCACGACCGATCCGCAACAACACAGTACAAACACAGAACATCAACGTGAAAGTCACGTTTGCAAATCCGTCTAACCGGGCTATAGCAGTTAGACGGGATTTACCGATCAAGTGACATTCACGGTCGCAGATATAATGTAAAAACTGTGAACTGGCATGTTTAAAATATCCGATCGAACAAATTTATCAAAGTGGGCCCCAAGCAGTACTGTAGCACTTACAGAAAATCTGGGCCCAAATAAAATATCCCAAAACCCCTATTTCCATGCCAAAAGCCCACTGGAAAAATTTCGCACAGCAAAGACTTCTTTCCACCGCGGAAGCGCGGCCAAACCAGGGGTTTGGCCGCCCTTCCGCGGTCGTCCTGTAGCATCGCAAAACCAAATTTTTCCAGATTCCTTAGAATTGTATTCTCATGTTTCTGCAATGTACTGAAAAATTTTCTGAGACAAAATAAAATCGACAGAAACCTGAAGCATGGGAAAATACGGTTTTTGGGGATTTTCGTTCGATCGAGCACTAAACATACTAGAGCAAGCTAGGTAAGGTTAACAGCCTGGCTCTGATACCATTGTAAGCCCGCGGGGGCGCCCCGGCCGTCGATCGGACGCCGGAGACGCGGAAAACAAAAACTTTGCGAACTTTGCAAAACGGCACCACCGCGGACTTTTTACCGGGATCGGGCCATTAACCTAGCAACTAGCAAAAAGGAAAAGAGTAGAGATGCTATACCAAACGATCCGTGTCCTTCGGTCTTCGTCTCCATTCCGATCTCCCGCGGAATCTCCGTCACCTCCTCGCTCGTCGGAAAGGGCACCACGTAGCCGGAATCTTTTACGGGCTCCCGCCTCTTGACCGAGGCAACTCGGGCGCGAAGTTGGCTAGCCGACGCGTCCAAGACTTGCTATAGAATAGTGTAGTAGGTATGTCTCTTGGGGTTTAAGGAAGTTGCCATGGATGGAGGAATTTTTGCACAAGAGTTTTCATGGAGACTTGCAAGAAAAAGAATGGAGCATGGAATCAAAAAGAGGGAGCATCTCCTAAAAAGGGCTCGGCCAGCTCAAGAATATTATGCTCACTGTGAATGACCAAAAGGGTTGAAGTGAATTAATCTAAAAACATGCTCCAAACCAAAATCACTTCACAGCAAAACACATAAATGTGGGGGCCACCAAAAAATACAAGAAGGAATAAATCACACACAAATTAACCTCTCCTCTCTCCCTGGATAATAGTGGCCGGCCCCACCAATTAAGTGGGTGGGAAAAAGAATCAATTAATTAAAAAGGAAATGAGAGATAAGCATGGAAAAAATGGTCACCCTTCATTCTCATCAAAGTCCACTCACAAGATAAGCAAATGAAATGACCATAAAAGAATATCATGATGAAGCTAGTCTCATCATGATCCACAAATGCAAGAAAACCCCTCACAACAAAGTTAATTGCAAACTTGCAATTAACACCCTCCAACAAGAAAGTCCGACCGAGAAGGAATGAAGGAAAACCGGTCGGAACGGAATGCAAACTGGCAACTTCAGAAAACCGATCCCGTAATAAATTACAGGAAAACCCCACTACTGCAAATACATGCCCGCATTTGTATTCGCACTGAACACAAATGCAAAGAGACAAAACTACACTATCTAATACTAGTATCCGGCTTAAGCCAAAGCCGGCTAGCAAAAACCGTCCGATCATGATCCGTGCAATACCGCACGTATCTGATCGAACCCTGCCATATCTCCATATGGCCTCTACAGCGTTTCGCCCGAAACTTGAGTAACTGAGTGTGGTGGACTCTAAAGACTCGTCAATACCTTGGCTGTGGATTTAACCACTAGCACGTCAGAGGTATAAGCCAATACGTGACGGGCCACCAGGTATTGACCAAATGGGACGTCGATGAGGAAGCTCACCCCGACACCCAACTGAGCCTGTCAGTGACAATATCCGTACAGTCCGGTCCGTTCGTCTATGAGTATCGCATGGCGGGCCTAGGGGGTTGGTAAAAGTCAGACCCCCAAAAGCGGTACAAGTCGTGTCGGAGTGTAGCCCAGAACACCCTGAGATACTACTGGAATACCTACCAGCAAATCTCCTGCCTTGGCCAAGGACTTTTCATGTTCTGGCTCTCCTAGACACAGTACGACCTCACCCCCAATACCGGGAGAGACGAACCCCTGCAGATCCGCTCACTGCCTCCATGTGGCTCGGGACTGTACCCAACTAAAACCTGTTTGCACGACTCCTTTGAGCCGTGGTAGGGTAGTAATCAAAGTACAGTGGGAACTCACACGAGACAAATGACGATCCCAGGTCGATGAACTAACCTGTACACATGTCACCTGGGAACTGCTATCTGACGTCTGGTATATCCCAACTAGCAGGTTCCCGGCGAGTCCTGTCCGGTGTACTCATAACCCAATGAGCACCTGTATACATCTTAGGTGAACCAACTGACACCAGTGGCTTGTGAGACCGGCCACCGCCCCTCGTCGGGGTCTCGACTGTATACACTAGTCTACTGTGGAGAATCGATGCCCTGTCTCGAAACTCCCACGACTAGGGACCTTTTAAGGATGTGCTTGTAGACCCCCAGCTCCCACTTATATGATCGCCCTCATACTGCTGGAAGTCAAGCAAGAATCCTAGGGGCTCTATCAACGTGTAATAGCGACTTGTCAGGTCACCTAAAGCAGTACACGATGATAAAGATAAACCAGATAGCATACTATCATCTCGAGTAAGACTGTCCTACTGGGACAGGTCCTCCCCTCAATCATTGTAATCACGTGCCTGTGATCCAATAATTGACTCTGAGGGCACTATCTCCAACATCGTGAAGATCTCGTAAGTGTAATTTCTCTTTAGGAATCGTGGGGATCCCTAAGTGTGTTGCTCCCTTGTGAGTCGTAAGGATCTCACGCAGGTTGTTTCTCCTCACAAGGTCGAGAGGACCTTGCAAGTGTCTTTTAACGAGGTTGCGCCCTTTCGGGTTTTCACAAAAACTCGCCGGTAGCCCTGCTGTTTTTACTCACGGAGCTCTTTCTGGTTTTTATCCGTGCCTATTTTGCTTATGGACATATTGTTTTCTTTTTCTTTCTTCTTTTTTTTATTCTTTCTTTTTTTGTGTCAGACTTGGGATGCTGCAGTCTACAGTAGTTTATCGACGTCTCGGTCAACAGCTAGTTTTAGGACATAGTGGTCCATCGTTGGTTTAAGGGCGTTTCAGTCCGTCGCCGGTTTTAGGACGTTTCGGTCCATCGTTAGTTTAAGGACGTTTCGGTCCAACATTAGGAAGCCAGCTACTACTTATAGAGTCTGGACTTAGGAAGATAGCGAGCGGACATAGGCGTCGTCATCTATCGTTGATCTAGGTCGTGACTCGTCAGGCGTAGTATTTCTTTAGGAAGCGACCGTTTATTGGCCTAAAAGGTCTTTCACCATGCATGTCCATGAGTAGGTAGGCACCACCCTGGTAAACTTTATCTATGATATACGGGCCTTCATAATTCGGCTCGAATTTCCCCCGCTTGACACGATTGGGGATCATGGGTCTCTTGACCACTAGCACGAGTTTGCCTTGGCGGAATGTTCTCGGCCTAATCAATCTCTCATACGAGCGCATCATCTTTACTTTATGAGCCTCCAGATTTTGCTGTGCCATGAGCCGGGTTTCATCAAGGGCATCGAGCTCCTCAAGTCGAAGGTGAACATTCTCTTCGTCCGTTAGCTCGTAATGAAACGCCACTCGTAGAGAGGGCAACTTTATCTCAAGAGGGAGTACCGCTTCAGTGCCGAATACCAATGCATACGGCGTTGTTTTTGTGGCTGTTTTGAACGTAGTTCGATATGCCCAAAGAGCTTCATGCAGTCTCTCATGCCATTCCCTCTTATTTCGAGACACCATCTTTTTCACGATCTTCGTCAAAGTCTTATTGAAAGCCTCTGCTAAACCGTTAGCTCGAGGATTGTAGACTGAAGAGTATCACCAGTCTATGTTATGCTGTTGTGCGAAGCGGCTGATTTTGTGGCTTCTGTAGGCTGGCCCGTTATCGGAGATGATCCGCCGAGGAGTTCCAAACCGATAAATGACGCGCGTCTTGAAGAAATGGAGGATATTCTCCGTCTTCACTTCCCTCAGCAGTACTACTTCTGCCCATTTGGAGAAGTAATCAGTCGTCGCCAAAATGAATCGATGTCCTCTGGACAATGCTGGTTCGATGGGGCCGATTATGTCAGTTCCCCACATTTCGAACGGCCAGCTAGCCACCGTTGGATGTAGTGGATTTGGATGTTGATGGATAAAGTCCCTGTGAATCTGGCACGAGTGGCATTGCTTCGCGTATTCGAGGCAGTCTTGGATCATCGTGGGCCAATAATAACCCATCCGTTTGATCTTCAGCTTCATCTTCGGCCCGGCTTAGTGAGAACCGCAGAGTCCGTCGTGAGTTTCTTGGATGACTCTCCTTGCCTCTTCAGGTCTCAGGCATCTTAGCCATAGAGAATCGAATGATCTCTTATACAGAGTACCATTGACAAAGGCAAATGATAGAACTCGTTTCATGAGCTAATGTATTGACGACGCATCTTCAGGTGCTCGACAGGATTTGAAGTAGTCTATAAAGACTTCTCTCCAGTCCTCAGCCTTTTCTTGGTCTTTTATTTGCAGAGCTGTCTCTTTGGTCGCTTTTTTCTCTTCAGACGACTTTGGAGATATTTCTTCCAGTGCAAGAACCCGACGGCTTTGCACAATGATCCTCACGTCATCGAGATTTTTGTCGGCCAATTCTTTAGCGAGCTTGGCTAATGCATCCGCCTTACTATTTTCTGCACGCGGTATACTTTCTAGGGTGTAGGAAGGAATTTGAGTCAGCAGTTGCTGCACTCTTTTGTCGTACTTCACCAACTCAGGCTTGCACGTTCGATAGTCGTCGTTTACTTGACTAACGACCAGTTGGGAGTCTCCGTATATGAGGAGGTTTTCAATTCCCATGTTGATAGCGATCTCGAGACCTGCTATCAAAGCTTTGTATTCAGCTTCATTATTCGTTCTCAGCTCTGTTAAGGAGAAGGCAAAGTGCATTATCCCTCCTTGTGGAGTCACGAAGATGAGGCCTATCCCAGATTTGATTATGGGGGTGCTTTGTTTACGCTTCTTCATGGAAGACGCTCCATCAAAATAGAGTTCCCACCGGGTATCATCCCCATCGATCGTATCAAACGCATTTCGTCTGGCAATTCGCAGTTCAAGGGAGAGTCGGCAGGTATCGGATGCTCAGCGAGGAAGTCGGCGGTGGTCTGGCCTTTCACTACCTTAAGAGGCCGATAAGTTATCGAGAACTCCATCAAGAGCAGGGCCCATTTAGCGAGCCACCCTATTAATATGGCCTTCGACATCAAGTATTTAAGAGGATCCACTTTTGATATGAGACGGACCTCATGTGCTAACGCATAGTGTCTGAGCTTCGTTATCGCAAAGATCAACGCCAGGCAGTGTTTTTCGATGAGGGAGTAGTTGCTTTCTGCCCCCAGGAGAACTCGACTCAGATAATAAAGGGCTCTCTCTTTCTCTTGGTCGTTCTCTTATGCCCACAACGTGCCTAAAGAACCTTCGAGGGTTGTTGTGTACAGAACGAGAGGTTTTCCTTTAACAGAAGCGGCCAGTACTGGCGGATTCTGCAGGTATTGCTTGATTTCGTCCAGCGCGCTTTGGCATTTGCGATCCCAGACGAATGGAGTTCCCTTCTTCATTAAGTGACTGTAAGGGCGGCACTTTCCAGAGAGGTTAGTTATGAACCGCCGGATATACGCGAGCTTTCCTTGGAGGGACTGCAGTTGCTTGAGAGTCCTTGGCGGAGGCATTTCCATGATCGACTTGATCTTCAACGGGTCTATCTCGATACCTCGGTGTCGGACGACGAATCCTAAGAACTTGCCCGAGAAAACTCCGAACGCGCATTTGAGAAGGTTCATCTTCAAGTTGTATTTCCGAAGGCGCTGAAATACGATTTCCAGATGCTCTAAATGTTCCTCGTATGATTTGCTTTTAACTACGAGGTCGTCGATATAACATTCGACGATTTCATGTATGAGGTCATCGAAGATCTTCATCATGGCCCTCTAATAGGTGGCACTGGCATTCTTTAGACCGAAAGGCATTACATTGTAGCAGAATATGCCCAAAGGGGTCCGGAAAGCGGTATGCTTCTGGTCCTCTAGATGCATCTCTATCTGATTGTATCCTGACGAGCCGTCCATGAAGGAGAAAACTTCGTGAGTGGACGTGTTATCTATCATCAGCTCAGTGACCAGTACTGGAAAGTCATCCTTCGGACAAGCTTTGTTGAGATCCCGAAAGTCCACACATATGCGCACCGTCCTATTTTTCTTCATCACCGGGACAATGTTGGCGATCCAGTCAGGATATTGAACCTCTTGGATGAAGCCGGAGTCGATTAGCTTCTTGACCTTGGCGTTGATGCTCATCTCAAGCTCGAGCCGCATTCTTTTTGGTGCCTGTTTGATCGGCTTGACATCCAGGGATATCGCCAATTTGTATACAGCAATCTCTGGATCTAGTCCTGGCATCTCGGAATAGTTCCATACGAAGCAATCTTTATGATGCATGAGCACGTCTTTAAGCGTAGCCACCCTTTCTCCAGACAACAGTTCACTAACGAATATCGGCCGCGGGTCACTTGTCGTCCCTAAGTCAATTTTTTTGAGATTATCTGCAGTAGTATGTATCCCATCTTCCAGCTCTTTTGGCGCTGGTGGAAACTCTGAGATCACCCCACCATCATTGTTTTCGAAGCACTAGGGGAGGTCATCTGTATTCTCGGGCTCTTCTTCTGACAACATTATCATATGACAAGTACGAGATCACTTCCAAGACTGATGTTGATCCGGTTCTACTCTCGCTGCAGGCGCGGCTTTTGGTTTATGCTTCTGTGGCAGAGTTACCTTCCAGCTGCTGGATAGAGCGAACCTGCCTTGCTGATACTGGTCTTCTACCCAGTCTTTGAATGTGAAGCAGTCTTCGAGAGGATGTCCTATTGCTCGGTGATAGGAGCAATAATCTGGGTGATTAACTTCGCCTGCTTACTCAGGGTGCTTGGACTCTGGGAAGGTAATCATTTGATGTTTTATGGCAAGATCGAATATCTTTCTTGTCTTGTCTTGGGGAAAAGAATATCTCGACCCATCTTCTTTATAACAGACGAATCCGGACTGCTCGATTCCTGATTGCGTGGCTTCTTGGATCCGCTTTGTCGCTGTCGAACGCTTTTCCCGTTCTTTGGTTTATTTCTGCCTCTGCGTCAGGCCTTTTGTACAACGGGTTGACAAGGAGGAGAATTTTCATTTTTCACAGCCTGCTGAAGGAGACGTTACGTCCTGGCTTTCTCGTAGATGACCATTTCGCGATTATGGTCGTCTCGAACCTTTTGACTCGCTTCCCTTATAAGCTTATCCATTTGTTCTTCGAACGACGGGCTTGGCATTTTCACAGTGGGAGCCCGTTCTGGTTCAGGGGTAGCATCTTCCCACAGAGCATCTCCTTCTTCATCAAAGTCATGTATGATGTAGCAGTCGCGGAATAACTCCCGTTTCTTGGATTGAACATACCCAAGCCCGATCGTTTCCATTCTCCCGTTGGGCAACTTTCGTTGAGTTCCGGGAACGTTCCAGATCCTGTTATAGAGCCGTGCTTGTCGCGCAGTTTGCTTAAGGGGTACATCTTGGCGTCTCAAGAGTCTCTTTAGTCCGTCTATGTAATATCTGGGCAAACGGATGGGCTGGAGCCTGTCAAGTGTAGAATCCGCACCATGCCAAATTTCTTTTTCCACTTTGGTTTCCCCGGATCGGTAGAATAGGATCACCTTTTCACCTTTTCGCCTGGGAGGGACGGAGAATGTCTGCAGTTCTTCTACACTGTAGGTGTCAAGCGCGTGTAGCTCTTTATGATGCTTTGGCGGAACCATGGCAACTTGCAAACTTTGATCTTCATCAGCGAAGGCTTGTATTGATGGCCGAGCAGAGAATATGGCATTGACCTCATCTTCCGAGTCGCTACCGAGGATCAACATAGGAGTGGACGGTCCCGGCTTGTTGCACTGGGGCGAACCTGAATAAACTATTTCTTCTTCGTCCTCGGTATCACTCCCGAAGACCGGAATAATGGTGATAGCTTTGTTCTTGTCCTCCGATTTGCGACTTCTTTCTGTGTCTTCGAAATCTGGCAGGAAGTATTTTGCATCCTCATATTTATGAACTTCGTTTATGGAGAATGAGTTAAGCTCCCATGTTACGGTATACTCGAGACCATCCTTGAAATATTTCATACACTAATGTTGTGTAGAGGGGATGATGTTGTACTCGTGTAACCAAGGCCGGCCGAGCAAAGCGTTATAGCATGTCTTGGTATCAATGACATGAAATTTAATGTCCGTGACGAACAGCCCAAAGCGTAACGTCAGTATCACAGACCCGAATGTCCTTGATGATTGGGAGTCAAAGCCGGATATAGTGATCTTATCTCGAGCGAGGTGTTGAATGCTCATGCAGATTTCCTTTAACACTCTCACATTGAGGAGATTGACGGAGGACCCATTGTCAATCAGGATTTTGCCTATCTTGATATCATGACAGTATCCGGAAACATAAAGGGGACGGTTATGCTCGCATGTCCCAAAGAGGAGATCTTCATCGCCAAAAGTGATATCGGCCATGTGCATTTCTTCCAGCTCGTCTTTCATCTTTTCTTCAACAAGAAAAACTTAGAATTGCTCTGGATCTTGTAGTGCATTGATCAATGAATCTCTCACCTCTTTGGATAGCAGAAGGGCGTAGAGAATGTTGAGTTGAGAGGGTATCTTCCTCAAGTGTGCCAGAACGTTGTAGTCCACCTTATTTTTCTTTGGCGGGTCCTTGGCTATCAGATCTTTGACGACTTGATCTTCTAGGGTGATGTCCTCAGGGACCTTTTCTTTTCCTTTATCCTTTTTGTTTGACGCCTGGTTGGCGGGTCTGAGATTCTTTTCAGGCAGCATGCGATTGTGCAGCTGAATGTTCTCGCAGCTCTTCGGTTCTTCCTCTTTTCCTGAGGTGGATTCTTTGAAGAGAGGGCCAAGAGTCATTTCTTCGTCAGAGTCACTCCCGAAGGTGAGAACTTGCGGCCCCCAGCGTCGACCATGTGACAGCTGTCGGTAGTTCTTTTACGCTCCTCGGTCGTATTTCTTTGCTCCCGACGAGTTTTGCGTTTCATCCGCTTGAAATGTTGCCGGTGAGCAACATATCCCTGCCACCATCTTTTAAAAGCGTTGCACTCTTCGGTGGGGTGCGCAATCTTTCGATGATATAAGCAGTAGCTAGGATGTATTTCCGCTTCACCAAGAATGTTTCCTTCAGAGGGTGGCAGCTTCATTCCCATTGATATGGCTTTGGCGAACCTCTTCCTCGTCTTAAACATGCTTTTATTTGCGACGGATGTACTTTAATCCGGCAGAAGTGTTTCAACCCTTTCGTCCAGTCGCCAGCGTTTGGCTTTTTCAAATATGGCCATCTCACGCTCTCGAGCAGCTTTGCTTTTAAGAAGAGCCTCGGCCAGGAATGCATCAATCATTTCGTCTGATGGCCCTAGAAGTTCTGGCTTAGGATCTACCCCCAGTTTCTCTGTATAAGGAGCTTCTTCATTGTCTATCGACGAGTGAGAGATCACATGGCAGCTTGCTACATAACCTTCAGATTCATCCGACGAGTCTTCTTCATTGTCATCTCTTCGTCCTCAAGGACGTGGCAGAGAAATTCTTGGAGTGTGACTGGAGTCCGCGCTTTTTGATTATATTCTTCCAACGCGTCAATCTGTTTTTGTAGATCCGTGCGCTTGTCACCAGGCTTCACGGGCTTTTTGGTCTTCTTCTTCTTCTTTGAAGACTTTGACGGCTGGGTGTGAGTACTTTGGCTATCACCACCAATCTTTGGAGTTGGGCGTGGTTTCAGCATTCCCTCGATGATTTCGGGTTCCAGTGGATTTTTCCACCTGATCGCCGGGCATGTTTGGGGATCCTTCAGCGTTCTTTTCGTCTTGGCTGAAAGAGCGACCTCCCATGGAGTTTCTTCTATGAAGGAGTATGATGCTCCCGGTGTATCCGTCTTCTTGGGAGAGTGTGGCTGTGGCGGGTTCACCTTCCAATTCTCGGACAGTGAAAACTTACCCTGTTGGTATTGATCTTCAATCCAGCCTTTAAAGACGAAGCAATCTTCAATTGGATGGCTACCGTTTGATGATAAGGGCAATAATTGGGACTATTAGCCTCGCCGGGTTGCAATGGTCATTTTGGATTCGGCAGATTGATGAGCATGTTGTGCACCACCAGTTCGAACAGTCTCTTCGTTTTGTCCCGGGGGAACGAATAAGGACGCTTCATTTTCTCATTATAGTATCGCCGTCTCTCTTCTAGTTGATCCGTTAGTTTTGGGCCACCGAGCTGCTGTTGAGTATTCGCAACGAATGTCACCTTCCCTTTACCCTTTTCGTTTCGCGGCTCCGACTTTGGAAGAGACGGTCTATGACCCATCTGGTCCATTTGGGCCAGTTTGTCGATCAAGGACTGGAACGTGGTCGACTTGAAGAACATCATGAATTGGGAAATAGTTGCCTGAGGGTCCAGAGTGCCCACGAACATGCCCACCGCCGGCGCTTCTTCGACGCGCTGCTCACATTTTGACCATAAATTTCGCCACCGTATTGCGTATGGACCCAAATTTCACCTGGCTTTACCCGGGCGTTAATTAATGCGGTAATCGGGGTACGCTCGCTAGCGCTCACAAATCTTTGCATAAACAGCAGTTCTATCTCCGCAAATGTCTTGACAGAGTCGTTTGGAAGTTCAGAATACCACTCGAATGTCGTCTCCGACAAGCTACCAACGAATTGGCGAAGTAGTAGTTTATAATCACCCCCGGTGTTGCCGCACAAGGCTCTGAATTGAGCGACATGCTGATGTGAATTCCCCGTCCCTTTATATACGTGGAATTTGGGGATCGTGTATCCTGGCGGATACTTGATCTGATCGTACCATCCTGGATATGGTCGTCCAGTTTTAACAATTTGGCCGGCCGCTTCATTCGCCTGGTTAGCTCATATTTGCTGGGCAATGTAGTCATCCAGAGCGGCCTTGGAGATGGTTTCCTCCTTGGCTACTGAAAGAGCCAGAGGAGGGTTCGATGTCTCCCCTCTGTCATCTTCAATGATGATAGGAGGTCTTCAGCTAGAGGCTCCAGCTGTAACATCATCCCAGCCATATCTTGGAACAAAAGAGCTATTCGTTTTATATTGGCTGCCTGTTCTGCAACCTCTTTTTCTTTCCTGTCGAGCATTCTTTGGAGGAACTCGGTATCAGTTTCTTGTTCCTGACGCTGCTCCGAGGTTTCTGGATTTTCTTTTGGCCAAGTGAGTGCGACCATTGCAGTCAGCATCTCCTGAAGCTTCTGCTGCTGTTGTTCCTGAGCCTTCGTTATCGACCGGGTAAGCGGTCGATGACCCATAGAAGCACGGCTTTCCTCTTTTCTGGAAGCCATATAAACAGTATGCACCATCATGCCCCCAGACTTGGGGCATTTAGATTCAGCGTCTTTCCGGTTCTCCGCGATAACAGGGGCTTTCTCTGGCCTCCTTCTCTTATGAACAGTTGAAGTCGAGGGGACCGTTGCAGCGGGCACCCAGACGGATGACGTTTTCTATGGTACCACGAGATGGCTCTTTTCTTGCTGAGCTTTAAACTTCTTTGGCCGGCGAGAGTAGTCCTGGTTAATCACCGATTCCTGGACCTGTCGCCAGACTTTAAAAATTTTGGAGGATAGCCGCTGAGGGGGTTGCTCCAGCTTCTTCTCTGTAGCATTATGCACAGGTGGAGGAGATCTCTTCAGCACGACAGTTGGAGAGTTCTTGCGAACCCTCCTAAGTGGTTCAAAGCTGTTCCCAGTTGGAACAGCAGCATCGATTTCCACCATGGGAGCTGGCGGAGTTAGTCCAGAAGGGGGGCTGCCCCCAGCCTTCCTCACTCGGCGCCAGTGGCGACGACGAGCATGTCATACGGATGGGATTGTCTCGGCTGTAGGGGTGTCTTCGTCATGCCATTGGTGAAGGGTTGTCGCCGGCGTTAGCCTCTTGAAGGCCGATGTCCGTATAGAAGTAATGTCTAATTTGTCAAATACAGACCTTTGGACAGGGGAAGCAGCTTTGAGGACTTCTCCTGGAGCGGGAACCGGCACAGTC
Organism: Agapanthus africanus; assembly: GCA_030015575.1. Classification (NCBI taxonomy): domain Eukaryota; kingdom Viridiplantae; phylum Streptophyta; class Magnoliopsida; order Asparagales; family Amaryllidaceae; genus Agapanthus; species Agapanthus africanus. Next base: position 690,912,514 of record CM057340.1, read on the forward strand.
AGTCTTGTGAAGACCGAACCTTTGGCAGGAGAAGCCGCATTGACGACTTCATGAGCAAGAATGGCTATCCTTTTTGGGATAACCCTTTCTGGTATCGCGGGCTTCTTAACAGACCCATTAGAGTTTTGGCCCAATCTATCAAAGACTGGGGTGTTAGAGCTGGACGAACCGTTGAGAGGGGCCGCAGTAGTTGTAAGCCGATCAAAGACCAACTTCTTTTGAGTTTCTTGTGTTGGTACAGGAGCGCTGAAGCTTGTTGGAGGGAGCATGGTCCCGAAGAACAATTCAGTGGTGGCTTGAGTGACCTGTTCCACCGGCATAGAGAAGATGGAGGCCGCTTGGGGCCCGTAAGTCACTCCTCCAGACGGGATGGAGCGAGAGTTGCAGTTGCAGCTGGAGCATTGGTGTGTAGGTAGAGCCATTGATCTTTCGTTTTCTGCACCGAGCAAGACACCAAATCTTAGTATCTCGAACCCAAGGGCAACCATAGCAAACTGCGATTCGTTCGCGAACACGATACACGAAGTGTGGAGTGGAAAAAGGAAAAGGTCCCATCGAGTGTGCCAGAATCCGTTCCCCGCCGAAAACACGGAGACGCGACTGCGCGGGTCCGTCTCGCCTGAATTTCGGGGCAGATGCTAATTGGTGTTATCCGTCCACCTCTCCGAAAATGCCAAGTTGATTTATGGCACCATCTATCGAAGGTTTAAACGGATGCGGCCGATATAGCAGACTTCGTCAGATTCCCCCTCATTTGAGGGGTTTTTGATTGTGGGGGCGCTCTTCCCTGCAGGCGCAAGCCCCTGCAGTTAATTACACTACCGCATCGCGGTAACCACTTTCTCCTTCTCCAGATGGTTACTTCGTGTCGTGGGTGTTTGTTTTGTTTCTGGTTGCCCGTGGATTGTATACGGAGACTAATTTATGTTGTCGCCCGTAGGGCGTGGATTAGTCCAAATCCGTATCTTCTTAGATTTAGGTTTGGGGGTTGGGTTTAAGGATACGTTAGTCTCATTTGGGACTAAGATCAACTTAAATGTATGTTAAAGATACGTTAGTCTAATTTTAGACTAAGATCAACTTAACAGGATCATTTAGATCCAACAAGAGAGCAATTGGACTCTATTGTTTAGTTTAGGGACATTGCGGTCGATTACCAGTTTAAGGACATAGTGGTCCATTGTTAGTTTAAGGACATCTCGGTCCGGTATTAGTTTAAGGACATCTCGATCCAAGGTTAAGGACATCATAGTCCGTGAGTTTAAAGACCTCATAATCAAGGTTAAGGACATCATAGTCCATGAGTTTAAAGACCTCACAGTCAAGGTTAAGGACATCATATTCCGTGAGTTAAAGACCTCATAGTCAAGATTAAGGACATCATAGTCCGTGAGTTTAAAGACCTCACAATCAAGATTAAGGACATCATAGTCTGTGAGCTTAAGGACCTCACAGTCCATGGAATATATGGTTGTCGGGACCCGTCACCTCTCTGAAGACGTTGAAGGATTACAACGACAAATATCAGAGGAGTAAAGAGATATACCCTCGAACCGATGTGAGTTGGTTAAAAAATCTGTAGTCCAATTTGGGGCTAAGATTATAACACCCGAGTCCATTTATACCAATTCCAGTTCTCGTATTTCCTTATTCATGATATTTCTTGATTTAACGTATTTTTGGGTGCAAATGGTATTTTATATTTTACATTGCATTCGACCCGACCCGCTTGCTTGAACCTGTTTGATTCTTATTTATGAATCACCCTGACTTATTATGTAGACTTGTGCATTTTCAACTTTATCGCATACTGATATTTTATCTGGCATGTCATCTTTTACCATATAACTTTTTAAGTCACGAAAAATATTTTAAAAATACATTTCATATCCTGCATGATACCCCTAACCCCGTGGTAGTATCCGCGCATCTTGTTCTCGTCCCGTTCAGTGAAACGGACGTGTTTGGATGACTACGCGCACGTACGTGCATCCGTTCTTGGGGGTGTGCATTTTCTTTAACTGGGCATTCATTTTGAAATTTGGAAGTCGCATATATTTTTAATATTTTAAATCTGAATTTTTGGATCCGACCCGAGCGTGTTTTGGAGTAGGTTTGTATTTGCCAAAATCTCAAAACGGACTAATATTATATTCTTTATATATATATAATTTATATTACTAAATCATTCCTATACTAACTGTTCAGTTTAATATGTATATATTATATATTTTTAAGTTAAGAAAATCTTAATTGTGATCTCTCTCTCTCTCTCCGTCTCTCTCTATCCCTCTATCTCTCTCTTCTCTCCCTCTCTCTCTCTCCGCATTATATATATATATATATATATATATATATATATATAATCACTTTTCTCAAAAACTTTTCACTGTTCTTTCCCCACGTTCTTCTTCTCCTTTTCTCTTTAAAATTTTCCCTGCTCGAGAGAACCCTAACCCACTCCCTCGCCTTGCCCTCGCCTTCCGCCACCGCCGACTCCCTCGACAGCCTCGTCGCCATCGCAGCCAACACATCCACCTTCCTCTTCTCTTGCCCTCCTGCTCGTGCCAAAAACCTAAAACCCTATCTTTCCTCGTCGCTGCAACCGTCGCCACCCTAGCCTAGCCGTCGGACTCACCCATCGCCACCATCTTTCCCTCTCTCTCCTCTCCACCTTCTTCCTCTCCTTCCTCTTCTCCTCTGCCTGCACGACCCATCTTTCCCTCTCCCGAGCTGCACCTGAAACCAAGCACGCCACCCATCGTCGCCTGCCTCGCCGTCGTCGATCCCGTCACCACCTCGACTACCTCCTCCTCTTCTCGCCTTTCTCATTCCTCTTCCCCGACCTCCTGACACCATCACCTCCTCAACATGAGCCCAAGATCCTTGCACACCAAGAACCCCACTACACACCTTTTGCCAAACCTCACTGCCTTTTTACCTCGCCGGAAAACTCTCATCGTATTCACCCCCTAGCCTTCTCTGAACCCTCGAGGCAACCCCAGATCACCAAAACCTCATCCTTCTTCTTCTTTCTCCTTCTTCTTCTTCTTCTCCTTTCTTCTTATTCTTTTCTTTAATTTTCTTGATCCGTCTTTCCGGTGATCGCCGGAGACCCGTTGTCGTCGTCACCCTCTCTACCCTCGCCTGTGATCCAAACCCCAGAGGCACCCTTCTTCTTCCTTCTCTTTCTTCTTCTCCTTTCATCTTCTTCCTTTCTTTTCTTCTTTTTACTTCTTGGATTCTTATTTTCCGATCATCACCGGAGTTGTGCTTGCCGCCGACAATCCGAGCAACCCAGTAGACGTTCCCAGCCAGAGTGGTTACTCTTTTGCATTGCCTGGTCCTGTTTCGTACGCACGTGCGTGCATCGAGACTTTTACCAACATTGGACGCTGCGTACGCATCCCGTATCGTGACCCATCGAAGCAAGTGAAACTTGCTACATGCTATTTATAGTATTCCCTATTTATTTGCATATATATATTTTAAGCATGAAGTTTGAATTTGGTGCACTATATCACATTTTACCATCCGATATCCGTTTATATCATTTTTGAGGTAATTGTGAAAAACACACCCCGTTGCATGTTAGATTACAACATTGTATGCTCATGCCTATATTTATAACATAGTTCTTGGTCGCATAGCCATAGTACGCTTTAAATAGTGTATAACTGTTCAACACCCGTTTGCCTCCATCTAACATGTTTTGCATATAATTGCATCCCTAGGCCATTGAATACATGTTAATATGATTGTAATATTCCATATTCATTTAAGTGTAAGATACTTAATGTTGAAACCATAACCCTGACTCTAATCGATAACCATACATCCATATAGTTTAATCCGTACCCATTTGCATATCATATTACATGTTCTAGTTTATTGTGCTATTAGTACCCATGCTTGTTTTGTATACCCATGCTTATGCTAGCCGATTATGAGCACCCACATGATATCTTGTACACCCTGACATGACTTGTTACACCTACTACCTGACCCAACATGGTACCGTGCACCCCTTGACATGACATGACACCTTTATACATTACCTGGCTTGACCTGATATACCATGGTATTACCTGTTACCTGATCTTATGTCTAATGCCGACAAACCTGACTATTGTCCTTACGGACCGTTCCTGTTGTCTATCCAGACAAACCTGTACCTGCCTGATCCTGTGTGGGCATTAGCTCTAGATTATTTAAATACTTAACTTGAATACACAACCTGGGGGTATGGGAAAATCAATGATGAAACCTGACGTATAACTCGACAGTTCGCTACCTTTACTGATCAGTTTTAGAGACTGGGCTAGCCTTGAGATGATGCTGCTAACATCATCCATCGTTATCCATTACCTTTTAGAGGTTAGGCCAGCCTTAGGATGATGCCATGGACATCATTCATCATTACCCCTTTTCCTTTAGTGCCTAGCGGCATGTCTCGGTTTCAGCCCGAGAATCTTCACCGTGATCCCGGACACGCACGGGATACTATTGAGTTACATCGATGATTCATCAAATTGATTTCAAAGACTTGAGAGTAGTTAGCCAAATAGACCAGTTTAGGTTGCTCACTACGCATTATCCCACTGTCCTCATTTATATCACTGTTATGCCTGCTTTATGATCATACTTGCACGTCTTGCTACTCTGTTTATATTTTATTGCTTGATGTTATGACGCGCTGACGTCTGGATTTTGCATGGCCCAGATCCTCTACCTTTGTTGCAGACTGATCAGGAGTATTGCCGCTGTTAGACCGAGCGGTGAAGATCCTGTTGGTATGCAGTTTTACTTTCCAGGTGTTTCATTTATTGTATCTTTTGCTTCCGCATATTATTATTTCTTGACTCATTCATTCTGGCTCATGGACATGTACTAGATAGTTTAGTTTACTTTCCTGTTCTGGATATCTCTACAGCCGTAATGTGACTGTGGAGGGATTTTTCCTATCCATAGGTAGCATGGTTGGCTATGTCACGTACCCATCTTAACGTACTCTGGGAAGCGGGGCGTGACAAAGATCTGTTAGCATATTTATGAGCAGATGAGCTCAATTAATGTGAGTTAAGGACTTATGACCAATCTTGGGCTAAGTCCAATCAGATTAAAATGTTTAAAATTTTATTTTGGATTGTTGAGCCTTTATTTGGGCTTGGCCCCTTTTAACAATGGTGAGCATTGATTTATATCTTGATAATGTTTTTCTCTTTTTTTGAATGCAGAGCATTCATCATAACTCTGGGGCTTATTCAAAGAACAATTTATGTTCTGTCAGCGCAAAACGTGGCGCGCTAGGCGCTTTGCGCCAGTCAAAGAGCGCAGTGCGCTTCTGCCACGTGGCGCACATGTAAGGAACACGTATCGCGCTTGGCGTTAGGCGCCGAATAATGAGCGCATGATGCCAGTTTATGAGCGCTGAGCGCTAATCCATGAGCGCATTGCGCTTTCAGTTTAGTGGCACACACGTGAATGACACGTGGTGTGCTTGGCGTTGAGCAGCAGCCCATGAGCGCAGTGCGTTATTTCATAAGCGCAAAGCGCAAGTTGTTAATTGGTGCATACGTGATTGACACGTGGCGCATTTGGCGCTGAGTGCCAGTCCAGAGAGCGCAGAAGCGCAGTTCAAGAGCGCAAGGCGCATTTCAAAAGCGCAAAGCGTATCTGATCAATTTTATGATCTGGAAAACAAATTTATGTTTTTTAAAAGAGACTTTGTCTCAAGATCTAAGAACAACAATTCTTATTTTGCAGGAGATATTTCCAATCTCTTATGTTGATGAAAGGCTTTGCCTTTATAAATCCATAATCTGTGAGAAGAATTATGTTCTTCTTCTTTTATTTTATGATGAGATTTTTTGATCTCTTTGTGAAAGACTTTTTGTCTTTGTAGATCTATGATCTTTTTAAAGAAATGAATTCTTCTTTCTTAATTATAAGATGATTTCATCTCTGTGTTCATCATATTTCATTCTTACCTTTAAGAAATATCTTCTTGCAAGAGCTTGCTCTTTATCTTTGAGTTTCTCAAAGTTTATGCGGGGGTTTATCTGTACAAGACTTGAAGTCTCGGGGCCTTTATATAGGGCAAGCTGATCAGTTCGATCAGTTAAAGAGATCTTTTCTCTAATTGATTTGGGAATTTTCCCATCGTTGGATCTTTGATCCAAGAGCTTCTGATTTACAGAAGGTGATCTTCTTGTTTTCAACAAAAATTGGGAAATCTTCTAAACAGAATCTATTCTGTATTTTTTAGTGATTTTTTAATCACCGTTGGATCATTGATCCAACGGTGCTCTGATTTACAGAGCACAATCTTGTTGTTTGGAAAGATTTGAGAGATCTTTCCTTAACAGAATTTAATTCTGATCAATTAATGATTTATCATTATTATTAGATCTTTGATCTAACGGTGAGGAGCTTTTAGTTCCAGCGCTAGCGCACCGGTGCTTTGCACGTGGTGCGCTGCTTAGAGCGCACCTAGCGCTAGCGCACCCGTATCTTACACGTGGTGCGCTGCTCAGAGCGTAGCGCATTTAGCGCTAGCGCATCCGTGTCTTACACGTAATGCGCTACTCAGAGCGTAGCGCACCTAGCGCTAGCGCATCCGTGTCTTACACGTGGTGCGCTGCTTTAGGGTGCAGCGCACTTGGCGTTACATCTGAAACGTTACTTCAATTTGAAATTTAAATTTCAAACAGAGTTTTGCTCTGATTGGGGGAAACAAATGCCCCTCACCGTTGCGCTCACGTGGCCCACGTGTGAATGCAGCGGTAGCAGCATCTGCACCCTCGGATCAACTAAGAAGTTGAAACGGCATTCATTTCCTATAAATAGGACCTATGGTCCTTAGTATGATTTCTATTCATCATCTTCCTTATTTTCTGAGAATTTTTATTCTCTCACAGAGCATAGCTCTCCATCTTAAGAATTTTCTTAAGGACAAAAACTCTGTCAAAATTTAGGTAAAGATTAAATCTTTTAACAATCTAGGGTTTTACCCATTAACAGAGCCTTACTCTTCATAGATCTTTGATCTAAAGAAAACCCTTTTAGGGTTTCATTAACAGAGCTTTTGCTCTCTTCAAATCATGAAGAACTCTTAAGAGTTTGTTCATGGATCTTGAAGATCTTAGAATTTTAATTCATATATAAAAAAAATTGATTTCAATTTTTCTGATGGGTTTTTCCATCATCTTTACAGAGCCGGGCTCTTGAGAAAATTTTATTCCTTCATGATTAGAGTTTGACAAGTGTCACTCTGTCACAGAGCACTGTTTTCCCAATCAGAGCAAAACTCTGTTCAAATTCCAAGATTTGAAATGAAGCAACGCTTCTGCTTCCCCCAATCAGAGCAAAGCTCTGTTCAAATTCCAAGATTTGGAATGAAGCGACGCTTCCTTTCCCCCAATCAGAGCAAAGCTCTATATTGAAATTCAAAATTCAAAAAAATTGAAGCAACGCTTCAGATCCAGCGCTTTACGCCACGCACCACGTGTCAAACACGGGTGCGCTGGCGCCAGGCGCGCCACGCACCACGTGTCAAACACGGGTGCGCTGGCGCCAGGCGCGCCACGCACCACGTGTCAAACACGGGTGCGCTGGCGCCAGGCGCGCCACGCACCACGTGTCAAATACGGGTGCGCCAGCGCAGTTGCGCTGCGCTCTGCGCTACGCACCTCAAATTAGAGTAAAGCTCTATTTCTAAGATTGGAAAGCAAAGCAACACTTTATGAAAAGTGCTAACATCAAATGCGCCTACAAAAAGAGTCAAAGAATCTGAAGCGGCGCTCACGTGCAAAGAACAGAAGCGCTCCACCCTTACAAGAATTACTTGCACCTTATTATAGCAAATCAAATTATGCAGCGCATAAGCATGACAAAGAATTAAAAAACAAAGGAACATTTAACAGATAATAAAACACTTAATTAAAACATATGTTTCTTGTTACATTGAAAAAAGATCACCAAATATGGGATCAAAAGGATAAGGGTTCGCAAAACTAAGGAGGAGATTGTCCAGTTCTCTCTCCGTCTTCTCCACCATTTCAAAACGGCGATCCTCCCGAGGAGTATCCATCCATCGATCGACGCCGCACTCACCAGAGAATGTGGAGATAACAACCCGATGAGCCCGTATCTGGCTCAGCAAGTGGACAGAGCAATCCCTCAGGGCTTTAGTGATCAAGTGCGCTTCGAAAAAGCACTCGATCTTGTCTTCAGCAGCATCAAACATTGCCGGGGACATCTCTGCTGGAGAAGGAGGAAGATCAGCGAGCACAGACACAAGGATCATCCGAAGCCAAATAGAGTGTGTGGGGAGAGGAGACCCCACACAAGTCAAGAGCTCGTACAGTGAAGCGTCGCATAGCTCATCCGTGAGAGAAGGATCCACCAAGCGCGCAGCAAACCGAAGAACAATGTCCTGAATGGGCACTTCCCACGGTTGTCGACGGGCATGTGGGCGGTTACAAGCCATAATTGAGAGGGTTCTTGGAGATGAGAAAAGAAAGAAGCTTTGCTTCGAGTTATAAAGACTAGGCACATAAAATTTGGTGCACAGTGGAGCTATTTCCAAGACTTGGGAAATGAGAGTTCTGGGGAATACAAGTTTGACTTAAAAAGAGAGGTGAAAAGACACCTCTGTTGAAGCAACGCTTCAGAGCCAATGCGCTAGATGCGTTGTGCGCCACGTGTCAAACACGGGTGCGCTAGCGCAGTTGCGCTGCGCTCTGCGCTGCGCGCCACGTGTCGAACGTAGGTGCGCTGGCACAAGGTGCGCCAACGCTGGAATTAAGAATTCCCCACCGTTAGATCAGAGGATCTAATAATAATAAAAAATCATTAATTAACCAGAATTAAATTCTGTTAAGGAAAGATTCCTCAAAAACTTTCCAAACAACAAGGTTGTGCTTTAAGCACCGCTAGATCAACGATGCAATGGTTAATAAAAATTACCAAAGACAGAACAAATTCTGCATGAAAAGATTTCTTAATCTTATTAAAATAAGAAGATTATCTTCTGGAAAGCAGAAGCCCTAGGATCAAAAATCCAACGGTAAGAAATATTCCTAAATCAATCAGAGAGAGATCTCCTAAACTGATTTAACAAATCAATTGGCCCTATATAAAGGCCCTAAGACTTCAAGTCTCATATAGAGAAAACCCTCTGCAAACTTTGAGAAAACTCAAAGAGAAAGAAAGGCAAGCCTTTAGAAAAAGAAGATCGTTTCTTCAAGGTAAAGAATTAATTCTTGAACAACAGAGATGAAACCATCTCGTAAAAAAGAAGAAATATCTTCTTAAAAGATCATAGATCTACAAAAAAACCAAGGTCTTTGATAAAGATCAAAAGATCAAAAGATCTAATCATAAAAATAAAAGAAGTATTTACTTCATTCACAGATCCTTGAGCTGCCAGTTTAAGGACATAGTGGTCCATTGTTAGTTTAAGGACATCTCGGTCCGATGTTAGTTTAAGGATATCTTGGTCCAAGGTTAAGACATCATAGTCCGTGAGTTTAAAGATCTCACAGTCAAGGTTAAGGACATCATAGTCCGTGAGTTTAAAGACCTCACAGTCAAGGTTAAGGACATCATAGTCCGTGAGCTTAAGGACCTCACAGTCCATGGAATGTATGGTTGTCGGGACTCGTCACCTCTCTGAAGACGTTGAACGATTACAACGACAAATATCAGAGGAGTAAAGAGATGTACCTTCGAACCGATGTGAGTTGGTTGAAAGATCTGTAGTCCAATTTGGGGCTAAGATCTGTTAGCATATTTATGAGCAGATGAGCTCAATTACTGTGAGTTGAGGACTTATGCCAATCTTGGGCTAAGTCCAATAAGGTTAAAATATTTAACATTTTATTTTGGGCTGTTAAGCCTTTATTTTGGCTTAGCCCTTTTTAACAATGGTGAGCATTGATTTATATCTTGACAATGTTTTTGTCTTTTGTTGAATGCAGAGCATTCATCATAGCTCTGGGGCTTATTCAAAGAATAATTTATGTTCTGTCAGCGCAACACGTGGCGCGCTAAGTGCTTTGCGCCAGTCAAAGAGCGCAGTGCGCTTCTGCCACGTAGCGCACATGTAAGGGACACGTGTCGCGCTAGGCGTTAGGCGCCGAATGATGAGCGCATGATGCCAGTTTATAAGCGCATTGTGCTAATCCATGAGCGCATTGCGCTTTCAGTTTAGTGGCGCACACGTGAATGACACGTGGTGCGCTGAGCGCTGAGCGCCAGCCCATGAGCGCAGTGCGCTATTTCAGAAGTGCAAAGCGCAAGTTGTTAATTGGTGCATACGTGATTGACACGTGGCGCATTTGGCACTGAGTGCCAGTCTAGAGAGCGCAGAAGCACAGTTCAAGAGCACAAAGCGCATTTCAAGAGCGCAAAGTGCATCTGATCAATTTTATGATCTGGGAAACAAATTTATGTTCTTTTAAAAGAGACTTTGTCTCAAGATCTAAGAACAACAGTTCTTATTTTGCAGGAGATATTTCCAATCTCTTATGTTGATGAAAGGATTTACCTTTATAGATCCATGATCTGTGAGAAGATTTATGTTCTTCTTCTTTTATTTTATGATTAGATTTTTTGATCTCTTTGTGAAAGACTTTTTGTCTTTGTAAATCTATGATCTTTTTAAAGAAATGAATTCTTCTTTCTTAATTATGAGATGATTTCATCTCTGTGTTCATCATCTTTCATTCTTACCTTTAAGAAATATCTTTTTGCAAGAGCTTGCTCTTTATCTTTGAGTTTCTCAAAGTTTATGGGAGGGTTTCTATATACAAGACTTGAAGTCTCGGGGCCTTTATATAGGGCAAGTTGATCAATTCGATCAGTTAAAGAGATCTTTTCTCTAATTGATTTGGGAATTTTCCTATCGTTGGATCTTTGATCCAAGAGCTTCTAATTTACAGAAGGTAATCTTCTTGTTTTCAACAAAAATTGGGAATTCTTCTAAACAGAATCTATTCTGTAATTTTTAGTGATTTTTTAATCACCGTTGGATCATTGATCCAACGGTGCTCTGATTTACAGAGCACAATCTTGTTATTTGGAAAGATTTGAGAGATCTTTCCTTAACAGAATTTAATTCTGATCAATTAATGATTTATCATTATTATTAGATTTTTGATCTAACGGTGATGAGCTTTTAGTTCCAGCACTAGCGCACCCGTGGTTTGCACGTGGTATGCTGCTTAGAGCGCAACGCACCTAGCGCCAGTGCATCTGTGTCTTACACGTGGTGCGCTGCTCAGAGCGCAGCGCACCTAGAGCTAGTGCATCTGTGTCTTACACGTGATGCGCTCTTTAGAGCGCAGCGCATCTAGCGCTAGCGCATCCGTACCTTATACGTGGTGCGCTACTTTAGGGCGTAACGCACTTGGCGCTGCATCTGAAGCGTTACTTCAATTTGAAATTTAAATTTCAAACAGAACTTTGCTCTGATTGGGGGAAACAGGGATCATCCATCGCCCATCTCATGGGTCGAGAAGCGTATACTCTAGTCTACTCTGGTATATCGATACCCTATCTCGATACATCCACGACTAGGAATATTGAAAGATGAACTTATGGACTACCATGGCCCCACTAGTATGATCTGCATCATAATCCTGATAGTCAAGTATACATCCTAAGGGCTTTACCAACATATAACCATAAGACGATATCAAGAGACAAGTATACATGTTAAGATAAAGAGCAACCAGATAGTATACTATCATGTCGAGCAAGAAAGTCCTCTCTATATACATCCAAGCATCCACTATAATATACATCATATGTACAATAATGGCCTCTAGGGCATACATACAACTAACATATTGCATGTATGTGGTTTTGGATTAAAATATACAAGGGAGGTGCTGCCCAAATTTTTAAGGACGAAAAATGTTTTCAACTATATTATATAATCCACTTGCATTTTCGTATATCATTATCTGTGCGTTTAAAGAAAAACTTGATTTCATTATGCCTTTATTTCAAAACTGCACCTCCACTATTTTCCGCAAAAAAAAGTTTAGATTTCTGGGCTTCGGCTTACTTGAATTATGTTACACCATTAGACGTTGAGTGATTTAAGTGTTGGTCACATGCCAAATTCCGGGTCGTGACAGCGCCTCACATGAAATACGCGTGAGCACCCAAGAACTCAGTGCCTCACGTGAAACGTAAGTGAGCTCTTAAGAAATATAGTGTCTCACGTGATGTTCACGTGAGTGCTACGTGACTGAGTGCTTATCACTGATGGGTGGTATAGAAACTCAATCTTAGTCCAAATTGCCTAAATTTGTGAAGCTTAAGTTTCTTCTTTGATTTTAAATCAACTGGGCCCATACGCTCACGATATTCAAACTGATCTTAGTCTCATATACGACTAATGATCTTCATCCCACATCTTCAAAGACAGTCTTAGTCTCATATAAGACTAATGATTCTTAGATCTACCATGATCTTTTCCCTCAAATACGAGATTTGGTTCAAGGCTCACACCTCTAACATATGTCGTTGTAATTTCTCAATATTTTCAGAGAGATGGCGGGTCTCAACAACCAACAACTCCTCTTCCTTCGTCCTAAACATGAGAATGTTGGACCGAAACGTCCATAAACTAATATGGTCTGAAATGTCCTTAAACTAATATGTTTTGCCCTATGCAATGTCTCCATACTGACTACCGTATACTATCCATAGGCTATTCATATATGATATAATGATCAGTTAAGCCCATATGCTCATTTGTTTCAAAGTCGATTTTAGTCTCATATATGACTAACGATCCTTAGATCTCAAGTTCCCCGTGAACGGATGGACCTCACAAATGTGAGAAATGCGTGCCAAGTTCATTCCCGTTAGCAAACCAAGCTACCAACACGGACCCTGTCAAGTAAATACTTGACCCAAAACATCTAGGTTGATCTTAGTCTCAAATAATACTAACGACCCTAGATAAAGCCCAAATTTCAAATGAACCGATGGACCTCACAAATGTGAGAAATGCGTCCTAAGTTCATTCCCGTTGGCAAACCAAACTACCAACGTGGACCCTATTAAGCAAACGCTTGACCCAAATCATGAAAATATATGTACGGATTTAAACTAATCCGCGCTCTACGGACGACAACATTAACTAATCTCCATATACAATCCACAGGCAACCAAAATAAACCAAGCATAACACGGTACGAAGTGAAACAGTGGAGCAGGAAAAGGTATTCTCGCAACGCGATAACGTAATTAACTGCAGGGGCTTGCGCTTGCAGGGAAGAGCGTCCCTATAATCAAAAACCCCTCACAAATGGGGAAGAATCTGATAAAGTCCTCTGCATCGGTCGCATCTATCCAAACCTCTGAAATACGGTACCATAAATCAACTTGGTATCTTCGAAGTGGTGGATGAATATGTCCAAATAGTATATGCCACCAAATCCAGGATAGGTGTCTCAACTTCTCAGTCCAGTCTTCGGCAGTAAACATATCTTTTTAAAGATAAATGGAGATTCAGGCAAAAAGTGATCAAATTCCATTCTCACATAACTTCTTGGGTTCTTCAATAGAATCATGTTGGCATAGTCTCTAATTCTTGCATACTGCTCCTTCTGGCTACTTTCATATTTCCTTTTCACAGCTCTTTCCACTTCATAGAGCTGGCCAGCTTTAACTTCCGAATAGCAGTCTCTCTTTATAGTGCTCTACATTGCTTTTATATCCCAATTTGGATTTTCCCTTATCTGCTTTTCATATTCTTTATCGATCCATTCAGTATTTGCATGCTTGTTCTGCCATGACCTTTGGCAAATATGCTTGTTCTTTGGGGTCTTTATTTAAAATGAACTTTTTTCTGCGACCCATGATGCATGTATCCTCTATAAACAATTCTCAGATTCTCCCTTGCGGCAAACTGCTGTTACTTTATAACTTTTATTCTTCACATACTTCACTATGTAACCCATATCTACAGCCTCCTTGTGTAAAGCCTTTCTAAAATGCTTAGCATTGGGGGATTTATCTCCTACAGCAAGCACTATTTTCCCCGTGTGTTGATCCATATCAAACTCCTCAAAATTAGACCTAACACATTTTTCATCTTCATGTACAGATCTCAGCTCATCACTATCATAATATTTCTCTCTGTTGTCATTCTCCTGAGTAAACACTTGATTGGTTTGCCTGAAGTGTTGTACGTATGCTTGTAAATAGCCGCAATCAAGATGGTGTCGTAAATAGCTAGCCGCGATGAGTACGGGTCGTCTGCAGGGAAACGTGAATTTCTTTTCTTGTTTTAGATAAGTTGATAAAAGAGATGAGGGATTGCTGTCGTTTTAAATTAAATTGGGTAGAAAATTTTATAATAGAAAGGCTTGTGGGGTTTATAGGACTTAGTAGTTAATGGATGAAGATTTATAAATGATTCTTTTTATCTTTTAATTGTTTAAAACTCGAGAGATAGCGATGAATGTGGATTAGAGTTCTTGGAGAAAATTAGGGTTTCTCATTACTGCCTCTTGTCCTTCCATTGATCTCTATTTATCTCAAGCCCTTAACAAAACAAGTGTTAATTAATCTCAAATCATGGTCGCGACTCTCATTAATTGATAGCACGCCCGATAAGAGGGTTAATATTTATTTTGCTAAAGTTTATAAATATTAAAATATCAAAAAAAAGTTGAGCGATTTTTTTCATCTATTATTCTATCCTATCCTACATCGCTAGCAAGTAATTTCTTACTCGCTCATGGTTATTAGAGAATTAAAAGAAAGGTGGAAGATGGATGAATTCATAATTAAAAGTGCGTAATAAAAACTCTAGTATAGTGCGGAATAAAAGCGCAGAAAAGTAATGTGGAAAAGTAATGCAGAAAGTAATGCGGAATAAAAGCGCAGAAAAGTAATGTGGAAAAGTAATGCAGAAAGTAATGCGGAATAAAAGTACGTAAAGAATTAAAATAAAAACTATATTTATTAATCAACTATTGCATCACAACTTTTCTTCTTAAAAAGGTAGATTACAAGAACTCTAGTATTTTTCTCGTAGATCTCTCTTGATCAAGAGATAGATGCATGTATGACTTGATTGATCTTGATATGCACAGCTCTCGGTCCTTTATATAGTCTCTAAAACTAGAAAATCGAGATGTCATATTGGAGAAGCAACATTACGATCATATCCCTGAAATTCTACATCCAACGGTCCAGAACCGACCGCGGAACCACCACCCAACCCCTTTATTGACCGTGGATCCGCCGTCTTCTGGTCGGATGGCGACTTGGGATTTTTTCTGGCATTTTCTCTCGATATTTGGAGATTCTTTTGATATACAGATTCTGAAAATATTGCCCTTAGTCTCTGTCATTGCTAGATACTCCGATTTGCTTTTAATATTTGGCAGATTCAGTTTGATATTCTGATTTGATGTAGATCTCCTACTTAGATTTCAGACCTGAGCTAATACCTGCACTATATCTCAAATCAAATTGTTAGTAGCATTTGTTATTTTTGAGATATTATTCTAACCATTTATATGATATGATATGTTAAGAATATTGATTAAGAATATTTGACATGATATACATATTTTAATTAATAATATTTTATTTAATATTATATGCATATATTTTCCCTGATTATATTAATTATAAATGAAGAAACGTATGATAATAATTTTTTTTATAAATAAACACATATATGTTCTTATTTACAATTAACACCTTTTTATAGTTAATAATGGTAGGGAAAATATTCATACAAATGTGCAATAAATTTAACTGATCAACACTCCAATACCTGCTCTTTCAAGACTCTTGTCACTGCCACTTGAATTTTTTTGCTGCCCTTGGAATCTGCTTTGAAACTCTTATCGCTGCCACTTGATTTCCTTTCACTGCCCTTGGAATTGTCATTGGAACTCTTTTCACTGCCACTTGAACTCTTTTCACTGTCAGAAAATTATACATCTTTGACTTAGTGTTTTTTTTATTGGAACTTCAGTTTTCATTGATGATAGGGGTGGTTTGTGGTCCTAGATGACTTTCTGGGTTGCAACATTACTGGCTCCCTGTGAAGTAGTTTATAGACAAGCACATACTTAATTATGTAAATTTATCAAAAAATAACATATTATATCACCAAAATGTTTCTTTACCTTGTAGGTGGCATAACATTTGGTTTTTCTGTTTGGTGACACTTAGCTGATCTTCTTACTTTTAAGCTTACATGCATCATGTTAATTCATAAAAATTATTTCATGCACTCTTGCATGATAGGATCTCATATATTTAAAACATATCTAATAAACTTTAGTATAGATACATTCATTTATCTTATTTGTTCACTCTTTAATTCATCATTTGCGGTTGATAGATTCAATTTTTTAGTCCTAAGAGATATTATATGTTTTCCTGTATCTAAATTTCTGACACACATAACAGAAAATAGTGTATTCTTATATGCCATAAATTGAGTATTAATTCGGCAAAACAGAAAATAGTTGTAAACTTTAGTATAGAGACATTCATTTACCTTGTTTTTTCATCTTGAATTTTCTCTTCTATGACATGCACAAATAACCCTATCTCAGGACTTTTCTCCTTTTTTAGTTCTACACAGTTCTCCAAATAAAAGTAAATTGCATAGTTTTTTGCATCACAGTCTTAAACTCTTGTATTATCTTATCATCAACAACCTCTGATAGCTATTCAGGTCCAGATAGATACATAATTTTGCTGCTTTCATAACCTATGTCATGGACTATCTCAAGAATAATTTGATAGGAGAACTTGTGTAAGAATTCCTGATAAACAGTTCTTATACCCCTTTCATATATGGTCTTTTCTGTGTTAAATTTTCCGGCACTACGAAAAATTATATTGATGGCAGGCTCAGCCATCTGTGAAAAAACATGAAAAAAACTAAAGATCATTGAGATAATAGAGCTAGACAATGTAAGTTGATTTTAGAAACTAACCAACTCTTCCTCGGTATTAAATGTTCCATGGTCAACATTTTCTTTTCTTTCATGTTCCAATTGTATCCTTATTTTTTCATTGTTGGTCTGTCCATAATCAAAATATCATACATTTCAGCATCTGATAGAAAAAACATGAAAATTTTTGCAGCTGACTAATATTGAATCCAATTGGACTATATAGTGAAGTTTAATGCAAGATAAATTTAGAAAATAACCACATCTTTCTCAGTATTAATGGTTCCATGTTCATTTCCATCTTGAATAATATCTTCTTTGACCAGCATGGATAACCCTATGTGAGGACTCTGAGGACTCTTCTGCCTTTGTTTTTCAACGCAGTTCTCCAAAATCAAATGAATTTCAGTGTCGTTTTGCATCATAGTCTTAAACTCTTGTATCATCTTATCATTAAAGACCTCTGATAGCTGTCCAGATTCAGATAGATACATGATTTTGCAATTTTCATAACCTATGTTCTGGACCATCTCAAGAATCTTTTGATAAGAGAACTTGTGTAAAAAATCTGCATACATAACTCGTCTCTCCCGTTTTGGGTTAATTTTCTAATATGTATAAAAAATTACTTTAATTTCAGTCTCAGACATCTGTGAAAATACAGAAATTTTTAATAATAAGAACAGCTCAAGTATACAAAAGATATATCAATAAAATAATTGAAATAACAATAAGATGGATTCATATATCCAAGTAATGCATGTGAATTATCGACTCCTGCCTACAGGATCCCTACGATAACAAGTGCTAAACAATCCATCATGACAACAAAAAAATGCTAAATTAAGGAAAATATGGAGTTAGGGTTTCAATGTTAAAAAGCTTATCTTGATTGTCAAAATCGATTATCTTTGTGCTCGGTTCCTTCAGATCGCCGACCAAACAATTTCTCGCATGCTTTCACTTTGCAAGATGAAGTCAACTTCAAAATCTCGCAAATCGAAATCGAAAGCGTCCAAATTGACGTCCAAATCCCTTTTCGCTTTCTTAGAACCTTTTCCCCTTTTCTATTTATTTAGATGAGAACTCCTTTTGAAAATATATGAAATAAATAAGGGTATTTCGATCATTTGATAAGCAACTTAATGTGAGGGGAGTCATAGAGAGGTTGGGAGTAACGGAGTGAAATGTTGGGAGGAACTGTGATGAGAAAAAAGGTTAGAGTAACAGTGGGAACATATGTCAAATCACATAGTGTTTTTGGTGAAATTTCCCTTAAATTATCAAAAATACCCATATAAGCCATTTCCTCAAGAAATCTGGAGCACTCGATACCTAAGGACCAAAATGGCAATTTGAAAATTCCACAATCATATAGCTTTCTATTATGTTATAGATAGATAGATCGATCGATCGAAAAGGCAATTTGAAAAATAGGTCTAACTCCCCAACTTAGAAAAGCAATAGGGTTAGGACTCTTCCCAAAAAAGCAATAGGCTTAGGCCGCTATAGTACATTTACTATTTCTTAAGCCAACACTGCCCTTTTATGTAAACTACTGCATTTACCCTTGAAAGTACTGTAGTTATCTTTTAAATACTATATTTATATTATAAAATACTGCATTTGTGTTAAAATACTAAATTTACCTTTTAAAATACTACAGTTATTTTTCAAAGTACTACATTTATATTATAAAGTACTAAATTTGTGTTAAAATACTATATTTAACATCTAACCGTTGCAATTTTTTAGTAAAATTACTATATCTATTACATTTGATCTATTTCAATATAAATGTAGCACTTTAGAAGATAAATGCAACACTTTAAAAGATATATGCAGCATTTAAAAGGTAAACGTAGCAGTTTATCTGAAAATTTAATGTTGGCACAAAAAATAGTAAATATACTATAGAGATCTAAATCTATTGTTTTTTGGGGTCAGAGACCTAAACCTAAGCCATTTTTTCCTGGATAAATTGCTATACAGATAGACGGACCCTTGAATTTTAGATAAGGTTTTTTACTTGTAGGCCCATAAAGTATAGCAAATTTCTTTCTAACCCCCAAAATTAGTATTTACTTTTTCTCCCAAAACCAATAAGATACATCTTTTTATCCCTTTTACGATTTCCGTCAGAAAAAACCCCGTTAATTTTAATTTATCTCCATAAATTTTAGGTTTACCATTTATCCGAAAATAACAAGTAAGACCGCAGAAGCAATCAACTTCTTCATAACTAAATAAGGATGTTGAAAATGCTTCTGATTTTATGACCGATTCTGAGAAAGGTGTAACAGAGCCTAAACCTTGATTACAATTTGAGGAAGAAATTGCGTATTTTAAAATAAAAAAAGTGTTTGGGATATTTTAAAGAAAAACATGAAGTTATGCCGTTAAAAGTTGATGCAAATCATAAAGAGTGTAAAGTAATATATCTTATTATTTTTGGAAATAAAAGCAAACACCAAATTTTGGAGGGTTAGAAAGAAATTTGTTTTGTTTTGTGGGCCTACAAGTAAAATATGCTTTAGATAAATAGATAGAACTAAAGGGACCTCAGCATTCCTCTCCTCAAGAACTCCATTTTTTTAGGTTTTCATCTCCCCTCCCTCCCTCCCTCTCTGTTTGTGTATAGCAATGGGAGGTAGATACAGGAGCCGAAGCAGGAGCTACAGCCCTCGTCGAGTGAGCAGGAGCCCCCCTCGCCGCAAACACTACGACGCCCCCCGCGACCGCCGCCCCCGTGGCGGCGGCGGCGGCGGAAAGGACTTCAGAGATCGCCGCTCCGCCCCCTCCGGCCTCCTCATCCGCAACATCGCTCTCGACGCTAGGTCTGTTTCCAGTTCCATGCTTCTTGAAATTGCTTGGATTAGGGTTTTCAATGTTTCATTCCATTAATCTAGCTGCGGATGTAGTAGATAGGGTTTCAGTTATCTCCTTGATAGTTAGGATTAGGGCTTCATGTTCTACTTCTCCTAAAGATGTTAGAATTTAGTCGTAGCTAGAGTTGAGTTTCATTTTTTTTCCACTTCTTGTTCTGGTAATGTCGATTTCTCGCTATTAGCTGAACCGATCCCTTGGATTTAGATGTGGAAGCAATAGTTGGGCTCAGGCATTCGCTTTGTCTCCTAGATGTACTGTTATGCTTTCACGTTTCACTTAAAAGCATCGTTTTCTCACCTTAGCTGTATCAATGGCATGGATTTTGTTGTGGATGTAATAGTTTGGTCTAGGGTTTCATTTCTTCTCCTAAATAACTAGGGTTTGGATTTCAATTTCCCTTTTTGATTTCCTAATTTATCACCTTTTGTTTTGTTTTTTAAATATATGAATTTGATCGTGGATGTAATATTTTGAGTCATTTAGTGCAGTTTTGTCACAATGTTAACATTTTCGCTTTCACTTTACTTGTGTTAGTTTTTTTTTACTTCCATGCCGTTCTTCAAGTGATGAATGGAAAAATAACAAATTTATGATGCTTTACATCAGACTAAATCTGAGAACGGTTTCTCTAGATAAAGTTATTATTTGACTCATGAATAATGATACAAAGAAGCTGAAAGTTTGTTTCAGGATTATAATTTTGTCTGCTTAAGCTAATTGCTAGTGTATTTGTTCTTCATGGTAAGCTATTCTAACATCATTGTCCATTTGACTCAATCAAAACAGTTTGGGTTTTGGAATGTGAACGGAGTTGTTAAAAAAGAGTTCATCTTCACCGAAGGGGTTCTAATGTCTAGATCTCATCAATCATCAAATATAGATGCTCCCTGATTAGTTGCCACTATCAGGGCTAAATGCCTTCTTAGGCAAACATATGTACTCATCCTAAACATTAATTTATTTCCACCTGTTATCAAAGTGCCTACTTACCATGTGCCATGACTATAATGGGTTGGCAATGGATTAGCATCATTACACCGAGAGCAAATATCAATCTTCTAATGTTCTGTTTTTTATTTTTTTCATGAGTAATTAGTATACATTTATGCCTTTTTTTAATTGTATGCAGACCAGAAGATCTTAGGGGCCCATTTGAACGATTTGGGCCTGTAAGGGATGTTTACCTTCCAAGAAACTACTACACTGGGTATGCTTTGCTTGAGCCTTATATGCACAATTCTGTGGCTCTATTATATTGTCATGAAGTTTCATATGTTTTCTCCAATGTCAAAATTATCCTATAACGATATTGAGAGAGTTAGTAATGGGACATATTTTCAGTATATGTCAATAATATATTTGAGGATGGATGTTACTGTTAGACTATTCTTCTCTCATTAGTTAGCTTCCAAAAATAAAATTTGATATACGTGGATGATGGATCATTAATAACGGTCCTTTTGATACTATGGAATTGGAGAAATCTGTTATTGTATTGAATGAGAAACTGAATCTTTGGTAGCTGTAGTTGAACAAGGATCGAGCTCATGTGTTAATTTGTAAAAGAGACCCTTCTCATTAATTTACGGAATTTAAAAAGCTATGTCTAATTGGCCTCTTTTGGATAAGTTTACACTTCATTGTGAAGGCATATCAATTTGAACCCTAGAGCAGTATTCTTGGAGTGCATATATTATTTAATTAGATTGGTTCTAGTTTACAAATGTCATTCCTAAAGTCGAAAGATAACAAAAAGTACATCTTAATGTTCTATGCGGTATACCCATTAGGCCATGGCAACTTTTGCCTTCAAGAATTTTTATTTTCTTTTATTGCTTTTGGAGGTGTCTTATGGTTACTCTTGTTTATTCTTGAGTGTTAGATCTATAACATTGTCAATGACTCTGACTTAAACTTTAAGTCATGCAGACTTGAGTTTTTTCTAATCAAGTTGAGTGAATAGGTGCCAAAGGAAGAAGCTAAAATCCGAGGACAAAAAACAATTTAACTTTCATCTTCCATCATTTTCGAGTACAATAGCTATTCATTTTGAGTTCAGTCATTCCTTGTTCCGTGGTAACAGTGGTTTTGGTGTTGGAATGTTCTATTAGACTTACTGTAGTCGGTTAGAGCAGACCGTAGGACAATGTTATTGGAGAGATGTTGAGTTGCCATCTTATGCATTGATGAGCTTAAATCCCAAATACCGTGCAACTCAACTTCAGAAGAAGATGTATCATGCTTCTGGAGTAGCAAGTTTTTTTCCAGAGGTAAATTACGAGAAGTTTTGATTAATGTTATGGGTCAGACAATTTCCTTTCTTTTCAACTAGTAGTGGTTATATGTGATACTGCTGTCCATTAATATGTTTATCAATATTCTTATGAACTTTTACCCTCTTTGCTGTTATTAACTGCCCCTTGGAATTTTTCTTCATAATTATTAAATCCTTACCTATTTAAGGATGATTTGCTTGGCCTTACCAAATCTCATGATTATATTCAATTGCAAACTGCGTAGGGAGCCCCGTGGTTTTGGATTTGTGAAGTTCCGAAATGCAGAAGACGCAGCTGAAGCCAAAGAGCAGATGAACTATCAAGTTATCGGGGGACGCGAAATTTCAATTGTTTTTGCTGATGAAAATAGGAAAACTCCACTGGAAATGAGGTCGACAGGGCGGGTTAGGTATTTTTTTAAACCCTTCAGATCATTGTCACTTTATTAGACATAGCATATCTTGTAATGGGAGATCATGCTTTGCAATAATACATAATTTACCATTTCTGAATATTGGGTGATGCAGTGGAAGATATGGCAGTGGCAGAAGATCACCAAGATCTCCAAGACGTCGACACGGATGTCAGTTTTTCTTTTGGACTAAACTTGTTATTGTTTCAGCGCATTCACATGAAAGATTAGTTATTTTTGATCTTCTAGAAATAACGGTTATGACTTCTTTTTATTTGACAGCATATTCACGCACTCCTTCACCAAGGCATGATTCGAGGTTTGAACATGACATCACTTACATGTTTTGGTACTTTAAATCATACATACTTTGGTGGTATTGGGGTTTTCAATCAATTGTTACTTGATTAGTTCTGTAAATTTTTGATAGCTCCTTGAAGGTTTCAGATATTTCGTTGATGTTATGCCCAAAAGAAAAAAAAAGCATCAATTCATCTTGAAGATTCAGTTTTCTGCACTTTGAGGCAGCCCAATTGTTTGCATATTTATCAGATATTTTACCTTGCTCGTTAGGAACATTATTGTGGTAATCTGCTCCATTGACTCCAACCTTTTGACTATGGCTTAGTGTTCAATGTGCAACACATCTAGGAAAATTTTGAAAATTTTACCCTTGTCTAGGAAATTTTTGAAGGACATCTACTACTCTACTAGGACTATGGAAGACCCTTCTACTGACCATTTTTTTTATTTGGGATGAGAAATTTTTTGTGCTAATGAAGAGCGGAAACAAAAGGTAATTTGATGCCATTTAGTTTTTGTGTTCTAATGTGATTGCTTCATCAAAATATTGCAGTCGATGAGTTTATCCTGTTACATTATGAAACTTGATGCCGTCTGCAATCCTTTCTCTATTCCACACATTTTGTAGTTAAAATTCTTCAAATTCGAATTTCTTGCAGATTTTATTAGAGGCCTAAGTTATTTATCATGGTCTGTGGCAATGTGTTTCCATTAATTAACATGCCGCTGTTGCTCATGCAGATATTAAATTGAAAAGAGATTTATAGAATGAATGGTTTAATAAAGCTAAGGAGGCATGCTTGATCTTTGAAAGCTACTCGCATCACTAATTTCTTCTCCACCAACAGTCACTACTAAATTTGCATGGTTTGTTTTAATAAGCCATCATACAAAGTAAATTCATGTTTTATTCTGCATGCTAAAGATTGATATTTTGGCTTTCTATACCATCCAGTTTATAAAGAAAATAAAGCTTGTAGTGGCCCAAAGAAAGAGTATAATGGATTCACGACTTCCAGAATATTGTTGGTCTAAGTAAAGATAATGTCGATCTAAGAAAGATGAGGCAAAGAGCTACAAAGTTTGGTGCTGTTTCATTGAGCCACACCATTTTAGAGGATAACATATGTTTGGAAGAGAACTACCATAATTTTGTGCAGATTTCTGTGAAATTGAAGGTAAAAGTCACGTGCGAACAAAATACTCGATTAATTTGAGAAAAGCTTGTATGCAAATTATTATATAAAGTATAGCAAGTATTGTGCTTTTGCTTTACGGTTTCCTTGATTCAATTTGACTTATGAATCAAGTTTGCGACGTATAAATTGGATATTTTTTGGTAACATATTGGTAAAATATAAATGCAGAGAGCGTGATAGGGCCCCACGCCATGATCACACACCTCCGGCCTCTGTCACCCCATCGCCTCGTGGTGAGAGGGAATATAGGACGGAGCAACGATCCCCGAGTCCAAAGGGACATGGCAGAAGCCCATCTAGGTCTCAGTCTTACAGGTACACTTCAATGCCATAGTGTTTGCATCGATGGTCGTTTGTTATAAAATAGTCAATATTCTAAGACTCCCTTAAAGACCTGCTTTGGCGGAATTTTGAGGAAAACAGGACTATATTAGCCTTTATGCTGTTTTGGCGGCTTGAAGCCCCACTTTGACCCCCTTTCTCTTGTAGGAATCCCACATAAACCCGTTTCTTAGAAAATCAGAATGCTTGTTCTAGTAAAACTGTGATTTGTTGGTACAATTAATTGGACTTTTTTGAACTGATTGGTAAAATATGAATGCAGGGAGCGTGATAGGGTCCCACGTCATGACTACTCACATCCGGCCTCTGTCAGCCCGCCGCCTCATGGTGAGAGGGAATATAGGTCGGAGCAGCGATCCCTGAGTCCAAACGGACATGGCAGAAGCCCATCTAGGTCTCGATCTTAAAGGTAGACATCATATGTCAAGTATTTTACATTGAAGGTTGTCTTTAATAAAATAGTCAATATTCCAAGAGCCCCTAAAAGACCCGCTTTAGCGGAATTTTGCGTAAAGCGGACGCCACTATGCTATTTTAGAGGCTTGAAGCCCACTTTGATCACCTTTCTATTCTAGGAACCTGCTTAATGTCGTTCTTTAGAAAGTCAAAATGTGGTTCTAATGAAACCGTGGTTTTGTCTTTAAAATGATAGAATAAATGAATCTCAAATGTATTTATTAATACTATCTTGAAATGCTTCAATTGTATTTCTGTTATTGTGTAGAAACTATACAAATATCATGAGAACAAAACATCTCTATTATTATTATTATTATTTTAATTTTTAGGTTTCTAAAACTATTTAAACACCTATTTTTTTCTATCATCACTAGTCATAAATTGCTTACAAAAGTCTTGGCACTTCTTGCAAGCCCCAGTTAACCCTAAGCCTTGCTTCCTGCTTCACAACTGTTTTGACTTTCCACAAGACCAGCATTGTCCCCGTGTCATGTGCTGGTAGGTAGCATAAAAAATGTGCTCAAACACGATTAGCCATCAACATTATTCTAGAACCAATTTAATTTGCTTACTCACAATTTAATTTCCAACAAAAATAATCTAAAAATAATATATTCAACACATGCTTAAATAATTCTTATGTTTTTCAGTTGCCAAGTGAAATTTCCAAACGTCATCACCCGCTCTATTTATTTGATGGACTCAAGCATTATATGAAGAAGTCGAGTCAACAAAGAAGTTACAAATAAAATAAAAAATAAGTCTTTGAATGCTATTTACATTTTCCATCAATTTTTACTCTTCTGACTGTATTATTCCTAGAGACAAATCTCAAAATAAAGTTAAGATAGTGTTATAACGCATTTCCTGCATCTTAGCTAGATAAGCCATTAAGCCAAGAAAGAAATTAGATTTACCGGAATAGTTATCATCATATATTGATAATTGTAGCGAAATATTGTTTTGAAGAATTCATGTTTAGGAAAAATTTATGCTAATAAATATAAGACATTATTGTGTGGAAAGAAATTTTATGTATCCAAAATACTAACAAAGTCAGAATAGCGTAACAAAACCCAACAAATAATGATGATGACACAATATTTGAAGATTGACAACACATACACATGTTGAAATTCAAATACCCAAATGAATCTTACAAAACACAAGGCATTCTAATGGTGTGTAATTCTTGATCGAAGCATTTGGAGAAACTAAAAATGGAAAACGTAAATGTTATACATATAATAAAAGATCAAAAATTATCTTCATAATCATAGTTATGCACCTAATACTTGTGTTTAATCAGACATATGTATGAAATAAGTTTTGACACTACGACATACCAAAAACACAATGGTTTACAATGTCAAAATCAAGCAAAAACTAATGTAATCATATTTTAGAGTATACAAATAACAATAGACAATCTTGATCGTCCAAAAAATGGTGAATTTTTGCTTTCCAACCATCACATCAAAAAATTTAGGTATTTTAAACTTGTTGAGATGTATAATAAATTTAAGAGTATGTTAGGATACCAATAATCCAATGGTATTCCGTCGAACTGGGTCAATCCTGAAAAAAATTGATGGTTTGGATGACTTTTTGAGGAGAAAATCCAATGGAAAAACCTTAAATAACCTTAATCTATTGGATTTAAAAAATCGGGTCAGACCTAATTTTTTTAATTCTATATTCTCCTTATCTCAAACAACGCGCCAATCTATTTTTTTCCTTCTCTCGGGTAAATTTCCCTATTCGTTAGTTAAACCATACATTAAAAAGTATTTAATGCTTATCCTCGTTTCAAACAATCCAAACATATATCAAGTTACAAAAAATCCATAGGAATTTTATTTTTGGAATGCATGTGCATTCAAAGATAGTTTAATTCTAAAATAAATCCTATTGAATTTAACCATAATTATCCAAACATGTCCAAATGGTTAATTGCATAAAATCCCTTTCGAAGATCACTTAGACTAACGAAAACACCCCTCTGCCCAATATTCATTAAAACACTCAAATGGAACTCTAAACGACTTTAATGACAAGATTGTTGCTTAGCGTAGAATTTTTGAGCATTTTCTAGGTTTTTGGCGATAAATGGAATGGTTGTGCTTATAAATCACCTTAAAAGGCATAAATGGGTAAACTGCTAGGGTTTCGGGCAATTAATTCTAAAATTGGTTTGGAAGAATATTCCCTGCATTATTATGCGAAGGGCTGTTTTGGGAAGAATTTCAATATAGAATTGCATTAATAGGGAAAAGCAATGATAAACTTTATTAATCGATACTTGAAAAAAAAATTGTCTATAAAAAATATATCTAGGACACGTATTGAAATATGAAACACTTATCTTAAGTGGAACCCTGGCATTATGTATATCGTGTATAATTGTTTTTACCCTTAAAAAGAAGGGGCAGAAGATTCAAAGACGGTTATGTGGTAAATACATGCAACATCAAAAGAGAGGCTTTATAGAGTAGGTCTTGCTTTGTTTTTCTCCTGATAGAACCAATTCAGCCAAGGCTCATGTATCTTTTCAATAAAGTTGGGGCTAATCGTAATTTTCAACCAAAATATCAATCCGTTATGGGTAAATTTGTGCATCTTTCTCTTTGAAGGGTTAGATTGTAAATTTCTGACCACATTTCCCATCCCAAGCGTGTACAGAAACGGAGCAGGTTGTGATGTTCCGAAAACTTGGGGGCTGACATCAAGTTTGCAGGCAACATATTTCCAAGAGACACGGATTTTCCACCGAATATTCTCATATATAGCTTTAGTAATTTTATGCTGCCTCTGTCACACCACAGGAAACAGAATACCCACCGGCATCATTGGAGAGGTCGAAGTAGAAATCTCAGCCAATAAAATGTAAACCAACAGCCAAGCTCTTGCCAACAAAGCAAGTTACTTGAGATCTAGAATTTAATAATGCCCAAAACAACACTACCTACACTCTAATGGACCCACCTTATTTTCTTGCTCGCACGGAAAATTCTTGTCAATTACTGATTTTCCGCTGCACTCATTTATGAATGAAAAAGCAACTTCCTAACTTTGATTTCTTTATTTGGTGCAGTCCTCGTTGATGATGGCCACTGATTCAGTAGAGAACCGTGTTAGCTGGGTAGCTGCATAAGACCGTGTCAAGCATCTAGCCTCTATTAGATTAATGATTATCAACAAGAAGTTTGTATTATCAAATAGCAGGATCTATTATTACTCTGGTGTGAATATCCTGCTATGTTTGTTTGCTTTATAGGTTTCTACATTGTAGTTGACGCTCGCTTGTTCACCATCTGTTCTGATATTATGGTTATTGTTAAAACCCTTAAAAGTTGTTTATGAGGCGTAGAAAGCAGCCAGTGTTAATTTTTCCCTCGCTTTTATTTCTTTATGAAGAAAGTCAGTTGGTAAATTCTACATACATACTGATGGTTCCATTTTAGCAGCTAACAAGTGTGATGCAGTAAATGCGTCCGGAATGTAAGTGAAGGAAATGCATCATAATCATAGAAGTAGGCAGTGACGCCTGTTTTGTGGTGGTTCATAATTCGTTTATCCTTATAGTTTGCGCAATGTTGGGGAGTTTAGTAAATATTCTGTTGCTGGAGCATGTGTCGGCCTGTTATTCAGGAGCCATTGTTTGTTATTCAGGAGCCATTGTTTCGATGGAATGCAACGGTGTATTCCCCATCATCTTTATACTTTCATTAGATATCAATATCATAACCTTTTTTTTAATAAATCCAATCACTCGCGTTAAAATCTTAATGTGCATATTGATGGTCTCTGTATTGAAAACAAACATGAGGTAATACTTCACCGACCAAAGAAAGAGAAGTGCCAGGTCAGATGCTCCTCAGAACACTAAAGCCACAAATAGAATAGGTTATGAAACAAGGGTGAAAATTGAATAATCATATGACAAACAGTTAAAATGAGCCTGGCAAATCATGGTTGATTGAAAAAACATATTTTTTTAAAAAAACCGTTGGACAAAAAAAAACCTTTTGAGAATTCTAAAAGACCACTTAACACCTCCCAACCGTGTAAAGGAAAGTAAAATATATGCTATGGTAAGTAGAAAAGTAAAATATATGCTACGTCACCGATCACTAAAAAATAAAAGGGTTATTTTGATATAGCTCGCTCTAAACTTCATAATTTGAAATATCCCACTCCAAACTTATAACTAAACTATATTACTATCCCAGATAAGCTCTATCCAATTTTTAGAGATTTTCTGTCAAATATGACCGTTAGGGAAGGAAAACGACCAATATACCCCACGGATTGCTTCTTCTTGTGCTTATTCTCTCAGTTTCTTCCTGCTTCTCTCTTCTTCATCCTCCTCTCTCATCTTCCCGCCGCCTCTCTCTCTCTCTCTCTCTCTCTCTCTCTCTTTCTCTCTAACTATGTCTCTTCTCTCTTCTTTCAGCGAAGGCTCATCCTCTTCCATTCAGCAAGTTTTATGCTTTTGTAGGGTACCGGCAAAGATAAACACTTGCAAGAAAGAGTGCAAATACGAAGGTAAGCGTATCATACGGGTGTTACAATTATATCCTATGGCTGTACATACTCAAGCTAATTAAAGATATTCCAGAGTCAGGTTTTCGAAGATTGTGGGCTCCCTTTGCATTCTGTTAATATTTATTCGGTGATTTGTAGCAATATTTTTAATGTTTGCTGATTACCCTTTGGTGCAGGCATTGCTAGAAATTTTATTTTGGATGCAATTTTAGTTTTGAGTTGGTTAAATGGACTGATTATTCTGAATAGTTTGTGTGTGTGTGTGTGTATCTTGACTTACACCATTGGTTTTATGCTACACACGAGGCATACTTTTCTCAAGGTGTAGTGAGATCTGAATGCTTATGCATTCATTATCAAATACCGAATTTTCATCTTTGCATGAATGGAAGTTTGAGATTTATATTTGTTTTTCTCATTCAATCATTGTCTTTCCTAATTTTTATGAATAATTCTTATGAACATGATCCATATTTTAGAATGTGCTGGTTTAGTTTCAACTTGTTGTGTGCAATTATTTTACTTGATTTAGGGGTCTTCCCTTTTCTTTTGATATCTTCTTATTTGCAAAACCAGTAAGCATGCCTGCAATTACCTAGAGAACTTTGATGAAGATTTATTGTCTTTTTTTTAAATAAAATTCAAAGGCTATGCCCAGTGGTGATTAGGTTTGGATTGAGGTGAATTAGACTATCTGTACATTCTGTGTAATTATTCTCTAACTTCGTACTTAACTAAAGAGGACAGTTCAATAAGTCTGCTGCAGTGAGGACAACATCATGCAAAATGAAGCCTATTTTAGTAATCTCTTGCTAATTTCGTAATATTGGCATTACATTTCTCCAGTTAGAGTTGATGGTAGGTCTCGTTTCCCATGGATCCCATCCACTACTCTTTGGGTCTTTTTAACATCGATCCTTCCATTTCTTTTTCTTTGTTTTTTTGGTAATATGAAGGTGCTGAGGGTGCTCATAGAAGAGAGAAGATGAGGGTGATGCTAGGGTGCTCAGGGAGGAAGTTTAAGGTGAACTGAGTTGAGGAGCGAAGGAGACGATGATATGTGAGGACAAAGAGCTCAGTTTGATGAAGGCGCTGAGGACGAAATGAGACATCCGGTGTGTGAGAGAGGGTAGGTAAGGAAACAAGTATGCTAACTGAACCATGGTAAACCTAACACCTAACCAATCTAACCCCATGCTGACAGAGTTTAGCTAACGGTAAAGTTTGGAGTGGGGTATTTAAAATTATGAAGTTTGGAGTGAGGTATTTGGAAATAACTAAGTTTGGAATGGGGTATATCAAAATAATCCAAAAGAAAAAAAACACTAAAAAAAGAACCACCAAACCCATATATTCATGCATACAGCAGCCTGATTAGCTGATAATCTCATAGTCCTCACGAAGGCAACATAGCCTCCCTGTCAATTACAGAAAATAAAACATCAATTCTAGTCCTCGAAATAAATAAGCTCGGGTAATGCTAGAAAAGCCTTTTTAGATCAATTCTTAGGAAAACGCTCCATATGCAAATACACTTAAATAATAAGCAAAGTTAGCAAAATAGCACAATGCCATCAGTCTCCTAGGTTGCTCCAGAAAGCGGACACAGGCGGGGCGCAGCTTTCTCATTCAGGATCAGGTGAACCACCTGGAACCAGCTGCATGGTGAAACCGATGATTATTGGAAGGTCCGGTAGATAAAAAAGAAATTACCGCTTCAATAAAAATTAAACTAGACAAATGGTTTAAGCATATGCAACCTGATGAAACCTTGATTTGCTTCATAAATTTCCTCAGGTAATTATCAAACAATCTAGATTCTCATTGCATATGATTATCACAAGTCATGATTCCTCACCACTTTATGAAATTTCTAATTTTGCATTCCAGACCAAAGTTGGATTGCACATTATTTAATATCTGATTGCATTCACATGTCTCAATCATGTGAATTTAAACTTGCGGAATGCTAAATCTGCATTAAGAAAAGGGATAAGAAACTTCCATTGCTGTAATCTTACACATGAAATTGAGATCTGGTTTTGCCTATATCAATTGCACATTGAAGGCAACCGAAGATTCTTCTTCTACGATCAAGGTTCCTTTACTTTCTGACGATATGTCCATAGCTTTTACGATATTGGAACAACTTAATGAGAAGTTTGATCGATGATTTGGAGGAATATGCACTAAGAAGGCATGCATGTAAGATGATGGAAATTTGAGAAAACCAGCCGGGCAATGTTGCCAGAATATTCAAAATTCGCCGAGGGTATTTGTGGAACCCCTTTTTGGGGCATCCAAAAATTTATATAGTATTCTGGAGATATAGATCTTGTATTAATGGTTAAGAAACCAACAATCTATGCATTAATACTAACTAATTGTTCCTATTCTTAAGTTTATATTATCTAGAACAATAACTATATGTTACTATCTATATTAAACAACCCCCCCCCCCCAAAAAAAATGATGTAATCCAACAAATCATATCTTAGATCATAGAAAAACTGTGAATCCTCGCAAATCCGACTCATATCATGTCCCGTACCTGAATTTGTGCTACTCAGTACCCTGGTTTGGTAGAAAAGATCAAATTTCTGATTAAGTGACGCAGCATTAAGAAATTATATGTGGTGTGCGAGATTGGAGCTGTTCTGACCCACTAAGCATGGATGTGAGGATATGTTATCCAAAGACGAGGAGTCTTTCACTGTTTAAGGGAACATTATAACGGTATAATGGTCATATATGTATGCTGGGGGAGATTCAATACCATCAAGGCTATCATTCAAAACCATCTATCAGAAAAGGAACTGCTAGAACTTAAATGATGGAATTTTCAAAATTTTTGGAAAGCTTTAGTAGAGAAATAATGATGTGGGTATATTGGCTTATATGGGTGTCTACTTGTATCCATAGAAAGACAACTGGATAAACAACTGATCTTCACAGGTTGAACATGATGGAGAAATTAACCTCTTTTCCTAACGAGATACATGATACATAAATTGGAAATCCTTGGAACTTTTTGTTTGGCTATTAGAACAAGTGAATGGAACCATAACCAATATAAGTTATATGGTGCATTGTAGGATCAAGGCAGAATCTTTTATATCAAGGGTCATTTAAGCATGTGAATAGTCCTTTTTTGCTCATGTAAAACCACCATGGTGGAGCTAAAAGCCTTGATTGAGTAGGATCATTTCAAACTACTTATAAAAATCAGTAAATAGGCAATCTAATTATGAATGATAGATTGTCTGGAAGTTGATTACGAATTCTTCAAGATAAGATATATTTATTACTATCAATGCAATATGCAGTTTAATCTCATCACTGGACTGACCAATAGCATATCAAACAGAAGTTCGATAATGATTTATGCAACACATGAAAGAAGGTTAACCGGTGTCAAATGTTACAACTTTGGCAATTGCATACGTTAACATAAGTTTAAAATAGTTGAACAAACTTACAATGGCAATATTGTTTCCATTCAGTAATATCTGATCCAACTTAGTGATCCGGCGCCCTTCAGCTGTAATTTCACTAAACAAGGAAAGATCTGTCATTTCACCAATTAAGTTAAAAACAATAAGGAAAAAGAAGAAGAAAAGAAAGCAAAAAAGATTGTATGTTGTAGTCCAGAGAGATCGTCAATTGACCAAAAAATAAAAACCAGGATGAGAATTTATAGAATTGATTAAGCCATATATGTAGCAAGAATCCACATCAATATCCAAATTATGGACAAAACAAAAGCTTGAAGCAGTTTTGCTCCCTCTAGCAAAAATTCATGGAAAAAAGGAATCTAGTGGGTGGCCCTTAATTTGAGCATAAGGCAAAAATTCTGCATTCATATCCTTCATCTTATCTGCAACATACCGAATCACGTGTTAAGGTCATCATGATGTCAAATAATAAATCCTTCATCTTAAAACATTACGTATGAGCATAGTACATTACAGTACTACTTAACTCATTGTCCACAAGGATATCCAATTAAGATAAAGTACTTGACCATTTTGACTTCAGTTTAGCCTCTTTCGAATTCAATGTGATGTTTCATGTTATAGTCATCGTCTTGTCAATAATCAAGTAACATAATCTGTTCAAACTGGTTGAGTCTTCAAAATCCCGCATATGCATATTAGGATACAATATATATACTGATCTTCAACTAGGCATTCTAAATGGGATCAACAAATAATCAACATGATCATAATATTGTAGACGCGTAAAGTATCTAGCATGTGATCTATATAATTTAAATAAGGCTCGATGGTACCTCAACGCAAACAAGAATCCTTTTCATGCCACGTATTAATTACAATCTCCTCCTCGTATCAACGGACAGATGGCAACTACACCTTAACGGCAAGAAGTCACAGCGTAATTATCTCGCTACTAGTCCTAAGCTAGAGAGAAGAGAAAAAACGATGAATGTGATAGATACAGGCAAGGATCAATTTTATTGTTAAACCCTTGGGAAATACCCTTATATAAAAGTGGCCGAACACTAGTTAGAGCCAAGGTCCGGCCAAACCCTACATATCGACCCCTTTTGAGTCGGTCATAAGGACAGAGTTAGTAGACAGGTAATTACCTTTGAACTTCTCGCTGTCAAGGTATGGTTGTCTTCCGGCCATTAATACAAGAAGAGGATCATGATTGATATGTGGCATAACAAGCAATATCAATTCATTTGCGTTGAGGTAACATGGTGCATGATTAAAATATATAGATTACTTGTGAGGATACTTTATGCTTCCTTAATATTATGTTCATATTGATTATGTGTTGATGACATCTAGAATGTCTAGTTGTAGACCCGTTTATTTATTGATCCTCATATGCATGTCCGAAATTGGTATCACTTTCCTAACACTGACCCTTGTGCGCGGTATAATCTCATTGCAGCACGAAACAAAAATCAAAGTAGGAGACCCACTAGAGCCGAAGGAAGATCAACTCTTATTTACACCGGTGGGCGAGGTTTGACTACGATGAAACGAAGGTATACCATGGTATTCAAGTACGAATATGCGAGGGATTGAAGTTGGTTAGGCAGACACAATTAATCTGATCAGGTGTAAGAGATACCGGTAGCTTAACACTTTGTGTTCTTATAAGGAGATCCTGTGTGTCAATCTTAACGGATCGGGTTGCAAGGCTATCCGAATGCAGGTTCTCAACAGTCCATGTCGCACTAATATGTATGGACAGAGAGAAATGGAGATGAAACTCATGAAGACATTGACTCGAGGAGTTAACTGGTCAAGGAGCTGACTTGAGGAGTTATGTATGACCCCCACTCATTTATACAAGTGGGAGCATGTTGGCATATGGGTTGATCCGGCCCATACCCACACAAATGAGTGGGTAATGCTAGTCGGGTTTGACCCCGGCCTCATGTCTGACCAATATAGGTTGGTTTCTAGGGTTTGGCTAGATCCCAGCTCTCGCTAGGGTCTTGTCCCCCTTATATGTAAAGGTATTTCTCTAGGATTTAACAATCCAACTGATCCTAGCCTCCATATTCCATTAAGTCATTGTTTCCTCTCTTCTATCTAGCTTAGGGGTACTAACAAAATAATTATATGGAGACTTATCATTGTTAAGGCATGGTTGTCTTCCTGCCATTGATACAAGATCATGCTTGATATGTGGCGTGGTAAGGAATATCAATCCGTTCGCATTGAGATATCAAGCCTTATTTAAAAAATATAAATCACATGCTAGGATACTTTATGATTTTGTAATATTATTCTCATGTTGATTATGTGTTGATAACATCTTAAACGCCTTGTTGTAAATTCGTTTATTCATTGTATCCTTCTATGCATGTCCGAGATAACACTTGTCATGTTTGCTTGCCTTCTCACGTATCATTATTTACCGTAGGAAATATTGCGGGCTTCCCTCTAATCTATAAATAGGGGCATTATCTTGAACAACCTCTTTGTTGGTTGCCATCTATACACTCCTTTATTTGAGTTTTATTGTTTACATTGTTGATCTATTTATTATAATCTAGTTTTTTTTAACTAAATAATCCGTCGTCTTATTAAATAAATCGCGTCGTGCAAAACAGCATCCGAGTCTAGTTATTCTACCAAATAGTGGTCTTGTTATCATAATACCTAAACAATATTTGAAGAGCTAGCAAGCAATACCTAAAAAAGACACTCAGCAACATTCCATCATCTAATTGAGTTGAATTAAACAATATTTTCCATTCCACCTGTACTCGAAAAAATGATAAACATAGAAGTTGTTAGAGATTATCAAAAAGAACAAAATATGGAGTCGGGGGTAGGATTTGATAGTGATGATAACTATTAACTACAGCTTCTTTAATCGATGCCTACTACCAATTATTGTACCAAACCTCGTTTCACCAACATATACCATAGCAAAGTTTACCAGTAGAACACAATACATGGGCAACATTATGTAAAAATTAATTGGCAGAGAAATTATTAGGTTCTTACTCTTCTCAGCAAAAAAGAACAAATATTTAGGCATTATTAATCACAATCACGAGGAAGAATAAAGGTTTAAGGTTTCAACAAGACAAATAAATCAAAGTCTACTACGCAAAATTTTGAGTTCAACAGCATTCCATCAATTAACTACTCCAATTAGAAAAACTCGTGTGGTTCTTAACCTACTCAGCAAAGGGTTAAAGCATAGAAATTGCTAGGGTTAGGGTTTTTACTATTCGGTGACATCTTCGAGGACCATGTTGATGTAGACGTCGAAGCCCCTTAGGGTTCCGACGAGCTCCTTATCACCCTTCATTATCACCCATATCTTCGATCCAATGCATCGATCGATCAATTCTAACACAAAAGATAACAAATTTTAAGGAGAATCGAGAAGTAAAATCAGCTAAAGAGCGAGAAAAGGGGAGAAAATTACCTGAAGGAAGGAGCTGAGATGGGTTGTGCGACATCGATCGATCTTCGATTAGGGTTTCTGGCAGCAGTGAGGGGTCTAGGGTTTTCTTTTGATTTAAGGGAACGAAGAGGGCAATTCCCTCTCTGTTTGTTTTGTTTTGTTTTGGCTACGACTCAACTTTCACGTTTTTTGAACTGATACGTAAACTAATTTAATCAGAGACAAGTATCATCAACTATCTCATCAACTTTACTTCTGTTTTGCAAACATTATATTTAACTGCCACATCATTCATATTTGATTTGTTTTTTCCATTTTACACTTATGTCTCACTCAACCCCTAAAATTTCGGGAGGTATAATGATCCATTAAGACATAAAAGTTAATATCTTATGGTAGTTATGTCATTAAGTTAATGGTTTCAATAGCAAGGATGATTGTTATAATTGTGCAATTTAGCCTTTTGTTAATCATGATGAATTGATTCATCTTGACCCCTGACTTCCATTTCACATGTTGCCCCTTTTTATTTTTCCTGAGCCCTATCTTTTAGCATGTCTTTTTCGCATTGATTTATCATGAAGTATAAATGAAGGTGGGGCACCACAAATTTGATATTTGATGGATTGGTTTCAGCGCAGATACTTGATGATATACAGAATTGGATTTTTTCGCTCAAGAGCTTTCGAGTTTTTCATATTTTTCATGAAGATACAACTATTGCTCACTTTCTGATTGATGCTGGAGTATTGCATGACGTTGTCTAGTTTGATGAGATGACACTTTCAAGGGATTTATTGTAGTTGGTCCTTTTGGTGAGGTTCCGTGTTCTTATTTCTTTCACTTCATGACAAGACATATTTGGTTGGTACAACGTAAATTTTTTCATTGTTTGTTTTGAGAGATCGTTAGCTCAATTCTCAGTGGAGTCTCATCTTAAAAAAGAGGGAAGAAGTGCGACACTTCTTACAAATATACTTGTAGACTTGTAGTCCATCTATATATCTATATAATATATATAAAAGTTATATGAGAGGATATAATTTAGCTTGGACTTTAGTAGAAAAATTGTTATTTAACCTTATAAAATTCTCTTACTGCATTTAGGCCTTGAAAAGTTTTGATTGACCCACTACTTAATATTTATCACACTTTATCCCATAGAATGAAGCTTACGCGGTGTAAAAATTTTGAGCAGTCTCCTTCTTTGAAAGCTCTTTCTATTTTCTCTCTCGTTACTTAGATTTTATTGGCAAACAATTTACAAATTGCATGAATTTTGCGTGCTATAGCATGCAAGAAAAACAAAAAAAATGGATAAAAAGTTTAACGATTTATTTTCGGTATTACAAAAAATATAGAAAAACCAAAAAAAATTGAAAATTTTGACATTTTCGAAAAATTCGCTATTTTCATGTTCTATATATATATCATATAAAATATTAAAATTTTGAAGGAAACATAAAATTTGAGATTTTTAAAAATTATAAGATTTTCGTGTGGTATAACATGTATGATATTTGAAAAAAGATTGAAAACAAGAAAATTTTGAGATTTTGTGAAAATTTTGCGATTTTCTTGTGA
Source organism: Agapanthus africanus (assembly GCA_030015575.1). NCBI lineage: Eukaryota > Viridiplantae > Streptophyta > Magnoliopsida > Asparagales > Amaryllidaceae > Agapanthus > Agapanthus africanus. The sequence goes on from CM057340.1 coordinate 690,950,387, forward strand.
TATAGCATATAAAATATAGAAAAACGGATGAAAACAAAAAATATTTTGACTGTTGAAAATTTTGCGATTTTTGTATGCTGTGGCAAACAAAAAATATTAAATAATCGAAGAAAACAAAAAATTCAGCGATTTTCGTGTTGTATAAATAGAAGCAAAATATTTTAAAAAACAGAAGAAAATGGAAATTTTTGCTATTTTTGAAAATTTTGCTATCATTGTGTAATAGCAAGCAAAATATTGAAAAACTGAAAGAAATAATATTAAGAATTATAAAAAATTCGTTGTTTTTCTGATGCTATATAGCATGCAAAATACTAAAAATTTGAAGAAAATGGAAAATTTTAAGATATTTGGACATATCGCGATTTTTATGTATCGCAAGCAAAATATTGAAAAACTGAAGAGAACAAAAATTTTGAGGTTTTTGAAAATTTCACAATTTTCATTATATAGCATGCAAAATATTGAAAAATCAACGAAAACAGTTTTTTTTGCAAATTTTTGAAGCTTTAGCACTGTTCATGTTTTAACAAACAAAATATTGAAAAACAGATTAATATGAGATTTTTTTTATAATTACACATTTTTCGTGTGGTAACGTATTAAATATTGTAAATTTGAAGAAAACAAATAATTTTAGGATTTTTAATAATTTAGCGATTGAAATGTATAGCACGCATAATATCAAATAAAGGAAGAAAACAGAAAATTTTGAGCGTTAAAGATTTTGCGATTTTCGCGTGCTATTATTTAAAATATTTAAAAAGCTAAGAACGAAAAAAAAAATGTTTATGAAAAATTTCATAATTTTCATGTGCTTATATAGTGTGCAAAATATTAGAGACCGAAGAAAACAGAAATATTAAAACTTTTAAAATTTCGACATGTTCGTGTGCAGTAAAACAATTTTTTTGGGGAATTTTACATATTTTGTGTTTCTCATATGCGATAACAAACAATATATTGAATAATCGAAGAAACAAGAAAACGTCGAGATTTTTAAAAAATTACCGATTTTCGTATGCCGAAATGATTACAAGGAAAATATTAAAGAGCTGGAAAAAAATAACAAAGTATTTACAAGTTAATCTTCCATATATTTTACATATAAAGTAATAAATATGAGATGTCACAATTTACAAATCAGATAACAATAAACTTTTTAATTTATATGATTTTTCTTGATTTTGGATTTCGTACCGGTATGCATGCCTCTGCCAGTCCTTTATCAAAACAATAAGTCTGCCATCAACAGAACACATGCATGCATTAACCGAGAAAACATACATAAAGATGAGGCATTAAAATGCTTTACCAACTCCATGAGAGAATATACATGAATACAAATTTGACCAAAAAAAAGAAATTAATATGTATATAGAACCGTGTTAAGGCTTAAAATTGAACTTTTATGGAACAAAAAAGAGAAAAATCATGAGGAATGCCATGAGCACAAAGAACATCTTAATCATCAACCACCGATTCGAGGATATGCTGTTCAAATACTTCAGCAGTTGCCCTTGAGCTCCCTTCACATTCGCCAGCGTGTCATCCATATTCTCATCAATCCTGTAATAAATCGGTTAGATACAATTCATCGTCATAACCAAAAGCACTGATTGATGTTAAAAATTAAAAGCTGAAGGGAAAAGTAACAAGAAAAGGTAAGGCAAGCGATAATAATTTGGCACCTACCTTTTTGTTGGTTAAGTATCAAAAAACTACCAAAAACTATAATTGTACGTAGCTAAACTACCAAAACTTACAACTTGCTATTGGAAGTTTCATATTAACAAATAATATGACGACATTCCCAAAACATGGTTATGGTCGTTAAATGACAATCATGTATTGTTATGAAAGTTCTTGGTAGCAACTTGAATGAGTACAAATTTGATACTTTAGAGAAATTAATTTATTCATGCAATTTGTAGGAAATGGCTCGTGAAGGGTTGACAGATTCACAATTGAAAGGCTTCGTTGTCAAATTATTGTATTTCTAATGCTTGTGTAAGAGAAATGAGGAGTAAGAAAGTGCTCAAGACACTGGTCAAAAACATGGAAACCCAAGCCTTTTATTTGAATTGGTGCAGTACCCTAGACGACCAGTCGAAGAATGGGCAATTTAATAAATACAGATAAAAACTAAAGATAAAAGTATCACTCGGTTGAAGCATGGGCGAATTAACAAATACAGATTAAACTAAAGATAAAAGTATCACTTCATTCTAGTATATTAGCAAATTTATTTTGGCAGAGTTCTTTTCCTGAGGTAAAAGTGAAAAGGCGGTTCATAAAACCATTTTTTCTCCGGACTCCCAAATTTAAAATCTTTCCTTTTAATTCTCAAATGAGAATACAAGGAATTATAGTTTCACAACATCTTATTTAATTTTTATTTAGGGATCGATATTTCTCTTTTTTAAATTTTATATTTACACGTGTTGAATTGTAGGAGCAATGTATTTCATCTGTGTTTGGTTGGGATTGACGAATGACCGTCCTCTAGATTTTCCCAAGACGAAATAAAATGCATTCCCACACCATGAAAGATCTACATTGCAAGAGAAATTGTAATCTAACTTTTAATCAACAGTCGGACAGGAATCGAACAAAACCTGATGGCAAGCTCTCCTTGCTGGGAAACCATAGTAGCCAATTGTGTAAAAATGTTGCTCAGCTCATGAATGGTTGACTCAACATTTTGTAGAGCTTCAGCTCTGCTCTGCATGTGACTATCCTGCACTGGAACCATTTGCGGTTCCTGCTGCATCAAAGGCTGCGTCAATGAGGATAGATCACCAGTCATCTTTTTCCTGGCAATTCAGCAAAAAATGAAATAAGATAAAAATAAAAATTATGTAATACTCATAATGTGTTGATCTTAATGTCACCCCAAGATTTTGTAGAATATAGTTAGGTACTGTAACAAAGAGCAGCAACTTTACGATAAAACCGACTAGTGTAAACTAGTTGATCCTAAGCATCATCGTCATGAGATATATCGGTAAGGAAATATCAATGCCTGCATGTACCCACTATGGGAAAATTTGAGGGCGATAATGTAGAGCAATTGTTTTGAGGGTAATGCATGTCAGCACTCATGAACTCGACTTGAAATAGATGATGATGAAGATGGTGATCATTATGACCATGAAATATTCAAAGATTTTCATGTAATTTAATGCCTTCCCAGTTGCATATCCATGATTCTTTTATTATTTTCATTTTAAAAAAAAGAAAAAAAAGAAAGCAATCAGTAGCTTTTGGTATATAGGATCATTTATTTAGAATTTATCAGAGATAGGGTCATTTTCTTTATTTATTTTTGGTTTATACCCCTCTTATGTTTATATCGAACATCATGACGTTTTCAATTTGTATATTGCAAGAATTTTAAATATTTGGAGTGTTTGGCTGTTATGAGGGCAGATGGCCTTTCAATATGGTAAAGGTTCCATTCAAAAGATTTAAGCCTGTTAGTAAGGTGTCCAATGTCCATCTATATATCCCCCCTCCCCAACCACACACACACACACACACGATCTTAATGGTTACTAGTTGCACTAATATAACTTGACTATTCAGAGCATGCATAAAGCTTGACTTTTGCCATTATATTAGGCATGCAGACCTTAAATCGCTTGACCATTCAAAACATATCTAAAGCTTGCCTTTTGCTGTTATATCAGACATCTAGACCTTAAATTATTTAAATTCAAAACTAAAGACTGTAGAGGAAGTCATATTCCGAACATCATTTACCTTGGGGGAAAGGGCTGGGAAGAAGAAGCTGAGTCATTTGCCCAGGGTGCTGGGGGTAGAGCTGGGTCATGAGATCCCCTTGAAAAGGGCGTTGTCTAATGAAAGGATTTGTTGTATCTTTTGATGCTGAATAAGTAAACAGCTGCCTTCTGTTTTCATGAACCTTCAAGTTCTGCGGATTCAACATAGCCTTACAGATTAAGCTCAAACTAGATTTCCGGATATGTATAATGCACGTGCAATATTCTAATGATCATTCTTAGTAAAAACATATTTACGATATTAAAATGACTTTTGTTATCATGGAAAAAAACTATATTTAAAGATATTTTGAAAGGAAGATAGGTACTGCATGTAAAAAAAACATAAAAGCATGTCACTCAATGGTTGCTTTTCTTTTAGCCTATGGCGCTGCCACTTAACTCTTCATTACACCATGCCCGATTTTTAAGCCTCTGGTAAATTATAATACAAAAAGGAAAAGATGGGACAAAATGGGTGAAAAATAGGATCTTATTTTACCTCTGTCCTCATAGTTAGCACTTCTTTGAACTCTTTTGTTGCACTCATTAAACGGTTCAAGTTATCAAGCACTGTTGTTGAATGGCTGGTCGTTTCACCTGATATATTGCCACTTTCATTCTGGGAGTTGCACAGAAGTTGGAGGTCCACCACGGCAGAATTTAGAGCTGTAATATTCTTGATGACTGCTGTTAATTCTTGAATCTCAACAGTTGGATCATCAAAAACTGATGTTCTCTTCGCCACTGCATAAAAAATGGAAAAGAAGACTTCAATCTCGAATGACAACTGAGTCATCCTTCAAAAAATATATAAAGCCGGAAAAAAACCTGCTTAATATCTCGAGACAAAGCTGCTTACAATTTTTTGAAACAATTATACAAGATGCTAAATAATGTAAGCAACACCATGACAGCTTGTTCCAACTAAAAAAAATTTAACCTCAAAGGAGATCAGATAGAGATCAGATTCCTATCAAGTGATAGGCCAATGCGTTGCCAAAACCATGATCCATTCTGTCCATCTTTATACACATAATTAAACCACTTTATGAAACAATTTGGAACCCTCTAACCAACAGATCATGGAGCCCACACTATAAGACAGCACATCAGAATAGAACCTTCTTATATATATATATATATATATATATATATATGAGAATAATGAAGGAAGGCCCTAGGAGGTTTTTTTCGTTAGGCGTCGTCGAAATCTACGTCCTCTGCCATTTTATTCGACGATCGGCATCATCCATACTGATCTTCATTATCTAAGATGCCGATACACCAAATTTCATGTGGTTTTAACACTTTTTCACCGTTGATTTAGTGGGTGCAAAATTAACGGCTTACTGACAATAGAACTTTTTACATTGCTAAATCAACGGTGAAAAAGTGTTAAAATCACATGAAATTTGGTGTATCGGCATATTAGACGATGAAAATCAAGATAGGCGGTGCCGATCGTCGAATAAATTGGTGGACTCTTTCCTCCATTATATATATTTATATAGAGAGAGGATAATAGAGGAAAGGTGCCATAGGAAGGAATCTCCTCCTATGGCATCAAAAAAGTACAACCTCTATGATTTTTTTGATGATTGACATCCATTATCTCCATCTTTATCATCTAAGATATACACCAAATTTCATATGGTTCCGTCACTTTTTCACCGTTGATTTAGTGGGTGCAAAATGAACGGTTTACCGACAATAGAACTTTTTACATTGCTCATTCAACGGTGAAAAAATTGTAAAATCACGTGAAATTTGGTGTATCCACATCTTACATGGTAAAGATGAAGATGGTGAATGCCGATCGTCGAAAAATGGAGGATATAGATTTTTTACGCCACCTAACAAAAAAACCTCCTATGGCCTATTTTCTTCATTATATATATATATATATATATATATATATATATATATATATGTTAAATTGCATGTAAATACCCAAAGTTTCACAATTTTGACTGATAAATACTTAAGTTTCCAGGAGTAGCAGATAAATACCCACTTTTTACTCCGTTTGCACTTAACTACCTATGTGATATATGAAGATGGTATAACAGTTATTTTGTCATTGCCGTTACTTTCGTTTTTTTAAAATGATTGAGTCAAAGATAGGTATTTATGTGCAACCTATGGAAACTTACGTATTTATCTGTGAAATCAGTGAAACCTTGGGTATTTACGTGCAATTTAGCCTATAATATATAAGAAACTATATGAGCGAATATGCTTGGGAATATTCTCACTTCTATTTTGTCTCTAGGCGAATTAAGACTTGCAAGAGTTTAAATAGATTCTTGATTTTTCTTCAAATTTACATCTTACCCCATGATACCCCCATCTCACTTCAGATTTAGGGTTTATTGATTAGAAAATTATAGTCATCCTCTCGACATGTTGGAAAATTAATTGTTGGGCCTTCTCCTAATTTGGCATCTACTTAAATATCTACCAAGTTAAATGTTTCTAGAAATAAAGCCCTTCTCTTTTTTGGGAATAGAAAAATGATGAAAAATTGGAATAAGTTGATGGATTTTTTGTTGTGAAAGGAAACTGCATATTTTTATGAATTTAGTTTTAGATTTATATACTAAAATAAGATATTATAATGATGAAAGAATGAGTGAAAGTTTGAATTTTTCAGTTTGGTGTAAATTTGTATTAGTCTGATCATTTTAATTTATCAAGCCGAAACATTTTTCTTTTAATTTGGTTATCTATCCAAAGCGATAGAAGATGGTTAGTTAATTATGGAGATAATTTATGTTGATTTAGTTTGTTTTGTTCAATTCAACTCTTCAAAATTATAAAAAGAAATGTTCTCCGGATCCTCTGGACTTTAGTGGAAAAATTGTTATCTAGACCTTATTTAATTCTCCTATTATATTTGGGTCCTGAAATTTTTTTATTGGCTCTCTACCCAATATTTCTCTCTTTACCCGAGACAATTAGGCTTATACCGTAGAAAATTTTTGATCATCCCCTTTCTTTAAAATCTCTCTCTATTTTCTTTCACCACTTGGATTTTACTGGCAAGATATTGAAAAATTTCATGATTTTTGTATATTATAACATGAAAATATTGAAAAAAAGAAAATTTGCGAGAAAATGTCACGCCCCACCCTCAAGGTCCGCTCTGGCCAAAGCGGACTCAAGAGATGCCCCCCACGGATTCAAGAGGTGGCCTCCGTCCCTTGGCATGACACTTGGCGTGGCATTTTGTTCCGTGAGCAAGAACCGGGTCCCGATAAAAAAATTCGCAATTTTTATTTGTTATATATATATATATATATAAAAACCAAAGATAACATAATTTGCACATTTTTTAAAAATTCGCTATTTTCATGTATAACATGTAAAACATCAAAATTTTGAAGAAAACAGAAAATTCAAGAGTTTTGAAACTTTCGTGATCTTCATGTTCCATGCACGATATTAGAAAACGGAAGAAATCAGAAAATTTTATGAATGTTACCATATAAGATATAGAAAACGGAAGAAACGAAAAAATATTGACTTCTGAAAATTTTGCGATCTTCGTATAGTATAGCAACAAAAAAATATTGAAAAACCGAAAAAAACAATAGGTTCGTTTTAAAAGATTTTGCGATTTTCATATGCTATAACAAGCAAAATATTGAAAAAGAAAAAAAAACAGAAATTTTTGAGATTTTGAAAATTTCGAGATTTTCATGTTTTACAACACGCAAAATATTTGAAATTTAGAGAAAACAAAAAATTATAAGAATTTTACAAATTTCATAATTTTCGTGTGGTGCCACGAGTTCACAATCATCCAGAGTCTTAGTCACTCGGACCATGTTCTTTGTTCTAATAGATTCTTAGTAGTAATCGACAACCTTTTTTACTTCATAGAACTTTTTGTTTTCTTAATACCTGGGAGTTTTCTAAAAATATGAGCAAGGAAAATATTGAAAACTGGAAAAAGAAAAGTTTAAGATTTTTTAAATTTCATGATTTTCGTGTGCTATATATAGTATGCAAAATAATGAAAAAAGGAAGAAAACATAATTTTTTAGTTTTTTTTTAAAAATTATGATTTTCATGTGCCACGCAAAATATTAGAAAAAGAAGAAAACAAAACTTTTTTAGGTTTCAGAAAATTTTGCGATTTTCGTTTATTACAATTCACAATTTTTGCGTTATATAGCATACAAAAAAATATAAAACCGAAGAAATAGTTGACTTTTTTTTTAAATATAGCGATTTTCGTGTGTTATACGAAGCAAAATATTGAAAACGGAAGAAAACAGAAATGTTTGGTATTTTCGAAAATTTCGCGGATTTTGTGTGCTTATAACATGCAAAATATTTCGAATTTTTAAAAATTCATGATTTTCATGTGCAATATCAAGTAAAATATTAAAAACATGAAGAGCTCAAAATTTTTTGAAAGTTTAGTGATTTCCGTGAGCTATATATTGAAATTTTTGAAAATATTGTAAAATCAAAGAAAATTGAAATTTGTTGAAATTTTGAAAATTTTGCAATTACCCTGTGGAAGCAAGCAAAATATGGAAAAAACAAAAAAGTTTGAGATATTTGAAAATTACGTAATTTTCATGTGGTGGTGTGCAAATTGTAGTAAATTTGAAGAAAACTAATAATTTTGGGATTTTTTAAATTTCGGGATTGTCATGTGCAATAGCATGCAAAATATTAAAAACCGAAAAAAACAATTTAAATTGAGTTTTTTTTAAAATTTCATGATTGTCTTTTGCTATAGTAAGCATTATATTGGAAAAAATGAAGAAAACAAATTTTTTGAGTTTTTTTTGAATATTTTGCGATATTCATAAAAAATACTGAAAATCGAATAAAACAACAAATATTTTATTCTGGGAAATTTCATGATTTTCTTTTGTTATAGCAAGCAAAATATTTGAAAACTGAAGGAAATAGAAATTTTGATATTTTAAAATTTTCACCATGTGTGCTATAGTGTGCAAAATGTTTAAAATTTGAAGCAGACATGTTTTAGGAATTTTTGTACATTTTGCGAGTTTCGTGTGCTATAACAAGCAAAAATATTGAAAAACCTAAGAACTTTTTTTGTTGAGATTTTAAAATTTTCATAATTTTCGTATGCTATAGCAAGAAAGATATTGAAAAGGTGAAGAAAAATGCTGAACTATTTGCAAATTAATCATTCATATATTTTACATATGAAGTTCATAAAATCATATAACAATATTTTTAGATTAATATGATTTTTCTTGACTTTGAACTTCGTACCCGTCCATTGGGCTGGAGGCCCTTGCTATTATGAAATAAAAGCGATACATGTAAATTTTTTTCTAATACTGACATGATAAGATGGACCGACTCCCATACTCCCTTGTAGATGCTAGTGAATGTTTGATCATCAAATTAAAAAAAATAAAGGGACACTGGGAAGATATATAACAAAGGACACGGCTATAAAACTCATTCTTATCTTCAGCAGATTAATCAAACCTGCTTTCTAGGTATATCACTCACCAAAACCAAAATCCTCCTTACCAACAAGGGAGACCACGGTGTGGTATCTAAAGGCTAAAAAATGCCAGAATGTTTCCTAAACACATAGATGAACTATATTAAGAAACACTGAACGTATAAAAAGAATGGAAGTATTGTACTACCAGTAATCAAACGAGACTTTGAAGGATAAAATTGCCTTAAATAATTTTTACTGAGATTTTCTTTTTCAAAGAGGGCCAAAAATTAGGCTTCATAATATGGATAATGGTAGAAGACCCAAATGGTCCACATCTAAATCAACTATCATGATATGTGAAATATCATATAATACAAAGTGATAAAATGATTGTCATATAATCCACATGAGTTAGGCATCAGAATTAATGTGCGTGTGGGTATATATTGTGTTATATAATCCACATGACTAAAAATGCGGGTATCAAAATTACAGGTGCGTGCGAGTGTAACAATACAATTTCTAATTTACCTTAAAATGCAGATGTTCCACGGATTTATAAACTGAGAGCAAGTAACTCAACATCCAAACCGTTCATCAGTGAACTATGCTATCGAGCATGTTGTAGGCCTATAATTGTCTGGCCAAAGAGCTTAACAACCAATATAAATTCTCTCTCGCCCAAAGGGGGGGGGGGAGGTTGAAGTTTGAACCCCAAACCTTTTGCTCGACGGTTATTAGCTTTGCCACTATGCAATTGGCACTAGCACCTCAGCCTTAAGTACAACAACATTCGCATTAATCAAATATATGAGGCCAGCTACATGGTTTCAAAATATTTGTAATTGGACCGATTTCGAGTCCCACCTTAGCTAGCGGTATTTGGAGGCTCTTTTAAACACTACCTAAACCTAATAATACATATAGTTCTGTGCTTAAATATATTTTTAGGATGGGTTTTTTTTATATCTCACCCCCAAAATTTCATTATTTCTAAATTTCTCTCCTAAAATACTATATTTCTAAATTTTACCTCTAAAATCCTTAAGTTGTTCAAAAATATTCCCCTAGTTAGTTTAAACAAGTATTTGAAGAGAATATTTTTCATCTTGAGTTAACAACAGTTATTAACTTAGTAAAAGACGAAAATGCCCCCCAATGATCATCTTCTTCTCCACTAATGTCATAAATTGGGGCTAGGGCTAGGGTTCTTCTTAGTTATCAAAAAAGGCATATACTCATTTCCTGCTCCATTATCAAAAAACATAAGATTTATTCTTAAATATTATCATTAACCCAACCATGAGGGTTTCACCTCTTCCATTACTCATTTTCTTCGTTGGAATTGTTATATTGCAATAATAAAAATCATAATCTCCCACTGCATTAACGTACTAGAAATGTTAAAGAAGAATTACTCTAATTTTTTGTTTAAAGAAAAGCCTTAATTTTGAAATTAAGAAGAACCCAAACCATAGCCTTCAATTTATGACATTAGTGAGGAAGATCATTGGGGGGATTTTCGTCTTTTACCAAGTTAATAACTGTTATTAACCCAAAATGAAAAATATTCTCTTCAAATGCTTGGTTAAATTAATTAGGGGGCATGTTTGAACAACTTAAAGATTTTAGGGATGAAATTTAGAAATATAGTTTTTTGGGGAAGATATTTAGAAATATTGAAATTTTGGGTGTGAGATATAAAAAAACCTTTTAGTATATATAACCGTACATTTAACTACACAACTATTTCAACATGGAACAGTTCAATTTAGGCTATCTGCTGTATATATAACGATACACATTATGTGTCCCAATTTGACAAGTTTGGGTCCAACCCCACAACAGGAATCGAACACCAACACTTTCACGACCTAAAACACGAAGTCTGGCAACACAATTTGTACTTACAATCGCAATAAGTTGCATAATCAATTCCACTAATTCACACCTCTTACTTCCATAAGATCTAAATAAACATGCAATTTATCCAGTTCAACCAAATGAGCCCTTTGGATCACTACAACACTATGCCAAGCTACGGAAATATCATACGTATAATAAACAGTCATAAAAAATTTTGCCTTTGAAATGATAACCATTTGCATTTCGCTAGTTTCGATAGCTTTTGAGAGGTCTGATGGATCTCAAGCCCAATCTTCGAAGCTCTTTTATTGAACTCAGACTGAATCGAAACCGACGACCTCGTCCCCTCAAACTCCGAATCAGAGCTAACAATCTGCGAGTTCGATTGAGAAGAAAGCGGCTTCTTCAATCTCTCCGTCACCATCAAGAACTCCTGCATCCGATCCCGATACGACAACGACTGCGCCGACCTCGAATGCATCTTGAATTACCTCAAAATCTTTCAGATCCCAAATTTCTCAATCAAATTCCTCAAATTGAAAGCGCGATATTGGATTTGAGGATGTAAACCCCAAATCAAAAGCCTAGGGTTTTAAGGATTTTGATAATTGGAGAAATTTAGAGGAAATGAGATCGATCGAAGGCAACGAGAGAGAGATTACGCGGTTTGATTTATTTATCGGGTCAGAGATTGTATCCGAATGAGCATGATCCGAACCCGACAAATTGTTAGATTTTCTCAACATCTGACCCGGATCCCACCCGCTTTAGCAAAAAAAAAAAACCCAAAAAAATTCTTGGAAAATGGGAATAGTATGCAACTGATTTTGTAAATAGATTTAATTTAAATATATTATTTTTAATCAACTTGCATAGTCTACCATCTTTCAAGTGATCCACAAAGTTACGGCTTATGAAAAACTATTAGAATCACATAAGTACAAAAAGAAGAGGGTAAATTACACTAAAACACTCTTAACCATCGTAGCTTGTTAGGAAAATACCTTGAAGTTTTTTGTTACAGTAAAATACCTTACACTATGGATTTTCAGGAATATTTTCCACTAAAATACCCTCAAAACTAGCCATTGAGGTATTTTACTGTAATAAATACTTTAAGTTATTTTGGTGAAAAGAACGCGATAGTTAGGGGTATTTTAGTGTAATTCACCCGAAATAAAATAAAAGGATGATTGGGGTGATTCTTTATTTTCTTAAATATTTGCTTAATCATCTAAACCTGTCACATTTTTCCCTTGGCAATATTCCAAATAATTAAAAATTGGCACTTAAAAATGTTGCTAATCACAATATGTTAAAAACATAGGATATTTGAGCACAACAGACAGAAAATAAGAAGGCAATAGTGCAACAAATGGTAAATAAAATAAATGGTATAATTTGCTTCTTTTTAAAAAAAAAATAATGTACGTCAACTATTCATGAACATCTTCAACAAAACTAATAGGAAAGCATTTTCCTGTGCACAAACTATACAAATTTCTCTCTCAAAGCGCACATTGTTATAAGTGAATACTATGATTTACAATTAATTGATCCACCGAGAGAAATATGAAAGGAAAGAAAAGAGTAAAACTATAAAAAGCTAAGTTGATGATTGATTTGGCGATGTTGGAGATGTTCTGAATACATGCTTTCTACAACGCTGAAAAATGCCGTCGTAAATGAGATCGAACTGAACTCCTGCTCTCTCTCTATTGATGATGAAAAAGATATGATCGGCTTCCATTATTTTGTAATACCTGCAACAATTAATGTTTTAGACATTGTTAATTGTCAATATTTTATTTTACAGAAAAATAAACACACACTTAAATTGAATTCAAACATGCTGTGTAATAGGATCAATTACATGACTGTATAATGCAAAATCATCATTAAACTGAGTTCAAGCATGCCGTGTAAATGGAGGAAGAATAAACGAACATCTAGCATAAGGCTTAGTCGGATCTCAATAAAAGAAATAGTTTTATTAATATATGGAGAAGTACACTAACCAGACGCCGGGTTTCATTGGATGACACTCAGAATCATCGACGACCAAACGGCTCGGATGCTCCACTGGTAATCGAGGATGTGTCATCGATATCGTGTTCAAAGCTCCATCATTATCTTCCCAATCTTCATCTCTATTTCCACAAAATACAAGAATTATATAATTTATATTCCAGTTGTATTACCAAATGTTAATTCCAATTGTATTACAGAATCCTCACCTGTATCCTTTATAAGGCAAAGCCAATTCTGAAGGAAAACGCCATCGACACATTTGAAGAACTCTAACAAGCAATAATGGATGAATCTTAACCAAACTCAAAGGCATAGTAACTCCGTTGATCTTTTTAGTCATTTTAGTTGCATAGCTAAAATAATAAGTATTTGGAAAAGTTTGAATCTTTGAGTTGATTCGAATGGAACCGGATATCATGAGATCGGGTAAGATCCAATCCCCGGTAGCAAATGGGCCAGAGTTGCCTAATAAAAGATCCACAAGGCCCGAAAGGCCCGTCTTCCTCCAGCCCATTTCGAAGTGATCGAAGCCGAAGTTGTAGTAGCTTTTAAGCCATGAGTTGTTGATCCAGTCGTAAAAGATGACTCCGAGTCTGCAGAGCTGGAGAAGGCATATAGATTTCATGGACATTCCGTCTTCAGGCCTGAAATTTGAACTCTTGATTAGATGATAGCATCTATCTATAAGAATTAGAATGATTTTACTAGAGAGTTCGGTGAATAGTTTTTTAGATAAACTGTGCAAAGTTACCCTTGATGGTTGTTTTCCACTAAATTATCTTTAAAATTTTAATTGCTACAACTCTATTAAACTTTGGTGTTAAGGGAGATTTATCGCTAAAATACCCTTAAAATAACACTTTAAGGGAGGTATTTACGACGACAATTTACTCTAGATTTTATGCATGGACCACAGGCGAAGCAGGCCCAACCATGTTTTGGCTGTCCAGATGAAACTGGAAAGTTGGATTTTATTTACTAAGCTCTCCGATGAATTATTTACCGGCGAGAATATAGGTGTGCATACCTCATTCCGTCGAGATAGGCTCTTGTTGTTCCATTGAGAGCTCCTGATAAGGATGTGAGGCTCAATACCCAATCCTCAGAAGTATTTTCATATCCTTTGAAAGCCTGCAATTTATTTTAAAAAGGTATTTTTCATTAAGTTTGGTCATAGAAATTGATATTGAGTTGCATTCCTTGTAGTTGAATTGTTCAACTTACAAGTAAATAAATGTAACATTCACTTGAAAATGTCTCAACTTGAATTACATTCTCATTTTAAAACTTGAATGCAGTATAGAGTCGATCTAAATAAACACATATGCAGTAAAAGCTGTATCAGCTGGCTGTCTTTTTTTAAAAATAAGCATTCTCCCAAAACACACATACTCCCGTGTATTGCACGGATCCAAGCCGGCCATTTTGATCTAGATGAAACCCTTATATGCAAAAAATCTAGGGATTTAAAGACCTCTAATATGTTTATCAAGCGACCGCAATTTTCCTATACCGATAAGCCGTTGATTTTTCTATCTGCTTGATGAACGTGTTTGAGATTTTTTAATTCCGAGACTTTCCTTACATAGGGGTTTTATGATGCGCAGATCAAGATGGCCGGTTTGGATCGGCGAAATACACATGGTATGTGTGTTTTTGGATGAGCTTCTTTTTGAAAAAAAAAGGACGCCAACTCATACCCCCCTCTCTCTATATATATAAGAATAATTAAAAAAGAGGCCCTATGAGGATTTTTCGTTAGGTGACACCAAAAATCTATATCCTCCACCGTTTTTTCGACGATCGGCATCCATCATCATCTTTATCATGTAAGATATGGATACATTTCATGTGATTTCACCACTTTTTCACCGTTGAATTGGCAACGTAAAAAATTCTATTGTCGTTAAACCGTTAATTTTGCACTTACTAAATCAACGGGGAGAAAATGATGGATTTACATGAAATTTAGTGTATCCACTTCTTACATGATAAAGATGATGGATGTCGATCGTAAAAAAATCGTGAAAGGTGTATTTTTCGACGCTATAGAAGAAAATTCCCTCATTTGGCACCTTTCCTCCATTATTCTCCCTCTGTATGTGTGTATAGGAGTGATCCATTGCAAACCGGTCCGCGGTTTTTTAGAAACAGGAACTCTCGATCTACAACATATTTTAACGATTCGATCCATTCAAGTTGATCACCCTATCCTCAAATATGTGTGTGTGAAAAATAAAAGGATTTAAAGATCTTCGGCCTATGATTCGAATGTCATTTATGTTGCATTATCGAAAGACGTTCATTTTTGCACTCATCGATGCATATGCTAAAGGCCTTTAAATCTCTTGACTTTTCATACACATATATTTGAGGATAAGGTGATCAATTTAAACGGATCAGATCGTTAAAATATATCGTAAATCGAGAACCATCAGCTAATCTATTACATGAACCAATATGACCATCAAATTGACGATCCGGTCTGGCTGCTTTGTTCCACACATGGAGTGATCTATGTGTGTGAACGTTTGATCGATATGATTCACCACAAGTGATGGATCAAGTATTTAAAAAATGGATGGTTGTTAAACACAATAAAAATGTCATATATTCGGGATCCTTGATCAAAGACATTGGTGTTAAAGTGATTAAAATTTTATACACATAGATCACTCCATATGTATAATAAGATGGCCGAAACGGATCGTCGATTTAACGATCGGATTGGGCTATGTAATAGACTAGCCGACGGTTTAATATTAGATGGCTAGCTTATATATATATCCTATGAGGTTCGGCCTCATTTCTTATTTTGAGGTCTACTTTTCAAACACACAATACGTCGTGTTTTTCACCGATCCTGCCGGCCATCATGATCTACACATGTTAGATATGTTATGTATCAAATTTTACAAGATTTGGAGATCTCTAACTAATCCATCAAAGGACTAAAAAATCGACCTTTTTAGGATGCATGAAATAGAGCATTTAATAAAATGATATTTAATTAAGTAAGAACAATTAAAAAAGGACTTGCTGCATTAAAAACTTGTAGTTAAGAAGTAGAATTCAAATCCATTTTGTTTATTTTTTGGGCAAACTAGAGTATAACTCATGCAACCTGTGCATGTCATGCTTCCTGGTTGATTAATTTCCTAATAAGTAACAAAAAATATAGAGTAATCAGCTTAAATAAATCACAAATTTGCTCATTAAGGCTAGTAAAAATATTTACTCCTAAATTTCTTCGACCCAAAAATTTACCTTATCAGCTAACATCTGCTGCAAAACTCGAACGACCTGAGCCCCAGCGGAGTGGCCGACGAAGTGGATCGGGTGGTGTTCATCCCATATCGGATAATGACCTGTTCTCGACCCAAACCCAAAATGTAAAAAGTAAGAATAAGTTTATCAATCAAATGACCAATAAAACGAAAAACAAAAAGAAGTTTCTATTGGTACCTTGCTCATAATTCTTCCCAAATTGTGAATGCCCAAAGATTTTACTATGTTCTTCTCCATAGTCAACCTGCCCTCCTTTTAGATAATAGAACAATTCTCGCGCTCTAAAAATAAAAAATAAAACAATAAAAACAACGATCAACTCAAAATTGAATTATGAAAAGTATAAACATTCCAAAAAAGCAATTAGATGGCTATAGCAAAAAGAAAAAGAAAAGAAAAAAACAAATTAACCCTCACTAATATCTTTTTCCATATGTGCAATGCACATAAATGTATGTCAGACATGGTACAAACGACTTTTAGTAAATGATCTTTTCAAGATTCAGATATTCGAACAGTTAGAAATAAAAAGGTTTAACTTATTATTTAATTTCAAATTTGTGAGAATCTTTCTTGCTATGTTTCTGACCCGCTCCTATTTTGTGGTTTTTTTGAGCACCGTTCCGTAAGTCCTATCCCATGCACACAACACACACATCATATGCGCCGAGAAAGCGCCCTCCTGGGATTCTTGGGGTTTGAAACCCCGTCTCCCAAAAGGGAAGTGCCCATACCAACTTAGCTATTGCTCATTTTGATCAGAAGTATCGATACCTATTCGATAAGAATATGAATCAACGAACAAGATCGCTTTACCTATCATGAATGCTAGTCAAAGATCCCAAATCAGGCACAAGAACATGCTCATCTTTCTTCTCTGCCCCGGCAAAATAAGACAAACCCCCCAGCCTCTGCAACCAAAATATCCATTTTCAACATACTTTTATTCCCAAATCAATTTGAAAAAAGAAAAAAAAAACATAAATAACATCACAAGAGAATGAGAGCGCACACACCCCTTGGCCAAATCCAAAGATGCCATGAACCAAAACAATCGGCGGCAATGACCCATCTAATACAACCTTCTCCTTTCTCTCATCAACAAAATTTGTTGCATATCTAGGCCTGAAGCAATCAATGAGAGCTTGTGAGAGGTCCCAAGCGACCGCGGTGCTAAATATATAAAACCCATATAAAAGATGCACCAAAGAGCTCACAAAGAGCTCAAATAGGATTAAAACACTCAGCCTCATGCTAGAGATTTGTAGAGAAAGAGGAAGGAGATACTTATGAATTTCTTTGGAAACAAAGGAGTTTTAAGTTTTTGCCTTTTTTTTTCGGAGAGAGGTTGAAGAAGAGAAGGGGAGAATTTGGTGTGTGTATATAGAAAGTCTAGAGGCTTGTAGAATGGTGAAAAGTTTGGAAAATAGGAAATAGGCCACCTAAACATGTGTTTCATTCAAAACAAAAAAAAATTCAAATTCTTTGGGTGCCAAATGAGAATGAAAGATTGGATATCAAGTACAGGTGGACCATTGGTTGAGTTTTAAGGCTTAGATGATGCCATCTGGTTTTGTATTCCCCACTCTTTTTCTATGGCATTACACACATTGTTTTATTTGTTGTTATTTGTGTGGCATTGACTAGGACCAAAGGTGCATATAATTTTGAAGAGCTCTATGTCAAATTAAAAATAAAAGTAGATAAAAAAAATTTCAGCTACACGCATTTAGGGCCGGTTTGGAAATGGAGTTAGATTTTGTAAGTTGTGGTTTTATAAAGTTAGCAAAAGTTAACTCCAAAATGCTAGTTTTGGCTTGTTTGGCATCCATTTTGGAGTTGAGATAGCTGCAATTTTTCAGCCTCAAAATGAAGTTATCTCAACTCCAATCTTATCAAAGTTTACTAAACTTCATTTTTGGAGTTTGAGACTTGCAAACCATAGTTTGCAGGCATGCTACTTCCACTTCAAAAATAAACCATGGCTATCCTAACTTCGTATCCTAACAAGGCCTAAGATCGCAATCATTATGTGAAGATTTCCATTTTTACGCGGCTAGACTAAGACTTTCCTTGTGTGATGAGTCTTGAATAGTGTTTTCTTCTCAAAGCAATGGATACAAAAATTATACAATGGTTTCTTACCTTTTTTAACAGATGAACAACATGCACTTTATTTGCTGCACTGAAATATTGTTCATATTGACTTGGGGTCTCTGCAAGGCTGAAAAGGTCAATCAATGATCAAATGAACCATGTAAAGGTGTATGGTTGATGAATCCTCCGCCTTCGGTACAAGAGTGCCGGTACTATAGAATTCTCATTTCCTTATTCGTCCATTATCTTTCATAAAATGTTGTTGACCTAGCTAGTCAGGTAATCGTAACATGACCAATAATATCTCAATTTTACATTGGTACTTCTTTAAAAGTTTTAGTTTCCTTTTTTCCTTTTACTGGGTTTTCTTATTTGGTTCATGCAGCTTTATCTCAAAAGATTGTTTGTGTTTAAAAAGAGAAGAATTTGAAGAGAAGTTTGTGAAAAATTAGTTTAAGGACTCTACCAAGTTAAAATGAGGATATATTATCACGTAATGTTGATTTGGACTTCGAAGAATTTACCAAGAAAGCCTCCTTGGTTTGGTCAATTATTCCATATATACTTTGGACAAAATGGGGAGGCAAAGTGGATGTTTCCTATGAGCTCTGCTTAGGACTCCGCTCATTTTTGAGCAAGATAGAGAGAATTGTTTGTCTCATTTATTTACTTGTCTTAATTTTAGTTATCATCAATTGACACCAAACAAGAAGTTAAATGAGAGGTTTGGTTCCATGGATGGTTTCTAGTTATTAGGAACTCTTAAAGGGACAAAATATTATCCCAAGTTAATTGCAGGTATTATCTAAGACAGTCCTAGGAGATATCAAGCAAGAACTTGGTCAAAAAAATTTTTCCTTCATGTTTCTTTCACTTGTCATGAATTTGAAGCTACACTTGGTTTGACACAATATTTTAATATTGTTAAATATGCTTTAAATGTGCGCTGAATGAAATCTTTATGGCTCTATTACTGTCCTGAAGTATTCATTGCTATGCCAAATTTCAAAGTCGTAGGGAGATGGAAAAATTTATGGCATAATGAATTTGGTAAGTAAGAAGTAACAAGTACCAAGTTATTTGAATGGTGCGTCACTATTTGAACTCTTGTTAATCTTCGTATTTTGTTATATGAAATAAGAGTTTTATCTCATGAAATGCATCTAACAGTCGATAAAGCAAAAAAAATACCGGGTCTTCATGTATTATCCGAAGTGGGCCCACTTAGCCTGGGATGGCTGACATGGCATGAGCCCCACCAAGCTCATCTAAGGCACTGACACATTTTGTGGAGAAGAGCTGTTTGAAAGCAGCTACACCACACCATTTACTGATCAAAAACAGGTCACAGTTGTGCCCACCCTTGGTCTTTTCTTTTGTGGGATCATTGAATTCCTTTTTTTAGTAAAAGGAAAGCTCGAAAGGCCCGTGTTTCATTAAGGATATTTTAACGAAACAACAGAAAAACAATAATAAAAGTACAAGGATAAACCGAAATACATACCGGGAAACAATCCCGTACAAGCCCAAGCCAAAATTGAGGAACAAACCCAATATCAGAAATACAACCAACAACAAACCAAGTAACAGGGCCAGGACATGCAAAGCTTAAGAAGATGAGTTATATGCCAAAATCATGTCCGGGCTCAACATCGTTGCCTACATCTCTGGAGTCTGCCTCTGTCCTTCCTTCCCCTGCTCCATAGCTCCTCTCATCATCTGCCCATTCTCTGTGTGCTCTCGTACGGTTGGCGGCGGCGTGCGTCCTCGAGCCCCCACTCCATCCTGCACGTCGGCCCCTCCCATAACCACTCTGGCTCTCTTGTGGCTCCCATCTGTCACAACCCCTGCCCATAATAATATGATTGTATCGGTGATATATATCAAGGCAGCCATTGATTTAGATTTTGCATTGAATATCCTATTATTACGTCCCGTCCAAATTATCCAACATATAGTGCTAACTATGATGTCCTAATCCGGAAGATCCTCTCTTCCGAAGTTTCCGAGCCTCCAAGGCCCCTATAAGTCCTGAATGGATGAAGGCATCACCCTTTCAAAAGACCGGATTATAAATTTGGCCCATAACTGTGAGGACACCTCACAACTGAGAAGTTGGTGGTCGACCGTTTCAACATACTTACTACATAGTCCACATTCCATTGGCCCTATCCATTTACGCCGAAGTAAGTTGTCTTTTGTGAGAATCGAGTTCCTAATTGTGAACCGGTTAAAAATCTTAATTTTTAGATGAATTTGCACTTTCCAGAGTGGAGGCAAGCATTTATCTTCCAATCCTCCATAATGTAAGATCCCATACATAAATCCGACCGTGAATTTTTGTGTTGAGGACCATCTCCATAACGAGGCATCTTGGTTTCCTCCATTGGCTTCCAGTTCTGTAGGTAGTTAATCAACATTTTCCTCTCTTGGAGCTCTTGTCATGATAGCCTTCTGTTGTATGCAGGCCACCATTTCTCCCTTTCCATTGACCATCCACTGATGCATCACTGTTTTTACCAGAAGGAACAGAGAGGAATTCTTCTTGCAAGGAGATATTCCCGCAGCAATAATCGTGCCAGAAATTAATAAAGCGTCCGTTGCCTAGCGTAAAGGAGATCGCTCTGAAAAACATATCTTTAACTACAATAATCCCCTTCCAAAATCCAAAGGACGTGTATAAATTCTTGTTAGTTGAGTTTATGGCTCCCGTTCGATTTGTGTAGGGCAGCATTTAATTCTTGAACTAACAAAATGCAGGTGGTGGCTGCACTTTTTATTGAGGTCCACCTTCTAGAAATTTCTCTACAATGTTAGGCATTTTTATTAATTAAATAAATGTTTGTTGATAGCCCAACTAATTAGTTCGGGCATTAAAGACTCTACCATAAGGGAGGGTATATATCAACCATCAAGAAATAATTTAGAGGAAGTTATTTAATCATAGAATTTTAAGCCTACACGGGAAAAGGTATTTATAATGCACACGATGGGATATAAATTAAGTAAAGTGATTTAAGCATACGATTTATATTATGAAAAACACAATCATCTTTTTATCTTTTTTCAGATGGTTCCAACCACAAAACTATTTTAACCATTAATAGAAATAAGCCATCTTTATCCGATGATGGCAGAAACAATACAAGTCTTTCTACATGACCGATTCTAGTAACAGCTTCGAAAACACGACTTCTTCGAAAAACTATTGTGTGTCTTGTGATTGACTTCATCCATATTTGCTTGGAACAAGCATGGTTAGAATTTGTTGTTTGTTAGCTGCATGACCCATCACTCGTACGGTGATTTCATTGTAATGGTATCTATAAATAAAGTAAAAAATCAATTCAGCTCATAAGCCTAGAAGTCTAAACACTCTTTGCTATTGAAAGAAAATAACACGACACTCCTTGCAAGAAGAATCATTTACAAGCCCTAGAACCTGCCACAAATGACAATCTTTTTTTTGGTTTAATGAAATTTTTATACAAACCCCTAGGGAAGTCCCCAAGGCAAAAAAATGTCCTTGTGCCCATAATCACATAATTCGCGAATTATTCGCCGAATTCGTGAATAATTCCCGAATTTTTGATCGAACGAATTAATCGCCGAATTAATCGTCATTGCCGAACTGGCCGAATAATTCGCGAATTATTCGCAAATAATTCGCGAATTATTCCCGAATTATGTGAAAAAACAACGAATAATTCAAAAACCAGCAAATAATTCACAAAATCAAAACCTAGCGTCTCATATATTAATTTATTGCTCGAAATCCTTCCCGAACATTTCCCGAACACTTACCGAATCTTTCCCGAATACCTGCCGATTTTTTCCGAATAGTTCTCCGAATCCGAATTTTCGACCTCGCCGAATTATTCCCGAATGACGAATTTGTGACTATGCTTGTGACAAGAGCAAGGAATGTGAGAAGCATCTTTAGGTCACTGTCACGGGGAGTGATGAACTTGATCATGATTAGATACTGATGGAGCTGGAAATCTTCCTCACATGTTGTTCTCCGTTGATCTTGCTGTAAACGTTCTTGGACGGTTGAGATTGAGAGTGGAAATTGGACGTGTGGATCTCAATGGGTTATGGTTGACGCCGAGCTACCTGTAAGGAAAGCTGCAGGGTGGGTGACCACCATAAGACCCTCCGACGATTAAGTAAGTGCCGGGATATAAAGGCAGGGTAGCGGCGTATTGGAATCGATTTTGACTTACCCGAATCGTTTGGAAGAGGAGGTTTATATAGCGGTCGCGTGGGGGTGATCTGGCACGAAATTCCTGTTGTCCGTTACGTCCTTACAGCACATTCGCGTTGATGGCGGGACACCCCCATTAATAACGAGATACACTCATTAATAGAGAAACGTGTCAGCGTGGGATGCAGGGCATGGAGCGGCGGAAATCTCGTTCTGACGAGATACGTGGAGCCGTTACGGGGACGCTTGGGCTCCGTGCTCCTGGATGGACAGGGTGGCCGAGGAGTGTCAGCTCGGAGTCGAGCAAGGAGGCCGAGGATGCTCAGCTTTGTATTTGCTCGGAGTCAAGCGAGAAGGCCGAGGATACCCGGCCACCTAAGTGCATATGGGGGGTATTCCCGGGAGGCTTTTCCGACCGGTCGGGTATCACCCCGTTATGGGTCCCGAGGAAGATTCATAATGTATCATACCGACTCCCCGTCATAGCCCCAGGGGTCCAGAGGGTATGCACAGACAACACGTCATCTCCCACGTGTCACAATCTGGGATATTCCCGTTCATGAGCCTCATCAGATACGGATCATAAATAGACGGCCACTTCAAAAACGCTCGCATAAGGATCGTTTCGGGTTAGAGTTTTCCATGAGCACGCGGTAATGTTTTGACAACTTTGCCGTGATATAATGCTTAGCGTATCAGGTATTAGTCTATTAAATCTCATCATAAAATTGAAGATACTAGTTATGTCTACAAACATCTATTAATTATTTAAGTCATTAAATTTGTCTTGAATGTCCCAAATCTGCAGGGTAACTAGGTTACACAATTGGATTTGGATATCAAGTTTTTGGGTTAGCAAGAGATGTCATTGGGTCTGGATGAATATGTTGAATTTGATTTAAATTTGGATCAGTTGGAATTTAAATCTATCTCTTTAGTTTATGCTTAAATCTAATTTTTAATTTAAATATGAATTTATCTCCAAGCATATATTTATCCCATAAATACAAGGCTTTTTTTAGGGTTATTTTGATGGGTCCATGATTCTTTAATAATCCAGGATTTATTAGCGTGGAAGAGACGGCCAAGCGTGGTCGCGGATAGACAGAAGGTCTTATAAGAGAGGGTATTTCTTTGTAAAGAAGGTGAGTAATCGGTGTAACCTTTTGTAATTTTTCTCACGGTGGAAGTTCTCCTTATGGTTTGCAGGATTAGGTGCTACTTGCGCCGCACCTGAGTAAATCTTGTGTGTTTTTGTTGGTGTGTTTTTTCGCATAATTGGCATCCGTCGGATAGTTCTCACTAGTATGAATACGGCTTGTCCCTACGGTTCCAACCGTAGGTACAAAATTTTGAACCATAGAGGCAAAATCCATAGAAGTAGATAAATGCCCCTACGGTTAAAAATTTGCCCATACGGTTTAACCTGTAAGGGGCACTACCCTTATGGTTGACAACGTAGGGGCAATTATTTTTTTTATTTTTTTAAAAAAAAATAATAATATTTTGTCTCTACGGTGGAAACCGTAAGGGCATAACATTAGCATTTTTCTGATACTTTACCTTACAGTGGAACCCGTAGAGGCTAAGTTTACTCCTACGGTGGAAACCGTAGATACAAACTTCAATTTTTTTGGAAAAAAATACCGCCCACTATTTTTTGTCCACCTTTTACATAATAATATATATCAATAACATCCCGCGCATAATATATAACGAAATACAGAATGTAAAAACACAAAATAAACAAATACAATACAAAATCACTCTAAAATCATGATCATAATTATCATATACAACAACCGATATCTAAAATATACAATATTTCATAAATATAATACAGACATCCTACAAAAATCTCAAAAATATTATAAAAAAAAACCATTGCTGGCTCAATCCAGGTACTCCATCTCCAAGTATCTGACATATTCGATAAGGTCGGTCCGCGTTGTAGCCCATGCGCCTCAAATGCTCCAGAATTGATGCTGGAGAACTACTTGGACCTGAAGCAGCTGGAGCAGAAGCAGCTGGAGCTGGAGCAGAAGAACATGAAGGAGTGGTCTGCGAAGCCCCAGCCGAAGGAGCGGTCTGTGGAGCCGTCGACGGTATACTGGAAATCGGATCAGGACGAATGGAAGAATGAAGATGTAAAGTTTTAAAGTTTGTGTGATAAAAGAATAAGGTATAATATACTAGATTTAGTTTATATGTCTTATTGTGAAATTCTTAAGTTTAGAAATCAAGTCTTGCGAATTGAAATGATGAGTATTCAAACGTACCATTTAAATTTAAACTATCAAAATAAAATTTTATTGGAATTAAAACAAATATTAACATTTAGACGGTATCTCAACCGTCTAGCACTTGTAACCTTGAATATTATCAAATGCCAGATAATGAAATAATCAATTTAGCATATATTGAAAAGATTTAGTTTGCCAAATGTTGGCAATAGGATGGGAGAAGAGTGTGCACATTGCATGATAGTAGGATAAGAGGTTACTATGTCTATGTAAATTTTGCAGTTTTAATATTTTGGTGGGGAATGATTTGGATGTCAATAGTAAATTTGAAGAAAACTTTTGAGAATATGTATTATGAGGGGCATAGTATAGTCCTAGTCCTTAACGATCATTTGCATGAAACATAAGTTCTAAAAGACACAAATTCTGCTAAGTTTTTGTTAGGTTCTTTATACCATATTTTCTTTTATTTTCTTCTCTATTTTTCTTTTCATGTTTAAATAAATTTCTATAGAGTTTCAAATTTCACCAAAAGATATGAATTGAATTGACATTGCGGATTGAGTATTGAAGTTTTAGCTGCTCGGATTTGTTATGGCGTGGAACGTCCGTATCATACAAACGTCCCTCTTCAGATGTGTAGTCATCATTTGATTTAAGCTTCTTCATCACCAACTAGATTGCATGCAGCTATGAATATGTTGGTTGATAAATTGCTATCCAAGCTTGTCTACAAGTTTATAATACCTTAATTCTATGCCCTTCACATAAATCGTAAAAGTGAAGACTCTAACCTAAAGTAATATCTAAACATATGAAGAAGATAAGAAGAAAGTAAAAGGGGAGGTTGGTCAAAAAGCAAACAAACTACCAAACCTCAAATTTTGCTTGACACCTATAACTGGTACAAGCTAGCAGCCTTCATTCTACTATATAAAATAAAGGATAAATTGCAGAAACCCCCTTTTACTTTGTTCGTATAGTATGGTAAATTATAAGTGCTAAGAGGTTCATATTTATCATAATAATGATAAAGCTTCTGGCAACTAAGGACCATTAAAAGCTGTTATCCAATTAAAGAATGGTGTGTTTTAAAGGAGGTAAAGATACACATTTGAAGGACATATATGCAAAACAGTTATGGGTATGGAGTTGGGAATGGTGTGTTTTAAAGGAGGTAAAGATACACATTTGAAGGACATATATGCAAAACAGTTATGGGTATGGAGTTGGGGAAACCAAAGTAGGTCTTTAAGTGGAGTTGGTGCTGCGAAAACTCTATTTTGCAGGGCCCTAAATCCAAAATAAAAAAAAAAAAAACTTTGATGGTTGTTTAGGTTTGGAGTTATCTAAACTTAAAATTGGTTGTTTTCTTCACACTTGGAGTTTAGAAAACTAAGATTGGATCGAAGTTTTCTATACTCTTGTTATCTCCACTTTAAAATTTACATAACCGGAATTTTTTAAACTGCAAAATAAGAAGCAAACCGGACATAATTAGAAATTTGAAGTTAAATTTAGATAACTTTATGAAATTCTAGTTATTCTAACTTAACTCCATACACAAACAGGCCCTTAATTAAATTCACACCACTAATATGGTTATCAATAGACATTTTCTTGTTTTTGCTATTGAAGAACATTATTAAGATTCATGCCAAATGTTAAATATGATTTTCTCATGACACAGTTCCGCAAGTCATATGTTTCCTAATATGAAAAGTTTAGTTATATTAGGGCTACTTCAATAAATTCTCAAAATCCATATATAACAATCATTATATGCATTTCATTGTCCAAACATTCAACTTTTTCCCCAGATCATGCATCCAAGCATCCCACATTGCATCAAATCACATGATCATATATGTTTTTTCTGCAGAAATGCGCTGTGGTTTTTCTGAACCGTTGGAGTAAGTCATTTTTATACTAGTGTATTTTTCAATTTACTCTAAAACAAATATCTTGAATTTTCGCTGCGCATAGATACGCAATCTTTGCAACAAAAACTAACATCATCAAACTCGATTCAATTACCATCTTTATCCGTCAAATATCCGTCAAACGATATTTGACGTGCTTCTATCAAGATGAGCTGAACGCTGAAGGTTCATAAAACATAGTTACATTATAATGTTTACGTACCAAAACATTATAGAATCTAACTTCATTCACAAATTTCTTCTAGCAAACAGGCTATATAAAACATTATACAGGCTATAAAACATTGTTTTTTATTGCTTGAAAGATTTTCTTTCTCTTTTTTTCTCTATGACGTTTTTTTCCCTTCCAGAATCCCAAATGTGATCGCTCACGTCACAATCCTAAGTCCCATCCTAATTAAATAATAGGAAAAGAAAAAGAAATTTTGTTGCTTGTAAGCCAATTAAGATTTCCGACATTCAAATTGTTTAAGCCAAACACATTCATAAAATAAAGTCAACACAATGTAAATTAATGAAGTTACCTCTTTGACCAAAAAAAATTAAAGAAAATTATAAAGTCAAAATTTCAGTGCTCCAAAAGAAGAAAGAGGGGGTCAAAGTATAGAATCCAACAACCAACAAACCTCAAAAAATTTAAGTCAGCCGCCAACTAAGGAATGATTTAAGCAAGTATTTCACAAGCCCTATGTGCATAAATTTCTATCTAAAACGATAGTTGAATGTAATAGATTAAGAGAGATTGCTGGACCTTGGGCATGCATACCAAAGCTTACCGGGATGGAGAGCCGACATCGAGGTGCCAAACCTTCCCGTCGATGTGAATTCTTGGGGAAGATCAGCCTGTTATCCCTTGAGTAACTTTTATCTGTTGAGCGACGGCCCTTCCAGTCGGCACCGTCGGATCACTAAGACCGACTTTCGTCCATGCTCGACGGGTGGGTCTTGCAGTCAAGCATTGATTCATTAGGTTGTTTTACTTCCATGGAGCACAAAGTAGGCCTCTGCCGCTTCGGTGTGCCGTGTAGGCTTATTAATTCCATAAGCCGATGTCTATGTCTGTCAGCTGCAATTGATGCAGTCCTAACCGATCGAATCCAACAATACTTCGAGTTGTCAATACATACACAATTTTCATACTAGCATGCATGTGCCAAACCATGCATCGAAAGGGAGTCGTTGCTATAATAAAAAATAACATCTTGTTGCATGCAACATTTGTTACATGCAACATTTATTGCAAGAAAGTAACTCAACTATTGAAAATTTTAAACAAATTCTAAGAAAAAGGTGTTACCTGAGATTAACTGATAAATCCAGCAAGAAACCTTTATCCATCCATCAACTGATATACAATCAAGGTGAAAACAAACTCAAAATAAAGCATTCTTCTCCTCTAAAAAATAAGGCTAAATTACACTAAATTATTACCGGCGTTCTTTCGCTAAACTACCCTAAAAGTAAGTTCCCTTAGAGTGCTAGGCTTAAAGATATTTTAGTGAGAAAACTCCTTCAAAGCCAAAGTTTAAGGAGGCTTACCATAATAAAAAAGATTAGTGAGAAAAGACTATTCTTAAGGGTATTCCATTGTTGTTATCCAAGAAACAATATTCCATATGCTTCCTCCTCTTCCTTCTTCCTTGCAAACAGAAATTCATGTAACTCGGCAGGGAAATATATCGACCAGCAAAGAGTTTTCCCCCCTCCTCTTCCTTTTCTTCTTCATTTTCAATGAAATAAACGAATAAAAGCTGTAAAATCCTAGAAATTAAGAACAAGTTGCATAACATAATAAAAAAATCTCTTCGAAAATACTCTACTGTAGTACCATGACAAGCGCTCTAAGACCAAAGATCCTTGAACGAGGTATACAGCACCCTCTTTTTGCAATCTTGTTTAATATTCGAAGTCTCAAACAAATTTCATTGGTCATGCTCCGATTTTCTTGGCCTTCCCTTTTTTGCACAGAAATATTCTTATGATAGTAGAATATACCTTTTAAATTCAAACCAAATTTTTAGACAGAAGAAACTGACCTGAAAACAGCTAAAACAAACTGCTGAAAGGATCATAACAATAAGAGCACTTTCGTATAACTCACCTAGGGCAACGGTGCAAAGATCTTCAAATGAGGAGAAAAACACCTTCTATCACAAATTTTTAGAGTCCCGACGCCACTAAATCTCGCTCATACTCGGAGCCACGACAAAAATGCTGTGACTTCAGATTTGCTAATACAAATAGATTTTGGCACGAATTTTGCAAGTGCAACAAAGAAATATTGAAATACTTGATAGCATTTGTTAAAAAAATTTATATTAATTTTCAAAGAATAACGCATCTCAAGATATGAAAATATAACATCCTTCACAATCATTACACACCAACTGTAAACAAAGAAAGAATGAAGGAAGGAGAGAAAAATGAAAAAGAAAGAGAAAAAGAAAACCATGAGTATCATCTTATGGAATAAAGAAATATTGTACGGTTGTATAAATCCAGCACCAACAATTTTTCATGAAAGAATTAGAATTTAATCCCCTTTGGAATAAAGAAATATTGTACGGTTGTATAAATCTATGTTTTGTCAAATCACGGCATTACTCCGTCAGGCAATCAATACGACAATAACAGGAAAAAAACGACAAAATTTAGAAGATAATATGTATTTAAGGAAGACCACACTTGCTTATATATAAAAATGCTACAAATATCTGAAAGTGATATAGAAGTGAAAACTTATTCACTAACATGAATATATGTTCAATAATTTGTAGCAAATGCATAAATAATTGTAGAATTAATATTAATCCGAATACAAGATATACATACATTTCCTCTACACGGAAAATTCTATGGTGTGCCAGCCGTATATGTCCGGTCATGAGAGAGAAAAAATAAAAACACAGACCCCAACAAGTAACCGAAAAGTGCCCGAAATGTTCCATCTTTTTCTCTCTTCTACCCGGATGTAATACACCCGGCATACAGAATAATTTCTCCCATCCACAGTCCTCCAATTTGAGTACTTCAAACACAAATTCCGCTTTACCTAATTTAATGTCAAAAGGAGTGTGTGTAATGCTTGCTTGCAATTTTGCAGCACAATTTTGTACTCTTGTGGAAAATTATGGAAAAGCCTCTCATTTACACACACACATATAGAGAGAGAGAGAGTAATGAAAAACAGAGGTCATAGAAGGCTTTTTCGTTAGGTGGCGTCAAAAATCTATATCCTCCATGATTTTTTTCGACGATCGGCACACATCATCATCATCTAAGATGTGGATATTCCAAATTTCATGTGATTCCACCACTTTTTCACTGTTGAATTAGAATGTAAAAAGTATATTGTCCGTAAACCGTTAATTTTGCACCCACTAAATCAACGGTGAAAAGTGGTGAAATCACATGAAATTTGCTGCATCCACGTCTTAGATGATATAGATGATGATGATGGATGCCGATCGTTGAAAAAAATTCATGGAGGATGTATTCTTTCGATGTCGTGGGAGGAAATCCCCTCCTATGGTATCTTTCCCTTATTATATATATATATATATATATATATATATATATATATTGTTGGTTGGCTATAGTGCCCTTAAGTCAATTATTATAATCGCAGGCACGCGATTGAGATGATTGAGGGAGGATCGATATGGGTAGAACGATCTTACTCAAAATAATAGTATGCTATCTGGTTTGTATTTATCATCATGTACTTGCATTAAGTGGTATTACATATCACTGTTACATGTTGATAGAGCCTATAGGATTCTTGCTCGACTACCAGCATTATGATGGTGATCATATACATGGGAGCTGGATGGTCTATAAGCACATCCTTAAATGTCCCTAACCGAGAGAGTATCGAGACTGGGCATCGATACTCCGGAATAGACCGGTGTATACTTATCGAGACCCTGACGAGCGGTGGCGGCCGATCTCACAAGCCATTGATGTCAGTTAGTCACCTAAGATGGTATACGGGTAGTCATTGAGTTATGAGTACACTGAACGGACTCGCCGGGAACATGCTAGTTGGTATTATACATATTGTCAAATAGCAGTTCCCATGTGACATGAGTAGAGGTTAGTCTGTCGGCCTGAGATCGTCATTTATCTCGTGTGAATTCCTACTGTGCTTTGATTACTATCCTACCACGGCTCAAAGGAGTCATGCAAACAGGTTTTAGTGGGGCACAGTCCCGAGCCACATGAAGGCTGTAAGCTGATCGTCGGGGATTTATCTCTCCAGGTATTGGGGGTTAATGTCGCGTTGTGCACGGATGGTCATCACCAGAAATCCTTGGCTAAGCTGGACGAGAATTACTGATTTGAATCAGTAGTTTCTCAGTTGGTGATGGGCTTCATACTAACACGAAATATCGCGTTATCAGGGGTCTGACTTTATCTACCCCTAGAACCGATATACGATACTCTTAGACGAATAGCCCGGATTGCATGGAGATTGTCACGGATAGGCTCGATAGGGGTTCAGATGAGTTTGCTCGTCGGTCTTCCTTTCGCTTAATATCTGGATAGCCGTTACGTACAGCTAATACCGCTGACACGCTTATGGTTAAAACCACTGCCAGCGTATTGACGAGTCTTTAGAGTCCCAGATAGAGAGTTTCCCTAGTTTTGGCGAAACAATATAGTAGTCGTATTGGATACGTACAGGGTTCCGATCGATTAATTGTATTATGTACCCGAACTTTCGATCGGACAGTTGATAATACTAGCCGGCTCAGATTTGAGCCGGATTATTAAATCAGATATTGATTTAATAATTTACGTATATGTATTTCGATATGTATATTCTAGTATTATGTTCTTTGTGTCATTCTATTTCTTTAGGTATTCGTATTTCGGTACGAATACAGGTATGTATATACAATAGAATATAATCCGTATTTATACGGAAGACATTCTGAAAGGTGGACAACTCATTTTAGATTATCCATTTATTATTAAATGGTAAATGAGGTGTAAAGTAAGAGAGAGGGGAGTATGGTGAGAACCATACTTCTATAGCTGCACACATGAATTAAAAATTCATCTGTGCAAACTATTAAAGCATGGGTTGCATTTTATATTGGAAAAATGAGTTTGTTAAAACCATTCTTCATGTTATTTTCTCATATGAGAAAACTCGATCACTTGATGAAAAGAGAATGGATGGTTCATTTTGGAGCATGGCATTCTCATTCTCACCATTAGCTTCACCCTCCTCTTGAGTTTCTTAAGTTCCTCTACCTTCATGTTTAACATCCTCTCTACAATCTCATGTGTTGAGAATCAAGAGAGGAGGTGGGATAGATAAACACTTAAAACACTCCACTGCATCCTAGGCATTCTAAACTAGCGATCTAGAGTCCTTAGTTGCTTCACTTGATTTTGATGTGGAGCTAAAGCCATGAGCTACATTTCCCGGGCGGATAATCTTCGACAGAGGAAGACCAGTGATTAAGCTTGATCCAAAGGACCAAAAGGAGCTAAGGAAGAGACTAAAAGACCGAAGGACACTGTTCCCCTCCGAAAGACGGCCGAGACGTTAGGACGTCTAGCCTGAGATTCGGGGCAGATGCTATATGGTTTCATCCGTCTACCTTTCCGAAGATGCCAAGTTGATTTATGGCACCGTGTATCGGAGGTTTAGACGGATGCGGCCGATGTAGCAGACTTCGTCAGATTCCCCCTCGCTTGAGGGGTTTTTGATTGTGGGGACTGTAACAACTCCAATTTTGTATACCAAAAATTTGCTTTAAAAATAGTGTACAATTGGAGTATTGTTGTTGCTGGAAACAACTTAAATATTTAATTCCTTACAATAATTACAAGAAAGAGCTTGTAGCTCATTGGTAATACCTTGCATTGCTGAACCAAGCCACCAGAGTTCGAATCACATACCCCACATTATTTTTAATATGGATTTTTTTAAAACCTTTAGAATACCAAGAGTTTACACGTGCATATCTCACAAAAACCCCACTACACCCAAAGATGTAACACTTGCAGAGGGTAGATGAACCGTCGGGGGAGATCCAGGTCACCGGAATCGGTCGGGAATCGGCCAACTCGGCCTTGACTCGGCCGACTCAGTGACCCGACCGAGTCACGGCCGAGTCACCCCAGATTCGGCCGATTCCGGCGAGGATCACAACATGAAAGTTGTGTCTTTTGGTATTCCCTACGCACCTGCAAAGTTTCAGCCTCATACCACTTCCAGAGCTCTTTAAAACCCCCAATTACTCCACTTTTAATATATTTTTATTACATTTTATCACATTTTTATTTTTTAACTTTTCATCTACCCTAACCCTAGCCTAACCCTATAAATACCAACCCTACACACTACCCTCTCACCCCCCCAAAATCTTGAGCCACTCTCTCAAAAGTTTCCACAAGAAGTGTGCTTCGAAATCGAGTTCCCGGCGAACCTCTGACGGAATTCCGACGACGCGTTTTGGAGCAACCGGCGACGTAATCACCCCTCGGCCTTCCTCCCTAGTTCTCTTTACTCTTTAGAAGAGTTTAAACCTGTAAATCCCACCTCTTCTACCTTCCTTTTCTTTAATGTAAAAATACGAATTTCTGGAACCCGACGGAAATCGGACAAACCGATTTCCGATTCGATTTTTCTTTAAAATTCCACTTGTCACCTAATACATATTATCTACCCATATGCATGTTGACTATTAATCACCCTTAAACCAATTTAATCACACTTTTCCACATGAAATGATAAGTTCTTTATAAAACCGTATTTCTTTCATTAAAATACCATGAAGTTCATTTTTCTTAATGTAATCAAGTACCTCACTCCTAAACATGTTTATTGTGATAACTAAACTTGTTTCAATCAATTTGAATGAAATTTCACACATGAAATGATAACGTTTACGAATACCGTATTCTTGCACTTTAATACCTTTAGATTTAACATAGCTTATTTCACCTTTAAACTTCACCAAAACCTAATATAAGTCACGGGGTAATGACCTACCCTTACACACATTCAATATAACCCTAAATGATAAATATCAAAAATACAGAATACGAAATTACAGGACTTTTCACTAAAATACCATAACCTTTATAACCTTTAGTTAAATCTTTAAATTGTAAACTTTTCTAAATAAAATCTTATATAAAATGAAAGCACGATTGGTCATGGACATCGATCGTTTATCTAAACTGTCTTGTGGTGTCTAGACAAGTGTGTCGAAGGCAAGTGGTTACTTAATTAGGGCCACTACTTGTAGTGGAGAGCCTCCCACTTACCTGGTACTTACCTGGCCGCAATTGACGGTGAAGAGGCGATTTGAGGCTTCTAATGACTCATCGTTTAGACCCTAGAAATAGGCTAGTTGGCTTAGGAAATCCTAATAACTAAAATACGGAAACTATACTCTTTTGCAAATAAACACCCTATATTTATAAAACCGTTTTCCTAAATGAAAAGTATTTATAAAACCTAAGCAAAGTGCCGCTACAACCCATCTTTGGGGACCCTGTTAGGGATAGTACGGTTCATCGTGCACCCGCAGGCTAGTAGTGCGAGATTCAGACCTCCGCAAAAAGCATTCGGTCTCGAAAGGTTTAAAATACGATATTTAAGGAACGTGAGACTTTTGTAAATAAAATATTCATATAAAAAAATTATTTATGTGTTTAATTATATATAATTATCATTTAAACACCTATTTTGTTATAATATAAAGTTTCCACTTTTTCCTAAAATTCAAGATTAAAAGTTACATTAAAATACCACGAATTTCAAATAAACAATTAATTCTTCAATTAGGATATATTCACTAGAATAACACAAATAAAATTCACATTCATTATAATAATAAAGATGATTATTAAATACTTGAGGTATATTTTGAAAACTATACAAAAGTACTTTTTACATAAAACCCCTTCAAGTTTCACAAATTACAATAAGGCCCCTAACTAATATTGAACTTCAAATTATCTTTCTTTTAGTCTGACTCGGGTTGGAGTCTGACTAATTCTGACTTGAATATAATTCAAGTCAACCTATATTCAATCATATTCCAATACAAATTTGAATACAAGAATCCCTGAATCCAGTTAACAATATATTCATTTTGACTGAATCAAACCATGAATATTCATCCATTATCCTGATATTCCATTTTCCTGATTATACAGTTACACCATGTTTACTGATATCATGGTTTTGGTCAGTCATCCAGTTTACATATTCCAATACTACAACACTGTTAAAACACTACGGGGTTTAAAGGGGTAGATTGGTACGGAAGGTGTTAAAGGTGGCACGAGGTGGTCAGATTAAGACACCTAACATGAATACTGTTGCTGTTGTACCGTGGCATAACGGTTCCTTGTACTCTCCATTTGCCCTGATCTCTAGCATATAAAGATCCCCCTCGTATACACTGGCATCCTTCTGTACCAAGCTACAAACAACGGCGTTAAACAATATTCCATAATATTCAACAACATAATACTTTAGAAAATACTGCTACTCTGCCATTCTCATTCTTCTTTTCTTTAGGACTTACCGAGCGACCTGTTCGCTGACGACATTCTATTTCTTTCTTCTTTGAATGTCGTCAGGTGCGTTGGACCAAGTTGAGACCGAGCCCACAAGTGAAGATTTGGAGCAGTTCCAAGAAGACCCAGAGCTCTAGATAATTGTACTTTGTTCTTTCCAGTATTTCCTTTTATTATTATGCCACTGTTTAGGCATTGCTTTTCCATTCCAGTTGTATTTTCATTTCATGCATTGTACAAAGAATGATATTAATAAAAATTGCTGTTATTTCAATATCATTTGTCTCTTATGATTATTTTATATTGCTTACTTACGCTTAGCGTATGTACTTCTGAGTACATACGTAGCGGGCCTCGTCACGTCCACTTCGCCGTACACTAGGAAGCGGGCGTGACACCCATGTACTTCGCCATAAGTTCTCCAACCATTAGCAATGAATCTCACCGCACAGTGGAAGCTTCAGCAAGACCTACATCAGATGGAGATCGAACTAGTC
This sequence comes from Agapanthus africanus, assembly GCA_030015575.1. Lineage (NCBI taxonomy): Eukaryota > Viridiplantae > Streptophyta > Magnoliopsida > Asparagales > Amaryllidaceae > Agapanthus > Agapanthus africanus. The sequence continues at coordinate 690,986,349 of CM057340.1, forward strand.
ATGCCAGGTGATGTTTCAAATTTGATGAATCTGCAAGTTCAATCAACTATTGTCAATCAGATCAAAGCAGCTCAAGCCAGCGATGCTAAGTTGCAAAAGATCAGAGAACAAGTGGAGAATGGACTCAGAACAGATTTCATCATTCATGAAGACGGATCTTTGAGATACGGCAGCAGATTGTGTGTACCAAAAGGTCCTGTTCGGGAAGAGTTAATGAAAGAACCTCACAGCTCTTCCTATTCAGTACATCCTGGAGGTACCAAAATGTACAAAGATCTACGTCAGAATTATTGGTGGCATGGAATGAAGCGTGAAGTAGCCAGGAGTGTCGCAAAATGTTTGGTGTGTCAGCAGGTAAAGGCTGAACATCATAGGACAGCTGGACTACTTCAACCGTTACCAATCCCAGAATGGAAGTGGCAGCACATCACGATGAATAAAACAATTTCCCGCTTCCCAGTGTACGGCGAAGTGGACGTGACGAGGCCCGCTACGTATGTACTCAGAAGTACATACGCTAAGCGTAACTAAGCAATACAAATAATCACAAGAGACAAATGATATTGAAATAACAACAACTTTTATTAATATCATTCTTTGTACAATGCATGAAATGAAAATACAACTGGAATGGAAAAGCAATGCCTAAACAGTGGCATAATAATAAAAGGAAATACTGGAAAGAACAAAGTACAATTATCTAGAGCTCTGGGTCTTCTTGGAACTGCTCCAAATCTTCACTTGTGGGCTCGGTCTCAACTTGGTCCAACGCATCTGACGACATTAAAAAAAGAAAGAAATAGAATGTCGTCAGCGAACAGGTCGCTCGGTAAGTCCCAAAGAAAAGAAGAATGAGAATGGCAGAGTAGCAGTATTTTCTAAAGTATTATGTTGTTGAATATTATGGAATATTGTTTAACGACGTTGTTTGTAGCTTGGTACAGAAGGATGCCAGTGTATACGAGGGGGATCTCTATATGCTAGAGATCAGGGCAAATGGAGAGTACAAGGAACCGTTATGCCACGGTACAACAGCAACAGTATTCATGTTAGGTGTCTTAATCTGACCACCTCGTGCCACCTTTAACACCTTCCGTACCAATCTACCCCTTTAAACCCCGTAGTGTTTTAACAGTGTTGTAGTATTGGAATATGTAAACTGGATGACTGACCAAAACCATGATATCAGTAAACATGTTGTAACTGTATAATCAGGAAAATGGAATATCAGGATAATGGATGAATATCCATGGTTTGATTCAGTCAAAATGAATATATTGTTAACTGGATTCAGGGATTCTTGTATTCAAATTTGTATTGGAATATGATTGAATATAGGTTGACTTGAATTATATTCAAGTCAGAATTAGTCAGACTCCAACCCGAGTCAGACTAAAACAAAGATAATTTGAAGTTCAATATTAGTTAGGGGGCTTATTGTAATTTGTGAAACTTGAGGGGGTTTTATGTAAAAAGTACTTTTGTATAGTTTTCAAAATATACCTCAAGTATTTAATAATCATCTTTATTATTATAATGAATGTGAATTTTATTTGTTTTATTCTAGTGAATATATCCTAATAGAAGAATTAATTGTTTATTTGAAATTCGTGGTATTTTAATGTAACTTTTAATCTTGAATTTTAGGAAAAAGTGGAAACTGTATATTATAACAAAATAGGTGTTTAAATGATAATTATATATAATTAAACACATAAATATTTTTTTATATGAATATTTTATTTACAAAAGTCTCACGTTCCTTAAATATCGTATTTTAAACCTTTCGAGACCGAATGCTCCTTACAGAGGTCTGAATCTCGTACTACTAGCCTGCGGGTGCACGATAAACCGTACTATCCCTAACAGGTTCCCCAAAAGTGGGTTGTAGTGGCACTTTGCTTAGGTTTTATAAATACTAGTCATTTAGGAAAACGGTTTTATAAATATAAGGTATTTATTTGTAAAAGTGTATAGTTTTCCGTATTTTAGTTGTTAGGATTTCCTAAGCCAACTAGTCTATTTCTAAGGTCTAAACGATGAGTCATTAGAAGCCTCAAATCGCCTCTTCACCGTCAATTGCGGCCAGGTAAGTGCCAGGTAAGTGGGAGGCTCTCCACTACAAGTAGTGGCCCTAATTAAGTAACCACTTGCCTTCGACACACTTGCTTAGACACCACAAGACAGTTTAGATAAATGATCGATGTCCATGACCAATCGTGCTTTCATTTTATATAAGATTTTATTTAGAAAAGTTTACAATTTAAAGATTTAACTAAAGGTTATAAAGGTTATGGTATTTTAGTGAAAAGTCCTGTAATTTCGTATTCTGTATTTTTGATATTTATCATTTAGGGTTATATTGAATGTGTGTAAGGGTAGGTCATTACCCCGTGACTTATATTAGGTTTTGGTGAAGTTTAAAGGTGAAATAAGCTATGTTAAACCTAAAGGTATTAAAGTGCAAGAATACGGTATTCGTAAACGTTATCATTTCATGTGTGAAATTTCATTCAAATTGATTGAAACAAGTTTAGTTATCACAATAAACATGTTTAGGAGTGAGGTACTTGATTACATTAAGAAAAATGAACTTCATGGTATTTTAATGAAAGAAATACGGTTTTATAAAGAACTTATCATTTCATGTGGAAAAGTGTGATTAAATTGGTTTAAGGGTGATTAATAGTCAACATGCATATGGGTAGATAATATGTATTAGGTGACAAGTGGAATTTTAAAGAAAAATCGAATCGGAAATCGGTTTGTCCGATTTCCGTCGGGTTCCAGAAATTCGTATTTTTACATTAAAGAAAAGGAAGGTAGAAGAGGTGGGACTTACAGATTTAAACTCTTCTAAAGAGTAAAGAGAACTAGGGAGGAAGGCCGAGGGGTGATTACGTCGCCGGTTGCTCCAAAACGCGACGTCGGAATTCCGTCAGTGGTTCGTCGGGAACTCGATTTCGAAGCACACTTCTTGTGGAAACTTTTGAGAGAGTGGCTCAAGATTTTGGGGGGTGAGAGGGTAGTGTGTAGGGTTGGTATTTATAGGGTTAGGCTAGGGTTAGGGTAGATGAAAAGTTAAAAAATAAAAATGTGATAAAATGTAATAAAAATGTATTAAAAGTGGAGTAATTGGGGGTTTTAAAGAGCTCTGGAAGTGGTATGAGGCTGAAACTTTGCAGGTGCGTAGAGAATACCAAAAGACACAACTTTCATGTTGTGACCCTCGCCGGAATCGGCCGAATCGGGGGTGACTCGGCCGTGACACGGTCGGATCACTGAGTTGGCCGAGTCAAGGCCGAGTTGGCCGATTCCCGACCGATTCCGGTGACCTGGATCTCCCCCGACGGTTCATCTACCCTCTGCAAGTGTTACATCTTTGGGTGTAGTGGGGTTTTTGTGAGATATGCACGTGTAAACTCTTGGTATTCTAAAGGTTTTTAAAAAATCCATATTAAAAATAATATGGGGTATGGGATTCGAACTCTGGTGGCTTGGTTCAGCAATGCAAGGTATTACCAATGAGCTACAAGCTCCTTCTTGTAATTATTGTAAGGAATTAAATATTTAAGTTGTTTCCAGCAACAACAATACTCCAATTGACCTGGATCTCCCCCGACGGTTCATCTACCCTCTGCAAGTGTTACATCTTTGGGTGTAGTGGGGTTTTTGTGAGATATGCACGTGTAAACTCTTGGTATTCTAAAGGTTTTTTAAAAAATCCATATTAAAAATTATGTGGGGTATGGGATTCGAACTCTGGTGGCTTGGTTCAGCAATGCAAGGTATTACCAATGAGCTACAAGCTCCTTCTTGTAATTATTGTAAGGAATTAAATACTTAAGTTGTTTCCAGCAACAACAATACTCCAATTGTACACTATTTTTAAAGCAAATTTTTGGTATACAAAATTGGAGTTGTTACAGGGACGCTCTTCCCTGCAGGCGTAAGCCCCTGCAGTTAATTACGCTACTGCATCGCGGTAACAACTTTCTCCTTCTCCAGAATTTCACTTCGTGTCGTGGGTGTTTGTTTTGTTTGTGGTTGCCCGTGGATTGTATACGGAGACTGAGTAATGCCGTCGCCCGTAGGACGTTGATTAGTCCAAATTCGTATTTACTTAGATTTAGGTTTGGTGTTTTTAGTTTAAGGATATGTTAGCCGTATTGAGGCTAAGATCAACTTAAACGTTCGTTAAGGATACGTTAGTCCTGTTTGAGACTAAGATCAACTTAACGTGGTGATCCATTTATTATATGGCCGTCAGGACTCGTCACCTCTCTGACGTCGTTGAGAAATTATAACGATAGGTGTCAGAGGATTGTTTACCTTAATCAGAGTAAAGCTCTATTTAAATTCCAAGGTAGGAAAAGAATCAATAATTCTGTTTTTTCTCCAATCAGAGCAAAGCTCTGTCTTGAAAATTAAAAAGAAAATTAAAGTTAAAATAAATAAAGTAACGTATTCTATAAGAGCTAAGCTCTTAAAAAAAAAAAAAAAAAAAAAAAAAAAAAAAGGTTGCGCACGTGCAACTGCGCAGTGCGCGCAGTGCGCGCTGCGCAGTGCGCGCGTGCAGTAAAAATAATTAAAATAAAAAATAAAAAAATAAAAAAAAATAAAACTTTTTTTTTGCAAAAACAGAATAAATATTTGAGAAAATCTTTTCTGTTTTTGTTAAAACAATAAAATTTATTCTGTAAAACAGAGACCTTTGATTGAAAATCTGACGGTGGGAAAAATTCCCTAAATCACTTAGAGAATATTCTCTTTTACAAATTTTAACTAATTTATGGGCACTATAAAAAGGACCCTAGACCTCATTTCAAAGGCATCAACATCTTGCTAAAAAAAAGAGAGAAGAGAACTCTTGAGAACTCTTGAAGAATAAAAAAAAGGTAAAAACTTTTAAAAGAAGAGAAAATTCTCTTAGGAACAAGATCATAGATCTTTAACGATAAATAAATAAATAAATAAAAATAGTGCCTTGCACTTGTTTTATGAACCATCGGTTCTTGAACCTAAAAGGTTCTTAAATTAATAGTGCTTTGCACTTTCATGAACCTTTGGTTCTCTAAGATAAGAAAAATAAGAAAAGCTTGTTTTTTCTTAGATCTAAAAAAAAAATAGTGCCTTGCACTTGTTTTATGAACCATCGGTTCTTCAACCTAAAAGGTTCTTAAATTAATAGTGCTTTGCACTTTTATGAACCTTTGGTTCTTGAAATAAAAAAAAAAAACTAGTTATTCTTTGATCTAAATTAGATCAAGAAATCAAATAGTGCTTTGCACTTCTTTTATGAACCATTGGTTCTTGAATCTAAAAGATTCTCAAATTAATAGTGCTTTGCACTTATAAATTTGCACTGTTGTGCTTTTTGATTGGCGCAAAGCGCTTGATAAATGCAATGCATTTTCTAAAGGGCAAGGCCCAAACCAAAATGACCTGACAGGCCAAAATAAATTGCAAGGCAATAAATGGGCAGAGCCCAAATAAATTGATGCTTTGCATCCTTTATACAAGGGCAGAGCCCAAATAAAATTGATGCCTTGCATCATTCCTAAAAGGGCAGAGCCCAAAACAAATTGATGCTCTGCATCCTTTCTGGGCAAGGCCCAAATAAAAATAAAAAAAAGAAATGTAATGCAAAAGCAAATAAAATGTTGAATATTTCAACTGGACTTAGCCCAATTTTGGCCATAAGTCCTTAAATTAAATTGACTGAGCAAAGTTGCTCTTCTAAATCAATTTACATCCGGTTCGAGGGTACATCTCCGAACTCCTTTGACATCCGTCGTTGTAATTCCTCAACGACGTCAAAGAGGTGACGGGTCCCAACGACCACACATCGATATGGACTGCGGGGTCTTTAAACTCGTGGACCGAAATGTCCATAAACTAACATCGGACCGAAACGTCCCTAAACTAACATTGGACCGAAATGTCCATAAACTAACATCGGACCGAAACGTCCCTAAACTAATAACGGACCACCACGTCCCTAAACTGGCGATGGACCACCACGTCCCTAAACTGGAATATGGACCACTACGTCCTTAAACTGGCGACGGACCGAAACGTCCCTAAACTAATAACGGACCACCACGTCCCTAAACTGGCGATGGACCACCACGTCCCTAAACTGGAATATGGACCACTACGTCTTTAAACTGGCGACGGACCGAAACGTCCCTAAACTAATAACGGACCACCACGTCCCTAAAACTGGCGATGGACCGCCACGTCCTTAAACTGGCACAATAGAGCCCAAATGCTCTCTTGTCGGATCTAAACGGTCCCGTCTAAGTTGATCTTAGCCCCAACTACGGCTAATGTGTCCTTAGATCTTTAAATAAACAATAAAACCCCAAATCAACTTTGGTTCAAGGGTACATCTCTGAACTCCTCAGACGCCTGTCGTTGTAATCCCTCAACGATGTCAGAGAGGTGACGAGTCCCGACGGCCAGATAATTAAATCAGTCACTATGTTAAGTCGATCTTAGTCTAGAACATGACTAATGTATCCTTAACGAAGGTTTAAGTTGATCTTAGCCGCAATGCGACTAATGCATCCTTAAACTAAAAAACACCAAACTCAAATCTAAGCAAACACGGATTTGGACTAATCCACGCCCTACGGGCGACGGCATTACTCAGTCTCCGTATACAATCCACGGGCAGCCACAAACAAAACAAACACACACGACACGAAGTGAAATTCTGGAGAAGGAGAAAATTGTTACCGCAAAGCGGTAGCGTAATTAACTGCAGGGGCTTGCGCCTGCAGGGAAGAGCTTCCCCACAATCAAAAACCCCTCAAGCGAGGGGGAATCTGACAAAGTCTGCTACATCGGCCGCATCCGTCTAAACCTTCGATACACGGTGCCATAAATCAACTTGGCATCTTCGAAGAGGTGGACGGATAAAAACCAAATAGCATCTGCCCAGAACCTCAGGCACGTGACGTCCTAACGTCGCAGGCCGCCGTTCGGAGGGGAACAGATTCTGGCACGCCCGGTGGGACCTCTTCCTCTTTCCACTCCACACTTCGTGTGTCGTGTTCGCGAACAAATCGCGGTTTGCTGTAATTGCCTGTGGATTCAAGGTACTAAGATTTGGTGTCTTGCTCCGTGCAGAAAACAGAAGATCAATGGCTTCGAACTGCATCGTCCGCAGCGATAACTCTCGCTCCGCCGTTGCTGGAGGAGTGACTTATGGGCCCCAAGCGGCCTCCCTTTTCAAAATGCCGGTGGAGCAGATGGCTCAAGCCACCACTGGACTATTTTTTGGGACCATGCTCCCACCAATGAGCTTCAACGCCCCAATGACATTGCGAGAAGCTCCAAAAAAGTCGGTCTTCGATCGACTTACTACTGCCGCGACCCCTCTCAACGGGTCGTCCAACTCCACTGCTTCAGTTTTTAACGGACTAGGCCAGAGCTCTAACAGGCTAATGAAGAAGCATGCCATACCAGAAGGCGTTATCCCGAAGCGGATAGCCATTCCAACTCCCGTTCCTGGCAAAATCACCAAGGCTGCTTCCCATGTTCAGAAGTCCGCTTCTGACAAGTTGGCCGTCCCCGTTCAACGGACGTCGATCTTTAAAAAGCTGGTACCGGTATATTCTGACCAACACAGGGGGCATGAGGAGGTCACCCCTATATCTGAAACAATTCCATCAGCACGACATGCTCGACGTCGCTACTGGTGCCGAGTGAGGAAGGCTGGGGGCAACTCCCCCTCTGGACTTACTCCTCCAACTCCGATGGTGAGGATCGATGCTGCTGTTCCAACCAAGAACAGCTTTGAACTGCTCAACAAGGTACGCAGAAACTCTCCTACTGCGATGTTGAAACGAACTCCTTCACCTGTGGAGAATACTCCAGAGAAGAAGCTAGAGCAGCCCCCTCAACGGCTGTCCTCTAAAATTTACAAAGTCTGGCGACAGGTCCAAGAGTCGGTGATCGATCGAGACTGCCTCCGACGACAGAAAAAGATGAAGGTTCGGCAGGGGAAGGATTACTCTGTCAAACCACAAGAAGCAAAAGCTACTCAGGTGCCCACTACAACGGCTCCCTTAACTCCAATCACTCAAAAAAGGAGGCCGCAAAAAGCCCCTGTGTCTTCGGCAAATCGCAAAGACACCGAACACAAACGCCCCAAGTCTGGGGGCATGGTGGTGCATACTGTTTATATGGCTTCTGGAAAGGAGGAAAGCCGCACTTCTACGGGCCACCGACCGTTCACCCGATCCGTGACGAAAGCCCGGGAGCAACAACAAAAGCTTCAGGAAATGATGACTACAATGGCTGCACTCACTGAGCCAAAAGAAAGCTCTGAAACGTCTTCGGATGAGCGTCAAGAACAAGAAACCGACGCTGACTTTTTACGCAGAGTCCTCGAAAAGAGGGACAAAGAAGCTACAGAGCAGGCGGCTAATATAAAGCAGATGGCGCTCCTCTTCAAAGATATGGTAGGGATGATGTTACAGCCGGACCCTCCTGCTGAAGATCCTCCGATCGTCCTTGAAGACGACATGGGAGAAACGTCAAATCCTCCGCCGGCTCTATCAACAGCCAAGGAGGAGGCAATCTCCAAAGTCGACCTAGACGAATATATAGCTCAACAGATCCGGGTTCATCAGGCGAATGAAGCGGCTGGGCAAATTGTTAGAACCGGACGACCGTATCCGAGCTGGTATGACCAAATCAGTTACCCGCCAGGATATACGATCCCTAAATTCCACGTATATAAAGGGACAGGGAATCCGCATCAGCATGTCGCTCAATTCAGGGCCTTATGCGGCAATACGGGAGGCGACGACAAATTGTTGCTACATCAATTCGTCGGCAGCTTAGCAGAAACAGCCTTTGAATGGTAATCGGAGCTGCCTAACGACTCTATCAAAACATTTGCAGAGATGGAGCTACTGTTTACACAAAGATTCGCGAGTGCTAGTGAACACACTCCGATAACAGCACTGATAAATGCCAGGATAAGGCCGAGCGAAACGTGGGTCCAATACGCAACACGATGGCGGAACCTATGGTCGAAATGCGAACAACGCATAGAAGAGGCACCTGCGGTAGGCATGTTTGTGGGCACTCTCGATCCGCAAGCGACCATCTCGCAATTCATGATGTTCTTCAGGCCGACCACCTTCCAGGCCTTGATCGACAAATTAGCCCAAATGGACCAGATGGGCCATAGACCGTCTCCCCCAAGACCCGATCCCTGAAATGAGAAAGGAAAAGCGATCATCATCGCCAACGCTCAGCAACAGTCGAGCAACTCAAAGCCGGTCGTTCGCCAAAACAACGTGCGTCCACGCCCATCCCTCGAAGAGAGGCTAGGACGTCATTACTCGTTTCCTCAGAATAAAACGAGAAGACTGTTCGAGCTGGCAGTGCGCAACAGACTCATTAATCTGCCGAATCCAAAACGTCCGTTGCAGCCAGGCGACCTTAATAATCCCAATTATTGCCCTTACCACCAAACGGTAAGTCACCCGATTGAGGATTGTTTCGTCTTTAAGGGATGGATTGAGGATCAATACCTGCAAGGCAAGTTCACGCTGTCTGAAAGCTGGAAGGTAAACCCCCCACAGCCGCACTCTCCAAAGAAGACGGACACGCCGGGGGCAACTTGTTCTTTTGTCGAGGATGAAAACGATGGAGAAAACTTATCGGATGAATCCGAAGACTACGTAGCGACTTGTTATGTGATTTCTCATTCACTGACGGATGATGAGGAGGACCCTTGCGCTGAGAAATCAACGGCGGACCCTGAAACAGAAATTCCGCGGCCGTCAGACAAGTTGATCGATGCCTTCCTAAATGAAATTCGTCTGAAAGCAAAAGCCAATCAAGAGCATGAAATGGCCATACTGGAAAAAACCAAGGTATTCCCGTCAAATCAAAAGCCATACCCTGCGGGTAAAAACAAATTCAAGACGAGGAAACGGTTCGCCAAAGCTCTGTCAGTAGGAATGAAGCTACCGCCCTCTGAAGAAAATCCTTTCTCTGAGGTAGAGATGCACCCTAACTTCTGTTTATATCATCAGAAGATCATACATCCTACCGAAGACTGCGAATCCTTTAACTGTTGGTGGCAAGGGTACGTCGCTCAAAAGCGACACTCCGACAGAACAAAGTGTGAAGCTTGTGGACATCGGAAAAATGCGATAGATGAGCGCAAAAGAGCCACCGCCGACTGTCATATAGCCGACTTCAAGGGATCACAAATTATCACCTTTGGAAGCGACTCTGACGAAGAAGCTACCCCCAACTCTTCCCTCGGGAAACCTATTTCAAAAATAAAGGAATTGAGAAGCTGCGAGAACGTTCAGCCATGCAATCGCATGCTACTCGGAAAAAATCCCGACCCCGTAAGCAAGGGACCGAACAAGAAGAACAAAGGAAAAGGAAAAAAGGCCCTCGTCGCCAACACTCACCAACAATCAGGTGACCCTAGACCGGTTGCTTGCCAAAGCAACAAGCGGCAATCCCTCCAGGAAAAGTTGAAACGTCCTTACTCGTTTCCGCAAGATAAAACAAGGGGACTGTTCGAGCTGGCAGTGTGTGACAGACTCATCAATCTGCCGAGTCCAAAACGTCCGTTGTGGCCAGGCGATATTAATAATCCTAATTATTGCCCTTACCACCAAACAGTAGGTCATCTGATCGAGGATTGCTACGTCTTCAAGAACTGGGTTGAAGACCAATACCAACAGGGCAAGTTCGCGTTGTCCGAAATTTGGAAGGTGAACCCGCCACAACCGCATGCTCCGAAAAATATGGACACGCCGGGGGCATCATGCCCATTTATAGAGAAAGCCTAGCGGACCACTACGTCCTAAAACTGGATAACGGACCGAAACGTCCTTAAACTAACAACGGACCGAGATGTCCTTAAACTAATGACGGACCGCAATGTCCTAAAACTTGCAAATGACCGAAACGTCGTTAAACTACTCCCAACCCGCAGCATCTTCAGGCTGACGTGTATAAAAAAAAAAAAAAAACAAAAAAAAAACAAAAAAAAAAAAAACAAAAAAAAAACGGTACGTCCACAAGCAAAAGGGGCACGGATGAAAACCTGAAAGGGCTCCGTGAGTAAAAACAGCAGGGCTACCGGCGAGTGTTCGTGAAAACCCGAAAGGGCGCGACCTCGTAAAAAAAAAATAATAATAAAAAGAATAAAAAAAAAAGGTAAGTCCATAAGCAAAATGGTCACGGATGAAAACCTGAAAGGGCTCCGTGAGTAAAAACAGCAGGACTACCGGCGAGTGTTTGTGAAAACCCGAAAGGGCGCAACCTCGTTAAGAAACACTTATAGGGTCCTCTCGACCCTGTAAGGAGAAACCACCCGCGTGAGATCCTTACGACTCACAAGGGAGCAACACACTTAGGCATCCTCACGATTCCTAAGGAGAAAATACACTTGCGAGATCCTCACGACTCGTAAGGAGAATTCTCTTATGTGACCCTCACGGCTCATAAGATTTGAAAGTCTTAAGTTACAGAAACCTTAACCTGTTCTTAAGCAACCCCCACAACCTTCGATATTGCCCTACAAGCGGCTCATACTGACCCTTGTATACAATCCACGGGCACGAATAAATATTTCCCTAACAAAGTCCCATCCGTGACTAGGGATATGCTTGTACAGCAAACAACACTTGTAAGTCCTCTCGACTTACAAGGAGAAAATCCTTTTGTAAGATCCTTACGACTTACAGGGGAACATACACTTAGGAATCCTCACGATCCCTAAGGAGAAAACACACCTACAAGATCCTCACGACTTGTAGGGAGAAATACCTTTGTGAGACCCTTACGGCCCATGAAGTCAAAAGCCTTAGCCGACAGGACCCTTAACCCTGTTTACTAAGCCACCTTTGTTCAACATCGACAGAGGCAAATGATGATTCGCTCCTGGCAATATCCCAGTTGCAGCGATGCTGATGCCTAAACCGGCATCAAATTTCAAGTCCTTTCACGGCAAATGATGATTCGCTCCTGACAATATTCCAGTCACAGCGATGCTGATGCCAAGATTGGTATCAGATCCCAAATCCCCTACTCATAAAAAAAATGCATACGAAATAGCCGAAATGATGAGGCAACTTGCAAACAAAATCAGCAAGTAAAAATGTATGCATACGAAATAGCCTAAATGATTGGGCAACTCGCAAAAAAAAAAAAAAAAAAAAGCGAGTAAAAATAAAATAACTAGCCGAAATGATTGGGCACCGCGAAAAATAGCCGAAATGATTGGGCAATCGCGATTCTCGCGATATAAAAAGCTGAAATGATAGAGCATCGCGGAAAGAATAAAAAAAAAATAAAAGAATGAAACTTTTGCCATACAGGTGAAATCATATCGATCCCTGTATATAATCCAGGGGCACAGATAAAAAGGGAACAATACCTTCCCAACAGGCTCCACCAGAAAGCGAAGCCAAATCTCGACGGTTCATAGATAACCTAGAGACCGTCTCGACATTTGTCGCAATATTACAGACGCGATGTCAACAAATGAAGCAAAGGAAGGTCCCTAACTTCAGGGTCTCGACGTCAATGTCGACAACTTAAAGATCAACAACGGCGTTCCTCCGCAGTCCAGCTGGAGGCAGATGCAACGTCAACAAAAGACCTCATGGTCGAAACAAGCAGAGTGACGGCAAAATCCTAGCTCCACCTCAGCATTCGTCTCGACACAGCAGACGCAATGTCAACAACGGCGTTCCTTCGCAGTCCAACAGGATGTAGAAGCAACGTCAACAAGAGACCCCATGGTCGAAACAAGCGGAGTGACGGCAAAATCCTAGCTCCACCTCAGCATTCGTCTCGACACAGCAGACGCAATGTCAACAACGGCGTTCCTTCACAGTCCAACAGGATGTAGAAGCAACGTCAACAAAAGACCTCATGGTCAAAACAAGCGGAGTGACGGCAAAATCCTAGCTCCACCTCAGCATTCGTCTCGACACAGCAGACGCAACGGCAAAATCCTAGCTCCACCTCAGCATTCGTCTCGACACAGCAGACGCAATGTCAACAACGGCATTCCTTCGCAGTCCAGCAGGATGTAGAAGCAACGTCAACAAGAGACCCCATGGTCGAAACAAGCGGAGTGACGGCAAAATCCTAGCTCCACCTCAGCATTCGTCTCGACACAGCAGACGCAATGTCAACAACGGCGTTCCTTCGCAGTCCAACAGGATGTAGAAGCAACATCAACAAAGGACCCCGTGGTCGAAACAAACGAAGCGAAGGCCAAATTCCTAGCTTCATACGTCTTGACGGCAAGTCATATAAAGCCTGAAAGACAATCGGAGATTATCTCACACCAGCGCAGAGTGGTCACCACCTTGACGTTCGTCTCGATACAGCAAACGAAATGTTAACCCCAGCGTTCGTCCTCCAACAGGATTTGGACACACCAAAGCAAACGAAGCGAAGGCCACATTCCTAGCTTCGACGTCTTGACGGTAACTCATATAAAACCGGAAAGACAACCGGAGATCATCTCGCACCAGCACAGAATGGTCACCACCTCGACGTCCGTCTCGATACAGCAGACGAGATGTCACCCCAACGTTCGTCTCGATACAGCAGACGCAACGTCATCAAACAAACGGAGCCACGGCAAAATCCCTAGTTCCCACCATGACATTCGTCTCGATACAGAGGACGCAATGCCAGCAAACGAAGCAAAGGCCAAATTCCTAGCTTCAGGGTCTTAACGGCAAGTCATATAAAGCCTGAAAGACTATCGGAGATCATCCCACACCAGCGCGGAGTGGTTATGACTCATCGGGGCTCTCCAAAATGAGCCTAACCTCAAGTAAAAAGCGGCATGGCAAATTCCTAGCGCTTGCTCTTCCGACGGTCAAACTGCCAAGGAGGATTGCTTGAAGACGTCTTGTCCAGCCCCCGAAGGGATCAGAGACACGGCAGTCGCAGGGCTACTCGAACAGCACGATTGCCTATCGAGGACTATATCAGTTTATGCGACGGTACGATGGCCAAAATCCTAAGTACCACCAACCTTAACGGGCTTCTGTCGTAAAGAGCAGAGGTTAAATGCGACGTTAAGATGTTCTTGCGAGAAACGTTCGATTCGTCTCGACTTGTGAAAAATTGTCGAGGCGGCTCGACTCGTGAGATAAAGCCTTGGGCAGTGGGCATAAAAGAAGCCTGTTTCCTAAGCATTGGGACCCCGTAAGTTGGCCCAAAACGGTCTCTTGCATACCATCCACGGGTCTCACTCTCCAACATCGAACTTCGACAAGGGGGGAAACAACCGCTTACAAGTCCTCTCGACTTGTAAGAGGGAAAAATTCTCTTGTAGGATCCTTACGAATTACAAGAGAAAACCACACTTAGGAATCCTCACGATTCCTAAGGAGAAAAACCCACCTACGAGATCCTCTCGATCCGTAGGGAGAAAAGTCTCTATGAGACCCTCACGGCTCATAGAGTTGAAAAGTCTTAGGCAGCAGATCTGAACCTGCGGCCTAAGCCCTCGCTATCTCATGAAGAAATCAAGAAGCTTACTCTATTACCTGCTAATTGTGACGACATGCTGAGAAAGAGGAAAAGCAACAGAAAGAGCACCCGATTTACATTTGATCAAGCGTTCAGGACGTATTCATTCATGCATGGGCAAAATGACTCAGGACAAAGATATATAATAAAGACAAGCTGGGATAAAAAAAAAATTCCATTAATATTGCCCGAAGTTCTTACAGTCATAAGAATAATAAACGAAAGTTACAATGGAATAACCTCAAATCCAGGGCATGGATTGAGGAATTCAAAAGTGATCCTATCTATGACTTTCCAAGCCTCGCGGACCATCCTAGTATGCTTCCTTTCGCGAGCACAAACGTCAGGGTCCCTTCCGATGTCTTCCACCCTCCGATAAGCAGCGAGTATGTCAGACTGTTGAAAGACCTTGTGCAAGAGGTCGATAAGACTGTCTTGCCGTCTCTTCGAGATAAAATTCAATAGGTACACGGAGTACGCCTTGTCCTCAGCGGCATCCAACGCCCTAAGCGGCACGCCGGAACAGAATAGGGGAAGCGCTTTCCAGATAGCTCCCACGATAAGTTTAAGAAGAAAGGAACGTCGGGGATGCAGTGGACCGTTATATGCGTCGAAGCGACTCATTATTTCAGCACACTCCTCGTTTGTGAACTCCTGATTTTGAGAGCGGTCAAGTCGGCGGATGTCCTCATGAGAGATGATCTCGTTGAGAGCATACATATGGGCGTCCATTGTTCCTGTGAAAGAGAATCAACAAAATTATCAAAAAGACTGATTAAGCAAAACGATATAATGCACTGAGAAATAAAATGCCATATTTAAGTTCCAAGATCCATTAAGAATCCTCAAAAGTTCTTTTATATGATTTGGGAGGAGCAAAGCTCCATTAATGAATTAAGAAAATACAAGGAAAATCTTTTAGAGAGCAAAGCTCTATTAATGGAACTCTAATAGGGCTCTCCTTAGTCTTCTATAGACCCCCTTAGAGCAAAGCTCTGCTAAATGAAACCCCAAATAGGTTTTCTTTAGATCAGGGATCTACGGAGAGCAAGGCTCTATTAATCAGCTTTAATTTAATTTAATTTTTACTATGATGGTTATGAACTCTGGAGTTCTTAAAAAAAAAAAAAAAAAAAAAAAAATCCAAGAGCAAGGCTCTGAAAATTCTTAAGCAAGAGCAAGGCTCTGAGTCAAAATTCTTGAAGTGGTAAAAAATTTTTTCGAGGACCAAAGGTCCTATTTATAGGCATCAAGTGCCCTTTCAGCTTCCAAAATATGGCGCGACGGTCCGGAGTCTGCCACCGCTGCGCTCACGTTAGGAGACCACGTAAGCGCAACGGTGGGGGGGCATTTGTTTACCTTAATCAGAGCAAAGCTCTATTTAAATTCCAAGGTAGGAAAAGAATCAATAATTCTGTTTTTTCTCCAATCAGAGCAAAGCTCTGTCTTGAAAATTAAAAAGAAAATTAAAGTTAAAATAAATAAAGTAACGTATTCTATAAGAGCTAAGCTCTTAAAAAAAAAAAAAAAAAAAAAAAAAAAGTTGCGCACGCGCATCTGTGCGCTGCGCAGCGCGCAGCGCGCGCGCGCAGCGCGCGCGCACGCGCAGCGCGCAGGGCGCGCGCGCGCTGCGCTGTGCGCACCTGCGCGCTGCGCAGTGCGCGCGCGCGCGCAGTAAAAATAATAAAAATAAAAAATAAAAAAATAAAAAAAAATAAAACTTTTTTTTTGCAAAAACAGAATAAATATTTGAGAAAATCTTTTCTGTTTTTGTTAAAACAATAAAATTTATTCTGTAAAACAGAGACCTTTGATTGAAAATCTGACGGTGGGAAAAATTCCCTAAATCACTTAGAGAATATTCTCTTTAACAAATTTTAACTAATTTATGGGCACTATAAAAAGGACCCTAGACCTCATTTCAAAGGCATCAACATCTTGCTAAAAAAAAAGAGAGAAGAGAACTCTTGAGAACTCTTGAAGAATAAAAAAAAGGTAAAAACTTTTAAAAGAAGAGAAAATTCTCTTAGGAACAAGATCATAGATCTTTAACGATAAATAAATAAATAAATAAAAATAGTGCCTTGCACTTGTTTTATGAACCATCAGTTCTTGAACCTAAAAGGTTCTTAAATTAATAGTGCTTTGCACTTTCATGAACCTTTGGTTCTCTAAGATAAGAAAAACAAGAAAAGCTTGTTTTTTCTTAGATCTAAAAAAAAAATAGTGCCTTGCACTTGTTTTATGAACCATCGGTTCTTCAACCTAAAAGGTTCTTAAATTAATAGTGCTTTGCACTTTTATGAACCTTTGGTTCTTGAAATAAAAAAAAAAAAACTTGTTATTCTTTGATCTAAATTAGATCAAGAAATCAAATAGTGCTTTGCACTTCTTTTATGAACCATTGGTTCTTGAATCTAAAAGATTCTCAAATTAATAGTGCTTTGCACTTATAAATTTGCACTGTTGTGCTTTTTGATTGGCGCAAAGCGCTTGATAAATGCAATGCATTTTCTAAAGGGCAAGGCCCAAACCAAAATGACCTGACAGGCCAAAATAAATTGCAAGGCAATAAATGGGCAGAGCCCAAATAAATTGATGCTTTGCATCCTTTATACAAGGGCAGAGCCCAAATAAAATTGATGCCTTGCATCATTCCTAAAAGGGCAGAGCCCAAAACAAATTGATGCTCTGCATCCTTTCTGGGCAAGGCCCAAATAAAAATAAAAAAAAGAAATGCAATGCAAAAGCAAATAAAATGTTGAATATTTCAACTGGACTTAGCCCAATTTTGGCCATAAGTCCTTAAATTAAATTGACTGAGCAAAGTTGCTCTTCTAAATCAATTTACATCCGGTTCGAGGGTACATCTCCGAACTCCTTTGACATCCGTCGTTGTAATTCCTCAACGACGTCAAAGAGGTGACGGGTCCCAACGACCACACATCGATATGGACTGCGGGGTCTTTAAACTCGTGGACCGAAATGTCCATAAACTAACATCGGACCGAAACGTCCCTAAACTAACATTGGACCGAAATGTCCATAAACTAATATCGGACCGAAACGTCCCTAAATTAATAACGGACCACCACGTCCCTAAACTGGCGATGGACCACCACGTCCCTAAACTGGAATATGGACCACTACGTCCTTAAACTGGCGACGGACCGAAACGTCCCTAAACTAATAACGGACCACCACGTCCCTAAACTGGCGATGGACCACCACGTCCCTAAACTGGAATATGGACCACTACGTCTTTAAACTGGCGACGGACCGAAACGTCCCTAAACTAATAACGGACCACCACGTCCCTAAAACTGGCGATGGACCGCCACGTCCTTAAACTGGCACAATAGAGCCCAAATGCTCTCTTGTCGGATCTAAACGGTCCCGTCTAAGTTGATCTTAGCCCCAACTACGGCTAATGTGTCCTTAGATCTTTAAATAAACAATAAAACCCCAAATCAACTTTGGTTCAAGGGTACATCTCTGAACTCCTCAGACGCCTGTCGTTGTAATCCCTCAACGATGTCAGAGAGGTGACGAGTCCCGACGGCCAGATAATTAAATCAGTCACTATGTTAAGTCGATCTTAGTCTAGAACATGACTAATGTATCCTTAACGAAGGTTTAAGTTGATCTTAGCCGCAATGCGACTAATGCATCCTTAAACTAAAAAACACCAAACTCAAATCTAAGCAAACACGGATTTGGACTAATCCACGCCCTACGGGCGACGGCATTACTCAGTCTCCGTATACAATCCACGGGCAGCCACAAACAAAACAAACACACACGACACGAAGTGAAATTCTGGAGAAGGAGAAAGTTGTTACCGCAAAGCGGTAGCGTAATTAACTGCAGGGGCTTGCGCCTGCAGGGAAGAGCGTCCCCACAATCAAAAACCCCTCAAGCGAGGGGGAATCTGACAAAGTCTGCTACATCGGCCGCATCCGTCTAAACTTTCGATACACGGTGCCATAAATCAACTTGGCATCTTCGAAGAGGTGGACGGATAAAAACCAAATAGCATCTGCCCCGAACCTCAGGCACGTGACGTCCTAACGTCGCAGGCCGCCGTTCGGAGGGGAACAAGGAGTTCAGAGATGTACCCTTGAACCAAAGTTGATTTGGAGTTTTATAGTCCATTTGAATGTTTAAGGATACGTTAGCCGTGTTTGGGGCTAAGATCAACTTAAACGGGACCGTTTAGATCCGGCAAAAGAGTATTTGGAGGCTCTATTGTTCCAGTTTAGGGACGTAGTGGTCCATGTTCCAATTTAGGGACGTGGTGGTCCATCGCCAGTTTAGGGACGTGGTGGTCCATGTTCCAGTTTAGGGACGTGGTGGTCCATCGCCAGTTTAGGGACGTGATGGTCCATCATTAGTTTAAGGACATTTCGGTCCGACATTAGTTTAAGGATGTTTTGGTCCGATATTAGTTTAAGAACGTTTCGGTCCGATATTAGTTTAGGGACCCCGCAGTCCACGAGTTTAAGGACCCCGCAGTCCATATTAATGTGTGGTTGTCGGGACCCGTCACCTCTTTGACGTCGTTGAAGGATTACAACGATAGCTTTCAGAGGAGTTCGGAGATGTACCCTTGAACCGTAGGTAAATTGATTTAGGAGAGCAATTTTGCTCAGTCAATTTAATTTGAGGACTTACGACTATGATTGGGCTAAGTCCAGTTGAAAAATGTTCCACACTTTTATTTGTTTTTTGTTTTTTTTGGCTTGTACTAGGGCTTGGCTCATTTTTAAATAATGCATTGCATTATTTTCGATTTTGGGTTGGGCTCTGCCCATAAAGGATGCAGAGCATCAATTTGTTTTGGGCTCTGCCCATTTATAAATGATGCAGAGCATCAATTTTACTTGGGCTCTGCCCTTTTTATTGCTTTGCACTTTATTTTGGCATGTTAGGTCTTTTTGACTTGGGCCTGGCCCTTTAACAAAAGAAATGCATTGCATTCTTAGGCGCTTTGCGCCAATCAAAGAGCGCAAGCGCTTATGGTGACAACACGTGTCATGTAAGCGCAGTGCGCTGCGCTTGCGCTGCTGACATGTGGCGCACTCTGGTGAGTTGCGCCAATTACAGAGAGCAAAGCTCTATTTTAAAACGCATAGCTCAAATAGTTCAGATGCTGACACGTGGCGCTCTCTGGTGGCTTGTGCCAACCCAAGAGCGCAACAACGCAGTTTGCAAGTGCAAGGCACTATAATTTGAGAATGTTTTAGATTCAAGAACCAATGGTTCATAAAGAAAGTGCAAAGCACTATTTGATTTCTTGATCTAATTTAGATCAAAGAAAAACAAGCTTTTTCTTATTTCAGGAACCAGAGGTTCATAAAAAGTGCAAAACACTATTTTTATTTTGTTTTTTATTAAAGATCATTGATCTTATTTTTGGATCAATGATCTATCAGAAGAAATTCTTCTATGTAAAAGGTCTTTTACCTTTCTTTTTTGGAATTTCCTCAGAGTTCTCTCTGTTTAATTTCTCAAAGAATGTTGATGCCTTTGATTTGAAGTCTAGGGGTCTTTATATAGTGCCCATAAGTTTGTTGAATTTGTTAACGAGATCTTTCTCTGCGTGACTTGGGGAATTTTCCCCACCGTTGGATCTTTGATCCAAGGGCTTCTGTTTTACAGAAGAAAATTTTCTTGTTTTAACAAGAACAGAAAGATTTCTTTAAAATCTTAATTCTGTTTGGCGCAAATGCCCCAGCGCGTGACACGTGTCAAGCAGCGCACAGCGCAGCGCAACTGCGCTAGCCTGTTTGGCGCTAATGCCCCAGCGCGTGACACGTGTCAAGCAGCGCACAGCGCAACGCAACTGCGCTAGCGCATCGGCGCTGACACGTGTCGCGCAGCGCAAAGCGCAGCGCCATTGCGCTAGAGCATCCGCGCTGACACGTGTCGCGCAGCGCCGTGCTTGCGCAACTGAAGCGTTGCTTCCTTTTGTTGTTGTTTTTTTAATAGAGCTTTGCTCTGATTGGGCGTGCCTTCTTGGGCGCTGTGCTCCCTGCGCTAACGTGTTTGATTTTGACACGTGGCGCTCTGCGCGCAGCGTAGGGGATCTGAAGCGTTGCTTCATTTATTTTAACTTTAATTCTCACTTTAATTTTCAAGACAGAGCCTTGCTCTGATTAGAGGAAAACAGAAGTATTGCTTCTTTTCCCACCTTGGAATTTGAACAGAGTTTTGCTCTGATTGGGATAAACAAATGCCTCCCCACCGTTGTGCTTACGTGGCCCCAAACGCAAGCGCAACGGTGGTAGGATTCCAACCGTTGCGGCAATTTTTGGAAGTTGAAAGGGCACTTGATGTCTATAAATAGGACCTTTGGTCCTACACAGATGATTATCATCTTTAAGATTTTTATTTTCAAAAACTTCAGAGTTTTGCTCTTGTCTTCGAGAACTCCTTGAGTTAGATTTTCTTTAACAGAAACTATTTAAGTAAGAATTAGTTTTGACTTAAATCAATTTTAATTAATAGAGTTTTGCTCTCATAGATCTTTGATCTAAAGAAAACCCTTTTGGGATTTCACCAAATAGAGCCTTGCTCTTAGGAATTTGTTTCAGGGTTTCTTAACCCATGAACAGAACCTTGCATCTTTGGCGAAACACAGATCTCTTTGATCTAAAAAAAGATGAACTCTTAAGAGTTTGGACAATGAAAATTAAAAAATGGAATTTTGTATTTAATGGATTATATCATTAATAGTAATGATCTCAGAGTTCTCGGGGGATTTCTTTAAATTTCCCTTATTATTGAATTTGATAGGCGTCACCCCTATTCGTAGAATATTGCTCTTGAGGAGTTTTAACTTTCTGTGTCCCTCCTTTTTTTATCGCTAATCTTCCATTGATGTTTCCTTCAGGCGTTATGGCGGTGCGTCTATACAGTCTGCATGAATTCATCACTTACGAGGATATCCGTGTACAAGGCCGCCAACAAGACCAAGAGTTTATGGATGCCCAGTGTGCGGAAGTCATGGATCGTTTGAACGCACGTGTTGGTTGGCTGCTCCCCGCCGCTCTGCTCTCCTGAAAGTTGTGCTGGGAGCGATTTGGAGAGCACTCCCGGGGTTCCACGAGGCCTTACCGCTCAATGCGCTGGATGATGCCGAAAACAAGGTGCATTCAGTGTACCTGTCGGGGCTGATCTCGAAGAAACGGCGGGATAGCCTCATCGACATCCTGCATCAAATTTTCCAGCAGACGACGATAGTCGCTGCTTAGCGAAGGCCGGGGGGCTTGCGGAGGATCTTGACAGACAAGAGCGCGAGAGGCTGCGCACAAGAATAATCAGAAAGGCCAGAAGAACTTTGGATGGCCTTACTTTTGAATTCCTCAATCCGTGTCCTGGATCTGAGGTTATTCCATTGTAATAATATTTCTCGTTTATTGCTTTATGATTGTAAGAATTTTTGGCAATATTAATGGAAAAGTTTTATCCCCGCTTGTCTTATTTTTCGTTCTGAATCTTTCGCCTATGCATGAATGAGTGTGTCTCGAACGCTTATAAATCGGATGTTCTTTTGTCGCTTTCTTCTTTCTCTTATTACCAGTATGTTGTCTTGATGAACATAATTGACAGATAATAAAGTAAGCATCTTAATTCCTCCACGAGATAGCGATGGCTTAGGTCGCAGGTTCAGATCTGCTAACTGAGACTTTTCAACTCTATGAGTCGTGAGGGTCTCATAGAGACTTTTCTCCCTACGGATCGAGAGGATCTCGTAGGTGGGTTTTCTCCTTATGAATCGTGAGGATTCCTAAGTGTGTTTTCTCTTATAAGTCGTAAGGATCTTATAAGAGAATTTTTCTCTCTTACGAGTCGAGAGGACCCGTAAACGGTTGTTTCCCTCCTTGTCGAAACTCGATTTTGGAGAGTAAGACCCGTGAATAGTATGCAAGAGACCGTTTTAGACTGACTTGCAGGGTCCATTGTTCAGGAAGCAAGTTTTTTAATCCCTGTTGCCTGAGGCTTCATTTTGCAAGTTGAGACGAATCGGGAATTTCCCGCGGAGACACTGGTTTCTCTGCGAGCCGACGCGAATCAGGAGGCTCTTGTCAAGGATGTTTGTTTCCCTGAGTTGAGATATTTGCCAAGGATTATTTGTTTCCTTGGTGTTGAAACGAGTCGAGAATTTCCCACAGAGGCACTGGTTGCTCTGCGAGTCGATGCGGATCAGGAGGCTCTCGTCAAGGATGTTTGTTTCCCTGAGTTGAGATATTTTCCAGGGATTATTTGTTT
The DNA here is from genome assembly GCA_030015575.1 of Agapanthus africanus. NCBI lineage: Eukaryota > Viridiplantae > Streptophyta > Magnoliopsida > Asparagales > Amaryllidaceae > Agapanthus > Agapanthus africanus. The sequence goes on from CM057340.1 coordinate 691,009,179, forward strand.
CCCTGGTATTGAAACGAGTCGAGAATTTCCCACGGAGACACTGGTTGCTCTGCGAGTCGACGCGCATCAGGAGGCTCTCGTCAAGGATTGTTTGTTTCCCTGAGTTGAGGTATTTGCCAAGGATTATTTGTTCCCTGGTGTTGAAACGAGTCGAGAATTTCCCACGGAGACACTGGTTGCTCTGCGAGTCGACGCGCATCAGGAGGCTCTTGTCAAGGATTGTTTGTTTCCCTGAGTTGAGGTATTTGCCAAGGATTATTTGTTTCCCTGGTGTTGAAACGAGTCGAGAATTTCCCACGGAGACACTGGTTGCTCTGCGAGTCGACGCGCATCAGGAGGCTCTCGTCAAGGATTGTTTGTTTCCCTGAGTTGAGATATTTGTCAAGCATTATTTGTTTCCCTGGTGTTGAAAAGAGTCGAGAATTTTCCACGGAGACACTGGTTGCTCTGCGAGTCGACACGCATCAGGAGGCTCTCGTCAAGGATTGTTTGTTTCCCTGAGTTGAGGTATTTGCCAAGGATTATTTGTTTCCCTGGTGCTGAAACGAATCGAGAATTTCCCGCGGAGACACTGGTTTCTCTGCGAGTCGACGCGAATCAGGAGGCTCTCGTCAAGGATTGTTTGTTTCCCTGAGTTGAGGTATTTGCCAAGGATTATTTGTTTCCCTGGTGTTGAAACGAGTCGAGAATTTCCCACGGAGACACTGGTTGCTCTGCGAGTCGACACGCATCAGGAGGCTCTCGTCAAGGATTGTTTGTTTCCCTGAGTTGAGGTATTTGCCAAGGCTTATTTGTTTCCCTGGTGTTGAAACGAATCGAAAATTTCCCGCGGAGACACTGGTTTCTCTGCAAGTCGACGAGAATCAGGAGGCTCTCATCAAGGATACTGGTTTCCCTGAGTTGAGGTATTTGCCGAAAACACTGGTTTCTTCGGAGTTGGGATGAATCGTTGAGGTGACTTCGTTTTCTGGCGGAGCCTATTGGGAAAGTAGGGTTCTCTCTTTGTTTGCGCCCTTGGATTGTATACAGGGATCGATGTGATCTTAACTATAGGGCCAAAGTTTTATCATCATTTTTTTTATTTTATTTCCGCGATGCTCTATCATTTCAGCTTTTATATCGCGAAGGTCGCGATTGCCCAATCATTTCGGCTATTTTTCGTGGTGCCCAATCATTTCGGCTGTTTATTTCGTTTTTACTCGCTGATTTTTATTGCGAGTTGCCCAATTATTTCGGCTATTTTGCATGCATACATTTTTACTTGCTGTTTTTTATTACAAGTTGCCCCATCATTTCGGTTATTTCATATGCATGTGCAGCCTACTGGCTTTTCGCCGTAAACCTGAAATTGGACACCGATTTCGGCATCAGCATCGCTACAACTGGGATATTACCGGGAGCGAATCATCATTTGCCTCTGCCGATGTTGACCAAAGGTGGCTTAGCGACTAGGGTTAGGGTCCTGTCGACTAAGGCTTTTGACTTCGTGAGCCGTAAAGGTCTCACAAAGTTATTTCTCCCTACAAGTCGTGAGGATCTTGTATGTGTATTTTCTCCTTAGGGATCGTGAGGATTCCTAAGTGTTTTGTTCCTCTGTAAGTCGTAAGGATCCTACAAGAGGATTTTCTCCTTATAAGTCGAGAGGATTTACAAGGGTTGTTCACCATGCGAACATATCCCTAGTCTCGGATAGGACTTGATTAGGGAAATGTTTATTCGCGCCCGTGGATTGTATACAAGGGCCAGTATTGAGCCACTTGTAGGGCAATATCGGAAGTTGTGGGGGTTGCTTAAGCACACGTTTAGGTCTCTATAACTTAAGACTTTCAAATCTTATAAGCCGTGAGGGTCTCATAAGAGAGTTCTCCTTACGAGTCGTGAGTATCTCGCAAGTGTATTTTCTCCTTAGGAATCGTGGAGATCCCTAAGTGTGTTGCTCCCTTGTGAGTCTTAAGGATCTCACGCGGGTGGTTTCTCCTTACAAGGTCGAGATGGCCATATAAGTGTCTTTTAACGAGCTTGCGCCCTTTCGGGTTTTCACAAACACTCGCCGGTAGTCTTGCTGTTTTTACTCACGGAGCCCTTTCGGGTTTTCATCCGTGCCCATTTTGCTTATGGACATACCGTTTTTTTATTCTTTTTATTTTCTTCTTCCCTTTTTTTTACGAGGTCACTTCCTTTCGGGTTTTCACGAACACTCGCCGGTAGCCCTGCTGTTTTTACTCACAGAGCCCTTTCGGGTTTTCATCCGTGCCCTTTTTGCTTATGGACATACCGTTTTTTTATCATTCATTTTTCATTTTTTTTATTTTCTTTTTCTCTTCTCTCTCTTTTTTTTATTCATCTTGTCAGCCTAAGGATACTGCGGTAGTAGTTTAAAGACGTTTCGGTCCGTCATTAGTTTAAGGATGTTTCGGTCCGTCATGAAGAAAGCTGGCTATTGCTTATAAAGCTTGAGCTTAGGAAGATAGCGAGCGGACATAGTCGTCGTCGTCTATCATTGAGCTAGGCTGTGGCTCATTAAGCGTAGTATTTGTTTAGGAATCGACCATTTATTGGCCTGTAAGGCCTTTCACCGTGCATGTCCATGAGTAGATAGGCCCCACCCTGGTAAACCTTATCTATGATGTACGAGTCTTCATAGTTTGGCTCGAATTTTCCCCGCTTGGCGCGATTGGGGATCATAGGCCTTTTGACCACTAGCACAAGTTCGCCTTGACGGAATGTCCTCGGTCGGGTCAATCTTTCATATGAGCGCGTCATCTTTGCTTTATAAGCTTCCAGGTTTTGTTACGCTATGAGCCGTGTTTCTTCAAGGGCATCAAGCTCTTCAAGCCGAAGGTAAGCGTTTTCTTCATTCGTCAGCTCGTAGTAGACTGCCACTCGTAGAGAGGGCAATTCTATCTCGAGGGGGAGTACTGCTTCCGTGCCGAATACCAACGCGTATGGCGTTGTGTTCGTGGCTGTCTTGAACGTAGTTCGATATGCCCAAAGAGCCTTTTGCAGTCTCTCATGCCATTCCTTCTTATTTCGGGACATCGTCTTTTTTATGATTTTCGTCAGGGTCTTGTTGAAGGCCTTGGCTAGACCATTAACTCGTGGATTATAAACCGAGGAATACCTCCAGTCTATATTATGCTGCTGTGCGAAGCGGCTGATCTTGTGACTTCTGTAGGCTGGACCATTATCGGAGATGATTCGTCTCGGCGTCCCAAACCGGTATATGATGTGCGTCTTGAAGAAATGGAGGATATTCTCCGTCTTCACCTCCCTCAATGGCACTGCTTCTGCCCATTTGGAGAAGTAATCAGTCGTCGCCAGGATGAAACGATGTCCTCTGAACGATGTTGGTTCGATGGGGCCGACTATGTCAGTTCCCCACATTTCGAATGGCCAGCTAGCCACATTGGATGGAGTGGATTTGGATGTTGGTGGATGAAGTCCCCATGGATTTGGCATGAGTGGCATTGCTTCGCATATTCGAGGCAATCCTGAATCATCGTGGGCCAGTAGTATCCCATCCGTTTGATCTTCAACTTCATCTTCGGGCCCGCTTGGTGAGAACCACAAATTCCGTCATGAACTTCCTGAACGACTCTTTCTGCTTCTTTAGGTCCTAAGCATCTCAGCCACAGAGAATCGAATGACCTCTTGTATAGAGTATCATTGACGAAGGCGAAAGACAGAGCTCGTTTCATGAGCTGATGTCTTGTGGACGCTTCTTCAGGTATTCGGTGGGACTTAAAGTAGTCTATGAAGACTTCCCTCCAATCCTCAGCCTTTTCCCGGTCTTCTATTTGCAAGGTCGTCTGTTCAGTCGTTGTTCCCTTCTCTTCGGATAATTCCGGAGATATTTCTGCTGGGGCAAGCACCCGCCGGCTTTGTACCACGATTCTAACGTCATCAAGGATCTTGTCAGCCAGTTATTTAGCAAGTTTGGCCAACGCGTCTGCTTTGCTATTTTCTGCGTGCGGTATGCTTTCCAAACTATAGGAAGGAATTTGGGTCAACAGTTGTTGCACCTTTTCACCGCACTTCACCAACTCCGGTTTGCACGTTTGGTAGTCGCCATTTACTTGACTAACGACCAGTTGGGAGTCTCCGTATATGAGGAGGTTTTCAATTCCCATGTCAATGGTGATCTCGAAGCCTGCTATCAAAGCTTCGTATTCGGCTTCGTTATTTGTCCTCGGTTCTGTTAAGGAGAAAGCGAAGTGCATTATCCCTCCTTGTGGAGTCACGAAGATGAGGCCTACCCCCGATTTGATTATAGGGGTACTTTGTTTGCGCTTTTTCATGGAAGATACTCCATCGAAATAAAGTTCCTATTGGGTATCACCACCGTCGATCGCGTCAAACGCATGTTCGTCTGGCAAATCGCAATTTAGAGGAGAATAGGCGGCAATCAGATGCTCAGCGAGGAAGTCGGCAATGGCCTGGTCTTTTACTGCCTTGAGAGGCTGATAGGTTATCGAGAACTCCATCAAGAGCAGGGCCCATTTAGCGAGTCGTCCCGTTAATATGGCCTTTGACATTAAATATTTAAGAGGGTCCACCTTCGAAATGAGACGGACCTCATGCTCCAACGCATATTGCCTGAGCTTTGTTATCGCGAAGATTAACGCCAGGCAGTGTTTTTCGAGGGGGGGTAGTTGCTTTCTGCCCCCAGTAGAACTCGACTTAAGTAGTAGAGTGCTCTTTCTTTCCCTAGATCGTTCTCTTGTGCCCATAGTGCGCCTAAGGAACTTTCGAGGGCGGTTGTATAAAGAATGAGGGGCTTTCCCTTAACCGGAGCAGCCAACACTGGCGGGTTCTACAGGTACTGTTTAATCTTGTCCAGCGCGCCCTGGCATTTTTGATCCCAGACGAATGGAGTCCCCTTCTTCATCATGTGGCTGTAAGGACGGCACTTGCCTGAAAGATTGGCTATAAATCGCCGTATATATGCGAGCTTCCCTTGGAGAGACCGCAATTGTTTGAGAGTCCTTGGTGGAGGCATTTCCATGATCGCCTTGATCTTTGACAGATCTATCTCGATACCTAGGTGTCGGATGATGAATCCCAGGAATTTGCCCGAGGAAACTCTGAATGCGCACTTGAGAGGGTTCATCTTCAAGTTGTATTGTCGAAGGCGTTGAAATACGGTCTTCAGGTGCTCGAGATGCTCCTTGTATGATTTTCTTTTCACCACGAGGTCGTCGATATAGCATTCGACGATTTCATGTATGAGATCATCGAAGATCTTTTTCATGGCCCTTTGATAGGTGGCACCGCCGTTTTTTAGACCGAAGAGCATCACCTTGTAGCAGAATATACCCAAAGGGGTCCTGAAGGCAGTGTGCTTCTGGTCTTCAGGATGCATCTTTATCTGATTATACCCTGATGAGCCGTCCATTAAGGAGAAAACATCATGAGTGGACGTATTGTCTATCACTAGTTCGGTGACTGGTACCGGGAAATCATTCTTCGGGCATGCTTTATTGAGATCCCGAAAGTCTACGCATATACGCACCGTCCCATTTTTCTTCATCACCGGGACGATGTTAGCGATCCATTCAGGATATTGAACCTCCTGGATAAACCCAAAGTCGATTAACTTCTTGACCTCGGCGTTGATGCTCATCTCAAGCTCGATCCGCATTCTTCTCGGTGCTTGTTTGATTGGTTTAACGTTCGGGGATATCACCAATTTATGGACAGCAATCTCTGGATCTAATCTTGTCATTTCGGAATATTTCCATACGTAGCAATCTCTATGCTATACAAGCACGTCTTTTAATGCAGCCATCCTTTCTTCAGATAGCAGCTCACTGACGAACGTCGGCCGTGGGCCACTTGCCGTGGGCACCCAAGTAGCTATCGCCTTTTGTGGATTGATAGGACGGTCCTCTTCCCGCTGAATTTTCACCTTTTTCTATCGGCGGGGATAATCTTGATCAATTACCGAGTCTTGTACTTGACGCCAGACCTTGTAGATTTTAGAGGACAGCCGTTGAGGGAGCTTTTCCGGCTTCACCTTTGTAGCGCTCTCCATAGGTGGAGGAGATCTTTTCAGCACAGCGGTCGGAGATTTCTTGTGGACCTTCCTAAGTGGTTCAAAGCTGTTTCCAGTTGGAACAGCAGCATCAATTCCGCCGTTAGAGTCGGCGGAGTCGGTCCAGAAGGAGAGTTGCCCCCGGTCTTCCTTACTTGGCGCCAGTGGTATATCCCTAGTAGGAGGGGTGTTGTCTCCTGAGGGTTTTCAGCGGATTACACCCACAAAATCGTATAATAAAAGAGAGATGGTGAAAGTTATATAAAGATAAGAACTATAAAAAAAAGAACTTGAAAATAAGAGTTTTCAACTCTACCAGCTTTTCAGTTGCTATGAGCCCTATCTTAATAGTCATGAAAAGATATTAGAAATCACATCACCCCTCAATAAAACATCGCCTTTAGTTTTCATTCCTACCTTTCTTCCAAACATTGATCATATACCCCTACGTGTGTGAACTGGACATCCCTACACTCAGAGAATTCAATTCAAGCAATCATACTCTTGTCCATCTGCCTCAGTACTTTTTAATAGATATTTAGATGGAATTTGCTCACACATTCTTCATGCGACCGTTAATACTTCTTGAGGTACTAACCGATCGATTACTCATGTGCTTACTAATTAGGTGTTTTTCCTTGTCTTGCAACACCTAAGGCTTAGCAGTGGTTTCTAAACCAGTTGGTCTAAGGCACTAGGTGATAAAGCACCTTCGCTATATTTTTTTATTGCAGCCTCGGTGATAACAAAACCAGTGTTCATTTTTCTTTTCACCATTTTATCTTTTATTCTCCACTTTTATTTTCTTCATACTTTGGCTTCTAGACAAGAGCATTTCAAGGTATCCTCTACTATCCCGAGTTTCAATATGTGTGTACGTGCGTATATAGGGTTTCAACGTTCAAATGTTTGGCTTCCAAAATATGAACTATTTTTCAGGCTTATTTTTATTCTCAGATTAGTAATTTCCTTCATCTTACTAACCATTGGGAGAACAACTTATAACCACTTGTTACTAGTTTCATTTAAGAAAACATCTAACTTTCTTGTTTTTCTTAAACTATTCCTATCTTTTAAATATAATTTTTCACTTTCTACTCTTTTATTATCACATTTTTTTTGTGTGTGCTTATATACAGTATAATGCAAACTAAGGCGTAAATAAGCACATGAGAGTTGAAAAACGACTTTTTGGGAGCTTCTTGCGATGGTACAGGAGCGCTGAAGCTCGTTGGCGGGAGCATGGTCCCGAAGAAGAGCCCAGTGGTGGCTTGAGTTACCTGCTCCACTGGCACAGTGAAAAGGGAGGCCGCTTGAGGCCCCTAGGTTACTCCTCCAGATGGGACGGAGCGAGAGTTGCTGTTGCAGTTAGTGCAATTTGAAGCCATTGATTTCTTGAATAGCTTGATTATTCTGCCCCCTGCGTCGACCTTGGTCTTTGGCATGTGCCAGCTGTTTGAGAACCGATTCCGTCGGCAAGGCTGCTACTTGGGGAGCCTGCCTATGGGCGACAGACATCCTCTGGGCTTCCTCCATCGGCGTTGAGGCACCGAGGGTAGGAGGTGGGAGCATCGACCCAAAAAGAAGCCCGTTAATTTCTTGAAAAGCTGGATTGCAGAGATTTGAGGCTGCAAGTGGCCCATACTTGACTCCGCCGGGTATGACAAAGCCTGAGTTGCTAGGGAGGGAGCAAATGCCATTCTTCATAGAGACGAAATGCCGGTTTCAATATCCACTCCCCTAAAGGCAACAAAAAACACACACCGCGATTATTTGATCGCGGGAAAAACACGACACACGAAGTGTGGAGTGGAAAGAGAAAAAGGTCCCACCGGGCTTGCCAGAATCTGTTCCCCTCCGAAAGACGGCCGAGATGTTAGGACGTCTAGCCTGAGATTCGGGGCAGATGCTATATGGTTTCATCCGTCTAGCTCTCCGAAGATGCCAAGTTAATTTATGACACCGTGTATCGGAGGTTTAGACGGATGCGGCCGATGTAGCAGACTTCGTCAGATTCCCCCTCGCTTGAGGAGTTTTTGATTGTGGGGACGCTCTTCCCTGCAGGCGCAAGCCCCTGCAATTAATTACGCTACCGCATCGCGGTAACAACTTTTTCCTTCTCCAGAATTTCACTTCGTGTCGTGGGTGTTTGTTTTGTTTGTAGTTGCCCGTGGATTGTATACGGAGACTGAGTAATGCCGTAGTCCATAGGACATGGATTAGTCCAAATCCGTATTTACTTAGATTTGGGTTTGGTGTTTTTAGTTTAAGGATACGTTAGCCGTATTGAGGCTAAGATCAACTTAAACGTTCTTTAAGGATACGTTAGTCCTGTTTGAGACTACGATCAACTTAACGTGGTAATCCATTTATTATATGGCCGTCAGGACTCGTCACCTCTCTGACGTCGTTGAGGAATTACAACGATAAGTGTCAGAGGAGTTCAGAGATGTACCCTTGAACCAAAGTTGATTTGGAGTTTTATAGTCCATTTGAATGTTTAAGGATACGTTAGCCGTGTTTGGGGCTAAGATCAACTTAAACGGGACCGTTTAGATCCGGCAAAAGAGCATTTGGAGGCTCTATTGTTCCAGTTTAGGGACGTGGTGGTCCATGTTCCAGTTTAGGGACGTGGTCGTCCATCGCCAGTTTAGGGACGTGGTGGTCCATCATTAGTTTAAGGACGTTTCGGTTCGACATTAGTTTAGGGACGTTTCGGTCCACGAGTTTAAGGACCCCGCAGTCCATATTAATGTGTGGTTGTCGGGACCCGTCACCTCTCTGACGTTGTTGAAGGATTACAACGATAGGTGTCAGAGGAGTTTGGAGATGTACCTTTAAACCGGAGGTAAATTGATTTAGGAGAGAAATTTTGCTCAGTCAATTTAATTTGAGGACTTACGGCCATGATTGGGCTAAGTCCAGTTGAAAAATGTTCCACACTTTTATTTATTTTGTTTTTTTTTTTGCCTGTACTAGGGCTTAGCCCAATTTTAAATAATGCATTGCATTATTTTCGATTTTGGGTTGGGCTCTGCCCATAAAAGATGCAGAGCATCAATTTTACTTGGGCTCTGCCCTTTTTATTGTTTTGCACTTTATTTTGGCCTGTTAGGTCTTTTTGACTTGGGCCTGGCCCTTTAGCAAAAGAAATGCATTGCATTCTTAGGCGCTTTGTGCCAATCAAAGAGCGCAAGCGCTTGAGGTGACAACACGTGTCATGTAAGCGCAGTGCGCTGCGCTAGTGCGCTGCGCTTGCGCTGCTGACACGTGGCGCACTTTGGTGAGTTGCGCCAATTACAGAGAGCAAAGCTCTATCTTAAAGCGCATAGCGCAAGTAGTTCAGATGTTGACACGCGGCGCTCTCTGGTGGCTTGTGCCAACCCAAGAGCGCAACAGCGCAGTTTGCAAGTGCAAGGCACTATAATTTGAGAATCTTTTAGATTCAAGAACCAATGGTTCATAAAGGAAGTGCAAAGCACTATTTGATTTCTTGATCTAATTTAGATCAAAGAAAAATAAGCTTTTTCTTATTTTAGAAACCAGAGATTCATAAAAAGTGCAAAGCACTGTTTTTATTTTGTTTTTTATTAAAGATCATTGATCTTGTTTTTGGATCAATGATCTATCAGAAGAAATTCTTCTATCTAAAAGGTCTTTTACCTTTCTTTTTTGGAATTTCCTCAGAGTTCTCTCTGTTTAATTTCTCAAAGAATGTTGATGCCTTTGATTTGAGCTCTAGGGGTCTTTATATAGTGCCCATAAGTTTGTTGAATTTGTTAACGAGATCTTTCTCTGTGTGACTTGGAGAATTTTCCCCACCGTTGTATCTTTGATCCAAGGGTTTCTCTTTTACAAAAGAAAATCTTCTTGTTTTAATAAGAACAGAAAGATTTCTTTAAAATCTTAATTCTGTTTGGCGCAAATGCCCCAGCGCGTGACACATGTCAAGTAGCGCACAACCCAGCGCAACTGCGCTAGCGCATCTGCGCTGACATGTGTCGCGCAGCGCACCTGCGCTAGCGCATCCACGCTGACACGTGTCGCGCAGCGCCAGGCGCAGCGCCAGGCGCAGCGTATCCGTGCTGACACGTGTCGCGCAGCGCAGTGCCTGCGCAACTGAAGCGCTGCTTCCTTTTTTTTAATAGAGTTTTGCTCTTATTGGGCGCGCCTTCTTGGGTGTTGTTCTCCCTGCACTAATATGTCTAATTTTGACACGTGGCGCTCTGCGCGCAGCGCAGGGGATCTGAAACGTTACTTCATTTATTTTAACTTTAATTCTCACTTTAATTTTCAAGACAGAGCTTTGCTCTGATTGGAGGAAAACAGAAGTATTGCTTCTTTTCCCATCTTGGAATTTGAACTGAGCTTTGCTCTGATTGGGGTAAACAGACACGAAGCATTCGGTATAACCACTTCTATCACAATAGATAGATACTTTTAGATAGCTAGTTTCATGTTTGGTTTCGATTCTAGGTCGGTTTTGTTAGCGCAAAGTTTTTAAACGCCAATTTTTGTTTCGTATCGGCCATGGTAGATGGCCATGGCGCTGGCAGAATCCAACATATATATATATAGAATATGTCGATACACCAAATTTCATGCGATTCCATCACTTTTTCACCGTTGATTTAGTGGGTGCAAGATTAACGGTTTACTGACAATAATCTTTTTACATTGCTAATTCAATGGCGAAAAAGATGTGGAATCACATGAAATTTGGTGTATTCACATCTTACATGATAAAGATGATGTTGAACGGTATCGATCGTCAAAAAAATCGTGGAGAATATAGATTTTTAACACCACCTGACGTGACCTAGATCACACCAAGATGTTACCTTTCGTTGATCTGTTGATGGCGGCGATGGACGGCTGATGTTTGATCTGAAGGTAGGCTCCTGAAGCGTGTGGATCTCAATGGGTTTGAGGCTGTTGGCGCCGAGCTACCTGCAAGGAAGTCTCAGGGTGGTTGTACCACCGAGGACCCTCCGACGGTCAAGTTAGAGAGGGAATCCGAGCATAGTAACGGCTTAGTGGAGTAAAAATGGCTTACTTGAACCGTCTGGAAGAGGGGTTTATATAGAGGTGGCAGCAGGCAGGACAGGCGCGAGAATCACGCCGGCCGTTAAGCTCCCGACGTCACGCCCGCGTGATGAGCGGGATCCCCATTAATGGCGAGACATGCTCATTAATGGGGGGATCGTGATGGCGTGGAACGTGGGATGTGGCCGGCGGATATCTCGTGCATGGCGAGATTCGCGGGATGGCGGTTGCGCCTGTGAGCGGTGCCGTTGGTCGGTCGATAAGACCGAGGAAGATGACATCGGCGGGAGAGCTCACGGACGAGCGGGAGATCCGAGGTATCTTCGTTTCGTGGTAGCCCGAAGACAAGCTGTGAGGCCGAAGAGGACGATTGTGCTGGGGGCTCAGAGGTGAGCCAGCGCTTGTTTGTGGGACGGACACAGGAGTGGTCTAGTCGGCCACTATAGATCCTTTCTTGTGAGCTTTGGGACATGCCATCTGCCACGTGTCATGATCTGGGAGATCATCGATATCGAGCATCATCATTATCCCCCCACTCTCATCCCGACCAGCTGACGGGTCGGGTCGAGAGTGGTCTGCCGGGTCACCCGAGGTGAGCTCCTTTCGAAAATATCATCGAGCGTGTCTCCGGGTAACCTGCTGTATTTTCTGGATGACGCCAGCGGATTAGGGGAGAGATCACTGCATTAAAGAGGGTGCACTGGATCGTGTGTACGCATACTGAAGCGACAGTCCACGTGTCGGGCGCTGGCTGGCTGACGCGACGGGCCGCAGACCTCTGGCGTCTGAAGGGATATGTCAATGTGCATGCGACAAGTGGAGCGATCGTGGCCGTCGAGTGTACTAAACCGTTTCGGCGGGAGATGACTGTCACCGTTGGATGAAAATGCCGGTGGCAATAAGTAGAGGTGGGGTCCACGTGAGGGCCCATTTCTCTTCATAATCTCCTCGTCTTTGGTCTTGTTAACTCGGCGTTCTTCTCTTTAGGTCGGGATTTCCGCGTTAGCTTTTTCGAGGACTCCTCTTCATCAGGTTAGATGTCTTCCTCTGAGGAGTTTGTAAATGTAGTTGGTGTAGAGTCTGGGGAGCCCTCTGTAGAGTCTTCCTCTTCTTCCCCTTCTTCTTCTTCTGAACCGGAGTCCTCCCAGGGAGCTAGGGTTAGGTCTCCTTCCCAGGGTCGCATGACAGGGGCGGCCCCCCGAGTGGAGGTCGCGGATGCGCCTGGCGTGCCGTCTACGGTGAGGCACGAGGAGGAGCTTGCCAATGCTCGATCTCATTTCTATATTCCTCCCGGCTACAGTTGCGTTTGGCAGGGAAAAGAGAGAGGGCAGATCAGGTACGGGGCAAGGAGATTGCCCTGTACTTGGAGGCCTTTTGGGCCAGAATGCACCTGCCTTTCTCTTCCGAGGTTGTTGGAGCGCTAAATTACTTTGAGCTAGCCCCGGGCCAGCTAGTGCCGAACTCCTGGAGGATTCTCCTCGGGTTCCTGGTCCACTTGAAGTTGCAGATGATCCCTTTCAGTCTGTCTATCCTTGTCTCCTCCTTCATTTACAAAAGTCACCCCGGCACTCACGCGGACGACCCAAGGTGAGTTTACCTCTCTTTTAGGAAACAACGGGGGAGTGAAGCCAGGTCGGGGGTCGTCATCTTGCCTTCTTCTATCCATGGTTGGAAGAAGAAGTATTTTTTTGTTGGGCCGCCAGAGGGTGGGGACTGGCCCGTGCCCACCCAGTGGTCTAGGGATAAGTGCTAGCGGGGAAGTCCGTCCAACGATCCCGATGCAGTGAGAGTGGTGGAGTGGGAGCCCATTCCTTGGGCCGACATGCTGCTTGCTGACCGAGCCCTTAGTTGGGCTGGGTTCAGTCCCACCTAGGTCGTCGGTAAGTTAGGAGCTTGTGTTTGTTTTCATTTATGTTTGTGTTGCTAATTCCATTGTATTTTGTCTTGTGCAGAACCCATAGACTTGAGCCACCTCCGAGAAGCTATGCGCAAGCCGAAGAAGGGATCGAAAGCTGGAGGTGCCAGCTCTTCTCGTCCGACGTCTGTCCCGGTTCCCCCGGTAGCCGTCCCACTCCAGCGTTCGACTGTGGGCCGAGCCCCGGAGCCCAGCCAGGTGCCGAGCAAAAAATGGGTTCGGGGAAAGGATGCCCAGGCTTCGGAGCTGGAGACCGGCTCTCCGCCGTCGCCCCTCAAGAGGTTCCCCTGAACAGTTCCATGGACCCCGGCCTCCCCGATCTTGGTGGACGAGGGGGGCCTCCTCTTTGAGGTGCCCTCGGGGATTTCTGTCGTTGACAGCCGTTCCCCTCCGAACGGCGGCGCACAAGACTGTGGTGTCTTGGCACTGAGATTCGGGGCAGATGCTAATTGGTGCTATCCGTCCACCTCTCCGAAGATGCCAAGTTGATTTATGGCACCGTATATCGGAGGTTTAGACAGATGCGGCCGATGTAGCAGATTTCGTCAGATTCCCCCTCGCACGAGGGGTTTTTGATTGTGGGGACGCTCTTCCCTGCAGGCGTAAGCCCCTGCAGTTAATTACGCTACCGCTTCGCGGCAACAACTTTCTCCTTCTTCAGAATTTCACTTCGTGTCATGGATGTTCGTTTTGTTTGTGATTGCCCGTGGATTGTATACGGAGACTGAATTATGTCGTCGCCCGTAGGGCGTGGACTAGTCCAAATCCGTATTATCTTAGATTTGGGTTTGGGGGTTTGGGTTTAAGGATACGTTAGCCATATTTGGGGCTAAGATCAACTCAAACGTTTGTTAAGGATACGTTAGTCCAGTTTGGGACTAAGATCAACTTAACGGGATCATTTAGATCCGATAAAAGAGCATTTGGGCTCCATTGTTCCAGTTTAGGGACATAGTGGTCCATTTAATGTATGGCCGTCGGGACCCGTCACATCTCTGACGACGTTGAAGGATTACAACGACAGATGTCAGAGGAGTTCAGAGATGTACCCTTGAACCAGAGTTAATTGGGGGGGATCGATAGTCCAGTTTGAGACTAAAGTCTGTTTGAAAGGTTTAAGGATACGTTAGCCATGTTTGAGGCTAACATCAACTAAAACGGTTGTTAAGGATACGTTAGTCCAGTTTGGGACTAAGATCGACTTAACGGGATCGTTTAGATCCGACAAAAGAGCATTTGGGGCTCTATTGTTCCAGTTTAGGGACATGGTGGTCCGTTGCCAGTTTAGGGACATGGCGGTCCAATGCCAGTTTAGGGACATGGTGGTCCAATGCCAGTTTAGGGACATGGTGGTCCAGTGGTAGTTTAAGGACGCATAAGTCCGTGGGTTTAAGGACCCCACAGTCCGTATTTTAGTTTAAGGATGCATAAGTCCGTGGGTTTAAGGACCCCACAGTCCGTATTAATGTGTGGTTGTCGGGACCCGTCACCTCTCTGACGACGTTGAAGGATTACAACGACAGATGTCAGAGGAGTTCAGAGATGTACCCTTGAACCAATGAGTTTGTTGAAAGAGCAGATGTGCTCAGTTTAAGATGATTTGAGGACTTATGGCCAATTTGGGCTAAGTCCAATTATGTTTGAAACATTGACCCTCTGCTGGTCCATTGAAGGAGAGGCTTTGCCTCTGAAACTTAGCCAATTGGGCTAAAGCTAGTGTTAAACACTAGAAACCAACAGTGTTGAACACTGCGAATAAGATTAGCAAGTTAGTGTTAAACACTAAAAGATAATCAGTGTTAAACACTGGGAACAGAGTTTTCACATTAGTGTTAAACACTAAGCAAATCAGTGTTAAACACTGCAAATAGAGTTTTTCCAAATTAGTGTTAAACACTAAGAAAATCAGTGTTAAACACTGAGGACAAAGTCTTCAGAGTAGTGTTAAACACTAAGGAGAGAGGGGTCACGTGTGAACACGTGAGAGCGCCCTGATTCCCCTTATTTTATTCTGCAGGTAAGTGTTCAACACTTTAGTTCTGGCGGCCATCACGTGCGAGCACGTGATGAAAGCCCCCGCTCTGGTCTGTTAGAATGCTCATTAGGGGTCACGTGGTGACACGTGAGGGCGCCCTAAATGTGGAGCGATATCTCCTTTGTTTTATCCTCAAATCTGCGAATAGGTGTTAAACACTTTTCCTTTTTATTTCGAGCATCACGTGTTGACACGTGATGGGGATTTATGTGCTGACTGTTAAAACGTTTGCTAAGGGGTCACGTGGTAAACACGTGAGAGCGCCCAAAGCCTTCATTTCTATTGATCTTTCTTTCTGCGTTTTTGGGAGTCACGTGGGGTCACGTGATGGCATCAAAAAGTGGGGCCAGATCCTCTTTATTTTGTTCTGCAAACAAGTGTTAAACACTTTTAATTTTCATAGCCATCACGTGTGGACACGTGATGTATAATCATACCCTGATTTATTAGAACATTTATTAGGGGTCACGTGGTAACACGTGAGAGCGCCCTTAATTGTTTCTGCCTTTGCTTTTGTTCCATATATAATGAGGGTCACGTGGGAACACGTGAGGCATTGCCTCAAAGCTTTCCTCTTCTCATTTTTGGGGGATCTGTTCAGGGGTCACGTGGGGCACGTGACCTTTTTCTTTTCATGCACAGAGATCTTTTAAGTCTCCTTATCTTTAAGAATTAAATTCTTATTTAGGGTAAAACCCTAATTTTGTTTTAGGAGAATTAAATTCTCAGAACTCAATTCCCCTCCTAAGTTTAGGATCTGCATGGCAGGATCTCGACCCGATGAGAATTAAATTCTCAACTTATGGGGAGATGTGCTCTGTGCAGATCTTCAACCAGAAGAAGAACTAAGTTCTTTTCTTTAAATAAGAGTTAAACTCTTTTGAGAATTAAATTCTCTTTTGAATCCTCTCTTTTCTTACCTAGGGTTTTTCTTTTGCAGAGAATTAAATTCTTCTTTCTCTGTCTCTTCTTCTCTTGAGAATTAAATTCTCCTCCCTCTGTTTTTCTCTCCAAAAAGTAGATCCCCTCTCTTCTCTTCTTGGCTCCTATTTATAGGAGAAGGAAGAGAATCATTTTGTTTAGCAAATCTCTCATTAAGAGATTTGATTTGTATGTTGAGAGATTTGATTTGCATTCATCATTAATCCGGGCCTTTAGATTGTTAAGTGAATTTTATTCACCATTGGATTTTAAATCCAAAGATATCCATTTGTTATCTCGGTCAGATTTAGGGGGGAAATCTTTCCAAGTCCAAGATTTTTCCATAAATTAGTGATATTTAATCACCTTTGGATCTTTAATCCAACGGTCCCCATAATCTTTTTCCATTTGGAAAGATTTAGAAGCTTTTAGAATTTTAATTCTATTTCGAAAGATTTAAATGATCTTTTTTTTTAATTTAATTATGTTGAACAGCAAGGCTTTTACAGCCAGTCACGTGTTGCCACGTGACCTCCAATTGAGTCATTTTCTCAATGTTTGCTTACGCTTCAGTTGTAACCATCACGTGTCAACATGTGACCATTGGTCACGTGTGAGCACGTGACACCTCATTGAGGTATTTCCTTCAGCTGTTTGTTTACGCTTCAGTTTTAACCATCACGTGTCAACACGTGACCATTGGTCACGTGTGAGCACGTGATGCCTGATTTTTAATCAGGGAACATATTTTAGAATTTAATTCTATTCATTATTTTAGAGGCCTTAAAAGCCCATCACGTGTCTGCACGTGACCCATGGCCACGTGTGAGCACGTGACGCCCCATTGGGGTCTTTTCTGAGTTTTTATTATATTTTTAACTCCTCCAGCGGGTTCTTAAAAGTCCATCACATGTGGACACGTAATTCCTCATAACTTTTGATCCTGGATGAATTACGAGGCCCATAATATATCAAATCGAAGGGTTTTTCGAGCCGCTTTCGATACCATCAGAATTTATCTTTTTCTCATTCGGGAGTTTGTCAAAAAAACAGCCCGGAAGATACTGGTTTGCATTTCCTTAAGCATATCGCTGCCATTTAATGCCTTGGACTCTTTTGCGCAGAAATTTTTGGCGAGAACAAATGCCCCCCACTACTTCGCCCACGTAAGTATTTACGTGGGTGAAGTAGTGCAAAGTAATGCATAGCGTATGACCAGTTTCGGGTTGGTATATTACTTTCAGAATCTTGATCTGAGAAGATAACGAGCGGACACAAGCGTCGTCATTTATCATTAACTCAAATCTCGACTCTTAAGAGATATAGTTCCAAACCCTTAACTCCATGAGCCGCACCCTTCTATCTCTTTATATCTTACTCTGGAGTGAAGTCGTTTACATGCTCATGAGTAGCTTTTCCATTTCAGTGGCATGTAGGTTTGGCGAGTGTGGCTCATAGATAGTCCATCTTGACCTCTTTGCAGGGCGGTGATGGCTTAGGAGACAGGGTTAGGATCTGCCACCTAAGACTTTTCAACTTTATGAGCCGTGAGGGTCTCATAAAGACTTTTCTCCCTACGAGTCGAGAGGATCCCGCAGGTGTATTTTCTCCTTAGGGGTCGTGAGGACTCCTTAGTGTGTTTTCTCTTGAAAGTCGTAAGGATCTCACAAGAGAATTTTCCCGCTTATAAGTCGAGAGGACTCGTAAGTGGTTGTTTCCCTCCTTGTCGAGATTCGATTTCGGAGAGTGAGACCCGTGGATAGTATGCAAGAGACCATTTTGGGCCGACTTGCAGGATCCCAGTGCTTAGGAAACAGGTTTTTTAATCCCTACTGCCTAAGGCTTTATCTCACGAGTCGAGACGAATCAAGACGAATCGAGAAAATCTCGCAAAGACATCAATTTCCTCACGAGTCGAAACGGATCGAGCAGATCTCGCAAGAATATCCTAACGTCACAGTTAACCTCTGCTCTTTACGACAGAAGTCCGTTAGGGTCTGTGGTACTTAGGGTTTTGGCCGTCGTACCGTCGCATGAGCTGATATATTCCTCGATAGGCAATCGTGCTGTTCGAGTAGCCCTGCGACTGCCGTGTCTCTGATCCCTTCAGGGGCTGGACAAGACGTCTTCAAGCAATCCTCCTTGGCAGTTTGACCGTCGGAAGAGCAAGCGCTAGGAATTTGCCATGCCGCTTTTTTACTTGAGGTTAGGCTCATTTTGGAGAGCCCCGATGAATCATAACCACTCCGCGCTGGTGTGGGATGATCTCCGATAATCTTTCAGGCTTTATATGACTTGCCGTTAAGACCCTGAAGTTAGGAATTTGGCCTTTGCTTCGTTTGCTGGCATTGCGTCCTCTGTATCGAGACGAATGTCGTGGTTGTCTCTAGGTTGCTGGTGAACCGTCGAGGTTTGGAACTAGGAATTTGCCGTGGCTCCTTTTGGTGATGTTGCGTCTGCTGTATCGAGACGAACGTCAAGATGGTGACCACTCCATGTGGGATGATCTCCGGTGGTCTTTCAGGCTTTATATGACTTGTCGTTAAGACCCTGAAGCTAGGAATTTGGCCTTCGCTTCATTTGCTGGCATCGCGTCCTCTGTATCGAGACGAATGTCGCGGTTGTCTCTAGGTTGCTGGTGAACCGTCGAGGTTTGGAACTAGGAATTTGCCGTGGCTCCTTTTGGTGATGTTGCGTCTGCTGTATTGAGACGAACGTCGAGGTGGTGACCACTCCGCACTGGTGCGAGATGATCTCCGATTGTCTTTCCGGTTTTATATGACTTGCCGTTAAGACCCTGAAGCTAGGAATTTGGCCTTTGCTTCGTTTGTTGGCATTGCGTCCTCTGTATCGAGACGAATGTCGTGGTTGTCTCTAGGTTGCTGGTGAACCGTCGAGGTTTGGAACTAGGAATTTGCCGTGGCTCCTTTTGGTGATGTTGCGTCTGCTGTATCGAGACGAACGTCAAGGTGGTGACCACTCCATGTGGGATGATCTCCGGTGGTCTTTCAGGCTTTTTATGACTTGCCGTTAAGACCCTGAAGCTAGGAATTTGGCCTTTGCTTCATTTGCTTTCATTGCGTCCTCTGTATCGAGACGAATGTCACGGTGATGATCACTCCATGTTGGTGTGAGGACCAGGATCCGCTCTGGATGTTTCCCACGGGATCAAAAAGTGACGTTGTCCGCGTTCCACGTGACCAGGAATTTTGCTCTAGATGCTTCACACGGGTTCACTGCCGTGTTAGGCGAGGACTAGGCTCCGCTCTGGATGCTTCGCACGGGTTCACTGCCGTGCTCTGCGAGGACCAGGATCCGCTCTGGACGTTTTCCACGGGGTCAAAGAGTGACGTTATCCGCGTTCCACGTGACCAGGAATTTTGCTCTAGATGCTTCACACGGATTCACTGCCGTGTTAGGCGAGGACTAGGCTCCGCTCTGGATGCTTCGCACGGGTTCACTGCCGTGCTCTGCGAGGACCAGGATCCGCTCTGGACGTTTTCCACGGGGTCAAAGAGTGACGTTATCCGCGTTCCACGTGACCAGGAATTTTGCACTAGATGCTTCACACGGGTTCACTGCCGTGCTCGGTGAGGACTAGGCTCCGCTCTGGATGCTTCACACGGGTTCATTGCCGTGCTCTGCGAGGACCAGGATCCGCTCTGGACGTTTTCCACGGGGTCAAAGAGTGACGTTATCCGCGTTCCACGTGACCAGGAATTTTGCACTAGATGCTTCACACGGGTTCACTACCGTGCTCGGCGAGGACTAGGCTCCGCTCTGGATGCTTCACACGGGTTCATTGCCGTGCTCTGCGAGGACCAGGATCCGCTCTGGACGTTTTCCACGGGGTCAAAGAGTGACGTTATCCGCGTTCCACGTAACCAGGAATTTTGCTGATTATATCCGCATTTCATGGGATGGAGGTTTGACTGTTGGCGATATGTATACCGCCAAGCCATGGAACTGGGAGTTGCCGCTGTTCCGCTTAGCTTGAAGTTGTGTCCGTCGTTACGAGATGAGTGTTGGGATGATCTCTAGGTTATTTATGGCCCGTCGAGATTCGGCTTCTTCTTCTGATGAAACCTGTGGATGAGGAGTGCGACTTCTTCTTTGTTTGCGCTCCTGGATTGTATACAGGGATTGATGTAGCATCACCTGTAGGGCAAAAAGTTTCATTCTTTCATCATTTTTTTATTCTTTCCGCGATGCTCTATCATTTCAGCTTTTTATATCGCGAAAATCGCGATTGCCCAATCATTTCGGCCATTTTTCGCGGTGCCCAATCATTTCGGCTATTTATTTTTATTTTTACTCGCTGTTTTTTTTATTGCGAGTTGCCCAATCATTTCGGCTATTTTTCATGCATACATTTTTTTTACTTGCTGATTTTTATTGCAAGTTGCCCCATCATTTCGGCTATTTCGTATGCACGTATGGCTCGCTGTTTTTTTTATTGCGAGTGTGGAACTTGGAATCTGGTGCCAATCTCAGCATCAGCATCGCTACAACTGGAATATTGCCAGGAGCGAATCATCATTTGCCATAAAAGGGACTTGGAATTTGATACTGATTTAGGCATCAGCATCGCTACAACTGGGATATTGCCAGGAGCGAATCATCATTTGCCGTAAAAGGACCTGGAATTTGATACTGATTTAGGCATCAGCATCGCTGCAACTGGAATATTGCCAGGAGCGAATCATCATTTGCCTCTGTCGATGTTGAACAAAGGTGGCTTAGCAAACAGGGTTAAGGTCCTGTCGACTAAGGCTTTTGACTTCATGAGCCGTAAGGGTCTCACAAAGGTATTTCTCCCTACAAGTCGTGAGGATCTCATAGGTGTATTTTCTCCCTAGGAATCGTGAGGATTCCTAAGTGTATGTTCCTCTGTAAGTCGTAAGGATCCTACAAGAGGGCTTTCTCCTTATAAGTCGAAAGGACTTACAAGGGTTGCTCACCATATAGACATATCCTCAGTCACGGGTGGGACTTTGTTAGGGAAATGTTTATTCGTGCCCGTGGATTGTATACAAGGGCCAGTATGAGCCGCTTGTAGGGCATTGTCGAAGGTTATGGGGGATTTTGCTTAAGCACAGGTTTAGGTCTCTATGACTTAAGACTTTCAAATCTTATGAGCCGTGAGGGTCCCATAAGAGAGTTCTCCTTACGAGTCGTGAGGATCTCGCAAGTGTATTTTCTCCTTAGGAATCGTGGGGATCCCTAAGTGTGTTGCGTCCCTGTGAGTCGTAAGGATCTCACGTGGGTGGTTTCTCCTTACAGGGTCGTGAGGACCCCGCAAGTGTCCATTAACGAGGTTGCGCCCTTTCGGGTTTTCACAAACACTGTTTTTACTCACGGAGCCCTTTCGGGTTTTCATCCGTGCCCATTTTGCTTATGGACATACCGTTTTTTTGTTTTTTTTTTGAACGAGGTTGCGCCCTTTCGGGTTTTCACAAACACTCGCCGGTAGTCCTGCTGTTTTTACTCACGGCGCCCTTTCGGGTTTTCATCCGTGCCCACTTTGCTTACGGACATACCGTTTTTTTTACCACGCCGGCCTGAGGATGCCGCGGGTTGATAGTAGTTTAACGACGTTTCGGTCATTTGCAAGTTTTAGGACATTGCGGTCCGTCGTTAGTTTAGGGACGTTTCGGTCCGCCGTCGCCGTATTTGAGACGCGCCTCTAGTTTACTGACTTTTCGGTCTATGGGGCTTTCCCTATGAATGAGCATGAAGCCCCCGGCATATCCACCTTTTTCGAAGCATGTTGTTGTGGCGGGTTTACTTTCCACTTTTCGGGCAGCGCGAACTTGCCCTGTTGGTATTGGTCTTCAACCCAGTTTTTGAAGACATAGCAATTGTCGAGTGGGTGACCCATTACTCTGTGGTAGGGACAATAGTTAGGATTGTTAACGTCACCTGGTTGCAATGGACGTTTTGGATCTGGCAGAGTGATAAGCCCGCTGCGCACTGCTAGCTCGAACAATCTCTTTGTTTTATCTTTGGGAAACGAGTAAGGACGTTTCAACTTCTCATTGAGGTATCGCGGCTTGTTGTTTTGACGACAAAACGGTCTCGGGTTACTCCGCTGTTGTTGAGTGTTGGCAACAAAGGCCGTTTTTTCCTTTTCCTTTATCTTTTTTGTCCGATCCCTTATTTGCGGGGCCGAAATTCTTTCCAGGTAGCGTGCGATTGCACGGCTGAATGTTCTCGCAACTCCTCAATTCTTTCGTTTTAGAGATGGATTCCTTGAAGAGAGGGCCGAGGGCTATTTTTTCATCGGAGTCGCTCTCGAAGGTGAGAACTCGCGGTCCCTCGGGATCAACCCTATGACAATTGCCAGCAATTCTTTTATGCTCATCTGTCTCATTCTTCCGCTGTCTACGAGCTTCACGCTTTGTCCTATTAAAGTGTTGCCTGTGAGCGACATACCCTTGCCACCAACACTTAAAGGAGTTGCAGTCCTCAGTAGGATGTGCGATCTTCTGATAATATAAACAGAAGTTAGGATGTACGTCCGTTTCATCAAGATGTATACTACCAGAAGAATTTTCTCTGAAAGAGGGCAGCCTCATCCCCATCGCTATGGCTTTGGCGAATCGTTTCCTTATCTTGATCCTGTTTTTATTTGCAGCGGATGTAGTTTGATCTGGTGGGAGTGTTTCAACCCTTTTGTCCAGTTGCCGGCGTTTGGCTTTCTCGAAAATGGCCATCTCGCGCTCTCGATCAGCTTTGCTTTTAAGACGGGCTTCATTCAGGAATGCATCAATCATCTCATCTGACGGCCACAGAAGTTCTGGTTCAGGACACGCCCTCAGTTTCTCGGTGCAAGGAGCCTCTTCATCATCTATCAATGAGTGAGAGATCACGTGACAACTTGCCCCCGGTGTGTCCGTCTTCTTTGGAGTGTGCGGCTGTGGTGGGTTTACCTTCCACTTTTCAGACAGCGCAAACTTGCTTTGTAGGTACTGATCCTCGATCCATCCTTTAAAGACGAAGCAATCCTCGATCGGGTGACTTACCGTTTGGTGGTAGGGACAATAATTGGGATCGTTGACATCGCCTGGCTGCAGCGGACGTTTTGGATTCGGCAGATTGATGAGTCTGTTATGCACTGCCAGCTCGAACAGTCTTCTCGTTTTATCCTGAGGAAATGAGTAAGGACGTCCCAGTCTCTCCTCGAGGGGTGGGCGTGGACGCATATTGTTTTGACGGACAACCGGCTTTAAGTTGCTCGGTCGTTGCTGAGTATTGGCAACGAAGGTTGCCTTCCCTTTCCCCTTTTCATTCCAAGGCTCTATCTTTGAAGAAGAAGGCTTATGGCCCATCTGGTCTATTTGGGCCAGCTTGTCAATCAAGGCCTGGAAGGTGGTCGGCTTGAAGAACATCATGAACTGGGAGATAGCCGCTTGAGGGTCAAGAGTGCCCACGAACATGCCCACCGCCGGCGCTTCTTCGATCCGTTGTTCGCACTTCGACCATAAGTTTCGCCACCGTACTGCGTATTGGACCCACGTTTCGCCTGGCCTTACCCTGGCGTTGATCAGTGCTGTTATCGGGGTGCGCTCGTTGGCGCTGGCAAACCTTTGTGTAAACAGCAACTCCATCTCCGCAAATGTTTTGACAGAGTCGTTAGGTATCTCCGAATACCACTCGAAGGCCGTTTCTGCTAAGCTGCCGACGAATTGGCGAAGTAGCAATTTATCATCACCTCCAGTGTTGCCGCATAAGGCCCTGAATTGAGCGACATGCTGATGTGGATTCCCTGTCCCCTTGTACACATGGAATTTAGGGATCGTATATCCCGACGGGTAATTGATTTGGTCATACCAGTCCGGGTAGGGTCGTCCGGTTCTAGCAATTTGCCCAGCCGCTTCATTTGCCTGGTGAGCTTGTATTTGCTGAGCTATATGGTCATCCAGTGCGGCCTTGGAAATGGTTTCTTCCTTGGCTGCTGAAAGAGCCGGAGGAGGACTCGATGTCTCTCCTTTGTTATCTTCAAGGACAATCGGAGGATCTTCAGCAAGAGGATCTTGCTGGATCATCATCCCTACCATATCTTGGAAGAGAAGCGCCATTTGTTTTATGTTAGCCGCTTGCTCTACGGCTTCTTTGTCCCTCTTTTCGAGGACTCTGCGTAAAAAGTCAGCATCGGTTTCTTGTTCTTGACGCTCATCTGAAGGCATTTCAGAGCTTTCTTTTGGCTCAGTGAGTGCAGCCATTGTAGTCATCATTTCCTGAAGCTTTTGTTGTTGCTCCTGGGCTTTCGTCACGGATCGGGTGAGCGGTCGGTGGCCCGTAGAAGTGCGGCTTTCCTCCTTTCCAGAAGCCATATAAACAGTGTGCACCACCATGCCCCCAGATTTGGGGCGTTTGTGTTCAGCGCTTTTATGCTTCGCCATGTTCACAGGGGCTTTTTGTGGCCTCCTTTTTTGAGTGATTGGAGTTAAGGGAGCCGTTGTAGTGGGCACCCAAGTAGCTTTTGCTTTTTGTGGCTTGACGGAGTAATCCTTCTCCTGCCGAACCTTCATCTTTTCCTGTCGTCGGAGGTAGTCTTGATCGATCACTGACTCTTGGACCTGTCGCCAGACTTTGTAAATTTTAGAGGACAGCCGTTGAGTGGGCTGCTCTAACTTCTTCTCTGGAATATTCTTCACAGATGAAGGAGTTCGTTTCAACATCGCAGTAGGAGAGTTTCTGCGCACCTTGTTGAGCAGTTCAAAGCTGTTCTTGGTTGGAACAGCAGCATCGATCCTCACCATCGGAGCTGACGGAGTTATCCCAGAGGGGGAGTTGCCCCCAGCCTTCCTTACTCGACATCAGTGGCGACGTCGAGCGTGTCTTGCGGATGGAGTTGTTTCAGCTATAAGGGTGACTTCGTCGTGCCCCCTGCTTTGAGGAGAGACTGTTATTGGTGCTAGCCTATCGAAGGCTGACACCCGTTGAGAAGTAATGTCTAATCTGTCAAAGACAGACCTCTGGGCAGGGGAAGCAGCTTTGAGGAGCTCGCCTGGAGCAGCAACTGGAATGGCCAGCCTTGTAAAAACTGACTTCTTGGAAGGAGGAACCTTTCCAATGATTTCGTCCACTTGAGCCGGGATGGCTATCCGCTTTGGGATGGCAACTTCGGGTATCGCGGGCTTTTGCATGGGCCCGTTGGAGCTCTGACCTAGCCTGTTAAAAACCGAGGCAGTGGAGTTGGGTGACCCGTTGAGAAGGGTCGCGGCAGTGGTAAGTCGATCGAAGACCGACTTCTTTGGAGCTTCTTGCAAAGTTATTGGGGCGTCGAGGCTCATTGGTGGGAGCATGGTCCCAAAAAATAGTCCAGTGGTGGCTTGAGCC
The DNA here is from genome assembly GCA_030015575.1 of Agapanthus africanus. Taxonomy (NCBI): domain Eukaryota; kingdom Viridiplantae; phylum Streptophyta; class Magnoliopsida; order Asparagales; family Amaryllidaceae; genus Agapanthus; species Agapanthus africanus. The sequence continues at coordinate 691,034,475 of CM057340.1, forward strand.
ACCTGCTCCACCGGCATTTTGAAAAGGAAGGCCGCTTGGGGCCCATAAGTCACTCTTCCAGCAATGACGGAGCGAAAGTTATCGCTGCGGGCGGTGCAGTTCGAAACCATTGATCTTCTGTTTTCTGCACGGAGCAAGACACCAAATCTTAGTACCTCGAATCCACAGGCAACCACAGCAAACCGCGATTCGTTCGCGAACACGACACACGAAGTGTGGAGTGGAAAGAGGAAAAGGTCCCACCGGGCGTGCCAGAATCTGTTCCCCTCCGAACGGCGGCGCACAAGACTGCGGTGTCTTGGCACTGAGATTCGGGGCAGATGCTAATTGGTGCTATCCGTCCACCTCTCCGAAGATGCCAAGTTGATTTATGGCACCGTGTATCGGAGGTTTAGACGGATGCGGCCGATGTAGCAGACTTCGTCAGATTCCCCCTCGCACGAGGGGTTTTTGATTGTGGGGACGCTCTTCCCTGCAGGCGCAAGCCCCTGCAGTTAATTACGCTACCGCTTCGCGGCAACAACTTTCTCCTTCTCCAGAATTTCACTTCGTGTCGTGGATGTTCGTTTTGTTTGTGATTGCTCGTGAATTGTATACGGAGACTGAATTATGTCGTCGCCCGTAGGGCGTGGACTAGTCCAAATCCGTATTATCTTAGATTTGGGTTTGGGGGTTTGGGTTTAAGGATACGTTAGCCATATTTGAGGCTAAGATCAACTCAAACGTTTGTTAAGGATACGTTAGTCCAGTTTGGGACTAAGATCAACTTAACGGGATCATTTAGATCCGATAAAAGAGCATTTGGGCTCCATTGTTCCAGTTTAGGGACATAGTGGTCCATTTAATGTATGGCCGTCGAGACCCGTCACCTCTCTGACGACGTTGAAGGATTACAACGACAGATGTCAGAGGAGTTCAGAGATGTACCCTTGAACCAGAGTTAATTGGGGGGGATCGATAGTCCAGTTTGAGACTAAAGTCTGTTTGAAAGGTTTAAGGATACGTTAGCCATGTTTGAGGCTAACATCAACTTAAACGGTTGTTAAGGATACGTTAGTCCAGTTTGGGACTAAGATCGACTTAACGGGATCGTTTAGATCTGACAAAAGAGCATTTGGGGCTCTATTGTTCCAGTTTAGGGACATGGTGGTCCGTTGCCAGTTTAGGGACATGGCGGTCCAATGCCAGTTTAGGGACATGGTGGTCCAATGCTAGTTTAGGGACATGGTGGTCCAGTGGTAGTTTAAGGACGCATAAGTCCGTGGGTTTAAGGACCCCACAGTCCGTATTTTAGTTTAAGGACGCATAAGTCCGTGGGTTTAAGGACCCCACAGTCCGTATTAATGTGTGGTTGTCGGGACCCGTCACCTCTCTGACGACGTTGAAGGATTACAACGACAGATGTCTGAGGAGTTCAGAGATGTACCATTGAACAAATGAGTTTGTTGAAAGAGCAGATGTGCTCAGTTTAAGATGATTTGAGGATTTATGGCCAATTTGGGCTAAGTCCAATTATGTTTGAAACATTGACCCTCTGCTGGTCCATTGAAGGAGAGGCTTTGCCTCTGAAACTTAGCCAATTGGGCTAAAGCTAGTGTTAAACACTAGAAACCAACAGTGTTGAACACTGCGAATAAGATTAGCAAGTTAGTGTTAAACACTAAAAGATAATCAGTGTTAAACACTGGGAACAGAGTTTTCACATTAGTGTTAAACACTAAGCAAATCAGTGTTAAACACTGCAAATAGAGTTTTTCCAAATTAGTGTTAAACACTAAGAAAATCAGTGTTAAACACTGAGGACAAAGTCTTCAGAGTAGTGTTAAACACTAAGGAGAGAGGGGTCACGTGTGAACACGTGAGAGCGCCCTGATTCCCCTTATTTTATTCTGCAGGTAAGTGTTCAACACTTTAGTTCTGGCGGCCATCACGTGCGAGCACGTGATGAAAGCCCCCGCTCTGGTCTGTTAGAATGCTCATTAGGGGTCACGTGGTGACACGTGAGGGCGCCCTAAATGTGGAACGATATCTCCTTTGTTTTATCCTCAAATCTGCGAATAGGTGTTAAACACTTTTCCTTTTTATTTCGAGCATCACGTGTTGACACGTGATGGGGATTTATGTGCTGACTGTTAAAACGTTTGCTAAGGGGTCACGTGGTAAACACGTGAGAGCGCCCAAAGCCTTCATTTCCATTGATCTTTCTTTCTGCGTTTTTGGGAGTCACGTGGGGTCACGTGATGGCATCAAAAAGTGGGGCCAGATCCTCTTTATTTTGTTCTGCAAACAAGTGTTAAACACTTTTAATTTTCATAGCCATCACGTTAGCCATCACGTGTGGACACGTGATGTATAATCATACCCTGATTTATTAGAACATTTATTAGGGGTCACGTGGTAACACGTGAGAGCGCCCTTAATTGTTTCTGCCTTTGCTTTTGTTCCATATATAATGAGGGTCACGTGGGAACACGTGAGGCATTGCCTCAAAGCTTTCCTCTTCTCATTTTTGGGGGATCTGTTCAGGGGTCACGTGGGGCACGTGACCTTTGTCTTTTCATGCACAGAGATCTTTTAAGTCTCCTTATCTTTAAGAATTAAATTCTTATTTAGGGTAAAACCCTAATTTTGTTTTAGGAGAATTAAATTCTCAGAACTCAATTCCCCTCCTAAGTTTAGGATCTGCATGGCAGGATCTCGACCCGATGAGAATTAAATTCTCAACTTATGGGGAGATGTGCTCTGTGCAGATCTTCAACCAGAAGAAGAACTAAGTTCTTTTCTTTAAATAAGAGTTAAACTCTTTTGAGAATTAAATTCTCTTTTGAATCCTCTCTTTTCTTACCTAGGGTTTTTCTTTTGCAGAGAATTAAATTCTTCTTTCTCTGTTTCTTCTTCTCTTGAGAATTAAATTCTCCTCCCTCTGTTTTTCTCTCCAAAAAGTAGATCCCCTCTCTTCTCTTCTTGGCTCCTATTTATAGGAGAAGGAAGAGAATCATTTTGTTTAGCAAATCTCTCATTAAGAGATTTGATTTGTATGTTGAGAGATTTGATTTGCATTCATCATTAATCCGGGCCTTTAGATTGTTAAGTGAATTTTATTCACCATTGGATTTTAAATCCAAAGATATCCATTTGTTATCTCGGTCAGATTTAGGGGGGAAATCTTTCCAAGTCTAAGATTTTTCCATAAATTAGTGATATTTAATCACCTTTGGATCTTTAATCCAACGGTCCCCATAATCTTTTTCCATTTGGAAAGATTTAGAAGCTTTTAGAATTTTGATTCTATTTCGAAAGATTTAAATGATCTTTTTTTTAATTTAATTATGTTGAACAGCAAGGCTTTTACAGCCAGTCACGTATTGCCACGTGACCTCCAATTGAGTCATTTTCTCAATGTTTGCTTACGCTTCAGTTGTAATCATCACGTGTCAACACGTGACCATAGGTCACGTGTGAGCACGTGACACCTCATTGAGGTATTTCCTTCAGCTGTTTGTTTACGCTTCAGTTTTAACCATCACGTGTCAACACGTGATCATTGGTCACGTGTGAGCACGTGATGCCTGATTTTTAATCAGGGAACATATTTTAGAATTTAATTCTATTCATTATTTTAGAGGCCTTAAAAGCCCATCACGTGTCTGCACGTGACCCATGGCCACGTGTGAGCACGTGACGCCCCATTGGGGTCTTTTCTGAGTTTTTATTATATTTTTTAACTCCTCCAGCGGGTTCTTAAAAGTCCATCACGTATGGACACGTAATTCCTCATAACTTTTGATCCCGGATGAATTACGAGGCCCATAATATATCAAATCGAAGGGTTTTTCGAGCCGCTTTCGATACCATCAGAATTTATCTGTTTCTCATTAGGAAGTTTGTCAAAAAAACAGCCCGGATGATACTGGTTTGCATTTCCTTAAGCATATCGCTGCCATTTAATGCCTTGGACTCTTTTGCGCAGAAATTTTTGGCGGGAACAACAGCTTGCTGTCGGACATGGAAAGGTCGGCTGGGGGCAAGATCCCTCAGGGGACTCTCAGGGCAAAGATGGCGTCAATCGCCTAAGAGGCCAAACAGGTTAGTGCCCATACTTTACTTGACTTTTGCTTCAGCTTCTTACCATTCGTGAGATTTGGTGCTTCTCCTTTCTTCCTGACCACCTATGATTTCTTCAGGTTCTCCAGCACGTCTCCCCCGTCATTCATATGGAGGACGAGGGGATTACCCCGGCGATCCGATGTTGGACATAGTGCCCTCAGAGTCAATTATTGGATCATAGGCACGTGATTGCAATGATTAAGGGAGGAACTATACCGGTAGGACAGTCTTACTTAAAATGATAGTATGCTATCTGGTTTATCTTTATCATCGTGTACTGCTTTAGGTGACATTACTGATCACTATTGCACGTTGATAGAGCCCCTAGGATTCTTGCTTGACTGTCAGCAGTATGATGGTGATCATATACGTGGGAGTTGGAGTCTATAGGCACATCCTTAAAAGGTCCCTAGTCATGGGAGTTTCGAGACAGGGCATCGATACTCCAGAGTAGACTAGTGTATACAGTCGAGACCCCGACGAGAGGCAGTGGCCGGTCTTACAAGCCACAGGTGTCAGTTGGTTCACCTAAGATGTATACAGGTTCTCATTGGGTTATGAGTACACCGGACAGGACTCGCCGGGAATATTCTAGTTGGTATTATACCTAGCGTCAGATAGCAGTTCCCTGGTGACATATATACAGATTAGTTCATCGACCTGAGATCGTCATTTGTCTCGTGTGAGTTCCCACTGTACTTTGATTACTACCCTACCACGGCTCAAAGGAGGCGTAAAAATAGGTTTTAGTTGGGTACAGTCCCGTGCCACATGGAGGCAGTGAGCGGATCTGCAAGGGTTCGTCTCCCCCGGTATTGGGGGTGAGGTCGTGCTGTGTCTAGGAGAGCTATTACACGAAGTCCTTGGCCAAGGCAGGAGATTTATTGGTAGGTATTCCAGTAGTATCTCAGGGTGTTCTGGGCTACACTCCGACACGACTTGTACCGCTTTTAGGAGTCTGACTTTTACCAACCCCCTAGGCCCGCCATGCGATGCTCATAGAGGAACGGACCGGACTGTACGGATATTGTCACTGACAGGCTCAGTAGGGTGTCAGCATGAGTTCGCTCATCGACGTTCCTTTTGGTCAATACCTGGTAGCCCGTTACATATGGCTAATACCTCTGACGTGCTAGTGGTTAAATCCACAGCCAAAGTATTGACGAGTCTTTAGAGTCCCCCACAGACAATTTCTCAAGTTTCGGGCGAAACACTGTAGAGGCCGTATGGATATATGGCAGGGTTCGATCTTATACGTGCGGTATTGCACGGATCGTGATCGGACGGATAATACTAGCGGGCTTTGGTTTAAACCGGATCCTAGTATTGTACAGTGTAGATTTTGTCTCATTGCATTTGTATTCGGTCGGAATACAAATGCGGGTATGTATATACGGTCGCGGGGTTTTCCTGTAATTTATTACGGGATCAGTTTTTTGAAGTTGCCAGTTTACATTCCGTTTCGGCCAGTTTTCCTTTGTTCTTTCATGGCCGGATTTTTCTGATGGAGGGGCTAATTTGCAAATATGCAAATTAGCAATTTGGAGGGTGTTATTTGTAAATGGAGGCTTCATGAGATTTTTAGCACATTTGATTCCATTTTGTGCACATGGTTTGCATTAATGAGATATGAGTTGATTTGATTATGAAAGGATTTTAGAAAGAAATTGATGTGATCTTTATTCCTCTTTATCATACATTTCCCACTTGCTTTATTCTTGTATTTTCCTCCACCATTTGTGAGGGGCCGGCCACATTGAGAGGGAAAGAAAAATGTGTGGAAAAATCATCTCATTCTCATTTTGCATCAAAGTTCATAGCTCCATTTCAAACCTCTCTAAAAAGTTCATTTTTCTCCACCACATCTATTATGGCAACTTCAATTACCCCATTGAGACAAACTATTCTACACTAGCCTACAGCATTCTTGGACACGTCGGCTTGCCAACTTCGTGTCCGAGTTGCCTCGGTCTAGAGTTGGGAGCCCGTAAAAAGACCCGGCAGTGTGGTGCCCTTTCCGACAAGAAGATGTAGATCGGAGATTCCGCGAGGAGATCGGGATGGAGGCCGAAGACCGAAAGACACGGATCGCTCGGTATAGCTCTCTACCCTTTCTCTAGTTTGCTAGTATTAGGTTAATGGCCCGATCCGGTTTTATAGTACGCGGTAGCGCTGGTTTAAAAGTTAAAGAAAAAGTTTCGTTTCTACATTTTGGTCTCGGACAGACAGCCGCGGTGCTGTCGTGCACTTACATTGGTAGCAGAGCCATGCCATTAAGCTAGTCTAGCTTGCTCTAACGTGTTTACAAGTTCGATCGAACGGATTTTCCAAAAACCCCATTTTCAAGTCCAGGTTTCTGTTGAATTTTTGCTGTGCTCAAAAAATTATTTGGTACATTGCAAAAATACGTGCAGGGTTTTATAAGAATTCTGTGAAAATTTGGTTGGCTGAAATTACTGTAGCGCGGCGGATCAGCGGCCAAAACCACGTTTTGGCCACGGATCCGCCGCTGTACTGTGGCCAAACTGCACCAAATTTCAACAGTGATTTTCTGACATGGAAATAGGGTTTCTGGTATATTCTTTTTGGGCCCAGATTTATTTTGAGTGCTACAGTAGTGCTTGGGGCCCACTTCGGGAAATTTAGTCGATCGAAAATTTTAAACATGTTAGTTCACAGTATTTACATTATATCTGCGACCGTGAATGTCACTTGATCGGTAAATCCTGTCTAACTGCTATAGCTCTTTAAGACGGATTTGCGAACGTGACATTCACGTTGATGTTCTGTGTTGTGCTGTGATGTTGCGGATTTGTCGTAGTGGATAGCCTGGATGCAGTGTTAGTACAGTTTGGTTGTATATGTACATTTGATATTGCGGGTCGAGCGTCCGACATGTAGCCTGCCGTTACTGCCTGTTTGTATATTATTCTTTTGGGGCACGACCGGGCTTAGGTCGATGTACCCGTTGTATATTTTATTTTCTGTACTAGGATTACCCCGCGGAGGGGTGCACGAGTAGCCGGGTTCTAGAGGGCAACGGGCTCGCATCTCATAGCGTTGAGACGGAGGGGGCTTCACTCTAGAATTGGCGGGCTATTCGCTGCACTCGTAGGGGGTATAGGTTGACCCAAGGAGGGATGCTCAAGTTACCGGATTCCGTGAAGTGCTGGGTGGTCCATTCACGTTGTTGAAGGGGCTGCCTCGCTTCAGGTTTTGGCGGGTAACTTGCCGCGCCCATAAGGGTCTAGGATTTCATTGCACAGGCTATCCACACGACCAGGGGAACGTCGGATTTCAATAGCGGCTCTATGAAACCCGGGGATCCCAGATATCTGTATTGTTCTGTGGTGCTTATTACATTTCTGTGATATTGCATTTTATCACGCCTTGAGCGAATATTATATATTGATATATATACTAGTAGATGTTGTATATGTTTTGCATCCGCGCTAATGCAGTCCCCGCTTTGTCGTTAGTTAAGTAACCTAACGGGTGATGACGGGACCCAGTGGCGAATGCGGATGGCATATACGTACATCATTATTTTCGTTCTTTATTGGTGTGATCAATTGATGGGACTGCGTTGATTCGGATCAATGCAAGCTAAACAAACATATTCTGTTGTTGTTGGAACATTTTTCAAAAAGCTGTTATTGCAAGGACGTTCTCTTTTGTTTTGCACAGTAGTATTCGGTTATGAATATCCAGCACCTCAGTCGACGAGGCAAGGGCCGAGATCCCTTCATCGGGAGTGACCCCTTGGACAGAAGTTTGCGTCAGGGCAATAACTTCACTATAGTCGATTACTTTTGCTTTGCATCGTGGTATTCAGTTGGAATATCCTGCACCTCATTCTACGGGGAAAGAGCCGAGATCCCTTCACCGGGAGTGACCTCTTTAGCAAAGGTTTTCGTCGCTATATTTTTATAAAAACTATCTGGTTCCTTCAACGATATCAAGTTCATTACGTTAAAGGTTTTTCGCCAAAAACCATTCGTAGCCCTCCGTCATTTCAGACGGGTAACACGTAGTATTCATGCTATGTTTGTTGGCCAAAGTCAAGGCATAGTGTATGATAGCTATTTGTTAGTTTTCTAGATAGATGCGTTGGTTTGGGACAGTCGTACTGTCTTGTTGGCCAAAGTCAAGGGTAGGTACGGGTGGGTTCAAATCAACCTGGATAATGACGGGTAGAACTTGACATGTGACTTATGATTTGTTGGCCAAAGTTAAGGTCATAAGAGCATGGGGTAAAAATCACATCGGGAGTTTCTAAAGAAACTGAAACTTGCCAGATATGCGCATACCTTCTGGAGTGTGATAACGTGAGTGGATTCCATCACGTTATCATGCGATGATAGCTGGATCCCGATTTCCACTGATGAGTTGGTTTACTCCTTGGGTGATCCCGACTAATTCTTCTTTCGGGTTTGGAGGAGAATTTGACGTTGCAGTGGGAGGTTTCCTGATTAGATAAAATGATAACCATTCTGATCTAGGTTAGAGTGCACGCTGAGTGTTTCTTTTCTCTCTCTTTGGCAGCGACCATTGACCCGACCCTAGACTATAACTCAGAGACCAATTAACCAAACCTTCTTAAACACTGGCTTTTGGATTGTCAGAGTTGCATACCTCATTGCCGCTTCTATTTTTACCCTTTTCTTCAGAACACCCCGTATTACTACAAACGTCCACTTCCATTGGATAAAACCATCGTATGGTTATATATGAACTCGAAGGAACTTGTTCCAGATTCGAGGATGGTTTCTGGTTCTGGAGAAAACGAATAGGACTATTCAGTTGTCTTTTCCTTTTACCTTCTCTCAGGTTGCGAGTGCTCCTTGGATTAGGGAATAGTACACCTGTTACGCCTATTGGATAATCTTTTTCCAAACCTTAGGCTGGTGCCGAACGGTATGGAATGAAGAAAGCCGATTAGCCTAAGTGTGGTGTACAGAAGGTATTAAGTTAAGATAAATAAAAGGATTAGAAAGAAGGCAAAGTAAATTGCGACTGCTATTCACGACCGCACCAAGTATTTCATCGTCACTCCTGCTTCACCTTTGTATTTCTCCAGGACACTCCGTATCACTACAAAGATCCACAGTTATTTGGATACTCCATCGTATGGTTATATACGAACTCGAAAGGAACTTGTTCCAGTTCGGGGATGGATTCTGGTTCAGGAGAAATAGGAATAAGGTTTATTCAGGTGTCTTTTATCTTTACCTTCTCTCGGATTGCGAGTGCTCCTAGGATTAGGACAGTACACCCATTATGCTTATTGGATAGTCTTCTTCCAAACCATAGGCTGGTGCCGAACGGTAGGGAAGGAAGAAAACCATTTAGCCTAAGAGGGTGTACAGAAGGTGATGACTAAAGACATATGAAGGGATGTGGGGAGATGGCGAAGTAATATACGGTTACAGTTGTGAATCTGGATAATGGAAGAGACATTACTAGGAATACCAGGATACCCCTACGAAACATTTACATGTTTCAGTTTCACTGTGTACTGTTAAAAGGAAACTGATTTCCCAATTAGACACTTGCTCCAGGGTATATATTTACCAGGTTTGATTCTCACATCTGTATGGTTTTACAAATGATGAGTGGGAGTAAGTTATTGGGAATTAGGTGATCATCCTCATTATATCAGGATTCGTTGTAATTGGTGATATTTGAGGAGATCACCTGGGTTGTTTGCCGGACGGCAAATATTTGGTTTTGAATATCCGTTGTTATGCACCAATTTCAAATTGATATATCTGTACGTCTATTTTTATAGAGTGAGATATAAATTTTTGAAATTATGTCCATGACATTAACCTATATCGGTGGATGATTAGGTAAGGAGTATTAAACAGCGGTGTAATTCTTCTTAACCATAAGTATAGTTTTCAACCTACGATACACAGGGATTGAGTTATTAGACTAAGAGGACTTATACAGAATATTGTATGTTGTCCAATGTCCATTAGGACAGAGGGGTTGGTCCTCATACTATATTCGGTTCACTTATGACTTCTCTAGTTCTTAGACAAGTGTTTCGTAGAAACACAAGGTCTGAGTTTTGATAAGTTATAGGTATAAGGGTAAAGTAGAGAACCAGGTATTGCAAGTATCGGGATTCTTCAAGGTGATCGAAAATGTAGATATTTGTGTATGGTATTCAGTTAACAGTATTGGTTTTGAGAAACTGGTTTCTCTTTCAGGTTACTCATAATTGGAAGTACTCCTAAGTTGAGTAATGCTGATCGGCCTCTCTCCATTTTAGATGACCTGCACTGGAGACAGCTGCATGATTTGAATTTAGTTCAATTAAATCAGTGCCTCTGTTTCTGTATTGGATATAGAACAGTTCATATCTTAACGATGATAAGGTACGGGGAGTTGTCCAGCTTATGCTTAAAATCAGACTCTGGATAACTCAAGGCATGTTTCTGTAATGGCAGTTTGTGGGTTGACCCGGGCTATGACGAGGGTTGATTTTCTACCATCTGGAAGATCAATAGTGATATTGTTCTTGACTCGCCACAGTTTTAGTAAAATGGATTTTTTTCAGAAAAACAGTAGTGGGAGTATGGTAGAACTGGAAGTGATTCCAGAACCACAAACGATTATTGAAAATTTGATAAGAACCTAAAGATTCAATCTGATTTGACATTCCATTAGCCACTCCGCAGATAAGGTGGGTAACTTCAGGCACTAGAGAGATATTTCGGTATGCTTAAAGACGGTGACAAGGAGGTTCTTGTTTACCCAGACTTGACACTACTGTTGTTCCAGGCTATGAGACCCGGCAGAAGGATGAGTATAGCGTCGTTCTAAACAAGTTTTAGAAGTGCACGCGTATGTGATTCTGCCAGAGGGTTGTCATGGTCAATGGGAGCAGCGGAAATATAGTGGACAAGTAGCTTATTTCTATTTATAGACTAAAGCAGATATAGCGGAGATAGATCATCTATTTCTGATGTGACGGTCATAGGTTTGACTTCATCAGAATAGGGGATGGATCTGTTAAGAAGGTAGTAGGGTGTGATGTCCTGGTATTTGGATGACATGCATAGAGTAGGAAGTGAAATTTCTATACTACGATCGGTTATACTTTGGTTGTCACATAGTGGTTTCTCCATATGGGACTTGGATATTATATCAGACATCCTGGTTACTGGATCTATGGTTTTAGATCTAGATTTGGGTAGTTTTCCAATCTGGGTACTTAGACAGCATTCTAAAGGTGTTTTAGAATGGACGACTCCTGGCATGGTAGTATACCTGCAGGTAATGGAGTCACCCTCTCTAAAGGTGTCTTACAGACTAAAGGGAAGAGGGATGTGCATGATTGGCAGATCACTTGCTTAGGCAATTGAGTCAATCATGAGATGTCAAGTACCACACCAGATATTGTTTTTGCACGAGATGCAATAAGGTGATATTGATCCAATCCTGGAGAAACGTTCAGAAGTAGTTTTAGAACATAAGTGGATGTTCTAGGGATATGATAACGACAGTCTCATTCGGGAGACGGTTATCATTCCAGACTTCCAAGGTGACCTGGATGACAGAGTGACTGTCAGAGTTATAGTTTTCCCTCTGACGAGGGGCAGTATTTTGGACAGGTGGTCCAGGCGGATACTGAGGGAGGTATGGCGTAGGATACTGATTAAGTTCAGTTGACGATACAGTCTAAAAAGTTTGGATTTGGAGTTCATTTATGAACTAGGTCCCATCAGATATCCAGACATATTCTAAGACAGGTATTGCTCATTTTGGGAGATGGGTTTCTCCGCGAACTTGAGATTAAGAGAGAAATAGAAAGAAAAATCAAGGCGGATCTACTCACTGAGGCTATTTCTTGAATGCAATAGTTTCACAAACGAGCTTTGTGAGACTGATTAGTAGAGGAGTTGGGTGTTCGGTATCATACGGGCTGTGAGTATGCGACATCGCAATAATTAGCCTTAAGTACAAGTGGGAGATTGTTGGACATAGTGCCCTCAGAGTCAATTATTGGATCACAGGCACGTGATTGCAATGATTGAGGGAGGACCTATACCGGTAGGACAGTCTTACTCAAGATGATAGTAAGCTATCTGGTTTATCTTTATCATCGTGTACTGCTTTAGCTGACATTACTGATCACTATTGCATGTTGATAGAGCCCCTAGGATTCTTGCTTGACTGCCAGCAGTATGATGGCGATCATATACGTGGGAGCTGGGGTCTATAAGCACATCCTTAAAAGGTCCCTAGTCGTGAGAGTTTCGAGACAGGGCATCGATACTCCAGAGTAGACTAGTGTATACAGTCGAGACCCCGATGAGGGGCAGTGGCCGGTCTCACAAGCCACTGGTGTCAGTTGGTTCACCTAAGATGTATACAGGTGCTCATTGGGTTATGAGTACACCGGACATGACTCGCCGGGAACATGCTAGTTGGTATTATACCTAGCGTCAGATAGCAGTTCCCTGGTGACATGTGTACAAGTTAGTTCATCGACCTGAGATCGTCATTTATCTCGTGTGAGTTCCTACTGTACTTTGATTACTACCCTACCACGGCTCAAAGGAGTCGTGCAAACAGGTTTTACTTGGGTAAAGTCCCGAGCCACATTGAGGCAGTGAGCGGATCTGCAGTGGTTCGTCTCTCCCGGTATTGGGGGTGAGGTCGCGATGTGTCTAGGAGAGCCATTACACGAAGTTCTTAGCCAAGGCAGGAGATTTACTGGTAGGTATTCCAGTAGTATCTCAGGGTGTTCTGGGCTACTCTCCGACACGACTTGTACCGCTTTTGGGGGTCTGACTTTTACCAACCCCCTAGGCCCGCCATGCGATACTCATAGACGAACGGACCGGACTGTACAGATATTATCACTGACAGGCTCAGTAGGGTGTCAGCATGAGTTCGCTCATCGACGTCCCTTTTGGTCAATACCTGGTAGCCCGTTACGTATGGCTAATACCTCTGACGTGCTAGTGGTTAAATCCACAGCCAAAGTATTGACGAGTCTTTAGAGTCCCCCACAGACAGTTTCTCAAGTTTCGGGCGAAACGCTGTAGAGACCGTATGGATATATAGCAGGGTTCGATCTTATACGTGCGGTATTGCACGGATCGTGATCGGACGGATAATACTAGCGGGCTTTGGTTTAAGCTGGATCCTAGTATTGTACAGTGTAGATTTTGTCTCATTGCATTTGTATTCGGTCGGAATACAAATGCGGGTATGTATATACGGTCGTGGGGTTTTCCTGTAATTTATTACGGGATCAATTTTTTGAAGTTGCCAGTTTGCATTCTGTTTCGGCCAGTTTTCCTTTGTTCTTTCATGGCCGGATTTTTCTGATGGAGGAGCTAATTTGCAAATATGCAAATTAGCAATTTGGAGGGTGTTATTTGTAAATGGAGGCTTCATGAGATTTCTAGCACATTTTATTCCATTTTGTGCACATGGTTTGCATTAATAAGATAGGAGTTGATTTGATTATGAAAGGATTTTAGAAAAAAATTGATGTGATCTTTATTCCTCTTTATCACACATTTCCCACTTGCTTTATTCTTGTATTTTTCCTCCACCATTTGTGAGGGGCCGGCCACATTGAGAGGGAAAGAAAAATGTGTGGAAAAATCATTTCATTCTTATTTTGCATCAAAGTTCATAGCTCCATTTCAAACCTTTCTAAAAAGTTCATTTTTCTCCACCACATCTATTATGGCAACTTCAATTACCCCATTAAGACAAACTATTCTACACTAGCCTACAGCATTCTTGGACACGTCGGCTTGCCAACTTCGTGTCCGAGTTGCCTCGGTCTAGAGGTGGGAGCCCGTAAAAAGACTCAGCAGTGCGGTGCCCTTTCTGACGAGAAGATGTAGATCAGAGATTCCGCGAGAAGATCGAGATGGAGGACGAAGACCGAAGGACACGGATCGCTCGGTATAGCTCTCTACCCTTTCTCTAGTTTGCTAGCATTAGGTTAATGGCCCGATCCGGGTTTATAGTACACGGTAGCGCCGGTTTTCTAGTTTTGAAAAAGTTTCGTTTCTGCATTTTGGCCTCGGACAGACGGCCGCGGCGCTGCCTTGCACTTACATCCGAGCTGTGGGAGAGCTCTCCTCGATGGAGGAGAGCTCAAAGCAGAAGCTGGAGGCGGCGATGGCGAGGGTCGCTGCCCTGGGGGGCGAGGTGGCGGCCGCGAAGCAGGAGGTGGCGGCAGTGAAGTAGGAGGCTGCCAGGTGTCGCGAGGCCGCCCAGGCCGCCGAGGCCCAGCTTCAGGACTCTAAGGTGCTCGTCGGCACCTTGAAGAAGTCGATGAGCACCTTCCGAAAGGAGCTGGAGGCGGCGGTAGAGGGGGTGAAGCGAGCCGACCTCAGAGCTGCGAAAGCGGTGGAGAACTTCCAGAAGTCGGAACATTTTTACACCGTCCTAGCCTCGGCCACTACCGCCATCTGGCACAAGGCCCTTGATGCCGTCAAGGCTCGGATGCCGGAGTTCGTTGACGACGAGCTCTGAGCTGAATATTCTCGCGGGGATGACTAGTAGGGGGATGGCCCTGGGGACGAGACCGAGGAAGAGATTCCCGGCAAGGGCGATGCCGAGGCCCCTGTGATGGGCGCTGAGCTTCCAGAGGCTACGCCTGGCCCTAAGGCCTGAAGCCCCTCGTCTTATTGTTTTATTTCTTTGTTGTATCAGGAATTTTATAGGCCTCCGGGCATTTTGTAGGGCTGGGGAGCCCTCAATACCCTTGTAAAAGCTTTGACTTTGTGAATAAAGACTTTTTGCAGTAGTATTTGTGCGCGTATTTTCCTTTGTCAGTAAACACTTGTAGTTGCATAGTACTACTGACTTTATGTTATGTCGGTTCTTTATCTAGCAATTACACGTCGAGTTGAATCTGTTCATTTGCCCAGTATGCAATGACGGTATCTCAATGGCCCCGAAGTCGAGATGGAGATCGCTCAGACATAGACAGACCGGATGCCTCGTGGTGAGGTCATGTTCCATAGCGTGGGGGGCCCGGAGAGGCATGCTGAGGACGGGGTCGAGCAGGGTAGCTGCTCGGTGCCTCTTGGTGAGGGCTTTGATCCTTAGCGTGGGGGGAGGGGGCGTAAGTGGCCTACCAAGGACGGGCCAAACAGGGTAGCTGCTCGGTGCCTCATGGTGAGGGCTTTGATCCCTGGTGTGTTGGGGTAGGGAGCTACCAACCAGGGATAATTGAGCAAGGGCGGGCCCGGTTGCCTCTTTCGATGGCTTTTTATCCTTAGCGCGGGAGGGGCCGTAAATGGCCTACTAAGGATGGCCGAGCAGGGTTGCTGCCCAGTGCCTCTTGGCGAGGGCTTTGATCTTTAGAGTGGGAGGGGCCGTAAGTGGCCTACCAAGGATGGGCCGAGCAGGGTAGTTGCTCGGTGCCTCATGGTGAGGGCTTGATCCCTGGTGTGTTGGGGTAGAGAGCTACCGGCCAGGGATAACCGAGTAAGGACGGGCCCGGTTGCCTCTTTCGAGGGATTTTTATCCTTAGCGCGGGAAGGGCCGTAAGAGGCCTACTAAGGATGGCCGAGCAGGGTTGCTGTCCGGTACCTCTTGGCGAGGGCTTTGATCCTTAAGGATGGTCCGGGCAGGGTTGCTGCCCGATGCCTTTTGGCGAGGGCTTTGATCCCTGATGTGTTGGGGTAGGGAGCTACCAGCCAGGGATAACCGAGCAAGTGCAGGCCCGGTTGCCTCTTGCGGGGGCTTTTTATCCTTAGCGCGAGAGGGGCCGTAAGAGGCCTACTAAGGATGGCCGAGCAGGGCTTCTGCCCGGTGCTTCTTGGCGAGAGCTTTGATCCTTAAGGATGGCCGAGCAGGGTTTCTGCCTGGTGCATCTTGGCGAGGGCTTTGATCCCTGGCATTATGGGGTAGGGGAGCTACCAGCCAGGGATAGCCGAGCAGGGTAGCCGCTCGGCTGCCTCTTTGTGAGGGCTTCGAACCCTGGCGTTGTGGGGTAGGGGAGCTACCGGCCAGCGATAGCCGAGCGGGGTAGCCGCTCGGCTACCTCTTAGTGAGGGCTTTGATCCCTGGCATTGTGGGGTAGGGGAGATACCAGCCAGGGATAGACGAGCAGGGTAGCCGCTCGGCTGCCTCTTAGTAAGGGCTTGGATCCCTGGCGTTGTGGGGTAGGCGAGCTACCAGCCAGGGATAGCCGAGCAGAGTAGCCGCTCGGCTGCCTCTTGGTGAGGGCTTCGATCCCTGGCGTTGTAGGGTAGGGGAGCTACCAGCCAGGGATAGCCGAGCGGGGTAGCCGCTCGGCTGCCTCTTTGTGAGGGCTTTGATCCCTGGCGTTGTGGGGTAGGGGAGTTACCAGCCAGGGATTGCCGAGCAGGGTAGCCGCTCGGCTACCTCTTGGTGAGGGCTTAGATCCCTGGTGTTGTGGGGTAGGGAGCTACCAGCCAGGGATAGCCGAGTAGGGTAGCCGCTCGGCTGCCTCTTAGTGAGGGCTTTGATCCCTAGCGTTGCGTGGTAGGGGAGCTACCGGCCAGGGATAGCCGAGCAGTGAAGCCGCTCGGCTGCCTCTTCATGAGGGCTTAGATCCTTAGCTCTGGAGGGGCTATAGGAGGCCTGCTAAGGACCGACCGAGCAGTGAAGCCGCTCGGCTGCCTCTTGGTGAGGGCTTTGATCCTTGGTGTTGTATGGTAGGGGAGCTACCAGCCAGGGATAGCCGAGCAGTGAAGCCGCTCGGCTGCCTCTTTGTGAGGGCTCAGATCCTCAGCGCTGGAGGGGCCATAGGAGGCCTACTAAGGATGGACGAGCAGGGTTTCTGCCCGGTGCCTCTTGACGAGGGCTTTAATCCTTAAAGATGACCGAGCAGGGTTGCTGCCCGGTGCCTCTTGGCGAGGGCTTTGATCCCTGGCATTGTGGGGTAGGGGAGCTACCAGCCAGGGATAGCCGAGCAGGGTGTAGGGTGTTTTTCGTCACCCCTGTGAGATGGGAATACGCGCGCGCTTGTCAGGCATACTACAGATTCCCCCTGCCCAGGGTAGGCCGGGGTTTAATGATTGTGGGGATCCGAATCTCCGGCAGCCGCGGACTAAGCTGCCGTTAATTACCCCTCGTCTTTGGGGCGAGGGAACCTCCGATTAACGGGTTAAACTGGTCATGCGAACTCAATGTGCGGTGTACGTGTGTTCTGTTCTGAAAGGGGGGTTTTGGATATATCGGGAGCCACGCAGAGTTTTTACGGGGGTCCCGCTACCCGGATAGCGGGCTGGGGGTCAAGGGGGCTAGCAGCCCCCTTGCGGGGTTCGGGGCAGCGCCCCGGCCCGAAAATTTTTTGGAGGGGGAGAATGTTGCGGAGTATGTGTATGTGTACATTTGTATACAAATGTATATATATATATATATGTATATACATAAAAAGAGGGGGAAAAGGCATCCAAGGGATGCGTGGGGCAGCACCTTGGGCGCTGTGCGCTTAGGTGCTGTGCGCAGGTGCGCAAGCGCGCGCGCCACGTGTCGGCACGCGGGCGCCTTGCGCACTTGCGCAGGTGCGCAAGCGCGCGCGCCACGTGTCGGCACGCGGGCGCCTTGCGCACTTGCGCAGGTGCGCAAGCGCGCGCGCCACGTGTCGGCACGCGGGCGTCTTGCGCACTTGCGCAAGCGCGCAGGTGCGCAAGCGCGCGCGCCACGTGTCGGCACGCGGGCGCCTTGCGCACTTGCGCTGCGCGCCGGAGAGGCACAAGAGGCTTTTAGCCTGAAAAAAAGGATTTCTCAAAGGAGAAATCAGAGAGGAGTCGGGCTCCTGAATGTGTTTTGGGTTTAATGGAAGTGGTTCTTCTTCTTCCTCCTGTCGCTTGCTGGATCTTGAAGATCAAGAGATGTGAAATCTCAAAATCTCTCCTTTTTAAGATCTGATGACAGATCCAAGTTCCCCTTTGTGGGTTTTGTGGTGGAAAACTATTTAGTTTTGAAAAAGGAAGAGTAAAACTCTTGATTTAATTCAAAAGAAAGAAGAAGGTTTTGGAACCTTGAAGAAGGAGGAAAGAGCTCATCTCTGAAACTTTTTTGGAGAGAGAAAAAGTTATGAGATATTTTCATTATCTTTGCCTTTATAGGCCATACACTTTACAAATAGCCCCTTGGGCTTCACAAAATGGCATTTTGCCTATTTCATGGCTCATGTGCCATTTCTTTTTGCACATAAGCCATGGGCTTTACAAAAAATTTGGCTTTATGCCTATTTTCTTACATTTATCCATAAATAAAATAAAAGAAATGCAACAAAATTACTTATTACAAAATTTTTATCTTGGCATGGGGGAGGTCGGCCGCTTCATGTTCGGGCTCGACCCGGGCATGGGCCCACTGGGTCGGGGCCTGGGCCCACTTGGCTTGGGGTTGACTTGGATTTTGACTTGGTCAACCGGGGTGTAAATTTTTACCCCAACACAGGGTAGCCGCTTGGATGCCTCTTGGTGAGGGCTTCGATCCCTGACGTTGTGGGGTAGGGGAGCTACCAGCCAGGGATGGCCGAATGGGGTAGCCGCTCGGCTGCCTCTTAGTGAGGGCTTCTGGCGTTGTGGGGTAGGGGAGCTACTAGCCAGGGATAGCCGAGCAGGGTAGCCGCTTGGCTGCCTCTTGGTAGATCCCTAGCGTTGTGGGGTAGGGAAGCTACCAGCCAGGGATAGCCGAGCAGGGTAGCCGCTCGGCCGCCTCTTGGTGAGGGTTTTGATCCCTGGCGCTGGAGGGGCCGTAGGAGGCCTGCTAAGGACCGACCGAGCAGTGAAATTGCTTGGTTACCTCTTGGCGAGGGCTTTGATCCCTGGCATTGCATGGTAGGGGAGCTACCGGTCAGGGATAGCCGAGTAGTGAAGCCGCTCGGGTGCCTCTTCGTAAGGGCTTAGATCCCTAGCACTGGAGGGGCCGTAGGAGGCATGCTAAGGACCGACCGAGCAGTGAAGCTGCTTGGTTGCCTCTTGGCGAGGGCTTTGATCCCTGGTGTTATGGGTGTTCCCCTCCGAACGGCGGCCAAGACACGGACGTCTTACCTGAGATTCGGGGCAGATGCTAATAGGTGCTATCCGTCCACCTCTCCGAAGATGCCAAGTTGATTTATGGCACCGTGTATCGAAGGTTTAGACGGATGCGGCCGATATAGCAGACTTCGTCAGATTCCCCCTCGCTTGAGGGGTTTTTGATTGTGGGGACACTCTTCCCTGCAGGCGCAAGCCCCTGCAGTTAATTACGCTACCGCATCGCGGTAACAACTTTCTCCTTCTCCAGACACATGGGTGTTTGTTTTGTTTGTGGTTGCCCGTGGATTGCATACGGAGACTAATTTATGTCGTCGTCCGTAGGACGTGGATTAGTCCAAATCCGTATTTTCTTAGATTTGGGTTTGGGGGTTTTGGATTAAGGATACGTTAGCCATATTTGAGGCTAAGATCAACTTAAACGTTTGTTAAGGATACGTTAGTCCAATTTGAGACTAAGATCAACTTAACGGGATCGTTTAGATCCGACAAAAGAGCATTTGGGCTATATTGTTCCAGTTTAGGGACATAGTGGTCCATTACGAGTTTAGGGACATGGTGGTCCATTGCCAGTTTAAGGACATGGAGGTCCATAAAATGTATGGCTGTCGGGACCCATCACCTCTCTGAAGACGTTGAAGGATTACAACGACATGTATCAGAGGAGTTCAGAGATGTACCCTTGAACCAAGGAGTTGGTTGAAAGAGCAGATGTGCTCAGTTTAAGATGATTTGAGGACTTATGGCCAATTTAGGCTAAGTCCAATTATGTTTGAAATATTGGCCCTTTGGACCATTAGACATTTGTCTACGTTCAGCCCCTCATCATTCAGCAGTGCTAAACAGAGGTTTAGGGGTTCTGACAATCATTTTGTCTTTGATTTCCTCAATTTTGAGATTCATTTGGAGGAGGGACTTTTGCCTCTAGAAAATTAGCCAATTTGGCTAAAAGTAGTGTTAAACACTAGAAGAGGAAGGGGTCACGTGGGAGCACGTGATGGCATCAAAACGTGGGGCCAGATCCTCTTTATTTTGTTCTGCAAACAAGTGTTAAACACTTTTTGGCTTTCTGGCCATCACGTGCGGGCACGTGATAAGCATTCATGCACTGATTTGTTAAGGCATTTATTAGGGGTCACGTGGTAACACGTGAGAGCGTCCAGAGCCAACATTTCCTTTGCTTTTTCTTTCTGTGTTTTGGAGGTCACGTGGGAGCACGTGAGGCATTGCCTCAAAGCTTTCCTTCTTGTTTTTTGGGGATCTTTTCAGGGGTCACGTGGGGACACGTGACTTTGGTCTTTTGCATGCATGGAGATCTTTGAAATCTCTTTTTTAAGAATTAAATTCTCTGTAAGGTTAAAACCTAATTTTGTTTTGGAGGAATTAAATTCCTATTGTGAAAGAATTAAATTCTTATTTAGGGTAAAACCCTAATTTCTTTCTTGAAGGAATTAAATTCCCAGATATGTAAAAGAATTAAATTCTTGATTAGGGTTAAACCCTAGTTTTGTTTTAGGAGAATTAAATTCTCAAAACTCAATTCCCCTTCTAATTTTAGGATCTGCATGGCACGATCTCGACCCGATGAGAATTAAATTCTCAACTTATGGGGAGATGTGCTCTGTGCAGATCTTCAACTAGAAAAAGAACTAAGTTCTTTTTTGTATAAGAGTTAAACTCTTGGATTGAGAATTAAGTTCTTTTTTTAAAGTTTCGATTCCCTTTCTTTTCTCACATAGGGTTTTCTTTGTTGAGAATTAAATTCCCCTCCTGAGAATTAAATTCCCCTCCCTCTGTTTTTCTCTCCCCAAAAAGGTTTTTTTCTCTTCTTTTCTTGGCTCCTATTTATAGGAGAAGGAAAAGAATCAATTTGTTTAGCAAATCTTTCATTGTAAGATTTAATTTGTTTTCATATTTAATATGAGCCTTTAGATCATTCAGTGAATTTTATTCACCGTTGGATTTTAAATCCAAAGATATTCTGTTTGTTATTTCAGTGAGATTTGGGGAGATTTTTCCTTGTCCAAGATTTTTCCATAAATTGGTGATTTTTAATCACCCTTGGATAATCCAACGGTCCACATAATCCTTTTCCATTTGGAAAGATTTAGAAACTTTTAGAATTTTAATTCTATTTCGAAAGATTTTAGAGAAATTTAGAATTTTAATTCTATTAAACTGTAAGGCTTTCAAAGCCTGTCACGTGCTGGCACGTGACCCTTGGTCGCGTGTGAGCACGTGACCCCCAAATTGGTTCTTTTAACAGCCGCTTGTTTATGTTGTTGTTTTAACCATCAAGTGTCAACACGTGACCATTGGTCACGTGTGAGCACGTGATACCTCATTGAGGTAACTTCTGATTTTTAATCAGGGAACAGATTTTAGAATTTAATTCTATTCATTATTTTAGAGGCCTTAAGAGCCCATCACGTGTCTGCACGTGACCAATGGTCACGTGTGAGCATGTGATGCCTCATTGGGGTCTTTTCTGGGTTGGTCTTTTCTGGGTTTTTATTATATCTTTTAACTCCTCCAGCGGGTTCTTAAAGGTCCATCACGTGTGGATACGTGATACCTCATAACTTTTGATCCCGGATGAATTATGAGGCCCATAATATATCAAATCGAAGGGTTTTTCGAGATGCTTCCAATACCATCAGAATTTAATAGTTCCTCCTTCGGGAGTTTATCAAAATATACGCCGGAAGATACTGGTTCGCATTTCCTTAAGCGTATCGCTGCCATTTGATACCTTGGACTCCTTTGCGCAGAAATTTTTGGCGGGAACAAATGCCCCCTACTACTTTGCCCATGTAAGTATGTACATGGGTGAAGTAGTGCAGAGTAATGCATAGCGTATGACCAGTTTCGGGTTGGTATATAAATTTCAGAATCTTGATCTGAGAAGATAACGAGCGGACACAAGCGTCGTCATTTATCATTGACTCAAATCTCGACCCTTAAGAGATGTAGTTCCAAACTCTCAACTCCATGAGCCGCATCCTTCTATTTCCTTATGTCTTACCCTGGCAGAAGTAGTTTATATGCTCATGAGTAGCTTCTCCATTTCAGTGGCATGTAGCTTTGGCAAGTGTGGCTCATAGATGGTCCATCTTGACCTCTTTGCAGGGTAGTGATGGCTTGGGAGAAAGGGGTAGGATCTGCCACCTAAGACTTTTCAACTTTACGAGCCGTGAGGGTCTCATAAAGACTTTTCTCCCTACGAGTCATGAGGATCTTTTAGGTGTATTTTCTCCTTATGAGTCATGAGGATTCCTAAGTGTGTTTTCTTTTATAAGTCGTAAGGATCATATAAGAGAGTTTTCCCTCTTACGAGTCGAGAGGACCCGTAAGCAGTTGTTTCCCTCCTTGTCGAGATTCGATTTGGAAAGTGTGACTCGTGGATAGTATGCAAGAGACCTTTTTGGGCCGACTTGCAGGATCCCAGTTCTTAGGAAACAGGTTTTTTAATCCCCGCTGCCTAAAGCTTTATCTCACGAGTCGAGACGAGTCGTTCTCGCAAAGACATCAATTTCCTCACGAGTCGAGACGAATCGAGCAGATCTCGCAAGCATATCCTAACGTCACAGTTAACCTCCGCTCTTTACGACAGAAGCCCGTTAGGGTCTGTGGTACTAGGGTTTTGTCCGTCGTACCGTCGCGTTGGCCGATGTATTCCTCGATAGGCAATCTTGCTGTTCGAGTAGCCTTGCGACTGTCGTGTCTCTGATCCCTTCGGGGGCTGGACAAGACGTCTTCAAGTAATCCTCCTAGGCAGTTTGACCGTCGGAAGAGCAAGCGTTAGGAATTTTGCCATGCCGCTTTTTACTTGAGATTAGGCTCATTTTGGAGAGCCCCGATGAGTCATAACCACTCCGCGCTGGTGTGGAATGATCTCCGATATTCTTTCAGGCTTTATATGACTTGCCGTTAAGACCGTGAAGCTAGGAATTTGGCCTTTGCTTCGTTTGCTGGCATTGCGTCCTCTGTATCGAGACGAATGTCGCGGTTGTCTCTAAGTTGCTGGTGAACCGTCGAGGTTTGGAACCAGGGATTTTGCCGTGACTCCTTTTGGTGATGTTGCGTCTGCCGTGTCGAGACGAACGTCGAGGTGGTGACCACTCCGCACTGGTGCGAGATAATCTCCGATTGTCTTTCAGGCTTTGTATGACTTGCCGTTAAGACCCTGAAGCTAGGAATTTGGCCTTTGCTTCGTTTGCTGCATTGCGTCTGCTGTATCGAGACGAATGTCGCGATTGTCTCTGGGTTGCTGATGAACCGTCGAGGTTTGGAACTAGGGATTTTGCCGTGGCTCCTTTTGGTGATGTTGCGTCTGCTGTATCGAGACGAATGTCGAGGTGGTGACCACTCCGCGCTTGTGAGAGATGATTTCCGATTGTCTTTCAGGCTTTATATGACTTGCCGTTAAGACCCTGAAGCTAGGAATATGGCCTTCACTTCGTTTGCTGGCATTGCGTCTGCTGTATCGTGACGAATGTCGCGGTTGTCTCTAGGTTGCTGGTGAATCGTCGAGGTTTGGAACTAGGGATTTTGCCGTGGCTCCTTTTGGTGATGTTGCGTCTGCTGTATCGAGACGAACGTCGAGGAGGTGACCACTCCGCACTGGTGCGAGATGATCTCCGATTGTCTTTCAGGCTTTATATGACTTGCCGTTAAGACCCTGAAGCTAGGAATTTGGCCTTCACTTCGTTTGCTGGCATTGCGTCTGCTGTATCGAGACGAATGTCGCGGTGGTGATCACTCCATGTTGGTGTGAGATGATCTCTGATTGTCTTTCCGGTTTTATATGACTTACCGTTGAGACCCTGAAGCTAGGAATTTGGCATTTGCTTCATTTTCTGCATTGCGTCTGCTGTATCGAGACGAATGTTGCGATTGTCTCTGGGTTGCTGATGAACCATCGAGGTTTGGAACTAGGGATTTTGCCGTGGCTCCTTTTGGTGATGTTGCGTCTGCTGTATCGAGACGAACGTCGAGGTGGTGACCACTCCGCGCTTGTGCGAGATGATCTCCGATTGTCTTTCAGGCTTTATATGACTTGCCGTTAAGACCCTGAAGCTAGGAATTTGGCCTTTGCTTCGTTTGCTGGCATTGCGTCTGCTGTATCGAGACGAATGTCGCAGTGGTGACCACTCTGTGCTGGTGCGAGATGATCTCCGATTATCTTTCAGGCTTTATATGACTTGCCGTCAAGACCTTGAAGCTAGGAATTTGGCCTTTTGCTTCATTTGCTTTGGCGCGTCCGAATCCTGCTGGGAGAAGAACGTTGGGGTGACATCTCGTCTGCTGTATCGAGACGATTGTCGAGGTGGTGACCACTCCGCGCTGGTGCGAGATGATCTCCGATTGTCTTCAGGCTTTATATGATTTGCCGTCAAGACCCTGAAGCTAGGAATTTGGCCTTTTGCTTCATTTGCTTTTGGCGTTGCGTCTGATGTATCTAGACGAACGCTGGGGTGGAGCCAGGATTTTGTCGTCACTCCGCTTAGCTGACCATGAGGTCTTTCGTTGACGTTGCATCTACATCCTGCTGGACTGCGAAGGAACGCCGTTGTTGTTATTGCGTCTGCTGTAACGAGACGAATGCTGAGGTGGAGCTGGGATTTTTCCGTCACTCCGTTTTATTTCGACCATGGGGTCTTTCGTTGACTTTGCATCTACATCCTGCTGGACTTGCGAAGGAACGCCGTTGTTGACATCTCGTCTGTTGTATCGAGACGAATGTTGAGGTGAAACTGGGATTTTGCCATTGCTTCGCTTTGTTTTGACCGTGAGGTCTTTCGTTGACGTTTCATCTGCATCCTGCTGGACTGTGAAGGAACGTTGTTGTTGACATTGCGTCTGCTGTAACGAGACGAATGCTGAGGTGAATTTGGGATTTTTCCGTCGCTTCGCTTTGTTTCGACCATGGGGTCTTTCGTTGACGTTGCATCTGCATCCAGCTGGACTATGGAAGAACGCCGTCGTTGACATCTCATCTGCTGTATCGAGACGAATGCTGAGATGGTCTCTAGGTTGTCTGTGAACCGTCGAGATTTGGAACTAAGGACTATGCCGTAGCTCCGTTTGATTGCGTAACATCTGTGTCCTGCTGGAATGAGGAGGCCCACCGTTGTTGGTCTCCAGGCTGCAAATGTGGCCATTGAGATTTGGAACTAGGGAGTTTGTCATGGTTCCGTTTCGTTGCGACCCTGAGGTCAATTGTTGACGTCACGTCTGCATCTGGTTAGAATGAGGAGAAACGCCGTTGGTGATCTCTAAGTTGTCGATATCGACGTCGAGACCCTGAAACTAGGGATCTTCTTTTGCTTCGTTTGTTGACATTGTGTCTGCAATATTGCGACAAATGTCGAGATTGTCTCTAGATTGTCTATAAACCGTCTAGATTTGGCTTCGCTTTCTGATGGAGCCTGTTGGGATGGTATGGTTCCCTCTTTGTTTGTGCCCTGGATTGTATACAGGGATCGATGTGATCTCACCTGCAGGGCAAAAAATTTCATTCTTTCATCATTTTTTTATTCTTTCCGCGATGCTCTATCATTTCAGATTTTTATATCGCGAAAATTGCGATTGCCCAATCATTTCGGCTACTTTTCGCGGTGCCCAATTATTTCGGCTATTTATTTTATTTTTACTCGCTGCTTTTTATTGCGAGTTGCCCAATCATTTCGGCTATTTTTCATGCATACATTTTTTTTACTTACTGATTTTTATTGCAAGTTGCCCCATCATTTCGGCTATTTCGTATGCAAGTATGGCTCGCTGTTTTTTTTTATCGCGGGTGTGGAACTTGGAATCTGGTGCCAATCTCAGCATCAGCATCACAACAACTGGAATATTGCCAGGAGCGAATCATCATTTGCCATGAACGGACTTGGAATTTGATACCGGTTTAGGCATCAGCATCGCTACAACTGGGATATTGCAAGGAGCGAATCATCATTTGCCATGAACGGACTTGGAATTTGATATCGGTTTAGGCATCAGCATCGCTACAACTGGGACATTGCTAGGAGCGAATCATCATTTGCCTCTGTCGATGTTGAACAAAGGTGGCTTAGCGAACAGGGTTAGGATCCCGTCGACTAAGGCTTTTGACTTCATGAGCCGTAAGGGTCTCACAAAAGTATTTCTCCTTACAAGTCGTGAGGATCTCATAGGTGTGTTTTCTCCTTAGGGATCGTGAGGATTCCTAAGTGTATGTTCCCCTGTAAGTCGTAAGGATCTTACAACAAGGTTTTCTCCTTATAAGTCGAGAGGACTTACAAGGGTTATTCATCATATGGACATATCCCCAGTCACGGGTGAGACTTTGTTAGGGAAATATTTATTCGCGCCCGTGGATTGTATACAAGGGCCAGTATTGAGCCGCTTGTAGGGCAGTATCGGAGGTTGTGGGGGTTGCTTAAGAACAGGTTCAGGTCTCTGTAACTTAAGATTTTCAAATCTTATGAGCCGTGAGGGTCCCATAAGAGAGTTCTCCTTACGAGTCGTGAGGATCCCGTAAGTGTAATTTCTCCTTAGGAATTGTGAGGATCCCTAAGTGTGTTGCTTCTCTGTGAGTCGTAAGGATCTCACGCGGGTGGTTTCTCCTTAGAAGGTCGAGAGGACCCTGTAAGTGTCTTTTAACGAGGTTGCGCCCTTTCGGGTTTTCACAAACACTCGTCGGTAGCCCTGCTGTTTTTACTCACGGAGTCCTTTCGGGTTTTCATCCATGCCCATTTTGCTTGTGGACATACAGTTTTTTTTTTTATCTTTTTATTTTTTTATATTTATTTATTTTTTTAACGAGGTCGTGCCCTTTCGGGTTTTCACGAACACTCGCCGGTAGCCCTGCTGTTTTTACTCACGGAGCCCTTTCGGGTTTTCATCCGTGCCCATTTTGCTTGTGGACATACCGTTCTTTTTATTTTTTATTTTTATTGTTATTTTTTTCTTTTTTTTTAACGAGGTCGCGCCCTTTCGGGTTTTCACGAACACTCGCCGGTAGCCCTGCTGTTTTTACTCACGGAGCCCTTTCGGGTTTTCATCCGTGCCCATTTTGCTTGTGGACGTACCGTTTTTTTTTACACCACGTCAGCCTGAAGATGCTGCGGGTTAGGAGTAGTTTAACGACGTTTCGGTCATTTGCAAGTTTTAGGACATTGCGGTCCATTGTTAGTTTAACGACGTTTCGGTCTACTATCCAGTTTTAGGACATAGTGGTCCATTGTTAGTTTAACGACGTTACGGTCTGTTATCCAGTTTTAGAACATAGTGGTCCGTCGTTAGTTTAATGACGTTTCGGTCTACGGGGCTTTCTCTATAAAAGAGCATGATGCCCCCGGCATGTCTATCTTTTTCGGAGCATGTGGTTGTGGTGGGTTCACCTTCCATTTTTTGGACAGCGAGAACTTGCCCTGTTGATACTGGTCTTCAACCCAGTTTTTGAAGACGTAGCAATTTTCGATCGGATGGCCCAATACTTGGTGGTAAGGGCAGTAATTAGGATTGTTGACCTCATTCAGTTGTAGCTGGCATTTCGGCTCCTGTAGAGTGATAAGCCGTCGCGCACTGCTAGTTCGAACAGCCTCCTTGTTTCATCCCGGGGAAATGAGTAAGGACGTTTCAACTTCTCATAGAAGGGTTGCCGCTTGTTGCTTTGGCGAACAACCGGTCTAGGGCCACTCGATTGTTGTTGAGCGTTGGAGACGAAGGCCGTTCTTCCCTTCCCTTTATCCTTTTTGCTCGACCCCTTGTGTGCGGGTCCGAGATTCTTTCCGGGTAGCGTGCGATTGCACGGCTGAATGTTCTCGCAACTCCTCAATTCTTTCGTTTCAGAGATGGATTCCTTGAAGAGATGACCGTGGGCTACTTTTTCGTCGGAGTCGCTCCCGAAGGTAAGAATTCACGATCCCCCGGGATCAACCCTATAACAATTGCCAGCAATTCTTTTACGTTCATCTGTCGCATTTTTCCGCTGTCTACGAGCTTCACGCTTTGTCCTGTTGAAGTGTTGTCTGTGTGCGACATACTCTTGCCACCAACACTTAAAGGAGTTGCAATCTTCAGTAGGATGTGCGATCTTCTGATGATATAAGCAGAAGTTAGGATGCAAGTCCGCTTCATCAAGATGTATACTGCCAGGAGAATTTTCTCTGAAAGAGAGCAGCTTCATCCCCATTGATATGGCTTTGGCGAATCGTTTCCTTGTCTTAATCCTGCTTTCATTTGCGTCGGATGTACTTTGATCCGGTGGGAGTGTTTCGACTCTTTCATCTAGTTGCCAGCGTTTAGCTTTCTCGAATATGGCCATCTCGCGCTCTCGATCAGCTTTGCTTTTAAGACGGGCTTCGTTTAGGAATGCATCAATCACTTCGTCTGATGGCCACAGAAGTTCTGGTTCAGGACCCGCCCTTGGTTTCTCGGTGTAAGGAGCCTCTTCATCATCTATCAATGAGTGAGAGATCACACGACAACTCGCTACGTAGTCCTCGGATTCATCTGATGAGTCTTCTCCATCGTTTTCGTCCTCAACAAAAGAACAAGCTGCCCCCGGCGTGTCCGTCTTCTTTGGAGTAAGCGGCTGTGGTGGGTTTACTTTCCACTTTTCAGACAGTGCAAACTTGACTTGTAGGTACTGATCCTCGATCCATCCCTTAAAGACGAAGCAATTTTCGATTGGATGGCTTACCGCTTGGTGGTAAGGGCAGTAATTAAGATCGTTGACATCGCCTAGCTGCAACGGACGTTTTGGATTCGGCAGATTGATGAGTCTGTTGCGCACTGCCAGCTCGAACAGTCTCCTTGTTTTATTCTGAGGAAACGAGTAAGGACGTCCCAGTCTCTTCTCGAGGGATGGGCGTGGACGCACGTTGTTTTGGCAAACAGCCGGCTTTAAGTTGCTCGGCTGTTGTTGAGTACTGGCGATGAAAGTTGTTTTCCCTTTGCCCTTTTCATTCCAAGGCTCCGTCTTTGAAGAGGAAGGCCTATGGCCCATCTGGTCCATTTGGGCCAGCTTGTCAATCAAGGCCTGGAAGGTGGTCGGCTTGAAAAACATCATGAATTGCGAGATGGTCGCTTGAGGGTCGAGAGTACCCACGAACATGCCCACTGCCGGCGCTTCTTCGATGCGCTGTTCGCATTTTGACTATAAGTTCCGCCATCGGGTTGCATATTGAACCCACGTTTCTCCTGGCCTTACCCTGGCGTTGATCAGTGCTATTATCGGGGTGCGCTCGCTGGCGCTTGTGAAACGCTGGGTAAACAACAACTCCATTTCAGCGAAAGTTTTAATAGAGTCGTTCGGGAGCTCAGAATACCATTCAAACGCCGTCTCCGATAAGCTGCCGACGAATTGGCGAAGCAGGAGCTTATCATCGCCGCCGGTGTTGCCATAAAGAGCCCTGAACTGGGCAACATGTTGATGGGGATTGCATGTCCCCTTATAGACATGAAATTTTGGGATCGTGTAGCCCGGAGGGTACTTGATTTGATCATACTAGCTCGGATATGGTCGTCCCGTTTTAACAATTTGCCCAGCCGCTTCATTCGCCTAATGAGCTCGTATTTGCTGAGCTATATAGTCGTCCAGTGCGGCCTTGGAAATTGTCTCCTCTTTGGCTGCTGAAAGAGCCGGCGGAGGATTAGATGTATCCTCTTTATCGTCTTCAATAATGATTGGAGGTTCTTCAGCTGGAGGGTCCGGTTGTAATATCATCCCTACCATATCTTGTAAGAGGAGCGCCATTTGTTTTATGTTAGCCTCATGCTCTGCGGCTTCTTTGTCCTTCTTTTCGAGGACTCTGCGTAAGAAGTCAGCATCGGTTTCTTGTTCGTGACGCTGCTCTGATGATGCCTTCGGGCTTTCTTTTGGCCCGGTGAGTGCGGCCATTGTAGTCAGCATCTCTTGAAGCTTCTGTTGTTGCTCCTGGGCTTTCGTCACGGATCGGGTGAGCAGTCGGTGACCCGTCGAAGCGCGGCTTTCCTCCTTTCCGGAAGCCATATAAACAGTGTGCACCACCATGCCCCCAGACTTGGGGCGTTTAGATTCAGTGTCTTTGTGATTTGCCAAAGACACAGGGATCTTCTCCGACCTTCTTCTTTTTTGAGCGGTCGAAGTTGAGGGGGCCGTTTCTTTGGGCACCCAAGTGGCTGTCGTCCTTTGGGGCTTGACAGAGTAGTCCTTCTCTTGCCGAACCTTCATCTTTTTCTGTCGGCGGAGATAATCTTGATCAATCACTGACTCCTGGACCTGTCGCCAAACCTTGTAAATTTTAGAGGACAGCCGTTGAGGGGGCTGCTCTAGCTTCTTATCTGGAGTATTCTCCACAGATGAAGGAGTTCGCTTCAACACCGAAGTAGAGAGTTTCTACACACCGTGTTCAGCAATTCAAAGCTGTTCCCGGTTGGAACAGCAGTATCGATCCCCACCGTTGGAGCTGGCGGAGTTATCCCAGAGGGGGAGTTGCCCCTAGCCTTCCTTACTTGGTGCCAGTGACGACATCGAGCGTGTCGTGCGGATGGAGTTGTTTCAGCTATAGGGGTGACTTCGTCGTGCCCCCTGCTTTGAGGAGAGACTGTTATTAGTGCTAGCCTGCTAAAGACTGACACCCGTTGAGAAGCAATATCTAATCTGTCAAAGACAGACCTCTGGGCAGTTTTGATGATCTCGCCTGGAGCAGCAACCGGAATGGCCAGCCTTATAAAAACTGACTTCTTGGAAGGAGGAGCCTTCCTAATGATTTCGTCCGCTTGAGCCGGGATGGCTATCCGCTTTGGGATGGCAGCTTCGGGTACCGCGGGCTTGTAAACGTTCTGGCCCAGTCCGTTGAAAACTGAGGTATTGAAGTTGGGCGACCCGTTGAGAGAGGCCGCGGCAGTGGTAAGTCGATCAAAGACCGGTTTCTTCGGAGCTTCCTGCAACGTCATTGGGGCATTGAAGCTCATCGGTGGGAGCATGGTCCCGAAGAATAGTCCAGTGGTGGCTTGAATTACCTGCTCCACTGGCATCTTGAAAAGGGAGGCCACTTGGGGCCCATAAGTCACTCCTCCAGCAAGGATGGAGCGAGAGTTGCAGTTGCAGGTAGTGCAGTTTGAAGCTATTGATCTTCTGCTTTCTGCACGGAGTAAGACACCAAATCTTAGTATCTCGAATCCACAAGCAACCACAGCAAACCGCGATTCGTTCGCGAACACGACACACGAAGTGTGGAGTGGAAAGAGGAAGAGGTCCCACCGGGTGTGCCAGAATCTGTTCCCCTCCGAACGGCGACCAAGATACGGACGTCTTACCTGAGATTCGGGGCAGATGCTAATAGGTGCTATCCGTCCACCTCTCCGAAGATGCCAAGTTGATTTATGACACCGTGTATCGGAGGTTTAAACGGATGAGGCCGATGTAGCAGACTTCGTCAGATTCCCCCTCACTTGAGGGGTTTTTGATTGTGGGGACGCTCTTCCCTGCAGGCGCAAGCCCCTGCAGTTAATTACGCTACCGCATCGCGGTAACAACTTTCTCCTTCTTCAGACTCGTGGGTGTTTGTTTTATTTATGGTTGCCCGTGGATTTTATACGGAGACTAATTTATGTCGTCGCCCGTAGGACGTGGATTAGTCCAAATCCGTATTTTCTTAGATTTGGGTTTGGGGGTTTTGGTTTAAGGATACGTTAGCCATATTTGAGGCTAAGATCAACTTAAACGTTTGTTAAGGATACGTTAGTCCAATTTGAGACTAAGATCAACTTAACGGGATCGTTTAGATCCGACAAAAGAGCATTTGGGCTCTATTGTTCCAGTTTAAGGACATAGTGGTCCATTACCGGTTTAGGGACATGGTGGTCCATTGCCAGTTTAAAGACATGGAGGTCGATAAAATGTATGGCTGTCGGGACCCATCACCTCTCTGAAGACGTTGAAGGATTACAACGACATGTATCAGAGGAGTTCAGAGATGTACCCTTGAACCAAGGAGTTGGTTGAAAGAGCAGATGTGCTCAGTTTAAGATGATTTGAGGACTTATGGCCAGTTTAGGCTAAGTCCAATTATGTTTGAAATATTGGCCTTTTGGACCATTAGACATTTGTCTACGTTCAGCCCCTCATCATTCAGCAGTGCTAAACAGAGGTTTGGGGGTTCTGACAATCATTTTGTCTTTGATTTCCTCAATTTTGAGATTCATTTGGAGGAGGGACTTTTGCCTCTAGAAAATTAGCCAATTTGGCTAAAAGTAGTGTTAAACATTAGAAGAGGAAGGGGTCACGTAGGAGCACGTGATGGCATCAAAAAGTGGGGCCAGATCCCCTTTATTTTGTTCTGCAAACAAGTGTTAAACACTTTTTGACTTTCTGGCCATCACATGCGGGCACGTGATAAGCATTCATGCACTGATTTATTAAGGCATTTATTAGGGGTCACGTGGTAACACGTGAGAGCGCTCAGAGCCAACATTTCCTTTGCTTTTTCTTTCTGTGTTTTGAAGGTCACGTGGGAGCACGTGAGGCATTGCCTCAAACCTTTCCTCCTTGTTTTTTGGGGATCTTTTCAGAGGTCACGTAGGGACACGTGACTTTGGTCTTTTGCATGCATGGAGATCTTTCAAGTCTCTTTTTTAAGAATTAAATTCTCTGTAAGGTTAAACCCTAATTTTGTTTTGGAGGAATTAAATTCCTATTGTGAAAGAATTAAATTCTTATTTAGGGTAAAACCCTAATTTCTTTCTTGAAGGAATTAAATTACCAGATATGTAAAAGAATTAAATTCTTAATTAGGGTTAAACCCTAGTTTTGTTTTAGGAGAATTAAATTCTCAAAACTCAATTCCCTTTCTAAGTTTAGGATCTGCATGGCAGGATCTCGACCCGATGAGAATTAAATTCTCAACTTATGAGGAGATGTGCTATGTGCAGATCTTCAACTAGAAGAAGAACTAAGTTCTTTTTTGTATAAGAGTTAAACTCTTGGATTGAGAATTAAATTCTCTTTTTAAAGTTTCGATTCCCTTTCCTTTCTCACATAGGGTTTTCTTTGTTGAGAATTAAATTCCCCTCCTGAGAATTAAATTCCCCTCCCTCTGTTTTTCTCTCCCCAAAAAGGTTTTTTTCTCTTCTTTTCTTGGCTCCTATTTATAGGAGAAGGAAAAAAATCAATTTGTTTAGCAAATCTTTCATTGAAAGATTTGATTTGTTTTCATATTTAATATGAGCCTTTAGATCATTCAGTGAATTTTATTCACCGTTGGATTTTAAATCCAAAGATATTCTGTTTTTATTTCGGTGAGATTTGGGGAGATCTTTCCTTGTCCAAGATTTTTCCATAAATTGGTGATTTTTAATCACCCTTGGATCTTTAATCCAACGGTCCCCATAATCCTTTTCCATTTGGAAAGATTTAGAAGCTTTTAGAATTTTAATTATATTTCGAAAGATTTTAGAGAAATTTAGAATTTTAATTCTATTAAACTGTAAGACTTTCAAAGCCTGTCACGTGCTGGCGCGTGACCCCCAAATTGGTTCTTTTAACAGCTGCTTGTTTATGTTGTTGTTTTAACCATCAAGTGTCAACACGTGACCATTGGTCATGTGTGAGCACGTGATACCTCATTGATGTAACTTCTGATTTTTAATCAGGGAACAAATTTTAGAATTTAATTCTATTCATTATTTTAGAGGCCTTAAGAGCCCATCAAGTGTCTGCACGTGACCTATGGTCACGTGTGAGCACGTGATGCCTCATTGAGGTCTTTTCTGAGTTTTTATTATATCTTTTAACTCCTCCAGCGGGTTCTTAAAGGTCCATCACGTGTGGACACGTGATACCTCATAACTTTTGATCCCGGATGAATTATGAGGCCCATAATATATCAAATCGAAGGGTTTTTCGAGATGCTTCCAATACCATCAGAATTTAATAGTTCCTCCTTCGGGAGTTTATCAAAATATAGGCCGGAAGATACCGGTTCGCATTTCCTTAAGCGTATCGCTGCCATTTGATACCTTGGACTCCTTTGCGCAGAAATTTTTGGCGGGAACAGTGGGGTAGGGGAGCTACCAGTCAGGGATAGCCGCTCGGCTGCCTCTTCGTGAGGGCTTAGATCCTTAGCACTGGCGGGGCAGTAGGAGGCCTGCTAGGGACCGACCGAGCAGTGAAGCTGCATGGTTGCCTCTTGGCGAGGGCTTTGATCCCTGGCATTGTGGGGGTAGAGGAGCAACCAGCCAGGGATAGCCGAGCAGGATAGCCGCTCGGCTGCCTCTTCTTGAGGGCTTAGATCTTTAGCGCTGGATGGGCCATGGGAGGCCTGCTAAGGATTGACCGAGTAGTGAAGCTGCTCAGTTGCCTGTTGGCGAGGGCTTTGATCCCTGACGTTGCGTGGTAGGGGAGCTACCAACCAGGGATAGCCGAGCAGTGAAATCGCTCGGCTGCCTCTTCGTGAGGGCTTAGATTCTTAGCGCTGGAAGGGCCATGGAAAGCCTGTTAAGGATTGACCGAGTAGTGAAACTGCTCAGTTTCCTGTTGGCGAGGGCTTTGATCCCTGACGTTGCGTGGTAGGGGAGCTACCAGCCAGGGATAGCCGAGTAGTGAAATCGCTCGGCTGCCTCTTCGTGAGGGCTTAGATTCTTAAGGATGGCCGAGCAGGGTTGTTGCCCAATGCCTCTTGGTGAGGGCTTTAAGCCCTGGCGTTGTGGGGTAGGAGAGCTACCAGCCAGGGATAGCTGAGCAGGGTAGCCGCTCGGCTGCCTCATGGTGAGGGCTTCGATCCCTGGCGTTGTGGAGTAAGGGAGCTACCAGCCAGGGAGCCGAGCGGGGACCCTCAATGGAGGCCTGCTAAGGACCGACCGAGCAGTGAAGCTGCTTGGTTGCCTCTTGGCGAGGGCTTTGTCCGTCCTCCTTGGTATGAGGACCGGGAAGAGGACAGTCGATGTCGACACGTGTCATGATCGCACGGGGAACGCGAAGCGCCTGAGTGTCGTTTAGATTTCGCATCGAGCGGCGCGATGTCTGCCGCGTGGCGGCACAGTTGCGGGTGAAATGGGCGGTCGTTGATCTCCGGGAGCGTTGTGGGCTATAAAACGGAAAGAGCGTCGATCGCTCCTTTCTTCACACCCAAAACGCAAGAATGGAGAACTTCCCTTTCACCATCCAAGATATCATAAACTTCGAGGACGTGTACCTCTACGATCAGTACTGTACTGATGACACGGTGCAGTTGGTGATAGGCCGGATCGAGGATCATTTCGGCCGATTGCTCCCCAGGCCGGTGTATTGCAATTGGTGTATTGCAGTTCATACCCAAATAAGTTCATTCCAAACACATCGAAAATAGAGTCTAATTCAATACATAAATGATAGCTATTATGCTCAGAAGATGAAAAATGCAAGGAAAAATATCAAACGTGGTTTAGGGTTTCTACCTCTACAAATCTATTTGGCAAATTAAGATCTTTAGGCTGATGTGGCCTCCATCTCCAAAATTGGACCAGCGTGAAATTTATCTCTTTATAAATTCATAGATATTGCCTGTAAAAAAGATTATAAATTTTTAGATTGGTACGATTTCGTCAATTTGATTGAGGGAATATATTTAAAGAGGTTGAGGGGCTGCAGGACCCGCAGTGGTCTGGGTCATGGTTTTACTAAGGTCCCGCGGTGGCATGGATCATGACACAGAAAATACGGGCCTTCACGGTCTCTGGTAGACCCTTTGGGCCATCATAAAGAACAAAATTTTAAATCTCTCCTGTTATAACCATAAAATCTTGAGGATCAAATTGATTTCAGTTTGATGGCCTAATGCAATCTCAAATAGCGCCACATCTAGGGATGTATTCATAGGGTCGGATTAGACCCGTTACCTGTCCGAACCCATCCGCTTTTGACGGGTAAAATGGCCGTGCAAAACTCGACCGAAATTAACAGGTTCAAAAACCGAACCCGTCTGCATTTGAATAGGACAAGTTATAAAATTTTAATAGCCTACTCGGACCCGAACCTGTACCCACCCGCAGCCTTTATCGGCCCTCAACCAATCCGAATCCACTCGCTTCATTAACATTTGAGCGGTTGATAGGTTTGATTTTAGGCTAAAATTAAACCCTAAACCGAAATTGCTTATTTAAACTATATTCTCATTTCTCATATCTAAAATTTAATTGAGCCGCATCCTATTTTAATATCCTCTCTCTTATCATTTCCTTTCATCTTCTTAAATTACCAAATCTTGTTGGTTCTCACTCATAGGATTTAGTAGAGAAAGCTACGATTTCAATTTCTAAAATAAAAGATTACATAAAACTATGATTTAAATTAGGGTGCATTACTTTATTTCATATAAATTATGCATTAAATTTAGTATGTTAAACCTGTTATTATCCAAAATCGCGTTTAACCCGTCCGAATTAATTAAAACAAAACCTGGGCCCGAAACCCGCCCGAAACCGTTGGGTCCAGATTCGGGTTTATCTACCCATTGTAATGGACGGGTTTAAAGCGGCTAGAAAACCCGCCGTGGGACGGATTCATATATGGTCAAAAACCTGCCCAACTTGACCTATGCACACGCCTAATCTCATCAGCTGTAAAAAAAATTAAATGCAAAATTTTCTTTAAGAACCATTTAATAAATAGAATTATTAACTCAATCAATTACAACTATGCGATCTATATTGATATTAAATAACTATTAGAATTATTGTATCGTTGTGAATGATTTTAAAAACAAATTAACAACTCCGGTTTCAATCTTCTCTAATTTTTCGAATTCAAATTAAAAAGGAAAATATAATTTTTATTTGAACATATGCACTGCACCGTGCATGTGCAAGATACTAGTTATATTTAATTCAAAATTATAAAAACACCATAATATTACTGTTGATCACTTTTTTCTTTTTTACATTTTTATGAAACTTTTATACATTTTTATGAAACTTTTAATGAATAACATTAGAGATAATACTACTTAGACATTGGCCTAGTAGGGTTGCAAGGTTTCCGAATCAGCGGCTTCCTTAAGTAAAAGCGGAATTTGGGATGGATGCTATTGGTTCCATCCTATTTTTGAATCTTACCTTCATAAGATCAAGAAAAAACATAAGAACATAGGCATCATTGTTTCATCCTAATGGTCACCGTTGGACCATGACTAGTACCAATACTATGACACAAAATAGCTCCGCGGTTAGTTTTGGGTCATAAATCCAGAGGGGAAAGCACAAAGTGGTCCACAATTATTACATCGACAGCCTTTTTTTGTAATCACTATAAATTTTGGATCACTATAAATTTCCAATCACTATAAATTTTGGATTATTGGGGTGATAAGCTTCTAGTCCTTTCAATTCATCCCAATCTCCTTCCACGAAACAAAGAGCACGAACTTACTTGAGCTTCGGCAGGTGAATCATGCCTGAAATTCTCAGCGCGTCCAGCGTCTCTAAGCTCGAGCAGATTACTTCAAGATGAGGCATTGCTCCATCTTTGAAATTAACCGATGTTTCCTTTACTAGAGTTACAAGATGCAACATCTTCAAACTCAGAAATCTTTCGGCACCAAAAGACAAGCTAAATCCATCATAGGCACCCCAAGCGAGCACAAGTTCCGTAAGATTTGGCAGTCATCCAAGTACTTCGATAGCATTACCATCCTCCTCCAGTTCACAGCTGCTGAGAGTTATTTTTGCGCAGATTACAGAGCGAGCCAACCCAGCTAGGCAGTGTTCCAAGCTTGCCATCTAGCCTTGAGTCCCTCTAAAAAATAGGCGGGGAGCATAAATTATCGAGAAAATTCAAAGCAAAATCAGAATTAACGTGGAGGGAACGAAGTGAGTTGCTCATTGCGTCGAGGGATTGACCGAAAGCCACCCTGCTCTCTTCCTGCAAAGATATCACTGATAACTTTTTCAGCTGGGTCAGCTCACGCAGCTCGTGGACCACATCCCTGTTACTCTTCTTTAGATTCACGGGTCCCAATTCATGGAGTTCTCTCAAGCTCTTTATTCCTCTTGGAACATGTAGACCATACCCGTCCAAGGTAACCACTCCTCCACCAAGGAAGCGTAGCGGCTGAAGCCTATTGACCCCCAATAGTTTGCCAAAGACATAACTTCCTCTGACATCCAAGGTTTCAAGGTTTCGCCGATTTCCCTAGGATCTTGGAAACATGAGCGCCTCAGAACAATTCTGCAGACTCAAGTACTTCAAATGGAGCAATTGCGTCCAAACCTTTAGCCGTCTCTTATCAACACAGCATCCATCCAAATCCAACACCCGCAACAATCCCAGTGAAGGAGAAATAAGCATCGCCATCCCATCTCCAAAAATGAAAAGCGACCTGGCATGGTATAGGCCCAGGTTTTTCGGGTTGTTTTCAGCATGGATTGACAGGCGTTGAATCACAGCTTGTGGTATCCATCTGCTACTTGTTCCAAGCACGGAGACGAGATTTTCCTCCATAGATTTCGAAACAATCAATTCCAACATAATGTCATGCACTCTGAAATTCTTTACCTTACCTTTTGCACTGAATGATGATGGAAGGATCATGAACCTGTTGACGAGCTCGTTGAAGTAGGATTCTGCCACCACCTCTTCAGTCATGTCTCATCGTAAGGCAGCTCGTTGTAGCTGAATGTAAGTGCATGCTTCATTCCCTCAAGCGTCCCCTCTAACTCTGACCCCAGAGAATGGAGCATCCTTTCCCATTCCTGGATAGCCTCCTTTGGCTTGCTAGAAAAAACACCGGCAATTGATACGATGGCCAGCGGCAACCCATCACATTTCTTTAGGATATCTTCAGCCAACTTCTTGCGATCATCGGGATATGTATGCTCATTGTCACCGAACACCCTTCTAGAAAACACCTCCATCGACTGCTCGGAGGATAATTTCTTATGCTCATAGATGTGGACCATAAGGTCTTTAGCGGGAGTGTGACAAGCTTCAGCCACCTCTTTATTTCTTGTTGTTAGCATCACCCTACTCCCGAGGTCATTCTTAGGCAATGCACTTTCTAAGCTTTCCCATGCTTCTAATTCCCAGAAGTCATCAAAGACGATTACATATCTCTTGTCCTTTAGATAACCCTTAGCTTGGTGATGAGTTGCAAGGTTTCGATTTTGTCCAAATTATTTGGCGGAGAAGGAGAGAGTTGCTTGAACATTTCCCTTAGAAGCTCCACGATGTGGTACACCTGCCAAACAGTTATCCAAGCACGGCACTTGAAACGTCCATCGGTGACGTTTGAGTCTTCATAAGCTTTCTTGGTGAGAGTAGTCCTGCCGAATCCACCACCACCGACCACCGCGATAAGGCTGAGATGGCGCTCAGTCTCATCCATTATCAACCCCACAAGCATCTCTTTGGGCCCATCAAGGCCCACAAGTTGTGAATCCTCGAAGAAGAGCGCAGCCAATCGAGGATCATATTGTGCGCCCTTATAGTCATCATATGCTTTACTGGACCCGGTAATTTCATATCGAGATTTTCTATTGCTCACCACTTCAATTCTAGATTTGATACTTTGTATTTGGGCCGCAATGCGATGGCGAGCTGCTAATGATCTAAGACAGCGGGCTAGGAGACCTAGGATGGCAGATACAGGATTTCGACCTCCTCGCTGCCTGCCTAGGTGATGCGAGAAATCATCTATGCAGTCCTCGACAGCATATGAAAACTGTTTCACTTGCTGCACCCAAGCCCTTGCAGCCTCGTTGCTTGCTTGTTTCTTCTCAGCATCTCTAAGGAACACGCTCATCGTCTTCAATTCATCTATGATATACTGTATCTCTCCACGCACCCCTATCAGCAAGGCTAGCTCTCCTGATATGTTGGCATATAGCGGATCAACAAGCTTTCCCACCAGCTCCTGTCCGCCATCTAACTTTTGCACTCAGTGCTCCTGCGAGCAGAATGATTGAGGTGTTGTGCTTCCTCAACCAGCAATTCTTTGATATTTTAGAGAAGAAATTTGATTATGGCGACTAAAAGAAAGATCAATGGCATCTCAGATGTCTCCACTTCCAATTTGCAATCTGCATCATATGTTCACAAGTAAACAATCAGGTTTAAACTTTAACTTGCATGCGCTTTTTCAGAGTATAATTTATACAAGATGTTTCCCTATGCTCTTTCAGATTAAATTGCATGCACCATGCATGTGGCATCCTTTAGATTTCATAAAGCTTTAAAAATGGCCTGTTGTTTGAGATTCACTGGAACAATTTGAGAACAAAATACTGTGTATGCAGAAAGAACAAAACTCAGACCAATACGAAAGATTCTCACGTCATGGTGGCCGAAAGCACGTCCACCGACATAACTTCGATGAGGGTTGCATTACAACAATCTATGCCATTTTTGAAGTGCTAGTGTAAATGCGATGTTGATATGATAGAAGTAATGTATGCTGCAATGATGCATATATAGGTAAAATTGGACACATCTCGATTTTCTCAGTATGTTGCAATGTGCATGGTTGCTACTCAGGGGTGTTCACACCAACTACTAGTAACTGTCAAGCACCTCCCCAATTACTCGTCTTCTACCTCTAAAAACCGTAAATCTCATCCTCCAATTTGCCTCTAGGCCTCTACTACATCAAATAATTAAAAACCCCTACTATCTCTCTTATTCATTTTCTACCTTCAATAAAGTTCCTACAATTTTCTCCCGTTGCTTATTTCCTATCCAAAAAATTGATTAAAAAGATGAATAAAAAGCAAAAACTGATGTGTGACGATAAACTCATAAAGGGCCTAAATAGTAAGAAGAAATTGATATATTTAGACCATTTCCATTAGTATTTAATGGAATATTCCAAACGGATGAGGTTCAAAACATATTAATTTAGCGTGTAGGGGGTTAAATAGTAAATAGCTAGCTTCGGTTGGTTGTACGGCAATATATAAGTTTTAGGAGGAATAAATTATAAATTTTTTTAAAGAAAAGAAGGATTTCTTGCACAAAAACTTCATGTAGTTTAGGCCTATAGAACTTATACCACCCCAAGTGATTTATTGGTGCAAACGCTCTTCTCTTCATCGACTAAAACAATTAAACTCACTCAAATTCAACTCCCAACAACTCAGATAATTGCCTGCTTTAACTTTGAACTTGTTTGTGTTGCTCAGAGTAGAATTTGTTAGTGTTTAGGTTTTTGGTCGATGAATAGAGGGGGTTTGTGCTAATAAATCACTTGAGGAGGGAGGTATAAGTGCTATATTGGGCAATATTATCAGGGGTGTAAGTGCTGTATTGGGTAAATTACAAGGTGGTTTCGTGCAATTTTTCCTTCTTTAAAGTGCAAATGGGTTAGGAAACTAAGTCGGTTTTTAACAAAGATGCATCCTAAAATATATGAGAAATACTCTATCTTTAAATGTGGTAGAATCCATATTATCTACAAGAACTTTTATTGGCTACAGTACAGGGTAAAGGATGCAATTCTCTATGTAGTGGATATCATGTCTACTTACTAACCAACAATAATTCATAAAGACTACATGGATTCTACCATCGAAAAGTATTTTTCAAAATATAAAGAGTGATTGGCTACCAGGTAGATTCCACATTGGCTACCACATGGATAATTGGCTATAGAAATGGGTTGCTCTCGGACTTGAACTTCTATCTGACCTCTTTAACCAATCGCCAAGTTCGTAGCATGTGTGGAAATATAAACTGAAGCCTAGCAATAGAAATCAATTTTCTTAAAGTTTTTGCACAAAACAAAATTGTCCAAAGTTGGTTGTGGGCGATAGATGTGACATTGAAGAAAAGAAGTAGATGGTTTCTAAGTGCCCAAATGAAATTTAGGGGGAGGAACCATTTTTTCCATGAAACTAATTTCATATTTTCCCCTGCTGCTTGTAAAATATAATCAGGATCACTGAATCGGTCAACATAAATAACTGGGGTATAATCAAAACCAGTTTATTATATTCTTTATACCATAAAAAGAGAAGAAGCAGAAGATCAAACCATAATAAAAACTGCAGAAAAATCTTGTGCTAGCTTGCTTGCTTCTTCTTTGCTCTCCCTCACTCTATTTATCTCAATTGATAACTTCCTTTGGCTCTCTCTGGTACCTATATATGCACATTATGCAAGCAAAAGGAAATCTGCAAAGTCAAGAAGGTCAAGCAAAAAGGGGAAAATAGATGGAAAGCTGCAAAGTCAAGGTCAAGCAAAAAGGGTTAAAAAGAAGAAGGAAACCTTACCAACAACTTGCCGTTGGTAAAAATATCTATGATTCCCTTTGTATAAGGTGGTTTCATGTATTTTCTTTGTACAACTGGGATACCTTCTTTATTAAAGCCTCTTTGATGATATTTTGGAAGAATCTTCACACCTTTTCTTTTTGAAAAGGGAAAAAAACTTTAGATATTATTACCCTCTTTTGGTGGCGTCCTGGGTTCCTTCAATTATTGTGGCGGCCATGCTGATAGGTTTACTAAATATCTTGAGGGGCTATTTGGTTTCTGAAATGAAAATTGAGATATAGTACAACATTCTTATTTTTCTTGCTGCTTGGGATCTTCGGTTCTTTGTTTGTTTGACATTATTTATGTTTTGTGAAATAAAAGCGATTATTCCATTATATTGTTTGCTCAAAATGAAAATTGGGATAGAGAAACACGAAGTAAGAATAGGTATTTATATCACTAAAAGACAACCAACCAATGATCATCCTAATTCGAGGACATGGGATCCAAACAAAGGTGAATAGGTAAGTGATAGTGCTCGATATTGGCGATCCCCAAGATCATGACACGTGGCCGGTGACATGTCCCAGAGCTCAGAAAAAAGGGCCCGCAGGAGCCGATCAGGCCACCCGTGCCCGACCTGCAAGCACATGCTGGCCCCCTCGGGGCCACTGCAAATTGGCCTCCTCAGCCTCTCAGCTCGCTCCCGAGCTACCACAGGACCAAGACTCATCGGCTCCTTGCTCGTCCCCGAGCTCCCGCCGAGAACGTCTTCCTCGACCCTCCGACCTACTCCTAGGCGTAACCGCCGCTCCATGAATCTCACCATGCGCGGATTTTACGCCAGCAACGTCCCACGTTACACGCCATCACGATCCCTATTAATGGGCGATCCGCTCTCTACGCGGGCGTGACGTCGGGAGCGTAACTGCCGGCGAGATTCTCACGCCCGCTGCTGCGTGCTCCACCGCTATATAAACCCCCATCACAGAGGGGTCAAGTAAGCCATTTTTTATACTTTTACGCCGTTACTCTGCTCGGATCTCATCACTAACTTGAGCGTCAGAGGGTCCTTGGTGGTACCAAACCACCCCGGGACTTCTTTGCAGGTACTCGGCGACAACTCCCTCACCTCATCTTTTCCTCCAAAAATCCATTGAGACCCGCACGCGAAGGAAGATAATCAACTAAGTCCACCGCGAGATCAACGGAAGACATCTAACGGAGGCCTGAAAAAGAGCTCCATCAGTTGGCGCCGTCTGTAGGAACATAACTCCACGAAATACAAAGTTGGCCTTCTGATCTCCGCCCACATGACAACCGATTCTCCTAAAAATCCAAACGCCCGCTGTCGCCTCCCCCGCAACGGAGACGCGGGCGAACCCTCGCCTAAGGTCGTCGGTTTTCCCGCTAGCTGCCGCCTCACAAGCTCCGGAGGCCACCCGAGCAAAAGGGCTAGGGGCCGAGAGCCCATCACCTTTGGCGACGAGGATCTCCACGACATATCTATGCCCCATAGCGATCCGCTGGTGATCGTAGCAAAAATTCACCGATACGAGGTCCACCGAATACTCATCGATTCGGGCAGCTCGGCGGACATCCTCTTCCACGACTTCTTTATGCGTATGGGGCTTGCCCCAGCAGACTTGAGACCGACCTCCCATGCCCTCTCGGAGTTCACTAACCACTCCATCCCAATACGAGGGGTGATCACCCTGCAGTTCACGATCGGAGAGCTCGGCCGCATGCGCACACTGCTTATGGACTTCGTTGTGGCGAGGGTCCCATCGGCCTACAACGTCCTCCTCAGCCGGCCGACGCTGAACTCCTTCCAGGACCAGATCTCGACATACCACCTGGCAATAAAATTCCCCTTCGATCAGGGTGGGGTAGGCCGGGCATACGGGAGCCAGCGGGTCGTGGAGGTAGGCCTGACAGAGGCATCTTCCCCCGAGCAGCACGCTGATAGCGACGAAGCATGCGGCTGTAGGGTTCCTAGGCACGCTAATGAGGTCTCACAAGGCATCAACCATGCCAATTTCAAATTTTACAAGTGCCGAGAAACCCTAATACGGACTCGTCGACTAGAGTTTAGGCGAAATATGAAAACTAGTTAACGACTTAACTAAAAGTGAGAAGCTACAACCTTTGTAGATCCGGTTCTCCACTTCCTTAGCTCCACGTAGACGTCCTCTCGCTGTCCAAATCGGATCTCGGACTCTAGCATCGGCTTCATCAGAGAAATGAGCGGACTAGTCGTCGGGTACGATGCCGAAGATGATCTACGTCGAGGTTA
Source organism: Agapanthus africanus (assembly GCA_030015575.1). Classification (NCBI taxonomy): domain Eukaryota; kingdom Viridiplantae; phylum Streptophyta; class Magnoliopsida; order Asparagales; family Amaryllidaceae; genus Agapanthus; species Agapanthus africanus. The sequence continues at coordinate 691,079,088 of CM057340.1, forward strand.
CACAAGATCAAGCTCCAACTTCACCAAGTCGTGAAACTTGAAAACACCCTATACTACTTGGCAAGAGGTAGAGGGTGAAGAAATAGGAGGTGGGTTCACTTTAGAATTGGATTTCTCACACTTTTACTCAAGATGCCATTGATGGTGGCAAGTTTTCTTTCTTGATGATGAAGAAGAAGCTCAAGATAGAATATGATAAGTATATCTAAATTAGAAAAATAAAATGAATACTTATCATCTTCTAACTATGGTTATATGTAGAGATTAGACCATAGTTATTTGGAATGGTTAGGGTTAAGCATGAAGACAAAATGGTCACATTAGTCAAAGCTTCATGATAAAAAGAAACCGTTTTGTTTTCATTTATCTATTTCTCAAAAAAGAATGGATAAATAAATAAGTGAATAAATCAAAACCCTAACCATTATCATAACCATGGTATAAGTCTTTACACAAAGCCAATTTTCATGTATCATCAAACATGATACATCCAAGTGCACAAAAGTATATCACATATACAACTTGTGAACTACAAGTGAGAAAATCCTTTTAAAGTGAACCAATACTAGTTAATGCAAAGTAATATATCAAATATATAATTATACATTAAATCATTAAATCAACACTTGATTCAATGATCCGGTCATGTCGCACATAACCGACTAGTATCCAATGTATCGACTTATCGAATCAATCTTCGATTCGATAACTAGGTTATATCGCATATAACCAATCGAAACATTCATCGCGAGAATGAAATACGGTATCACATACACGCATCATTCTCGGTCCCTCACATATCTCATATGCGCTCCTATTTCGTTTCGCTTGAGCCAGGAAACCTCTGTGTAGGACTCTAAAGACTCGACAATACGCCGGCAGCAGATGATGATCATATCAAGCACCCACAAGCCGCAAGCGGTCTGCTAAACGTAACAGCCATCCGGGTATTGAGCGATCAGAAGATCGACGAGCTAGCCCGCTCACACTCCTGTGAATCCAACCAGTAACACTTATTGTACAGTCCGGTCTGTTCGTCTGATATGTCGCATATCAAGTCTAAGGGTGGTAAACGTCAGACCCCAATAACCGATAAGTCGTGCCGATGTGAGGCTCATAACGGGCCGAGAAACTACTGGTAACACTTACCAGCAAATCTCTGATCAGCCCTGGCCAGGGACTTCCCTGTTACGGCCAATCGAGCACAGCGCGACATCAACCCCCAATACCGGGAAAGACGAAACCCCTCCTATCGCTCATTGCCTCCATGTGACTCGGGACTGTACCTAAAGACCACCGTTTTGCACGCCCTCATGGACGTGGTAAGGTGGAGATCAAAGCACAATGGGAATCACACAAGACTCTATGACGATCTCGGGTCTACAGACTAACCTGTACAAGTGTCACCTGAGAACTGCCATCTGACGTGAGGTATAATACCATCTGGGAGTTCTCGGCGAGTCCGTCCAGTGTACCCAGTCTCTACTGAGCACCCGTATACCATCTCTGATGTCAAACACCAATGGATATGGGATCATCCATCGCCCATCTCATAGGTCGAGAAGCGTATACGCTAGTCTACTCTGGTATATCGATGCCCCGTCTCGATACACCCACGACTAGGGATCTTGAAGGATGTACCTATGGACTACCATGTCCCCACTAGTATGATCTGCATCATAGTCCAGGTAGTCAAGTACACATCCTAAGGGCTTTACCAACATGTAAGTATAAGGCAGTTTAAAGAGACTAGTGTACATGTTAAGATAAAGAGTAACCAGATAGCATACTATCATATCAAGCAAGAAAGTCATCTCTATATATGTCCAAGCATCCAATATAATATACATCATCTGTACAATACTGGCCTCTAGGGCATACATACAACTAACAGCGGCGACATCAAAGGGTCCCTGGACACCCGGGACGAGCGGAAGGAGGTCCGTGGAGCGCCGGTCGAGCCTCTGACCGAGGTGCCCTTAGCGGAAGGAGACCTAGGAAAGACCGTCCAGGTCGGGTCACTCCTAACAAAGATTCAACGGGATAACCTGATCGAGTTCCTCTGAAGCAACTCCGACGTCTTCGCTTGGGCACCGGCAGACATGCCTGGGATCGACCCCAAGATCATCTCCCACAAGCTCGGAGTTGATCTTATGGCCCGACCCGTCAGGCAGAAGAAAAAAAGCTTCGCCCCGGTCAAACAGAAGGCTATCGAAAAGAAAGTTGACCGGCTCCTCGCTGCCAACTTCATCAGGAATGTGCCCTACTCGGAGTGGCTGGCAAATGTGGTTCTGGTCAAGAAGTCGAGTGGGAAGTGGCGTATGTACGTCGACTTCATCGGCCTCAACAAGGCCTGCCCCAAGGACAACTTTCCGCTCCCCCGTATAGACCAGCTCGTCGACAGCTCGGCCGGGCACGAGCTTCTGAGCTTCATGGACGCTTTCTCCGGCTATAACCAAATCCGCATGAATCCTGACGACGAAGATATGACCGCATTCACAACGGACCGGGGGGTGTACTGCTACAGGGTGATGCCCTTCGGCCTCAAGAATGCCGGGGCCACATACCGGAGGCTAGTCAATCGCATGTTCAAGCCACAGATCGGCAGGAACATGGAAGTCTACGTTGACGACATGCTCGTTAAGTCTGTCTCGTCGGCCGACCATGTCAAGGACCTGGGCGAGGCGTTTGGGTTGCTCCAAAAATTCAATATGAAGCTGAACCCTGCCAAGTGTGCATTTGGAGTCACCGGAGGGAAATTGCTCGGGTTCATGGTCACTCACCGCGGAATTGAAGCTAACCCAGAGAAGATCGATGCCATCCTGAGCATGAACGTGCCCAAGACCAACGTCGAGATCATGCGGCTCATAAGGCGGGTCGCCGCTCTGAGCCGTTTCATGTCCAGGTTGGGAGAGAAGTGCCTCCCGTTCTTCAAAGCGCTGAGGAAAATTCTAAGGTTCGAGTGGTCGAAGGATTGCCAAGCCGCCTTCGACCAACTGAAGAAGCACCTCGCAACATTGCCCCTGTTCACCTGGCCCATGGAAGGGGATGATCTATCGCTGTACCTGGCAGTATCCGACCAAGCAGCAAGCTCGGTGCTCGTCTGAGAGGCCGAGGGGGCACAGAAGCCGGTGTACTATGTGAGCCATGTGTTCAAGGACGTGGAGATGAGGTACCCCGCCATAGAGAAGATTGTCCTGGCCCTCGTGGTAACCTCGCGGAAACTGCGGCACTACGTCCAAGCACACACCATCATCGTCCTCACTGAGCGCCCGTTGGGGGCTATCCTGGCATCGCCGGAATCCTCAGGCCGTCTAGAGAAATGGAGATGGGAGCTATCTCAATTCGACATAAGGTATCGCCCGAGGCAAGCCATCAAGGCGCAGGCCCTGGCCAATTTCATCGTCGAATGCACCATCCCTAGCAGGAAGCCGAATTCCGCACCGCCCCTCACAGCCCGGCATCCCGTCCAGGAAGGCCCTAGCTCGGCTCCGGAGTGGATCATCTATGTCGACGAGTCTTCTACCGAGGAAGGCTGCGGTGCCGGCCTCATTATCCGGGGCCCAAACGAAGCTGAGATGGAGTATTCCTTGAGGCTCGATTTCAAAGCGTCGAACAACGCGGCAGAGTACGAAGCCCTCCTGGCCAGACTGCGCATGGCTGTCGGGTTGGGGCTGAAGATTATCCGGATCTGCAGCGACTCGGCCCTAGTTGTCTGCCAAGTGACTGGCCGCTTTGAGGCCCAGGAGCCTCTAATGATGAAGTACTTGGACGAGGTGAGGAAGCACTGAAAAAACTTCGACGAAGTCCAGGTGGAACAAATACCCAGGCAAATGAATGCTCAAGCAGACGCCCTGAGCAAGCTGGTTTCATCGTACTCGGCTAACAATAGGCGGTCGATACTCTTCGAATCCTTGACCCAACCCAGCGTAGGAGACGAGGAGGCGACACTCCACGTGTACACGGCGCAGGAACGACCAGGATTGGAGGAAGCCCCTCGTGGAATTCCTGAAGGACGGTACGCTCCCGGAGGACAGAGCGGCCGCCCGCCGCTTTCAGGACAAAGCCACCCACTTCGTCTGGAGCAACGGGAACCTCTACAAGAAGGCCTTCACCCAGCCCCTGCTCCGATGTGTTGACCCCCACGAAGCCGACTACGTCCTGCGGGAAATCCATGAAGGGGTGGACGGCGCACACCAGAGGGCTCGAACCTTGATCCAAAAGGCACTACTCCAAGGGTATTACTGGCCCACCATGCACGAGGATGCCCTGAAGCTGGTCAGGATGTGCAAGAGCTGCCAACTCCACGGAAGTATTCCCCGCCTCCCGGCTACCGAGCTAATTACCCTGACGTCCCCGTGGCCATTCACCCAGTGGGGATTGGATATGATCGGCCAGTTCCCCATCGGAACTGGCGGGCATAAATACGTCCTTGTCGCGGTGGACTACTTCACCAAGTGGATCGAGGCCGTTCCCATCAGGAAGCTGGATACCGCCACAACTATCAAGTTCCTCTAAAGCAACCTGATACACCGGTTCGGAATCCCGAGGTGCATCATTACTGACCACGGGACAAACTTCGAGAATGAGAAAGTAAGGGTCTTCTGTAAAGAATACCATATCCTCATGAAGTTTGCCGCGGTTGTCACGCCCCGCTTCCCAAAATATGGAAAACGAGGGATGACTGGCCAGCCATGCTCCTACGGTCAAGGAATCATCCCGCCGTAGTCACACTTCGGTTTCTAGCATTACATGGTAATCAGTAAATAAAGCACAGTATTAAAGGAATCACATCACTAATTTATTACATTAAAATTCTATTGTTCACAAATTACAGATAACAAGAACAATTACTAACCAAGTTCAATCTCACGATCACTTTATGGAAAGCAGTAAAGATAGAGAGTACACCAGACTATATCTCTGTGAACTCGAAGGGTAGATCCGTCTCCTGTGCTGGTCCTCCCGCGAGATCTGAGCATGCATACTCAAATCGTCAGAGCGACACAATAACAATATTATTATAATAAGATGAAACAGGTATATGAGGTAATACTGGTGTAAGAACAATGCAAGTAATCACTATGTCATTATATGATGCAGAATATGTTATGTGTCCCTATTGGTCTCTAGGTCATGTTTGAAATCGCATAGTGGAAGGAGGATCATGTTTAACAGGAGTCTCGCATATACCCGAGACAACGGTCCACATGCTCGGGACATAACCCTGTCAGCCGGATCGCTAGATCCTACCTAATATATATATCACTGCTCGAATGATCATCCTCTAAAACACGGTCCCGCTAAATACGATTCTCTTTCCACTTTGATTTCCCCTTTATCCCCAAGTTTACACTATCTGTGATCTTGGTTCAGTCGTGTACAAGTATACTAATGGCACGGTTTTATCACTGCTCACTGTATCAATCACTGTCACGAATATTCACTTCCCATTAGTATACTCGTCACTTCTAAACCAAAATCAACCACGTACGATAATGCAATGTCCACTGACTCTAACACTCACTAACACTATGTACACGGCAAATGGGGTATGATATATGTATGTATGTCATCATTAATCTATGAGTATTATGAATCAATATGCATGTCATTATCTTACAAAAATTGCATAAATTAATATGTTAAGAATTCAGCAAAATGATACAAGTAAGATAAATATAACACTCAGTCAGCAATTTATCAAAATTTGTTTCAGTTCAATCGGGATTCCGGTTTTCAAGATATAGCTGTTTCATTTTAAGTGCTCACGGCTGGAAATTCAGTTTCAGAACTGAACGTCCGTTTCGCAATACGAATTGCACCCAGTTGGGTTCAGATTTTAGCGATGTTATAGTTGGATGAAATCTAGGGTTTTCAATAGAGTATTCAACTCAATAGACAGATTTTCAATCGCATTTGTACGTTGAAAGTTATACACAGTTTAACCTCAGTGTGTCATTTCTGAATCTGTTCTGAACAGTTATACGTTCTGCCCTTTTATTTACAGTTTAAAATAGCAAACGGAAATGAAACAGAATGGAACCACTTATTTTATTTAGCTAACAGAATTATCTTTAATATACTGCAGTATTCCGTAACATACGATTTCAGGAAACACAGTGACGCACATTTTGGTACAGTACACGATAAACAGAATCGCTCTGGACTGCAGTCCAGAGTCACACTCCGATCTAATTATCATCGCAGTTACCGAACAGAAGTCATTAAAATTTTACATAAGGTTAAAGTTCGTCGAGTCGGCTTCGATTTAAGCCCTCGAACGTATCATTCCACCATGTATATAATTTACGGTGATTTTATTCATTTTCAGATACGGGAAAAATTCTAGTTTTAACGGCATATTTGGGGGTATCAATTTTAGTCTCTAACAATCGTATTTTTCAGTGGGATTCATACACGATACTCATCATTATGAGGGCCAACAGAAAATATTGGTTTCCGTCAAAATAAACAATTATAATCATTGGAAATTAGCATTGAACACTTAGGTCACATAATATATCGGTAATCGGCAAATTTGTAAACTATATGATTTAGGTTTGTATCACTACTCTATTAGCATGAAGCAAGTAAACACTTGCCTGGAAATGTCTCGGGGTCGCAAGGCAGCAACGGCGTCATGAACGCGTGATGTACGCCGTGAAACCGATTCGCGCGAGCTTGGATCGAGATGCGGATTTTGCGTCGGAGTTGTCCGGAGTCGTTGCACGGTCACTGGACGTTGAGGGGTGCTTGATGATCCTCTGTGAGTGTACTGGGGTCGACGACGGTCGACGGCGTCGCTCCGGCAATGGCCGCAGTGAAATGTTTGGAAAATGGGTTTTTGAAATTTTGAAGAGAAAGAAAGGTTAAGCAGTGGGGCTAGGGGATTGTTGTGATAGTGATGATGCTGAGTAGGTCATAGGGAGGTCGGCGATGTGGTGGAGAGTTCGCCGGCGTCGAGGGGTGCAAGGTGGCCGAGCTCGGTTGTAATGGGTTGGCGTGCAGGGGTGCTCGGCAGGGGCTCGGGTTGATGAAGGTGGAGTCGTAGAGGAGTTGTGTTGGTGGAGGAGGAGTGAGCGAGGGTTGCCGAGGGTTGTCGAGGGTCGTCGCCGGCGGCGAAGTGAGGGAAGAAAAATGGTGCTCGGTGAGTTTTTTGTGAGGGAGAGAGATGAGGAAAAATTGAAATGCAGAGAAGAGAGATGGGGGTGTGAGGAAGAGGATGAGGGTTGGAGTCGTGGTGTAACGTCGCAATAAATGGGCGTGAGCAGGGGCGCGAGCTGCGGCGGAGGGAGCGATCGCGAGCGGGAAATGGGGGAGGTTACCGTTGGAGGGGAGAGGGAGATATACAGGAGTGGGTCGGGTCGGGTGAATAGCGGGCCGAAGGAGAACGGGCTGTGTAAAATAAATTAGGGATTTTATTAAAAGTGTGGGCTGAGTAGGGGAACGGGTCGGCTAAATTTAAAGGATTTATTTAAAAAAACTTAAGTGGGCTGAGAAAAAAAAGAAACGGGCTGAGGGTTAAAATAGATTGGAGATTTATTTAAAAAAATGGGAATTGGGCTGGCTAGGTGATGGGCTGAGTAAAGGAAACGGCTGGGTTAAGAATTTTAATGTTAATTCTAAATTTGGATTTTGGTTGTTGGGCTGTGGGTTTAGGGAAAAATAAAGGTTAATCTAAATTGATTTTATTTGTTTTAGTTTTTGGTTTTAAATTCTGGGTTTTGACTTTTAGGGTTAAGGAAAAATATAAATATTGGGATTCAAGCAACCACCTTCGACACAAAAAAATGTACGAGGAAAAGTAAATCTCTGGGATTCGGAAAAATAGGAAAACAACTTTTATTAAGATGGTAACGGGGATTTACATCATACCCCCTTAACTAAAATTTCGTCCTCGAAATTTAACAAGGATACAAGGAGACAATGTACTAAACAAAGAGATGTGGATAACGATCACGGATATCTTCCTCCCGCTCCCAGGTGGATTCTCCTGGGGAACGACCGCCCCAAGACACTCGGACTAAAGGAATGACCTTATTCTTCAGTACTTTCTCTCTGCGGTCGAGGATGGTAGTAGGCTGCTCTTCGTACGATAAATCTGTACCCAAAACTAGCTCTGAATGGTCCAGGACATGGCTCTCATCCCGAACATAACGCCGCAACTGTGACACGTGAAAGGTATTGTGCACACCAGCTAGTGATGGGGGCAAGGCAAGTCGATAGGCCACCTCTCCCACTCGCTCTAGCACCTCAAAAGGTCCGATAAAACGGGGACTAAGCTTTCCCCGACCGCCGAACCTGATAACTCCACGAGTAGGGGAAATCTTCAAGAACACGTGATCTCCGACTTCGAATTCTAGTGCCCTTCTGCTGGTATCTGCCCAGCTCTTCTGTCGATCCTGAGCCGCCTTGATACGCTGTCTGATCATTTGGACCTTGTCGACTGCCTGAACAATGAGTTCGGGGCCCAGTAATCTTCGTTCTCCCACATCATCCCAACATACTGGGGATCAACACTTCCGCCCGTATAGTGCTTCAAAAGGAGCCATCTGAATACTAGCCTGATAACTATTGTTGTAAGAGAACTCGACTAAATGCAGATGGTCCTCCCAGGATCCCTGAAAGTCCAACATACAGGCTCTCAACATATCCTCGAGCGTCTGAATCGTACACTCGGATTGTCCATCCGTCTGTGGGTGATAAGCTGTGCTGAATTTAAGGCGGGTTCCCAAACTTTCCTGTAGGCTCTTCTAAAAGTGTGACAAAAATCTGGTGTCCCGGTCTGACACAATGCTGACTGGGACACCGTGAAGTCGTACAATCTCCTACATATATCTTTCTGCTAGTGATTCTGTCGACTGTCCCACTCGGAAAGGTAGGAAGTGTGCAGCTTTTATGAGGCGATCGACGATAACCCAAATGGCATTATTGCCCCTAGGGCTCCGTGGTAAGGCCGTTACAAAATCCATGGTAATGTGCTCCCACTTCCATTCTGGTATCGGCAGTGGTTGCAACAATCCTGCTGTCCTCTGATGTTACGCCTTCACCTGCTGACATACCAAGCACCTGGATACGAACCTCGCAATTTCCCGCTTCATTCCGTTCCACCAAAAGTGCTGCTTTAGGTCCTGATACATTTTTGTACCTCCTGGATGCACAGAATAAGCTGAACTGTGTGCTTCAGCCAAAACTTCTTCTCGAACATCTCCCTTGGGTACGCAGAGTCTGCTACCGAACCTCAGAGAGCCATCTTCATGTATAATCAAATCCGTTCTCAGTCCAGCTTCCAGTTCCTCTCTGAACTTTTGCAATCGGGGATCATTCGCTTGTGCAGTCTTGATGCGATCCACCAGAGAAGATTGTACCTGTAGCTGCCAAAGTTGACCGAGTGCGTTCAGTGTAACGACTTCAAGTTCAAGTCTCTGAAAGTCCTCAATAATGCTCTTCTGTTCGGTCAACATCATACCGCTGGTTTGCGACTGAGCGCATCTGGCACAACATTGACCTTCCCCGGGTGATACTGAAGGTCCAAGTCATAATCTGCCATCAACTCTAGCCATCGGCGCTGCCTCATGTTCAGTTCTTTCTGAGTGAAAACATACTTCAAACTTTTGTGATCTGTGTACACCTCCACTTTCTCACCCAATAAATAGTGCCTCCAAATCTTCAACGCAAAGACTACCGCAGCTAACTCCAAGTCATGCGTAGGATAGTTCTTCTCGTGGTTTCTCAGTTGTCGAGAGGCGTAAGCAACCACTCGGCTGTGCTGCATCAGAACACAGCCTAAGCCCTTCCCTGAGGCATCACCGTGTATCACAAAACCACCAGAATTATCTGGTACTGTAAGAATAGGCGCCGTGGTTAACTTCTGCTTTAGCGTGTCAAATGCCTGAGTGCACTCCTCTGTCCACGTAAACGGTACGTCCTTCCGTGTCAGCCTCGTCAATGGTTCAGCGATTCTTGAGAAATCTTGGACGAATCTACGATAATAACCTGCCAATCCCAGAAAACTCCTGATCTCGGCCACTGACTTCGGCGTTGGCCAATCTCTGACAGATTCTATCTTTGCCGGGTCCACCGAGATGCCTTCGCCTGAAACGATATGTCCCAAAAACTGAACCTTGTCAAGCCAGAATTCACACTTGCTTAGCTTCGCATACAACTTCTCTTCCCGAAGAATTTGTAGGACCGTGCGCAAATGTTCAACGTGCTCTTCCCGGGTCTTCGAGTAGACAAGTATATCGTCGATAAACACAACGACAAACATGTCCAAGTACTTTGCGAACACCCTGTTCATCAAGTCCATGAATATTGCTGGGGCATTGGTAACACCGAACGACATCACAAGAAACTCGTAATGCCCGTATCGGGTCCTGAAAGCCGTCTTGCATACATCCTCGGCTGCTACTCTGATTTGATGATATCCAGAACGGAGGTCCAACTTCGAGAATACCTTGGCTCCACTTAGCTGATCGAATAGGTCATCAATGCGCGGGATTGGGTACTTGTTCTTTATTGTGACCTTGTTCAGCTCCCGATAATCTATACACATTCGCAGCGATCCATCCTTCTTCTTTACTAATAGAACTGGTGCACCCCACGGTGAAGCGCTTGGCCGAATAAATCCCTTCTCCAATAGTTCTTCAACCTGCTTCTTCAATTCCGCCAACTCAACTGGTGCCATTCTGTAAGGGGCTCTGGATACTGGGGCTGTACCTGGAGTCAAATCGATTGAGAACTCCAAAATTCGAGGAGGTGGTAGACCTGGTAGACCTTCAGGAAATACGTCCAGAAAGTCCCGAACAATTTCTGGGACTGGGTTCTTATCAATCTCCATAGCTGTCAGCTCCTTAGGTTTTGCTCTGTATTTAGCTGGCTCCAAAGATTCGCTTCCGCCCTCAAAAATGAACTCCGGGTGATTGGGAATGCGGAAGATCACATTCCTTGCACGACAATCGATGACCGCATGAAAAGTGCTCATCCAATCCATTCCGAGAATTGCGTCATAACTGCATGTCCTAATTAGAAGGAAATTCGCATAGAATTCCCTGCCACACACTACAACCGGGCATAATCTACATTCTTGACTAGATATTATAATGCCATTACCCGTATAAATTTCCCATCCCTTAGTTAGTGGTTCATGTGGTATTGAGTGTGTATCAGTGAAATGCTCAGACAAGAAACAATGCGATGCTCCCGAATCAAATAGTACTCTAGCTGGCAAGGAATGTATGAGTAGAGTACCTGTAACCACGTCTCCTGAAGCCTCTGCCTGCTCGGCGGTCAAGGTGAAAGCCCGTCCCTGACCACGACCTGTAAAGGGTTGCCTCTGCTCCTGCGGCCTCTGCTGTGGCGGTCCAGAACCTTCTGTATCTCTGCTCGCTCGGGGGAACTGTTAATCCTGTGCTGACTAGAACCGCAAATCAAGCACTGTCCCTTGGCACGGCGACAGTCCTTCTGGGTATGCCCACCTCTACCGCAATAGCCGCAAACTACGCCCTGTTTCTGGGGGCGATGCTGGGGTACGAACGGGCGCTTCATTTGTGTCGTTCCTGGCCTGTGAACCGGTATGGCTCTTCGAGAAGACGCATGGGTACGTGCTGGAACGACTGGGGGTCTCCTGAACTTGTTAATCAATTGATCCTGAACTCTCGCCGCGTTGAGTACCTGTGCGAAAGTCTGTAAATCTAACGATGCAATCAACTACTGCAACTCGAAATCTAACCCCTGAAGGAAACGTCTGGCCCTGGTGGCCTCTGAGGCGACCATGTATGGAGCAAAACGACTCAAGCGGTTGAATTCTGCTGCATAAACGTCCACTGGGCGTCCATTCTGCTTCAAAAGAATAAACCTCTCCTCCATTTCTGCCTTGGCTGTGGAAGGAAAATAATGATCTAGGAAACATTCCTTGAATTTGCCCCATCCAATTGGCCCGTCAAGCCTGCTTTCTTCCACCGACCACCATGTACGGGCTTTGTCTTCCAATTGTATCTTTATCACGTCCACCCTATCTTCCTCTGGAACCCTGGCGGCTGTCAATAAATTCTCCATGTTCACCAGCCATTGCTCTGCCTCAAGGGGTTCAGCTAGCCCTGTGAATGCAGCTGGGTGTAACCGTCGGAAGTCTGATACTGTACCAGCCCTAGCATGATAAGCTGGTGGAGTAGCGCCCTCGGGGGCGGTAATGAGTGCGGAGGGTCCTCCTGCGGCGGTAATCGCCCTGAGTCCCTCAGTGAGTAAATCTGTCTTCCTCTCCTGAGCTTCCGCGAGAGTGGTCAGTGCACTAAGTATTCTTTCCGTGTGGTCCTGAGAGCTGGAGTCCGAGGAGAGGTCGTTCTGGGATGTCATATCACTGGAAGATTCAAAAGAATAGGATCAGATTCAAGGATGAAAATCAAGAGCAGTGAAACAAGAATAACGTAAAACAGTTTAGTTAATGTTATCCCTTGATACTAAACACAGGCTCTGATACCAACTAAACCATGTCATGCCCCGCTTCCCAAAATACGGAAAACGAGGGATGACTAGGCCAGCCATGCTCCTACGGTCAAGGAATCATCCTTCCGTAGTCACACTTCGGCTTCTAGCATTACATGGTAATCAGTAAATAAAGCACAGTATTAAAGGAATCACATCACTAATTTATTACATTAAAATTCCATTGTTCACAAATTACAGATAACAAGAACAATTACTAACCAAGTTCAATCTCACGATCACTTTATGGAAAGCAGTAAAGATAGAGAGTACACCAGACTATATCTCTGTGAACTCGAAGGGTGGATCCGTCTCCTGTGCTGGTCCTCCCGCGGGAACTGAGCATGCATACTCAGGTCGTCAGAGCGACACAATAACAATATTATTATAATAAGATGAAACAGGTATATGAGGTAATACTGGTATAAGAACAATGCAAGTAATCACTATGTCATTATATGATGCAGAATATGTTATGTGTCCCTATTGGTCTCTAGGTCATGTTTGAAATCGCATAGTAGAAGGAGGATCATGTTTAATAGGAGTCTCGTACATACCCGAGACAACGGCCCACATGCTCGGGACATAACCCTGTCAGCCAGATCGTTAGATCCTACCTAATATATATATCACTGCTCGAATGATCATCCTCTAAAATACGGTCCCGCTAAATACGATTCTCTTTCCACTTTGATTTCCCCTTTATCCCCAGGTTTACACTATTTATGATCTTGGGTCATGTTCCCCTCCGAACGGCGGCCGAGACATTAGGACGTCTGTGCCTGAGATTCGGGGCAGATGCTATTTGGTTTTATCCGTCTACCTCTCCGAAGATGCCAAGTTGATTTATGGCACCGTGTATCAAAGGTTTAGACGGATGCAGCCGATGTAGCAGACTTTGTCAGATTCTCCCTCGCCTGAGGGGTTTTTGATTGTGGGGACGCTCTTCCCTGCAGGCGCAAGCCCCTGCAATTAATTACGCTACCGCATCGCGGTAGCCACTTTCTCCTTCTCTAGAATTTTACTTCGTGTCGTGTGTATTTGTTTTGTTTGTGGTTGCCCGTGGATTGTTTACGGAGACTGGGTAATGCCGTCGCCCGTAGGACGTGGATTAGTCCAAATCCATATTTACTTAGATTTGGGTTTGGTGTTTTTTAGTTTAAGGATACATTAGTCGCGTTGCGGCTAAGATCAACTCAAACGTTCGTCAAGGATGCGTTAGTCCTGTTTTGGACTAAGATCAACTTGAACATGATCGTTTGGATCCGGCAAAAGAGCAATTGGCTCTATTATTCCAGTTTAGGGACATAGTGGTCCATCTCCAGTTTAGGGACATGGTGGTCCAATGCCAATTTAGGGACGTGATGGTCCATCGCCAGTTTAGGGACGTGGTGGTCCATGTTCCAGTTTAGGGACGTGGTGGTCCATCGCCAGTTTAGGGACGTGGTGGTCCATCATTAGTTTAAGGACGTTTCGGTCCATGTTCCAGTTTAGGGACGTGGTGGTCCATGTTAGTTTCAGGACGTCTCGGTCCAATATTAATTTAAGGACGTCTCGGTCCGATATTAGTTTAAGAATGTTTCGGTGTTTCGGTCCGATATTAGTTTAAGGACGTTTCGGTCCAATATTAGTTTAGGGACGTTTCGGTCCAATATTAGTTTAAGGACGTTTCGGTCCACGAGTTTAAGGACCCCGCAGTCCATATCGATATGTGGTCGTCGGGACCCGTCACCTCTCTGACATCGTTGAAGGATTACAACGATAAGTGTCAGAGGAGTTCGGAGATGTACCCTCAAACCGATTACAAATTGATTTGGGGAGCAGCCGTGCCGAGTCAATTTAGTTTAAGGACTTACGGCCAAAATTGGGCTAAGTCCAGTTAAAAAATGTCCATATTTTGTTTGCATTTGGCCTTTGTCTGGGCTTTCCCCTTTTAAGAATAATGCATAGCATTACTTCAGGCCATTTATGCCCATTTTGACTGGGCTCTGCCCTTTTTTATTGCAGCGCATTTGTTTTGGTCCATTGGACCTCTCAATTGGGCTCTGCTCCCTTAAAATAATGCATAACATTATTCTTGGTCTGTTTAGACTTTTGACTTGGGCCTGGCCCTTTAGGAAATGCATTGCATTTATTCAGGCGCTCTGCGCCAATCAGGGAGCGCAAGCGCTTGTGATGACGACGTCACGCAAGCGCAGTGCGCTGCGCCAATGCGCTGCGCTTGCGCTGCTGACGCGTGACGCGCTCTGGTGAGTTGCGCCAGCCTCAGAGAGCAAAGCGCTTGTGAGTCAGATGCTGACACGTGGCCCTCTCTGGTGGCTTGCGCCAACCCAGGAGTGCAACAGCGCAGTTTGCAAGTGCAAAGCACTATAATTCAAAAAAAAATCTCTTTAGAACCAATGGTTCATGACAAAGTGCAAAGCACTGTTTGATTTCTTGATCTAATTTAGATCAAAGAAAACAAGTTTTTCTTGTTTTTCTTTTTATTTCAAGAACCAAAAGTTCATAAAAGTGCAAAGCACTATTTTCTTTATTTTTTTGTTTTTTCTTATTTTTAAAGAACCAGTGGTTCATAAGAAGTGCAAAGCACTGTGTTTTTTATGAAGATCATTGATCTGGTTTTTTAGATTAATGATCTATTAGAGGAAAGTTCTTCTATTTTTGTGAAGATTTTTACCTTTTTCTTGAAAACTTTTCTCAGAGTTCTCTCTGTTTGAAGCTCTTGATTTTTCAAGAAAATATTCATGCCCATGAATTGAGGTCTGGGGTCCTTTTTATAGTGCCCATAAATTAGTTAAATTTGTTAAAGAGATCTTTCTGAGTGATTTGGGGAATTTTCCCCATCGTTGGATCTTTGATCCAAGGGCTTCTGTTTTACAGAAGAAAATCTTCTTGTTTTAACAAGAACAGAAAGATTTCTGAGAAATTTGATTCTGTTTGGCGCAGATGCCCCAGCGCACGACACGTGTTGCGCAGCGCACAGCGTAGCGCAACTGCGCTGACACGTGTTGCGCTGACACGTGTCGCAGAGCGCAGCGCGGCGCTTCCTTTAAAAGAGCTTTGCTCTAACTGGGCGCGCTTTCTTGGACGCTGCGCTGACGTATCCGCGCCAAAAACGTGGCGCGTTGCGCGCAGCGTAAAGAATCTGAAGCTTTGCTTCATTTATTAAAGTTTAAATTTTCAAAGCAAAGCTTTGTTTCTGATTGGGGGATGATGAAGCGTTGCTTCATCTCCCGCCTCGGAATTTGAACCGAGTTTTGCTCCGATCGGGGTAAACAAATGCCCCCCCACCGCCGCGCTTACGTGGCCTCCAAACGCAAGCGCAACGGTGGCAGAATCCCAACCATCGCGGCGACTTTTGGAAGTTGAAGAGGCACTTGATGCCTATAAATAGGACCTTTGGTCCCCACAGATGCTTATCTCTTTTCAGATTTTTATTTTCAAAAAACTTCAGAGTTTTGCTCTTGCCTTCAAGAACCCCAGAGCTCTGCTCTCCTTTCCAAAGTTTTTTAGACAAACTTTTAGGTAAAATTGATTCTCAGATTAAATTAGTTTTAATTAATCTTAACCAGGAGAGCTTTGCTCTCATAGATCTTCTGATCTAAAGAAAATCTCTTCGGGGTTTCACCAGCAGAGCTTTGCTCATTTTCAAAGTTAGAGACTTTAGATAAAATTAATGAAAATCGAATTAATTTAAATTAATCTCAGTCTAAGAGCTTTGCTCTCACAGATCTATTGATCCAAAGAGATCCCTATTAGGGTTTCATAAACAGAGCTTTGCTCTCAAACACTCATAGATCTGCAGAGATCTTGTTCATGGGTTCTAACCCATGAACAGAGCTTTGCTCTCGAGGAATTTAGCCTTCTGTGTATATTATTTTTCTTTTATCGCTAATCTTCCTGTGGTATCTCCTCCAGGCATAATGGCGGTGCGTCTTTACAGTTTGCACGAGTTCATCACTTATGACGATATCCGCGCACAGGGCCGTCATCAAAACCAGGAGTTTACGGACGCCCAATGTGCGAAGGTCATGGATCGCCTCAACGCAAGCGGTGGTTGGCTACTTCCCCGTCGTTCAGCTCTCTTGAAGGTCGTGTTGGGAGCAATATGGAGAGCACTTCCGGGTCTTCACGAGGCCCTACCGCTCAATGCATTGGATGATACCGAAGACAAGGTGCATTCAGTGTACCTGACGGGGCTGATCTCGAAGAAACGGCGGGATAGCCTCATTGACATCCTACATCAAATCTTCCAGCAGACGGCGATAGTTGCTGCTTATCGAAGGCTGGAAGGGCTTGCCGAGAATCTTGACACACAGGAGCGCGAGAGGTTGCGCATAAGAATAATCAGAAAGGCCAGAAGAACTCTGGATGGCCTTACTTTTGACTTTCTCAATCCGTGCCCTGGGTCCAAAGTTATTCCATTGTAATAATATTTTTCGTTCATTGCTTTTTATGATTGTAAGAATTTTTGGCAATAGGAATGGAAACTTTTTATTTCAGCTTGTCTTATTTCTCGTCCTGAGTCTTCTGCTCATGCATGAATGAGTGTGTCTCGGATACTTGATCAAATGTAAATCGGATGTTCTTTCTGTCATTTTCCTCTTTCTTTTATTGTTAGCGGGCTGTTTTAATAATCGTGGTTGACGGCTAATAAAGCACGCATCTTGACTTTTTTAAAAATCAGCGATGGCTTAGGCCGCAGGTTTAGATCTGCTGCCTAAGACTTTTCAACTCTGTAAGCCCTGATGGTCTCATAGAGATCCTTCTCCCTGCGGATCGAGAGGATCTCGTAGGTGGGTTTTCTCCTTAGGAATCGTGAGGATTCCTAAGCGTGTTTTTCTCTTATAAGTCGTAAGGATCCTATAAGAGAATTTTTCCCTCCTATGAGTCGAGAGGACCCGTAACCGGTTGTTTCCCTCCTAGTCGAAACCCGACTTTGGAGAGTGAGACCCGTGAATAGTATGCAAGAGACCGTTTTAGATCGAGTTGTAGGGTCCCATTGTTCAGGAAGCAAGTTTTTCAATCCCTGCTGCCTGAGGCTTCATCTTGCGAGTCGAGGGTTTCCCACGGAGGCACTGATGGCTCTGCTAGTCGACGCGAATCAGGAGGCTCTCATCAAGGAGTGTTTGTATCCGTGAGTCGAGGAGTTTGCTAGGGATTATTTGTTTCCCGAGCGCCAAGGATTATTTGTTTCCTTGGGGTTTGAAACGAGTCGAGGATTTCCTATGGAGGCACTGGTGGCTCTGTGAGTCGACGCGGATCAGGAGGCTCTCGTCAAGGAGTGTTTGTATCCGTGAGTCGAGGAGTTTGCTAGGGATTATTTGTTTCCCGAGCGCCAAGGATTATTTGTTTCCTTGGGGTTTAAAACGAGTCGAGGATTTCCCACGGAGGCACTGGTGGCTCTGCAAGTCGACGCGGATCAGGAGGCTCTCGTCAAGGAGTGTTTGTATCCGTGAGTCGAGGAGTTTGCTAGGGATTATTTGTTTCCCAAGCGCCAAGGATTATTTGTTTCCTTGGGGTTTGAAATGAGTCGAGGATTTCCCACAGAGGCGCTGGTGGCTCTGCGAGTCAACGCGGATCAGGAGGCTCTCATCAAGGAGTGTTTGTATCCGTGAGTCGAGGAGTTTTGCTAGGGATTATTTGCTTCCCAAGTACCAAGGATTATTTGTTTCCTTGGGGTTTGAAACGAGTCGAGGATTTCCCACGGAGGCACTGGTGGCTCTGCGAGTCGACGCGGATCAGGAGGCTCTCGTCAAGGAGTGTTTATATCCGTGAGTCGAGGAGTTTGCTAGGGATTATTTGTTTCCCAAGCACCAAGGATTATTTGTTTCCTTGGGGTTTGAAACGAGTCGAGGATTTCCCACGAAGGCGCTGGTGGCTCTGCGAGTCGACGCGGATCAGGAGGCTCTCTTCAAGGAGTGTTTGTATCCGTGAGTCGAGGAGTTTGCTAGGGATTATTTGTCTCCCAAGCGCCAAGGATTATTTGTTTCCTTGGGGTTTGAAACGAGTCGAGGATTTCCCACGGAGGCGCTGGTGGCTCTGCGAGTCGACGCGGATCAGGAGGCTCTCTTCAAGGAGTGTTTGTATCCGTGAGTCGAGGAGTTTGCTAGGGATTATTTGTCTCCCAAGCGCCAAGGATTATTTGTTTCCTTGGGGTTTGAAACGAGTCGAGGATTTCCCACGGAGGCACTGGTGGCTCTGCGAGTCGACGCGGATCAGGAGGCTCTCGTCAAGGAGTGTTTGTATCCGTGAGTCGAGGAGTTTGTTAGGGATTATTTGTTTCCCGAGCGCCAAGAATTATTTGTTTCCTTGGGGTTTGAAACGAGTCGAGGATTTCCCACGGAGGCACTGGTGGCTCTGCGAGTCGACGCGGATCAGGAGGCTCTCGTCAAGGAGTGTTTGTATCCGTGAGTCGATGAGTTTTGCTAAAGATACTGGTTTCTTCGGAGTTGGGATGAACCATCGAGGTTTGGCTTTGTCTTCTGACGGAGTCTGTTGGGAAAGTATGGTTCCCCCTTTGTTTACGCCCTTGGATTGTATACAGGGATCGATGTGATCTTAACTGTAGGGCCAAAGTTTTATCATCATTCATTCTTTTTTGTTTTATTTCCGCGATGCTCTATCATTTCAGCTTTTATATCGCAAAGGTCGCGATTGCCCAATCATTTCGGCTATTTTTCGCGGTGCCCAATCATTTCGGCTATTTATTTTATCTTTACTCGCTGCTTTTTATTGCGAGTTGCCCCATCATTTCGGCTATTTCGCATGCATACATTTTACTTGCTGCTTTTTTTTATTGCAAGTTGCCCCATCATTTCGGCTATTTCGTATGCATGTGCGGCCTACTGGATTTTCGCCATAAACTCAAAATTAGACACCGATTTCGGTATCAGCACCGCTACAACTGGGATATTGCCAGGAGTGAATCATCATTTGCCTCTATCGTTGTTGAACAAAGGAGGCTTAGCGACCAGGGTTAAGGTCCTGTCGACTAAGGCTTTTGACTTCATGAGCCGTAAGGGTCTCACAAAGGTATTTCTCCCTACAAGTCGTGAGGATCTTGTAGATGTATTTTCTGCTTAGGAATCGTGAGGGTTCCTAAGTGTTTGTTCCTCTGCAAGTCGTAAGGATCCTACAGTAGGGTTTTCTCCTCATAAATCGAGAGGACTTACAAGGGTCGTTCACCATGCGAACATATCCCCAGTCATGGATGATACTTGGTTAGGGAAATGTTTATTTGCGCCGGTGGATTGTATACAAGGGCCAATATAGGACCACTTGTAGGGCAATGTCGAAAGTTGTGGAGGTTGCTCAAGCACAGGTTTAGGCCTCTGTAACTTAAGACTTTCAAATCTTACGAGCCGTGAGGGTCCCATAAGAGAGTTCTCTTTACGAGTCGTGAGGATCTCGTAAGTGTAATTTCTCCTTAGGAATCGTGGGGATCCCTAAGTGTGTTGCTCCCTTGTGAGTCGTAAGGATCTCACGCAGGTGGTTTCTCCTTACAAGGTCGAGAGGACCCTATAAATGTCTTTTAATGAGGTTGCTCCCTTTCAGGTTTTCACGAACACTCGCCGGTAGCCCTGCTGTTTTTTACTCACGGAGCCCTTTCGGGTTTTCATCCATGCCCATTTTGCTTATAGACATACCGTTTTTTTTTATTATTTTTTTTATTTATATATATTTTTTCACAAAGTCGCGCCCTTTCGGGTTTTCACGAACACTCACCGGTAGCCCTGCTGTTTTTACTCACGGAGCCCTTTCGGGTTTTCATCCGTGCCCTTTTTTGGTTATGGACATACCGTTTTTTTTGTGTTAACCTTGGGATGCTGCGGTAGTAGTTTAAGGACGTTTCGGTCCGCTATTAGTTTAAGGACATTTCGGTCCATCATGGAGAAGGCTGGCTATTGCTTATAAAGTTTGAGCCTAGGAAGATCGCGAGAGGACATAGTCGCCGTCATCTATCATTGACCTAGATTGTGGCTCATTAAGCGTAGTATTTCTTTAGGAAGCGACCGTTTATTGTCCTGAAAGGCCTTTCACCGTGCATATCCATGAGCATATAGGCCCCACCCTGGTAGACCTTATCTATGATGTACGGGCCTTCATAGTTTGGCTCGAATTTTCCCCGCTTGGCGTGATTGGGGATCATAGGCCTTTTGACTACTAGCACGAGTTCGCCTTGGCGGAATGTCCTCGGCCGGGTCAGTCTTTCATATGAGCGTGTTATCTTTGCTTTGTAAGCTTCCAGATTTTGTTGCGCTAGGAGCCGGGTTTCATCAAGAGCGTCAAGCTCTTCAAACCGGAGGTGAGCATTTTCTTCATCCGTCAGCTCGTAGCGAACTGCCACTCGCAGAGAGAGAGTAATTATATTTCGAGGGGGAGTACTGCTTCCGTGCCGAACACCAACGTGTAGGGCGTTGTCTTCGTGGACATTTTGAATGTAATTCGATACGCCCAAAGAGCCTCTTGCAGTCTTTCGTGCCAGTCCTTCTTATTTCGGGATACCGTTTTCTTTATAATTTTCATTAAGGTCTTGTTGAAGGCCTCGGCGAGACCGTTGGCTCGCGGATTATAGACTGAGGAATATCTCCAGTCTATATTGTGCTGCAGTGCGAAGCGGCTAATTTTATGGCTTCTGTAGGCTGGCCCATTATCAGAGATGATCCTTCTTGGGGTTCCAAACCGATATATGACGTGCGTCTTGAAGAAATGGAGGATATTCTCCGGTTTCACTTCCCTCAATGGTACCACTTCTGCCCATTTGGAGAAGTAATCAGTCATCGCCAAGATGAAACGATGTCCCCTGGACGATGCTGGTTCGATGGGGCCGACTATGTCAGTTCCCTACATTTCGAATGGCCAGCTAGCCACTGTTGGATGCAGTGGAGTGGGATGCTGATGGATGAAATCCCCATGAATTTGGCACGAATGACATTGCTTTGCATATTCAAGGCAATCCTGGATCATCGTGGGCCAGTAGTAGCCCATCCGTTTAATTTTCAACTTCAACTTTGGGCCCGCTTGGTAAGAACCACAGATTCCGTCATGAACTTCCTGAACGAGCCTTTCCGCTTCGCTCGGTCCTAAGCATCTCAGCCATAGAGAATCGAATGACCTCTTGTATAGAGTATCATTGACGAAGGCGAAAGACAGAGCTCGTTTCATGAGCTGATGTCTTGCGGACGCATCTTCGGGCATTTGGTGGGACTTAAAGTAGTCTATGAAGACTTCTCTTCAGTCATCAGCCTTTTCTTGTTCTTTTATTTGTAAGGTCGTCTGCTCAGTCGCTCCCTTTTTCTCGGATGATTCCGGAGGTATTTCTGCTGGGGCAAGCACCCGACGGCTTTGTACCATGATTCTAACGTCATCGTGGTTCTCGTCAGCCAGTTCTTTAGCAAGTTTGGCCAACGCGTCTGCTTTGCTGTTTTTCACGCGCGGTATGCTTTCCAAAGTGTAGGAGGGAATTTGGGTCAACAGTTGTTGCACCCTTTCACCGTACTTCACCAACTCCGGTTTGCACGTTTGGTAGTCGCCGTTTACTTGACTAACGACTAGCTGGGAGTCCCCATATATGAAGAGGCTTTCAATTCCCATATCGATGGCGATCTCGAGGCCTGTTATCAAAGCTTCGTATTCGGCTTCATTATTCGTCTTCGGCTCTGTTAAGGAGAAAGCAAAGCGCATTATCCCTCCTTGTGGAGTTACAAAAATAAGGCCTACCCCCGATTTGATTATGGGGGTACTTTGCTTGCGCTTTTTCACGGAAGATGCTCTATCGAAATAGAGTTCCCATTGGGTATCGTTCCCATCGATAGCGTCAAACGCATGTTTGTCTAGCAATTCGCAATTCAGAGGAGAATCGGCCGGTATCGGATGCTCAGCGAGGAAGTCAGCGATGGCCTGACCTTTCACTGCCTTGAGAGGTTGATATGTTATCGAGAACTCCATCAAGAGCAGGGCCCATTTAGCGAGTCGTCCCGTCAATATGGCCTTTGACATTAGATATTTGAGAGGGTCCACCTTCGAAATGAGACGGACTTCATGTGCTAATGCGTAATGTCTAAGCTTTGTTATTGCGAAGATCAACGCCAAGCAGTGTTTTTCAATGGGGGAGTAGTTGCTTTCTGCCCCCAGTAGAACTCGACTTAGATAGTAGAGCGCTCTTTCTTTTCCCTGGTCATTTTCCTGCGCCCATAATGCGCCTAAAGAACCTTCGAGGGCAGTTGTATAAAGGATAAAAGGTTTCCCTTTAACCGGAGCAGCCAACACTGGAGGGTTCTGCAGGTATTGCTTGATCTCATCCAGTGCGCCTTGGCATTTGTGATCCCAGATGAATGGAGTTCCTTTCTTCATCAGGTGACTGTAAGGGCGACACTTACCTAAGAGATTGGCTATAAATCGTCGTATGTATGCGAGCTTCCCTTAGAGAGACTGCAGCTGTTTAAGAGTTCTTGGCGGAGGCATTTCCATAATCGCCTTGATCTTGGACGGATCTATTTTGATACCTCGGTGTCGGACGATGAACCCCAGGAATTTGCCCGAGGAAACCCCGAATGCACATTTGAGCGGGTTCATCTTTAAGTTGTATTGCCGAAGGCGTTGAAATACGGTCTTCAGATGCTCAAGATGTTCCTCATATGATTTGCTTTTAACAACGAGGTGGTCGATATAGCATTCGACGATTTCGTGTATAAGGTCATCGAAGATCTTCTTCATGGCCCTTTGGTAGGTGGCACCGACGTTCTTTAAACCGAAGGGCATCACCTTGTAACAGAATATTCCCAGATGAGTCCTGAAGGTGGTGTGCTTCTGGTCTTCGGGGTCTATTTTTATCTGATTATACCCTGACGAACCGTCCATAAAGGAGAAAACCTCATGAGTGGATGTGTTGTCTATCATCAGTTCGGTGACTGGCACTGGGAAATCGTCCTTCGGGCAAGCTTTATTGAGATCCCGAAAGTCCACGCATATGCGTACCGTCCTATTTTTCTTCATCACTGGGACGATATTAGCAATCCATTCAAGGTATTGAACCTCCTGGATAAAGCCAGAGTCTATCAGCTTCTTGACCTCGGCGTTGATATTCATCTCAAACTCGAGCCGCATTCTTCTTGGTGCCTGTTTGACTGGCTTGATGTCCGGGGATATCGCCAATTTATGTACCGCAACTTCCGGATCTAGTCCTAACATCTCGGAATAGTTCCATGCGAAGCAATCTTTATGCTGTACAAGGACGTCTTTTAACGCAGCCACCCTTTCTTCAGATAGTAGCTCGCTGACAAATGTCGGTCGTGGGTCATTTACCGTCCCCAACTCAATTTTCTTGAGGTTATCTGCAGCGGTATGTATTCCATCCTCCAGTTCTTTTGGAGCTGGGGGAAATTCTGAGATCACCTTATCATTGCTGTTTTCGAAGCACCAGGGAAGGCTGTCCATATTCTCGGATTCTTCTTTTAGTATTGTTATCATGTGACAAGTGCGAATCCGCTTCCAATCCCAATGCGGAGTTGGTTCTGTTCTTATGTTTTCGAGTTCGTGCTTCTGTGGCGGCGCTACCCTCCAGTTGTCAGACAAAGCGAATTTGCCAAGCTGATACTGATCTTCAACCCAATTCTTGAAGGTGAAGCAATCTTCAAGAGGATGCCCTATTACTCGGTGGTAAGAGCAATAATTTGGGTTGGAGACTTCGCCTGCTTGCTCAGGGTGTTTGGACTCTGGCAGTGTAAGCATTTGATGTTTTAGGGCAAGACCCAGTATTTTCCCCGTCTTATTCCGAGGAAATGAGTACGCTCGACCCATTTTCTTCATGAGGGACATCTCAATAACGCTCGACTCCCGTGTGCGTGGTTTCTTAGCTCTGCTTTGTTGTTGTTGAGCGCCTTTTTGGCCTTTCGACTTGTTTCTGCCTCTGCGTCGAGCCCTTTTTATAACAGGTTGACAGGGAGCAGCATTTTCGTCGTTTACGGCCTGTTGAAGGAGGCGTTGTGTTTTGGCTTTCTCATATATTACCATTTCGCGATTGTAATCATCTCGGACTTTTTGACCGGCTTCCCTTATAAGCCTATCTATTTGTTCTTCAAATGATGGACTGGGCATTTTTGTATCAAGAACTTTTACTGGTTCAGGATTAGTGTCCTCCCATTGAACATCCGCTTCTTCATCGAAATTATGCATGACGTAACAATCGCGGAGCAGTTGTCGTTTCTGGGAGCGAATGTATCCAAGCCCGATCGTTTCCATCCTTCCGTTAGGCAGCTTGTGCTGAGTTCCGGGAACGTTCCAGACCTTGTCATAGAATTTGGCATTTCTAACGGTCTGTTCGAAGGGTATCCCTTGGCGCTCCAGCAACCTTTTCAAGCCTTCTGTATAATATCTGGGTAGACGAATGGGTTGAAACCTGTCTAGCGTTGGGTCCATACCATGCCAGATTTCTTTCTACCCTTTGTTTTCTTCAGAGCGGTAGAATAGAATTACCCTTTCACCTTTTCGCATGGGAGGGATATAAAACGTCTGCAGCTCTTCTACGCTGTCGGTGTCGAGTGCATCCAGTTCTTTATAATGTTTAGGCGGCACCATGGCTACTTGCAGACTTCGCTCTTCATCAGCAGAAGCTCATATTGAAACCCGAGCATGGAATACAGCATAAACTTCATCCTCCGAATCACTACCAAAGATCAATGAAGGAACGGATGGTCCCAGCTTGGTGTATTGGGGCGGACCCGAATAAATTATATCCTCTTCGTCCTCGGTATCACTACCGAAGACAGGGATGGTTGCGTTAGTTTTGTTCTCCGGCTTGTGACACCTTTCCGTGTCTTCGAAACTTAGCAAGAAGTATTTGGCATCTTCATACTTGCGAACTTCATTCACGGAAAACGGATTCAATTCTCCTGCCACAGTGTACTCGAGACCATCCCTACAATATTTCATACACCGATGCTGTGTAAAAGGGATGATATTGTACTCGGGTAACCATGGTCGGCCGAGCAGAGCATTGTAGCATGTCTTGGCATCTATAACATGGAATTTAATATCTGTGACGAGCAACCCGAAGCGTAGCGTCAATATTACAGATCCAAGAGTTTTTGATGATTGGGAGTCGAACCCGGAGATGGTGATCTTGTCTCGGGCGAGGTGTTGGACACTCATGCAAATTTCCTTTAACACCCGCATATTGAGTAGATTAACAGACGATCCGTTATCGACCAAGAGTTTACCTATGTTTATGTCATGGCAGTATCCTGAGACATAAAGGGGACGATTGTGTTCGCACGTCCCGAGGAGAAGGTCTTCATCGTCAAAAGCAACGTCGGCCGTGTTCACCTCTTCTAATTCATCCTTCATCTTTTCTTCGGTCAGGAAGGCTTGGAACTGGTCCGGATCTTGTAGCGCCTTAATCAAAGAATCCCTCGCCTCTTTTGATAGTAACAGGGCATCAAGAATGCTGAGTTGTGAGCGTAGCTTTCTCAGATGCGCCAAGACGTTGTAATCTACCTTATTTCTCTTCGGCGGGTTTTTGGCGGTTAACTCTTCCGCAACTCGGTCATCCAAGGCGATGTCTTCGGAGACCTTCTCTTTCCCTTTGTCTTTCTTGTTTAAAGGTCTGAGATTCTTTTCAGGTAGCGTCCGATTGCATAGCTGGATATTCTCGTAAACCTTCGGTCCTCCTTCTTTTCCCGAAGTGGATGTTTATCCCAATCAGAGCAAAGCTCTGTATAAATTCCAAAGTGGAAAAAGAAGCAATGCTTCTGTTCTTTCTCCAATCAGAGCAAAGCTCTTCCAAAAAAAAAAAAAAAAAAAATTGGGCAGTGCGCAACTGCGCAGTTGCACGACACGTGTCAGCGCAGCTGCGCAGTGCGCGACACGTGTCAGCGCAGCTGCGCGACACGTGTCAGCGCGTAGTTGCGCAAGCAAAAAAAAAAAATTCAGTTGCGCGACACGTGTCTGCGCAGTTGCGCAAGCACAGCTGCGCGACACGTGTCACGCGCTGGGGGAGTTGCGCAAAACAGAATAAATCTTTTCTGTTCTTGTTAAAACAAGAAGATTTTCTTCTGTAAAGCAGGGGCCTTTGGATCAAAAATCTAACGGTGGGGAAAATTACCCAAATCACTCAGAAAACGATTTATGTAACAAATTATAACTAATTCATGGGCACTATAAAAAGGACCCTAGACCTCATTTCAAAAGGGAGGAAGATCTTGCTAAAAAAAAAAGAGAAGAGAACTCTTGAAGAATAAAAAAAAAGGTAAAAACCTTTTAAAGAAGAGAAAATTCTCTTATGAACAAGATCATAGATCTTCAACGATAAATAAATAAATAAATAAATAAATAAAATAGTGCCTTGCACTTGTTTTATGGACCATCGGTTCTCGAACCTAAAAGGTTATTAAATTAATAGTGCTTTGCACTTTCATGAACCTTTGGTTCTCTGAGATAAGAAAAACAAGAAAAAACTTGTTATTTAAATTCAATAGTGCCTTGCACTTGTTTTATGAACAATCGGTTCTTGAACCTAAAAGGTTATTAAATTAATAGTGCTTTGCACTTTCATGAACCTTTGGTTCTCTGAGATAAAAAAAAAACAAGAAAAAAGTTTCTTTTAGAAAAAACTTTCTTTTCTTTCTTAGATCTAAATCAAATAGTGCTTTGCACTTGTTTTATGAACCATCGGTTCTTGAATCTAAAAGATTCTCAAATCAACAGTGTTTTGCACAAATGCAATGCATTAATTAAAGGGCTAGGCCCAAATCAAAATGACCTGACAGGCCAAAATAAATTGCAAGACAATAAAAGGGCAGAGCCCAAATAAATAGATGCTCTGCATCATTTATAAAGGGCAGAGCCCAAAACAAATTGATGCCCCGCATCTTTTCTGGGCAAAGCCCAAATAAAAATAAAAACAAATGCAAATAAAATATTGGACATTTTTAACTGGACTTAGCCCAATTGTGGCCATAAGTCCTTAAATTAAATTGACTGAGCAAAATGGCTCTCCTAAATCAATTTACATCCGGTTCGAGGGTACATCTCCGAACTCCTTTGACATCCATCGTTGTAATTTCTCAACGACGTCAAAGAGGTGACGGGTCCCAACGACCACACATCAATATTGGACCGAGACGTCCCTAAACTAATATCGGACCGAGACGTCCCTAAACTAATATCGGACCACCACGTCCCTAAACTGGAATATGGACCACCACGTTCCTAAACTGGCACAATAGAGCCCAAATGCTCTTTTGTCGGACCTAAACGGTCCCGTTAAGTTGATCTTAGTCTCAAACTGGACTAACGTATCCTTAACAAACGTTTGAGTTGATCTTAGCCGCAGCGCGACTAACGTATCCTTAAACTAAAAACACCAAACCCAAATCTAAGTAAATACGGATTTGGACTAATCCACGTCCTACGGGCGACGGCATTACTCAGTCTCCGTATACAATCCACGGGCAACCACAAACAAAACAAACACACGCGACACGAAGTGAAATTCTGGAGAAGGAGAAAGTGGCTACTGCGATGCGGTAGCGTAATTAACTGCAGGGGCTTGCGCCTGCAGGGAAGAGCGTCCCCACAATCAAAAACCCCTCAAGCGAGGGGGAATCTGACAAAGTCTGCTACATCGGCCGCATTCGTCTAAACCTCCGATACACGGTGCCATAAATCAACTTGGTATCTTCGGAGAGGTAGACGGGTAAAACCAAATAGCATCTGCCCCGAACCTCAGGCACAGACATCCTAACGTCTCGGCCACCGTTCGGAGGGGAACAGATTCTGGCACGCCCGGTGGGACCTTTTCCTCTTTCCACTCCACACTTCGTGTGTCGTGTTCGCGAACGAATCGCGGTTTGCTATGGTTGCCTGTGGATGCGAGGTACTAAGATTTGGTGTCTTGCTCTGTGCAGAAAACAGAAGATCAATGGCTTCAAACTGCACTACCTGCAACTGCAACTCTCGCTCCGTCCTTACTAGAGGAGTGACTTATGGGCCCCAAGCGGCCTCCCTTTTCAAAATGCCAGTGGAGCAGGTAACTCAAGCCACTGCTGGACTATTCTTCGGGACCCTGCTCCCACCAATGAGCTTCAATGTCCCAATGACATCGCAAGAAGCTCCAAAGAAGTCGGTCTTCGATCGGCTTACCACTGCCGCGACCCCTCTCAACGGGTCGCCCAGCTTCAATACCTCAGTTTTCAATAGACTGGACCAGAACGTCTATAAGCCCGTGATACCCGAAGCTGCCATCCCAAAGCGGATAGCCATCCCGGCTCAAGCAGACAAAATTATCGGAAAGGCCCCTCCTCCCAAGAAGTCAGTTTTTACAAGGCTGGCCATTCCAGTTGCTGCTCCAGGCGAGGTCCTCAAAGCTGGTTCCCCTGCCCAGAGGTCTGTCTTTGACAGATTAGACATTGCTTCTCAACGGGTGTCAGTCTTCGACAGACTAGCACCAATAACGGTCTCTCCTCAAAGCAGGGGGCATGACGAAGTCGCCCCTACGGCCGAAACAACTCCATCAGCACGACATGCCCGACGTCGCTACTGGCGCCGAGTGAAGAAGGCTGGGGGCAACTCCCCCTCTGGACTTACTCCTCCAACTCTGATGGTGGAGATCGATACTGCTGTTCCAACCAAGAACAGCTTTGAGTTGCTGAACTCGGTGCGCAGAAACTCTCCTACTGCGGTGTTAAAGCGAACTCATTCATCTGTGAAGAATATTCCAGAGAAGAAGCTAGAGCAGCCCCTTCAACGGCTGTCCTCTAAAATTTACAAAGTCTGGCGACAGGTTCAAGAGTTGGTGATCGATCGAGACTGCCTCCGACGACAGAAAAAGATGAAGGTTCGGCAGGAGAAGGATTACTCTGTCAAACCACAAGAAGCAAAAGCTACTCGGGTGCCCACTACAACGGCTCCCTTAACTCCAATCACTCAAAAAAGGAGGCCGCAAAAAGCCCCTGTGTCTTCGGCAAATCGCAAAGACACCGAACACAAACGCCCCAAGTCTGGGGGCATGGTGGTGCATACTGTTTATATGGCTTCTGGAAAGGAGGAAAGCCGCACTTCTACGGGCCACCGACCGCTCACCCGATCCGTGACGAAAGCCCAGGAGCAACAACAAAAGCTTCAGGAAATGATGACTACAATGGCTGCACTCACTGAGCCAAAAGAAAGCTCTGAAACGTTTTCGGATGAGCGTCAAGAACAAGAAACCGACGCTGACTTTTTACGCAGAGTCCTCGAAAAGAGGGACAAAGAAGCTGCAGAGCAAGCGGCTAACATAAAACAGATGGCGCTCCTCTTCCAAGATATGGTAGGGATGATGTTACAGCCGGACCCTCCTGCTGAAGATCCTCCGATCGTCCTTGAAGACGACAGGGGAGAAACGTCAAATCCTCCGCCGGCTCTATCAACAGCCAAGGAGGAGGCAATTTCCAAAGTTGACCTAGACGAATATATAGCTCAGCAGATCCGGGTTCATCAGGCGAATGAAGCGACTGGGCAAATTGTTAGAACCGGACGACCGTATCCGAGCTGGTATGACCAAATCAATTACCCGCCAGGATATACGATCCCTAAATTCCACGTATATAAAGGGACAGGGAATCCGCATCAGCATGTCGCTCAATTCAGGGCCTTATGCGGCAATACTGGAGGCGATGACAAATTGTTGCTACGTCAATTCGTCGGCAGCTTAGCAGAAATAGCCTTTGAATGGTATTCGGAGCTACCAACGACTCTGTCAAAACATTTGCAGAGATGGAACTGCTGTTTACACAAAGATTCGCAAGTGCTAGTGAACGCACCCCGATTACAGCACTGATAAATGCCAGGATAAGGCCCGGCGAAACGTGGGTCCAATACGCAACACGATGGCGAAACCTATGGTCGAAATGCGAACAACGCATAGAAGAAGCACCTGCGGTAGGCATGTTTGTGGGCACTCTCGATCCGCAGGCGACCATCTCGCAATTCATGATGTTCTTCAGGCCGACTACCTTTCAGGCCTTGATCGACAAATTAGCCCAAATGGACCAGATGGGCCATAGACCGTCTCCTCCAAGACCCGATCCCCGAAATGAGAAAGGAAAAGCGATCATCGTCGCCAACGGTCAGCAACAGTCGAGCAACTCAAAGCCGGTCGCTCGCCAAAACAACGTGCGTCCACGCCCATCCCTCGAAGAGAGGCTAGGACGTCATTACTCGTTTCCTCAGAATAAAACGAGAAGACTGTTCGAGCTGGCAGTGCGCAACAGACTCATTAATCTGCCGAATCCAAAACGTCCGTTGCAGCCAGGCGATCTTAATAATCCCAATTATTGCCCTTACCACCAAATGGTAAGTCACCCGATTGAGGATTGTTTCGTCTTTAAGGGATGGATCGAGGATCAATACCTGCAAGGCAAGTTCACGCTGTCTGAAAGCTGGAAGGTAAACCCCCCACAGCCGCACTCTCCAAAGAAGACGGACACGCCGGGGGCAACTTGTTCTTTCGTCGAGGATGAAAACGATAGAGAAAACTTATCGGATGAATCCGAAGACTACGTGGCGACTTGTCATGTGATTTCTCATTCACTGACGGATGATGAGGAGGATCCTTGCGCTGAGAAATCAACGGCGGACCCTGAAACAGAAATTCCGCGGCCGTCAGACAAGTTGATCGATGCCTTCCTAAATGAAATTCGTCTGAAAGCAAAAGCCAATCAAGAGCATGAAATGGCCATACTGGAAAGAACCAAGGTATTCCCGTCAAATCAAAAGCCACACACTGCGGGTAAAAACAAATTCAAGACGAGAAAACGGTTCGCCAAAGCTCTATCAGTAGGAATGAAGCTACCGCCCTCTGAAGAAAATTCTGTCTCTGAGGTAGAGATGCACCCTAACTTCTGTTTATATCATCAGAAGATCATACATCCTACCGAAGACTGCGAATCCTTTAACTGTTGGTGGCAAGGGTATGTCGCTCAAAAGCGACACTTCGACAGGACAAAGTGTGAAGCTTGTGGACATCGGAAAAATGCGATAGATGAGCGCAAAAGATCCACCGCCGACTGTCATATAGCCGGCTTCAAGGGATCACAAATTGTCACCTTTGGAAGCGACTCTGACGAAGAAGCTATCCCCAACTTTTCCCTCGGGGAATCTATTTCGAAAATAAAGGAATTGAGAAGCTGCGAGAACGTTCAGCCATGTAATCGCACGCTATTCGAAAAAAATCTTGGCCCCGTAAACAAGGGACCGAGCAAAAAGAATAAAGGAAAAGGAAAAAAAGGCCCTCGTCGCCAGCGCTCAACAACAATCAGGTGACCCTAGACCGGTTGCTTGCCAAAGCAACAAGCGGCAATCCCTCCAGGAAAAGCTGAAACGTCCTTACTCGTTTCCGCAAGATAAAACAAGGGGACTGTTCGAGCTGGCAGTGTGCGACAGACTCATCAATCTGCCGAGTCCAAAACGTCCATTGCGGCCAGGCGATATTAATAATCCTAATTATTGCCCTTACCACCAAACGGTAGGTCATCTGATCGAAGATTGCTACGTCTTCAAGAACTGGGTTGAAGACCAATACCAACAGGGCAAGTTCGCGTTGTCCGAAATTTGGAAGGTGAACCCGCCACAACCGCATGCTCTGAAAAATATGGACACGCCGGGGGCATCATGCTCATTCATAGAGAAAGCCTAACGGACCACTACGTCCTAAAACTGGATAACGGACCGAAACGTCCTTAAACTAACAATGGACCGAGATGTCCTTAAACTAATGATGGACCGCAATGTCCTAAAACTTGCAAATGACCGAAATGTTTTTAAACTACTACCGCAGCATTCTCAGGCTGACGAGAATATAAAAAAAAAAAACAAAAAAAAAACGGTATGTCCATAAGCAAAATGGGCACGGATGAAAACCTGAAAGGGCTCCGTGAGTAAAAACAGCAGGACTACCGGCGAGTGTTCGTGAAAACCCGAAAGGGCGCGACCTCGTTTAAAAAAAAAAGAGAAGAAGAAAATAAAGAAAAAAAAACGGTATGTCCATAAGAAAAACGGGCATGGAGGAAAACCCGAAAGGGCTCCATGGGTAAAAACAGCAGGGCTACCGGCGAGTGTTCGTGAAAACCCGAAAGGGCGCGACCTCGTAAAAAAAAAGAAAGAAAAAAAAATAAATGGAATAAAAAGAATAAAAAAAAAGGGTAAGTCCATAAGCAAAATGGGCACGGATGAAAACTTGAAAGGGCTCCGTGAGTAAAAATAGCAGGACTACCGGCGAGTGTTTGTGAAAACCCGAAAGGGCGCAACCTCGTTAAGAAACACTTATAGGGCCCTCTCGACCCTGTAAGGAGAAACCACCCACGTGAGAGCCTTACGACTCACAAGGGAGCAACACACTTAGGGATCCTCACGATTCCTAAGGAGAAATTACACTTACGAGATCCTCACGACTCGTAAGGAGAACTCTCTTATGGGACCCTCACGGCTCATAAGATTTGAAAGTCTTAAGTTACAGAAACCTTAACCTGTTCTTAAGCAACCCCCATAACCTTCGATATTGCCCTACAAGTGGCTCATATTGACCCTTGTATACAATCCACGGGCACGAATAAATATTTCCCCAACAAAGTCCCATCCGTGACTAGGGATATGCTTGTACAACAAACAACACTTGTAAGTCCTCTCGACTTATAAGGAGAAAACCCTTTTGTAAGATCCTTACGACTTACAAGAGAACATGCACTTAGGAATCCTCACGATTCCCAAGGAGAAAACACACCTACAAGACCCTCACGACTTGTAGGGAGAAATACCTTTGTGAGACCCTTACGGCTCGTGAAGTCAAAAGCCTTAGTCGACAGGACCCTTAACCCTGTTTACTAAGCCACCTTTGTTCAACATCGACAGAGGCAAATGATGATTCGCTCCTAGCAATATCCCAGTTGCAGTGATGCTGATGTCTAAACCGGTATCAAATTCCAAGTCCTTTCAAGGCAAATGATGATTCGCTCCTGGCAATATTCCAGTCGCAGCGATACTGATGCCAAGATTGGTATCAGACCCCAAATTCCCTACTCGCAAAAAAAAAAAAAGAAAGAAAAATCAGCGAGCCCAAAAAAAAATGCATACGAAATAGCCGAAATGATGGGGCAACTTGCAAACAAAATCAGCAAGTAAAAATGTATGCATACAAAACAGCCGAAATGATTGGGCAACTCGCAATAAAAAGCAGCGAGTAAAAACATAATAAACAGCCGAAATGATTGGGCAACTCGCAATAAAAAGTAGCGAGTAAAAATAAAGTAAATAGCCGAAATGATTGGGCACCGCGAAAAATAGCCGAAATGATTGGGCAATCGCGATTTTCGCGATATAAAAAGCTGAAATGATAAAGCATCGCGGAAAGAATAAAAAAAATGAAAGAATGAAACTTTTTGCCCTACAGGTGAAATTACATCGATCCCTGTATACAATCCAGGGGCACAGATAAAGAGGGAACCATACCTTTCCAACAGGCTCCATCAGAAAGCGAAACCAAATCTCGACGGTTCATAGACAACCTAGAGACAATCTCGACATTTGTCGCAATATTACAGACACGATGTCAACAAATGAAGCAAAGGAAGGTCCCTAACTTCAGGGTCTCGACGTCAATATTGACAACTTAAAGATCACCAACGACGTTTCTCCTCACTCCAACTAGATGCAGACATGACGTCAACAACTGACCTCAGAATCGCAACGAAACGGAACCATGACAAAGTCCCTAGTTCCAAATCTCAATGGCCACGTCTACGGCCTGGAGACCAACAACGGTGTGCCTCCTCATTCCAACAGGATACAGATGTTACACCATCAAGCGGAGCGATGGCAAAATCCCAGCTTCACCTCAGTATTCGTCTCGATACGGTAGACGCAATGTCAACAACAGCGTTCCTCCGCAGTCCAGCTGGAGGCAGATGCAACGTCAACAAAAGACCTCACGGTCGAAACAAAGCGGAGTAACGGCAAAATCCCAACTCCACCTTAGCATTCGTCCCGTTACAACAGACGCAATGTCAACAACGGCGTTCCTTCGCAGCCCAGCAGGGTGTACATGCAAAGTTAACAAAAGACCCCATGGTCGAAACAAAGCGGAGCGATGGCAAAATCCTAGCTTCACCTCAGCATTCGTCTCGATACAGTAGACGCAATGTCAACAACAGCATTCCTCCGCAGTCCAGCTGGAGGCAGATGCAACATCAACAAAAGACCTCACGGTCGAAACAAAGCGGAGTAACGGCAAAATCCCAACTCCACCTTAGCATTCGTCTCGTTACAGCAGACGCAATGTCAACAACGGCGTTCCTTCACAGCCCAGCGGGGTGTACATGCAAAGTTAACAAAAGACCCCATGGTCGAAACAAAGCGGAGTGATGGCAAAATCCCAGCTCCACCTCAGCATTCGTCTCAATACACCAGACGCAGTGTAAGCAAACGAAGCGAAGGCCACATTCCCAGCTTCAACGTATTTACGGTAACTCACATAAAACCGGAAAGTCAATCGGAGATCATCTCGCATCAGCACAGAGTGGTCACCACCTTGACGTTCGTCTCGATACAGCAGACGAAATGTCAACCCCGGCGTTCTTCCTCCAACAGGATTTGGACACACCAAAGCAAACGAAGCGAAGGCCACATTCCTAGCTTCGACGTCTTGACGGTAACTCATATAAAACCGGAAAGACAACCGGAGATCATCTCGCACCAGCACAGAATGGTCACCACCTCGACGTCCGTCTCGATACAGCAGACGAAATGTCAACCCCAGCGTTCTTCCTCCAACAGGATTTGGACACACCAAAGCAAACGAAGCGAAGGCCACATTCCTAGCTTCGACGTCTTGACGGTAACTGATATAAAACCGGAAAGACACGGAGATCATCTCACACCAGCACAGAATGGTCACCACCTCGACGTCCGTCTCGATACAGTAGACGAGATGTCACCCCAACGTTCGTCTCGACACAGCAGGCGCAACGTCATTAAACGAATGGAGCCACGGCAAAATCCCTAGTTCCAAACCTCGACGGTTCACCAGCAACCTAGAGACAACCTCGACGTCCGTCTCGATACAGCAGACTAGATGTCACCCCAACGTTCATCTCGATACAGCAGACGCAACGTCATCAAACAAACGGAGCCACGGCAAAATCCCTAGTTCCCACCATGACATTCGTCTCGATACAGAGGACGCAATGCCAGCAAACGAAGCAAAGGCCAAATTCCTAGCTTCAGGGTCTTAACGGCAAGTCATATAAAGCCTGAAAGACTATCGGAGATCATCCCACACCAGCGCGGAGTGGTTATGACTCATCGGGGCTCTCCAAAATGAGCCTAACCTCAAGTAAAAAGCGGCATGGCAAATTCCTAGCGCTTGCTCTTCCGACGGTCAAACTGCCAAGGAGGATTGCTTGAAGACGTCTTGTCCAGCCCCCGAAAGGATCAGAGACACGGCAGTCGCAGGGCTACTCGAACAGCACGATTGCCTATCGAGGACTATATCAGCTTATGCGACGGTACGATGGCCAAAACCCTAAGTACCACCAACCTTAACGGGCTTCTGTCGTAAAGAGCAGAGGTTAAATGCGACGTTAAGATGTTCTTGCGAGAAACGTTCGATTCGTCTCGACTTGTGAAAAATTGTCGGGGCGGCTCGACTCGTGGGATGAAGCCTTAGGCAGTGGGCATAAAAGAAGCCTGTTTCCTAAGCACTGGGACCCTGCAAGTTGGCCCAAAACGGTCTCTTGCATACCATCCACGGGTCTCACTCTCCAACATCAAACTTCGACAAGGGGGGAAACAACCGCTTACAAGTCCTCTCGACTCGTAAAAGGGAAAAATTCTCTTGTAGAATCCTTACGACTTACAAGAGAAAACCACACTTAGGAATCCTCACGATTCCTAAGGAGAAAAACCCACCTACGAGATCCTCTCGATCCGTAGGGAGAAAAGTCTCTATGAGACCCTCACGGCTCATAGAGTTGAAAAGTCTTAGGCAGCAGATCTGAACCTGCGGCCTAAGCCCTCGCTATCTCATGAAGAAATCAAGAAGTTTACTCTATTACCTGCTAATTGTGACGACATGCTGAGAAAGAGGAAAAGCAACAGAAAGAGCACCCGATTTACGTTTGATCAAGCGTCCAAGACGTATTCATTCATGCATGGACAAAAAGACTCAGGACAAAGATATATAATAAATACAAGCTAAAAAAAAATCCATTAATATTGCCCGAAGTTCTTACAGTCATAAAAACAATAAATGAAAGTTACAATGAAATAACCTCAGATCTAGGGCATGGATTGAGGAATTCAAAAACGACCTTATCTATGACTTTCCAAGCCTCGCGGACCATCCTAGTGTGCTTTCTTTCGCGAGCACAAGCGTCAGGGTCCCTTCCGATGTCTTCCACCCTCCGATAAGCAGCGAGTATGACAGAATGTTGAAAGACCTTGTGCAAGAGGTCGATAAGACTGTCTCGCTGTCTCTTCGAGATAAAATTCAGTAGGTACACAGAGTGCACCTTGTCCTCAGCGGCATCCAACGCCCTAAGCGGCACGCCGGAACAGAATAGGGGAAGCGCTTCCCAGATAGCTCCCACGATAAGTTTAAGAAGAGAGGAACGGCGGGGAAGCAGTGGACCATTGTATGTGTCGAAGCGACTCATTATTTCAGCACACCCCTCTTTTGTGAACTCCCGATTTTGAGAGCGGCCAAGTCGGCGGATGTCCTCATGAGAGATGATCTCGTTAAGAGCATACATGTGGGCGTTCATTGTTCCTGTGAAAGAGGATCAACAGAATTATCAGAAAGACTGATTAAGCAAAACAATATAATGCACCGAGGAATAAAATGTCATCTTTAAGTTCCAAGATCCATGAAGAATTCTTAAGAGTTCTTCTATATGATTTAGGAGGAGCAAAGCTCCATTAATGAATTAAGAAAATCTAAGGAAAATCTTTCAGAGAGCAGAGCTCTATGGAACCCTAGTAGGGTCTCCTTTAGTTCTCTTTAGATCCCTTTAAGACCTGTAGAGCAAAGCTCTGCTAAGTGAAACCCAAAATAGGTTTCCTTTAGATCAGGGATCTATTGAGAGCGAGGCTCTATCAATGAAAATTAATTTAATTTAACACTAATTAAAATTTTCACCTAAAAGTTTTAAGAATTTAACTCTTAAAGTTCTTGAAAATAAAGAGCAGGGCTCTGAGTTCTGAAAGCAAAATTTAGAGATAAGAATCATCTAAGAGACCAAAAGTCCTATTTATAGGCATCAAGTGCCCTTTCAGCTTCCAAGAGATGGCGCGACGGTTCGGAGTCTGCCACCGATGCGCTCACGTTAGGAGGTCACATAAGCGCAACGGTGGGGGGGCATTTGTTTATCCCAATCAGAGCAAAGCTCTGTTTAAATTCCAAAGTGGAAAAAGAAGCAATGCTTCTGTTCTTTCTCCAATCCGAGCAAAGCTCTGCCAAAAAAAATAAAAAATAAAAAATAAAAAATAAAAAATTGCGCAGTGCGCAACTGCGCAGTGCGCGACACGTGTCAGCGCAGCTGCGCAGTGCGAAACTGCGCAACTGCACAGTTGCGCGACACGTGTCAGCGCAGCTGCGCAGGTGCGCGACACGTGTCAGCGCAGCTGCGCGACACGTGTCAGCGCGCAGTTGCGCAAGCAAAAAAAAAAATTCAGTTGCGCGACACGTGTCTGCGCAGTTGCGCAAGCACAGCTGCGCGACACGTGTCACGCGCTGGGGGAGTTGCGCAAAACAGAATAAATCTTTTCTGTTCTTGTTAAAACAAGAAGATTTTCTTCTGTAAAGCAGGGGCCTTTGGATCAAAAATCCAACGGTGGGGAAAATTACCCAAATCACTCAGAAAACGATTTATGTAACAAATTATAACTAATTCATGGGCACTATAAAATAGTACCCTAGACCTCATTTCAAAAGGGAGGAAGATCTTGCTAAAAAAAAAAGAGAAGAGAACTCTTGAAGAATAAAAAAAAAGGTAAAAACCTTTTAAAGAAGAGAAAATTCTCTTATGAACAAGATCATAGATCTTCAACGATAAATAAATAAATAAATAAATAAATAAAATAGTGTCTTGCACTTGTTTTATGAACCATCGGTTCTCGAACCTAAAAGGTTATTAAATTAATAGTGCTTTGCACTTTCATGAACCTTTGGTTCTCTGAGATAAGAAAAACAAGAAAAAACTTGTTATCTAAATTCAATAGTGCCTTACGCTTGTTTTATGAACCATCGGTTCTTGAACCTAAAAGATTATTAAATTAATAGTGCTTTGCACTTTCATGAACCTTTGGTTCTCTGAGATAAAAAAAAAACAAGAAAAAAGTTTCTTTTAGAAAAAACTTTCTTTTCTTTCTTAGATCTAAATCAAATAGTGCTTTGCACTTGTTTTATAAACCATCGGTTCTTGAATCTAAAAGATTCTCAAATCAACAGTGTTTTGCACAAATGCAATGCATTAATTAAAGGGCTAGGCCCAAATCAAAATGACCTGACAAGCCAAAATAAATTGCAAGACAATAAAAGGGCAGAGCCCAAATAAATAGATGCTCTGCATCATTTATAAAGGGCAGAGCCCAAAACAAATTGATGCCCCGCATCTTTTCTGGGCAAAGCCCAAATAAAAATAAAAACAAATGCAAATAAAATATTGGACATTTTTAACTGGACTTAGCCCAATTGTGGCCATAAGTCCTTAAATTAAATTGACTGAGCAAAATGGCTCTCCTAAATCAATTTACATCCGGTTCGAGGGTACATCTCCGAACTCCTTTGACATCCATCGTTGTAATTCCTCAACGACGTCAAAGAGGTGACGGGTCCCAACGACCACACATCAATATTGGACCGAGACGTCCCTAAACTAATATCGGACCGAGACGTCCCTAAACTAATATCGGACCGAGACGTCCCTAAACTAATATCGGACCACCACGTCCCTAAACTGGAATATGGACCACCACGTCCCTAAACTGGCACAATAGAGCCCAAATGCTCTGTTGTCGGACCTAAACGGTCCCGTTAAGTTGATCTTAGTCTCAAACTGGACTAACGTATCCTTAACAAACGTTTAAGTTGATCTTAGCCGCAACGCGACTAACGTATCCTTAAACTAAAAACACCAAACCCAAATCTAAGTAAATACGGATTTGGACTAATCCACGTCCTACGGGCGACGGCATTACTCAGTCTCCGTATACAATCCACGGGCAACCACAAACAAAACAAACACACGCGACACGAAGTGAAATTCTGGAGAAGGAGAAAGTGGCTACTGCGATGCGGTAGCGTAATTAACTGCAGGGGCTTGCGCCTGCAGGAAAGAGCGTCCCCACAATCAAAAACCCCTCAAGCGAGGGGGAATCTGACAAAGTCTGCTACATCGGCCGCATTCGTCTAAACCTCCGATACACGGTGCCATAAATCAACTTGGCATCTTCGGAGAGGTAGACGGGTAAAACCAAATAGCATCTGCCCCGAACCTCAGGCACAGACGTCCTAACGTCTCGGCCGCCGTTCGGAGGGGAACAGTGGATTCTTTAAAGAGGGGGCCAAGCTCTAGCTCCTCATCAGAATCGCTCCCGAATGTGGGCACTTGTGATCCTCTGGCGTCAATCATGCAACAACCACTGGTAGTTTTGTTAAGCACTTTGATCGTTCCGCTCTGCTCTCGGCGAGCTTTGCGCTTTTCCCGCTTAAACTGTTGCCGGTGAGCAACATATCTTTGCCACCATCTATCAAAAGCTTTGCACTCTTCAGTGGGGTGCGACACCTTCCGATGATACAGGCAATAGGAGGGGTGACTTTCCATTTCACCAGTAATGCCTTCCTGAAAGGATGGTAGCTTTATACCCATTGACACGGCTTTAGCAAACCTCTTCCTTATCTTGAACTTGCTTTTATCAGCGGTGGGTGTACTTTGTTCCAACAGGAGTATCGTAACTCTTTAATCAAGGCGTCGGCATTTGGCCTTTTCAAATATAACCGCTTCGCGCTCTCGGTCAGTTTGGGTTTTTAAGAATGCTTCATTGAGGAATGCATCAACCACTTCATCCGATGGCTCCAAAATTTTTAATTCAGGACCTGCCCCCAGCTTTTCAGCACGAGGAGTCTCCTCATCGTTTATGAACGAATGGGAAATCATATGGCAACTTGCCACATATTCTTCGGATTCATCCGACGAACTACCTCCCTCATCCTCCTCTTGAAAGACGTGGTTGAGGAACTCTTGGAATGTAATGGGAGTCCGTGCCTTCTGGTTGTATTCTTCCAGAGCGTCAATTTATTTTTGCAAGTCTGTGCGCTTGTCGTTAGGCTTTACGGGCTTCTTCGACTTCTTCTTCTTCTTTGACGATTTCGACGGCTGGTTATGAATGTTTGGGTCACTTCCACCAATCTTTTGAGTCGGACGAGGCTTCAGCATTCCTTCAATAATTTACGGCTCCAATGGGTTCTTCCAATTGATTGCTGGACATGTCTGAAGATTATTTAGCATCCTCTTCGTTTTAGCTGATAGTACAACCTCCCAAGGAGCTTCTTCAACGACGAAGCATGTTGCCTCCGGCGTATTCGTCCCTTTAGAGGTGTGGGGCTGCGAGGGATTCACCTTCCATTTGTGTGATAACGCAAATTTGCCCTGTCGGTACTGGTTTTCAAGCCAATTTTTGAAAACGTAGTAATTTTCGATCGGATGGACTAGTACTCGATGATAAGGACAGTAGTTGGGCTCGTTGACGTCATTTGGTTGCAACGGACGTTTTGGATCTGGCAAGTTTATGAGTCTGTTGCGTAACGCCAGCTCGAATAACCTCCTCGTTTTATCGCGGGGAAACGAGTAAGGACGCCCTAGTCTCTCCTCAAGGTCTACGTACGGATGCGTATTACTTTGACGCACAACCGGCTTCGCATTGTTCGGCTGTTGTTGGGCATTAGCGACAACGATCGCTTTTCCCTTCCTTTTGTCATTTCGGGATCCGGCTTTGGGAGAGGGGATTTATGGCCCATCTGGTCCATCTGCGCTAGTTTGTCAATCAAATCCTGGAAGGTAGTCGGCTTGAAGAACATCATAAATTGTGAGATGGTTGCTTGTGGATCGAGGGTTCCCATAAACATACCCACTGCGGGAGCTTCTTCAATGCGCTGCTCGCACTTCGACCATAAGTTCCGCCATCGTATAGCGTACTGAACCCACGTCTCGCTGGGTTTTACCCTGGCGTTAATCAGTGCCGTCATCGGGGTACGTTCACTGGCACTTGCAAAACGTTAAGTAAACAGTAGCTCCATCTCCGCGAAGGTTTTAATAGAGTCGTTCGGGAGCTCAGAGTACCACTCGAACGCCGTATCTGATAAACTTCCAACAAACTGGCGAAGCAAAAGCTTGTCATCACCACCAGTATTGCCGCAGAGGGCCCTGAACTGGGCAACATGCTGGTGAGGATTGCCCATCCCCTTGTAGACATGGAATTTGGGAATCGTATAACCTGGAGGGTACTTGATCTGATCGTACCAACTTGGATATGGCCGCCCCGTTTTTACGACCTGGCTGGCTGCCTCAGCCGCATGATGAACCCGTATTTGCTGGGCTATGTACTCGTCCAGATCAGTTTTAGAGATTGTATCCTCTTTAGCCGTTGATAGAGCGGGCTGAGGGTTTGATGCCTCTCCCCTATCATCTCCAAGGACGATCAGGGGCTCTTCAGCCGAAGGATCTTGTTGTATCATCATTCCTATCATGTCTTAGAAGAGGAGGCCCATACGCTGTATGTTGGCTGCTTGTTCGGCAGCCTCTTTGTCCTTCTTCTCCAATATTCGGCGAAGGAACTCGGCGTCAGTCTCTTGTTCCTGACGTTCATCGGAGGACATTTCAGGGTTTTCTTTTGGCCCTGTAAGTGCAGCCATAGCGTTCATCATCTCCTGGAGCTTCTGTTGCTACTCCTGAGCCTTGGTCACTGACCGTGTAAGCGGTCTATGACCCGTTGATGCACGGCTGTTTTCTTTTCTCGATGCCATGTAAACCGTATGAACTGTAATGCCCCCTGACTTGGGGCGTTTAGGTTCACCATTTTTAACTTTTGCCGCTGACGCGGGAGTTCTCTCTGGCCTCCTTCTTTTGTGGGCCGTTGAAGTTGAAGGAGCCGTTGAAGTGGGCATCCTAGCAACTGCTGTCCCCTGCTGCTTAATGGGACGGTCCTTGTCCTTTTCCACCTTCGCCTTTTTCTGGCGACGAAAGTGGTCTGGGTCAATCACAGAGTCTTGAACCCTCCGCCAAACTTTATAAATTTTTGAAGATAGCCGTTGAGGGGGCTGTTCTTGCTTCGTTTCCGTAACTCTCTCCGCAGGTGGAGAAGATCTTTTCAAGGTAGCGGTTGGAGAGTTCTTACGCACCCTCCTTAGCAATTCAAAGCTGTTCCTAGTTGGAACAGCAGCGTTGACTTCCACCATTGGAGCAGGTGGAGTTAGCCCTGAGGGGGAGTTGCCCCCTGCCTTCTTCACTCGTTGCCAATGGCGACGTCGA
Source organism: Agapanthus africanus (assembly GCA_030015575.1). NCBI lineage: Eukaryota > Viridiplantae > Streptophyta > Magnoliopsida > Asparagales > Amaryllidaceae > Agapanthus > Agapanthus africanus. The sequence goes on from CM057340.1 coordinate 691,122,131, forward strand.
GCACGGCGAGCCGTTGGGATTGGCTCAGAGATTGAGATAGTTTCTTTTTGCCCCCTGTTTGAGTGTGGGGCGGTTGCCGGTGTCAACCTATTGAAGATTGATGTTTTCTGACCAGCAGGAGCAGGAGTGGGAATCGTCAGTCTTGCAAAGACTGACTCTTTGACGGGAGAAGCCGCCTTAACGACTTCCGGAGCAGCGGCCGTTGCCCTCCTTGGGACAGCCATTTTAGAGTTCTGATCTAGCCTGGTGAAAACAGAGGCCGTTGGTTTGGCATTGTGCGACCCGTTGACAGGGGTCGTCGTAGCAGCGAGCCGGTCGAAGACCGACTTTTTGTCCACTTCCGGTGCAGGTATTGGTGCAGAGAAGCTTGTAGGTGGGATCATGGTCCCGAAGAACATGCCAGTGGTGGCTTGGGTCACCTGGTCTACCGGCAGAGCGAGGAAGGAAGCCGCTTGGGGCCCATATGCTACACCTCCTGGTGAGGTGGAGCGTCCGTTGCAGTGGCATTTCGAGCAGTTGGTGCAGTTAAAGACCATTGAATCTTGAGTTCTGCGCCAGGCAAAAGACCAAATCTTAGTAACTTGAAATCCGAAGGCAGCCATTTAACAAACCGCGATCGGTTCGTGAAGACGACACACGAAGTGTGGAGTGGAAAGAGGAAAAGGTCCCACCGGGCGTGCCAGAATCTGTTCCCCTCCGAACGGCGGCCGAGACGTTAGGACGTCTGTGCCTGAGATTCGGGGCAGATGCTATTTGGTTTTATCCGTCTACCTCTCCGAAGATGCCAAGTTGATTTATGGCACCGTGTATCGAAGGTTTAGACGGATGCGACCGATGTAGCAGACTTTGTCAGATTCCCCCTCGCCTGAGGGGTTTTTGATTATGGGGACGCTCTTCCCTGCAGGCGCAAGCCCCTGCAGTTAATTACGCTACCGCATCGCGGTAGCCACTTTCTCCTTCTCCAGAATTTCACTTCGTGTCGTGTGTGTTTGTTTTGTTTGTGGTTGCCCGTGGATTGTATACCGAGACTGGGTAATGCCGTCGCCCGTAGGACGTAGATTAGTCCAAATCCGTATTTACTTAGATTTGGGTTTGGTGTTTTTTAGTTTAAGGATACATTAGTCGCGTTGCGGCTAAGATCAACTCAAACGTTCGTCAAGGATGCGTTAGTCTTGTTTTGGACTAAGATCAACTTGAACGGGATCGTTTGGATCCGGCAAAAGAGCAATTGGCTCTATTGTTCCAGTTTAGGAACATAGTGGTCCATCTCCAGTTTAGGGACATGGTGGTCCAATGCCAATTTAGGGACGTGGTGGTCCATCGCCAGTTTAGGGACGTGGTGGTCCATGTTCCAGTTTAGGGACGTGGTGGTCCATCGCCAGTTTAGGGACGTGGTGGTCCATCATTAGTTTAAGGAAGTTTCGGTCCATATTCCAGTTTAGGGACGTGGTGTTCCATGTTAGTTTCAAGACGTCTCGGTCCAATATTAGTTTAAGGACGTTTCGGTCCGACATTAGTTTAAAGACGTTTCGGTCCGACATTAGTTTAAGGACGTTTCGGTCCAATATTAGTTTAGGGACGTTTCGGTCCAATATTAGTTTAAGGACGTTTCGGTCTACGAGTTTAAGGACCCCGTAGTCCATATCGATATGTGGTCGTCGGGACCCATCACCTCTCTGACATCGTTGAAGGATTACAATGATAAGTGTCAAAAGAGTTCGGAGATGTACGCTCGAACCGATTACAAATTGATTTGGGGAGCAGCTGTGCCGAGTCAATTTAGTTTAAGGACTTACGGCCAAAATTGGGCTAAGTCCAGTTAAAAAATGTCCATATTTTGTTTGCATTTGGCCTTTGTCTGGGCTTTCCCCTTTTTAGAATAATGCATAGCATTACTTCAGGCCATTTATGCCCATTTTGACAGGGCTCTGCCCTTTTTTTATTGTAACGCATTTTTTTTGGTCCATTGGACCTCTCAATTGGGCTCTGCTCCATTAAAATAATGCATAACATTATTCTTGGTCTGTTTAGACTTTTGACTTGGGCCTGGCCCTTTAGGAAATGCATTGCATTTATTCAGGCGCTCTGCGCCAATCAGGGAGCGCAAGCGCTTGTGATGACGACACGTGTCACGCAAGCGCAGTGCGCTGCGCCAATGCGCTTGCGCTGCTGACGCGTGGCGCGCTCTGGTGAGTTGCGCCAGCCTCAGAGAGCAAAGCGCTTGTGAGTCAGATGCTAACACGTGGCCCTCTATGGTGGCTTGCGCCAACCCAGGAGCGCAACAGCGCAGTTTGCAAGTACAAAGCACTATAATTCAAAAAAAAAATCTCTTTAGAACCAATGGTCCATGACAAAGTGCAAAGCACTGTTTGATTTCTTGATCTAATTTAGATCAAAGAAAACAAATTTTTCTTGTTTTTCTTTTTATTTCAAGAACCAAAGGTTCATAAAAGTGCAAAGCACTATTTTCTTTATTTTTTTGTTTTTTCTTGTTTTTAAAGAACCAGTGGTTCATAAGAAGTGCAAAGCACTGTTTTTTTTATGAAGATCATTGATCTGGTTTTTTAGATCAATATCTATTAGAGGAAAGTTCTTCTCTTTTTGTGAAGGTTTTTACCTTTTTTCTTGAAAACTTTTCTCAGAGTTCTCTCTGTTTGAAGCTCTTGATTTTTCAAGAAAATGTTCATGCCCTTGAATTGAGGTCTGGGGTCCTTTTTATAGTGCCCATAAATTAGTTAAATTTGTTAAAGAGATCTTTCTGAGTGATTTAGGGAATTTTCCCCATCGTTAGATCTTTGATCCAAGGGCTTCTATTTTACAGAAGAAAATCTTCTTGTTTTAACAAGAACAGAAAGATTTCTGAGAAATTTGGCACAGATGCCCCAGCGCGCGACACGTGTCGCGCAGCGCACAGCGCAGCGCAACAGCGCTAGCGCATCTGCGCTGACACACACAACGCAGCGCATCTGCGCTGACACACACAACGCAGCGCATCTGCGCTACCACGTGTCGCACAGCGTAGAGCGCAGCGCGGCACTTCCTTTAGAAGAGTTTTGCTCTAACTGGGCGCACCTTCTTGGACGCTGCGCTGACGTATCCGCGCCAGACACGTGGCGCGTTGCGCGCAGCGCAAAGAATCTGAAGCTTTGCTTCATTTATTAAAATTTAAATTTTCAAAGCAAAGCTTTGTTTCTGATTGGGGGAAGATGAAGCGTTGCTTCATCTCCCGCCTCGGAATTTGAACCGAGCTTTGCTCCGATCGGGGTAAACAGTTCAGTCGTGTACAAGTATACTAATGGCACGATTTTATCACTGCTCATTGTATCAATCACTGTCACGAATATTCACTTCCCATTAGTATACTCGTCACTTCTAAACCGACATCAACCACCCACGATAATACAATGTCCACTGACTCTAACACTCACTAACACTATGTACACGGCAAATGGGGTATGATATATGTATGTATGTCATCATTAAGCTATGAGTATTATGAATCAATATGTATGTCATTATCTTAAAAAAATTGCATAAATTAATATGTTAAGAATTCAGCAAAATGATACAAGTAAGATAAATAGAACACTCAGTAAGAAATTCATCAAAATTTGTTTCAGTTCAATCGGGATTCCGGTTTTCAAGATATAGCTGTTTCATTTTAAGTGCTCACGGCTGGAAATTCAGTTTCAGAACTGAACGTCCGTTTCGCAACACGAATTGCACCCAGTTGGGTTCAGATTTTAGCGATATTATAGTTGGATGAAATCTAGGGTTTTCAATAGAGTATTCAACTCAATAGACGGATTTTCAATCTCATCTGTACGTTGAAAGTTATACACAGTTTAACCTCAGTGTATCATTTCTGAATCTGTTCTAAACAGTTATACGTTCTGCCCTTTTATTTACAGTTTAAAATAGCAAACGGCAATGAAACGGAATGGAACCACTTATTTTGTTTAGCTAACAGAATTATCTTTAATCTACTACAGTATTCCGTAACATACGATTTCAGGAAACACAGTGACGTACATTTTGGTACAGTACACGATAAACAGAATCGCTCTGGACTGCAGTCCAGAGTCGCACTCCGATCTAATTATCATCGCAGTTACCGAATAGAAGTCATTAAAAGTTTACATAGGGTTAAATTTCGTCGAGTCGGCTTCGATTTAAGCCCTCGAACACATCATTCCAACATGTATATAATTTACGGTGATTTTATTCATTTTCAGATATGGGAAAAATTCTAGTTTTAACGGCATATTTGGGGGTATCAATTTTAGTCTCTAACAATCGTATTTTTCAGTGGGATTCATACACGATACTCATCATTATGAGGGCCAACAGAAAATATCGGTTTCCGTCAAAATAAACAATTATAATCATTGGAGATTAGCATCGAACACTTAGGTCACATAATATATCGGTAATCGGCAAATTTGTAAACTATATGATTTAGGTTTGTATCACTACTCTATTAGCATGAAGCAAGTAAACACTTGCCTAGAAATGTCTCGGGGTCGCAAGGCAGCAACGGCGTCACGAACGCATGATGTACGCCGTGAAACCGATTCGCGCGAGCTTGGATCGAGATGTGGATTTTGCGTCGGAGTTGTCCGGAGTCGTTGCACGGTCACTGGACGTTGAGGGGTGCTTGATGATCCTCTGCAAGTGTACTGGGGTCGACGACGGTCGACAGCGTCGCTCCGGCAATAGCCGCAGTGAGATGTTTGGAAAATGGGTTTTTGAAATTTTGAAGAGAAAGAGAGGTTAAGCAGTGGGGCTAGGGGATTGTTGTAATGGTGATGATGCTGAGGAGGTCGTAGGGAGGTCGACGATGTGGTGGAGAGTTCGCCGGCGTTGAGGGATGCAAGGTGGCCGAGCTCGGTTGTAATGGGTTGGTGTGCAGGGGTGCTCGGTAGGGGCTCGGGTTGATGAAGGTGGAGTCGTAGAGGAGTTGTGTTGGTGGAGGAGGAGTGAGCGAGGGTTGTCGAGGGTCGTCGCCGGCGGCGAAGTGAGGGAAGAAAAATGGTGCTCGGTGAGTTTTTTATGAGGGAGAGAGATGAGGAAAAATTGAAATGCAGAGAAGAGAGATGGGGGTGTGAGGAAGAGGATGAAGGTTGGAGTCATGGTGTAACGTCGCAATAAATGGGCGTGAGCAGGGGCGCGAGCTGCGGCGGAGGGAGCGATCGCGAGCGAGAAATGGGAGAGGTTACCGTTGGAGGGGAGAGGGAGATATACAGGATTGGGTCGGGTCGGGTGAATAGCGTGCCGAAGGAGAACGGGCTGTGTAAAATAAATTAGGGATTTTATTAAAAGTGTGGGCTGAGTAGGGGAACGGGTCGGCTAAATTTAAAGGATTTATTTAAAAAAACTTAAGTGGGCTGAGAAAAAAAAAAGAAACGGGCTGAGGGTTAAAATAGATTGGAGATTTATTAAAAAAAAATGGGAATTGGGCTGGCTAGGTGATGGGCTGAGTAAAGGAAACGGCTGGGTTAAGAATTTTAATGTTAATTCTAAATTTGGATTTTGGTTGTTGGGCTGTGGGTTTAGGGAAAAATAAAGGTTAATCTAAATTGATTTTATTTGTTTTAGTTTTTGGTTTTAAATTCCGGGTTTTGACTTTTAGGGTTAAGGAAAAATATAACATTAGGATTCAAGCAACCACCTTCGACACAAAAAAATGTACGAGGAAAAGTAAATCTCTGGGATTCAGAAAAATAGGAAAAAAACTTTTATTAAGATGGTAACGGGGATTTACAGCGGTCGCGCATCCCCAATGTAACGGGCAGGCTAAGGTCGCTCACCGGGACATCCTCCGGGGTTTCCGAACCCGCCTGGAAGGGAGACAAGGCAGTTGGGTCGAAGAGCTACCCCGGGTCTTATAGGCCCTATGCACATCAAAACAGACTCCCACCGGGGAGACTCTTTTCAGCCTCTGCTATAGGACCGAAGCGGTGGTCCCAGTGGAGATCGGGCTACCCAGTCACCGGGTCGAGCACTTCGACGATGACGCAAACACTATGGCATTACGAAACAACCTCGACATACTGTTGGAGAAAAGGGATCGGTCCCAGATCAGAGCCGCCGCCTACCAACAGCAGACGGCCCGATACTACAACGCTCAGGTAAAACACCGCTCCTTCAAGACCGGGGACTTAGTCCTGCGGCGGAACGAATTCATCAACTAAGGCAGGCTTCACTAGTTCTCCCCAAAGTGGGAAGGTCCTTTCCTCGTCTCTGAAGCGCTCCCCGGCGGAGCATACCGCCTACAGGACGCGGACGAACGGAAGCTCCCTCGGCCTTACAACACCGAAAAGCTCAAGCTATACCAATGAGGTCAAAGCTAGCGAAGTGTCGCACCCCAGGGATTTCCTTTTAACAAGATGATGTAAACCGTTGTCTAAAATTCCTACCCATACGAATAAAGAAACTTCGAATCTTTTTCCCCGGCAGAGTTCCCCCTGTACAACGAAAAAGCCCTCCCAGAGGCGGTCGAGCCCGTGATTCCCTCGCTCGGCTATCCCCCGCGAGCAGCTTCCCTGCCGCAACGCCGGGGATCAAGAAGCCCTCCCAGAGGCAGTCGAGCCCAAGGCTTTCTCGCTCGGCTATCCCCTGCGGGCAGCTTCCCTACCGCAATGCCGGGGATCAAGAAGCCCTCCCAGAGGCAGTCAAGCTCGAGGTTCCCTCGCTCGGCTGTCTTTTCAGGACAAAAGCCCTCGCCAAGAGGCACCGGGCGGTAACCCTACCCGGCCAAGGGTCCTTGGTAGGCTTCTTACAGCCTTATAGCTCTTCCCGCGCCAAGGACCAAAGTCCTCCCAGAGGCAGTCGGGTCCTTGCTCAGCTATCCCCGGCTGGTAGCTTCCTACCATAACCGGCAGGGATCAAAGTCCTCGCCAAGAGGCACTGGGTGGTAACCCTGCTCGGTCCCCATCTTGAAGGATCAAAGCCTTCGCAAGAGGCAACCGAGCAACTACCCTGCTCGTTCTACTCCGGCTAGTTGCTCCCTACCCTCGACGCCAGGGATCAAAGGCCCTCACCAGAGCGGCTACCCCGCTCATTCCTCCCAGGCTGGTAGTTGCATACCCACGATGCCAGAAGTCAAAGCCCTCACCAAGGGGCAACCGCGCAACCTCACTGCCCGGCCGTTCTTAATGACCCTCCGCGGCCCTTCCAGCGCTAAGGCCCAAAGTCCTCCCAGAGGTGGTTGTTCCCCTCCGAAAGACGGCCGAGACTGAATGTCTTGCCTGAGATTCGGAAAAGATGCTAATTGGTTTTATCCGTCTACCTCTCCGAAGATGCCAAGTTGATTTATGGCACCGTATATCGAAGGTTTAGACGGATGCGGCCGATGTAGCAGACTTCGTCAGATTCCCCCTCGCTTGAGGGGATTTTGATTATGGGGACGCTCTTCCCTGCAGGCGCAAGCCCCTACAGTTAATTACGCTACCGCATCGCGGTAACCACTTTCTCCTTCTCCAGAAATTTCACTTCGTGTTGTGTGTGTTTGTTTTGTTTGTGGTTGCCCGTGGATTGTATATGGAGACTAAGTAATGCCGTCGCCCGTAGGACGTGGATTAGTCCAAATCCGTATTTACTTAGATTTAGGTTTGGTGTTTTAGTTTAAGGATACATTAGCCGTATTGAAGCTAAGATCAACTTAAACGTTCGTTAAGGATATGTTAGTCTGATTTGAGACTAAGATCAGCTTAACAGAAAGAACACTTAGGGGCTCTATTGTTCCAGTTTAGGGACGTAGTGGTCCACTGTATGTGTGTAGCCATCGGGACCCGTCACCTCTCTGACGACGTTGAAGGATTACAACGACAGGTGTCAGAGGAGTTCGGAGATGTACCCTTGAACCAAAGTTGATTTGGAGTTTTATAGTCCATTTGAATGTTTAAGGATACGTTAGCCAGGTTTGAGGCTAAGATCAACTTAAACGGGATCGTTTAGATCTGACAGAAGAGCGTTTAGGGGCTCTATTATTCCAGTTTAGGGACATAGTGGTCCATAGGTAGTTTAAGGACATTGCGGTCCATGTTCCAGTTTAGGGACGTGGTGGTCCATCGCCAGTTTAGGGACATGGGGGTCCATGTTCCAGTTTAGAGACATGGTGGTCCATAGGTAGTTTAAGGACTGTTCATATCATATTTTTGCATTTTCATACCGCCCAATTTTTATCACATTGCATATCGGTAGATACTCTTGAGCCGTATTTGCTAGTCAATTGCAGGATACAGGTTCCCGGTTCTCAAACGGAGAAATTCATGGAAAACAAGACAAAATCCGGTTCCTGCCAACCACAGATAAAACACGGTCTCCGCTCTTCATCCGTATGTTGCCAGATACCAGTTTAGGAAGACAAAATGTCAACTCAATGTCATTCTCATGCACAAGGCTCAATGGTAGCACAAAATCCAAGAGATCTACACGGAGCTCGAGGCAATCATCCACAAAAAAATCCACCTTTCCTCAATAGAAATTCTGGAAGAAATGGGAGAGATTTTTCAGAAAATACACACAGCAGACAAGAGGGGACAGGAGAACAGGAAAAGTGCACAGAAGACCACACCCTAAGCAGACAAGAGGGGCGCGGATCCGCGGCTATAGGGGGACATAGGCGGCGGATCCGCGGCCGTACAGGCAGGTCAGAGCACGAGCTTCCAGGGGCAGTTTGGTCATTTCGTCAGGGTTCTGGTGGTTGCCCTACGGTTTCATTTCTTGGCCTATAAATAGCCCAGAATTTTGTGAAGAAATGGTCAATTTTTGTATTCTCATTTTGCCTAGTTTTAGTGTTGTTCTTCTTCCTCTTCTCACCTCTTCTCCATTAAACTTGTAGTGAGCTTTTGAGTGAAGAGTGATGAATAAAGAAGACCATTTTTATTATCATGCTTGTCTCTTTCTTTACTTGTTGTAATGTGTTGTAATTTTAATTGTTAAGTAGTTGTTGTTATTTGCTTGATTGTTTCTTTCTTCTCTCTTTTTCTTTATCATTCATACGACAATGATACTTACGCTCGATCCTCGCCAAGGTGAGGTCGCAAATAGTTAGTCGTATTCTTCTAGTCTCCTTCTTTCTATCTTCCTCTTTTGTTTTGTTTTGTTTTTTTTCCTTATCATGAAGTGTGAGTAGTTTTATACTTGTTAGGGTAGGATAAGGGAAGTTTGAGAGAAGGAAATCTCTCTCACTCTTTCCTTGCCCAACAACTTAAATCGACTCCCGTTAATTGAACCACAATTCGCTCCTTACGGCATCCTATCCTACATGATAGCGGTGATTCCGTAGTGAGACCGGTTGTGGTTGAATTAACCGGAGGTTATGGATAAGAGCCAAGAACGGACGGACAAGCACCAAAAGGAAGGACTATGCGTTGGAAAGCCTAGCTTATACTCGCAAGTACCTTCCTAGTCGTGCTAATCCCCGTTGTTGCCGATTACCGTAACACCGATATTAAGAGGGGGCAACGAAAGATGTGGAGACTCCTAACTCAAACTAACCTAATCCTAACCCTAACAAGCTCTCTTTAAATATCAACTCAACACTTAGATAATCCAACAAAATCTGAACAACCGGACTTAACTCGTCGAAAAACACATAGAAAAAGATTCCCATCTCCCTGCGGACGACCCGTACTCAACCGGCTAGCTACGTGCGAAACCGTCTTGATTGCGGTATTTAAACTAGAACTGGAACACGCACATACTCTAACAATCAAATGGCGCCGTTGCCGGGGAGACGGTAGTTTATTTTCTTGTGTAATTTCGGGTTAATTTGTAAGTATAAAAAAAAACGAAAAAAAATATACTTTGTAAAAGAAACCATCTTGTTATTCTTGATTAGTTTTTGTGCAAGTGTGCAGGAAATACGAAGTTCAAGATCGACGCCAAAGACGTTGAAAATACGGAGTTCAAGTACAGTGCCAAAGACGTGGGAAGATAGACCCACATTTCGCGGCTACACCGCGACGGACAAAAAATAAACGAAGCATACGGCCTACTGTCAAAATCTGGAGCAGATACAGTGAGTACATCAGAATTCCACACATCCAGACAAGCAGAGGAGACCAATACCAGAACACCCCAAAATTTCAGAGCCTCAATTCCTTAACTTAGCCGCGGATCCGCGGCCTAAGTAGGTGTTTGGCCGCGGAACCGCGGCCAAGTTGTGCCTTCAGGGTGCAATTTTTTCTCTGTAAGTCTCTCTGCCTCTCCCCTCTCCTCTAAACTCCACTGAACTGTGTTTTCTGCAGCCTTCTTTGCGCAAACTCTTCTCCCCCTTCCAATAAACTGTTCTTGTGCAGGATTCTTTGCGCCGCAAATAAAAATTGTTTGCAGTTGATTTGTTACTGTTTTGCATTCTTTAATACGGACTTAAGGGGCTTGAAACCAATCCAGATTGGGTGGGGATTTCATCACCCTTCCCAGGACCCCAAAAATCACTAAAGCGTATGCATTGTCCATTGTAAATTAAAAAAATACTAGACTTCAGCCCTAAGGACTTCGCGCTCATTAGGAGAAGATAGACCGTGTTTAGAACCTCGCTTAACCGTATATTGATTACGGGGTGTCTAGGAAAGTGTTAAAGGCGCAACCGCCGAAAGAGAAAGGGTTATTTAATTAAGGAACTTCGCGAAAGCGTTGGACAACCTCCCCTTATCTCTGCACTTACCTGGCCCCGTGATCGGTGTATTTTTAAGCCTGTTTCTCGACACTGTTTAACTTCAAAAATCAAGTTCAGGAGCAGGTCTAGTAGACCTAGGTTACCCTAGATCTAGGTGTGATTGTGCATATCTTGTTTGTGATTGCTTAAGCCGTATTTCCGTACATATTTCTGTAAATCTCTTTCTAAAAACAAAAAAAGAAAAAGAAAAAAAATCAAAAACTTTTATAAAAACTTGCCCTTTTGTCGCCAAATCCATTTTCACCCACCACCCATCGCCTTTCTCCATTGACGTTTTCTTACCCTCACCTTCTCCGCTTTAACTATACTAAACTCGTTTAGTGTATGTCCGCTTGGACTCGGGACACTAGCGCCCGTCTAGTCCGCGTTACGTTAGTCACGACCGACTACGCGATCGACTCCGAAGTCGATACTCCGTCCACTCCTCTTTCACCCCTTCCTTTGACGGCCAACTCCTACGTTGACCGGAATTCTGTTCATACATCTTCACCTTCACCTTCACCAACCTCTTCTTCCGCGATGTCGGGATTTAATCCGAACATCTCTTTGACCACCGCTGGATTGGCTCCACCTCCTACGGAGACCAATATCCCACCACCTCCGCCTGTTGTAGCGCCGCAGCGAATTGCGCTCCAGGATCGTTTCTACCCCACCCGTTCTGCACTTCCCACCTGCCTTTCTCTTCCTCCGGCCAATGGGGACAACTTTGAAATTAAGCCCCATTTCATCAACATGCTTCTACGTTTTCATGGGCTTGAATCTGAAGATGCCTATATCTTCATCAATAAATTTCAAAATGTCTGTGCCATGATGAAAACAACCCAGCTGTCGGACGATGCTATACGTCTACGGGTCATTCCGTTCACTTTATGCGATCTCGCTGAAAAATGGCTGTATAGCACCGCTTCTGTCACGCCCCGCTTCCCAGAGTACGCAAGATTGGGCACGTGACATAGCCAACCATGCTACCTGTGGGTAGGAAATATCCATCCACAGTCACATTACGGTTGTAGAGATATCAAGAACAAAATAATAAACTAATCTAATACATGTCCAAGTCCATAATAACAAGAATCAATAAACAATAAGTGCGGAAGCAAATGATCCAATGCAATAATAGAAAGGTGCGTCCCGTAATGCGGGATCACACCTGGAAATAAAATGCAATAAATGAACTAACCACTACAGAACTCACAAATCAGCCTGCTGGCTGAAGTACTCCTGCTCAGTCGTCGACAGTGGTAAAGAATCTGGGCCATGCAAAACCCAGACGTCAGCGCGTCATGTCAACCAATAATATAATATGAACATGGTAATAAGCAATGCACGGATAAACATGAATAAAGCAGTAATATGAAACAACAGTGCAGGGCAATGTGCAGTGGGTAACTAAACTGTTCTAACAGGTTTTCTATTCTAAAGTCTTTGAAACCAATTGATGAATCGTCGATATAACTCAATAGTATCCCGTGCGTGCCCGGGACCACGGTCAAGGTCCTCGGGGCTGAATCCGAGACGTGCCGCTAAGCAGTAATAGGTAGTAGGATGGATGAGTGATGTCAGCATCATCACTCCCGGACTAGCCAAGCCCGTAAGACTGATCAGAACAAGTATCGAACTGTTGAGTTACAAGTCGGTTTCACCTTTGATTTCCCCATACCCCCAAGTTATGTATGTCAGGTCAGGTATTCAAGAGTCAAGGACTAATGCCAACACAAAATCAGGTAAAGTAGGTCTATCTGGATAGACAGCAGGAATGGTCAGGTTGGTCGGCATTAGGCATGAGATCAGGTAACAGGTCAGGTAATGTATAAAGGTGTCATGTCATGTCAAGAGTGTACGGTACCATATCATGTCAAGTAGGAAGTGTAACAGGTCATGTCAGGAAGCACAAGATGTCATGTGGGTGCTCATAATCAAACTATCATAAGCATATGTATAAATAAACAAGCATGAGTACTATCAGAACAATAAACTGGAACATGTAATATGATATGTAAATAAATATAATTTCAAGGATATGGATGCACAGTTATCGATTAGGGTTACATTTATAGTTCCAATATTAATTAGGATGCAATTTATTAAACATGGAGTGTTAATATCACATTATTATGTAGTAGTGTGATCTATGCTTGCAATTATATGTATCTTAAATGCGATAGATGCAAACGGGTATCCGAAAAGTTGTAAAACTGTAAAATGGTAATGTGGGATGTACAACTAAACAATATGTGATATAAATATTGATATAATAATATTAATATGGATAGCATATTCAAAGCGATTAGTAACTATAAAAGATGTATTGATTAACCATGCACAAGAAGGTTCCGTTCAGAAATTCAGCGTCACCCTAATTTGTAAAATAACTTAAAAATAACAAATGTTCTCCAAAAGAGACGTATCTTATACCAAAACAAAGATAATTCAATAAGATTTTTAGTTTTATAAGTATAAGCATCTCAGGTTATCCCTACAAAAAGTTATGAATATTCAAAGTTGAAAGTTTGCTGCTGGAATTTCCCTGGACAGCAGTTTAAAGGCATTTTCATTTGCATTTTACGTTATTTAAACAATTTATTTTGCAAGTAAATATTTCATAGAGTTATAGTATTCTGAATTAGCTTCGTAACGAACTAAAGAACGTATACTAATGATTTTTCTATGATTTATAATGAATTTTATAAGATAAGGTGTACAGTAAATTTCAGATTTGTCATATCCGATTTTTCAACGACATTTCATATGTAAACTGTAAGATTTTCAAATGTATAACATTATAAAATGAAGATTATAAAAGTATATAGCATGTAGCAAGATTAACTTGCCTCGATGGGTCGCGAATCGGGAAAACGGAACGTTAACCGTTGGCGGGGAAAACTCGCGACGGCGCACGGTTCACGGAATGAACCCAAACGACGAACAAAGGAACCACACGGGTCGGGGTATCTCGCTGGAACGTCGAGAAACGTCATCGACACGACGGAATTCCGGCAACAAAAGAACAGTTAAAAGAAATGAGAAACGAGACATGAAGCAAGGAGAGAAAAATGATAAAGAGAAGTACGAGAGAATATATAAGGGGGAGAGAGAAAGAGAAAATGGAGAGAGAGAGAAGAAGGAGAGAGAGAAAGTGGGGCCCACGGGGTTAAAGGGGAGGTTGTGATTGGCTGAGAGAATAAATTAAGAAGGATATAAAAGATTGTAAAAATATTATATGGATAACTTAAAGATTTAAAAGATAGGTAATGAACAGTAAGATATCAGATTAGTTAGAAAAATATATGCGAAGGTTTTAATAATATTAAAATTTAGGATTTTGGCGCCAAATGAAACATTTCCAAATTGCGCCCGGGTTGGGTCCAAAAATTCGAAATTCAAATAATAGGATTTTAGGCGGGTTCCAAATTTTAAAATGAAATGTTTTATGATTAAAAAGCATACTCCCAAAACGGACACACGCACGTGCACGTAGCCATCCAAACTCGCCCGTTTCACTGAAAGGGACGAGAACACAATGCACGGACGCTACCACGAGGCTAAGGGTGTCAAGTAGGCCAAGATGAATACTTTTTAATTTTATTTTAGATGCTAAAATTTGTTATATGCAGAATGACTTAGCCAGATAAAATTTTACAGTAAGACCCAAATAAGCAAGATAAATGAAATGAGTAATATCTAATGCTCAACCAATAACAGAAAATAGTAGCATTGGGCTCGAGTGTTACATTATACCCAACTACAAAAGAATTTCGTCCTCGAAATTCCAAGAATACAAGATAGAAAACTACAGGAAAAGGTGAGGAAACTTCTGTCGGATCTCGTCTTCTCGCTCCCAAGTGGATTCTCCATGCGATCGATTACCCCAAGAAACTAGTACAAGAGGGGTAACCTTGTTCTTAAGAACCTTTTCTCTCCGATCCTTGATTTCAACTGGTCGCTCTTCAAAAGTTAGGTCCTCCCGTACAGTCAACTCCGAATGATCCAATACTTAGGTTTCATCTCGAACATACTTCCGTAGTTGAGATACATGAAACACATCGTGCACACCTGCCAAGGACTGTGGTAACGCCAAATGGTACGCTACCTCTCCAACACGCTCCAATATCTCGAAGGGTCCAACGAATCGAGGGCTAAGCTTTCCCCGACTCCCAAAGCGAATCACCCCTCTAGTCGGTGATATCTTCAGGAATACCAAATCACCCACGGCGAACTCTAGAGGTCTTCTTGACGTGTCGGCCCAACTCTTCTGTCTGTCTTTTGCTGCCTTCATATGCTTTCTGATTGTATTCACCTTCTCGACTGTCTGTACCACCAAATCTGGTCCTAGTAACCTTCGTTCACCAACATCATCCCAACAAACAGGTGAACGGCACTTACGACCATACAGTGCTTCAAACGGAGCCATCTGAATAGTTGCTTGGAAGCTATTGTTGTACGAAAACTCCACCAGGTGTAGATGATCCTCCCAAGAACCTTTGAAGTCCAACATGCAAGCCTTCAACATATCTTCAAGGGTCTGGATCGTTCTCTCCGATTGTCCATCAGTCTGAGGATGATAAGCTGTGCTAAACTTTAATCGAGTCCCCAAACTTTCCTGTAAACTCCTCCAGAAGTGCGACAAGAATCGAGTGTCCCGATCGGACACGATGCTTACCGGCACTCCATGCAATCTTACAATCTCCTGCATGTACCGCTCTGCCAAAGTCTCCGTTGATTGACCAACCCGGAAAGGAATAAAGTGAGCTGCCTTGGTCAACCGATCAACAATCACCCATACTGCATTGTTCCCTTTTGGACTCCGCGGTAAAGCCGTCACGAAATCCATGGTTATATGTTCCCACTTCCACTGAGGAATTGGAAATGGTTGCAATAAACCAGCAACCCTTTGGTGTTCAGCCTTGACTTGCTGACATACCAAGCACTTAGCCACGAAGCGAGCAATTTCCCATTTCATACCTTCCCACCAGAAGTGCTGTCGAATATCTCGGTACATCTTTGTCCCTCTTGGATGTACAGAGTAAGCTGAACTGTGTGCCTCCTTCATAAGCTCTTCACGCACATCTCCTTTTGGCACACACACACGGCTACCATATCTCAACGAACCGTCTTCATGGATCAGTAAATCGGTTCGTAGTCCAGCCTCAACCCGCTCTCGAAACTTCTGCAGTCTAGGATCCTGCGATTGTGCCGCTTTAATCTTCTCAACTAAGGACGACTGTACTTGCAACTGCATCAACTGTCCTGTAGCACGCGGTAGCACAACTTCCAAGTCAAATCTTCGAAAATCTGCAATGATCTCCCTCTGCGTAGTTAACACTTGAATTGCTGGTAACCGACTAAGCGTATCCGGCACGACGTTAACCTTTCCCGGATGGTATTTAAGATCAAGGTCGTAGTCGGCCATCAGCTCCAACCATCTTCTCTGCCTCATATTCAACTCCTTCTGAGTGAACACATACTTCAGACTCTTGTGATCTGTAAAAACTTCAACTCTCTCACCCAAAAGGTAGTGTCTCCAAATCTTCAGGGCGAAGATCACGGCTGCAAGCTCCAAGTCATGAGTCAGATAATTCTTCTCATGGGTCTTCAGTTATCTTGATGCGTATACTATGACCTTCCCATGCTGCATCAAAACACATCCCAATCCTTTCCCAGATGCGCCGCTGTGAATCACCAGTCCTCTGGAATTGTCTGGTACGGTCAGGATAGGGGCGGTTATCAACTTCTGCTTCAACGTCTCAAAAGCTAGCGCACACTTATCCGTCCATACAAAAGGTACCTCCTTACGCTTAAGCTTGGTCAACGGCTCTGCCAGACGAGCAAAGTTCTCCACAAATCTCCTGTAGTATCCGGCTAATCCAAGGAAACTTCTTATTTCAGCAGCATTCTTTGGAATAGGCCAATCTTGAACTGCTGCAATCTTCTCGGGATCGACGGCGATTCCATCGCCCGACACGACATGCCCCAGAAACTTCACTTCTTCCAGCCAGAATTCGCACTTACTCATCTTCGCAAATAACTTCTCTTGTCTCAGCGTCTGCAGTGCGATCCTTAAATGCTCAGCAGGCTCCTCCGGACTCTTCGAGTATACCAGAATATCGTCAATGAATACCACAATAAACTGGTCCAAGAATGGTGAAAAGATCCTGTTCATCAAATCCATGAATATTGCCGGCGCATTAGTCACTCCGAAGGGCATCACTAGATACTCGAAATGTCCATATCGAGTCCGAAACGCCGTCTTGCAAATGTCTTCTGTTTTCACTGGGACCTGATGATATCCGAATCGCAAATCCAGTTTCGAGAATACTCTCGCGCCACTAAGCTGCTCAAAAGTTCTCCAATGCGAGAGATCGGGTACTTGTTCTTAATAGTCACCCGGTTCAATTCTCGATAGTTGATGCACATCCTTCTCGTGCCATCCTTCTTCTTTATTAGAAGAACTGGAGCTCCCCAAGGTGAGTTGCTGCTTCGAATCCAACCCTTCTCGAGTAATTCACCAACTTGTTTCTTAACTTCTTCCAATTCCACTGGTGCCATCGGATAATATGACTTTGATACTGGCGCTGCACCAGGAATAAGGTCAATCTCAAACTCCACATCTCGCTTCGGCGGTAAGCCCGATATATCTTCAAATACGTCCATAAAATCGCGAACAACTGCCGGCTCTTCATTACTATCAACTTCCATAGCTGCAAGAACACTGTTTGTCGGCCTAGCCCTAAACTCGACTGGCCCGACAGAACTGCTTCCTTACCGCAACTGCTGTCTACATTGTTGGCCACGAAAGGTCCAGCAAGACTACTGAGTCTCGTCCATTCTGCTGCATGCACGTCCACGGTTGCTCCATTCTGCCTTAGTCCGATGAACTTCTCTTCCATTTCCTCCGCGCAGTCCGCGGAAGGACTTCTCCAGTAAACTCTTAGAGAAATCCGCCCACTGCTTGGCCTGGGGCAAGCGGTTCTCCTCCACAAGCCACCACTCTCGGGCGTAATCCACTAGTTGAATGCGCACTACATCAACGCCTTTGTCCTCTGGAATCTGTGCCGCAATCAGCAAATTCTCCGTGTCACTAACCACTGCTCGGCTGGCAACGGCTCCTCCAGACCAGTGGAAGTAGACGGACCCAAAAGTCTTAAAGCTGCTACAGTCCCTACTCGTTCGACTGGTCTAGTTCCATCGTTGTTTACAGACTGCTGAACGATCTGCAAACCTTCCTGAAACGAATCTGTTATTGCTGGATCAGCTCAGTCTGTCTCTTTGATTTCCAGCATTCCTCTTATCACTCCAAGCATGGCGGCTTCGTTCACACGCCTCTGGTAAGTCTTCAACTTCTTACCTGTCATAATCCTGAACTCAAAACACCCAACATTAGCATGATGATAGATTCTGAATGTGGATCAAGGCTAGAACTCCAAGATACTTAAATAGAGTGCTGCATTGTAGCTATGCCGCGGTATCATAGCCGCAATTACTTAACTCCACCCAAGTCGCCTAAGTCCTAGAGATAACAAGAAATCAGGTTTCCGAGTCGACATGCAAAGTAAGTTTGCACGTCGTAAAAGATATAATCAGGAAGAATGTGATTCAAGAATGGTAAAACGGTCAATGTGGCTGGACATGTTTCCTAAACACGGGTATTCTGATTCGTGTATTGGGTACAATACCCAACTACAAAAGAATCAACCCGACTAACCTATGGCTCTGATACCAAAAGAACCATGTCACGCCCCGCTTCCCAGAGTACGCAAGATTGGGCACGTGACATAGCCAATCATGCTACCTGTGGGTAGGAAATATCCATCCACAGTCACATTACGGTTGTAGAGATATCAAGAACAAAATAATAAACTAATCTAATACATGTCCAAGTCCATAATAACAAGAATCAATAAACAATAAGTGCGGAAGCAAATGATCCAATGCAATAATAGAAAGGTACGTCCCGTAATGCGGGATCACACCTGGAAATAAAATGCAATAAATGAACTAACCACTACAGAACTCACAAATCAGCCTGCTGGCTGAAGTACTCCTGCTCAGTCGTCGACAGTGGTAAAGAATCTGGGCCATGTAAAACCCAGACGTCAGCGCGTCATGTCAACCAATAATATAATATGAACATGGTAATAAGCAATGCAGGGATAAACATGAATAAAGCAGTAATATGAAACAACAGTGCAGGGCAATGTGCAGTGGGTAACTAAACTGTTCTAACAGGTTTTCTATTCTAAAGTCTTTGAAACCAATTGATGAATCGTCGATGTAACTCAATAGTATCCCGTGCGTGCCCGGGACCACGGTCAAGGTCCTCGGGGCTGAATCCGAGACGTGCCGCTAAGCAGTAATAGGTAGTAGGATGGATGAGTGATGTCAGCATCATCACTCCCGGACTGGCCAAGCCCGTAAGACTGATCAGAACAAGTATCGAACTGTTGAGTTACAAGTCGGTTTCACCTTTGATTTCCCCATACCCCCAAGTTATGTATGTCAGGTCAGGTATTCAAGAGTCAAGGACTAATGCCAACACAAAATCAGGTAAAGTAGGTCTGTCTGGATAGACAGCAGGAATGGTCAGGTTGGTCGGCATTAGGCATGAGATCAGGTAACAGGCCAGGTAATGTATAAAGGTGTCATGTCATGTCAAGAGTGTACGGTACCATATCATGTCAAGTAGGAAGTGTAACAGGTCATGTCAGGAAGCACAAGATGTCATGTGGGTGCTCATAATCAAACTATCATAAGCATATGTATAAATAAACAAGCATGAGTACTATCAGAACAATAAACTGGAACATGTAATATGATATGTAAATAAATATAATTTCAAGGATATGGATGCACAGTTATCGATTAGGGTTACATTTATAGTTCCAATATTAATTAGGATGCAATTTATTAAACATGGAGTGTTAATATCACATTATTATGTAGTAGTGTGATCTATGCTTGCAATTATATGTATCTTAAATGCAATAGATGCAAACGGGTATCCGAAAAGTTGTAAAACTGTAAAATGGTAATGTGGGATGTACAACTAAACAATATGTGATATAAATATTGATATAATAATATTAATATGGATAGCATATTCAAAGCGATTAGTAACTATAAAAGATGTATTGATTAACCATGCACAAGAAGGTTCCGTTCAGAAATTCAGCGTCACCCTAATTTGTAAAATAACTTAAAAATAACAAATGTTCTCCAAAAGAGACGTATCTTATACCAAAACAAAGATAATTCAATAAGGTTTTTAGTTTTATAAGTATAAGCATCTCAGGTTATCCCTACAAAAAGTTATGAATATTCAAAGTTGAAAGTTTGCTGCTGGAATTTCCCTGGACAGCAGTTTAAAGGCATTTTCATTTGCATTTTACGTTATTTAAACAATTTATTTTGCAAGTAAATATTTCATAGAGTTATAGTATTCTGAATTAGCTTCGTAACGAACTAAAGAACGTATACTAATGATTTTTCTATGATTTATAATGAATTTTATAAGATAAGGTGTACAGTAAATTTCAGATTTGTCATATCCGATTTTTCAACGACATTTCATATGTAAACTGTAAGATTTTCAAATGTATAACATTATAAAATGAAGATTATAAAAGTATATAGCATGTAGCAAGATTAACTTGCCTCGATGGGTCGCGAATCGGGAAAACGGAACGTTAACCGTTGGCGGGAAAAACTCGCGACGGCGCACGGTTCACGGAATGAACCCAAACGACGAACAAAGGAACCACACGGGTCGGGGTATCTCGCTGGAACGTCGAGAAACGTCATCGGCACGACGGAATTCCGGCAACAAAAGAACAGTTAAAAGAAATGAGAAACGAGATATGAAGCAAGGAGAGAAAAATGATAAAGAGAAGTACGAGAGAATATATAAGGGGGAGAGAGAGAGAGAAAATAGAGAGAGAGAGAAGAAGGAGAGAGAGAAAGTGGGGCCCACGGGGTTAAAGGGGAGGTTGCGATTGGCTGAGAGAATAAATTAAGAAGGATATAAAAGATTGTAAAAATATTATATGGATAACTTAAAGATTTAAAAGATAGGTAATGAACAGTAAGATATCAGATTAGTTAGAAAAATATATGCGAAGGTTTTAATAATATTAAAATTTAGGATTTTGGCGCCAAATGAAACATTTCCAAATTGCGCCCGGGTTGGGTCCAAAAATTCGAAATTCAAATAATAGGATTTTAGGCGGGTTCCAAATTTTAAAATGAAATGTTTTATGATTAAAAAGCATACTCCCAAAACGGACACACGCACGTGCACGTAGCCATCCAAACTCGCCCGTTTCACTGAAAGGGACGAGAACACAATGCACGGACGCTACCACGAGGCTAAGGGTGTCAAGTAGGCCAAGATGAATATTTTTTAATTTTATTTTAGATGCTAAAATTTGTTATATGCAGAATGACTTAGCCAGATAAAATTTTACAGTAAGACCCAAATAAGCAAGATAAATGAAATGAGTAATATCTAATGCTCAACCAATAACAGAAAATAGTAGCATTGGGCTCGGGTGTTACATTATACCCAACTACAAAAGAATTTCGTCCTCGAAATTCCAAGAATACAAGATAGAAAACTACAGGAAAAGGTGAGGAAACTTCTGTCGGATCTCGTCTTCTCGCTCCCAAGTGGATTCTCCATGCGATCGATTACCCCAAGAAACTAGTACAAGAGGGGTAACCTTGTTCTTAAGAACCTTTTCTCTCTGATCCTTGATTTCAACTGGTCGCTCTTCAAAAGTTAGGTCCTCCCGTACAGTCAACTCCGAATGATCCAATACTTGGGTTTCATCTCGAACATACTTCCGTAGTTGAGATACATGAAACACATCGTGCACACCTGCCAAGGACTGTGGTAACGCCAAATGGTACGCTACCTCTCCAACACGCTCCAATATCTCGAAGGGTCCAACGAATCGAGGGCTAAGCTTTCCCCGACTCCCAAAGCGAATCACCCCTCTAGTCGGTGATATCTTCAGGAATACCAAATCACCCACGGCGAACTCTAGAGGTCTTCTTGACGTGTCGGCCCAACTCTTCTGTCTGTCTTTTGCTGCCTTCATATGCTTTCTAATTGTATTCACCTTCTCGACTGTCTGTACCACCAAATCTGGTCCTAGTAACCTTCGTTCACCAACATCATCCCAACAAACAGGTGAACGGCACTTACGACCATACAGTGCTTCAAACGGAGCCATCTGAATAGTTGCTTGGAAGCTATTGTTGTACGAAAACTCCACCAGGTGTAGATGATCCTCCCAAGAACCTTTGAAGTCCAACATGCAAGCCTTCAACATATCTTCAAGGGTCTGGATCGTTCTCTCCGATTGTCCATCAGTCTGAGGATGATAAGCTGTGCTAAACTTCAATCGAGTCCCCAAACTTTCCTGTAAACTCCTCCAGAAGTGCGACAAGAATCGAGTGTCCCGATCGGACACGATGCTTACCGGCACTCCATGCAATCTTACAATCTCCTGCATGTACCGCTCTGCCAAAGTCTCCGTTGATTGACCAACCCGGAAAGGAATAAAGTGAGCTGCCTTGGTCAACCGATCAACAATCACCCATACTGCATTGTTCCCTTTTGGACTCCGCGGTAAAGCCGTCACGAAATCCATGGTTATATGTTCCCACTTCCACTGAGGAATTGGAAATGGTTGCAATAAACCAGCAACCCTTTGGTGTTCAGCCTTGACTTGCTGACATACCAAGCACTTAGCCACGAAGCGAGCAATTTCCCGTTTCATACCTTCCCACCAGAAGTGCTGTCGAATATCTCGGTACATCTTTGTCCCTCCTGGATGTACAGAGTAAGCTGAACTGTGTTCCTCCTTCATAAGCTCTTCACGCACATCTCCTTTTGGCACACACACACGGCTACCATATCTCAACGAACCGTCTTCATGGATCAGTAAATCGGTTCGTAGTCCAGCCTCAACCCGCTCTCGAAACTTCTGCAGTCTAGGATCCTGCGATTGTGCCGCTTTAATCTTCTCAACTAAGGACGACTGTACTTGCAACTGCATCAACTGTCCTGTAGCACGCGGTAGCACAACTTCCAAGTCAAATCTTCGAAAATCTGCAATGATCTCCCTCTGCGTAGTTAACACTTGAATTGCTGGTAACCGACTAAGCGTATCCGGCACGACGTTAACCTTTCCCGGATGGTATTTAAGATCAAGGTCGTAGTCGGCCATCAGCTCCAACCATCTTCTCTGCCTCATATTCAACTCCTTCTGAGTGAACACATACTTCAGACTCTTGTGATCTGTAAAAACTTCAACTCTCTCACCCAAAAGGTAGTGTCTCCAAATCTTCAGGGAGAAGATCACGGCTGCAAGCTCCAAGTCATGAGTCAGATAATTCTTCTCATGGGTCTTCAGTTGTCTTGATGCGTATACTATGACCTTCCCATGCTGCATCAAAACACATCCCAATCCTTTCCCAGATGCGCCGCTGTGAATCACCAGTCCTCTGGAATTGTCTGGTACGGTCAGGATAGGGGCGGTTATCAACTTCTGCTTCAACGTCTCAAAAGCTAGCGCACACTTATCCGTCCATACAAAAGGTACCTCCTTGCGCTTAAGCTTGGTCAACGGCTCTGCCAGACGAGCAAAGTTCTCCACAAATCTCCTGTAGTATCCGGCTAATCCAAGGAAACTTCTTATTTCAGCAGCATTCTTTGGAATAGGCCAATCTTGAACTGCTGCAATCTTCTCGGGATCGACGGCGATTCCATCGCCCGACACGACATGCCCCAGAAACTTCACTTCTTCCAGCCAGAATTCGCACTTACTCATCTTCGCAAATAACTTCTCTTGTCTCAGCGTCTGCAGTGCGATCCTTAAATGCTCAGCAGGCTCCTCCGGACTCTTCGAGTATACCAGAATATCGTCAATGAATACCACAATAAACTGGTCCAAGAATGGTGAAAAGATCATGTTCATCAAATCCATGAATATTGCCGGCGCATTAGTCACTCCGAAGGGCATCACTAGATACTCGAAATGTCCATATCGAGTCCGAAACGCCGTCTTGCAAATGTCTTCTGTTTTCACTGGGACCTGATGATATCTGAATCGCAAATCCAGTTTCGAGAATACTCTCGCGCCACTAAGCTGCTCAAAAGTTCTCCAATGCGAGAGATCGGGTACTTGTTCTTAATAGTCACCCGGTTCAATTCTCGATAGTTGATGCACATCCTTCTCGTGCCATCCTTCTTCTTTATTAGAAGAACTGGAGCTCCCCAAGGTGAGTTGCTGCTTCGAATCCAACCCTTCTCGAGTAATTCACCAACTTGTTTCTTAACTTCTTCCAATTCCACTGGTGCCATCGGATAATATGACTTTGATACTGGCGCTGCACCAGGAATAAGGTCAATCTCAAACTCCACATCTCGCTTCGGCGGTAAGCCCGATATATCTTCAAATACGTCCATAAAATCGCGAACAACTGCCGGCTCTTCATTACTATCAACTTCCATAGCTGCAAGAACACTGTTTGTCGGCCTAGCCCTAAACTCGACTGGCCCGACAGAACTGCTTCCTTACCGCAACTGCTGTCTACATTGTTGGCCACGAAAGGTCCAGCAAGACTACTGAGTCTCGTCCATTCTGCTGCATGCACGTCCACGGTTGCTCCATTCTGCCTTAGTCCGATGAACTTCTCTTCCATTTCCTCCGCGCAGTCCGCGGAAGGACTTCTCCAGTAAACTCTTAGAGAAATCCGCCCACTGCTTGGCCTGGGGCAAGCGGTTCTCCTCCACAAGCCACCACTCTCGGGCGTAATCCACTAGTTGAATGCGCACTACATCAACGCCTTTGTCCTCTGGAATCTGTGCCGCAATCAGCAAATTCTCCGTGTCACTAACCACTGCTCGGCTGGCAACGGCTCCTCCAGACCAGTGGAAGTAGACGGACCCAAAAGTCTTAAAGCTGCTACAGTCCCTACTCGTTCGACTGGTCTAGTTCCATCGTTGTTTACAGACTGCTGAACGATCTGCAAACCTTCCTGAAACGAATCTGCTATTGCTGGATCAGCTCAGTCTGTCTCTTTGATTTCCAGCATTCCTCTTATCACTCCAAGCATGGCGGCTTCGTTCACACGCCTCTGGTAAGTCTTCAACTTCTTACCTGTCATAATCCTGAACTCAAAACACCCAACATTAGCATGATGATAGATTCTGAATGTGGATCAAGGCTAGAACTCCAAGATACTTAAATAGAGTGCTGCATTGTAGCTATGCCGCGGTATCATAGCCGCAATTACTTAACTCCACCCAAGTCGCCTAAGTCCTAGAGATAACAAGAAATCAGGTTTCCGAGTCGACATGCAAAGTAAGTTTGCACGTCGTAAAAGATATAATCAGGAAGAATGTGATTCAAGAATGGTAAAACGGTCAATGTGGCTGGACATGTTTCCTAAACACGGGTATTCTGATTCGTGTATTGGGTACAATACCCAACTACAAAAGAATCAACCCGACTAACCTATGGCTCTGATACCAAAAGAACCATGTCACGCCCCGCTTCCCAGAGTACGCAAGATTGGGCACGTGACATAGCCAATCATGCTACCTGTGGGTAGGAAATATCCATCCACAGTCACATTACGGTTGTAGAGATATCAAGAACAAAATAATAAACTAATCTAATACATGTCCAAGTCCATAATAACAAGAATCAATAAACAATAAGTGCGGAAGCAAATGATCCAATGCAATAATAGAAAGGTACGTCCCGTAATGCGGGATCACACCTGGAAATAAAATGCAATAAATGAACTAACCACTACAGAACTCACAAATCAGCCTGCTGGCTGAAGTACTCCTGCTCAGTCGTCGACAGTGGTAAAGAATCTGGGCCATGCAAAACCCAGACGTCAGCGCGTCATGTCAACCAATAATATAATATGAACATGGTAATAAGCAATGCAGGGATAAACATGAATAAAGCAGTAATATGAAACAACAGTGCAGGGCAATGTGCAGTGGGTAACTAAACTGTTCTAACAGGTTTTCTATTCTAAAGTCTTTGAAACCAATTGATGAATCGTCGATGTAACTCAATAGTATCCCGTGCGTGCCCGGGACCACGGTCAAGGTCCTCGGGGCTGAATCCGAGACGTGCCGCTAAGCAGTAATAGGTAGTAGGATGGATGAGTGATGTCAGCATCATCACTCCCGGACTGGCCAAGCCCGTAAGACTGATCAGAACAAGTATCGAACTGTTGAGTTACAAGTCGGTTTCACCTTTGATTTCCCCATACCCCCAAGTTATGTATGTCAGGTCAGGTATTCAAGAGTCAAGGACTAATGCCAACACAAAATCAGGTAAAGTAGGTCTGTCTGGATAGACAGCAGGAATGGTCAGGTTGGTCGGCATTAGGCATGAGATCAGGTAACAGGTCAGGTAATGTATAAAGGTGTCATGTCATGTCAAGAGTGTACGGTACCATATCATGTCAAGTAGGAAGTGTAACAGGTCATGTCAGGAAGCACAAGATGTCATGTGGGTGCTCATAATCAAACTATCATAAGCATATGTATAAATAAACAAGCATGGGTACTATCAGAACAATAAACTGGAACATGTAATATGATATGTAAATAAATATAATTTCAAGGATATGGATGCACAGTTATCGATTAGGGTTACATTTATAGTTCCAATATTAATTAGGATGCAATTTATTAAACATGGAGTGTTAATATCACATTATTATGTAGTAGTGTGATCTATGCTTGCAATTATATGTATCTTAAATGCGATAGATGCAAACGGGTATCCGAAAAGTTGTAAAACTGTAAAATGGTAATGTGGGATGTACAACTAAACAATATGTGATATAAATATTGATATAATAATATTAATATGGATAGCATATTCAAAGCGATTAGTAACTATAAAAGATGTATTGATTAACCATGCACAAGAAGGTTCCGTTCAGAAATTCAGCGTCACCCTAATTTGTAAAATAACTTAAAAATAACAAATGTTCTCCAAAAGAGACGTATCTTATACCAAAACAAAGATAATTCAATAAGGTTTTTAGTTTTATAAGTATAAGCATCTCAGGTTATCCCTACAAAAAGTTATGAATATTCAAAGTTGAAAGTTTGCTGCTGGAATTTCCCTGGACAGCAGTTTAAAGGCATTTTCATTTGCATTTTACATTATTTAAATAATTTATTTTGCAAGTAAATATTTCATAGAGTTATAGTATTCTGAATTAGCTTCGTAACGAACTAAAGAACGTATACTAATGATTTTTCTATGATTTATAATGAATTTTATAAGATAAGGTGTACTGTAAATTTCAGATTTGTCATATCCGATTTTTCAACGACATTTCATATGTAAACTGTAAGATTTTCAAATGTATAACATTATAAAATGAAGATTATAAAAGTATATAGCATGTAGCAAGATTAACTTGCCTCGATGGGTCGCGAATCGGGAAAACGGAACGTTAACCGTTGGCGGGGAAAACTCGCGACGGCGCACGGTTCACGGAATGAACCCAAACGACGAACAAAGGAACCACACGGGTCGGGGTATCTCGCTGGAACGTCGAGAAACGTCATCGGCACGACGGAATTCCGGCAACAAAAGAACAGTTAAAAGAAATGAGAAACGAGACATGAAGCAAGGAGAGAAAAATGATAAAGAGAAGTACGAGAGAATATATAAGGGGGAGAGAGAGAGAGAAAATGGAGAGAGAGAGAAGAAGGAGAGAGAGAAAGTGGGGCCCACGGGGTTAAAGGGGAGGTTGCGATTGGCTGAGAGAATAAATTAAGAAGGATATAAAAGATTGTAAAAATATTATATGGATAACTTAAAGATTTAAAAGATAGGTAATGAACAGTAAGATATCAGATTAGTTAGAAAAATATATGCGAAGGTTTTAATAATATTAAAATTTAGGATTTTGGCGCCAAATGAAACATTTCCAAATTGCGCCCGGGTTGGGTCCAAAAATTCGAAATTCAAATAATAGGATTTTAGGCGGGTTCCAAATTTTAAAATGAAATGTTTTATGATTAAAAAGTATACTCCCAAAACGGACACACGCACGTGCACGTAGCCATCCAAACTCGCCCGTTTCACTGAACGGGACGAGAACACAATGCACGGACGCTACCACGAGGCTAAGGGTGTCAAGTAGGCCAAGATGAATATTTTTTAATTTTATTTTAGATGCTAAAATTTGTTATATGCAGAATGACTTAGCCAGATAAAATTTTACAGTAAGACCCAAATAAGCAAGATAAATGAAATGAGTAATATCTAATGCTCAACCAATAACAGAAAATAGTAGCATTGGGCTCGGGTGTTAATGCTTCCCACTCAATCACCAGCTGGGACGAGTTTGTTAAAGCGTTTCTGAAAAAATTCTATCCAAATCATAAGACCGCAAGAATTCGAAATGAAATCAACCAATTCTCCCAGCTTCCTTCTGAACCCTTCTGGAAGTGCTTTGACCGGTACAAAGACCTTCTTGTTCAGTGTCCTCACCACGGTATAGAGAAATGGCAGCTCTGCCAAACCTTTACGAGGGACTGAACCCAGCAACGAAGCAGTTGCTGGAAACCATCTGTCAGGGCCACTTCCTATCGAAATCTGACGAGGAAGCATGGCAGTTCTTTGACGATCTTGCGGAGCAAACGCTACAGTGGGAGAGCACCAGACCGACTTCTTCTTCTACCTCCACTTCTACCGGTCAGTCTAGGGTAGGAATCCACCAACTCGATGTCTCTATTGCGATGAAAGCTGAAATGGCTGCTATAACAAGAAAGCTTGAAGCAATAGAGAGCAAATTTTCTGCTCCTACTCCTGCCCCTGTTCTCCCCCTTCGTACCATCTGCGCTTGTTGTTCCGATCCTTCCCACTTGACCGAAGAGTGTCCTTACAATCCACCCTCGCAAGGACAGGATCAGGTTAATGCTGCCTTCCAGCAAAGACCGAGGAATGATCCATACTCTTCCACCTACAATCCCGGTTGGAGGAACCACCCCAATTTCGCCTGGAATCAGAATCAGAATCAATTCCAGGGCAACAATTTCCAAAGGGCCCCTCCACCGCAACAACAAGCGCAACAACAAACTCAACACCAATATCAGCAGCCCTTCCAACCCCAACCTTTCCAAAACCAGACGAACAACTTTGCACCCAACAACTCTTTTCCACCAAACAACTTTGTTCCATCGAACAACGATAAGGTTTCCTCGCTCGAGCGTAGTCTGGAGGCGTTTGTTAAACAATCGACTCAATCCACCGCCAACATCCAGTCTTCGATTCAATCTTTAGTGCAACACACTGCCGCACACGGGAAAAGCATCAAAACCATCGAGGCCCAGATTGCACAGCTGAACGCGGCCTTAAGCGAGCGAGAAAAAGGGAAGCTCCCGTCTCAGCCACTTCCAAATCCCGGTCACCCACATAATGCACATGTTGCTCTTGAACAACAAAACCATAATGTGAGTGCCGTGACCACACTGAGATCGGGAAGGATGCTGCAAAACAACATTGGCAAACGACTCAACGATGACGCCCCGGCCGCCGCTTCTTCTTCTTCTTCTTCGTCTTCTGAGCCTATTCTCCGTTCTTCACAAGGCTCCCCTCCCTCTTCTTCTGCTCTGAACGGACCGACTTCTCACTCCACGAAAACACCTATTCTGGGATCCGTTCCAACTCCAAAATCTCCTCCTTCAGCATTAGACTCAACCAATTTTCAAAATGTTCCATTTCCAAACCGGTTGAGGTCTAACAAACAAAATCCTCAAATGGAGAAGATTCTGGAGTTATTCAAGCAGGTTAACATTAACATTCCTCTTTTAGATGTTGTCCAACAAGTCCCGTCCTACGCGAAAATCTTAAAGGACTTGTGCACAAAAAAGAGGAAGTCTCAGGTACCCAAGAAAGTTTTCTTGGCTAGTGCTGTGAGTGATGCCCTTACCCAATCTTTACCACAAAAACGGAAGGACCCTGGCTGTCCTACGATTTCAATTACCATTGGGGATAAGAACATCAACCGCGCACTATTAGATCTTGGTGCCAGTGTTAACTTGCTTCCGTATTCAGTATACGAGCAATTAGGCGTCGGAGAGTTGAAACCCACACACTGCACTCTCCAAATGGCCGACCGATAGATCACCCACCCTAGGGGTGAGCTAGAGGATGTGTTGATAAAAGTCGGGGACTTCATATTCCCCGTTGACTTCATTGTATTAGATACACAGCCTGTAGCTAACCCCCGGAATCAAATTCCGGTGATACTCGGTCGACCATTTCTCGCAACCTCAAATGCTGTGATCAATTGTCGCAATGGTTCGATGAACCTCTCTTTTAGAAATATGACGATTGAACTCAACATTTTTAGGTTGGGGAATCAGCCCGCCGAACCTAATGCTCATATACTGGACGTCTGCTCGATTCAGGAGATCACACCAGAAAAGTGTGAATTCGAGGAGTTTCTGTTTGATCACGATAATCTTGACGCCACTAGTGCGTTTCTCTTCGAACCTGCTGCTGTTTCTGCGCCCGACAACGAATACGAGTGTTTCATGTTCTCGAACGATCTTAGCCGCGCACAACCCGAGTTTGAATCCTTCGACTTTCCGGATGAGTTACCTGAACCATCCGACTCGGTTGCCTACACTCGTTTTGAACCTTTGCTGGAGTCCTTTGAGTTCGAGACCTTTGCACCAGTCTTGCCTTCCATCATTTCACCTCCAACGCTCGAACTCAAGCCGTTGCCGTCTCACCTTAAGTATGCTTACTTAGGTGAGAACGAGACCCTCCCTGTCATCATCTCGGCTTCTCTAGCTCCCGAGCAAGAGAAAGCCCTTCTCGCGGTCTTGCACAGCAACAGGCAAGCTTTTGGCTGGTCCATGGCAGACATCAAGGGGATTAGTCCCCTGATCGTTGAGCATCACATTCATCTGATGGATGATGCCAAACCAGCCCGGGATCCACAAAGACGTCTTAATCCAGTCATGAAGGAGGCTGTGAAGAAGGAGATCGTCAAATGTCTAGATAGTGGTATCATTTACCCTATCTCTGATAGCCAGTGGGTTAGCCCCATTCAC
Source organism: Agapanthus africanus (assembly GCA_030015575.1). Taxonomy (NCBI): domain Eukaryota; kingdom Viridiplantae; phylum Streptophyta; class Magnoliopsida; order Asparagales; family Amaryllidaceae; genus Agapanthus; species Agapanthus africanus. The sequence goes on from CM057340.1 coordinate 691,152,940, forward strand.
GTTGTCCCCAAGAAGTCGGGCATCACGGTCATCACCAACGAGGCGAATGAGTTAATCCCTACTCGCATCCAAACTGGGTGGCGAGTTTGCATTGATTACAGAAAACTCAACGCCGCAACGCGGAAAGACCACTTTCCGCTACCCTTCATTGACCAGATGCTTGAACGATTGGCCGGACATGAGTACTATTGTTTTCTCGATGGCTACTCTGGCTATAATCAAATTCCCATCGCCGAAAAAGACCAGGACAAGACCACTTTCACTTGTCCTTTCGGCACGTTTGCATATCGACGCATGCCCTTTGGGTTATGCAATGCGCCCGCTACCTTCCAGCGGTGTATGATGGGTATTTTCTCAGACATGGTGGAAAAATTTCTGGAGATTTTCATGGATGACTTCTCCATCTTCGGCGACTCCTTTGACGAGTGTTTGCTGCATCTTGACGCTGTCCTTACCCGATGTAAGGACAAGAATCTCACTTTGAACTGGGAGAAATGCCACTTCATGGTGCGCGAAGGTATTGTCTTAGGACATATCATCTCGCAAAATGGCATAGAGGTTGACAAAGCAAAGATTGAGGTCATTTCCAATCTGCCTCCTCCCCGATGCGTCAGATATATCCGAGCCTTCCTTGGCCATGCCGGTTTTTATAGACGGTTTATCAAGGACTTTAGCAAGATTGCTAGGCCCTTGACTCTTTTGCTGGCCAAGGATACGCCTTTCGACTTCAACTCGAGCTGTGTGAATGCATTCGAGTCACTGAAACGCTCACTCACTTCTGCTCCCGTTCTTTCTTCTCCTGACTGGACGCACCCATTCGAGATTATGTGCGATGCATCCGACTTTTCCATTGGTGCTGTCCTTGGACAGCACATCAACAAGATGCCGCACGTAATCTATTACGCGAGCCGAACCCTGAACGACGCCCAACTCAATTATACAACAACTGAGAAGGAATTTTTAGCTGTTGTATTTGCTTTAGAAAAGTTCAGGCCCTACCTCATCGGCTCTCCAGTCATTGTCTACACTGACCATTCAGCTCTGCGCCATCTTTTTGCGAAGAAAGATGCCAAATCTCGGTTAATACGTTGGATCCTCTTGCTTCAAGAGTTTGACCTTGTCATTAAGGACAAACGAGGATGTGAAAACGTAGTTGCCGACCATCTCTCACGACTTCCTTCTTCGCCTTCGCTTCCAATTCCGATCAACGACGTTTTCCCGGATGAACAACTCTTGACAGTATCGTGCGAACCCTGGTTCGCAGATATTGTGAACTATTTGGCCACGGGATTACTACCGACTGAATGGTCGAGTCAGGACAGACTTCGCTTCTTATCCCAAGTAAAACACTTTTACTGGGACGAACCCTACTTGTTCAAGTACTGTCCCGACCAGATTATTCGTCGGTGTGTCCCTGATGAGGAATTCAAGAGTGTGCTGTCATTTTGCCACGATCAAGCGTGTGGCGGGCATTTTGGGCCCAGAAAGACAGCTGAGAAGATCTTGCAATGTGGTTTCTACTGGCCACAACTCTTCAAAGATGCTCATGACTATTGCAAGACTTGCTCCCGGTGCCAACACATGGGCCGGATATCCCGGAGGAACGAGATGCCGCTCCAACCGATCTTGGTTGTGGAGATTTTCGATGTTTGGGGGATAGACTTCATGGGGCCGTTTCCCAGCTCTTTTGGGAACTTGTACATCCTTCTAGCTGTTGATTACGTCTCTAAATGGGTCGAGGCTGTGCCCAGCCGGACTAACGACAACAAGGTTGTCGTTAGGTTCCTTAAAGAAAACATTTTATCACGGTTTGGGCACCCCCGAGCGATCATTAGCGACAATGGAAGTCATTTCTGCAATAAAACTTTCGAAGCCTTGATGCGGAAATACTCCATTAATCATAAGCTCTCTATGCCCTACCACCCCCAAACCTGCGGGCAGGCCAAAATTTCAAATCGGCAAATCAAGCAGATACTGGAGAAGACGATTTCCAAGAACCGTAAGGATTGGTCTCTGAAACTCACTGATGCCCTTTGGGCATTTAGAACCGCTTATAAGACCGACCTTGGCATGTCTCCCTATCGGCTTGTGTACGGTAAAGCCTGCCACCTTCCTGTCGAAATAGAGCATCGCGCATTTTGGGCGATAAAGGAGCTGAATCTGTCTCTTGAGGACGCGGGCAGCCTTCGGAAGCTGCAGCTGAACGAACTGAACGAGCTTAGGGATGAGGCTTACGATAACGCGGTTGTCGTTAAGAATCGAACGAAGGTGTTTCACGATAAACACCTTTTGCGCAAAACCTTCGTACCTGGTCAACAGGTACTGCTTTACGACACCCGACTTCACTTCCATCCTGGAAAGCTCAGATCTCGCTGGAAAGGGCCGTATTTTGTGCGGAATGTGTATCCGCAGGGCGCCGTGGATTTGGAAAATCCAAAGGACGGTTCGCTCTTCAAAGTGAACGGACACCGATGCAAACCGTACCTTAGCGCCGAACCAACAGAGGAGCTCCTGTTCTTACAGGAGCCGGTTTACCCTGAATGATCTTCCTCTGCCTACCTCCAAACTTCGGTTATCCAGCCAAGAACAGTGGACACTGTTCCAAATAAGTTTGGGGGTATGTACAAACCATTTTGTATATATTTGTGTATATTCTTTTTCTTTTCTTTAAAAACAAAAACAAATTTGTGTATCACTAACCGACAATTTTGACCCTTCAAATGATCTCTTCATGCAACGACAGTGAGGACACTGTCCAGTTCAAGTTTGGGGGTACGCTCGGTACGCATTTCTTACCTTCGCATTCATATGTATATTTTGCATCTGCATATTAATATCCATAAAATCCATAAAAATTTGAAAATTTTCAAAAAAATATAAAAACTTTTTTGTCAAGTTAGCTTGTGGAAGAACTCTGATTCAACATTCGACGGTTTTTGTTTGAAAAAATAGGAATAACTAGATCTTATGTTTGGATTTTGAAAACCTGAAAGATAACTCTCCTTTGAAGTTAACTATAGCTGATATACGTCTTTACATCACACTACACGTGTCGTAAGATTTTGGGAATTAGATGACAAGTCTTTCATGTTTAAACTTTTAAACAGATAAATGATTTTCTGAGGATCAAATAGGTTTGTTCTGAAATAAGTAATGTCAAGAATAGTTTATGAAGTAAAGCGAATATGAAGGAATGTTATTGATGCCGTAATTGGAGCTAAGTCTGAAAAATAACCCATCGGAACTTGATTGGAATGATTACACACCAAACTCACTAAACACGTCTTTTATCCAAAAAAATAATTGAACTGCCGGTTATATCTCCGTTCGTATTAAATCATCTGATTTTCACGCCAAACTATCTTTTGTTTTTGGACCTAGGTAACTTGAGTAATTAAGTCCGCTGGGGTGTTTCTACACCTAATACCCTAAAACCAACTGGTTTGGGTGCATTGGCCCAAAGCTCGCTAAGAAGCCTAGAAAGTCCAGTTTTAAAATAAAGTCAAGCAAGTGTTCTCTCCGAGTTAAAATTCCTAACGGTTCTTTGTGTGAGAATAATCTTGATAAAAGACAGGCTTTTATAAAAAAAAATTAACGGAGATATGAAGGTTTTACTCTTTGATAAAGACTATTGCACGTTCACAGAGGTGTGTATGAAATGAAAACAAGAAAAAGGTGGAGTGAAAAATACGACTTAGTTTCCTATTAAGGAAGATAGAAATTCTGAAGTTGAAACCTTACTGGAAAACGAAACTTGAAAAATGCTTAACTCGTTATAAAACTTATGTGATCCTTTTAAAATTGTTATCTGGGCTTTATTGTGCGACATGATGACTTTAATCGATTCTTCTGGAACTTAACGACACTATATGCACTGTACGTAAAGACATATAAAATCTGTAGTTAAATAAGAAGCGAGGTGTGAAAAATAAAGGTTCGATAGTCTAGACTTAGGATTATAGAATTGTTATTTTCTAAAACAAAACTTTAGGGTTTGAAGCTTAGTTATTTTACAAAACCAACTTGACCGGATTTTATGGGTAGTATCCGCTGAAAACCCTCAGGAGACAACACTCCTCCTACTAGGGACACCTAGAGGTTTAACGGCTTGTTGCACATGCTCAGTGCAATCGCGTTCCCTGCGAAAGTGAGGTTAGGAAATTTTTTGTGAATAAATGGGCTTTGCTCGGGACGAGCAAATGATAAGTTTGGGGGTATTTGTTTTTTGCATTTTCATACCGCCCAATTTTTATCACATTGCATATCGGTAGATACTCTTGAGCCGTGTTTGCTAGTCAATTGCAGGATACAGGTTCCCGGTTCTCAAACGGAGAAATTCATGGAAAACAAGACAAAATCCGGTTCCTGCCAACCACAGATAAAACACGGTCTCCGCTCTTCATCCGTATGTTTCCAGATACCAGTTTAGGAAGACAAAATGTCAACTCAATGTCATTCTCATGCACAAGGCTCAATGGTAGCACAAAATCCAAGAGATCTACACGGAGCTCGAGGCAATCATCCACAAAAAAGTCCACCTTTCCTCAATAGAAATTCTGGAAGAAATGGGAGAGATTTTTCAGAAAATACACACAGCAGACAAGAGGGGACAGGAGAACAGGAAAAGTGCACAGAAGACCACACCCTAAGCAGACAAGAGGGGCGTGGATCCGCGGCCATAGGGGGACATAGGCGGCGGATCCGCGGCCGTACAGGCAGGTCAGAGCACGAGCTTCCAGGGGCAGTTTGGTCATTTCGTCAGGGTTCTGGTGGTTGCCCTAGGGTTTCATTTCTTGGCCTATAAATAGCCCAGAATTTTGTGAAGAAAGGGTCAATTTTTGTATTCTCATTTTGCCTAGTTTTAGTGTTGTTCTTCTTCCTCTTCTCACCTCTTCTCCATTAAACTTGTAGTGAGCTTTTGAGTGAAGAGTGATGAATAAAGAAGACCATTTTTATTATCATGCTTGTCTCTTTCTTTACTTGTTGTAATGTGTTGTAATTTTAATTGTTAAGTAGTTGTTGTTATTTGCTTGATTGTTTCTTTCTTCTCTCTTTTTCTTTATCATTCATACGACAATGATACTTACGCTCGATCCTCGCCAAGGTGAGGTCGCAAATAGTTAGTCGTATTCTTCTAGTCTCCTTCTTTCTATCTTCCTCTTTTGTTTTGTTTTGTTTTTTTTCCTTATCATGAAGTGTGAGTAGTTTTATACTTGTTAGGGTAGGATAAGGGAAGTTTGAGAGAAGGAAATCTCTCTCACTCTTTCCTTGCCCAACAACTTAAATCGACTCCCGTTAATTGAACCACAATCCGCTCCTTACGGCACCCTATCCTACATGATAGCGGTGATTCCGTAGTGAGACCGGTTGTGGTTGAATTAACCGGAGGTTATGGATAAGAGCCAAGAACGGACGGACAAGCACCAAAAGGAAGGACTATGCGTTGGAAAGCCTAGCTTATACTCGCAAGTACCTTCCTAGTCGTGCTAATCCCCGTTGTTGCCGATTACCGTAACACCGATATTAAGAGGGGGCAACGAAAGATGTGGAGACTCCTAACTCAAACTAACCTAATCCTAAGCCTAACAAGCTCTCTTTAAATATCAACTCAACACTTAGATAATCCAACAAAATCTGAACAACCGGACTTAACTCGTCGAAAAACACATAGAAAAAGATTCCCATCTCCCTGCGGACGACCCGAACTCAACCGGCTAGCTACGTGCGAAACCGTCTTGATTGCGGTATTTAAACTAGAACTGGAACACGCACATACTCTAACAATCAAGGACGCATAAGTCCATGGGTTTAAGGACCCCATAGTCCATATGGGTGTGTTTAAGGACGCATTAGTCCATTAGTATAAGGATGCATAAGTCCGTGGGTTTAAGGATCCCAGAGTCCGTATTTTGGTTTAAGAACGCATAAGTCCATGAGTTTAAAGACCCCATAGTCCGTATTTTGGTTTAAAGACGCATAAGTTCATGAGTTTAAGGACCCACAGCCCATGTCGATGTGTGGTCGTCGGGACCCGTCACCTCTCTAACGTCGTTGAAGGATCACAACGATAAATGTCAGAGGAGTTCGGAGATGTACCCTTGAACCGCCTGTAAATTGATTTAAGAGAGCAGTCTTGCTCAGTTAATTTAGTTTGAGGACTTACGGCCATGATTGGGCTAAGTCCAATTGAGAATATTCAACGTTTTTCTTTATGTTTGGCATCTTAGGCCTGTGCTAGGGCTTTACCCCTGTTTAATAATGCACAACATTAATCTTGGTCTCTGTTGGACCTTTATTTTTGCTCTGTCCCTTTTTAAATGATGCACAACATCTATTTTGGTCTGACAGACCTTTGTTTGGGCTCTGCCCTTTTTTAAAAAATAATGCATGGTATTTTTTATTAGGCCTGTTGGGCCTTTTTAATTGGGCTCAGCCCTTCTTTTTAATGATGCGGTGCATCAATTAATCTGACAGAATGCCACGTGGCCTGTCAGGTGCTCTGCACCAATTAATAAGCGCAAGCGCATGTGGAGGTGACGCGTGTCACGCTCTGGTGAGCGCAAGCGCAACAGTTCAGATTTGCAAATGCAAGGCACTGTTTTAATAAGTTAATCCAATTTTGGATTTAAGAGAAGAATTTTTAAGATTCCAGAACCAATGGTTCATAAAAAAGTGCAAGGCACTTTTATTATTTTTATTTATTGAAAATCATTGATCTTGTTTTTAGATCAATGATCTATTTCAGAAGAAATTCTTCTTCTTCTTCTTTATAAAGGTTTTTACCTTTTTCTTGAGTTCTTTTCAAAATTCTTCAGAGTTCTCTGTGTTTTGAAGTTCTTGATGTCGATGTCTTTTGAATCGGGGTTTAGGGGCCTTTATATAGTGCCCATCAATTAGTTAAATTTATTAAAGAGATTTTTCTCTGAGTGATTTGGGGAATTTTCCCCATCGTTGGATCTTTGATCCAAGGGCTTCTATTTTACAGAAGACAATCTTCTTGTTTTAAAAAGAACAGAAATATCTTATTAGAATTTAATTTTATTTGGCGCAGATGCACCAGCGCTTGACACGTGTCACGCAGCGCACAGCGCAGCGCAGCTGCGCTAGCGCAACTGCGCTGACACGTGTCGCGCAGCGCAACTGCGCTGACACGTGTCGCGCAGCACAGCGCTTGCGCAGAAGCAACTGCGCTGAAACGTGTCGCGCCGCGCAGCGCTTGCGCAACTGAAGCTTTGCTTCCTTTAATTTTGTTTTTTAATAGACCTTGCTCTGATTGGGTGCTGCACTGACGTATCAGCTTCTAACACGTGGTGCGTTGCGCGCAGCGCATGGAATTTGAAGCGTTGCTTCAAAATTTGAATTTTTGAAATTCAAACAGAGCCTTGCTCTGATTAGGGGAAATAAATGCCCCCCACCGTTGCGCTCACGTGGCGCACACGTGAGTGCAGCGGTGACAAAATCTTGGTCGTTAGATCTACAGGTGAGTTGAAGGGACGCAGACGCCTATAAATAGGACCCTTGGTCCTTGAAATTTTTTTACCATTTTCAAGAACTTGAATTTCAGAGCCTTGCTCTTGTTTAGGAATTTTAGAGCCTTGTTCTCGTTTCTTTCCAAGAACTCCAGAGTTCAGATTTTTAGAACAACTTAGGTAAAATTTAAATTAAATTAAATTAAATTTGATTAACAGAGCCTTACTCTTATAGATCTTTGATCTAAAGGAAACCCCTTTGGGGTTTTATTAACAGAATCTTGCTCTCAAAAATCTATAGATCTACAGAGATCTTGTTCATGGGTTTTAACCCATGAACAGAGCTTTGCTCATGGATCAAATGTAGATCTTTTTTAATCTGAAAATGGAGAGCTCCTAAGAGTTTTCATGGATCTTTAAGATCCCAAATTTTTAATCTTTAGGAGTTAAAGTTTTCTTTTGATGGATTTTTCCATCATTATTATAGAGCTAGGCTCTTTTTAGGAAATTTTATTCTCTTAAGACCAGAGTTTGACAAATGTCACTCTGTGACAGAGCTTTGCTCTGAAAGAGGAGATTTTCTCCTTGTCTCTAGGGATTTCCCATTAATGAGAATATTCTCCTGGGGATCTCTTCATTAATTGACAGTCTCATATAATGATAAGACTGTCTTATTAAATGATGCACTGTCATCCAGATTTTGTGGGTCCCCATTTGGTCCCCTACCCACTGCATTGCAATATGGTGTAAAATTTTAAAATGTCAAGCGTTGAATTACAACACTGACGGCTAATTTTTATCCCTCTGTAGGAAATATGTCTTTCGATACCCCATTCCCGTTTGTTCGTTCGGAAGGAGGATTCCCCAGAGCACCCATAGACCGGGAGGTCTTGGCTATGATCAAGGACTAGGATCCGGACTATAAGAATCTTCACCTTTGGGGGTCGTGGTACAACCAAATTATCATGGGTCGGCAGAGCTTTTTGTGCGCAGTTCCTTCAGAGCCTATTACGACGATCCACTACGCCAGCCCACCCCCGATGAAGTATACCGTGGAGATGGTTGATTGGACTTCAAAGGGCCTTCTTCATCCTGCTATAGATGCAATTCCGGTTCAGCGTCCTATGGTTTTAGATATCCTGGGATGCTGTATTTGTCAAGGCGAGGCGCGACCTTGGGGGCAATCATATAACATAGGTCTGATCCCCCACCATCCGATCGGCTATCTGCCATGGGCTCGCTACATTCTGTCGGCGAAAAAGTCGCAGTTGATAAGGCTAGGGTTGTACACTGCAGTTTATGTTTTCCTCTTCCAATATCCCACGCTTCCCACTTGGTGGTTTAAGGCCTTTTTGGAGCAGTGGAACATCGCTACTCACACTTTCCTCGCAATGGACCGGGAAATGTCAATTTCTTTGGAGGAATTCACAGAGGTCTCCGGCTTACCGGTTATAGGGGAGCACTATGAGGAGCTGCTTCCTACAGACGAATATGTCTTCGGTGCTAAGCCGGCAATAAGGGGCCTCACTCCGGAGAATGCTGTTCAATATCAATCTCCAAGTTTGATCAAAGTGTTGAACATTTATGAGACCCTTTTTATCGAACGTGGGAGCCGTGGAGTTAGCTTCGAGGATTTCATCGCTCGATTCCTTCATCCAGACGTCCTCTCGGCAAAAGCTGCCAAGTTTGCTACACTTGATGACCCTTTCGGTCTAGATTTGGACAACCTGCCGGCGAAGGAAATAGACCAAAAGGGTTTTTTCCTTGCTAACTCCCCCATTGTGTCTTTTGCGGAAGTTGCAGCCCCCAGGATGGAGGAGGAAGCCTTCTTCTTAGGATTTCTTGGGCTATGGCTGAGTTGGTTTGCACTCCTGATGCATTCTCGCCATATGAAGCCTTCTGTCTTTTACTCAGCTCATCGGATGACCATTGGGGTGAAAGTGGCCGTTGGGATCACCGGTTTGGCACACCTGTATCACGGCCTTAATCAAGCAACGGATGCTACTGAGCCTGGAGTACTGCACGTGATCTTCCCGATGCATTACTTCATATCATGGCTTGAGCTACACACACTGGGCGTCTTTGGTATGCACAAAGGCCATCGTTTTATGACAGGTGCATCTTCCCTAGAATTATATGGCTGATCGGCGCTTCAATTGTGACTCCATCACTATGGAATGCCAGGGGTTTGCTCCTTCGTCCCCACACAGTCGGAGACGGGATGTCTTTTACTGACAAAGTGCTGACCATTGGAAATGCGCCTACCACTGCGGTGTGGCCATTGCAAGACACTTTCAAAGATGGAGCCTCAGTTCTGACGGCCCGGGAGACCCTTCATCTATATTCCATCAGACCGGGTTTCCTGGTGTTTAGGCAAAATGGTGCGGCACTTTTCATGAGATACAACCCGCATCGTTTTACCCAACAACTGAGCTACAATCAAGGGGTGCCGTTGGAGGGTTTCCTGCTGGAACCTGTCGCTACTGAAGAAGGGTTGCGGAGCGCGCTTCACCACTTCATGTGTATTAATACAAGTTCTCATTTTTTCATTAGCGAACCGGCTTGCAAACCACGCATCCTTAATACATATACGGCGTGGTATACTCATTCGACGGGCCCCGTTATAAAGGAAGAAAAACGGTTGTTGGTCGACCGTAAGGGTGTGCCTCCCGGCAGCGACCGCAAAGCTCCCTTGGTGCCCAGGACCCCCGTAGTCGCTCCGCTGAGAGATGCTAGAGCCGAACCACCGCGTGTGCTGAGCCCTCCACGTGGATTGCCGCTTTCTGATACTGTGGATTTGCCATCAGCGCCCCATGCTCCAGTGGAGACGGTAAATGTGGCTTCGCCGGAGTCCGCTGTGGGCGCGGATATCGGGACCCGCCGACCTAAGGTGCCTGCAAAGCGCAAGTCAATCTCGGGTGCGCCCAGGGTTGGCGTGTAGAAGAGGAAGAAGACGTTGCTCCTCTCTCTCGATGCTATCCTCAGTTTAGAGCCACAGGACCCTCTTACCGAAGGTATAAGCGAGTATGGCAGTAATGAAGGCTTCTCGGTAGACCCCGCAGACACTGACCTGGCGTCCGCCATTGCGGCTTCTGAGCGATCAGCCAGACTTGAAGCGTGGTTGGATAAACTCGCTCGAGCAGGTAATCATTAGCTGTACTCTTCATCATTTTATAGCATTTTTATCGTTATCCTCCACTAATGCTTTCCCCCTTTTTTAACAGGTGTCACTACCGAAGAAGCCGTCGCTGCCTCTTTAAAAACCTTCCAGGAGGAGGAAAAGATGCGTGCTTTAATGGGCGTTGGTACGTCTCGCCTTATTGAGTTTTTTATCCTCTTTTCTGATGGCCAACCTAACCTTTTTTCTTTGTTTCTTTGCAGGGGTTGCGCCAGCTTATGCGGGGACTCTCCCCGGACCCTCCACTGAAGTCCCAGCTTCTTCGGGGCTGCCGCGAGAGGCTCAACTTGGCAAATCGACGAGGGATGCCTTGAAGGATTTGGAGGCATCCATGTTCACGGACGAGGACGTCTCAATGAGGGAAGCCTTGGAGAGCTCCGTCTTGACGGCTCGAGAAGAGAGAAAGCGGCTAAGGCGTGAGGAGAAGGCACGCAGGGCTGTTTTGGCCGTTGGAGAGGGCCCAAGCACCGTCCCTCGTGCTGATACTCCCTCAGAAGGGCCCCCGTCGCTCTATCCACCGCTCACAGACAGGTGGCGCGTGCTGCTCGGAGTGCTAACGATAAGTCTACCTCAGGTGACGCATCTTTCAAAATTTTATTGTAAGAATTATGAATTCGTCGGTTCTTATATGTCTTGTCTTGCAGGGCTAAGTCCAACCGAAGGGGAGGCGGAAACCGTCGAACCTAAGGAGCCAGAGGAAGAAGCACCGGCCGATCCGAGTCGACGGTGGGCAACGTCGCTGGGGCTGCTGAGCCTGAGTTGGGGGCTGAGGGGGCTGCACCCGAGAAGATCTTTGATGCCGAGCCTGAGGTAGCGGCAAATGAGACGACCGCTACAACTGAGCCCGGGGCAGTGGCGGACGAGGCGCTTGAGACCGGCGATCCCATGGTGATCGCGGATGCGACAATGGAAACCGCCAAGCCCAAAGAAGTAGCGGGTGAGATGGGCACGACTCTTGAGGAAAAGCCAGCCGCTCTTTCTCAAGAGTCCGGCAATGCTCCAATTATTGCCCTCCCCGTCTACGGTCTTCCACCGTCTCCTGGCCGCGTGAGCACGACGACAGCCCCCATTGAGTCGGGTGATGAGGCCACGGGCAGTGGCCTCATATCGATGGAGGAGGGAGACGCCTCCGCTTCGGCCAGCGGCTCATCAGGTAAATTTCGAGTTACAATCCCCTTTTTTTTATCTTGCAACCCTTTCTGACAAGTTTATCCTTGTTTTTAACGCAAGTGCGGCCAGTGCCGATGCTCCGTTGCTGGAGGGAGTGCCGTCAACTACTGCCTTAGCGGTGGTCACCTCTTAGCCCTTCCTTGTACCATCAAAGATGCTGGAAGGTATGGATTTGCAACCTATTAGTTTTATCTTTCAGCCGCATAATTTATGTACTAAAGTCGTACTGTTGTGTCTTTTCAGGAGTGTTTTTTGATCATCTTTATCAGGTGTTGCACCCACACTTCTCCTTCCCATCTGAACTCGCTTCTTCCTCCAGTGGCGCTGGTGAGTATAGTTTCCAACTGATATCTTTCTTTTTCAGTAATGGAATTATTCTTAACTTTCCCTCGTCTTGATTGCAGTGCTACAAATCAAAGGAGGGGATGAAAGATCGGCCGCGCCACCGGCCCTTCCGGCCTTGCCACCTGCTGCAGCTGGTATAGTAGACTATCTTATCAATGACTTTTTCATATTTCTTGAACTGTCATCTAATCGCATTTTGTCTTTTCAGCTATCGTTCCGATGTCGGCGCCTTTTGAGTCTCGCATTACAATGCCAGACGGCCCTTTCCTGAGACGTCCATCCTCGAAAGGCGCCGCGAATAGTCTGCGCATGGTAAGCGACTACATTGAGGAGCTCGACGTTGAGACTCCTACGTCTGCCGCGGATTTTGCTATGGCGGTTAACCCAATGCTGGTGATACTCGTAAACTTCCATAACGAAGGCATCGTCGCGTCTTGGGTTAATCACTGCAGGGCGATCGAGGCCCGGCTGCATCAACTGGAGTTTATGCGCCCTGCTCCTGAGACCTTAGCCGCAAGCAATCAAAGAGCCGCGTGAATTGAGCAAAACGCTTCTTACGTCTACCACTTGGAACAAGAAGTGGCTTTAAGGCTGAGGGAATACCAAGAGACCTCAAACGAGACGGCTCGCTTCCGCGCTGAGGTCGAAGCGAATGCTGCCCAGGTGAAGGCCATCTTTGAGGGCCTTCTGAAGCGTATCTCTAATGGGCTAACACTGAAGCGGAAGCTTGATACCACCGAGCGTGACGCCCCAGGCCGCGAAGCTGCTCATCAGGCCGTCGGGGAGTAGCTTGCATCTTTCTTGCAGTAGCGGACTCAAGTGAAAGCAGAATTGGCGGTGGCGGCCGATCAGGAGAAAACGTGGAAGGAGGTGCGCGAACAATTGATAAGGCTATGCAAGACGGTTCCTTCCCAGTAGCTGCCCTTGTATCAATTATACTTGTACAATTTTTTTGAATAACATGTATCCATTCTTTATTCTTTTGTACGATTCACCTTATACTTGATTGAATTAATAAATAAAGATACACATTTTTTTGCCATATCTTGTATCATTTCTTTGCTTTTTTCTCTTCTCTTATTATCAGCATGCTGTCTTGATAAACATAGTCGACAGATAATAGAGTAAGCATCTTGATTTCTTCACGAGATAGCGATGGCTTAGGCCGCAGGTTCAAATCTGCTGCCTAAGACTTTTCAACTCTATGAGCCGTGAGGGTCTCATAGAGATTTTTCTCCCTACGGATCGAGAGGATCTCGTAGATGGATTTTCTCATTAGGAATCGTAAGTATTCCTAAGTGCGTTTTCTCTTATAAGTCGTAAGGATCCTATAAGAGAATTTTCCTTCCTACGAGTCGAGAGGACTCGTAAGCGGTTGTTTCCCTCCTTGTCGAAATTCGACTTTGGAGAGTGAAACCCGTGAATAGTATGCAAGAGACCGTTTTAGACCAACTTGCAGGGTCGCGGTGCTTAGGAAATAAGTTTTTTTTAATCCTTACTGCCTAAGGGTTTATCTTGCAAGTTGAGACGAATAGGGGAGTTCTCGCGGAGACACTAATTTCTCTGCGGGCCGACGCGGATCAGGAGGCTCCCATCAAGGACGCTAGTTTCCCTGAGTTGAGGAGTTTGCCAAGGATACTGGTTTTCCTGGGGTTGAAACGAGTCGAGGTGTTCCTGCAAAGACGCTAGTTTCTCTGCGGGTCGACGCGAATCCGGATGTTCTCGTCAAGGACACTGGTTTCCCTGAGTCGAAGGATTTTGCCGAAGACACTGGTTTCTTCAGGGTTGAAACGAATCGGAGCATTCCTGCGGAGACACTGGTTTCTCTGCGGGCCGACGCGAATCAGGAGGCTCTCATCAAGGACACTAGTTTCCCTGAATTGAGGTATTTGCCAAGGACGCTGGTTTACCTGGGGTTGAAACGAATCGATGTATTCCTGCAAAGATGCTAGTTTCTCTGCGGGTCGACGCGAATCAGGATGTTCTCATCAAGGATACTGATTTCTCTGAGTCGAAGGATTTTGCCGAAGACACTCGTTTCTTCAGGGTTGAAACGGATCGGAGTATTCCTGTGGAGACACTGGTTTCTCTGCGGGCCGACGCGAATCAGGAGGCTCTCATCAAGGACGCTAGTTTCCCTGAATTGAGGTATTTGCCAAGGACACTGGTTTCCCTGGGATTGAAACGAATCGATGTATTCCTGCAAAGATGCTAATTTCTCTGCGGGTCGACACGAATCAGGATGTTCTCGTCAAGGACACTGATTTCCCTGAGTCAAAGGATTTTACCGAGGACGCTAGTTTCCTCGAAGTTGAAACGAATCGGAGTATTCCTGCGGAGACACTGGTTTCTCTGCGGGCCGACGCGAATCAGGAGGCTCTCATCAAGGACGCTAGTTTCCGTGAATTGAGGTATTTTCCAAGGACACCGGTTTCCCTGGGGTTGAAATGAATCGATGTATTCCTGCAAAGACGCTAGTTTCTCTGCGGGTCAACGCGAATCAGGATGTTCTCGTCAAGGACACTGATTTCCCTGAGTTGAAGGATTTTGCCGAAGACACTGGTTTCTTCGGGGTTGAAACGAATCGGAGTATTCCTGTGGAGACACTGGTTTCTCAGCGGGCCGACGCGAATCAGGAGGCTCTCATCAAGGACGCTAGTTTCCCTAAATTGAGATATTTGCCAAGGACACTGGTTTCCCTGGGGTTGAAACAAATCGATGTATTCCTGCAAAGACGCTAGTTTCTCTGCGGGTCGACGCAAATCAAGATGTTCTCGTCAAGGACCCTGGTTTCTCTGAGTCGAAGGATTTTGCCGAAGACACCGGTTTCTTTGGGGTTGAAACGAATCGGGGTGTTCCTGTGGAGATACTGGTTTCTCTGCGGGCCGACGCGAATCAGGAGGCTCTCATCAAGGACGCTAGTTTTCCTGAGTTGAGGTATTTGCCAAGGACACTGGTTTCCCTGAGGTTGAAACGAATCGATATATTCCTGCAAAGATGCTAGTTTCTCTGCGGGTCGACGCGAATCAAGATGTTCTCGTCAAGGATACTAGTTTTCCTGAGTCGAAGGATTTTACCGAAGATACTGGTTTCTTCGGGGTTGAAACGAATCGGGGTGTTCCTGCGGAGACACTGGTTTCTCTGCGGGCCGATGCGAATCAGGAGGCTCTCATCAAGGACGCTAGTTTCCCTGAATTGAGGTATTTTCCAAGGATACTGATTTCCCTGGAAGTTGAAATGATCTGTGATGGTCTTTCAGGTTTTATATAAGTTACTGTCAAAACCGTGAAGTTAGGAATTTGATCTTCGCTTCGTTTGCTGGCACTGCGTCTGTTGCATCAAGACGAATGTCGCGGTTGTCTTTAGGCTGTTGGTGAACCGTCGAGATTTAGCTTTACTTTCTGGCGGAGCCTGTTGGGAAGGTATGGTTCTCTCTTTGTTTGTGCCCTTGGATTGTATACAGGGATCGATGTGATCTCAACTGTAGGGCAAAAGTTTCATATATATATTTTTTATTGTTTTATTTCCGCGATGCTCTATCATTTCAGTTTTTATATCGCGAAGGTTGCGATTGCGCAATCATTTCGGCTATTTTTCGCGGTGCCCAATCATTTCGGCTGTTTTATTTTATTCTTACTCGCTGCTTTTTATTGCGAGTTGCCTAATCATTTCGGCTATTTTGCATGCATGCATTTTTACTTGCTGATTGTTGCAAGTCGCCCCATCATTTCGGCTATTTTGTATGCATGTGTGGCTTGCTGTCTTTTCGCCATAAACCTGGAACTACACACCGATTTCGGTATCAGCACCGCTACAACTGGGACGTTGCCAGGAGCGAATCGTCATTTGCCCCTGTCTATATTGAACAAAGGTGGCTTAGCGACCAGGGTTAGGGTCCTGTCAGCTAAGGCTTTTGACTTCATGAGCCGTAAAGGTCCCACAAAGGTATTTCTCCCTACAAGTCGTGAGGATCTTGTAGGTGTATTTTCTCCTTAGGAATCGTGAGGATTCCTAAGTGTATGTTCCTCTGTAAGTCGTAAGGATCCTACAAGAGGGTTTTCTCCTTGTAAGTCGAGAGGACTTACAAGGGTTGTTCATCATGCGAACATATCCCCAGTCTCGGATGGGACTTTGTTAGGGAAATGTTTATTCGCACCTGTGGATTGTATACAAGGGTCAGTATGAGTCACTTGTAGGGCCATATCGGAAGTTGTGGGGGTTTGCTTAAGCACAGGTTTAGGTTTCTGTAACTTAAGACTTTTAAATTTTATGAGCCGTGAGGGTCCCATAAGAGAATTCTCCTTACGGGTTGTGAGGATCTCGCAAGTGTATTTTCTCCTTAGGAATCGTGAGGATCCCTAAGTGTGTTGCTCCCTTGTGAGTCGTAAGAATCTCACGCGGGTGGTTTCTCCTTACAAGGTCGAGAGGACCTTGTAAGTGTCCTTTAACGAGGTTACGCCCTTTCGGGTTTTCACAAACACTCGCCGACAGTCCTGCTGTTTTTACTCACGGAGCCCTTTCGGGTTTTCATCCGCGCCCTTTTTGCTTGTAGACATACCGTTTATTTTTTTTAATTCTTTTTATTCTTTTTTCTTTTACGAGGTCGCGCCCTTTCGGGTTTTTACGAACACTCGCCGGTAGCCCTGCTGTTTTTACTCACGGAGCCCTTTCGGGTTTTCATCCGTGGCCTTTTTGCTTATGGACATACCGTTTTTATTTTTTATTTTTTTTATATTTATATTTTTTCTTCTTTTTTTATTCATCTCGTCAGCCTAAGGATGCCGCGGTAGTAGTTTAAGCATGTTTCGTCCGTCATTAGTTTAAACACGTTTCGGTCCGTCGAGGAAAAGGCCGGCTGTTCCCCTCCGAATGGCGGCCGAGACGACGTGAGGGCCGTCTGTGCCTGAGATTCGGGGCAGATGCTATTTGGTTTTATCCGTCCACCTCTCCGAAGATACCAAGTTGATTTATGGCACCGTGTATCGGAGGTTTAGACGGATGCGGCCGATGTAGCAGACTTCGTCAGATTCCCCCTTGCTTGAGGGGTTTTTGATTGTGGGGACGCTCTTCCCTGCAGGCGCAAGCCCCTGCAGTTAATTACGCTACCGCATCGCGATAACAACTTTCTCCTTCTCCAGAATTTCACTTCCTGTCGTGGGTGTTTGTTTTGTTTGTGGTTGCCCGTGGATTGTATACGGAGACTGAGTAATGCCGTCGCCCGTAGGACGTGGATTAGTCCAAATCCGTATTTACTTCGATTTGGGTTTGGTGTTTTAATTTAAGGATACGTTAGCCGTATTGAGGCTAAGATCAACTTAAACGTTCGTTAAGGATACGTTAGTTTGATTTAAGACTAAGATCAACTTAACGTGGTGATCCATTTAATATATGGCCGTCGGGACTCGTCACCTCTCTGACGTAGTTGTCAGAGGAGTTCGGAGATGTACCCTAAAGCTAAAGTTAATTTGACGTTTTATAGTCCATTTGAGTGCTTAAGGATACATTAGCCGTGTTTGGGGCTAAGATCAACTTAAACGGGACCATTTAGATCCGGCAAAAGAGCATTTGGAGGCTCTATTGTTCCAGTTTAGGGACGTAGTGGTCCATCGCCAGTTTAGGGACGTAGTGGTCCATCGCCAGTTTAAGGACGTGGAGGTCTTTTAGTTTAAGGACGTCTCGGTCCGATATTAGTTTAGGGACGTCTCGGTCTGAGATTATGTCTCGGTCCGATATTAGTTTAAGGACGTCTCGGTCCGATATTAGTTTAAGGACGTCTCGGTCCACGAGTTTAAGGACCCCGCAGTCCATATTCATGCATGGTCGTTGGGACCCGTCACCTCTTTGACGTCGTTGAGGAATTACAACGATGGATGTCAAAAGAGTTCGGAGATATACCCTCGAACCGGATGTGAATTGATTTAGGGGAGCAATCTTGCTCAGTCAATTTAATTTGAGGACTTACGGCCACGATTGGGCTAAGTCCAATTGAAAAATGTTCAATACTTTTATTTTGGGCCCGTACTAGGTCTTGACCCATTTTTAAATAATGCATTGCATTATTTTCTATTTTTGTTTGGGCTCTGCCCATAAAGGATGCGGAGCATCACTTTATTTTGGGCTCTGCTCAAAATAGAGTATCAATTTAAATGGGGCTCTGCCCTTTTATTGCTTTGCAATTTATTTAGGCCTATTAGGTCTTTTTGACTTGGGCCTAGCCCTTTAAGTAATGCACTGCATTTGTCAGGCACTTTGCGCCCATCAGGGAGCGCAAGCTCTTGTGGTGGCGACACGTGTCATGCGAGCGCAGTGCGCTGCGCTGATGCGCTGCGCATGCGCTGCTGACACGTGGCGCCAATCCAGGAGCGCAACAGCGCAAATTGGAAGTGCAAAGCACTAAGAATCTTTTAGACTCAAGAACAGAAGTGCAAAGCACTTTTTGATCTCTTGATCAAAGAAAAATAAGTTTTTCCTTATTTTTCCTTATCTTGGAGAACCAAAGGTTCATAACAAGTGCAAAGCACTATTTTTATTTTATTTATTTATTCATTTATTTATTTATTGTTAAAGATCAATGATCTTGTTCTTAGATCAATGATCTGTTCATAAGAGAATTTCCTCTTCTTCTAAAGGTTTTTACCTATTTTGTGTTCTTGAGGAGTTCTCGAGAGTTTTCTTCTCTTTTTTTTAGCAAGATATTGATGCCTTTGAATTGGGGTCTGGGGTCCTTTTTATAGTGCCCATAAATTAGTTAAATTTGTTAAAGAGATCTTTCTGAGTGATCTGGGGAATTTTCCCCACCGTTGGATCTTTGATCCAAGGGCTTCTGTTTTACAGAAAAAAATCTTCTTGTTTTAACAAGAACAGAAAGATTTCTCAGAAATTTAATTCTTTTTGGCGCAGATGCCCCAGCGCGTGACATGTGTCATGCAGCGCACAGCGCAGCACAGCTGTGCTTGCGCATTTGCGCTGACACGTGTCGCGCAGCGCACAGCGCAGCGCAGTTGCGCTTGCGCAACTGCGCTGACACGTGTTGCGCAGCGCAGCGCTTGCGCAACTGATGCTTTACTTTTTATTTTGTTTTTAACAGAGCTTTGCTCTGATTGGGCGCGCTGCCTTAGGCGCTGCGCTCCTTGTACTGACGTGTCTGATTTTAATACGTGGCGCGTTGCGCTCAGCGCAAGGAATCTGAAGCGTTGTTTCATTTATTTTAATTTTAATTTTTCACTTTAATTTTCAAGACAGAGCTTTGCTCTGATTGGAGAAAAACAAAAGCATTGCTTCTTTTCCCACCTTGGAATTTGAACAGAGCTTTGCTCTGATTAGGGTAAACAAATGCCCCCCACCGTTGCGCTTACGTGGTTCCAAAACGTGAGCGCAACGGTGACAGAATTCCAACCGCTGTGGCAACTTTTGGAAGTTGAAAAGGTATTTGATACCTATAAATAGGACTTTTGGTCCTTTAGATGATTTTCATCTTCAAAATTTTACTTTCAGAACTCAGAGCCCTGCTCTTTATTTTCAAGAACTCCAAGAGTTAAACTCTTTAAAACTTTTTAGGTGAAAATTAAAATTAAAATTAAATTAAATTAAATTAAATTAAATTAATTTTCATTGACAGAGCCTTACTCTCCATAGATCCCTAATCTAAAGAAACCCATTTAGGATTTCAATTAGCAGAGCTTTGCTCTAAATGGGTCCAAAGAGAACTCAGGAAAACCCTGTTAAGGTTTCATTAATAGAGCTTTGCTCTATAAAAGATTTTTCTTGTATTTTCTCTTTTCATTAATGGAGCTTTGCTCCTTCCAAATCATACAAAAGAACTCTTAAGAGTTCTTCATGGCATTTGATACTATTATTATTATTATGTCATTTCATTCATTTTTTTCCCAGAGCAGAGCCCTCAATGTTCTTAGGGAATTTTTCTCAAAT
This sequence comes from Agapanthus africanus, assembly GCA_030015575.1. NCBI lineage: Eukaryota > Viridiplantae > Streptophyta > Magnoliopsida > Asparagales > Amaryllidaceae > Agapanthus > Agapanthus africanus. The sequence goes on from CM057340.1 coordinate 691,173,031, forward strand.
TCTCTTCATAACTGATTTTGACTGGTGTCACTCCTGTCTGCAGAGCATTGCTCTCGAGGAGTTTAACTTTTAACTTTATGTATTTTTTATTTGTTAATCTCCCTGTACCGTTTTATTCAGGTATTATGGTGGTGCGTCTATACAGCTTGCACGAGTTCATCACTTATGAGGATATCCGTGTACAGGGCCGTCAACAGAACTAGGAGTTTACGGACGCCCAGTGTGCGGAGGTCATGGGTCGCCTCAACGCAAGTGGTGGTTGGCTGCTTCCTCGTCGTTCAGCTCTCTTAAGGGTCGTACTGGGAGCAATATGGAGAGCACTTCCGGGGTTTCACGAGGCCCTACCGCTCAATGCACTGGATGATGCCGAAGACAAGATGCATTCAGTGTACCTGACGGGGCTGATCTTGAAGAAACGGCGGGACAGCCTCATCGACATCCTACATCAAGTCTTCCAGCAGACGACGATAATCGCTGCTTATCAAAGGATAGGGGGCCTTGCTGAAGACCTTGACACCCAGGAGTGCGAGAGGCTGCGCACGAGAATCATCAGAAAGGCCAGGAGAACTCTGGATGGCCTTACTTTTGAATTCCTCAATCCGTGCCCCGGATCCGAAGTCATACCTTTGTAAACATTTTAATAATGTTATTATTTATTTCTCCGTGATTGTAAGAACCCCCTTTTTTATGATATGAATAGAAAATTTCCATTTCATCTTGTCTTATTCCTCATCCCGAACTGTTTGCACGTGCATGAATGAGTATGTCTTAAACGCTTGATCAAGTGTAAATCGGATGTTCTTTCTGTCACTCTCTTATTATCAGTATACTGTCACAATTAGCCGGTAAGCACCTTGATTTCTCCATGCAATAATAATGGCTTAGGCCGCAGGTTCAGATCTGCCGCCTAAGACTTTTCAACTCTATGAGCCGTGAGGGTCTCATAGAGACTTTTCCCCCTACGGATCGAGAGGATCTCGTAGGTGGTTTTTTCTCCTTAGGAATCGTGAGGATTCCTAAGTGTGGTTTTCTCTTATAAGTCGTAAGGATCTTATAAGAGAATTTTTCCCTCTTACGAGTCGAGAGGACCCCTAAGCGGTTGTTTCCCTCCCTGTCGAAACTCGACTTTGAAGAGTGAGACCCGTGGATGGTATGCAAGAGACCGTTTTGGGTCAACTTGTAGGGTCCCAGTGCTTAGGAAATAGGCTTCTTTTATGCCTACTGCCTAAGGCTTTATCTCACGAGTCGAGCCGCCTCAACAATTTCTTCAGAAGTCGAGACGAATCGAGCGTTTCTCGCAAGAACATCTTAACGTCACATTTAACCTCTGCTCTTTACGACAGAAGCCCGTTAAGGTCAGTGGTACTTAGGGTTTTGGCCATCGTACCGTCGCATAAGCTGATATAGTCCTCGATAGGCAATCGTGCTGTTCGAGTAGCCTTGCGACTGCCGTGTCTCTGATCCCTTCGGGGGCTGGACAAGACGTCTTCAAGCAATCTTCCTAGGCAGTTTGACTGTCGGAAGAACAAGCGTTAGGAATTTGCCATGCCGCTTTTTACTTGAGGTTAGGCTCATTTTGGCGAGCCCCGATGAGTCATAACCACTCCGCGCTGGTGTGGGATGATCTCCGATAGTCTTTCAGGTTTTATGTGAGTTGCCGTCAAGACCCTGAAGCTAGGAATTTAGCCTTCGCTTCGTTTTGCTGGCATCGCGTCTGCTGTATCGAGACGAATGTCGCAGTTGTTTTTAGTTTGCTGATGAACCGTTGAGGTTTGGAACTAGGGATTTTGCCGTGGCTCCGTTTGTTTGATTGTCGTGTCTAAATCCCGCTGGAGGAAGAACGCTGGGGTGACAACTCGTCTGCGTATCGAAACGAACGTCGAGATGGAGCTGGAATTTTGAAGTGGCTCCGTTTGTTTGATTGTCGCGTCCGATCCCCGCTGGAGGAAGAATGTTGAGGTGACAATTCGTCTGCTGTATCGAAACGAACGTCGAGATGGAGCTGGAGTTTTGCCGTGGCTCCGTTTATTTGATTTTCATATCCGAATCCCGCTGGAGGAAGAACGCCGGGGTGACAACTCGTCTGCTGTATCGAAACGAACGTCGAGATGGAGCTGGAATTTTGCCGTGGCTCCGTTTGTTTGATTGTCGCGTCCGATCCCCGCTGGAGGAAGAACGCTGGGGTGACAATTCGTCTGCTGTATCGAAACGAACGTCGAGATGGAGCTGGAATTTTGCTATGGCTCCGTTTGTTTGATTGTTGCGTCCGAATCCCGCTGGAGGAAGAACGCTGGGGTGACAACTCGTCTGCTGTATCAAAACGAACGTCGGGATGGAGCTGGAATTTTGCCGTGGCTCCGTTTGTTTGATCATGTTTGAAGCTTGTTGGAGGAAGAACGTTATTGTTGACATTGCGTCTCCTGTATCGAGGCGAATGTCACGGTTGTCTCTAGGTTGTTGTTGAACCGTTGAGATTTGGCTTTGCTTTTTGGCGGAGCCTGTCGGGAAGGTATGGTTCCCTCTTTGTTTGTGCCCCTGGATTGTATACAGGGATTGCTGTGCTATCATCTGTAGGGCATGAATTTCATTACATATATATTTTTTTTATTTTATTTCTTTCCGCGATGCTCTATCATTTCAGCTTTTATATCGCGAAGGTCGCGATTGCCAAATCATTTCGGCTATTTTTCGCGGTGCCCAATCATTTGGGCTGTTTAATTTATTTTTACTTGCTTCTTTTTATTGCGAGTTGCCCAATCATTTCGGTTATTTATTTTTATTTTTACTCGCTGCTTTTATTGCGAGTTGCCCAATCATTTCGGCTATTTCATATGCATTTTTGGCTCGCTGATTTTTTTTATATCACGAGTGTGGAACTTGGAATCTGATACCAATCTTAGCATCAGCATCGCTACGACTGGAATATTGCCAGGAGCGAATCATCATTTGCCATGAAAGGATTTGGAATTTGATACCGATTTAGGCATCAGCATCGCTACAACTGGGATATTGTCAGGAGAGAATCATTATTTACCTCTGTCGTTGTCGAACAAAGGAGGCTTAGTGACCAGGGTTAGGGTCCTGTCGACTAAGGCTTTGACTTCATGAGCCGTGAGGGTCTCACAAAGTTATTTCTCCCTACAAGTCGTGAGGATCTTATAGGTGTATTTTCTCCTTAGGAATCGTGAGGGTTCCTAAGTGCTTTGCTCCTCTGTAAGTCGTAAGGATTCTACAGGAGGGTTTTTCTCCCCATAAATCGAGAGGATTTACAAAGGTTGTTCACCGTGCGAACATATCTCCAGTCTCGGATGGGACTTGATTAGGGAAATGTTTATTCGCGCCTGTGGATTGTATACAAGGGTCAGTATTGAACCACTTGTAGGGCAATGTCGAAAGTTGTGGGGGTTGCTTAAGCGCAGGTTTAGGTCTCTGTAACTTAAGACTTTCAAATCTTACGAGCCGTGAAGGTCCCATAAGAGAGTTCTCCTTACGAGTCGTGAGGATCCCGCAAGTGTATTTTCTCCTTAGGAATCGTGGGGATCCCTAAGTGTGTTGCTCCCCTGTGAGTCGTAAGGATCTCACGCGGGTGGTTTCTCCTTACAAGGTCGAGAGGACCCTATAAGTGTCTTTTAACGAGGTTGCGCCCTTTCGGGTTTTCACAAACACTCGCCGGTAGCCCTGCTGTTTTTTCTCACGGAGTCCTTTCGGGTCTTCATCCGTGCACATTTTGCTTATGGACCTACCGTTTTTTTATTCTTTTTTTTATTCTTTTTTTTTACGAGGTCGCGCCCTTTCGAGTTTTCACGAACACTCGCTGGTAGCCCTGCTGTTTTTACTCATGGAGCCCTTTCGGGTTTTCAACCGTGCCCTTTTTTGCTTATGGACATACCGTTTTTATTTATTATATTTTTCTTTATTTATATTTTTTTTATTCACTTCGTCAGCCTAAGGATGCTGCGGTATTAGTTTAAAGGCATTACGGTCATTTGCAAGTTTTAGGACATTGCGGTCCATCATTAGTTTAAGGACATCTCGGTCCGGTGTCGCCGTATTTGAGGCGAATATCTAGTTTATTGACTTTTCGGTCTATGGGGCTTTCTCTATGACTGACCATGATGCCCCCGGCGTATCCATCTTTCTCGAAGCATGCGGTTGTGGCGGGTTCACCTTCCAATTTTCGGACAACGCGAACTTGCCCTGTTGGTATTGGTCTTCAACCCAGTTCTTGAAGACGTAGCAATTCTCGATCAGCCTACCGTTTGATGGTAAGGACAATAATTAGGATTATTAATATCGCCTGGCTGCAATGGACGTTTTGGACTCAGCAGATTGATGAGTCTGTCGCATACTGCCAGCTCGAACAGTCCCCTTGTTTTATCTTGCGGAAACGAGTAAGGACGTTTCAACTTTTCTTGGAGGGGTTGCCGCTTGTTGCTTTGGCGAGCAATCGGTCTAGGGTCACTTAATTGTTGTTGAGCGCTAATGACGAAAGCCGTTTTCCCTTTTCCTTTATCTTTTTTGTTCGATCCTTTGTTTACGGGGCCGAGATTTTGTCCGAGTAGCATGCGATTGCATGGCTGAACGTTCTCGCAGCTTCTCAATTCCTTTATTTTCGAAATAGATTCGCCGAGGGAAGAGTTGGGGGTAGCTTCTTCGTCAGAGTCGCTTCCAAAGGTGATAATTTGCGATCCCTTGAAGTCGGCTATATGACAGTCGTCGGCGGCTCCTTTGCGCTCATATATCACATTTTTCCGATGTCCACAAGCTTCACACTTTGTCCTGTCGAAGTGTTGCTTTTGAGCGACATAGCCTTGCCACCAACAGTTAAAGGATTCGCAATCTTCGGTAGGATGTATGATCTTCTGATGATATAAACAGAAGTTAGGGTGATCTCTACCTTAGAGAGAGTATTTTCTTCAGAGGGCGGTAGCTTCATTCCTACTGATAGAGCTTTGGCGAACCTTTTCCTCGTCTTGAATTCGTTTTTACCCGCAGTGTATGGCTTTTGATTTGACGGGAATGCCTTGGCTCTTTCCAGTATGGCCATTTCATGCTCTTGATTGGCTTTTGCTTTCAGACGAATTTCATTTAGGAAGGCATCGATCAACTCGTCTGATGGCTGTAGGACCTCCGACTCAGGATTCGCTATTGGTTTCTCAGCGCAAGGAACCTCTTCAACGTCTGCCAATGAGTGAGAAATCACATGACAAGTCGCTACGTAGTCTTTGGATTCATCCAATGAGTTTTCTCCATCGTTTTCATCCTTGACTAAAGAACAAGCTGCCCCCGGCGTGTCCGTCTTCTTTGGAGAGTGCGGCTGTGGTGGGTTTACCTTCTAGTTTTCCGACAGTGCGAACTTGCCTTGTAGGTACTGATCCTCAATCCACCCCTTAAAGACGAAGCAATCCTCAATCGGGTGACTTACTGTTTGGTGGTAAGGGCAATAATTTGGATTATTAAGATCGCCTGGCTGTGATAGACGCTTTGGACTCGGCAGATTGATGAGTCTGTTACGCACTGCCAGCTCAAACAGTCTTCTCGTTTTATTCTGAGGAAACGAGTAAGGACGTCCTAGCCTCTCTTCGAGGGATGGGCGTGGACGTACGTTGTTTTGGCGAATGACCGGCTTTGAGTTGCTCGACTGTTGCTGAGCATTGGCGACGATGATCGTTTTCCCTCTTCCTTTCTCATTTCGGGGATCGGGTCTTGGAGGAGACGGTCCATGGCCCATCTGGTCCATTTGGGCTAATTTGTCGATCAAGGCCTGGAAGGTGGTCAGCCTGAAGAACATCATGAATTGCGAGATGGTCGCCTGTGGATCGAGAGTGCCCACAAACATGCCTACCGCAGGTGCCTCTTCTATGCGTTGTTCGCATTTCGACCATAGGTTTCGCCATCGTGTTGCGTATTGGACCCACGTTTCGCCTGGCCTTATCCTGGCATTTATCAGTGCTGTAATCGAGGTGCGTTCACTGGCACTTGCGAATCTTTGTGTGAACAGTAGCTCCATCTCCGCAAATGTTTTGACAGAGTCGTTAGGTAGTTCTGAATACCATTTAAAGGCTATTTCTGCTAAGCTGCCGACGAATTGGCGTAGCAGGAACTTATCATCGCCTCCAGTATTGCCGCATAAGGCCCTGAATTGAGCGACATGCTGATGCGGATTCCCTGTCCCTTTATATACGTGGAATTTAGGGATCGTATATCCCGGCGGGTAACTGATTTGGTCGTACCAGCTCGGATACGGTCGTCCGGTTCTAACAATTTGCCCAGCCGCTTCATTCGCTTGATGAACCCGGATCTGCTGAGCTATATAATCGTCAAGCGCGGCCTTGGAAATGGTTTCATCTTTGGCTGCTGAAAGAGCCGGCGGAGGATTAGATGTCTCCCCTCCGTCATCTTCAACAATGATTGGAGGGTCTTCAGCTGGAAGGTCTGGCTGTAACATCATCCCTACCATATCTTGGAAGAGGAGGGCCATTTTCTTTATGCTGGCTGCTTGTTCCGCAGCCTCTTTATCCTTCTTTTCCAATATCCGGCGAAAAAACTCAGCGTCAGTTTCTTGTTCTTGACGCTCATCCGAGGACGTTTCAGAGCTTTCTTTTGACCCAGTGAGTGCAACCATTGCAGTCATCATTTCCTGAAGCTTTTGTTGTTGCTCCTGGGCTTTCGTCACGGATCGGGTGAGCGGTCGGTGACTCGTCAAAGCGCGGCTTTCCTCCTTTCCGGAAGCTATATAAACTGTGTGTACTACCATGCCCCCAGATTTGGGGCGTTTGTGTTTAGCGCTTTTATGCTTCTCCATGTTCATAGGGGCTTTTTGCGGCCTCCTTTTCTTTTGAGTGATTGGAGTTAAGGGGGCCGTTGCAGTGGGCACCCGAGTAACCGTTGCTTTTTGTGGCTTGACGGAGTAATCTTTCTCCTACCGAACCTTCGTCTTTTTCTGTCGGTGGAGATAGTTTTCATCAATCACCGACTCTTGGACCTGTCGCCAGACCTTGTAAATTTTAGAGGACAGCCGTTGAGGGGGCTGCTCTAGCTTCTTCTCTGGAATATTCTTCACAGATGAAGGAGTTCTCTTCAGCATTGCAGTTGCGCACCTTGTTGAGCAGTTCAAAGTTGTTCTTGGTTGGAACAGCAGCATCGATTCTCACAATAGGAGCTGACGGAGTTATCCCAGAGGGCGAGTTGCCCCCAGCCTTCCTTACTCGACGCCAGTGGCGACGTCGAGCGTGTCTTGCGGATGGAGTTGTTTCAGCTATAAGGGTGACTTCGTCGTGCCCCCTGCTTTGAGGAGAGACTGTTATTGGTGCTAGCGTATCGAAGGCTGACACCCGTTGAGAAGTAATGTCTAATCTGTCAAAGACAGACCTCTGGGCAGGGGAAGCAGCTTTGAGGATTTCACTTGAAACTGGAGTAGGGAAAGCTATCCGCTTTGGGATAACGCCTTCTGGTATTGCAGGCTTCTTCATGGGCCCGTTAGAGCTCTGACCTAGTCCGTTAAAAACTGAAGCAGTGGAGTTGGACGACCCGTTGAGAGGGGTCGCGGCAGTGGTAAGTCAATCGAAGACCGACTTCTTTGGAGCTTCTTACGATGTCATTGGGGCGTTGAAGCTCATTGGTGGGAGTATGGTCCCAAAAAATAGTCCAGTGGTGGCTTGAGCCACCTGCTCCACCGGCATTTTGAAAAGGGAGGCCGCTTGGGGCCCATAAGTCACTCCTCCAGCAATGACGGAGCGAGAGTTGCAGCTGCAGGTGGTGCAGTTCGAAGCCATCGATCTTCTATTTTCTGCACGGAGCAAGACACCAAATCTTAGTACCTTGAATCCACAGGCAATCACAGCAAACCGCGATTTGCTCGCGAACACGACACACGAAGTGTGGAGTGGAAAGAGGAAGAGGTCCCACCGGGCGTGCCAGAATCTGTTCCCCTCCGAATGGCGGCCGAGACGACGTGAGGGCCATCTGTACCTGAGATTCGGGGAAGATGCTATTTGGTTTTATCCGTCCACCTCTCCGAAGATGCCAAGTTGATTTATGGCACCGTGTATCGGAGGTTTAGACGGATGCGGCCGATGTAGCAGACTTCGTCAGATTCCCCCTTGCTTGAGGGGTTTTTGATTGTGGGGACACTCTTCCCTGCAGGCACAAGCCCCTTCACTTAATTACGCTACCGCATCGCGGTAACAACTTTCTCCTTCTCCAGAATTTCACTTCGTGTCGTGTGTGTTTGTTTTGTTTGTGGTTGCCCGTGGATTGTATACGGAGACTGAATAATGCCGTCGCCCGTAGGACATGGATTAGTCCAAATCCGTATTTACTTAGATTTAGGTTTGGTGTTTTAGTTTAAGGATACGTTAGCCGTATTGAGGCTAAGATCAACTTAAACGTTCGTTAAGGATACGTTAGTCTGATTTAAGACTAAGATCAACTTAACGTGGTGATCCATTTAATATATGGCCGTCGGGACTCGTCACCTCTCTGACGTCGTTGAAGGATTACAACGATAGTTGTCAGAGGAGTTCGGAGATGTACCCTAGAGCCAAAGTTAATTTGACGTTCTATAGTCCATTTGAGTGCTTAAGGATACATTAGCCGTGTTTGGGGCTAAGATCAACTTAAACGGGACCATTTAGATCCGATAAAAGAGCATTTGGAGGCTCTATTGTTCCAGTTTAGGGACGTAGTGGTCCATCGCCAGTTTAGGGACGTAGTGGTCCATCGCCAGTTTAGGGACGTCTCGGTCCGATATTAGTTTAGGGACGTCTCGGTCCGATATTAGTTTAAGGACGTCTCGGTCCACGAGTTTAAGGACCCCGCAGTCCATATTCATGCATGGTCGTTGGGACCCGTCACCTCTTTGACGTCGTTGAGAAATTACAACGATGGATGTCAAAGGAGTTCGGAGATGTACCCTCGAACCGGATGTGAATTGATTTAGGGGAGCAATCTTGCTCAGTCAATTTAATTTGAGGACTTACGGCCATGATTGGGCTAAGTCCAATTGAAAAATGTTCAATACTTTTGTTTTCGGCCCGTACTAGGTCTTGACCCATTTTTAAATAATGCATTGCATTATTTTCTATTTTTGTTTGGGCTTTGCCCATAAAGGATGCGGAGCATCAATTTATTTTGGGCTCTGCTCAAAATAGAGTATCAATTTAAATGGGGCTGTTCCCACCAAAAATTTCTGCGCAAAAGAGTCCAAGGTATCAAATGGCAGCGATACGCTTAAGGAAATACGAACCAGTATCTTCCGGGCTGTTTTTTGACAAACTCCCGAATGAGAAATGGATAAATTCTATTTGTATCGAAAGCTTCTCGATAAAACCTTCGATTTGATATATTATGGGCCTCATAATTCATCCGGGATCAAAAGTTATGAGCAAATGTCTATGCACATGTGATTTAAGGAAGAAGATGCGAACCAGTATTTTCCGAGCTGTATTTTGACAAACTCCGGAACGAAAAACAGCTAAATTCTGATGATATTGAAAGTATCTCGAAAAGACCTTCGATTTGATATATTATGGGCCTCATAATTCATCCGAGATCAAAAGTTATGAGCAAATGTGTTATACACGTGTAATCTAAAGTAATGCTCTACTACATGGGGAATGCATTTTTTTAGTCCCACATCGGAAAAAGGAGAGCTGGCTTCTCTACCACTCCCATATAAATAAGAGGGGATACCTCTTAGAAAGGGTAGAGTAAAAATCCTCAAAGGATTCAATACTCAAAGGAGCTTAGTTCTCCAAGATAGGAGCATGCTCCTCCATAATGCGCATATGCGCAAGCGCCATGTGCGCTACGTGCAACGCACGTGTGCCTGCCATGCGGCACTACGTGCAACGCACGTGCGCACCACATGAGAATATTTAATAATATTAAAAGGAGCTTGTTCTCCATATATAGAAGCTTTGCTTCTCCTCATAATGCGCATGTGCGCCACGTGCAACGCACGTATGCCCGCCATGCGGCACCACGTGCAACGCACGTGCGCACAACAGATAGTGCCTTGCACTTGCTATGAACCTCTGGTTCTCAGATAAATAAATAAATAAAAATAGTGCCTTGCACTTGCTATGAACCTCTGGTTCTCAGATAAATAAATAAATAAAAATAGTGCCTTGCACTTGCTATGAACCTCTGGTTCTCTGAGACAGAAAGAAAGAAAAGATTTTCTTTTCTCTTCTTTGATCTAAATTTAGATCATTAAAAAGTGCTCTGCACTCATTTTCTTGAATCCAAAAGATTCTTGGTGCTTTGCACTATTTGAAGGGCCAGGCCCAAATCAAAATGACCTGACAGGCCAAAATAAATTGCAAGGCAATAAATGGGCAGAGCCCAAATAAATTGATGCTTTGCATCCTTTATATAAGGGCAGAGCCCAAATAAAATTGATACCTTGCATCATTCCTAAAAGGGTAGAGCCCAAAACAAATTGATACTCTGCATCCTTTCTGGGCAAGGCCCAAATAAAAAAAAGAAAAAAAGAAATGCAATGCAAAAGCAAATAAAATGTTGAACATTTCAACTGGACTTAGCCCAATTTTGGCCATAAGTCCTTAAATTAAATTGACTGAGCAAAATGGCTCTCCTAAATCAATCTACATCCGGTTCGAGGGTACATCTCCGAACTCCTTTGACATCCGTCGTTGTAATTCCTCAACGACGTCAAAGAGGTGACGGGTCCCAACGACCACACATCGATATGGACTGCGGGGTCCTTAAACTCGTGGACCGAGATGTCCCTAAACTAATATTGGACCGAGATGTCCCTAAACTAATATCGGACCGAGACGTCCTTAAACTAATATCGGACCGAAACGTCCTTAAACTAATGTTGGACCGAGACGTCCTTAAACTAATGTTGGACCGAGACGTCCTTAAACTAATATCGGACCGAGATGTCCTTAAACTAATATTGGACCGAGACATCCTTAAACTAATGATGGACCACTACGTCCCTAAACTGGCATCGGACCGAAATGTCCCTAAACTAATGACGGACCACCACGTCCCTAAACTGGCGATGGACCGAAATGTCCTTAAACTAATAATGGACCACTACGTCCCTAAACTGGCATCGGACCGAAACGTCCCTAAACTAATAATGGACCACTACGTCCTTAAACTGGTATCGGACCGAGACGTCCCTAAACTAATAAGGGACCACTACGTCCCTAAACTGGAACAATAGAGCCAATTGCTCTTTTGCCGGATCTAAACGATCCCGTTTAAGTTGATCTTAGCCCCAAATACGGCTAACGTATCCTTAAGCACTTAAATGGACTATAAAACCCTCAATCAGCTTTGGTTCAAGGGTACATCTCTGAGCTCCTCTGACACCTATCGTTGTAATCCTTCAACGATGTTAGAGAGGTGATGAGTCCCGATGGCCATAAATTAAATGAATCACCACGTCAGGTTGATCTTAGTCCAAAGCAAGACTAACGTATCCTTGACGAATGTTTAAGTTGATCTTAGTCGCAACGCGACTAATGCATCCTTAAACTAAAAACACCAAACCCAAATCTAAGTAAATACGGATTTGGACTAATCCACGCCCTACGGGCGACGGCATTACTCAGTCTCCGTATACAATCCACGGGCAGCCACAAACAAAACAAACACACACGACATGAAGTGAAATTCTGGAGAAGGAGAAAGTTGTTACCGCAAAGCAGTAGCGTAATTAACTGCAGGGGCTTGCGCCTGCAGGGAAGAGCGTCCCCACAATCAAAAACCCCTCAAGCGAGGGGGAATCTGACAAAGTCTGCTACATCGGCCGCATCCGTCTAAACCTTCGATACACGGTGCCATAAATCAACTTGGCATCTTCGAAGAGGTGGACGGATAAAAACCAAATAGCATCTGCCCCGAACCTCAGGCACGTGACGTCCTAACGTCGCAGGCCGCCGTTCGGAGGGGAACAGATTCTGGCACGCCCGGTGGGACCTTTTCCTCTTTCCACTCCACACTTCGTGTGTCGTGTTCGCGAACGAATCGCGATTTGCTGTGGTTGCCTGTGGATTCGAGGTACTAAGATTTGGTATCTTGCTTCGTGCAGGAAACAGAAGATCAATGGCTTCAGACTGCACTACCTGCAACTGCATCTCTCGCTCCATCCCGTCCGGAGGAGTGACTTATGGGCCCCAAGCGGCCTCCCTTTTCAAGATGCCAGTGGAGCAAGTAACTCAGGCCACCGCTGGATTGTTCTTCGGGACTATGCTCCCATTGATAAGCTTCAATGCCCCAATAACATCGCAAGAAGCTCCAAAGAAGTTGGTCTTCGACCTACTTGCCACTGCCGCGACCCCTCTCAACGAGTCATCCAACTCCACTGCTTCAGGTTTTAATGGATTAGGCCAGAGCTCCATCGGGCCCATGAAGAAGCCTGCCATACCAGAAGGCGTTATCCCGAAACGGATAGCCATCCCAACTCCCGTTCCTGGCAAAATCACCAAGGTTGCTTCCCATGTTCAGAAGTCCGCTTCTGACAAGTTGGCCGTCCCCGCTCAACGGACGTCGATCTTTAAAAAGCTGGTACCGGTATATTCTGACCAACACAGGGGGCATGAGGAGGTCACCCCTATAGCTGAAACAACTCCATCAGCACGACATGCCCGACGTCGCTACTGGCGCCGAGTGAAGAAGGCTGGGGGCAACTCCCCCTCTGGACTTACTCCTCCAACTCTAATGGTGGAGATCGATACTGCTGTTCCAACCAAGAACAGCTTTGAGTTGCTGAACTCGGTGCGCAGAAACTCTCCTACTGCGGTGCTAAAGCGAACTCATTCATCTGTGAAGAATATTCCAGAGAAGAAGCTAGAGCAGCCCCTTCAACGGCTGTCCTCTAAAATTTACAAAGTCTGGCGACAAGTTCAAGAGTCGGTGATCGATCAAGACTGCCTCCGACGACAGAAAAAGATGAAGGTTCGGCAGGGGAAGGATTACTCTGTCAAAGCACAAAAAGCAAAAGCTACTTGGGTGCCCACTACAACGGCTCCCTTAACTCCAATCACTCAAAAAAGGAGGCCGCAAGAAGCCCCTGTGTCTTCGGCAAATCGCAAAGACACCGAACACAAACGCCCCAAGTCTGGGGGCATGGTGGTGCACACTGTTTATATGGCTTCTGGAAAGGAGGAAAGCCGCACTTCTATGGGCCACCGACCGCTCACCCGATCCGTGACGAAAGCCCAGGAGCAACAACAAAAGCTTCAGGAAATGATGACTACAATGGCTGCACTCACTGAGCCAAAAGAAAGCTCTGAAACGTCTTCGGATGAGCGTCAAGAACAAGAAACCGACGCTGACTTTTTACGCAGAGTCCTCGAAAAGAGGGACAAAGAAGCTGCAGAGCAAGCGGCTAACATAAAACAGATGGCGTTCCTCTTCCAAGATATGGTAGGGATGATGTTACAGCCGGACCCTCCTGCCGAAGATCCTCCGATCGTCCTTGAAGACGACAGGGGAGAAACGTCAAATCCTCCGCCGGCTCTGTCAACAGCCAAGGAGGAGGCAATCTCCAAAGTTGACCTAGACGAATATATAGCTCAGCAGATCCGGGTTCATCAGGCGAATGAAGCGGCTGGGCAAATTGTTAGAACCGGACGACCGTATCCGAGCTGGTATGACCATATCAATTACCCGCCAGGATATACGATCCCTAAATTCCACGTATATAAAGGGACAGGGAATCCGCATCAGCATGTCGCTCAATTCAGGGCCTTATGCGGCAATACTGGAGGCGATGACAAATTGTTGCTACGTCAATTCGTCGGCAGCTTAGCAGAAACAGCCTTTGAATGGTATTCGGAGCTACCTAACGACTCTGTCAAAACATTTGCAGAGATGGAACTGCTGTTTACACAAAGATTCGCAAGTGCTAGTGAACGCACCCCGATTACAGCACTGATAAATGCCAGGATAAGGTCAGGCGAAACATGTGTCCAATACGCAACACGATGGCGGAACCTATGGTCGAAATGCGAACAACGCATAGAAGAGGCTCCTGCGGTAGGCATGTTTGTGGGCACTCTCGATCCGCAGGCGACCATCTCGCAATTCATGATGTTCTTCAGGCCGACCACCTTCCAGGCCTTGATCGACAAATTATCCCAAATGGACCAGATGGGCCATAGACCGTCTCCTCCAAGACCCGATCCCCGAAATGAGAAAGGAAAAGCGATCATCGTCGCCAACGCTCAGCAACAGCCGAGCAACTCAAAGCCGGTCGCTCGCCAAAACAACGTGCGTCCACGCCCATCCCTCGAAGAGAGGCTAGGACGTCCTTACTCGTTTCCTCAGAATAAAACGAGAAGACTGTTTGAGCTGGCAGTGCGTAACAGACTCATCAATCTGCCAAGTCCAAAGCGTCTGTCGCAGCCAGGCGATCTTAATAATCCCAATTATTGCCCTTACCACCAAACGGTAAGTCACCCGATTGAGGATTGTTTCGTCTTTAAGGGATGGATTGAGGATCAATACCTGCAAGGCAAGTTCACGCTGTCTGAAAGCTGGAAGGTAAACCCCCCACAGCCGCACTCTCCAAAGAAGACGGACACGCCGGGGGCAACTTGTTCTTTCGTCGAGGATGAAAACAATGGAGAAAACTTATCGGATGAATCCGAAGACTACGTAGCGACTTGTCATGTGATTTCTCATTCACTGACGGATGAGGAGGAGGATCCTTGCGCTGAGAAATCAACGGCGGACCCTGAAACAGAAATTTCGCGGCCGTCAGACAAGTTGATCGATGCCTTCCTAAATGAAATTCGTTTGAAAGCAAAAGCCAATCAAGAGCATGAAATGGCCATACTGGAAAGAACCAAGGTATTCCCGTCAAATCAAAAGCCATACACTGCGGGTAAAAATAAATTCAAGACGAGGAAACGGTTCGCCAAAGCTCTATCAGTAGGAATGAAGCTACCGCCCTCCGAAGAAAATCCTTTCTCTGAGGTAGAGATGCACCCTAACTTCTGTTTATATCATCAGAAGATCATACATCCTACCGAAGACTGCGAGTCCTTTAACTGTTGGTGGCAAGGGTATGTCGCTCAAAAGCAACACTTCGACAGGACAAAGTGTGAAGCTTGTGGACATCGGAAAAATGCGATATATGAGCGCAAAAGAGCCACCGCCGACTGTCATATAGCCGACTTCAAGGGATCACAAATTATCACCTTTGGAAGCGACTCTGACGAAGAAGCTACCCCCAACTCTTCCATCGGGGAATCTATTTCAAAAATAAAGGAATTGAGAATCTGCGAGAACGTTCAGCCGTGCAATCGCATGCTACTCGGAAAAAATCTCGGCCCCGTAAACAAAGGATCGAACAAAAAGGATAAAGGAAAAAGAAAAACGGCCCTCGTCGCCAGCACTCACCAACAATCAGGTGACCCTAGACCGGTTGCTTGCCAAAGCAACAAGCGGCAATCCCTCCAGGAAAAGTTGAAACGTCCTTACTCGTTTCCGCAAGATAAAACAAGGGGACTGTTCGAGCTGGCAGTGTGCGACAGACTCATCAATCTGCCGAATCCAAAACGTCCATTGCGGCCAGGCGATATTAATAATCCTAATTATTGCCCTTACCACCAAACGGTAGGTCATCTGATCGAGGATTGCTACGTCTTCAAGAACTGGGTTGAAGACCAATACCAACAGGGCAAGTTCGCGTTGTCCGAAATTTGGAAGGTGAACCCGCCACAACCGCATGCTCCGAAAAATATGGACACGCCGGGGGCATCATGCTCATTCATAGAGAAAGCCTAACGGACCACTACGTCCTAAAACTGGATAACGGACCGAAACGTCCTTAAACTAACAACGGACCGAGATGTCCTTAAACTAACGACGGACCGCAATGTCCTAAAACTTGCAAATGACCGAAACGTCGTTAAACTACTCCCAACCCGCAGCATCTTCAGGCTGACGTGTTAGTAAAAAAAATAAAAAAAATAAAAAACGGTACGTCCACAAGCAAAATGGGCACGGATGAAAACCCGAAAGGGCTCCGTGAGTAAAAACAGCAGGGCTACCGGCGAGTGTTCGTGAAAACCCGAAAGGGCACGACCTCGTTAAAAAAAAAAGAGAATAAAATAAAAGATAAAAAAAAAACGGTACGTCCACAAGCAAAATGGGCACGGATGAAAACCCGAAAGGGCTCCGTGAGTAAAAACAGCAGGGCTACCGGCGAGTGTTCGTGAAAACCCGAAAGGGCGCGACCTCGTAAAAAAAAAAAGGAAAAAAAATAAAGGTATGTCCATAAGCAAAAAGGGCACGGATGAAAACCCGAAGGGGCTCCGTGAGTAAAAACAGCAGGGCTACCGGCGAGTGTTTGTGAAAACCCGAAAGGGCGCAACCTCGTTAAAGAAACACTTATAGGATCCTCTCGACCCTGTAAGGAGAAACCACCTGCGTGAGATCCTTACGACTCACAAAGGAGCAACACACTTGGGGATCCCTACGATTCCTAAGGAGAAAATACACTTGCGAGATCCTCACGACTCGTAAGGAGAACTCTCTTGTGGGACCCTTACGGCTCATAAGATTTGAAAGTCTTAAGTTACAGAGGCCTAAATCTGTACTTAAGCAACCCCCACAACTTTCGACTTTGCCCTACAAGTGGTCCGATATTGGCCCTTGTATACAATCCACGGGCGCGAATAAACATTTCCCTAACCAAGTCCCATCCGTGACTGGGGATATGTCCACACGATGAACAACCCTTATGAGTCCTCTCGACTCATAAGGTGATAACACTCTTGTAAGATCCTTACGACTTATAAGAGGAACATACACTTAGGAATCCTTACGACTCCTAAGGAGAAAATACACCTACAAGATCCTCACGACTTGTAGGGAGAAATACCTTTGTGAGACCCTTACGGCTCATGAAGTCAAAAGCCTTAGCCGACAGGACCCTTAATCCTGTTTACTAAGCCACCTTTGTTCAACATCGACGGAGGCAGATGATGATTCGCTCCTGGCAATATCCCAGTTGCAGCGATGCTGATGCCTAGACCGGTATCAAATCCCAAGTCCTTTTACGGCAAATGATGATTCGCTCCTGGCAATATTCCAGTCGCAGCGATGCTGATGCCAAGATTGGTATCAGATCCCAAATCCCCTACTCATAAAAAAAAATGCATACGAAATAGCCGAAATTATCGGGCAACTCGCAATAAAAAGTAGCGAGTAAAAATAAAATAAACAGCCGAAATGATTGGGCACCGCGAAAAATAGCCGAAATGATTGGGCAATCGCGACCTTCACGATATAAAAGCTGAAATGATAGAGCATCGCGGAAAGAATAAAAAAAAAATGAAAGAATGAAACTTTTGCCCTACAGGTGAAATCACATCGATCCCTGTATATAATCCAGGGGCACAGATAAAAAGGGAACAATACCTTCCCAACAGGCTCCACCAGAAAGCGAAGCCAAATCTCGACGGTTCATAGATAACCTAGAGACCATCTCGACATTTGTCGCAATATTACAGACACGATGTCAACAAATGAAGCAAAGGAAGGTCCCTAACTTCAGGGTCTCGACGTCAATATCGACAACTTAAAGATCACCAACGGCGTTTCTCCTCACTTCAACTAGATGCAGACATGGCGTCAACAACTGACCTCAGAATCGCAACAAACGGAACCATGACAAAGTCCCTAGTTCCAAATCTCAATGGCCACGTCTAAAGCCTGGAGACCAACAACGGTGTGCCTCCTCATTCCAACAGGACACAGATGTTACACCATCAAGCAGAGCGATGGCAGAATCCCAGCTTCACCTCAGCATTCGTCTCGATACAGTAGACGCAATGTCAACAACAGCGTTCCTCCGCAGTCCAGCTGGAGGCAGATGCAACGTCAACAAAAGACCTCACGGTCAAAACAAAGCGGAGTAACGGCAAAATCCCAACTCCACCTTAGCATTCGTCTCGTTACAACAGACGCAATGTCAACAACGGCGTTCCTTCGCAGCCCAGCGGGGTGTACATGCAAAGTTAACAAAAGACCCCATGGTCGAAACAAAGCGGAGTGATGGCAAAATCCCAGCTCCACCTCAGCATTCGTCTCAATATACCAGACGCAGTGTAAGCAAACGAAGCGAAGGCCACATTCCTAGCTTCAACGTCTTTACGGTAACTCACATAAAACCGGAAAGACAATCGGAGACCATCTCACAGAAAGTGGTCACCTCCTTGACGTTCGTCTCGATACAGTAGACGATATATCAACCCCGGTGTTCTTCCTCCAACAGGATTTGGACACACCAAAGCAAACGAAGCGAAGGCCACATTCCTAACTTCGACGTCTTAACGGTAACTCACATAAAACCGGAAAGACAATCGGAGACCATCTCACATGAAGTGGTCACCTCCATGACGTTCGTCTCGATACAGTAGACGAAATGTCAACCTCAGCATTCTTCCTCCAGCAGGGATTCAGACACACCAAAGCAAACGAAGCGAAGGCTAAATCCCTAGCTTCAGGGTCTTAACGGCAAGTCATATAAAACCGGAAAGACAATCGGAGATCATCTCGCACCAGTGTGGAGTGGTCACCACTTCGACGTCCGTCTCGATACAGCAGACGAGATGTCACCCCAACGTTCGTCTCGACACAGCAGACGTAACGTCATCAAACAAACGGAGCCACGGCAAAATCCCTAGTTCCCACCGTGACATTCGTCTCGATACAGAGGACGCAATGCCAGCAAACGAAGCGAAGGCTAAATTCCTAGCTTCAGGGTCTTAACGGCAAGTCATATAAAACCGGAAAGACAATCGGAGATCATCTCGCACCAGTGTGGAGTGGTCACCACTTCGACGTCCGTCTCGATACAGCAGACGAGATGTCACCCCAACGTTCGTCTCGACACAGCAGACGTAACGTCATCAAACAAACGGAGCCACGGCAAAATCCCTAGTTCCAAACCTCGGCGGTTCACCAGTAACCTAGAGACAACCACGACATTCGTCTCGATACAGAGGACGCAATGCCAGCAAACGAAGCGAAGGCTAAATTCCTAGCTTCAGGGTCTTAACGGCAAGTCATATAAAGCCGGAAAGACAATCGGAGATCATCTCGCACCAGTGTGGAGTGGTCACCACTTCGACGTCCGTCTCGATACAGCAGACGAGATGTCACCCCAACGTTCGTCTCGACACAGCAGACGTAACGTCATCAAACAAACGGAGCCACGGCAAAATCCCTAGTTCCCACCGCAACATTCGTCTCGATACAGCAGACGCAATGCCAGCAAACGAAGCAAAGGCCAAATTCCTAGCTTCAGGGTCTTAACGGCAACTCATATAAAGCCCGAAAGACTATCGGAGATCATCCCCACACCAGCGCGGAGTGGTTATGACTCATCGGGGCTCTCCAAAATGAGCCTAACCTCAAGTAAAAAGCGGCATGGCAAATTCCTAGCGCTTGCTCTTCTGACGGTCAAACTGCCAAGGAGGATTGCTTGAAGACGTCTTGTCCAGCCCCCGAAGGGATCAGAGACACGGCAGTCGCGGGGCTACTCGAACAGCACGATTGCCTATCGAGGACTATATCAGCTTATGCGACGGTACGATGGCCAAAACCCTAAGTACCACCAACCTTAACGGGCTTCTGTCGTAAAGAGCAGAGGTTAAATGCGACGTTAAGATGTTCTTGCGAGATCTGCTCGATCCGTTTCGACTCGTGAGGAAATTGATGTCTTTGCGAGATTTTCTCGATGCGTCTCGACTCGTGAGATAAAGCCTTAGGCAGTAGGGATTAAAAAACCTGTTTTCTAAGCACTGGGACCCTGCAAGTCGGCCCAAAACGGTCTCTTGCATACTATCCACGGGTCACACTCTTCAAAGTCGAATCTCGATAAGGAGGGAAACAACCGCTTACGGGTCCTCTCGACTCGTAAGAGGGAAAACTCTCTTATAGGATCCTTACGACTTATAAGAGAAAACACACTTAGGAATCCTCACGATTCCCAAGGAGAAAATACACCTGCGAGATCCTCACGACTCGTAGGGAGAAAAGTCTTTATGAGACCCTCACGGCTCGTAAAGTTGAAAAGCCTTAGGTGGCAGATCCTACCCCTGTCTCCTAAGCCATCACTGCCCTGCAAAGAAGTCAAGATGGGCCGACCATCTATGGGCCACACTTGCCAAAGCTACATGCCACTGAAATGGGGAACTTACTCATAAGCGTATGAACTACTCCACGCCAGAGTGAGACAAAAAAAGAAATAGAAGGATGCGGCTCATAGAGTTAAGGGTTGGAACTATATTCCTTAAGAGTTGAGATTTGAGTCAAAGATAAATGACGACGCTTGTGTCCGCTCGTTATCTTCTCAGATCAAGATTCTGAAAGTGATACATCAACCCAAAACTGGCCATACGCCATGCATAACTCTGCATAACTCTGCACTACTTCACCCACGTACATACTTACGTGGGCAAAGTAGTGGGGGGCATTTGTTCCCACCAAAAATTTCTGCGCAAAAGAGTCCAAGGTATCAAATGGCAGCGATACGCTTAAGGAAATACGAACCAGTATCTTCCGGGCTGTTTTTTGACAAACTCCCGAATGAGAAATGGATAAATTCTATTTGTATCGAAAGCTTCTCGATAAAACCTTCGATTTGATATATTATGGGCCTCATAATTCATCCGGGATCAAAAGTTATGAGCAAATGTCTATGCACATGTGATTTAAGGAAGAAGATGCGAACCAGTATTTTCCGAGCTGTATTTTGACAAACTCCGGAACGAAAAACAGCTAAATTCTGATGATATTGAAAGCATCTCGAAAA
Organism: Agapanthus africanus; assembly: GCA_030015575.1. Classification (NCBI taxonomy): domain Eukaryota; kingdom Viridiplantae; phylum Streptophyta; class Magnoliopsida; order Asparagales; family Amaryllidaceae; genus Agapanthus; species Agapanthus africanus. The sequence continues at coordinate 691,193,846 of CM057340.1, forward strand.
GACCTTCGATTTGATATATTATGGGCCTCATAATTCATCCGAGATCAAAAGTTATGAGCAAATGTGTTATACACGTGTAATCTAAAGTAATGCTCTACTACATGGGGAATGCATTTTTTTAGTCCCACATCGGGAAAAGGAGAGCTGGCTTCTCTACCACTCCCATATAAATAAGAGGGGATACCTCTTAGAAAGGGTAGAGTAAAAATCCTCAAAGGATTCAATACTCAAAGGAGCTTAGTTCTCCAAGATAGGAGCATGCTCCTCCATAATGCGCATATGCGCAAGCGCCATGTACGCTACGTGCAACGCACGTGTGCCTGCCATGCGGCACTACGTGCAACGCACATGCGCACCACATGAGAATATTTAATAATATTAAAAGGAGCTTGTTCTCCATATATAGAAGCTTTGCTTCTCCTCATAATGCGCATGTGCGCCACGTGCAACGCACGTATGCCCGCCATGCGGCACCACGTGCAACGCACGTGCGCACAACAGATAGTGCCTTGCACTTGCTATGAACCTCTGGTTCTCAGATAAATAAATAAATAAAAATAGTGCCTTGCACTTGCTATGAACCTCTGGTTCTCAGATAAATAAATAAATAAAAATAGTGCCTTGCACTTGCTATGAACCTCTGGTTCTCAGATAAATAAATAAATAAAAATAGTGCCTTGCACTTGCTATGAACCTCTGGTTCTCTGAGACAGAAAGAAAGAAAAGATTTTCTTTTCTCTTCTTTGATCTAAATTTAGATCATTAAAAAGTGCTCTGCACTCATTTTCTTGAATCCAAAAGATTCTTGGTGCTTTGCACTATTTGAAGGGCCAGGCCCAAATCAAAATGACCTGACAGGCCAAAATAAATTGCAAGGCAATAAATGGGCAGAGCCCAAATAAATTGATGCTTTGCATCCTTTATATAAGGGCAGAGCCCAAATAAAATTGATACCTTGCATCATTCCTAAAAGGGTAGAGCCCAAAACAAATTGATACTCTGCATCCTTTCTGGGCAAGGCCCAAATAAAAAAAAGAAAAAAAGAAATGCAATGCAAAAGCAAATAAAATGTTGAACATTTCAACTGGACTTAGCCCAATTTTGGCCATAAGTCCTTAAATTAAATTGACTGAGCAAAATGGCTCTCCTAAATCAATCTACATCCGGTTCGAGCGTACATCTCCGAACTCCTTTGACATCCGTCGTTGTAATTCCTCAACGACGTCAAAGAGGTGACGGGTCCCAACGACCACACATCGATATGGACTGCGGGGTCCTTAAACTCGTGGACCGAGATATCCCTAAACTAATATTGGACCGAGATGTCCCTAAACTAATATCGGACCGAGACGTCCTTAAACTAATATCGGACCGAAACGTCCTTAAACTAATATTGGACCGAGACGTCCTTAAACTAATGTTGGACCGAGACGTCCTTAAACTAATATCGGACCGAGATGTCCTTAAACTAATATTGGACCGAGACGTCCTTAAACTAATGATGGACCACTACGTCCCTAAACTGGCATCGGACCGAAATGTCCCTAAACTAATGACGGACCACCACGTCCCTAAACTGGCGATGGACCGAAATGTCCTTAAACTAATAATGGACCACTACGTCCCTAAACTGGCATCGGACCGAAACGTCCCTAAACTAATAATGGACCACTATGTCCTTAAACTGGTATCGGACCGAGACGTCCCTAAACTAATAAGGGACCACTACGTCCCTAAATTGGAACAATAGAGCCAATTGCTCTTTTGCCGGATCTAAACGATCCCGTTTAAGTTGATCTTAGCCCCAAATACGGCTAACGTATCCTTAAGCACTTAAATGGACTATAAAACCCTCAATCAGCTTTGGTTCAAGGGTACATCTCTGAGCTCCTCTGACACCTATCGTTGTAATCCTTCAACGATGTTAGAGAGGTGATGAGTCCCGATGGCCATAAATTAAATGAATCACCACGTCAGGTTGATCTTAGTCCAAAGCAAGACTAACGTATCCTTGACGAATGTTTAAGTTGATCTTAGTCGCAACGCGACTAATGCATCCTTAAACTAAAAACACCAAACCCAAATCTAAGTAAATACGGATTTGGACTAATCCACGCCCTACGGGCGACGGCATTACTCAGTCTCCGTATACAATCCACGGGCAGCCACAAACAAAACAAACACACACGACATGAAGTGAAATTCTGGAGAAGGAGAAAGTTGTTACCGCAAAGCGGTAGCGTAATTAACTGCAGGGGCTTGCGCCTGCAGGGAAGAGCGTCCCCACAATCAAAAACCCCTCAAGCGAGGGGGAATCTGACAAAGTCTGCTACATCGGCCGCATCCGTCTAAACCTTCGATACACGGTGCCATAAATCAACTTGGCATCTTCGAAGAGGTGGACGGATAAAAACCAAATAGCATCTGCCCCGAACCTCAGGCACGTGACGTCCTAACGTCGCAGGCCGCCGTTCGGAGGGGAACAGGGGCTCTGCCCTTTTATTGCTTTGCAATTTATTTAGGCCTATTAGGTCTTTTTGACTTGGGCCTAGCCCTTTAAGTAATGCACTGCATTTGTCAGGCGCTTTGCGCCCATCAGGGAGCGCAAGCTCTTATGGTGGCAACACGTGTCACGCGAGCGCAGTGCGCTGTGCTGATGCGCTGCTGACACGTGGCGCCAATCCAGGAGCGCAACAGCGCAAATTGGAAGTGCAAAGCACGAAGAATCTTTTAGATTCAAGAACAGAAGTGCAAAGCACTTTTTGATCTCTTGATCAAAGAAAAATAGGTTTTTCCTTGTTTTTCCTTATCTCGGAGAACTAAAGGTTCATAACAAGTGCAAAGCACTATTTTTATTTTATTTATTTATTTATTTATTTATTTATTGTTAAAGATCAATGATCTTGTTCTTAGATCAATGATCTGTTCATAAAAGAATTTCCTCTTCTTTTAAAGGTTTTTTACCTTTTTTGTGTTCTTGAGGAGTTCTCGAGAGTTCTCTTCTCTTTTTTTTAGCAAGATATTGATGCCTTTGAATTGGGGTCTGGGGTCCTTTTTATAGTGCCCATAAATTAGTTAAATTTGTTAAAGAGATTTTTCTGAGTGATTTGGAGAATTTTCCCCACCGTTGGATTTTTGATCCAAGGGCTTCTGTTTTACAGAAGAAAATCTTCTTGTTTTAACAAGAACAGAAAGATTTCTCAGAAATTTAATTCTTTTTTGCGCAGATGCCCCAGCGCGTGACACATGTCATGCAGCGCACAGCGCAGCACAGCTGTGCTTGCGCATTTGCGCTGACACGTGTCGCGCAGCGCACAGCGCAGCGCAGTTGCGCTTGCGCAACTGCGCTGACACGTGTCGCGCAGCATAGCGCTTGCGCAACTGATACTTTACTTTTTATTTTGTTTTTAACAGAGCTTTGCTCTGATTGGGCGCGCTGCCTTGGACGCTGCACTCCTTGTACTGACGTGTCTGATTTTGACACGTGGCGCGTTGCGCGCAGCGCAAGGAATCTGAAGCGTTGCTTCATTTATTTTAATTTCAATTTTTCACTTTAATTTTCAAGACAGAGCTTTGCTCTGATTGGAGAAAAACAGAAGCATTGCTTCTTTTCCCACCTTGGAATTTGAACAGAGCTTTGCTCTGATTGGGGTAAACACCGGCTACTGTTTATAAAGTTTGAGCTTAGGAAGATAGCGAGCGGACATAGTCATCGTCATCTATCATTGACCTAGACTGTGGCTCATTAAGCGTAGTACTTCTTTAGGAACCGGCCGTTTATTAGACTGAAAGGCCTTTCACCGTGCATATCCATGAGTAGATAGGCTCCACCCTGGTAGACCTTGTCTATGATGTACGGGCCTTCATAATTTGGCTCGAATTTTCCCCGCTTGGCGCGATTGGGGATCATAGGCCTTTTGACCACTAGCACGAGTTCGCCTTGGCGGAATGTCCTTGGCCTAGTCAATCTTTCATATGAGCGCGTCATCTTTGTTTTATAAGCCTCCAGATTTTGTTGTGCTATGAGCCGTGTTTCATCAAGGGCATCAAGCTCCTCAAGCCGAAGGTGAGCATTTTCTTCGTTCGTCAGCTCGTAGTGGACTGCCACTCGAAGAGAGGGTAACTCTATCTCGAGGGTGAGTACTGCTTCCGTACCGAATACCAATGCGTATGGCGTTGTGTTCGTTGCTGTCTTGAACATAGTTCGATACGCCCAAAGAGCCTCTTGCAGTCTTTCGTGCCAGTCTTTCTTATTTCAGGACACTGTCTTTTTCATGATCTTCGTCAGGGTTTTGTTGAAAGCCTTGGCTAGACCATTAGCTCGCGGATTATAAACCGAGGAATATCTCCAGTCTATATTGTGTTGTTGCGCTAAGCGACTGATCTTATGGCTTCTATAAGCTGGCCCGTTATCGGAGATGATCCGTCTCGGAGTTCCAAACCGATATATGACGTGTGTCTTGAAGAAATGGAGGATATTCTCTGTCTTCACTTCCCTCAACGGTACTGCTTCTGCCCATTTGGAGAAGTAATCAGTCGTCGCTAGGATGAAACGATGTCCTCTAGACGATGCTGGTTCGATAGGGCCGACTATATCAGTTCCCCACATTTCGAACGGCCAGCTAGCCACCGTTGGATGTACTGGATTTGGATACTGGTGGATAAAGTATCCATGGATTTGGTACAAGTGTCGCATATTCGAGACAGTCCTGAATCATCGTGGGCCAGTAGTAGCCCAGCTGTATGATCTTCAACTTCATCTTCGGGCCCGCTTGGTGAGAACCACAGATTCCGTCATGAACATCCTGAACGACTCATTCCGCTTCGTCAGGTCCTAGGCATCTCAGCCACAGAGAATCAAATGATCTCTTGTACAGAGTATCATTGACGAAGGCGAAAGACAGAGCTCGTTTCATGAGCTAATGTCTTAAGGACGCATCTTCGGGCGTTCGACGGTATTTGAAGTAGTCTATAAAGACTTCTCTCCAATCCTCGGCCTTTTCCCGGTCTTTTATTTGCAGGGTCGTCTACTCAGTCGCTCCCTTTTCTTTGGATGATTCCGGAGATATTTCTGCTGGGGCAAGCACCCGACGGCTTTGTACCACGATTCTGACGTCATCGAGGTTCTCGTCAGCCAGTTCTTTAGCGAGCTTGGCTAATGCGTCCGCTTCGATATTTTCCGCACGCGGTATGTTTTCCAAAGTGTAGGAGGGAATTTGGGTCAACAATTGTTGAACCTTTTCGTCGTACTTCACCAGCTCTGGTTTGCACGTTTGGTAGTCGCCATTTACTTGACTGACGATTAGTTGGGAGTCTCCATATATGAGGGCGTTTTCAATTCCCATGTCGATGGCGATCTTGAGGCCTGCTATCAAAGCTTCGTATTCGGCTTCATTGTTCGTCCTCGGCTCTGTCAAGAAGAAAGCGAAGCGCATTATGCCTCCTTATGGAATCACGAAGATTAGGCCTACCCCTGATTTGATTATAGGGGTACTTTGTTTGCGTTTCTTCATGGAAGATGCTCCATCGAAATAAAGCTCCCATCGGGTATCACCACCGTCGATCGCGTCAAATGCATGTTCGTCTGGCAGATCGCAATTCAGAGGAGAATCGGCAGGTACCGGATGCTCAGCGAGAAAGTCGGCAATGGCCTGGCCTTTTACTGCCTTGAGAGGTTGATAGCTTATCAAGAACTCCATCAAGAGTAGGGCCCATTTAGCGAGTCGACCCGTCAATATGGCCTTCGACATTAAATATTTAAGAGGGTCCACCTTCGAGATAAGGCGGACTTCATGCGCCAACGCATAGTTCCTGAGCTTTGTTATCGCAAAGATCAACGCCAGGCAGTGCTTTTTAATGGGGGAGTAGTTGCTTTCTGCCTCCAGTAGAACTCGACTCAAATAGTAGAGTGCTCTTTCTTTCCCTTGGTCGTTCTCTTGCGCCCATAATGCGCCTAAAGAACCTTCGAGGGCAGTCGTATAGAGAATGAGGGGCTTTCCCTTGACCGGAGCAGCCAGCACTGGCGGATTTTTCAAGTACTGCTTGATTTCATCCAGCGCGTCTTGGCATTTTTTCTCCCAGACGAATGGAGTTCCCTTCTTCATCAGGTGGCTGTAAGGATGACACTTGCCTGAAAGATTGGCTATAAATCGCCGAATATATGCGAGCTTTCCTTGGAGAGACCGCAGCTGTTTGAGAGTCCTTGGCGGAGGCATTTCCATGATCGCCTTGATCTTCGACGGATCTATCTCGATGCCTCGGTGTCGGACGATGAATCCCAGGAATTATCCCGAGAAAACTCCGAATGGACACTTGAGAGGCTTCATCTTCAAGTTGTATTGTCGAAGGCGTTGAAATACGGTCTTCAGATGCTCGAGATGTTCCTTGTACGATTTGCTTTTAACCACGAGGTCGTCAATATAACATTCGACGATTTCATGTATAAGGTCATCGAAGATCTTCGTCATGGCCCTCTGATAGGTGGCACCAGCGTTCTTTAGACCATAGGGCATCACCTTGTAGCAGAATATACCCAAAGGAGTCCGGAAAGTGGTGTGTTTCTGGTCTTCGGGATGCATCTTTATCTGATTATACCCTGATGAGCCGTCCATGAAGGAGAAAACTTCGTGAGTGAACGTATTGTCTATCATCAGCTCAGTGACTGGTACTGGGAAATCGTCCTTCAGGCAGGCTTTATTGAGATCCCGGAAATCCACGCATATGCGCACTGTCCTATTTTTCTTCATCACCGGGATGATGTTGGCGATCCAATCGGGATATTGAACTTCCTGGATGAAACCGGAGTCAATTAGCTTCTTAACCTCGGCATTGATACTCATCTAAAGCTCAAGCCGCATTCTCCTCAGCGCCTGTTTAACTGGCTTGACGTCCGGGGATATCACCGGTTTGTGCACAGCAATCTCTGGGTCTAGTCCCGGCATTTCGAAATAGTTCCATGCGAAGCAATCTCTATGCTGTACAAGGACGTCTTTTAATGCAGCCACCCTTTCTTCAGATAGCAGCTCACTGAAAAATGTCGGTCGCGGGTCGTTCACCGTCCCCAACTCAATTTTCTTGAGGTTGTCTGCAGTGGTGTGTATTCCATCCTCCAGTTCTTTCAGCGCTGGTGGAAATTCTGAGATCACCTCATCATTGCTGTTTTTGAAGTACCAGGGAAGGTTATCCATGTTCTCGGGCTCTTCTTTTGATATTGTTATCATGTGACAAGTGCGAATTCGCTTCCAAGCCCAATGTGGAGTTGGTTCTGTTCTCGTGGCCTTGGGTTCGTACTTCTGTGGCGGCGTTATCCTCCAGTTGTCAGACAGAGCGAACTTGCCAAGCTGATACTGATCTTCGACCCAATTCTTGAAGGTGAAGCAGTTTTCGAGAGGATGCCCTATTACTCGGTGATAAGAGCAATAGTTTGGGTGAGAGATTTCGCCTGCTTGTTCGGGGTTTTTGGACTCTGGCAGTGTAAGCATCTGATGTTTTAGGGCAAGGTCAAGTATTCTCTTCGTCTTATCTTGAGGGAAAGAATATGCTCGACTCATTTTCTTCACAAGGGATAGATCAGAACCGCTCGATTCCTGTTTGCGTGGCTTCTTAGTCCCGCTTTGTTGCTGTTGAGCACTTCTTTGGCCTTTTGACTTGTTTCTGCCTCTGCGTCGAGCCTTTTTTATAATAGATTGACAGGGAGTGGCATTTTCATCTTTCACGGCCTGTTGGAGGACGCGTTGCGTTTTGGCTTTCTCATAGATTGTCATTTCGCGGTTGTGGTCGTCTCGGACATTTTGACTAGCTTCCCTTATAAGCTTGTTCATTTGTTCTTCGAACGACGGACTGGGCACCTTTGCATCAGGAACTTTTACTGGTTTAGTATTAACATCCTCCCATTGAGCATCCGCTTCTTCATTGAAGTCATGTACGACGTAACAATCGCAGAGTAGCTCTCGTTTCTTGGATCGAATGTATCCAAGCCCGATTATTTCCATCCTTCCACTAGGCAACTTATGCTAAGTCCCGGGAACGTTCCAGACCCTGTCATAGAACTTGGTTTTTCGAGCAGTCTGTTTGAAGGGTATCCTCTGGCATTTCAACAGGCTCTTCAAGCCTTCTGTATAATATCTGGGCAGACGGATGGGCTGAAGCCTGTCAAGCATAGGATCCGCACCGTGCCAAGTTTCTTTCTCCACTTTGTTTTCTTCAGAGCGGTAGAATAGAATTGCCTTTTCGCCTTTTCGCCTGACATAGAACGTCCGCAGCTCCTCTACACTGTAGATATCGAGCGCATCCAATTCTTTATGGTGTTTGGGTGGTACCATGGAGACTTGCAGACTTTGCTCTTCATCGGCAGATGTTTGTATTGAAGGCCGAGCAGAGAATACATCATGGACCTTATCTTCCGAGTCACTACCAAAGATCAACGTAGGAGCAGATGGTCCCGGCTTGTTGTATTGGGGCGGACCCGAATAAACTATCTCCTCTTCCTCCTCGGTATCACTGCCGAAGACAGGGATGGTGGCATTAGTTTTGTTCTCCGGCTTGCGACACCTCTCCGTGTCTTCGAAATCCGGTAAGAAATATTTGGCATCTTCATATTTGCGGACTTTGTTCATGGAAAACGGATTCAGTTCTCCCGTCACGGTATACTCGAGACCATCCCTAAAATATTTCATACACTGATACTGTGTAGAAGGGATGATGTTGTACTCGTGTAACCATGGTCGGCCGAGTAAGGCATTGTAGCATGTCTTGGCGTCTATGACGTGGAATTTAATGTCCGTGACGAGCAGCCCAAAGCGTAGCGTCAGTATCACAGATCAAAGAGTTCTCGATAATTGGGAGTCAAACCCGGAGATGGTGATCTTGTCCCGAGCAAGGTGCTGGACGCTCCTGCAGATTTCCTTTAACACCCGCACGTTAAGTAGATTAACAGACGATCCGTTATCGACCAGGATTTTGCCTATCTTTATATCATGGCAGTATCCTAAGACATAGAGGGGGCGATTGTGTTCGCACGTCCTAAGGAGAAGGTCTTCATCGCCGAAAGTGACATTGGCCGTGTGCACTTCATCCAATTCATCCTTCATCTTTTCTTCAGCTAGGAAAGCTTGGAATTGCTCCGGCTCCTGTAGTGCCTTAATTAATGAATCTCTTGCCTCCTTTGATAGTAAAAGGGCGTCAAGAATGCTGAGCTGCGAGGGTAGCTTCCTCAGATGCGCTAGAACGTTATAATTCACCTTATTTTTCTTTGGCAGGTCTTTGGCGGCTAGCTCTTCCATGACTTGGACATCTAGGGTAATATCCTCAGAGACCTTTTCTTTCCCTTTATCCTTTTTGTTTAGAGGTCCGAGATTCTTTTCGGGTAGCGTCCGATTACGCAGTCGAATATTTTCACAGACCTTCTGCTCTTCTTCTTTTCCCGAGGTAGACTCTTTAAAGAGGGGGCTAAGAGCCAGCTCCTCGTCAGAATCGCTCCCGAATGTGAGCACCTGTGATCCCCCGGCGTTAACCATGCGACAATCGCCGGTAGTTCTGTTAAGCTTCTCGGTCGTACCTTTCTGCTCCCGACGAGTTTTGCGCTTTTCCCGCTTAAAATGCTGTCGGTGAGCAACATATCCTTGCCACCATCTATCGAAAGCTTTGCACTCTTCAGTGGGGTGCGAAATCTTCCGATGGTACAAGCAGTAGGAGGGATGCATTTCCGCTTCACCAGTAATGCTTCGTTCAGAGAATGGTAGCTTCATACCCATTGACATGGCTTTAGCAAACCTTTTCCTCATCTTGAGTTTGCTTTTATCCGCAGTGGGTGTATTTTGCTTCAGCGGGAGTGTCTCAGCTCTTTCGTCAAGGTGCTGGCGCTTGGCCCTTTCAAATATGACCGCCTCGCGTTTTCGATCAGCTTTACTTTTTAAGAGAGCTTCATTGAGGAATGCGTCGATTACTTCATCCGATGGCCCCAGAATTTTTGGTTCGGGATCTGCCCCCAGCTTTTCAGTGCAAGGAGTCTCCTCATCATCCGTGAACGAATGGGAAATCACATGACAGCTCACCACGTATTCTTCATATTCATCCGACGAACTTTCTCCCCATCCTCCTCTTGAAAGACGTGGTTGAGGAACTCTTGGAGTGTAATGGGAGTCCGTGCTTTCTGGTTATATTTCTCCAGCGCGTCAATTTGTTTTTGTAAGTCCGTGCGCTTATCACCAGGCTTCACGGGCTTCTTTGATTTCTTTTTATTCTTTTTTGACAATTTTGACGGCTGGTTGTAAGTGCTTGGGCTACCACCATCGGTCCTTAGAGTTGGACGCGGTTTCAACATTTCTTCAATGATCTGAGGTTCTAACGGGTTCTTCCACTTGATCGCCGGGCATGTTTGAAGATCGTTTAACATCCTCTTTGTTTTGGCTGATAGCACAACCTCCCATGGGGTTTCTTCAACGAGGGAGCATGTTGCCCCCGGCGTATTCATCCTCTTAGAGGTGTGGGGCTGCGGCGGATTCACCTTCCATCTGTCGGACAATGCGAACTTGCCCTGTTGGTACTGGTTTTCAATCCAATTTTTGAAGACGTAGCAATTCTCGATCAGATGACCCAGTACTCGATGATAGGGGCAGTAGTTGGGATCGTTGACATTATTTGGCTGCGTCGGCCGTCTTGGATCCGGCAGATTTATGAGTCGGTTGCGCAATGCTGGCTCAAACAGTCTCCTCGTTTTATCTCGAGGAAACGAGTAAGGACGTCCTAGCCATTCCTCAAGGGGCGTGCTCGGATGCATATTATTTTGACGGACAGCCGGTTTCAAGTTGCTCGGCTGTTGTTGAGTATTAACGACAACGATCGCTTTTCCCTTTCCCTTCTCGTTTTGAGAGTCCGGCTTTAGAGAGCGTGGTCTATGACCCACCTGGTCCATTTGGGCCAGTTTGTCGATTAGTGCCTGGAAGGTAGTCGGCTTGAAGAACATCATAAATTGAGATATGGTCGCCTGCGGATCGAGGGTTCCCACAAACATACCCACTGCTGGCGCTTCTTCAATGCGTTGCTCGCATTTTGACCATAAGTTCCGCCACCGTATAGCATATTGGACCCATGTCTCACCCGGCTTCACCCTGGCATTAATCAATGCCGTTATCGGGGTACGCTCGCTGGCACTCACGAAACGTTGCGTAAACAACAGCTCCATCTCCGCAAAGGTCTTGATAGAGTCGTTCGGGAGCTCAGAATACCACTCGAATGCTGTATCCGATAAGCTACCAACGAACTGGCGAAGCAACAATTTATCATCACCGCCAGTGTTGCCGCAAAGCGCCCTGAACTGGGCAACATGCTGATGGGGATTGCCCGCCCCCTTATACATATGGAATTTTGGTATTGTATAGCCCGGCGGGTACTTGATCTGATCATACCAGCTCGGATACGGTCGCCCCATTTTTACAACCTGACCGGCTGCTTCAATCGCCTGATGAACCCGGATCTGCTGAGTTATATATTCGTCCAGGTCAGCTTTGGAGATTGCCTCCTCCTTAGCTGTTGACAGGGCCGGTGGAGGATTAGACGTTTCTCCCCTGTCGTCTTAAAGGACGATCGGAGGATCTTGTTGGATCATTATGCCCACCATGTCCTGGAACAGGAGGGCCATTTGCTTTATGTTGGCTGCTTGTTCCGCAGCCTCTTTATCCTTCTTCTCCAATATCTGACGAAGAAATTCAGCGTCAGTTTCTTGTTCCCGGCGTTCATCCGAGGACGCTTCAGGGCTTTCTTTTGACCCAGTGAGTGTGGCCATCGTGTTCATCATTTCCTGGAGCTTTTGCTGTTGCTCCTGAGCTTTAGTCACTGACTGTGTAAGCGGTCTATGACCTGTAGATGCATGGCTGTCCTCCTTTCCTGATGCCATGTATACAGTGTGGACCACGATGCCTCCGGACTTAGGGCATTTAGGCTCACCGCCTTTGGCATTTGCTTTGGGCGCGGGGATTTTCTCAGGCCTCCTTCTCTTGTGGGCCGTTGAAGTTGAGGGGGCCGTTGCAGTGGGCACCCTGACGGTTGTTGTCCTTTGCTGTTTGATAGGACACCCCTTTTCTTCCTTCACTTCTGCCCTTTTCTGTTGACGAGAGTGATCTGGGTCGATTACCGAGTCTTGAACTCTCCGCCAAACTTTATAAATTTTTTAGGACGGCCGTTGAGGGGGCTGCTCCAGCTTAGTTTCTGTATCTCTCTCCACAGGTGGAGGAGATTTTTTCAGTGTAGCAGTTGGAGAGTTCTTACGTACCCACTTGAGTGGTTCAAAGATGTTCCCAGTTGGAACAGCAACATTAACTTCCACTACTGGAGCAGATGGAGTTAGCCCTGAGGGGGAGTTGCCCCATGCCTTCCTTACTCGTCGCCAATGGCGACGTCGGGCATGACGAGCCGTTGGGACTGGCTCGGCGATAGAGACAGCTTCTTTTTTCCCCATGTTTGAATGAGGTGCTGCCGGTGCCAGCCTCTTAAAGACTGATGTTGTCTTTTGAGTGGCGATATTCAATCTGTCAAAGACAGATCCTCGAGCAGGGGCAGGAGCCGGAATAGACAGCCTTGAAAAGACTGACTCTTTGACAGGAGAAGCCGCCTTGACGACTTCTGGAGCAGCGGTTGTTGCCTTCCTTGGGACAGCCACTTTAGGATTCATAGGCTTCTTGGCGGGCCTATCAGAGTTCTGATCCAGCCTGGCAAAGACAGAGGCCGTTGATTTGATATTGGATGACCCATTGAAAGGGGCCGTTGTAGCAGTGGGCCGATCGAAAACCGACTTCTTGTTCGCTTCTGGTACGGGCACTGGCATGGTGAAGCTTGCAAGCGGGATCATGGTCCCGAAAAACAGGCCGGTGGTGGCCTGGGTCACCTGTTCTACCGGCATGGAAAGGATGGAGGCTGCTTGAGGCCCATATGCTACACCTCCAGGTGAGGTGGAGCGTCGGTTGCATTGATACTTCGAGCAGTTCAAGCAGTTAGAGGCCATTGATGCTTGATTTCTGGGCCAGGCAAAAGACCAAATCTTAGTAACTTGAAACCCAAAGGCAACCATTAACAAACCGTGATTCGTTCGTGAAGACGACACACGAAGTGTGGAGTGGAAAGAGGAAAAGGTCCCACCGGGCGTGCCAGAATCTGTTCCCCTCCGAAAGACGGCTGAGACTGAACGTCTTGCCTAAGATTCGGGGCAGATGCTAATTGGTTTTATCCGTCTACCTCTCCGAAGATACCAAGTTGATTTATGACACCGTGTATCGAAGGTTTAGACGGATGCGGCTGATGTAGCAGACTTCATCAGATTCCCCCTCGCTTGAGGGGTTTTTGATTGTGGGGACGCTCTTCCCTGCAGGCGCAAGCCCCTGCATTTAATTATGCTACCGCATCGCGGTAACCACTTTCTCGTTCTCCAGAAATTTCACTTCGTGTTGTGTGTGTGTTTGTTTTGTTTGTGGTTGCCCGTGGATTGTATATGGAGACTAAGTAATGCCGTCGCCCGTAGGACGTGGATTAGTCCAAATCCGTATTTACTTAGATTTGGGTTTGATGTTTTAGTTTAAGAATACGTTAGCCGCATTGAGGCTAAGATCAACTTAAACGTTCATTAAGGATACGTTAGTCTGATTTGAGACTAAGATCAACTTAACAGAAAGAGCACTTAGGGGCTCTATTGTTCCAGTTTAGGGACGTAGTGGTCCATTGTATGTGTGGCCATCGGGACCCGTCACCTCTCTGACGATGTTAAAGAATTACAACGACAGGTGTCAGAGAAGTTCGGAGATGTACCCTTGAACCAAAGTTGATTTGGAGTTTTATAGTCCATTTGAATGTTTAAGGATACGTTAGCCAGGTTTGAGGCTAAGATCAACTTAAACGGGATCATTTAGATCCGACAGAAGAGTGTTTAGGGGCTCTATTATTGCAGTTTAGGGACGTAGTGGTCCATAGGTAGTTTAAGGACATTGCGGTCCATGTTCCAGTTTAGGGACGTGGTAGTCCATCGCCAGTTTAGGAACATGGGGGTCCATTTTCCAGTTTAGGGACGTGGTGGTCCATAGGTAGTTTAAGGACGCATAAGTCCATGGGCTTAAGGACCCCATAGTCCATATGGGTGTGTTTAAGGACGCATTAGTCCGTTAGTTTAAGGACTCATAAGTCCGTGGGTTTAAGGACCCCACAGTCCGTATTTTGGTTTAAGGACGCATAAGTCCATGAGTTTAAGGACCCCACAGTCCGTATTTTGGTTTAAGGACGCATAAGTCCATGAGTTTAAGGACCCCACAGTCCATGTCGATGTGTGGTCGTCGGGACCCGTCACCTCTCTGACGTCGTTGAAGGATCACAACGATAAGTATCAGAGGAGTTCGGAGATGTACCCTTGAACCGGCTGTAAATTGATTTAAGAGAGCAGTCTTGCTCAGTCAATTTAGTTTGAGAACTTACGGCCATGATTGGGCTAAGTCCAGTTGAGAATATTCAACGTTTTTCTTTATCTTTGGCATATTAGGCCGGTGCTAGGGCTTTACCCCTGTTTAATAATGCACAGCATTAATCTTGGTCTCTGTTGGACCTTTATTTGGGCTCTGTCCCTTTTTAAATGATGCACAGCATCTATTTTGGTCTGCAGACCTTTGTTTGGGCTCTGCCCTTTTTTTAAAAATAATGCATGGCATACTTTTAAATTGGGCTCAGCCCTTCTTTTTAATGATGCAGTGCATCAATTAATCTGACAGAATGCCACGTGGCCTGTCAGACGCTCTGCACCAATTAATGAGCGCAAGCGCATGTGGAGGTGACACGTGTCACGCTCTGGTGAGCGCAAGCGCAACAGTTCAGATTTGCAAGTGCAAGGCACTGTTTTAATAAGTTAATCCAATTTTGGATTTAAGAGAAGAATCTTTAAGATTTCAGAACCAATGGTTCATAAAAAAATGCAAGGCACTTTTATTATTTTTATTTATTGAATATCATTGATCTTGTTCTTAGATCAATGATCTATTTCAGAAGAAATTCTTCTTCTTCTTTATAAAGGTTTTTACCTTTTTCTTGAGTTCTTTTCAAAATTCTTCAGAGTTCTCTGTGTTTTGAAGTTCTTGATGTCGATATCTTTTGAATTGGGGTCTAGGGGGCTTTTATATAGTGCCCATCAATTAGTTAAATTTGTTAAAAATATCTTTGTCTGAGTGATTTGGGGAATTTTCCCTACCGTTGGATCTTTGATCCAAGGGCTTCTGTTTTACAGAAGACAATCTTCTTGTTTAAAGAAGAATAGAAAGATCTTATTAGAATTGACACGTGTCACGCAGCGCACAGCGCAACGCAGCTGCGCTGACACGTGTCGTGCAGCGCACAGCGCAGCGCAGCTGCGCTTGCGCAACTACGCTGACACGTGTTGCGCAGCGCAGCGCTTGCGCAACTAAAACTTTGCTTCTTTCAATTTTGTTTTTTAATAGAGACTTGCTCTGATTGGGCGCACTGCCTTGGGCGCTGCGCTGACGTATCAGTTTCTGACACGTGGCGCGTTGCGCACAGCGCACGGAATTTGAAGCGTTGCTTCAAAATTTGAATTTTTGAAATTCAAACAGAGCCTTGCTCTGATTGGGGGAAACAGCGGTCGAGCCCTTGCTCGGCCATCCCCGGCTGGTAGCTTCCTACCACCACCAACAAGGATCAAAGCCCTCGCAAGAGGCAACCAAACAGCCACCCTGCTCGGTCAAGCCCGGCTGGTAGCTCCCTACCACAATGCCAGCGATCGGTAAGACCACGCAAAAACACCTGCCCAACCCCCAACATCTGGGAATCGATGCTCAAAGGTCCCCTGTAGCCATACATGAGGATCCAAGACACCCGGAAGGACGTCAGGTTCATCCAAGTCTGAATGATCTCCCATCGACCTCGGGGGCCATACATGAGGATACCTCTGCGGAATCACTTGACACACTCGCCGGCTAGTGATTGAAGTCGACTCGACAGGAGATCGCCAGACAAATGGCCAACCTGACACGAGAACACGACAATACAAGCGAGGATATCCTACGAACGAACGTCCTTCACTCACAAAAGACAAAATGCAAACCGACGAATCAAGAATTTTCTTTTATTGCCAAACCCATGGTCTTAACAAAAGGTATTCTGGGGCCCCCAGCCCTACAAACTGCCCGGGAGCTTACTTCAGCCACTTCATTGCTGGCGTCACGGCTCAAGGCTCTACCACCAGAGACTTTGCCACCAGGGACGCGCCCTGCTTCCCTCGCCATCTCCTACCGGAAGCCTCGCCGCCGGAAGCAGAACCCGAGCACAGAGTTCACCATCGTCGAACCCAGGAAGCTGTTCCATCACGGCGTCCAGAGCCTTGTTCCACGCGACGGTAGAATACTCCCCGAGCTCGGCGTAAAACTGCTCTGATGCCTTATACTCGGCTACAGCTTTCTTAGCCCGAGCCTCGACAACTTAGGCCTTCAGCAGCGCCGCCTCGGCATCTCCCCTGCTGGCGTCCCTCTCTTTTTCCAGGGCGGCGAAGCATCCGGCCAAATCTGCCAGTTTCCTATCGGTCAGATCTCGCCTTGATTCGCTAGCGGAAAAGACAACCGACGGCCCGAGGACTCGCCCCGACAAAACCATAGAAGGGATCTCACCTCGGGAAGCCCAGCAGTCCACTCCTGACCCTACCACTAGCTGGTCGGGATAAGAGTGGGGGGCTAATGATAGTGCTCGATATTGGCGATCCCCAAGATCATGACACGTGGCAGGTGACGTGTCCCAGAACTCAGAAGAAATGGCCCGCAGGGTCCGATCAGGCCACCCCATGCCCGACCTGCAAGCACAAGCTGGTCCCCCTCGGGGCCCCTGCAAATTGGCCTCCTCGGCCTCTCAGCTCGCCCCTGAGCTACCACAGGACCAAGACTCCTCGGCCTCCTTGCTCGTCCTCGAGCTCCCGCCGAGAATGTCTTCCTCGGCCCTCCGACCTACTTCCAGGCGTAACCGCCGCTCCGCGAATCTCGCCATGCGCAGATTTTACGCCAGCAACATCCCACGTTCCACACCATCACGATCTCCATTAATGGGCGATCCGCTCTCTACACGGGCGTGATGTCGGGAGCGTAACTGCTGGCGAGATTCTCGCACCCGCTGCTGCGTGCTCCGCCGCTATATAAACCCCCATCACAAATAAGCCATTTTTTACTCTTTTACGCCGTTACTCTGCTCGGATCTCATCACTAACTTGAGCGTCGGAGGGTCCTTGGTAATACCAAACCATCCCGGGACTTCTGCAGGTATCGGCCACAACTCCCTCACCTCACCTCACCTCTTCCTCCAAAAACCCATTGAGACCAGCACGCGAAGGAAGATAATCAACTAAGTACACCGCGAGATCAACGGAAGACAACATCTGACGGAGGCCCGAAAAGGAGCTCCATCGGTAAGGTAATTTCTGACAAAATAATTCCAGCAAATTAAAAAGTTTAAGCATGCAAGAAAATTCAGCAACAAGCTGAGCAACCGAGCGCAAAACCATAACCCTAAGGTAGTTGCAGGCTCGCAGTCAAAAGGGACAAAAAAATTCAAACGTTTGGCCATCATCGTCTATCGTCAATGGCGGCATCAGTGCCAAGTTCGCCGAGGAGAACTTGGTGAAGAAGCGCACCGGTGCCGGGGTGCTATCCATGGCGAACGTGTGACCTCTTTCCTACGCATAAGCCTCTTTCTATACATGCAGTTGATTGCTATCCAAAGCAGCAAGAACCATAATTTTAAGCGAAACCCAATTACTCCTAAAAAAGGGAAGCGGTCATGCAGGTAAACAATATGAGAAGTGAGAACCATATAGCACATGATGAATTGGAAAACGAACTCATTGCAATCGATAATGTGATCGCTCTTGGTTTGGATTAAGTAGATTATGGTAGTTGCAGTCGAAAAAAGTGCAAAATAACAGCTGCTGAGAAAAATGTACAATATTTTATGTATTCATAAAATAAATGAATAATTTATATAAGGAGAAGCAAGTAACCTTACATAGTTACGTTGTCCTACTCTAGCTTATAAATCACAAAGCATCACCAAATATAGCATCCACATACTGGGACGAGAAAATGGACACGTGAATTGTGATACAGAAGGTATAAATTTGAGTAATCACAAAATCGAGTAATGCAACCAACATAAGTGGAACCAACCCTATTTATGGGGTAGGAGTTGGACCCCACATGAATCACACTGGGTAACTCAAAAACACAAACAAACTCGAAATAAAGCGTCCTTCCATATTGACATATGTTTCATCCTCTTCATTCATCATATAAACTAGGGCAATGGAAAGAAATTGATCAACAAACAGTATTCTTTCTCCTTTTTATTGAAACAACTGAATTATACCGGTTATAAAGTCCTAGAAACTAATAACTAGTTGATCACTTCAATACAACTCAACTAGAACAGTGCAAAAATCGTCGAACGAGTTTCCATAACAACCATCCTTCACAAATTTCTTCATATTAAGAGCATCCCGACACCACTGAATCTCGCTCGCATTCAGGGCCTAAACCATCATAACCTCTTTTCCAAGGCATCTCCCGACCTTTTTTAACGGCTCTACACACAAGATTATTCTTGCGATACGGAAAAAATCCCATTCATGAGTAACAATGTCACCTGGATCAAACACATTGCGCTTGCTCCTCCACATTTAAAAATGAACCAGATTAATTGACTACCATATATACCTTTTCAAGTCCAAGAAACTACTAACAGATGGCAGAGCCAATGATATACAGAAGAAATGGACAACGAAACAACGAAAACAAACTACTTGCAGAATATCGAGAATGAAATTGCACCAATGAGATCTCTTCCGTAAAACTCTACTATGGCAATGGCGCAAAAATCTTCGAATGAGGAGTAACAACACCCTCCTTTAGAAATATCTTCGAATTATTAGGATCCCGACGCCATTCAATTTCACTCATATTGGGAGACTCCACAAACACCATTGTAAATTCTCCGATTTTCTCAGCTCTCCCCTTTTTACCTGCTCTAAGCACGAGATTGTTCTTGTGATACGAGAATATTCCGTTCGTAAGCTTTACAATGTCGCCAGGCTCAAATGCATTGCATTCGGTACCCCACATTTGGAAATGAACCGAGGCGGTCTCATCGGCTACTAAAGACAAGCATGCCGTTACCTTGTTGTCTTGGGTTGTACTGCTTTTGTCGAGGACGATGAATTTTGTATTCACGGTGTTGGTGGCTGCAGGGACCAAGTCTTTTAGAGGCAACATTGTTATATTTCTCAGATATTCTGAAATGTTCTCTTTCGGAAATGTTCTTCACTCCTGCATGAATGTATCGTTAGATGAAGGGATGAAGGTATTAAGAGTGTGACTTGTTTTGTACTTTTGATATTATATCATTAATGAAACAATTGAGTTCTTCACATTTTAACGAAATGTGTTAATTTGACCAAAAAAAACCTTCAGTTTATCCTGTACAGCATTTAACACCCGCTCAAGTGATTATTAGAGCAACTTGTCGACCAAAAACCCATGAAACATATTCAAATTCGATTCTAAGAAACTCAAATGATTTTCAAATTTAGCTCTAGAACTGGTTTGTGTTGTTTAGAGTGAATTTGAGTGTTTTTGAGAGAGGGAGGAGTCACTTGAGGAGGTGTAAGCGCTATACGTGATACAGTACATGACGTTTTTGGCAGTTAACCTTAACTAAATGAATAGTAGAAACCAGCTAACACTATGAAACACAATAAGATTGCTAATTGAATTGGGACAGCCATGACAAGGAAAGCTATTATATTCGTCGAATATAAGAACTGTGTTCTCTTTTTCTGCATGTGCCTTACTTTCAGCCTGTGTTTGCTGCTGCATGATATAATAGATGTAGGTGTTGGGTGTGCTAACTGGTTTTAATGAGAGATGATAGAGTTACTTAAGCTTTTATAAATATGTTAATCACCTCCCAAGAGAACATTGTACATAAGTCCCAACAAAACAATTCTAAAAGAAAATAGATAATACAATAGCCAATATGTATGTTGTATCCCATTAGAAAAGAAAATACGAAGTTTGTTCAAACTATACAGTGCTGATATAATTGCTAACAAGGATTAAGTCAAAGCCAAAACTAACTCAAGCTTTTTATATGTAAATTAGAAGACCTTTCTTCTTCTTTTTTTCCCTATTTAATTAAAGGATCAAAAAACTCAAAGAACATTTTTTTATTCCATTATTAACTTTGAGACATGTAGATCAATAAAAATACTTAGTTGCCCATTGAGACCCCTGTTTTATTTTTATCCTTCTCCTTACATTTGGATCAACAATACACATCTGGAGGGAAGCTATGAGAACCAAAAGAAATATTATTACTTCTGCTTCAACATTTTACTTGTTAAAAAAAATCATAGAACTCTTTCATATTGAGAAGATTATCCGAGTGGGTGATTAGATATTTGCACAGTTCAACTTGTTAACACAATTTGGGTATAGTGCTTGGCAATCAAAGCAAAACCCATTGCATCATCTTCTCTTACTCATTTTATCAAACATTTGGTGTCCCATCTAAAAAGATTCAACTTGCAATGCAGTTCATACCCAAATCAGTTCATATCAAACACATCGAAATAGAGCCTGATTCAAATAACAGATAACAGAATGAAAATGCAAAAGAAAATATCAAAAGGTAGGGTTTAGGGTTTCTGATCGTACCTGTGAAAAAATCAATTTGGCTGGCACTTTGGATCTTAGATTGACGTCGCCTCCTCCATCGCCAGTTGAACCTGCGCTAAATTTGTTTCTCTTTTGAGAGAGAACTAAAGATTTATCGATAGGAATTAGGTATGAGAAGTTTTAAATTTGCGTTGAAAGTGAATAAAAACGTCGCCTTTGAACTCGGAATCTACAGAGGGTAAATTACACGAATATACCCTTTAACTATCATCGATTCTCACTAAATATTCCTTAAATGTTTCTTTATTACGGTAAAATACCTTTAAACTATGGTTGGTAAGGTATTTTTTTATAATAATGGAACAAATTTAAGGTACTTTAGCGAAAATCCATGATTGTTAAAGGTAGTTTGGTGTAATTTACCCTCTTTGTAAAATAGAAAAAGGGATTGAACTTCTAATTAAGTAGTTTATGTAGAGAGAGAAACAATACTTGATCGTGCGGCTCATATGTTTATTTAATTAAGATGCATTATTCAAATTCAGAAAAGAAATTTGACGTCCTTAATTTTAGAGGCTAAACTTTTCTGAAATCTAGTAGAAACTTTCAATATGTTTCCATATAAAATGAAATAATATACCTGGTTGACTATTTACATTTGAATAATAACAACAAAAACAATAATAATTTTCTATCCCAAATTTTTAGGATCCGTCTATATGAATCTATTTGTTCCATTATGTCATTATCTGCTGGTAAGGAGTCTTTTCGGTTGCTTAATATACGATACATTTGAACACAATGCGAAAACCTAATAGAATGATGGAAAAAAAAGAAAGTAAATACAAAGAAAATTGAACTCATAAAAAAATTATCTTATAAATGTTCGGAAAAAATTACCAGATATCACTTAACCAAACTAATATTAGAATGATGATTTAATACTTATTGTGTCCGGCACGTATCAGAATATATTAAAATTGCTGTATAATAGTTTTACTTTTCTTTAAAATGTTTAATTATATATTCTAAAATTACCGAAATTTGCTTTTACTGACAGATATTATAGCAATAATACTCAATTCTGCTAATACTAGTATTGTTTGCACGCGTTTTGCATAAACAAAAGGAAAAAAACTTTGGAATGTTTATTATCTTTTTCATATAGCACGAAACATATTTGACAACTTTCTACCATTTATAAGAAAAAATAAAATTTTAAAAATTATTCACCATGTGCACTGGGAACCTTGTTTCTTAAATAGCACATATAAATAATGGCACGTTTAAATATTTATACAAATACATGAACTACATCCTCAAGATAATCTACCAGTTTAAAAACCTATGAACATCACCTTCTTCCTTAATCACTCATGCCATCTCCAACTCTGATCCTACTTCCTTATCATCACCATCCCCCACAATCAAGCACCAGCAAAATTCTCCGAAAACACAAATATTTATATCAAAGCCTTCCATCAAACTCAATGAGGCAAGGGAAGAACCCTAGCAACATCCCAAGCAACCCTAGCAACACCCCCGTTCCGTGCCACGGCCTCCTCGAAAGTCCTCCCCCCACCATCCGAAGGATACATAACCTCCTTCGATTTCTCGACCTTAATCTCCGCAACATCCACGATACAAACCCCGACATCTTCCAAATTCTTCCCCTGCCATCGGCCCTCCACTTGGAACACCTTCCCCCTCCCCACCTCCTTCCCATCCCTGTCCACCACCGTCACCAGCTGTCCTGGCTTAGGGTTAGGATTAGGGCTAGGGTTGAGGGAGCTTGTTCTTGAGGGGGGGATGAGGGGCTCTTCGTTGGCGCTATCGGGGGACTCATAGAAATGGGAAGTGGTGGGTCCGAACCCGGAGGTTTTGTCAGCATAGGAGGTTTCACCGCCTTCAGATGGGGCACGGGATTCACGGGCAGCACGGGCAAGCCGGGCTTTTCGGTTGTTTAGCCTGCCGTGAAAATGTGCAGTGGATGAGTTGTAGCATTTAGTAATTAAAAAAATTCCAATACCAAAAATTAGGGTTTTAATCCGCATTCTGTAGTCTAAGAAAAGTGGGTTATCCGCCGTTCATCATGCGATACATAGGCTGTTTAGATTTGACATTGGGTTGGTTCTTTAGTGTTTGCCTTGTGTATCACACTATGAACGATTCGATAACCCACTTCCAACTTAAATTACATAATGGAAATCTTAAGAGACATGTCATAGGTAAGTTTTAGGGTGCATATTTTAGATAAAGCAAGGAAGAAGTAAATTATCAGAGTAAGAGGTAAGCCCTACACAAATGGGTGATCCATACTGTATGTTTTGATCGCATATAATTAATGAAACATAGCTAAAAAATCCAGCAATTCGTTTTAGATCCAGAAAGGAAACATTATAAACCTTAGCTAAAAAATAATACATGATATGCGTGGTTCACGAGTTTTGAGAAACACGGTCGTGAGCACCAATAAAAGAGCATATAATCAAATGCAAAGTTCGTAAAACAAGGGGTTGTAAGCTTTACCAGTTCTTGAGCTGTGAAGCTGTAATCTCAGATCCCTAGAAACCAGTGGGGAAAATTGGAAAAGGATTCAAAATTTAACAAAGCTTCAAATTTAGAGGATTAAGAAAATTAAACTATATGTCATACCAGAGCACTCAAGGTATCTGACCAAGACTGCAACAAAGCCTGGTTCCTTTGCATTTCAGGCTCATCAATGAGAGCGTTCTCGATCATATTAATTTGTTTCTCACTCATGATATTCCGCTTCCTTTTCCTCGGTTGCTTTTCTTCACACTGAGCGCCGTCAACTTTCTCATCATCTTGCAAGCCACTTTCTTTTGCATGCTCTGCTGCTTTACTAAGCTCCCCGCGATCCAATATCATATCAACATCCTTTGTTTCACACTCTTTCTCAACATTTATCAACTGTTCAGAGACAGTACTAGTGGTCACTATTATACTTTTCGGTTTTCGATCAAATTCAATGTCATCAGGAGGGTCTTCAGGTTTAGTTGTGAGAATGTGCTGGTCCAACTCTACTTTAAGATTTGGAATCTCTGATTGAGAACTAGCATCCAGCGTTCCCAATGTAGATTGCTCCCCTCTCCAAGTATTTTGAGTATCCTATCAACAAACTTGACTTGTTATTTGAAAAAACAACGGGGTTAACTGCACAAAACCCTGTCAGTCTAACCCGTATAGCACTGATACCCCCTCAAGTAATTATAAACACAAACACCTCGTCTGCTCATCAATCAAAACACTGAAGATCTGCCAGTTCTAGAGTTAAATTAGACAATCATTTGATTTGTTTAGCGTTTTAAGGGTTCCAATCAATGAGCACGTGTTTTGAGCTAATAATCACACGAGGGGGGTACAAGTGCTATATTGGGTAAACTACAGGAGGGTTTTGCATAAAAAAACCATAGACAGAAAGGGGGGGGGGGGGGACAGACATTAGATGTCTCATAGCAATAAATTTACTTCCTATGATGATCAAAAGCCAACCCTCCACTGTTTTTATGGATTCTCAGTACTGGCACTGACACTAAACATACAGACGCTAAATTTCATCTGATCTAAATACCATGTACTGTATCAATTGCTCTACTGGTCAAAAATGTTCCGTTACTGTCCTCATTTAATGAAAAGGAAAAGAGTACTGAATGCGATTTTTTGTGGATCTATGTTTTAGGCCATAAAAGATCAACATGAATGGTACCAATTAATGAAAAAAGGCAGATAGAGTTATTTTTTTACTACAATAGAAGGAAACTTTGGTCATGTGGCACCTGATGCCCATTAAATCTAACTTGAGCACATACTAGAAAACCTCACACAATTCGAAAGCTTAATTAACCACAACTTGGGTTGTATTTAAGATGGGATAAAGCACTTAACCAATGAACAAGCATCATACATGTTGAGTTAAGTCGAGGAACATACCTGCTCTATTTTGTTGTTATTGGTGTTTGGATAATTAGTCCAGTTAGGCAAAGGCTGATGATGCATAGGACGCATATCTTCAGCTTTGTGTGTTGTGCCTTCAGCATCTTTGACATAGGGCTTCTAAACAAGGATTCAGTTAATGGGTTATGTAGGTTGGATGTGTATCATTCCAGGCATTTATATCCCCTCAACGATTTATTACAATAAACATGTCCTCGGCTCATTGACTAACACTTTTTTAGAACACTCAAAATTCAACTCCGAAAAAGAAAATGATTGTCTAATTAAAGATCAAACTTGTTGTTTAGAGTAGAATTTGAGAGTTTTTTAGGGTTTAGGTAGATGAACAGATAGGGTGTCTGCTCTAACAAGTTGCTCAAGGAGGTACAAGTGCTATATGGGGTAAACTACATGGGTGTTTTGTGCAATTAACCCTAAATTTGCATAAGAGTCAAATGAAACTCCCAATAGTAAATCTAGCATCTTTCCCCTTCTTCAGGGATTCTAGTCTAGGTCATAATTATGTCAAGCCCCTCTCTTGTCCATAGTTCTTTATGTCGGGGATTTCGCTCTACTAAAGAGGGTTGGCGTCAGGATAATAGCCGATTGTACACTTTCATCAACTCTTTCATGGATCTTCGACCCCATTTTGATGGAAAATGGCTCAGATGATGATAATATGTGGCGATGTGGCTATGAACAAGTCGGTTTTAGTAGTGCAATGGAGCACAGCACAGCATATCAAAAAAGGAAAACTGTAATTAATAGGTCAAGAATAATGGAGCGTAGGTGCCATAAGAGAGAAATTCCCTATAGTGCTCAAAAGTCAACCTTGCACAATATTTTTGGATGATCAGCACAGTCCATTTTGATCGTTCCTAGTCTAAAATATAAATACACAAATTTCATATGTTTGTAATACTTTACCCATTGATCTAAGACAGAAAATGTAATATTATTATTAGGGGTTTTTTCCGTTAAACCCCCCCCCAATACTTCAATATTTTTCTCGGTACCCCTCATAATTAGTATTTACCTGTGGCCCCTATACTTATAAGTTACTCCTGCAATCCCTCTATTTCAGTTTTGAAAATGATTCTTCCTCCTCCTCCTCGGCTATCACTGCCTCCTTCTTTCTCCTCCTCTTCAACACCGCCACCGCCAACACCTCCTTCTCCTAATCAACGACGCCGCCGCCGCCATCATCAACACCATCACCACCACCTTCTTCTTCCTCTTCTTCTTCAACCCACAACCGCCGCCGCCGCCATCATCAACAACACACCGCCGCCATCCTTCTTCATCCTCCTTTTAAACCCGCCACCGCCTCCTTCCTCCTCCTCCCTGGGCATCACAGCCGTCCCCTCCGGTGGTGTTGAAGAAAAGGAGAAAGGAGGTGGCGGTGGGGACGGCGGCGATGGCCGGAAAGGAAGAAGGAGACGGTGGTGGTGGGTTGTTGATGATGGCGGCGGTTGTGGGTTGAAGAAGAATGTGGTGATGATGGTGGCGGTGTTAAAGAGGAGGAAGAAGGAGTTGTTGATGGGTTGAAGAAGAGGAGGAAGATGGTGGTGTTGAAGAGGAGCAGAAAGAAGATGGCGGTGGTGGTGTTGAAGAGGAGCAGAAAGAAGATGGCGGCGGTGGGGGTGTCGGCGGTGGTCGGCGAGGAGGAGGAGGAAGAATCATTTTCAAAAGTGAAATTGAGGGCTGCAGCAGTAACTTATAAGTATAGGGGATTCAGGCAAATACTAACTATGGAGGGGCAGAGAATAGATTGAAGTATGGAGGGGCTAACGGAAAAAAATAACCTTATTATTAATATAGCACTCACTCAAACATAAAAGGAAAGATATATAGAAACCATATGAATATTGGTGTATTTATGTTTAAGGCCTAGTATATGATGATGGACAGTCCCAATTTTCCAAAGATATAAAAAGGCGCCGGCCTGACATTTTTTAACCACCATAAGAGAAAAGATCACTCCTATGTCATTTGTTCTCCATGATTCACAAGTTGAAAATTAATTTTGGTTTATTAGCCCAGAAATGTTATAATCTAATAGATACCATGAATAGGAAGAATCCTTTATACCTGAATCAAACTGCCACCGGTTTGTGGTGGAATTAGCTTCTTTAGTTGGTCAGTGAAAACTCTGCACATAAATTAGTAATTGAAATAAACCAGATCGTTATAAGAAACAAGTTTATATTAAAGTATTGCCGATCGCTCACCTCAAAAGACTAACATCCTCATCGTTCAGTAAGTTTGGAATTATAGATGCTGCATGATCTGACAATGAACCTGCACATGCATGAATTCAGCTCTAAAGCATTAAGGGAAGCAGTACAGGCGTCAGGACGTCGGTTTCAAAAAGCACAAGGAGTATACTTAGGTTTCCACAAATTATTGCAGCCTTCTGTGCTTTGAAATTTGAGGGATATCCAATGCATTCTGATGACTCCGAATGCAAACATTCACGAAATTTGTTGAGAAATAGATTTCTCTCTTCTTCTATAGACACAGCACTATACTTGATTAGAGAATATAGATAAATAAAAACCAAGAAGTTGCCTAAAGACAATTAGACATAAGAAAAGGCAACACCTTCACAAATTTTAGGAACAAAACAGTGTAGATTCGCTATTATTTTAACCAAAAAAGATGACTTTTGTTGTGCGTAAGTTGCTGGGGGCATTGCACCACTGAAATTACTATGGCAGCCAAAATTGTTTTCACAACCACTTCCACAATCAGGTCTAGATAATATCAATGCAACGCCGGCTGCAGTAAATGGATCATATTCTAAGTTAACATCTTCCTCTACCGTTGGTATATCAGCAGAGCACCAACTAGATTGAAATTCTCCACGAGGGGTAGCCAAAATTTCGAAAAGAACCCGAGTCTGGAAATGACAAGAAATCAATGAAACATTGCAGAAGAATATATCAACACGGCTAAATTACAGTAAACTACCCTTAACTATCATTGGTTTTTACTAAAATGCCTTAAACCTTTCCAGCTAAGGGTGATTTAGTAATTAAAAAAAAAGCTTAAAACCAAAGTTTAAGAGAGTTTACATATAACAAAAAAAAAGCTTTTAAGGCAATTATAGATCGGCACTAGTTCAGGGTATTTTAGTGTAATTTAGCCTATCAACAATACGATGAAATGGGGTCACTGATTGATGCTTACAGCATTTGTCATAAAGAAGGATCGGAAATTTGAGTCATCCGAAAAAATATCAGCTAGACGCAACGAGTTAAGAAGCACAAAACCTTTTGGACTACACCGATCAAGAGAGTTTCCAATCTGTTTAACTTCTTGTCTAAATGTAGTCTTAAGGAGAGCAAGAATCTGCACCAACAAGATAAAATTACCGAATAACAGCTTTCAGCAAAACCATGAAACGAAGTATTTATATACAACAAGAAGCCTTTGGCCCAAATTTTTGGTCGGCTATATGTATCCTTTTCTCCATTCCGGCCTGTTCAGGGCCATCTCAATTTAACTGAAATATAACTTCTTTTTTAGGGCTCAATTCCCAAAAAAAAAACGTTTTAGCGAAAATACGAGAAACTCCCAAATAATTTCAAAATACGCGAGAAGGTGCCATAAAACTTTCAAAATACATAAGAAACTACCGCAATAACTTTCAAAAACTACGAGAAACCCCCAAAAATCAGGTGTCACGCCAGTAACAAATAGCACAAAACCACGTACCATTGGGGTTTCTCGTAATTTAGAAACTATTTGGGGTTTCTCGTATTTTAGCTAAAAGGTTTGGGTTTTTTTTTGGAACTGAGCCTTTTTTTAGCTGTCTCTATCCCTAGCCTTAGTTGCACCATTAACTAGAATTTTGGCACTTTTCTAAACTGAAGCATCTAGTGGTGGCAGTAGCAGCGACGACGACAACAACAAGCCTCTACCCCAAACTTTTGGAGCCGGCTATATGAATCCTTCTTTTTCGTTCTTTTCAGTGTCATCTCCTCAATACAATTATATTTAACGTTTTTTGTATCTAATTTTATCAATGTATGTCCATCCCTAGCTCTATTTGCACCATTACCTATTAACATCAAGCATTTGTCACTTCTCTTAACTTGTCGGCCAAGACAAAGTATCTATTAACAACAAGCCTTTATCCAAAAATGTTGGGGCTGGTTATATGAATCCCTTTCCTCTCTATTTAGGGTTGTCTCCTCAATTAAATTGGCAATTGCATATATTTTTAACATACAAAAGTACTTGTATCCTTCACTTTAATAGGGAACTGACCTCCAGTGCTACAGATTTTGCGAGGCGCATGCTCTTTGAGGAACCAGCAACCTCGTCGAGGTAAGAAACACTCTCTGCTTCACAAAGCTGCAGCAGCTATAGTAATAGATAAACACAAGCATCATTATTATAAATTCTAGAGTTGGCAAGGGGGTCTACAGATTATATATACAATGTGGTTTATTTTAACTTACAATAGACAGAGCTTTGGATTTCAGCCTAGAAACAGCAGAATTCATGCCCACTGACCCTGCATAACTGTCTGGTACTTTTAACTTTAGAATGGTGTGACAGAGTGATAGAATGCCACCAGTTTGACATAATTCCTTCAGTACAATAAATATAAATCAATTTATTAGCGCAAGTAAGCACATGAAGTGAATAAAAGAATACAATAATACCATAGATATGATGTCATACTCAGCATGCCTTCATTATTCATTTGAGTTTATCAGGTTATTTATACAAATCAATTGTCAAAGTATGAAATTTATTAAGCGATCAGTTTAGACTGTTGGCACTTGAGATGTAGACTTCGTCTTGGTCTTACGATATATTTATCCGTAGTATTTTGCACCTGCTATATTAGATATGTCATGGACAAAGATATGAAAATTTTAAAAACGAAAAAATAAATATTCGAAGGGCTATCTATAAATTGTTTAAACTCATGATGCATGTATTTGATTTTTTTCTTTTATCTTTTTATGACTAATAAATGAGAATGCATATGTGTGTGTGTGTGTGAGAGAGAGAGAGCGCGAGAGAGAAGGGAGGTTTGAATTTTGAATTCAAAAAACTTTTAAAAATACCAAGTGTGATGATGTTGACATCTTGAATGAGAGAATATATTTTATTTTATTTTTTATTAAGTTGAGGTGTACAACCTAGTTGAACATCTTTTCTTGTAGGAATTTCTCTTTTTTCTAATTATTTCTCTTGTAAAATGATGCAATAATTACATCACTATTCAAGGAGTTTGAGTTATAATAGTAAAGAAGGTGTTCTGTGAAGAGGCACATTTTCTGTGAGCATATGCACCAAAAGAAATTTTTATCAATGTATTTTGTGTTATTTCTCTAACTTTACAACGATGGCAGTAGCAATGATTGAAACGATGAACATCAAATAGAGAGCGGAATTTTTTACAATATGGAGCAGAGTAACGTGTAAGGACACCAAGATACTTATTAAATTTTCTACAAATCATTGTCTCGAGATTTGCAAGAAATCACATGGAAAATTTGCCAGAATAAATATAAATGAAAAAGTGCATATGTTAGTGATGCTACTACAATTGACTGAGGACTGTGACCATCACCACGAAAGTTATAGGTCAAGAAATTATGGTCTGAAAAGAAAATGATTCTCATTTTGTAAATTCTTCCCATTTATGTTTCTTGATGTAAAATGGTCTAGGCATATATATGTACGCTTAGGCCAGTCCCAAAACAAAGCTTATGATGAGATAGAATTACGTCTTCTCAAAGGTTTCATAAGTCCCTTCATATTCCTTCTCTTTTCGGGTCCTTCCCTCAAAATTTGATCTCAAAATTGTCCCGCATTATTTGATTCCGGTGTACCTATGTAATATATGTCCATTTGTTTATTATCGAATTTAATTAGATTAAATTCTGCACCAACCATTTCATTAACTTCTTGCAATAATCAATAAAACCCCAAATCATCCACTTAAACACATCCATAACCCATGTTCTCATCTCTCCCTATACCTCTTATTGAAAGAATCAGATTCAAGATCTTCACAAAATAGAATCAGAAACAAATTATCTAAGTTTGTTATATATGATCTGTAATTTGTTACAGATCATCTGAGTTTGTTATATATGATTTGTAGTTTGTTACTTTGTTATACATCTTTTGCTATAAAAAGATAGCTACGGTAAATTGTAATATATTCAAGATATAAAATTCAAAAACTGAACTTTCAGTGTTTTAAGGTATCAGAGCCTTATTGGTCTACCGACCGCTCTGGCCATGGCATCCTTTACCACAAATCCTCCTCTCTTGTCCACTCTACCCTCCATTGGTGTTCGTCTGAATAACACCAACTACCTCCTCTGGAAGACCCGGTTCAAGCCTTTTCTGTGAGTTTACCAGATGCTCGATCATGTCAAGGGAGTCTCCACTTCTCCTTCTCCGACCCTACCCCGGATGACGCTAAAGCTACGCCAACTCCTAATCCCGAGTACCAGCCATGGATCTTACGCGATCAACCAGCGCTCGGCTAGATCCTTAACTCCGTAAATGCCTCCATCGTCCCTCAACTCATCGGCATCGATACCTTCCACGATGCGTGCACAACACTCGAACGACACTACTCACAGCAAAATCAAGCGAGAGTAATGCAACTCCGCAACGAATTTTACCAACTCCAGAAAGGCTCATCCACATCGAATATCTCAACCGCGCTAAAATGATGGTGGACAGCCTTTGCTACCATTGGACGTCCACTTTCAAATGATGAGATTGCATCTCGTATCATCTTCGGCCTTGGTCCAGAGTATGCGCAGTTTCGTACTGTTCTCAATGCCACCGACCTCTACCATACTTTAGATTTTCTCCATGGCATTCTTCTCACCGAAGAAGCTACTTAGCAAATGTATCTCCCTGTCCTCACTCACTCCCACGCCCGCAGCTTCCCCAATGGCAAATCTCGCCCATGTTTCAGGTCGTGGGGGGTCCTTCCACGCCCGCTGGTGTGGGAGTCCTCATTTTCCCCGAAATCGCAACCGTGAAAACGATGGTCGAGGAAAGAGCAGCCCCAAATGCCAAGTCTGTGATCCTCATGGTCACATTGCACTCACATATCACCACCGGTTTAATCCCTCCTATCAGAACCGTCTTGCTACAAATAATTCTCCACAGGTGAGTGCAGCAATCCTACCGACTCTTAGTACCACTTCCAACCACTACAACTGGTACATTGACTCGGGGGCAACACATTATGTTACACATGACCTTGCTAACCTCTCCGTCCAATCCCAGTATGATGGCCCAGATCAAGTTCAGCTTGGGGACGACTCGGGTTTGCTAATCACACATTCAGGCACTTCTTTCTATTTTTATAATCATTGTTTCCATCTTCGTAACACTCTTCATATGCCTTCTATTTCAAAGAATATTTTATCTGTTGCTAAGTTTACAGCTGACAATAATTGTATTTTTGAATTTCACCCGTCTTATTGTCTTGTGAAGCACCGAAGCACGGGATGCACGCTAATTAAGGGGCATCTTCACAATGGCTTCTATCATCTTTCTTCTCGCGACATCAGCTCTTCTCCCTTAGCCTTACTTGCTTCAACCACGAGTTCTCCTTCAATAAATCTGTGGCATCATCGTTTCGGTCACCATGCAATGACCATTGTCCAAAAGATCCTCTCGTAAGCGTCTCTTCCCTTCTCCGCTAGAGATGATAAAATGTGTTCTTCCCGCGCGATGAAAAAGTATCGTCAGCTTCCGTTTCCTTCTACATTGCCCCTTTAGAACTGGTTCATTCGGATATTTGGGACCCAGCACCCATCTCTTCTTGTAATAGTTATCGTTATTATATCCATTTTTTAGATGATTTCTCTAAATTTGCATGGTTGTATCCTCTTATACAACGCTCCGATGTGTTTGATGTCTTTGTTAAATTTCGTAACCATGCTGAAAATATTTCAAATACAAAAATTAAGTTCCTTCAAATAGATGGTGCAAGGGAATTTCTCTCTCAACGTTTTCAAAATGAACTATCTATCCATGGCATTAGACACCGTATCTTTTGTCCGCACACCCACCAACAAAACGGCTCAGCCGAACGTAAATATCGCCACATTGTAGACACAGGCCTTTCTCTTCTCTCACTCAAGTGTTCCAGTCAAGTTTTGGACCTTCGCCTTTGAAATTGCCACCTAACTCATCAATCGCCTCCCACACCAAACCTCCACGGGTCTTCACCGTGGAAAACCCTTTTTCATTGTTGACCTAATTACTCGTCTCTTCGCTCGTTTGGCTCACTCTGTTTTCCTTACCTTCGTCCTTACACTAACAAGAAACTCCAGCCCTGATCCCTACCATGTGTTTTTATAGGACATTATTCAGGCTATCAAGGGTATCGGTGTCTAGACCCTAAATCCGGTCGTACTTTTATTGCAGCCAGTGTCTTCTTCGACGAAACCACTTTTCCCTTTCTTGTAAAACAAGACCCTGTTCTCTCATAATCCTGAAACAAATTATCTAAGTTTGTTATATATGATCTGTAATTTGTTTCAGTTCATCTGAGTTTGTTATATACGATCTGTAGTTTGTTACTTTGTTATACATCTTTTGCTATAAAAAGATAGGTACTGTAAATTGTAATATATACAAGATATAAAATTCAAACACTGAAACTTTCAGTGTTTTACCTCTATTTAGCAAAAACCCTATCATTAACTCTAAAATTCATATTCTTAGACCTGCTGAAGTTTTTGAAAGCAAGCATGACCCTACATTCAAAAAAGACCAACACAGGAAAGAAAGTGCAAAATGCACTCAAATGTGAGCACCTTATTTTTAAGAAGCCGATCACGGAATAATTTTTGTTGGCACAAAGACAGAAGAAACTGCAAAGAAACCTCGCATTGTTGGCAGAGAAAGTTGGTTGTTCTTTCAGCAGCAGGGAGGCTGGGGCTTTTGCACGATATGTCGTTTTCTAATGCAGACAGCTTAACATGCAAAAGCCTTATGTCTGCATGCACAGCATCAAAAGCTACATCCATAAATATATCCACCTGAAATAAAAAGGAATTGCTGTTAAATTATTGCAAGAAAACACAATGACTTCTTAATTGTGTATAAAATCAAAAGTTTAATTGTACAACACACACACACCCAATAAAAAGCCCCCCGGGCAAGCATTAAGCACTTATACCCGCTGAAGTGACTTACTGGCACAAACACCCCATCTGTTCAGCAACCGAAACTCTAAAAAACACTCAAATAATACTCTAAACAATACAAACAGGCTCTAGAGTTGATTTAAACAGTCATTTGAGTGTTTTTGAGGGTTTTGTGGATAAGTAGAGGATAAAAACTACAGAGGGGTTTGTGCAAAACCCTAATCAATATTAGAAACAAGTTGAAGAAATAGAACACTACTTGAAACCGACAACAATGTGTCATAAATGCATAACCTGACCTATGATTGCAAAATGAGTTTATGTATATTTTTACAAAGGCTTTAAACCCCAAAAAAAAAACTATAAAAGGTTTGGGCGTTTGGCAAGAAACTACCAAGAGATTCATAAATTTGAGGGGAAATGTGAAATATTGACACTAACAGTTAAGGGCTAATGGTGTTAACTTGCATCTGAAATGGCAATTTTTGCCCCTGAAATAAATAATCTAAAAATAGGGATTAAGGGTGGAGGTGGGAGGAAGAGATGCAGCGGATGGTCGAAGGAGGAGGTGGAGGATGGGTGGGAGGAAGCGGTGGTGGTTGGTGGGGGTGAGATGAGGTCGAGGAAGGAGGATCTTGGTGGATTTGGGTTGGGGATATAGGGAAATAAGGCTCGGAGGGAGGTTGATGTGGTGGGAGGATGAGGATGAGGTTTGTGGTGGTGGCCATGGTGGATTTAGGTTTGGTCCTCTGGGGTTCGGGAAAATTAGGGGTTGAGGATGGGGAGGAGGTAGAGGAGGATGGTCGGAGGAGGAAGTGTTGAAGAGGTGGCTGAGGCGGCGGTGGAAGAGGAAGATGCTGAAGAGAAGAATAAGAGTAATTTTGGGGATTTTTTCTGAATGTTGGGGTTAGATGCCACTCACATGACGAGTCACACGATGTGCCGTCGTTAGTGCCGACGTGGTATCCTTCATGTTGTGGGGAACCACTAGTGTTGACTGGCACCTTAGTCATGGTATATTTCGTAATTTACATGCTTTTGGTGGTCTCTTGTTAACGCCCAAATTTTTTTGTAGTTTATGTAAATTGCCTTTTAAAAATGTAGTAACCACTTGCATATGCCAAACCAATACATATATGGGTAATTACACAGTGTGAAAGGCAAAAAAAGGGAAAGTAATGATATGGCCATGTACCTTGGGATGTGCTAGCAGAACATGCACAAGCTCATGCCATTGTGATGAAATATAACCTGCTAAAAGATGAAAAGTGCAAGCAACAAGCGCTGAATGCAAAGGAGGCACTGAAGTCCCAGGACCATGGTCCTAAATAAAATATCCAACTATCAGACAATTACCATAGCATTACTTTACTATAATCAAGCAAGATAGTGATCGGGAGGGTTGTTAAAGGGCATTGCACCTGCTTGGTTTGTGCAAGGACAATCAGCATGAAGAACGTCAGATCGATCAACTGTTCAGATACTTTTACATCTTCCAGCAAAATCTGAAAGGAGTTAAAATATTAGAGTATAAACATCATTTTTAAAATGATTCACTGCAAGAAAGTCATTCAACAATTCCAAATGAAGAAGTCAAGAAATATATACCAAAACAATTAAGAGATAAATTGAAAATTTAAAACAAATATGCTACGTGGTAAAAATGTCAACGGAAAAAGGAAAAAAGAACAAATGAAACCACTATAAATGGTTTACAGAAAGAAGCATTTGCTCAACTCATTTTAAGTGATGCAGGCAACTTCATAACTGACTGTGTGCTGTTTTTGATTCTTCAGGTGATTGTAAGCTTTCAATATCAATTATTGCTTCAGTTGGAAAAAATGCTTGCACCATGAAGTGAGGTAATCAGTGTAGTTTATCAGTATCGTACCATTGACCTTCTGGAAGTTAATAATTAATCCTACATGTCCTACAGTTTACCATTTAATCAAGTGACTTTGAATAGGAAATTATATGCATTGAGAACTTATTTAGGCTAAATTTTATCGGGTAGTAAATTTATTTAAGTAAGGATATTCAAGTGTTTTGGCTGGAAGTGTCAAAGCATTAGATCAATCCAGTCTATGGCAAGTGCAGGGTGACCAATACAAATTAACTGGAGCAAAATCCATGAAGATATTATTGCCATATAAGATATTTGCTAGAATCTATATAACCACCTAAACAACTTTTACAATGAATTCTTATGGAGCCACTTACAGATCCTTGTCTCCTTGTCTGATCCTTGATTCTGCATTGTTCTATAAACTCAAATTATATAATAGGGTGGTATTGATTCTTTTTAAACACACAAATCAGGTAGAACCAACACTGTTGAGACTTTTAGAAAACGCAAACTAGAAAATTCTGAACCCGTCACATTAAGGTAACTTTAGAT
Source organism: Agapanthus africanus (assembly GCA_030015575.1). Classification (NCBI taxonomy): domain Eukaryota; kingdom Viridiplantae; phylum Streptophyta; class Magnoliopsida; order Asparagales; family Amaryllidaceae; genus Agapanthus; species Agapanthus africanus. The sequence continues at coordinate 691,230,049 of CM057340.1, forward strand.
TGACAATCAGTGATAACAAGGCCGGTTCTTTTTCCATCATTTCTCAACTTTCATTTTGTGGTCCTTAGCCAATGCAATTTGAGAGCCACTTCATTTCATGTATACAACAAACAGAAATTAATAAGTTTTTCATATACATCAACTGAAATTTGATACACAGATCATCTCTCTTTTCTTCTTCTTCTTTTTGTGTGTTTTGTGGAGTGTTTTTTTCCTTTTCTTTTCTTTTTCTTTTTTTTTTGGGGTGGGGGGCTTACAAGCCGCTTGCATAAACATGGCAATTAAGAAAAATGAAAAAAAAATAAAACAATTAAGTAATGCACAATTTCAAAGTTCAACCTATTTGGGTTAATTGCACAAAATACTCGTGGTTTACCTGGTACAGCACTTAAAACCCCTTCAAGTGATTAATTAGTGGCAGCCACCCCTCTATTACTAAATCAAAAAACCCATAAAAACGCTCTACTCTAAACAACACGAATAAGTTATAGAGTTAAACTAGACAATCATTTGATTTTGTTTGCTGTAAAATTTGATTAATGGTTTTGACCAACAAGCAGAGGGGTTGTTTGTGAACTCAAAATCGCTTGGGGGTATATGGGGTAAATTACAGCTGTGCGATTAACCCTTTATTTTAAAATATATCAAGTCAAAACTTTATGGCGACATATAAAGCTTTGGAGATGAAAACCTGTTCAAGTCTTGTATGGCGAGATGCTACATCAGACAATGTATGCAGAAGGCGGACCCCGCGAAGCAAATGAGCCAAAATCCTTTCAGGTTCTGATGATAAAAGTACTGCAATAAGGTGCAAAGGTAGAGAAGCTGCAAGTCTTTCCACATCGACCTAAAGCAGACAACACTATCAAGAGAAATCACATAAGAATTACTGGACAAAATGTGCAATCTCACCTGCCTTTGGGACCCACTTCCTGTATCATATTGTATGGTGGAATCCTCAGAGTCTTTCAATAATTTGATAATCTCTTTAGATGCAAATCCATTTAATTCTTCAACTATTGTGATCAGATCAAGGGTCTGTTGAGAAATTTACCAAAAAATAAAGAGAGGTCGATAATAAAGTTAAAGTTAAATAATTTGTTAAGTGAAATGAAAATATATTTAGTAACCAACATTATAGAAAGAAATGGTAAACAAAAAGAAACATGAAAGACAAACATAAACATAAAGGAAGAAGCTGGCACCAGAAAAATCACAAATAGGATGCTGCAAAGTCATGGTTTCAGAATATAGTTGGCATTTCAGCTGCTGGTTTCATAGATGAGGGGGGAAATACAACGTCCCACCTTCAACTGATAATGAACCTCGAGCATTGAAATATCATGTGTCGCTTGTGTTGCATTGAATTTTTCTTCAAGGCCCAAAAAGGAGCAGGTAAAGCCATGTTTAAGGTCTTGTTTTCAGTCCACAAGAGATCGACTTTGGTAGTTTCTATTGTGTCGAACTGTTTAAGTTTAGATCTCAGATCAGTGAACCACATAAAAACCATGCAAATATGTATAATTTAAACAACAAGACCTGAAATGGGCACATGCACGAGATTTATAAGTCTATCCTCATGGGATTTCCCCAAACCCCATAAATTCTCTATCGTTGCCACAAGAAAACCGGGGAAACTCAATCTTTCAACACAATGAAAGAATCAATTATAGATGACAAAAGAAATTAGGGTCAATGGGAAGTAAACTTATCCAATGCACTCAAAGTCTAAACCTGCTTTCATTTCCTACGCTTCACACTTGATTCTTTAGACTTGAGCTAAAGTCCCTTCAACTAGAACAACTCCCTATGACAGTGAGACCTAGAAAGTCGAATCCCTACCCAATTATTTCCTAGGCGCCCTCTAATCTAACCAAACTTGGTCCTTGCTCCATCACATATAGTATAACATGTGTGCAAGAGAACATTTGTTAATCACTAGTTACTTAGAGTAAGCCACAACAGGAAACAATTCTTTCCCAGATGCATTAAGATCGCTTCATCATGTTCCTCCATGAACAAGCAGGGAAAAACTTTCTATAAAAAACACCTCATTATATCTCTCTGTCATTATGAACCAATTGCAATAAATCCTTGGAAGCGCCGCCGCCTCATACCAGACAACTCGACTAGCGATCTAACATTTGCCCAAGGAAAGAAGATTAGCAGCCTCTCCATTCCCTCTTGGAAAATATGTGAAACCCAAAAGGTATGAAGCCTCACAGTCCAATCCAATATATGCTCAACATATAATTTGGCAATTTGCAACATGAGAAAAGTAACCTTCTACTTCAACCGAAGCACAACCCTCTCGGGGAGTAAAAAAATCCTGACTAAATCCCACTACCTTATCAAAGGGAACGTATAAGAAAAACACAAAATTTACAGAGTAAACTGTAATGCATATAACAGGAAAGTAATAAATTTTTCTATATTATTTATCGGAGTGTCTCAAATCTTTCCCTCTTGAAATTGGTTGAATTAGAAACATAATCCGACTCCACTCGTCGATCTTGTCCATCAACTTGTATAACCAACAAACAAATCCTAGCTTTCATTTCAATTTAAGGTCCCACGAAGTCTTTGGCATCAAATTAATGTAAAAAAGCATTCGGTTAATGAAAGTACCTGATAACTAGAAGAGGACCTAGGTTCCCCTTTGCCTTTCCTCATCTTGAAGAAGGGACTGGACATAATTGAAATGAGATGGGATTTCTATAGTGGTTAGAGAAAATAAAATTTAGGGTTTCATGTGTCCTTAGAGGTTCATGAATCCGAGCATGAAGGAGTTAGGAGAGGGGAGAGGGTGGATGGCATTCAAGGGCCCCTTTATGTTTTGGTAAAGGTGGAGTTTGGCCCAAGAGCAGTTTCCCAAATTGCCTTTATTTCGTCATTAATTAATTCCTTGGGGGTGTCGCTTGGTACATGAAACGAAAGATTACCAAAAATCCACAAATTCCCATGAATGTGTTACCTAGACATCTAATTCTAGGTAATGTTGGACTGACGTACTTGGTATATTCTAATCATACTTGGTAATATATATCTATATATACATAAGGGAGCACTCTATTGCAAACCGGTATGCATTTTTTTTAAAAACGGGAACTCGCGATCCGCGACATATTTGAACGATCCGAACCGTTCAAGTTGATCACCCTATCTTTGAGTCAATGTGTATGAAAAATCAAAAGGTTTGAAGACCTCTAACCCATGCATCGGATAAAGTATATGTTGCTATATTGAAAGACGTTCATTTTGCTATATTTGAATGATCCGCGACATATTTGAACGATCTGAACCGTTCAAGTTGATCACCCTACTTTCAAGTCAATGTGTATGAAAAATCAAAAGGTTTGAAGGCCTCTAACTCATGCATTGAATGAGTACAAAACGAACATCTTGCAATATAGCAACATATACTTCATCCGATGCATGTGTTAGAGTCCTTCAAATCCTTTGATTTTTCATACAAAGACTCAAAGATAGGATGATTAACTTGAACGGTTTGGGTCATTCAAATATGTCGTGGATCGAGAGTTCTCGTTTTTAAAAAACATGAACCGATTTGCAATAGAGTGCTCCCCTATATATAGAGAGAGTAATGGAGGAAAGAGGCCTTAGAAGGCTTTTTCGTCAGGTGGCGTCAAAAAACTATATCCTCTGCCGTTTCATGCGACGATCGGCACTCATCATCTTCATCTTTATCATCTAAGCTGTGGATACACCAAATTTCATGTGATATTACCATTTTTTCACCATTGAATTAGTGGGTGCAAAATTAACGGTTTACCGACAATAGAACTTTTTACACTGCTAATTCAACAGTGAAAAAGTGGTAAAATCACATGAAATTCGGTGTATCCACATCTTGGATGATAAAGATGATGGGTGCCGATTGTCGAATAAAACGGTGGAGTGTGATTTTTTGACGCCACCTGACGAAAAAGCCTTCTAGGGCCTCTTTTCTCCATTATTCTCATATATATATATATATATATATATATATATATATTGAGAGAGAATTAGATATGTGTGTATGCGCAACCGAAATAGACAAAATTGGATGTTGTGCAAACAGACGATGACACCCATGGTGGTAGAGTTAGAAAAGGAAATGGCGATGGAGACGAATGAGGGCAAAGGAGGGTGACGGTTGGCAACTGAACAGGCTGAAGCGATGGTGACGGCAAGTGACAACGAGCAACGATGATGACTTACAACGGCGATCGACGAAGGCGAGGGCCGACGATGGCGGTTTGTCATGGCAGGCGGTGGACTGCAACAGCGCCAAGGACCGGTGATGATATTGGAAAGCGATGAAGGGCGAAGACGGCGGCAGGAAGGGCGAAAAGCGGCAAAGGACGGCGGCGGCGAGTGATAGAGAATGGTTGTGGCGGCCATAAAAGAAGGACGACGACAAAGGGCGACGACTAGAATCGTAGGGCGACGACGACGCCCTATAGCGGAAATGGTCGATGGCGGTTGCATTCGTCGATAGTCATGGCACTGGTTGTGTTATGCGGGAATAATTGATATGGATATCACATAAACATATGTAGAATGGGACTAAGATTTCGACAATTTGAGGGTATCTCATTTACATGGGAATCCTAAATTCTTGGGAATATTTATTTGTACCAAAAAAAGTATGGTGATAGTTGGTGGTAGTCTAGAATTCCCACTTAGATAATCCCTGCCAAGTGCCCCCAAAATCAATTTTTTCGCCGAATAACTTATCCACTTTTGGACAATTTAGTAAATTTAATCATGTTTCAATAATATCCTAAAATGTTTGTATTTTCCATTTGATCTTTGCTTGGGTTCAAACTACCAGATTGTCATATTGAATAGCAAAGTTTCAAAAATAACCCTAATATGTGCTCAATGTATAAACCTAATTCCAGTTCCTTACCACTCAAACTTAATTCTCTAGTGACTTGAGGTACAGTCCCTTTCACCATACCAGTTAGTTTCCCCTCTAGCTAGAAACACTCCCCATGACAATGAGACTTGGGAAATCAAATTTTTACACAATTAAATTCCTTTGTGCACCACCGGGTCTAGCAACACTCAGTCCTAACTCCATGAAATTTGTTAATCATACCAGTAGAACACAATGAGAAGAGAAACAATTGTTAATCAATAGTTTTTTAGAGTAACCCCGAAGAGGATAACACAATTTTCTCAGATATATTTAAGATAGCTTCATCCTATTCCCTCAAAGACGAGCTAAAGTGGAGGAAACACTTTTTTATACAAAGGAGCTTCTTAAGATCTCACCCAAATACAAAACAAACAAAAAAAACTTTTCAGGCATTACTAATCCCTAAAGGTGCCATCTCTCGACACCCAACAGTATAACTAGTGCTCCGACAAACGGCCAAGAAAAAAAATTCCCCAGCATTTCCCTCGAAAAAATTCCAAACTCAAATTTCTGCAATACAAGAGGGATTTCCTTTAACGATTAAGCTCTCAGCCCTCAGCCCATCAAAGGAAACAAACCATAACAGGAAAGTTGCAACTTTTTTGCTGTGTTTTCATCTGGGTATCTCAAAAAACTTTCCCTCTTGAAGCTGGTAGTTAGTTGAAATGGAAACAGTCATCCAACTCCACTCTTCGATCTTTTAAGCACCAGATAAATTTTTGCTTGCATTTCAATTATGAGGCCACAGAGAGTGATGTTGAGCATCAAATTTCAAGGAAAAGGTACCTGATCGCTGCTTGAGGGCTCAGGCTCGTCTTTGACTTGTTTCATCTTCGAATAGCAGGTGGAGATGGTTGAACTGGAATGGGGATTTTATTTGTAGCATAAGAAAGATAGCATCTAGGGTTTTGATGAGTTTATTTTAGGGGTTCATGAATGATGAATCCGGGCGCGAGGGAGTGTGGAGACGGCGTCGGTGGGACTTTATTCGGTTTGGCCCAAATACCGGTTTGCAAAACGGGTCTTTCTCAGATGCAGCAGTGGGTATATTGCAAAAAAGCCCAAGTGGATCATACTAAAATATGGTGTGGAGAGGGACGTTGATCAGGCCGAAGCTGGGTTTGATACTTTTTTATTAAGCTGGTTATCGGTTGTCCGCGGTGTAACACATGGACGGTTGAGATTGCAATAAAATAAAATTCTTATTTTTAAAAATATGTTTATTTTCTCATTAAATCTTGACCGTCGGTATGTTACACCAGGAACGACGGATAACCATCTCTGAGAAAAGAGCTTCAAATCCAACTTTGACCGTATCTGCATCATGTTGAGAGGTGTTGGCCTGATTCAGCAATTCCGCGAGGTTGTGCAACCACTTGGCGGGAGATTTTCCGCTCCAATCAACCAGTTTGCAGCAATCTAAAGTGTCTAATTGGTAATGGCAAAACCACTATCACTCTTGAAGATCCTTGGATTGGTTCAATACCGCTCTGCGGGCGGCCGACGTTTATCCTTGATGATATCCTGGAAGGGTTTCCTATCGGACGTACGGTTATAGCGGACGAAAAATGGGATAATGTGAGAATTGGTTTGCTATCCGTTAATGTTTTGGCAATATGATAATTGATTTGCTTTCTGGGGATGTTTTGACATGTTCAATTAAATCGCTGCCTCTACGTTATCAAAATGCATGTCCTTCGAGGGCCGTTGTTAAAAAGATATATAAGGATTTAATTTTGGCAGGCACTCCAAAAAAATTCTAAAAACTTGATATGGCTTTGGCAGTCGTGTGCGGGACCACGAGTGCAAACTTTCTGGTAGCGGTTTGCTTAAGACAAGAGTTGCAACAACATGGATGCCATGTTGATAGCATCTGTTCGAAATGCGGCGCATATGAAGAGCCTATTGACCATGCAATCATGTTGCGGAACATTGTTGGCCTGTCGTCTTTGAGGCTGTGAGCGACACGATGCCCGATTTGAACATCGTCGAGGATTCGATTATAATAACTAGATCCTTAAACGGGGCTCGGGGCAGTAAACGTCTCAAGCATACTCTTCTCGTGTATGAGGCATGTATGATATGGAAGCAACGTAACTAAGTGGTATTTAACAAACCCGTAGGGCGACACTGACCTTTTCAAGCGAAAGAATTCTGATGCCATGAACCCAATATCTACTCAAGTTTATCAACAGCCATTGATGTGACCAAGCGTCCTCCTGATACCCTAGCAATCCCTTTGTTTTTCAGCGGCCACACCCACTATGCGATGAACCCACGACTGGCTTTGATGGCTCCGTTAGGGAGTTCTCTATTGCAAGAGCTGGCGTTTTGTTCCGCAACAAACAAGGTCATGTTCTACAAGCCAAGAGGTGGAGACTTACAAGTCTCACAGTTACATTGGTCAAACCATCTGTAGGTAGAGAGGCTGTACGTGTTTTGGTGTTCAAGCCACATGCAACCAAGATTTGGTTAGAAAACAATTCAGCCTTGGCAGCAGGTTAAATTAATCATGAAAATTCTCCTTCTCGCATTACAATATGCTTGATGATATATGGAATTGGATTGTACAGCTTGATAGTTTTCAAGCCTTTCATATTTTTTGTGGAGGAAATGCATGCGGTGATTAGCTGGCAGATGCTGGAGCACTAGATGGTGTGGGCGGGCTCGTAGAGACGACCCTTTCAGGGACTTTATTGCAGTCGGTCTGGAATAAACGCTATCTTAAGAAGCCATTTTAATAAATAAAAAAAAAATCATACTAAAATACCCTCAACCATCATGATTTTTCACTAAAACACAACACCTTGAACTCTGTACTTTTGAATCAAAAGCATCGTCTTTAGGGCCTGTTTGGCTGCAGGATTATGGGTTTGGATTTGGATTTTGGATTGTGGAATCCTGAGATTCCATAATTTTGCGTTTGGTTGCATGATTTGTATTTCTAGAATTCCTTTGTTTTTTATGGGGGGCCACCAGAAAACAAGGATTTTGGAATCCTAAAAAATTTCAAGGATTTTCAAGGATTTGGCACTATTCATTGTACTTTTAGACGAGACCGGTGTACTTTATTTATTTAATAACCCCCTCTCTATCTGTCTCTCTCTAAAATCCTCAAATTCAAATCCCATATTTTTTTCACCAACCAAACAAAGATTACGAGAATCTACAAATCCAATACTAAGAATACAGAACCAACCAAACAACAAATTACTAAATCCAGAAATTTCAACTGTACATTTTTGGAATCCAAATTCCATATTCCTGCAACCAAACGGGCCCTTAAGATGAATCATGATGCTTAATTTAGCCTATTAAACCCCAAACCCACCCTCTTCCTCTACCTCCCCAAACCCCCAAACCCCATCGACCATCATCAAGATCCATAAAAAAAATGAAGTTCCAACTCGAGGGTCTCACCGTGCACTTCCCCTACCCCCACATCTACCCTGAGCAGTACCAATACATGCTCGAGCTGAAGCGCGCCCTGGACGCCGGCGGTCACTGCCTCCTCGAGATGCCCACCGGCACCGGAAAGACCGCCGCCCTCCTATCCCTCATCCTCTCCTACTCCCTCAACCCTAACCCTAACCCTAGCCGCTCCCAGCCCCCGCCGGTCAAGCTCCTCTACTGCACCCGCACCGTCCACGAGATGGAGAAAACCCTAGCCGAGCTCCGCCTCCTCGTCTCCATCCTCCCAAACCCTAACCAAACCCTAGCCCTCGGCCTCTCCTCCAGGAAGAACCTCTGCGTCAACCCCAGCGTCGTCGCCTGCTCCTCGCGCGACTCCGTGGACTCCGCCTGCCGCCGGCTCACGGCGTCGTGGGTTCGCGCCGCCGGCGATCTGCCTCTCTGCGAGTTCTACGAGAATTACGATCGTGCATTGGGGAATGGGGGACCAGACGCTTTGATGCTGCCGCCGGGGGTTTATACGCTGCAGGATTTGAGGCAATACGGGAAGGAGAAGAGGGTGTGTCCTTACTTTTTGGCGAGGCAGATGATTCGATATGCGAATGTGGTGGTGTATAGCTATCAGTATCTGCTTGATCCGAAGGTGGCGGGGGTGATCTCGAAAGAGATGCAGAAGGAGTGTGTGGTGGTGTTTGATGAGGCGCATAATATCGACAATGTGTGTATCGAGGCGTTGAGTGTGAGCGTGAGGAAGCAGACACTTGATGGAGCGACGAGGAATTTGAATCGGATGGGGCAGGAGATTGAGAGGTATTTGCTTTCTTTTGTTTTTGTTCTTTTTTTTGTGAAAGATTTGAATTTTAGATATGGGCCTGGAAAATGTATAGCGATAGACAAAATCCCAAAAGCAAATTTATCAAAATTTCCCTTTTTCTGGAATTTCACTAGGTTTAGGAGTATTTGGAAGATGTCAAATGGTATATTAGGATTCTGGCAATCTCCCTCTCTTGTCTACAATTCTTCGGTTAGAAATTTGGCACAAATTAAGAGACGGTTTATATCCATTTGACCACAAAGCGCAAAATTTTTGGAGCCTTGCTTTATGGCTGACTTTATTTCGATGAGAAAAATGCTTACATAATTTGTAAAACATGAGTAGCCAAAATGACAATGTACCGAAACAAAAGTAGACCGGGAAGTAAAAAGGTATGGTGATCTCTAATATAAGAGAGGAAGCATGCCCCTTTAAGAAGGATGGTGCAAAAGAATTGGTTCATGCAGTTTACCAACAAAAATTGGGATATAGTCCATCATATATCGTTGCTATTGTTGTATGTTTGTTTATAGTTTTCAAGAGCCGCAAATATTATTCTTGTACTTGGATGTTATTCCTATAGATTATGATTGATAATGTGTGATGAAATACCAAAGTTACAACCCTCAAAGGGGTGAATAGGGTTTTATAACAATTCTTGCTAAATTAGAAATCTAATGAGTCATACACAACAACGATAACAATTAAGAACAAATATGAATAAGTTAATAATGTAAAAATAAATGAGACAAGACAAACAAAAGCAAATACGACGACATAAAGTGGTTCGACGTTCCCAACGTATAGTCCTTCCATGCAGACTTCGTTTTTAGACTTTTCCAACCTTTCACTATCCTTACTACTTTAATCCTTTAACCGATAGGAGCAAATACTTTACAACAATCTCTTTCCAGGTGGTTACCAACTCAAGGGAATTATCGCGCACAATTTTTCTCGCTCTAATATGAATTATTAGCTTGTGGAGTGAATGATCAATTGATCAATAGAGAGTAATTAACAAATGAAAATTAGTTTGATGCTCTCTAATATTACTCAAGGAAGATGAATCCCTGAGATATGAGTAAAATGAAAATAAACCTTGTAAAAAACAAATGAATGGTATATATAGCATTTTATCAATACAGTTGTAAACCGACCAACACACTCTTATATCAGCTCTATTTGTAGGGATATAATAGGAATGAATAGATTAAAGTTTAGACTAACATTGGACCCGAAAATACAATGCTAAGGTGCAATCAGAAAGCTCAAAATAAAAGCAGAGCACCTTTGTTACAAAGAGCCATAGTTTCCATATGAAAGTTCGCGGGGCCTACTAAGTCAGGTAGAGAGAAAAGGAGATGACCAACAATAAGAATTTGGTGACATCATCATGGGGTCATCCTCTATGCTATTGGAGATCATTTTGCTAGCATGTCTTGCTATAAAAAACAGGGGATTAAGTGTGAAAGATCACTTTAATTAAAGTGCTCATAGAGTCACGATTCATTCTAAAAGAAAATACAAATTAAATAAAACAAATTATATATGAATAATAATCCACATTATATTTCGATGAATTGAAATACTAAAAATTTCCTTCTAAAAAATAAATACTATCCTATAATTATCAAAAATAATATTTGGTGTCCAAATGATACCACGAGTGTATGGACACTAATTTTGACATAAAATAAAATAACAATGTTTAAGCTCTCAAAAATATTTTGGAGTTTAATAAATATTAGAATTTAAATCCAAAACTCAAAAATTATATGGAAAATATTTTCCTAGTTTGAAAAATATAATAATACAGTGTGTTATCAAGCTCTCTAATATTCTAATCCCTTTATAATAATTTCTAGAGAAAAATAAATAAATAAAATTCAAGACAAATATATACCCATAAACCCATAAGTCTTGTCTTGTTCTTTGTGGGATTCAAAATTGATCTTCAATTTTGTGGAAGTCCCAACTTGTTCCTCCATTCTCTTTTTGATATAAAAAATTACTCATTGTTTCCAATCTCCAACAAATGTTCCATGGTACCAAGCCTACAAAATTATTAGCACAAAACACGGAACAAGGAGTTTTGCATTAATCAAGACTAAACGGGGTGAGTATACCTTCTTTAGGAACCTCCAACAGTTGAACGTTGAAACAAAAGCGAGTTTAAACAAAACAAAGTTATTTAATATTTTAAGAGTTGATCAGAAGGTCATGGGTCCGATACTTCCGACACCGCAAGCGTATATCGTTAATTATATATTGTCTCAGAACGCATCTGGACGGGATACCATACTAGCTCGCTCCAAATTGCATCGTTTTAGAGAGGAAAATCACATATATAGCAGTAAGATAAATCAAGACCCAATTTAAACAAAAGAATGTATATTTTATTCATTTTGTTTGTGTTTATATACAGTTTGGAGTGTAAGTTACATTTGACATTGCAAAATAATGTAAAATTATATAGGATTCTCCTTTGAGATCTGTATCAAAATACTTTGGGTATTTTAATGTCGACGTAGAAGTTGATGGGCACCACCCTAACGTGGGACCAAATCATTATAAGTGGGACACCCTGGATGGGGTCCACACCACTTCATTTGAAATGTGAAGATACATTTTTTGAAGTATTAGTCACTTCTTTTGGAGTGTGGATGTCATTTCATTTGAAATGCAAGTGGGACACCCAAGGTGGGGTCCACACTTGCCAGGTATGAGTGGGACACCTTGGGTGGGGTCCACACTATTTCATGAAGTAAAGAAAACTTTATTTGAAGTGTTGATGTGACTCCTGAATGGGGCCACATATGTTAAGGAAACTGAGAAGTATCCATTAGGGAAGCCGGTTTAAAGGTCTCTCGAGGGACCAGGAGGGGTTCTCGAAGCAGTCGGGAGGCCTAAGGCCTAAGTTAGGCCTCCCGATGGGTGCTTCAAGCCATATCATAAAACCGTGATATGGAGTTTGCTTAGATGAAACTCATTTATTTGAGTTTCTTGTACATATTAAGAATGCATGGTGTCATTCTTATTAGTTTGTGCAACATGAACACATAGATTTGTATTCAAGAGTGGAAAACATGACTTTTGGGTCTTGTTTAAGTAATGAATACAATGTTTTTGACGCTGCATTTACTGATGTCTGTAAGATGAATATGATATTTCTATCCACAAGTGGGTTAAGAATATGATTTTCCTATTCATGATGGTCTTCATAAACATGTTTTTCCATGTCTCAAGACTTGAAATGAAGTATTCCATTCAAATGTCTTTTACGAATATATCATAAACATACATGTTCATGTCTGAAAATAAATAGGGTTTTGTTTATTCATAAAGTTCCCTGAGATATGGTTTTCATGTCTTAGGGTATGAATAGAGTATTCCATTCACTCATGTCAGTTATAGACACGTCAAAAAGATGAATATGGTTTTCCTATTCATATTTCGAAAGACAATTTCTTGTGTCTTAGGAATAGGGTTTTCCTATTCCACAGATACCCTGAAAGACATGTTTTCATATCTCAAAGATGAATAGGATTTTCTTATTCACATATGTTTTTATGTAGAAGGGCATGATGGCTTTGATCTATGTCCTTTGAGAAATAATTTATATATTTATGTTAAATATGCAGGGAATAGAATGGTCTATTCCAAAATATGTAGAACATGTGTTGGTCCATGTTCCTGGTTCAATTCATATTAGTCAAGAACATCTTTGTGTTCTGAACTTCTTCTTCCATGTGAAGAGCAAGCCGTGGCCATGGCCTTTAAGCTCTTTTATTTAAGAGCTGGAAACTCCGTCCTCGTTTCTGATCAAAGAGGACAAAGAAGAGGAGATGGAGATAGGGATGGAGAGAAAGAAGAGTGAAGGAATGGGTTTATCCCATTCCTATATTGTCAACTTCTTCTTTGCTTCTTCTTCTTCTTCATAGAATTTAGCCAAAGTTCTATGGATTTTAGCTAGAGGGGATTCGGTCTTTGATCAGGTGCTCACAGGGGGTATTTATACTCCTCTGTGAGTGGGAAAGTAGTGGTAACTACTCTCTCGATATCAGGAGAAGTGGGGGATGAAAATTCCTGTCCATCTCCTGAAGAATAGGTCAAACCTATTCTAAAGGAAGAGGTCTTGATCCTATTAGTGTCGGGATATCCCAATTAGGGGGACCTCCCGAGATCATCAGAAGGCCTCCTGAGTTCGGAAGGGGGGCATCCTCATAGGGGATGCCATGAATCAACTCAATTTTGCGTTGAGACAACTCCGTTTTGAGTTGTGTTAAAGGGAACCTCCTTAGGCAGGGGTCCCACCAGTGATGGCTTGTTCTTGTTCATGTATCAAAACTTGATCACTGGGGTGTATTTTGTAAAAATACTTATATAAATATTTTTTATATTTGAGAGTTAAAATTTTAACTCCAACAATATGATAATCCATTATGGTGTGGAGAGATTACTGATTTGGAATTTGTTGGTGATCATGTGGTGTATTTATTTTGTTTTTCTTTCCAGAATTTGGCCAAGTTCTATTGATAATCTCCCCTTGATAAATATTTGTACGCGAAGACTACGATCTCTTATATTTTCTGATTGGGTTTCATTCATGCATGCCTTCAGTTTTAATAATTGATCATGCTTAATTTGGTAGGAAGGTTCAAGGCCACAGATGCCAACAGGCTGCGTGCTGAATACAATCGCCTTGTTGAGGGTTTGGCACAAAGAGGAAACTTGCCGTGTATGTTGTATGCCTTATTATTTGAACTTCAAGATTATTTTTCTCCTACAGTCCTTAATATAAGATGCTGATCCTTGTCCGTTTTGGCAAACACAGTGACAGATGCCTGGCTTGCAAATCCGGCCTTGCCTGCTGATATTCTGAAGGAGGCTGTGCCTGGAAACATTCGAAAAGCTGAGCATTTTCTATCTGTTTTACGAAGATTGGTGCAATATTTAAAGGGGCGTCTTCAAACGGAGAACGTTGAGACAGAAGGACCTGTCGCTTTCTGTGCTTCATTGAATTCTCAGGCTGGAATTGATCAGAAAATGCTGAAGTTCTGCTATGACCGGCTACACTCACTCATGCTTACACTTGAAATTACCGACACAGATGAATTTTTACACATTCAAACTGTCTGCGACTTTGCAACACTAGTTGGTACTTACGCAAGGGGATTTTCCATAATAATTGAACCATTTGATGAGAGGATGCCTCATATACCAGACCCTGTACTGCAGGTTCTGCTATTATTATGATTTTTTATCATGTTGAATTATACCATATGATAGTTAATCGTGTAATTGAGAAACTCATCATGACGTTATTTGCTGATGCAGCTCAGCTGTCATGATGCCTCTCTTGCCATAAAGCCTGTTTTTGATCGGTTCCAATCTGTCGTAATCACTTCCGGAACTCTAAGCCCAATCGATCTGTATCCTCGACTGTTAAATTTCAATCCCGTCATTAGCCGAAGTTTTACAATGTCTTTGACAAGGGATTGTATATGCCCTATGGTTCTTACTCGTGGAAGGTATTAGTTCAATCCTGTTAATAGTTCAATGCTGATGCATATAATCCTAGCTCATTTAATGTTGAGGGTTGCGCTACTTTTAATGCTCTTTTCTTTTACCTTTGAGCAATGAATGCATTAAGTTTCTTTCATATCATTTTAGCTTACAGAGGTTCCTCCTCTGCTTATAGATGTGTTAGTTGTTAAAAAATACTTTTAGCTGTGTCTTTGGGTAATGACGACATATATGCCATAATCTAGTTCATTCTAAGAGCTAATGTGAACACATGCATTGTTTCCTTGTGCTCATTAGTTCTTTTTAATCGGACTAAAATTGCTTTCTGTAGTTGAGAATATGATGCATTTAAAATTATATTTTTTACATTTCAGTGATCAGCTACCTGTAAGTACAAAATTCGACATGCGGAGCGATCTTGGTGTTGTAAGGAATTATGGACGGCTCCTGCTGGAAATGGTTGCTGCTGTTCCAGATGGCATTGTCTGCTTCTTCGTCAGTTACTCGTATATGGACGGTATTATCAATAGTTGGAACGAAATGGGCATTTTGCAGGTGATCTTTTACTATTCTTGATTTATTTTACCTGGCATATCTTTGTCATGATTGATTACTCTCTCTCCCTCTCTCCCTCGCCCCCCCCCCCCACACACACAGAGAGAGAGAGAGAGAGATGGTTCCTAACCTACCATCTTAAAATTGGCGCAAGCGGTTTATATACTTTCTATTGACTGGCTGATAATGCCTATTTTGTGTTGTGACAGCTTTGAAAAAGCATTCTTTATCATTTTGGGATGTGCATTCTGGAGATTCGGAATTTATTCCTGCTATGATTATTGATAATTCCCTTAGACGCACAATAAATATTAAAATGCAGTTCCACTGTATCATTTCTTTCTTCTCCTAAACTCTTGCTTAATGCGTGATTCATGACCTCATCAATAGAAGTTCATTCACCATATGATTAGTCGAAAGGAGTATGGAGTCTTCTGCTTAGCATAATGTGCAGAACAACTGAAAAACGGTTTAGCCTTCGAGAATATAGATCAGCATAGGGACTAGAAGATTTTCCAGTAAACCTTTTAAGTCTATATGAGACCATTGCTTCAAGTGCCTAGTTGCTATGTTTCTTTTGCAGAAGTCACAATTTTAGAAAAATTGTGGCCCCAACGTTAAGTATTCTGATTTGTCCTGTATAGAAATTGGGCTCTATTAGTATCCATAAATGATTGAATGGATGTGATATTGATGAAAATATTTTAAGATTTCCATGTGATTTGGTGTTTCCCCATGTCATTTGAGGAGATAAATGGTTCCATTAGCGAGGTGAGATGCCCTTGCTTTTGTGTAACAATTCTGCCAATCCTGTTTTCTTATACTCAACAAATCCCAACGCCACAAAATACCCACTTCAACTCTTATTATCTATTAATAAAAAGTCAAACTCCCAAAAATATTAGAGCTCTTCCCTTGAAAACCCTGTTCGCCAGATAGAAGAGAAAAAGAGGAACATCCCACATATTACAGTTGAACTGGCGGGGATAGCCTATCGAATTTTATTATTAATGAGCATTCAATGATAGTAGACTCTGCTTCAAATTGTCTCCGCCTATTCATCACTTCTATAGTCAGGGTACTAGCTGATCACATAAATGTAAACTTTTGTTTTTGGGTTACTTTCTGTTGTTGCATGCGATTAACTAGGAGTAATAATGAATTTCTTCTTTATTCCCAGGATGTGATGCAACATAAGTTGGTCTTTATCGAAACCCAAGATGTAGTAGAAACTACCTTGGCGCTTGATAACTATCGCCGAGCATGTGATTGTGGAAGAGGAGCAGTCTTTTTCTCGGTTGCCAGGTAGTTTAACTTTTACTTATTGCAAGAATATTAGAGAAAAGAACTCCTTTGAAGGTTATGCAGAGGCAGCAAACCAAATCTTCACTTGTATGATTAAAACTCATAGCGCATGTCTGCATTTTCAACATATTTGCTTCCTGTGCAATATAATTATGAGAAATCAACATGCTGGATACAACTAGTTAAAAAGCATACCATGTATTTGTAATTGTTATTTGTTAATGTATTCTCTCCTAATTCTGCTACGGATGAAATGTCTCAGTGTATATTTATTATCATCAAACTTCACTATTATCTTTCATGTTACCTGTACATTAAATGAGGAATAGATATTTATGAGCAATCTGGAAGCAGGATGTGTTGATTTCTACTAATTTATACATCTTTCTACTTATTTTAGACTTCTTCCTAAGTCTTAGGTGAGTTTGGATGAAACAAATTGTTCTCTTAGTTGTATAACAAGCCCCTCTCTTGTACATTGTTTTCTCGACCATCTATACAGCAGTAATTAGAAGAAGTTGACGTCAGCTGGTCATTAAACTTTGTGAAATTTAACGAAGCTTTGTTTCATAGCTGACCCCATTTGACGAGATAATGATTTTAATGATGACGATAATGGTTTGTAATTATCCATTTACAACTATATAAATTTAGTTACCAATTGGAAGAGGATCATAGTGAAGAACACATTATTATTTCCTTATCCTCACAATTCCGGAATGCTGCTCTTTCTGCCACCATTATCTCTTCTTCCTTAATCTCAAGTTATCATATAAAATTAGTTTATTGTGCAGCTGAAAAAAGAGAGTTTAGCTGAATATTTTGTATTCATGTGTCAATCTGCTGTCGACCTTGAGATATTTCCGTTGATGATTCTCCCATGCTTCTAAAAGTAAATGTCTTTCAAGCAACATGCTATTGAAGGATGGTGTTGTGCCTTTTTTTAGCGAAAGAATATACACTACATCTTTTCCACATTAGACGTTATCTCGTGCACAAACTGAAAGTAATGCTATGTTTTCTTTTGGAGATTAAGGTGTAACAGCTGGTAAGTTTGTTGCTCATTATGAAGCGTGTAGTTATATTGTCACATTGCCACACCGCGTATTTCTTGCTTGATTTTGCTGTTACAATGTCATGCGTGTCATTGAACATTCTATATTTATTCTAACAACATCCCTTTTAATTGCCTTCAATTTACAAGGTCAATGTATATGTCCTTTACATGTATGTTGGTTAAAAAACGACCTGACCAATTGTGCATATCATTGCAGGGGAAAAGTAGCTGAAGGTATAGATTTTGATAGGCATTATGGTAGGCTAGTGATCATGTTTGGGATTCCTTTCCAATACACACTTAGCAGGTGAGCTTACTTTCTTTCAATGTGATATGCTTATTTCAATCTTCTAATATATTAGATACTTGGAATTTTAGAACCGTTCGCATGTAACAACCATTAGCATATGACAGGTTTTTTGAAAGAAATATTCAACCTACTGATATATTAGATACTGGGATTCTTACAATCTTAGTATATAACATGCCTTTTAACTCATGCTGGTGCAAAGGCCTTGTACTAGCTAGCAGCCATGCTTCTTTATAGTGGCTTCTTCACATTTCTTATCATGTTCAAATGGCCTTTTGCAGAATTTTGCTTGCCAGGTTAGAGTACTTGCGTGAAAATTTCCAAATAAAAGAGGGAGATTTTCTGACCTTTGATGCATTGGTATTGTTTTTTAATCTTTGATTCCTTTTTTATTTGTATTTACCAATTACCATATGTTCTTTATTAATGAAACCCATCCACGTGCATTTTTTTTTGGGGACAGAGGCAAGCTGCACAATGCGTTGGTAGAGTAATTCGTTCAAAAGCTGATTACGGGATGATGATATTTGCGGATAAAAGGTATGGTGCTGAGGTTACACTTCTCTAGTTTGAGTTACTCTGCCTAGTACTCTACACTGATGATATTTCTAGCTTTTAGGCAAAACTTCTGAGTCCTGACCCTTATGCTAATTTTGCTTATTGATGCGCAAAGTATTGTTTGTCTGGACACTCACACCCCACACATGCGCTTGCGGGCTCACACTATTAAGCGTATATTATTATAAGTAAATCATTATTCCTAGATTTACTAAACAGTTTTTCTAATCTATTGTTGATTCCCTCTATAATATCGAGGGTCGTGGATAATCAAAATTGTATACTTCATCATATTGATTTTAGTTAGAGCAAATTCGAAGTTTATCTTCTGATTGATGATAGTTTATACAGATTTTCAGGCATAATCATAGTTATTATCCAACATGTAGCTGATGCTTGCTTCTGAAATGTTGTTGGGACTTTTTCCTACTAGGACTTTCCTTTCCTCATCTGGGATTCTTCAAACCTTCTGAAATATCTTCAGTATATTTCCATTAGCCTAGGTGATGAATCATTCCATTAGTAAATATTTGGAATATTGTAGACCATACAAAAGTAAATTAGAAAGGGCCATACTAAGTGGAACAATTGCTATTAGCAAATGTTTTGAATATCATAGACCATAAGTAATAGTTAAAAGGACCAAATGAAGTATTCATTCTTCCTCAAAAAAAATGTAATCTTCATTTGAATCCATTTAAAGCTGCTCTATATTTTCAGCATGACATGATTTTCTTTTTGCTGATTTATCATAATATGTTGGGTGCTTTCTGTGTATACAGATATAGTCGCCATGACAAACGCTCTAAATTGCCTGGATGGATATTGTCACATTTACGTGACGCTCACCTCAACCTGAGCACAGACATGGCATTGCATATAGCACGCGAGGTGAGTTACTAGGCTTGTCATTCATATGAACTAAGACCATGCATTTTTATGGTTTTTCATAATCACATATATGTACAAATAATCTTAAATACCTGAATGGTTCAATATATTTTATGTAGGCAGCTTCCATTTTATAGATCAATATTACTGCTGTTAATATGCGGACAGTCTAGGATGCAGTTCTGTAACTTGTGATGGCCACAGAAACCAAATTGCACTGTTCATTTTCTACATTTCTTCTCTATATCTAAATTGTATGCATTGTAAAGAAAATTTATATAAAATCGGCTTATTTTTACAAAACTATTAAAAGGTTTAAGCGTTTGGCAGAAAACTATCAAAAGGTTTGTAATATCTAGAAATACATGACTACGGGCGACCCCCTGACAGAGTTGACCCTTGAGTTTAAAAAATATTTTAATCCCTCTATTTAATGAAGTCAGCTTGGTTAAGTTAATTGCAACTGATTTAAATAACTGCTAATTATTTTATCAAGGATTTTAAATAATTGTTGATTAAATTTAATGGAGACAAACAGCTGGTGGAGGAGGTATCTGACAACAGCGATAGAAGAGGAAGTCGGTGGTGGATGAGGCGTTGGGTTAGTGTTAGGGTTGAAGAAAGTAAGAAGATGATGGGGAGAAAGGAGAGTGGAGCGGCAGCGGCGGTGATGCGCGGTGGGGGTGGAAGGGGCGAGGGCATAGGAGGGGGGAGGTGAGGGTTTGATTAGTGAGGAGGGAGGTGGGTGGCCGAGGTCGAGACAAGGGCAGAAGAGGGAGTTTGGGGACGGACTTGAGGGCTGAGGTGGAGGAGGGAGAAGGTGCGGTTGGGTTTTTTGAGGCAAGAAGTAGGTGGAAGAAGTGGTGGTGAAGGCCAAAGAAGTGAGGGCAGTGGCGGTTGGATGAGTGTAGGTTAGGATTAGATGGATTCATGAAGAAAGGGGTATTTTTTTTTATTTTTATTTTTATTTTTTAGATAACGCGGCAACTTAAATGACATGGCGGTTACGTGGCACCATAACTGATACGTGTCACTATTAGCCATGATAGTTTTCAGGAGCTTACAAACTTTTTGGTAGTTTACTTACAAACGCTTGCATCTTTTTGTAGTTTTGTAAAAACAAGCCTATAAAGGAACCACCCATTTCCACTGCAATATGTAAGACCATATGACAAGACAGCTATAAGTTCATCATCGATTCATAGTGTATATCATTAGGAATTTAGTAACAATTTTTGTAAATAATGTCAGAAAAAATGTAGCTGAAATGAGAAGCTTGAAGATTGTGAGACAATAATGAGTACAAGTAGAGCAGGGAGACAGCTCCAGCAGAGGATAAAATGAAAAGGAGCGAGGATAAAATGAGAAGGGGTTGATTGAGATGGTTTGTACTCGCGCCAGATAGATTGATAAGTGCGCAAGAAATGAGTAGGCAATATATCCGAGGATTAGATGTAGGATTAAACTAATGTGGACGGAGACATTGAAAAATGATATGTTAGTCAGTAGATGGTTCTATTATAAGGTATTCTTACAGCTGACCCCAAAATTTTGGGATGAAGGCTTCTTGATGCATTTCCAAGAATATTAACTTTTGTTATTATATTTTGGCTTAAATGCAACAAACTCTTTTATAGTTTCGGCTTATGGCAGATAACTACCCTATACTTTATAAATTGCAGATAAATACCCTATCTAATGGTTTGAAGTCAACATTGTTAACCTATGACTAAAAAGACAATTTTACCCTCAGTAATTTTTCCTGAGAAAACAATAAAATTTTTAAAAACTAAGAGGATGATAATGATGATGATGAAAGGGGTGTTGGGGGATGATGATGATGATGGTGGTGGTGGTGAAAAGGGGGTTTGGGTGGTGGTGATTTTAGGGGAAGTTGAGGAAGGGGGTGATGGAGATGAAGGAGGCGGTGGTAGCGGCGATTTTGAGAGAGGTCATGGGTGATGGAGGGGCAAGAGATATCACCGAGCGACCAGTTTAGATATCTAGGTTCTAGTAAATGAGACGAAAGCAGGGGTTAATGCCAAATTGGAATTATGGAGGCAAACATTGGAATCTCGGGAATTCAGATTGAGCAGGTCCAAGACAACATATATGCACTGCAAATTTAGTAGCTAGAGAAGTCAAAACCATATTGGTACAACATTGGAAGGGCAAGAGATATCACCGAGCGACCAGTTTAGATATCTAGGTTCCATCATCCAAAAGAATGGGGAGATCGATAGTGATGTTAATCAAAGGATCCAAGCTGGTTGATTGAAATGGAGGAGTGCAACAGTGATTTTGTGTGATCGTAACTTTCCGTTAAAATTGAAAGGGAAGTTTTATCGGAGCGCTATTCAGCCTGCCTTATTATATGGTATAGAATGCTGGGCTCCTAAGAAGCATCATACAAAGAAGATGCATGTAGCGGAGATGCGCATGCTTCGTTGGATGTGCGGTAACAATAGAAAAGATAAGATGCGAAATGAGGATATTCGTGCAAAAGTTGGTGTAGCACCTGTGGAGGAGAAGATGCGGGAAAACCGGCTAAGATGGTTTGGTCATGTGCGACGCAGACCTATGGAAGCACCGGTTCGACGAATAGATACTCTCGATATGGGCAATGGCAAAAGGGCAAAAGGGAGACCGAAGAAAATATGGATGTAGGTGATACGAAACGATATGGTTGCCAAAGGACTCAATGAAAATATATTGTTCGATAGAAGTGAGTGGAGACAGATGATTCATCACCCGGCGTGATTCTCATGTTGGTTCATGTAGCCTACCCCATATGCTTGGGATAAAAGGCTCAGTTGTTGTTGTTATGGGTGATGGAGGGGATGATGATGGAGGCGGTGGTAGCGGTGATTTCGAGGAAGGTCGAGTCGAGGAAGTGGGTGAGGAAGGGGTTGATGATAATGGTGGTGGTGGAGGCGGTGGCGAAAGGTGGAGGGGTTGATGATGATGATGGTAGTAGCGGTGGCGGTGGAGGCGGCGGTAGCGGCGATTTTGAGAGAGGTCGAGAAAAGGGTGGTGGAGGGGTTGATGGTGGTGATGGTGGAGGTGATTTTGGAGGAGGTCGAGAAAGAGGCGGTGGAGGGGTTGACAATGATGGTGGTGGAGGCTGTAGCGGCGGCGTAGGAGGTCGAGAAAGGGACCAATGATGATGGTGGAGGGGGATTGATGTAGATGAGGGTATTTTGGGAATGATTGAATTTTTGTGATGATGTGGTAGCTAATGCTGACGCGACGATGATGTGGACCGTTAATACTAACGGAGCACCGTTAAATAGGGCAGCTATCTGATTTTTTTTAAAGTATAGGGTAATTATCTGCGACTGAAACCATAAGGGAGTTTGTTGCATTTAAGCCTTATATTTAATACCACGACACATGCACAGCATGCATGAGAGATTATTAATGATAAAAGTAACGGAATTATTGATAGATGGATGAGAGCTCCCCAAAAACATTATTTTCTACTTGTAAGTAAATCAGTGGTGCATATTTTACAATCATTGGGGTTGCTCATCAGGGCTTTGAACTTCTGAACATTATTGTTGTTTCTAACCCTTTTTTCCCTGGTAAAGTTCCTCCGAAGAATGGCCCAACCATATGATAAAACAGGCTGTGGTAGCAAGAAGACGCTATTATCTCAAGAAGACTTGGAGAAAATGAGGGAGGGTGACTTTATGGATATGTCCTGAAAAATCCCAAGTTTTGGTGTTCAAACTTCAGTGTATAATTTTATGTACTGTTTTGATAATAGAAATATGAGAATTTTCATTGTAACTTTTTGATCGTGTAATCCAATTTTTTGACCTGGCAGGAGAACTTGAACTGTATTTCTTCATTTTATTATGAGAAGAGAAGTGCCGAGAACTTTGTATATCGTTTTTTCTCCGCTATAAATTTTTAAAATTATTAGATGATGATGGTTGCAAATAACCGAATACCGAATTTAAAAGTGTTTAAACTTGTTTTCCCATCTGTCCGAAATGGGATCAGTATGCGGTTATTTGGCATGCTTCAACTGGATTTCCATATCTTTTGGTGCCGTCTACTTGTATTACATGGGTTGCTATAGCATTTAAACATAAGATGATTTTTTTTTATCTCCAGTCTTCTAAAATCGAAAGAAGGTGATAATTAAGGATTAATTTACTAAAGAATACACATAAGTAAAAAAAAAGGTCTTTTATTAATTAAGAAGATCAAATATATTTTTAAGGTTAAAAGACCAGCAAACTAAGGGGCTTAATGTTTACATGCACAAGGTTATAAGACCGACAAAATGAAAATTGTAATTCTGTAGGCAAACTTCTTAATACATATGGATCAAAAATAGTTTTCTAATCTTAACAATTCCTGTTAAAGATATAAAAAAGTGCTTGGAAAAAAGATAAAAAATATTAAACAATTGCTGTTAAAGATATAAAAAAGTGCTTGGAAAAAGATAAAGTATATTAAAGGAAAACCGCTAGAGGAAGGGGTTGAACCTTCGACCTTGTGGTTAACAGCCACACGCTCTAACCAACTGAGCTACTCCAGCTCCTGATGATATTTTTGAAATCATAATTATATATGTAAACTTTTTAATATCAATCTTAACAATTACTGTTAAAGATATAAAAAAGTGCTTGGAAAAAAGGGTAAAAAATATTAAGGGATATAAAAAAAATGCTTGGAAAAAAGGATAAAACGTAGAAGGGATTGAACCTTTGCCCTTGTGGTTAACGGCCACACGCTCTAAAAAAACTAAGTTACTCTAGCTCTTGATTATTTATTAGAAAGAGCAAAACTTCTTAATACATATCAATCAAAAATAGTTTTCTAATCTTGACAGTTGCTGTTAAAGATATAAAGAAGTGCTTGGTAAAAAGGATAAAAAAATATTAATGAAAAAACGCTAGAGGAAGAGGTTTAACCTTCCACAAGCTCTGACCAACTAAGCTACTCCAGTTTTATTGGATATTATTTTTATATCCTTACTATTATAACTTAAACCCAAGCCATATGAGTTGACAACTTATTTTGAGGAAAAATAAAAAAATAAAAAAAATTCATTAATTTATACTTCACAATGTAGGAGTCCAAGTCATCCTCCTCTCTCTCTCCCTCCCTCTTAATTCTCTCTACTCAAAAAATGCAAAAAGAGGAACTTACACATAAACCCTATAATTTTTGTTATTTTTATGCACTATTTTTTCATCTAATTTATTATATTTTAACTCTTGCTTTCTTTGTAATTTAAATTCCATTTGGCTTATTATCAACAATTAAGTAATAAATAGATAAGTAAATAAACATTTATCTAAAATATATAGAGATTTAGCAAATTAAAGCCTAATTATAAGTTAGAATTCTTAAAATTATTTTCACGTGCATTTCACATACCATAACCTAGTTTGTGCATTAACTAGGTTTTGACCCCAAGCGTAACGCGTGAGATCAAAGATAATTCAATATATTCATAGATGAATTCATACGGTACACAAAAGTTGTTACAGTTTGAGATATAAGCAACACATGATAAAAGAAAGTACATAGCCATTTTTTGCTAGCTCAAAATAATCGTCATTAATCGAATTCCTTATAAATTGTGATATTTCTTCATAACCAATATAATTCTTTAAAAAATAAATAGAGTTAGCATTTATTTTTAATTTTGTATGAATTATAAGCAGTAATACATTATTGGTTGTAATGAAACTATAATTATTGAATGCAATTTATTAAAAAAGATAATTATATACTTTATATCATGCATGATAAATAATCTAATTACTTAATATAATTTTACTAATTTTCTAAATAGTCTGTCCCTTTATTTGATTATCAAGATAGCATTTGATTTCTTTTTCTATAAGAAATATCATATGAAAACTTAGATCTTAGTTTAATATTGTAAGACTATATAAAGGCTAAATTTCACTTAATACCATAACCTTTTGGTAGGTTTTTTTTTAATATAAATACCATATACTTTTTGACTTGTGAGTGGGTACCAAGAATAATCATCATATCTAAATAACTATCTTGTTTTGGTGTTTTCAATTTACAATTTATAAATACGAACGTTTTATGTTATGTAATGTGGCTACAAACCAATACAAATTATAAATTATGTCAATATTTTAGCTTAAAAAATATTTTTCAATAAATTTATTACCTAGTAAATTTTTAAATAGCGATAGTTATTTGAACCGTGAAATTTTTTTTAAGGGAAAAATAGGTCAAGACGCCCTACTCTAAGAAATATATTAAGAAAAATAAAATATGTACAAGACTTAGAATAAAATAGGGCTATAGAGACGAGGTATTGAAGATAATTATTCTCTTACACAAAAGTTGATAGAGAAGGAGCGGATAAATTGTCGTCATTTCTCACATAAACCAATTGCGGAAGAAGAAAATCTCCTCAATCTAAAAAATAAGAAACAAAAAATTCTCTAACAACTGTCCAGAAAAACAAAACACCAACACATGATACAAATAAGCAACATAACCAAATTCTGCATGAAAACACCCAAAAAATGTTGCATACATCTTAGCTGGCCCTTCATGATCTGCACTTGATGTGCCTAACAAATGCAATACTTTCTTGAGGTGGTCTTTCTTTTTCCCACTTGTTGCACCTGCATAAAAAATAAACATCAAAACACTAGAATCTATAATTCTATCCGCTCCTTTGATTGTATCCGAGAATATTCTTTCATTTCTCTCGATCTATAAGTTCCAACATGTAGCTATACAGATTAACGCCCAAGCATTTTGCTAATGGATACACGACATCATATCCGTCACGCCTCGCTTCCCAAAGGAGTGGTAACGGTCACATGATAAGCCCACAACGTATTTATTCGAGAAGGTATTTTCCCGCAACAAATACGCTAAGTGTCTATAAACAATATATAATAACAAGAAATAATAACTGAAATGAAATCCAACTACTATATATTACATTCAAGATTTCCACAGAGTTTCAAATTGATACAAGATGTCTTAAACAAAAATACAATAACAAGAGTGTCTTAAACAAGAGGCGTACTGAAAAACTAAAATGCTGAAAGGAAAATAGTAGTCGGCATGTGACGACAGCTGGTTATATTCCTCTTATATCGGTTCCATCTCCTTTATCCCTAAGTCATCTGACGAACATTCCCAAGATAGAAAAGAAAACATGGTCGAATGCCCGTCAGTGAACTTATGCTCGGTAAGTCCCCAGAAAAGGCGGGATGTGAATGTATATAAATGAATATACAAGGTGACATATGATATAGTATGAATGGAAATAATGAAACATGAACAAGTATAATATGGCAATATTAATGGCAATTATGTAAGCATGGGAAAGTAACATGAGCATGGCAAACAAGCATAATATGGCTTTATAGTGTAGTCTTGTGAACATGAAGTGTATTGTCAATGTGTCCTAAAGAGATTACTAATAAGGTAAGTTAACTAATGTGAGTTCAAGGTGTGAGTATCAACCAAATCTCAAGAGTGTTCTCGAACCCAACATGCTGTAATCTAGGGGTAAGAAACCACATGCTCTCATGATAATTAGTAATGGGACTTCGACCGTCGTCGAAGTATTCCAAACTCAACAGGCTATAATCCAGGAGTAAGGAAACACGGGCCTTCATAATTGTTAGTATTCGTGTTTGCTTGTATTCGTGATTGTTAGCATGGGACTCTTAAGATTTCATTGGACTCACAACTCAAACTACCCCAACAACCCGCGTATATTAGTCTATAGTTAAATTTACAAGTCTTGCCCGAATCCATGAATACATAAGAGTGCAATTCAAGTATTGAGTCGAGTTCAAGTATTCAAGTTAAGTGTTCATGTATTCATGTCAAGTGTTCATGTCAAATCATTACATATTCATGATTCGGGTCAAGTCGTGTCAAGTATACAATATGTTTATTCATTGAAATCAAGTAGATACATTAAGAAAGCGGTACATAGCATAAGATGATACAAGTATAATGTTCAAGTAACTACCATAAACAATGCTGCAAATAAATGTTATGTACAACTAACTATTCAAGTCAATAGAATGCAAAATATAAACATAAATATAGATCTAAGTGTTTTGCACGCGTGAGTTCCAATCGCGCCTAAATACGACTACCAGTTTGGGAGATCTATCTATTTTCGTATCGTTGCGCAAAACAGATCAGAATCAGTTTAGCACCGCCACATATTTTTAAAATACAGTTTGGGTCAATTTCCATCAGGTTTCAGGTTACGAAGATTTTTAGAAACTTGTAGGTCTTTGTTCCCCCAATCTGAGCAAGGCTCATTTGAATTTTGAAAATTCAAAATTTTCTGAAGCAACGCTTCAAATTCCGTGCGTTGCGCAGTGCGCAAGCGGTCCACAGTGCGACACGTGTCTGCGCAGTTGCGCAAGCGCACCGCTGCGCGACACGTGGCTGCGCAGTTGCGCAAGCACCGTCGCGCAAGTGCACCGCTGTGCGACACGTGGCTGCGCAGTTGCGCAAACACTGTGGCGCAAGTGCACACCTGCGCGACATGTTGCGCAAGGGGACTGCTGCGCGACACGTGTCTGCGCAGTTGCGCAAGCACCGTTGCGCAAGCCTTCCACTGTGCGACACGTGTCATTCATTGGGGAGTTGCGCAGAAACAGAATGAAAATTTGATGAAATCTTTTCTGTTCTTTCCAAAACCAGAAGATTTTCTTCTGCCTTTGGATCAAAGATCCAATGGTGGGAAAATTCCCAAAATCATTCAGGAAAGATTTTGTTAACAAATTCAACAAATTTGTGAGCACTATAAATAAGACCCCAGACCTCATTCGAGAGCCATCAACTTAGAGAATCAACTTCGAGCATAAAAAAAAGAAGAAGAGAAAGAACTCTTGAAGATTAATCAAGAACACAAAAAAGAAAAAGGTAAAAACTTCTGAAGAGCAGAGGATTAAAAAAGGGAATAATAAAAAAGAAATAAATAGTGCCTTGCAATTGATATGAACCCTTGGTTCTGTGAAATCAGGGAAAACAAGAAGAAAAAACTTGTTTTCCTTTGATCCAAATTTAGATCAAAAGTGCTATGCACTTTTGTTCTTAAATCTGGAAAATTCTTGGGGTTCTGCAGAAATGCAACTCATTATTTAAAAGGGCCTGGCCCAAATCAAATTGCAAAATAATAAAAGGGCAGAGCCCTGTTTGGAAAATTCTTGAGTTTCTGCACAAGTGCAACTCATTATCTAAAAGGGCCTGGCCCAAATCAAATTACAAAATAATAAAAGGGCAGAGCCCTGTTTGGAAAATTCTTGAGGGCCTGGCCCAAATCAAATTGCAAAAGTAATAAAGGGGCAGAGCCCTGTTTGGATTGATTCTTTTAGTCAGGCAAAGCCTAAAATAAATAAAAAAAATTGGACTTAACCCAATCATGGCTGTAAGTCCTTAAAATTAAATTGATTGAGCAAAATGGCTCTCCTAAACCAATTCACGACCGGTTCGAGGGTACATCTCCGAACTCCTTTGACATCTCTCGTTGTAATTCATCAACGACGTCAAAGAGGTGACGGGTCCCAATGACCACTTATCTAATCGGACCGAAACGTCCCTAAACTAATATCGGACCGAAACGTCCCTAAACTAATATAGGACCGAAACGTCCCTAAACTAATGATGGACCGCCACGTCCCTAAACTGGCGATGGACCACCACGTCCTTAAACTAGCGCAATAGAGCCCGAACGCTCTTTTGCTGGATCTAAACGGTGCCGTCTAAGTTGATCTTAGCCCCAGCTCCGGTTAATGTGTCCTTAGATCTTTAAATAAACAATAAAACCCCAAATCAACTTTGGTTCAAGGGTACATCTCTGAACTCCTCAGACGCCTGTCGTTGTAATCCCTCAACGACGTCAGAGAGGTGACGAGTCCCGACGGCCAGATAATTAAATCAATCACTACGTTAAGTTGATCTTAGTCTAAAACAGGACTAATGTATCCTTAACGAATGTTTAAGTCGATCTTAGCCGCAATGCGACTAATGCATCCTTAAACTAAAAACACCAAACCCAAATCTAATTAAATACGGATTTGGACCAATCCACGTCCTACGGGCAACGACATTACTAAGTCTCCATATACAATCCACGGGCAACCACAAACAAAACAAACATACACGACACGAAGTGAAATTCTGGAGAAGGAGAAAGTTGTTACCGCAACGCGGTAGCGTAATTTACTGCAGGGGCTTGCGCCTGCAGGGAAGAGCGTCCCCACAATCAAAAACCCCTCACCCTGAGGGGGAATCTGACGAAGTCTGCTACATCGGCCGCATCCGTCTAAACCTCCGATACACGGTGCCATAAATCAACTTGGCATCTTCGGAGAGATAGACGGATAAAACCAAATAGCATCTGCCCCGAACCTCAGGCACGGACCGCGAAGTCCGGGCCGCCGTTCGGAGGGGAACAGATTCTGGCACGCCCGGTGGGACCTTTTCCTCTTTCCACTCCACACTTCGTGTGTCGTCTTCGCGAACCAATCGCGGTTTGTTAAATGGTTGCCTTTGGATTTCAAGTTGCTAAGATTTGGTCTTTTACCTGGCGCAGAATTCAAGATTCAATGGCCACCAACTGCACCAATTGCTCGAAATGCCACTGCAACGGACGTTCCACCTCACCGAGAGGTGTAGCATATGGGCCCCAAGCGGCTTCCTTCCTGACTTTGCCGGTAGAACAGGTGACCCAAGCCACCACCGGCTTGTTCTTCGGAACCATGGTCCCACCTACAAGCTTCTCCATGCCGACACCTGCACTAGAAGCGAACAAGAAGTCGGTGTTCGACCGGCTCACTGCTACCACGACCCCTGTCAACGGGTCGCCCGCTACTAAGCTGACAGCCTCCGTTTTCACCAGGCTAGGTCAGAACTATAAAGTGGCTGTCCCAAAGAGGGCAATGGCCGCTGCTTCGGAAGTCGTTGAAGCGGCTTCTCCTATCAGAGAGTCGGTCTTTACAAGATTGACGGTTCCCACTTCTCCCCCAGCTGATCAAAAAGCATCAGTCTTCGATAGGCTGACGTCGGCAGTTACCCCACACCCAAACAGGGGGCAACAAGAAACTATCTCGATTTCCGAGCCAGTCCCAACGGCTCGTCGTGCGCGACGTCGCCATTGGCAACGGGTAAGGAAAACAGGGGGCAGCTCCCCCTCAGGGCTAACCCCACCTGCTCCGGCGGTGGAGGTCAACGCTGCTGTTCCAACTGGGAACAGCTTTGAATTGCTGAGGAAGGTGAGAAAGAACTCTCCGGTTGCTACATTGAAAAGATCTCCTCCGCCTATGAAAAAAGCTCCGGAGACAAAGCAGGAACAGCCCTCTCAACGGCTGTCGTCAAAAATTTATAAAGTTTGGCGGAGGGTTCAAGACTCCGTGATTGACTCAGACCACTTCCGTCGCCAGAAAAGGGCAAAGGTAGAAAAAGACAAGAACCGCCCCATTAAACAGCAGGGGGCAACAAATGCTAGGATGCCCACTTCAACGGCTCCTTCAACCTCAATGGTCCACAAAAGGAAGAGGCCAGAGAAAGCTCCCGTGACACTGACAAAGTTTAAAAGCGGTGAACCTAAACGCCCCAAGTCAGGGGGCATAACAGTTCATACGGTCTATATGGCTTCGGGAAAGGAAGAAAGTCGTACTTCTACGGGTCACCGACCGCTTACCCGGTCAGTGACCAAGGCTCAGGAGCAGCAACAAAAGCTCCAGGAGATGATGACTACAATGGCTGCACTCACGGAGCCAAAAGAGAACCCTGGGACGTCCTTAGATGAACGCCAAGAAGAAGAGACCGACGCCGAGTACTGGAAAAGAGAGACAAAGAGGCTGCTGAACAAGCAGCCAATATACAGCGTATGGGCCTCCTCTTTCAGGACATGATAGGGATGATGATACAACCAGATCCCCCAACTGAAGAACCCCCGATTGTCCTTGGGGATGATAGGGGAGAGACATCAAACCCTCAACCCATTTTATCAACGGCTAGAGAGGATACAATCTCTAAAACAGATCTGGACGAATATATAGCCCAGCAAATAAAGGTTCACCACGCGGCCGAGGCAGCCGGCCACGTCGTAAAAACGGGGCGGCCATATCCGGGCTGGTATGACCAAATCAAATACCCGCCGGGTTACACAATTCCCAAGTTTCATGTTTACAAAGGGACCGGCAATCCCCATCAACACGTTGCCCAATTCAGGGCGCTTTGTGGTAACACCGGCGGCGACGACAAGCTCTTGCTTCGCCAGTTCGTTGGAAGCCTATCAGATACGGCGTTCGAATGGTATTCTGAGCTCCCCAACGACTCTATTAAAACCTTCGCGGAAATGGAGCTGCTCTTCACCCAACGCTTTGCAAGTGCCAGTGAGCGTACCCCGATGACGGCGCTGATTAACGCCAGGGTAAAACCCGGCGAGACATGGGTTCAGTACGCTATACGGTGGCGTAATCTGTGGTCTAAGTGTGAACAGCGCATAGAAAAAGCCCCTGCGGTGGGAATGTTTGTTGGAACCCTTGATCCACAAGCAACCATCTCGCAGTTCATGATGTTCTTCAAGCCGACTAGCTTCCAAGCTTTGATCGACAAACTAGCGCAGATGGACCAGATGGGCCATAAACCCCCTCTCCCGAAGCCGGACTCCCGAAACGACAAAGGAAAGGGAAAAGCGATTATTGTTGCTAATGCCCAACAACAACCGAGCGACTCGAAGCCGGTAGCTCGTCCAAACAATACACGCCCATACGTACCCCTTGAGGACAGGATGGGACGTCCTTACTCCTTCCCCCGCGATAAAACGAGGAGGCTATTCGAGCTGGCGTTGCGCAACAGGCTCATAAATCTGCCAGATCCAAAACGCCCGTCGCAACCAAGTGACGTTAACGAGCCTAACTACTGCCCTTATCATCGAGTGCTAGGACATCCGATCGAAGACTGTTACGTTTTCAAAAATTGGCTTGAAAACCAGTACCGCCAGGGCAAATTTGCGCTGTCCGACAAATGGAAGGTGAATCCCCCGCAGCCTCACACCTCTAAGGGGACGAATACGCCGGGGGCAACATGCTCCGTCATTGAAGAAGCTCCTTGGGAGGTTGTATTATCAGCCAAGACAAAGAGGATGCTAAACGATCTTCAGGCATGTCCAGCGATCAAGTGGAAGAACCCGTTGGAACCGCAGGTCATTGAAGGGATGTTGAAGCCACGTCCAACTCCAAAGACCGATGGTGGTGGCTCAAGCACTCGCAACCAGCCGTCAAAATCTTCGAAAAAGAAGAAGAAGAAATCTAAGAAATCCGTGAAGCCTGGCGACAAGCGCACGGACTTACAAAAGCAAATCGACGCACTGGATGAGTACAACCAAAAGGCGCGGACTCCCATTACGCTCCAAGATTTCCTTGATCGCGTCTTTCAAAAAGAAGATGAAGGAGAAAGTTCATCGGATGAATCCGAGGAATATGTGGCGAGCTGTCATATGATCTCCCATTCGACCAAGGACGATGAAGGGACTTCTGGGACTGGAACGCTGGAGGCAAATGCCGAATCAGGGGCTCCAGGGTTATCAGTTGAAGTGATTGGCGCGTTTCTGAATGAAGCTTGATTGAAAAGTAAAGCTGATCGAGAACGCGAGACGGCTATATTCGAAAGGGCCAAGCGCCAGCGACTTGAGGAAAGAGCTGAGATGATCCCGCTGGAACAAAATGCCTCCACCGCTGACAAAAGCCGATTCAAGATAAAAAAGAAGTTTGCTAAGGCCATATCGATGGGCATGAAGCTACCACCCTCCGAAGAAAAAGTTACTGGCATGGTAGAAATGCACCCCTCTTATTGCTTATATCATCAGAAGGTCTCGCACTCCACCCAAGATTGCAAAGCTTTCAATGGATGGTGGCAAGGATACGTCGCTAATCAACAACGCTTTAAACGGGAAAAGCGTAAGATTCGTCGGGAGCAAAGAAGCACAACCAAAGAGCTTGAAAGAACTGCCGGCGACTGTCACATGGTTAACACTACCGGGTCGCAAGTGCCTACATTTGGGAGCGACTCTGATGAGGAGTTAGAACTTGCCCCTCTCTTTAAAGAGTCAACTTCGGGAAAGGAAGAGGAGCCAGTGGTTTGCGAAAATATCCGGCTGCGGAATCGGACACTGCCTGAAAAGAACCTCGGACCCTCGAATAGAAAAGATAAAGGGAAAGAAAAGGTCTCTGAAGACATCCTCTTAGATGACCAAGTTCTGGAAGAGCTAAACGCCGAAAACCCGCCGAAGAGAAATAAGGTGGATTACAACGTTCTGGCACATCTGAGGAAGCTGCCCTCTCAGCTCAGCGTCCTTGATGCCTTGTTACTATCAAAAGAGGCAAGAGACTCTTTGATTAAGGCGCTACGAGATCCGGACCAGTTCCAAGCCTTCTTAGCCGAAGAAAAGATGAAAGACGAATTAGAAGAAGTGCACACAGCCCACGTTGCTTTTGGTGATGAAGACCTTCTCCTCGGAACGTGTGAACACAATCGTCCCCTTTATGTCTCAGGATACTGCCATGACATAAAGATAGGTAAAATCTTGGTCGATAACGGATCGTCTGTCAATTTACTCAATGTGCGAGTGTTAAAGGAGATTTGCATGAGTGTCCAACACCTCGCCCGAAACAAGATCACCATCTCCGGTTTCGACTCTCAATCCTCAAAGACTCTTGGATCTGTGATATTAACGTTACGTTTCGGGCTGCTCGTCACAGACATCAAATTCCATGTCATAGATGCCAAGACGTGCTACAACGCTCTGCTCGGTCGACCATGGTTACACGAGTACAATATCATCCCTTCTACACAGCACCAGCGCATGAAATATTGTAGGGATGGTCTCGAGTACACTGTGGCGGGAGAACTGAATCCGTTTTCCATAAACGAAGTTCGCAAGTATGAAGATGCCAAATACTTCTTACCGAGTTTCGAAGACACGGAAAGGTGTCGCAAACCGGAGAACAAAACCAACGCCACCATCCCTGTCTTCGGCAGTGACACTGAGGAGGAGGAGGATATAGTTTATTCAGGTCCATCCCAATCCACCAGGCCAGGATCATCCGTTCCTTCATTGATCTTCGGTAGTGATTCAGAGGATGAAGTTCATGCTGTATTCCCTGCTCGGCTGTCAGTACGGATTTCCGCTGATGAAGAGCGAAGTCTGCAGATAACCATGGTGCCACTTGAACATTACAAAGAACTGGATGCACTCGACACCAACAGAATAGAAGTATCGCAGACATTCTATATCCCTCCTGGACGAAAAGGCGAGAAAGCAATCCTATTCTACCGTTCTGAAGAAAACAAGGTGGAAAAAGAAGTTTGGCGTGGCGCGGATCCCACGCTCGACAGGCTTCAACCTATCCGTCTTCCCAGATATTATACCGAAGGTTTGAAGAAACTGCTGAAACGCCAAGGGATGTCCTTCACACAGACCGCTAGAAAAGCCAAGTTCTATGACAAGGTCTGGAACGTTCCCGGGACTCAATGCAAACTGCCTAACGGGAGAACGGAAACAAAAGGGCTCGGGTATGTTCGCTCAAAGAAACGGGAGCTAATAAACAGCTGTTATGCCATGTATGACTTTGATGAAGAAGCGGACGCTCAATGGGAAGACGCTAATCCTGAATCAGCAAAAGTTCCTGATGCAAGGCCTCCCAACCCATCGTCTGAAGACCAAATGAGCAAACTTACAAGGGATGCCAGTCAAAAAGCCCGCGATGATCACGATCGTGAAATGGCAATCTATGAGAAAGCCAAGACACAGCGCCTCCTTCAACAGGCGGTGAAAGATGAAAATGCCGCTCCTTGTCAACCTGCTACAAAAAAGGTTCGACGCGAAAGCAAAAACAAGTCGAAGGGCCGAAAAGGTGCTCGACAACCACAAAGCAGAGCTAAGAAGCCATGCATCCGAGAGTCGAGCGTTATTGACCTAGCCCTCATGAAGAAAATGGGTTGAGCATACTTATTTCCTCGGAACAAAACAAGGAAAATACTTGATCTTGCTCTAAAACATCAAATGCTTACTCTGCCAGAGTCCAAACACCCTGAGCAAGCAGGCGAAGTCTCCAACCCAAAGTATTGCTTTTACCATCGAGTAGTAGGGCATCCGCTTGAAAATTGCTTCACCTTTAAGAATTGGGTTGAGGACCAATATCAGCTCGGCAAATTCACGTTGTCTGACAGTTGGAGGGTAGCGCCGCCGCAAAAGCACGAACCCGAAAACACAAGAATAAAACCAACTCCGCATTGGGATTGGCAGAAAATTCGCACCTGCCATGTGATAACAATATTATAAGAAGGGTCCGAGGACATGAACAACCTCCCTTGGTGCTTTGAAAGCGGCAGCGATGAGGTAATCTCAGAATTTCCCCCAGCTCCGAAAGAATTGGAGGATGGAATCCATACCACTGCAGATAATCTCAAGAAAATTGAGTTGGGGACGGCGAATGACCCGCGACCGACATTCATCAGCGAGCTGCTATCTGAAGAAAGGGTGGCTGCGTTAAAGGATGTGCTTCTACAGCACAAAGATTGCTTCGCGTGGAACTATTCCGAAATGCCGGGACTAGATCCAGAAATTGCTGTACACAAATTGGCGATATCCCCGGACATCAAGCCGGTCAAACAGGCGCCGAGAAGAATGCGACTCGAGCTTGAGATGAGCATCAACGCCGAAGTCAAAAAGCTGATAGACTCTGGCTTCATCCAGGAAGTTCAATACCCTGAATGGATCGCCAACATCGTCCCAGTGATGAAGAAAAATGGGACAGTGCGCATATGCGTAGACTTTCGGGATCTTAATAAAGCCTGCCCAAAAGATGATTTCCCAGTGCCAGTCACCGAACTGATGATAGACAACACATCCACTCATGAGGTTTTCTCCTTCATGGACGGCTCATCGGGGTATAATCAAATAAAAATGCATCCTGAAGATCAGAAGCACACAGCTTTCAGGACCCCTCTTGGGATATTTTGTTATAAAGTAATGCCCTTCGGTTTGAAGAACGCCGGTGCTACTTATCAGAGGGCCATGACGAAGATCTTCGACAACCTTATACACGAAATCGTCGAATGCTATATCGACGATCTTGTGGTTAAGAGCAAATCATACGAAGAACACCTCGAGCATTTGAAGACCGTGTTTCAACGCCTTCGGCAATACAACTTGAAGATGAATCCTCTTAAATGTGCGTTCGGGGTTTCCTCGGGCAAATTCCTGGGATTCGTTGTTCGACACCGAGGTATTGAAATAGATCCGTCAAAGATTAAAGCGATCATGGAAATGCCTCCGCCGAGGACTCTCAAACAGCTTCGGTCTCTCCAAGGGAAACTCGCATACATACGGAGATTTATAGCCAACCTTTCAGGAAAGTGCCGTCCCTATAGTCACCTGATGAAGAAGGGAACCCCATTCGTTTGGGATCAAAAATGCCAAGGCGCACTGGATGAGATCAAGCAATACCTACAGAACCCGCCGGTGTTGGCTGCTCCGGTTAAGGGGAAGCCTCTTATTCTTTATACAACCGCCCTCGAAGGTTCCTTAGGCGCATTATGGGCACAAGAGAACGATCAAGGGAAAGAAAGAGCACTCTACTACTTAAGTCGAGTCCTGTTGGGGGCAGAAAGCAACTACTCTCCCATTGAAAAACACTGCCTGGCGTTGATCTTCGCAATAACAAAGCTTAGGCACTATGCGTTGGCGCACGAGGTCCGTCTTATTTCAAAAGTGGACCCTCTCAAATATCTAATGTCAAAAGCCATATTGACAGGACGACTCGCTAAATGGGCCCTGCTCTTGATGGAATTTTCGATAACATATCAACCTCTCAGGGCAGTAAAAGGCCAGGCCATCGCCGACTTCCTGGCTGAGCATCCCATACCTGCCGATTCTCCTTTAAATTGCGATTTGCCAGACAGACATGCGTTTGACGCAATCGACAGTGGTGATACCCGTTGGGAGCTTTATTTCGATGGAGCATCTTCCATGAAAAAGCACAAACAAAGTACGCCAATGATCAAATCGGGGGTAGGACTTATCTTTGTGACTCCACAAGGAGGAATAATGCGCTTCGCCTTCTCCTTAACGGAGCCAAGAACGAATAATGAAGCTGAATATGAAGCTTTGATAGCAGGCCTCGAGATCGCCATTGATATGGGAATTGAAAGCCTCCTCACATATGGGGATTCCCAACTGGTCGCCAGTCAAGTGAACGGCGATTACCAAACATGCAAACCGGAATTGGTAAAATATGGTGAAAAGGTGCAACAACTGCTAACCCAAATTCCCTCCTACACTTTGGAAAGCATACCGCGCGCGGAAAACAGCAAAGCGGACGCACTAGCCAAACTTGCTAAAGAACTGGCTGACGAGAACCTCGACGACGTTAGAATCGTGGTACAAAGCCGTCGAGTGCTTGCCCCAGCAGAAGTATCTCCGGAATCGTCTGAAGAAAAAGGAGCGAACGAGGAGACAACCCTGCAAATAAAAGACTGGGAAAATACCGAGGACTGGAGAGAAGTCTTCATAGATTACTTCAAGTTCCACCGAATGCCTGCAGAAGCATCCATAAGACATCAGCTCGTGAAACGAGCTCTGTCTTTCGCCTTCGTCAACAATACTCTATACAAGAGGTCATTCGATTCTCTGTGGCTGAGATGCCTAGGACCTGACGAAGCGAGAAGGGTCGTCCAAGAAGTTCACGACGGACTCTGCGGTTCCCACCAAGCAGGCCCTAAGATGAAGTTGAAGATAAAACGGATGGGCTACTATTGGCCCACGATGATTCAGGATTGCATCGAATATGCGAAGCAATGCCACTCATGCCAAATTCATGGGGACTTCATCCATCAGCATCCAAATCCGCTACACCCAACAGTGGCTAGCTGGCCTTTCGAAATGTGGGGGACTGATATAGTTGGCCCCATCGAACCAGCATCGTCTAAGGGACATCGTTTCATCCTAGCGACGACTGACTACTTCTCCAAATGGGCAGAGGCGGTACCGTTGAGGGAAGTGAAGACGGAGAACATCCTCCATTTCTTCAAAACGCATGTCATATACCGGTTTGGAACCCCGAGAAGGATCATCTCTGATAATGGGCCAGCCTATCGAAGTCATAAAATTAGCCGCTTCGCACAGCAGCACAATATAGACTGGAGATATTCCTCAGTTTATAATCCGCGAGCTAACGGTCTAGCTGAGGCCTTCAACAAGACCTTGACGAAAATCATGAAAAAGACGGTGTCCCGAAATAAGAGAGACTGGCACGAGAGGCTGCAAGAAGCTCTCTGGGCATATCGAACTACGTTCAAGACGGCCACAAGCACAACGCCGTACGCGTTGGTATTTGGGACGGAAGCAGTACTCCCCCTCGAGATAGAGTTACCCTCTCTACGAGTGGCAGTCCACTACGAGCTGACGGACGAAGAAAATGGTCACCTTCGGCTTGAGGAGCTTGACGCCCTTGATGAAACCCGACTCATAGCGCAACAAAATCTGGAAGCTTATAAAGCAAAGATGACGCGCTCATATGAAAGATTGACCCGGCCGAGGACATTCCACCAAGGCGAACTTGTGTTAGTGGTCAAAAGGCCTATGATCCCCAATCGCGCCAAGCGAGGAAAATTCGAGCCGAACTATGAAGGACCATACATCATAGATAAGGTCTACCAGGGTGGGGCCTATCTACTCATGGACATGCACGGTGAAAGGCCTTTCAGGCCAATAAACGGTCGCTTCCTAAAAAGATACTACGCTTAATGAGCCATGGCCTAGGTCAATGATAGATGACGACGACTATGTCCGCTCGCTATCTTCCTAAGCTCAAGCTTTATAAGCAGTAGACGACCTTCTCCATGACGGACCGAAATGTCCTTAAACTAATATCAGACCGAAACGTCTTTAAACTACTACCGCAGCATCTTTAGGCTGACGAGATGTAAAAAAAAATATAAAAATAAAAAAAAAACGGTATGTCCATAAGCAAAAAGGGCACGGATGAAAACCCGAAAGGGCTCCGTGAGTAAAAACAGCAGGGCTACCGGCGAGTGTTCGTGAAAACCCGAAAGGGCGCGACCTCGTAAAAAAAAAGAGAAAAAGAAAATAAAAAGAATAAAAAAAAACGGTATGTCCATAAGCAAGATGGGCACGGATGAAAACCCGAAAGGGCTCCGTGAGTAAAAACAGCAGGACTACCGGCGAATGTTTGTGAAAACCCGAAAGGGCGCAACTTCGTTAAAAGAACCCTTACAGGGTCCTCTCGACCCTGCAAGGAGAAACCACCCGCGTGAGATCCTTACGACTTACAAGGGAACAATACACTTAGGAATCCCCACGATTCCTAAGGAGAAAATACGCTTGCGAGATCCT
Organism: Agapanthus africanus; assembly: GCA_030015575.1. Classification (NCBI taxonomy): domain Eukaryota; kingdom Viridiplantae; phylum Streptophyta; class Magnoliopsida; order Asparagales; family Amaryllidaceae; genus Agapanthus; species Agapanthus africanus. Next base: position 691,269,825 of record CM057340.1, read on the forward strand.
CACGACTCGTAAGGAGAACTCTCTTATGGGACCCTCACGGCTCATAGGATTTGAAAGTCTTAAGTCACAGAGACCTAAACCTGTGCTTAAGCAAACCCCCACAAACTTCCAATGTTGCCCTACAAGTGGTTCAATATTGACCCTTGTATACAATCCACGGGCGCGAATAAACGTTTCCCTAACCAAGGTCCATCCATGACTGGGAATACGTTCGTATGGTAAACAACCCTTATAAATCCCCTCGATTTATGAGGAGAAAACCTTCCTGTAGGATCCTTACGACTTACAGAAGAACAAAACACTTAGGAACCCTCACGGTTCCTAAGGAGAAAGTACACCTACAAGATCCTCACGACTTGTAAGGAGAAATACCTTCACGAGACCCTTACGGCTCATGAAGTCAAAAGCCTTAGCCGACAGGACCCTAACCCTGGTCGCTAAGCCACCTTTGTTCGACATCGACAGAGGCAGATGATGATTCGCTCCTGGTAATATCCCAGTTGTAGCGGTGCTGATGCCGAAATCGGTTCACAGCGAAAAGCCAATAGGCCGCACATGCATACGAAATAGCCGAAATGATAGGACAACTTGCAATAAAAAGCAGCAAGTAAAAATGTATGCATGCAAAATAGCCGAAATGATTGGGCAACTCGCAATAAAGAGCAGCGAGTAAAAATAAAATAAATAGCCGAAATGATTGGGCACCGCGAAAAATAGCCGAAATGATTGGGCAATCGCGACCTTCGCGATATAAAAGCTGAAATGATAGAGCATCGCGGAAAGAAAAAAAAATGAAAGAATGAAACTTTTGCCCTACAGTTAAGATCACATTGATCCCTGTATACAATCCAAGGGCGTAAACAAAAAGGAACCATGCTTCCCCAGCGGATTCTGTCAAACGACGAAGCCAAACCTCAACGGTTCATTCCAACCGAAGAAGCCACTGACTTCAACAAAAAACTTCTCGACTCACGGATACAAACACTCCTTGACGAGAGCCTTCTGATCCGCGTCGACTCGCAGAGCCACCAGCGCCTCCGTGGGAACCATCGACTCGTTTCAAACCCCAAGGACACAAATAATCCTTGGCGCTTGGGAAACAAATAATCCCTCGCAAAACTTCTCAACTCACGGATACAAACACTCCTTGACGAGAGCCTTCTGATCTGCGTCGACTCGCAGAGCCACCAGCGCCTCCGTGGGAACCATCGACTCGTTTCAAACCCCAAGGACACAAATAATCCTTGGCGCTTGGGAAACAAATAATCCCTCGCAAAACTTCTCAACTCACGGATACAAACACTCCTTGACGAGAGCCTTCTGATCCGCGTCGACTCGCAGAGCCACCAGCGCCTCCGTGGGAACCATCGACTCGTTTCAAACCCCAAGGACACAAATAATCCTTGGCGCTTGGGAAACAAATAATCCCTCGCAAAACTTCTCAACTCACGGATACAAACACTCCATGACGAGAGCTTCTTTGACTTACATCTCGGGCAGTAAGGATTCAAAAATTTACTTCCTGAACAATGGGATCCTGCAAGTCAATCCTAAATGGTCTCTTGCATACTATTCACAGGTCTCACTCTCTGAAGTCGATTCTCGACAAAGAGGGAAACAACCGCTTACGAGCCCTCTCGACTCGTAAGAGGGAGAAATTCTCTTATAGGATCCTTTCGACTTATGAGAGAAAACCACACTTGGGAATCCTCACGATTCCTAAGGAGAAAATCCACCTACGAGATCCTCTCGATCCGTAGGGAGAAAAGTCTCTATGAGACCCTCACGGCTCATAGAGTTGAAAAGCCTTAGGCGGCAGACCTGAACCTGCAACCTAAGCCATCGCTACCTCCCGGAGAAGTTAAGTTGCCCGCCGGTCAGGTTCATCGAAAACACCATAAAAAAAAAAGAAAGCGAAGAAAAAGTGCCAGACATTGCAAGAAAGAATGTGTCTTTATTCATAAATTCAATCAAAATACAAGGCGGATCGTATAAAGAATAAAAATGCGTATATGCTATATACAAACTACAGGTGTGTAAACGATACAAAATATTCAGGGAGAAGGAAGCTTCTTGAACAACTCTATCAATTGGTCGCGTACTTCCTCCCACGCCTTCTCCTGATCAACTACCGCTGCCAGTTCAGCCTCTACTTGAGCCCGCTGCTGCGTGAAGGATGCGAGCTCTTCCCCAACAACCTGCTGAGCTGCTTCTTGGCCTCGGGCATCGCGCTCAGCAGCATCAAGTTTCCGCTTCAATGCTAGCCCATTAGATATACGCTTGAGAAGACCTTCAAAGACAGCTTTCACCTCAGCAGCATTCGTCCTAACTTCAGCACGAAGGCAAGCGGTCGCGTTTGAAGATTCCCGATGCGCCTTTAGCCGTAAAGCTGCCTCCTGCTCCAAATGGCGGAGATAAGAGGCGCTTTGATCAAGCCAAGCTGTCCGTTCGGCGCTCGCGGCCAAAACCTCGGGAGAAGGGCGTGTCGACTCCAACCGATGCAGGCGAGCCTCGATCTCTCTGCAGTGGTTAACCCACAATTCGACGACGCCTTCGTTATGAAAAGTTACGAGCGCCGCCAACATTGGGTTAACATCCACAGCGAAATCTACGGCAGAAGGGAGGGCACCCATGTTGAGCTCTTCGATGTACCCGCTCAGCATACCCAGGCTCATCACAGCACCCTTTGAAGACGGGCGTCTCAAGAAAGGACCCGCCGGTGAGAGAACGTGAGACTCAAAAGGGATCAGAGCTGGAACAATAGCTGCAAAACGAAGCATGGTCAAACAATGGTTCAAAAAGTCGGTGAAAGATCATATAAAAAGGGGAAAGGAATATCCGTACCAGTCGCAACGGACGGCAAAGCCGGAGGCGCCGGTGGCAGCGCAGGCCTGGTGTCCCCTCCTTCGATTTGAGGCACTGCAATCAGGAAGAGGAAAAGTCAGATACGATCCTATATTCCCTCAAAAGAGATCAAGACAGCACTTACCGGTACCACTAGAGGGAGAAGCGAGCTCGGATGGGAAGGAGAAGTGTGGGAGCAGCACTTGGTACAGATGATCGAAGAACACTCCTGAAAAGAGCATAATGGTATAACGTTAGTACATAGGCTACACGTTAAAAGATTAATGCATAAGCCGTAAATTCATACCTTCCGACGTCCGCGATGGCACAAGGGAAGGCTGAGGAGCGACCACCGCCAAGGCAATGGTTGACGGTGTGCCTTCAGGCAATGGAGCATAGGCACTAGCCGCACCTGCGTTTAAAACAAAGACAAACTGGTTAAAAGAGATCGTGAGGTATATATAAATGAAGAACATTGGCCATTTAAAATTTACCCGACAAGCTGCCCGCAGAAACGGAGGCAATCCCTTCCTCCACTGACGGAAGGCCACCGCCTGTAGCTTCATCACCCGACTCGAGGGGAACCGTTGTTATGCTCGCAAGCTCTACAGGCGGCGGGGGACCATAGGCAGGGAGGGCTATGATAGGAACATTGCCAGATTCCTGAGAAGGAGCGCCTAGCTCGTCTTCAGGAATCATGGCCGCCTCACCTGCTGCTCCCTCAGGATCGGCGATTACAGCTGCCTCGTCCATCGGCACCACGAGGTCCCCAGCCTCAAGCACCTCGCCCTCTACCGCCTTCGGCTCGGTTGAGACAATCATCTCATCTGCCGCCACTTCAGGTGCGACATCAATGACCCTCTCTGCGGCAGGTCCCTCAATCTAGGCTCCAGGCCCCATGACCCCGACAACGTTGCTCACTGTCAGTTCGGGTTCAGTAAGTACCGCTTCCTCCGCTCCCCTGGGTTCGACGGTCGTCTCCGCCTCCCCCTCAGTTGGACTTGACCCTGCAAGATGGGATACGTATGAGCTAATAGCTTTACAATTCGTACGACAAGGTTCTGAAAGGAGTACTACCTGAAGCAGATTTATCATTGGCACTCCGAACCGCGCGCGCCACTTGCCGACGAGCAGTAGACAGGGCAACAGGGGGCTCTTCGGAAGGAGTACTAGCGTGAGGAATGGTGCTAGGGCCCGCTCCCGTAGCCAAAGCAGCTTTCCGCGCCTTTGCTTCACGTCTCAACCGCTTCCGCTCTTCTCGAGCCGTTGAGACGGATGCTATCAGAGCTTCCTTGAGTGAAGCATCCTCATCCGTATAGAGGGATGCCTCCAGATTTTTCAGAGCATCCCTCGTCGTTGCATCAAGCCGAGGCTCTTGCGGCAGCTTCGACGGAGCCGGGGCTTCGGTGACGGGCTCGGAAAGGATCCTTGCGCCGATTAATACAACCCCTGTAAAGAAACAAGAGAAGGTCAGATTGACAATCTTAAAAAGACAACAAACTTTCCGTATAAAAGAGAAAAGGATAAAACATACCGACGCTTGCTAGGGCACGTTTCTCCTCCTCCTCTTGGAAGGTTTTCAGGGAGGCAGCGATAGCCTCTTCAGTAGAGACACCTGTTAAAAATGGAGCAAATGTTAGTTAAATGTAATAATACAAAGTGCAATGAAATAACAAATAAAGCGTCTGATGATTACCGGACTCAGCGAGTTTACTCAGCATCGCTTCGAGCCTCGCCGATCGCTCCGAAGCTACAATGGCGGCAGCCAAATTGGTGTCCGCAGGGTCCACCACAAAGCCCTCATTGCTGCCGTACTCGCATATGACCTCGGCAGGAGAAGCTGCAGGCTTTGAGCTGAGGATCGCATCGAGGGAAAGGGCGGACTTCTTCTTTTTCTGCTGTCCACCAGCTTTAGATCCACCTGGAGCGGATTTGCACTTGGAAACCACTTTAGGGCGGCGAGTCCCAATATCTGCTCCTACGCCTGACTCTGGCGATACTACTTTAGCCGCCTTCGTGGGAGCACGAGGCGCCGATGGTGCATCCACCGTAGTGGGTAACGGTAATCCCCGCGGAGGGCTCAACACGCGTGGTCGATCGACTCCAGCATCTTTTAGCGGAAGGACGACCGGGAGCCTTGGCTGCAAAGGGGCCTTGCGATCACCGCCAGGAGGCGCACCCCTACGGTTAACCAGTAGGCGTTTCTCCATTAAAATGATTGGGCCCATAGCGTGCGCATACCAGGCCACATATGAATTAAGCATCTTAGGGACACAACTGGGTTCACTAATGAAGAAATAGGAACCCGTGTTAAGCCGTATAAAGTGATGCATCGCATTCTTTACCCCCTCTGGGCCAACCACAGGCGTTTCCAAGAAGGCTTCCATCGGGATCCCCTGGTTGTAGCTTGATTGCTGGGCAAATCGATGCGGATTATACCTCATAAACAAAGCCGTCTCATTCTGTCGAAACACTAGGTAGCCCGGCCGAATGGAGTAGAGATGGACGATTTCCCGAGCCTTCAGTACAGAAGCCCCGCCCTTAAACTCGTCACGTAGGGGCACCACCGACTTAGTAGTCTCCGAGCCTATGGTGATAACCTTATCCACGAAAGAAGTCGTCGCTCCGACCAAATGTAGGCGCAGGAGGAGTCCCCTAGAATCCCGCGGGGATGCAAACACAATTGAATCCCCGATTAACCGTATGACTCTCGGGAGTCTGTACTTCTCGAAGAATGGAGGAGTCTTGTGGGCGCCAAACACCCCTCGCACGTGCATCTCCATCCAAGAAACGAAGTAATGCATTGGGAAGTTAGCAGGCTGTGTCCCAGGATCATTGGCGTCCGCCGCTACGCTGAGTCCATGATAAAGATAAGCTAACCCAGCAATTCCTACCGACAACTGCAGACCGGCCACCATCCGATGTGCCGGGTAAAAGACAGAGGGCCGCATGAAGCGCGGGTGCATAGGGAGCGCAAAGTTGCATAACCACAAGCCCAGGAACCCAATAAAGAAAGTTTCCTCATCCATGCCGGGGACGGCGATTTCCGAGAAAGCGACGATGGCAGCATTGGGGAGATAGAAACCCCTCTGGTTATTCTCCGATACGGGTCGGCGATCCAAACCGAAGCCAAAGGGGTCGTCAAGCTGAGCGAACTTCTCGCTCTGCTCTGATAAGAACTCCGGGCGGATAAAGCGAGCAATGAAAGCTGCGAAACTGACGCCCTTGTCTCCCGATTCCAAATGGAGTTCCTCATAGATCTCCAACACTTTCACCAAACCCGGATGCTGATGCTGAATGGCATTCTCCGGGGTTAAGTCAAATACCAGCTGCTTGGTGGCAAAGACATACTCATCAGGAGGAAGCAACTCCTCGTAGTGCTCTCCCCTCATTGGCAGACCTGAAATTTCGGCAAATTCCTCCAAAGAGATAGAAACTTCCTTATCCGCCATCAGGAAGGTATGGGTGGGGATATTCCATTGTTCAACGAAGGCCTTTATCCACCACGTTGGAGGAGAGGGGTACTCAAAGAGCGAGACGAAGACGGCTGAGTATAGACCAATCTTCGTTAGGTGGGTCCTCTTCGCCGATAGAATGTACCGGGCCCACTGCAAATATCCGGCGGGGGGTCGCGGGATCATTCCAATGTTATAAGCCTGTCCCCAAGGGCGTGCTTCGCCCTGACAGATTCGCCTCCCCAGAATATCTATCGCCGGCGGCGGCTGCACGGGGATGGCGCCGATTGCAGGTTGAAGGAGGTCATCAGAATTCCAATTCTTAACCTCCACGGCATACTTCACCGGGGGTTCGTCCGCATAAGGGAGCGTGACTATGGGCTCAGAGGGCGTGGCGGAACTAAAATTGCGACGGCCTTGGATGATCTGGCTATACCACCTTCCCCACAGATGGAGCTTTTTGCACTCAGGATCGCGATCTTTAATAAGAGCGAATACCACCCGATCCACTGGCGCATGGGGGAACCCTCCTTCCGAGCGAACGAAGGGAAAAGACAAGTCGTCAGACATGTTCTGTGGAAAGACAAAGAAACATACATCATTAGTGGCCTAACGCTTGGCATTTGAAAAAATATATATATCTTGCTCCACACTGTGATGCAGTAGGTAGGGGACCAAAGGGGGACCCACAAAATCTGGATGATGTGCATCATTTAATAAGACAATCCCATCATTAGATGGGACTGTCAATTCATAAAAAATTCCCAATAGGATACACCCATTGGTGGGGAGTCCCCAGAGACAAAGAGAAAATCTCCTCTTTTAGAGCAAAGCTCTGTCACAGAGTGACATTTGTCAAACTCTGGTCTCAGGGGAACAAGATTCCTTAAAAGAGCTTGGCTCTGTGATAATGATGGAAATATCCATCAAAGGAAAATTAATTTTTAAAAAATTAAAAATTAAAAAAAATTGGGATCTTAAAGATCCATGAAAACTCTTAAGAGTTCTTCATTTTTAGATCAAAAGATCTATGTTTTGCCAAAGAGCAAAGCTCTGTTCATGGGTTAAGAAACCCTGAAACAGATTCTTGAGAGCAAGGCTCTGTTGGTGAAACCCCAAAGGGGTTTTCCTTAGATCAAAAGATCTATGAGAGCAAGGCTCTATTAATTAAAATTAATTTAATTTAAGATTAATTTTTACCTAAAGTTTTTCTAAAAAGTTCTAACTTTGGAAGCAAGAGCAAGGCTTTGAAGTTCTTGAAGGCAAGAGCAAGGCTCTGAAAATGAGAAATCTTGAAGATGGTGATCATCTGTTGAGGACCAAGAGTCCTATTTATAGGCGTTTGCGCTCCTTCAACTGACCTCCCCTGATCCAACGGCTAGGATCTGGCCACCGTTGCGCTTACGTCGCGCCACGTAAGCACAGCGGTGGGGGGGCATTTGTTCCCCCAATCTGAGCAAGGCTCATTTGAATTTTGAAAATTCAAAATTTTCTGAAGCAACGCTTCAAATTCCGTGCGTTGCGCAGTGCGCAAGCGGTCCACAGTGCGACACGTGTCTGCGCAGTTGCGCAAGCGCACCGCTGCGCGACACGTGTCTGCGCAGTTGCGCAAGCACCGTCGCGCAAGTGCACCGCTGCGCGACACGTGTCTGCGCAGTTGTGCAAGCACTGTGGCGCAAGTGCACCGCTGCACGACACGTGTCTGCGCAGTTGCGCAAGCACGGTTGCGCAAGGGGACTGCTGCGCGACACGTGTCTGCGCAGTTGCGCAAGCACCGTTGCGCAAGCCTTCCACTGCGCGACACGTGTCATTCATTGGGGAGTTGCGCAGAAACAGAATGAAAATTTGATGAAATCTTTTCTGTTCTTTCCAAAACCAGAAGATTTTCTTCTGCCTTTGGATCAAAGATCCAATGGTGGGAAAATTCCCAAAATCATTCAGGAAAGATTTTGTTAACAAATTCAACAAATTTGTGAGCACTATAAATAAGACCCCAGACCTCATTCGAGAGGCATCAACTTAGAGAATCAACTTCGAGCATAAAAAAAAAGAAGAGAAAGAACTCTTGAAGATTAATCAAGAACACAAAAAAGAAAAAGGTAAAAACTTCTGAAGAGCAGAGGATTAAAAAAGGGAATAATAAAAAAGAAATAAATAGTGCCTTGCACTTGATATGAACCCTTGGTTCTGTGAAATCAGGGAAAACAAGAAGAAAAAACTTGTTTTCCTTTGATCCAAATTTAGATCAAAAGTGCTATGCACTTTTGTTCTTAAATCTGGAAAATTCTTGGGGTTCTGCAGAAATGCAACTCATTATTTAAAAGGGCCTGGCCCAAATCAAATTGCAAAATAATAAAAGGGCAGAGCCCTGTTTGGAAAATTCTTGAGTTTCTGCACAAGTGCAACTCATTATCTAAAAGGGCCTGGCCCAAATCAAATTACAAAATAATAAAAGGGCAGAGCCCTGTTTGGAAAATTCTTGAGGGCCTGGCCCAAATCAAATTGCAAAAGTAATAAAGGGGCAGAGCCCTGTTTGGATTGATTCTTTTAGTCAGGCAAAGCCTAAAATAAATAAAAAAAATTGGACTTAACCCAATCATGGCTGTAAGTCCTTAAAATTAAATTGATTGAGCAAAATGGCTCTCCTAAACCAATTCACGACCGGTTCGAGGGTACATCTCCGAACTCCTTTGACATCCCTCGTTGTAATTCCTCAACGACGTCAAAGAGGTGACGGGTCCCAACGACCACTTATCTAATCGGACCGAAACGTCCCTAAACTAATATCGGACCGAAACGTCCCTAAACTAATGATGGACCACCACGTCCCTAAACTGGCGATGGACCACCACGTCCTTAAACTGGCGCAATAGAGCCCGAACGCTCTTTTGCCGGATCTAAACGGTCCCGTCTAAGTTGATCTTAGCCCCAGCTCCGGTTAATGTGTCCTTAGATCTTTAAATAAACAATAAAACCCCAAATCAACTTTGGTTCAAGGGTACATCTCTGAACTCCTCAGACGCCTGTCGTTGTAATCCCTCAACGACGTCAGAGAGGTGACGAGTCCCGACGGCCAGATAATTAAATCAATCACTACGTTAAGTTGATCTTAGTCTAAAACAGGACTAATGTATCCTTAACGAATGTTTAAGTCGATCTTAGCCGCAATGCGATTAATGCATCCTTAAACTAAAAACACCAAACCCAAATCTAATTAAATACGGATTTGGACCAATCCACGTCCTACGGGCGACGACATTACTAAGTCTCCGTATACAATCCACGGGCAACCACAAACAAAACAAACATACACGACACGAAGTGAAATTCTGGAGAAGGAGAAAGTTGTTACCGCAACGCGGTAGCGTAATTAACTGCAGGGGCTTGTGCCTGCAGGGAAGAGCGTCCCCACAATCAAAAACCCCTCACCCTGAGGGGGAATCTGACGAAGTCTGCTACATCGGCCGCATCCGTCTAAACCTCCGATACACGGTGCCATAAATCAACTTGGCATCTTCGGAGAGATAGACGGATAAAACCAAATAGCATCTGCCCCGAACCTCAGGCACGGACCGCGAAGTCCGGGCCGCCGTTCGGAGGGGAACAGTCTTTCGGTGTATATATCCAAACAATTAAGATTCACACAATTTGGACTCCTGAAGCTTTAGTTACGATCATTTTAATACCAGCGTTTAAAACGGAAATTCTGATTTCTGGACAGTAACTATATATTGTATTGTAAAGCCTATATCGGGTTATTTCATGCATTTCTAAGTAATCTAGTATACATGAAATTATAGTTCTATCAATTGTACATTTACACATCTAATTTGTCACGAATGGATATCGGGAGTTCGAGTTATATCCTATTTAAAAACAGTGTGCGAATCATGACAAATTCTGTCCAGATTCGTCACTAAATATTGTAACATAGTTTTATATATTTTGTGTCGGTTTTTATAAAAACTTAAAACTAATAAAATATAGACATTTTGATGTAGATGTCCAAAACACCTGGGTTTTCTCAATTCATATATCGGTAGACCAAGTTATGTGTCTTAGAACTTGACCGATAAATGCAGTTTTCTGTTTTTACGAACAGTGAATAAAAACGATATAATTCTTAAACTGTTAAACGATTCGATCTGAAATTTTTACAGCGTATACAAAAATATATATTCTATCATATATAAATTTCTTGAAATTTTCAGAAGTAAAAATTAATTTCTAAAAATTATTTTAAAGGTAAAAACATTGATATGTCATATGTGAGAGGAAATCATTGTATTTATTCGTAACTTCATTTTCTTTTACAAAATTTAAATAAAGTAATTTAAAATACAACGATAAATGATGCAATCCTAATTGTTCTCTGAAATCTTAACACATGGATTGAGAGTAATGAAAAAGACCTATACAAACTATATGTGTGTGTTCATTATATATATATATGAGAATAATGGAGAAAAGATGCCATAGGAGGGAATTCCCTCCTATGGCGTCGAAAAAATACCCTCTCCCTAGTTTTTTCTGACGATCGGCACTCACCATCTTCATCGTCATCATCTAAGATGTGGACACACCAAATTTCATGTGATTTTACAACTTTTTCACCGTTGATTTAGCAATGTAAAAAGTTCTATTGTCGGTAAACCGTTAATTTTGAACCCACTAAATCAACGGTGAAAAGTTGTAGAATCACATGAAATTTGGTATACCCACATCTTAGATGATGACGATGAAGATGGTGGGTGCCGATCGTCGGAAAAAACTAGGAAGGTTGTGTTTTTTTGACGCCATAGGAGGAAATCCCCTCCTATGGCCTCTTTCCTCCATTAATCTCTCTCTCTATATATAAATATAAAATTAATCATTTAGAGACTATGATACGAAGAGAGCAACAGGTTCATGGAGTATGATAAGAGGAGGAGAGATAGAAAGAGACGGAAGGGAAGAGAGAAGTGACTTATAGGATGTGTAAGTCGATATAGCAACCGGCTCACCGATTCGATTCGGTGGAAAGCGATTTATTTTGGCGACAAAGTTGCAAGCGGTAACGATACTTGATTCGCCTCATCTGGAATCCTAGCGAACAAAAGTATTCCAAAGACGTCGGAATTATATAGCTCTAAGAATGAAGGTGGCTAGATTTTATTTAGGGTTTTTCTTCTCTAAATTTTTAGTATGAAAAAGAAGAAGAGAAAAACAAATAATGATGAAATCCACATAACAAAAAGAGAGAATTATGAGTGGAGGTTTTGAAGAAAATGAAGGAGGGAGAGAACATATAATGTTCACCATAATTCTAATTTATGATGGTTTTATTTTTAGAGTTAAAAGAAATCGAAAGGGTGGCCATTCATTTGGGAGTTAAAGAAAATGAAAGGTCTCATGAGAGAGTTTAAAAAAATAGATAAAAATAATTATAAGAATGGGGATTTGAACATGTAACCAATAAAAAAACAATGCAACGACTTAACCAATAAGCTACAAGCTTATTCATGCACATATTTAACAAGAATTAAATATATGTCGTTGCTTGAAAAGAAAGTGGTTTTGGAAAAAAAAGAAAGTAAAGAAAATCAAATAGAATTGTTTTGGTTTGGGTTTTGAGCTTTGAAAAATTATAGAATAGACAAAATAGAAGGAGAGATAAACTAATATATTTAATAGAGAATAAAATATACGAGAATACCCAAAAACAAATAATACAGTATTTTAAAAAAAGAAGAATGATATAAATATATGGGAATTTTAGGGTCGTTACAATATCCAATTGTCCAAAAAATCATTAATTGATGAAGGCAAAGAATTTAGTCTAACCCATGAAATAACCCTCCTCCAAACCTCCATTGCTAGAGGGCAAGCGAAAAGAATATGAAAAATAGCCTCCAGGCTACAATCACACATAATACAAGCAGCGGAACCTTACTAACCTCTGCTACACAATGTATTTTTCGAGAAAAGAGAGTTGTTGCTAATGAGTCACATAAAGAGTTTAATTTTTAATGGAGCAATTGATCTCCAAATAAGATTGTAGTAAGGATTAACCAGACCACCATAATTTAAGAACTTATATAAGCTATTAACTGAGAAAATACCATGGTTTAGCTTCCAGAATGGTGCATCATCATTTGCACAAGGTATTCTCAACCTGTCACGCCCCGCTTCCCAAAGTGCGCTAAGATAGGCACGTGACAGAGCCAACCATGCTACCCATGGATAGGAAACATTCCTCCACAGTCACATTACGGCTGTCTAGAGATATCAAGAACAGGAAAATAAAATAAACTATCTAGTACATGTCCATGAGCCAGAATAAACGAATCAAGAAATAATATGCGGAAGCAATAAATCCAAAGAGCAAAAACATCTGGAAAGTAAAACATAACTAAACTGGATACTAACTGGATCATCACTACTCGGCCTAACGGCGGAAGTACTCCTGATCAGCCTGCGACAAAGGTAGAGGATCTGGGCCATGCAAAATCCAGACGTCAGTGCGTCATAATATCAACAATAATATAAACAGGAGGTAACAATTCATGTAGGCATGAGTATGAACAGTAATAAAGGTATAACAGTAACATGAATAAGAAACAGTGAAGGGTATAAGCACATGTGACGTGTGGTGAGTAATCTGAACTAAACTACTGGGTCAACTACTCTCAAGTCTTTGAAATCAATTTAATGAATCGTCGATATAACTCAATAGTATCCCGTGCATACCCGGGACCACGGTCCAGGCTCTCGGGGCTGAATCCGAGACGTGCCGCTAAGCACAAACATGAAACATGTACAGATGAATGATGTCAACAACATCATCCCGGGACTGGCCTAGCCCCCAAAACTGATCAGTATAAGCGTCGAACTGTTGAGTTACAAATCAGGTTTCATCATTGATTTCCTCATACTCCCAAGTTATGTGTTCAAGTCAGGTATTGATAAATCTGAAGATAATGCCAATACAGGATCAAGCAGGAACATGTTTGTCTATACAGACAGCAAGATATGTCCATCGGGACAACATGTAAGGATTGTCGGCATTAGAAACAGGATCAGGTAACATGTCAAGTAGTGGTGTATCAGTTCATGTCAAGTAGTGGTGTATCAGATCATGTCAAGTAGTACACAGTGTAACAAATGGGTGCCCAACAGTAAGATGTAGCAAGTATGGAATCAGGGTAAAAGTACGGATGTACGATAAAAACATGGATGCACAAATATCTATCAGGGGTTACATCATGACTAAGTAGGATACACAATTATCAAGCATGGTGCACTAATACAACAGTAACATGAAATAATATGGTCTCTTCGTGCAACTAGATATGTAATAAACCGTACGGATACAGACGGATACTATAAAACTATAAATCGGTAAAATTTGCTGAATATTAAAACACAAGCACTATTATTTATTAAATAGATATTGATATAATAATATGAATATGGATAACATATTCAAACCGATTAATAACTATAAAAGTGGTATTGATTAACCATGCACAAGAAAGTTCCGTTCAGAAATTCAGCGTCATCCTGATTTGTAAAATAGCTTAAAAATAACAAACGTTCTCCAAAAGGGACGTGTCTTATACCAAAACAAAGATAATTCAATAAGGTTTTCATTTTTATAAGTTGAAGTATCTCAGGTTGTTCTACAAAAAGCTATGAACATTCGAAATTGAAAGTTTGCTGCTGAAATTTTCCTGGACAGCAGTTTAGAGATATTTTAATTTGCATTTTACGTTATTTAAACAATTTATTTTGTAATTAAATATTTCATAGAGTTATAGTATTCTGAGTTAGCTTCGTAACGAACTAAAGAACGTATACTAATAATTTTTCTATGATTTATAATGAATTTTATAAGGTAAGGTGTACAGTAAATTTCAGATTTGTCGTATCCGCTTTGCAACGACGTTTCATGTGTAAACTATAATATTTTCAAACTATATTTTGTATAACATTATAAAATACAGATTATAAACTAATTAAAGATAATAATAAGAAATATTACGACGATATATATTTTAAATGATATGGATGCAAACGGGTATCCGAAAACGGTAAAATTTTAATATGGATGTACAGTGCAATTAACATGTGATATTTTTATTCATATGGATGCAAAATAAGATACATAACATGTAGCAAGATGAATTAGCATGCGACTAGATATGTAAATAGTGATATGGATGCATACGGATGTCCGAAGACGGTAAAACTGTAAAATGGTAATGTGGGATGCATAACTAAACATTATGTGATGTTATTATTCAAATGGGTGCAATATATTGTAGTCTAGCATGTAACAAGATAAATTTGCATGCACTAGATACGAAATAAATTGTACGGATGCAAACTAATGTCGTAAAACTGTAAAACTATAACATGGGATGCATAATTTTAAATACATGTATTATATTTATTCAAATGGATGTAAATATAGTAACATAGCATGTAGCAAGGTAAACTTGCCTCGATTGAATCACGCGATGGATACGTACGGCACGTCCGACGTCGGTAAATCATCGCAATGCACACGCGGCACGCGGGATGGGTCCAGGCAAGGCAAGAGGGTGATCACGCAGGCAGGTACGTTCACTGGATCACTCGGATCGTCACGACGAGCACGGCTCCGGCGGTGATCACCGAAATCAAGAAACAAGATCAAGAAAAAGAAAGAAGAAGAGATTGTGTATTAAATAAGGAAATAAAAAATAAATAAATAAAATATATATAAATATATATATGCATAGGGGAGAGAGAGAGAAAGGGGTTGTTAGTTTGTTAGGAAATTAGTTTAGATTTAAATTTAAAAAATCTTTTATTAGTTAACTAAATTTTAATTTGTATCAGTTTATAAAATTAATATTATATAAATAAAATTTGATATTCTGGTAAATACAAACATAGTCCAAAACACGCCTAGGTCGGGACTAAAAATTCAGTTCTAAAAATACGAAAAAAATATACATGTCGACCAAAATTAAAGTTGGATATCCGGGTAACGAAAAATGCATACCCCCAAGAACGGATGCACGTACGTGCGCTTAGCCATCCAAATAAATCCGTTTCACTGAACGGGACGAGAATAAGATGCGCGGATACTACGACAGGGTTAGGGGTATCATGCAGGCCATGCAATATATTTTTAAACTATTTTATGTGACTTAAATATTATATAAAAATGCAGATGCCAGGTAAAATGCTAATATGCAAATGAAAGTGCACGAGTCCACGTATCAAGTCAGGATAAATCATAAATATGAATCAAGACAGGTTTCAAGCAAGCGGGTCGGGTCGAATGCAAATACAAATGTCAAATATACTATTCGCACCCAAAACACAATAAATCAAGAAAATACCATAAATAAAGAAATACATGAACTAGAACTGGTGTAAATGAACTAGGGTATTACACAACCTGATAGCTTCAAGAAGCTTGTTGTAGGAGGTTTGTAAGGTATCGGCTCTGACACTTCTACATTGTGGCTGGCATTTCCACTCTTCATTTATATAAAAACCCTGGGATGCAACAAAAGATTTAGTATTCCAAGCAACTGAAAATAAATCAGGAAACAAAGATGCTATTAAACCATCTTTGGTCCAGTTATTAGTCCAGAACTTAGTAGTAGCCCCATTTCCCAAATTATAAGCTAAATGATGTTTAAAGATATCCTAGCATGAAAGAATACCCTTCCAGAAATTTGAAACATTGGTCTTTGATAAAGAAATGGCACCATTTCTAAAGTATATAGTCTGCTGGCACTTCGCAGAAAAAGAGTCATGTTCAAAAAAACCTTTTGAGAGCTACTTACACAGTAGGGGGAATTAAATGTTGAGATATGAAGAACATTCAATCCTCCTTCAAGCTCATCTTTACATACTCTGCCCCAGTTCACATTATGCATGGATCGACCTTCCAATTCTACCTTACCTCTCTATAGAAATTTTGCTCTAATACCATCGATTTTTTGGCAACCTAAGTTGGCATTTTAAAAACTGATAAGTAGTAGAGAGGCAGGGATATCGACACGAAATTCACGAGGGTAAGTCTGCCCCCCGAAAAGAGAAGCTTGCCCTTCCAAGAACTTAATTTTTTAATAAAATTTATCAATCAAACTAAGCCATTTTCTTTTATGAAGCTTTCTATAAGCCAGAGGTAAATCTAAGTAAGACACTGGTAAAATTGCTAATTTGCAGCTCATTAGAAAGGGCAACTCATTGCCCAAAGAGATAGATCTCCTAAAATAAAAAAAGGGATGTTTTAGAGTAATTGATCTCTAAGTCTGACATCCCCTCAAAAAAATAGAGCAAAGCCTTAAGGTTGAGCAACTCCTCTTCTTTAGCCTTGCAAATGACTAGAATGTCATTTGCAAATTGAATGGAAGAAATCCTATTCAACTCCCCCGTAATATCCGGAGATTCAAAAGAAGAGGGGAGAGAGGGTCGCCTTGTCTGAGGCCCCTCTTGCAGTTGATAGTCTTAACTTAGTTACCATTAAGCAGCACAGAGCATTAGAAGAGTATAAAATATCATCAATCCAAGCATACCATTTAACACTAAAGCCTGTATCTCTTAGCGTATGTAAAATAAAAGACCAATCCAAACAGTCAAAGGCATTTTTGAAGTCTAATTTAAGCATAGCAACATTGAGTTTTTTTCCGGAATAGTAATGCACAATTTCATGTGCAATAACAAAACTATCAAGTGTGGACTTCTTCTTCAAGAATGCTGAATGTGATGAGCCAATGAGCATAGGGAGCAATGAGCTAAGTCTATTGGATAGAACCTTGGTAAAGACTTTAAAATTGGCATTTAGTAAACTAATATGCCTGAAATCAGTAACATAATAAACGCATGTAGTCTTTGGAATAAGAATGATATTGGTAAAATTAATATTTGCAATGGAGCAAGAGCCCTCATATAAGCCTGAAAAAAATTGAAACATATCATCTTTAATCACCTTCCAGAATTCTTGATAAAAAAGGATTGGAATCCCGTCAGGTCCAGCTACTTTGTCAGCTCCTATGCCAAAAACAGCAGCTCTAATATCCTCCATAGTGAATAGCACATCAAGAGAAGAGGGAAGAGCATTGGTAGCAGGATAGATGGCATGCCGGTTAGCTTCACAAGAAAAATATTTAGTATTGCCAAAAACAGAATTGTAATGATCATAAAATCCTGTACGAATGCAATCCCGATCTGATGATGCTCGATATCGGTGATCTCCCAGATCAGGACACGTGGCAGATGATGTGTCCCAGGTCTCACAAGAAAGGACTTATGGTGGCCGACCAGATCACTCCTGTGCCCGTCTTACAAGCAAACGCTGGCTCACTTCCGAGCCCCTAGCACAATTGGCCTCCTCGGCCCCACAGCTCGTCTCCGAGCTATCACAGGCCCGAGCCTCCTCGGCCCTCTCAGCTCGCCTCCGTGCTCGAGCAGAATCAAGATACCTCGGCTCTCCCGCTCCTCCACGAGCTCTCCCGCCGAGGTCATCTTCCTCGGTCTCATTGACTGACCAACAGCACTGCTTGCAGGCGTAACCGCCATCCCGCGAATCTCGCCATGCGCGAGATCTCCGCCGGCCACATCCCACGTTCCACGCCACCACGATCCCCCATTAACGAGCCTGTCTCGCCATTAATGGGAGGTCCCGCTCATCACGCTGGCGTGACGTCTGGAGCGTAACGGCCGGCGTGATTCTCACGCCTGCCTCGCCTGCTGCCACCGCTATATAAACCCCTTCTTCAGATGGTTCAAGTAAGCCATTTTAACTCCACTAAGCCGTTACTCTGCTCGGATCTCTAGTCTAACTTGATCTTCAGGGGGTCCTCGGTGGTACAACCATCCCGGGACTTCCTTGTAGGTAGCTCGGCAACCACAACCTCAAACCCATTGAGATCCACACGCTTCAGGAGCGACAGCCTCCAGATCCAATTTCAGCCACCCATCGCCGCCATCAGCAGATCAACGGGAGGCAACATCTGAAGGAGATTCTCGCCTCCATCAGCTGGCGCCGTCTGTGGGGAATCCTTGATTCCATAAAAACAAAAGTCTGCCTTCCGATCTCAACCTTATGGCGAGCGATCATCACGATGATCCAAGCACCAGCCGCCACCCCCCTCAACGGAGGCACGGACGAACCTCCTCCGCCGAATGCCATCAACGCCCTCGCCGACCGCATAGACCGACTCACGTCCGTCATGGAAGCACTCGTCCGCGTCCAAACGGCAGGGCAAGATCACCAAGTCTCTGCTCCCCCGCCTCGGGACCAGGACCCCTATAGGGGGAGAGAAGACTCCGTCCGTGTCGGCACTATCGACCACCGCGTCGCTACCTCCCACGTCCGCAGATCTCCCGGGCCAATACGTTCTGAGGCCTGCTAGGCGTCTCATAGTTCAACGCCGAGGTCCGTCGCCAGAGCGCCTATTCTCGAGATCCTCCACGCACCTGTCCTTCCCGAGGAGATGTCTGTCAGCTCGCCTGTTACCAGGCCTGACCGACACCCCCTCCCTCGACGGGGTCGCGCAGACGAGACTCACCACGGCGGCTCGAAGACTACCTTGCCGGGGGATCTAAGGAACCTCATTGAGAGGAACCGGAGCCGAGGCCAGACGCAGGCCTCCAACAGCAGAGGCCTGGTATCAGAATGTGCTGAGTCGTCGGGGTACCACGGCCGAATCGACGCCCTCAAGAAGAAGATCGAGAGTCTACATTGGGAAGGTCACCGTTCGAGCGATGGGGCTAAGTATGCCGCCGACTCGCTCACAAAACCGTTCACCGAGGAGCTGCTCGCCATCCGTGTTTCCTCCCGCAACAAGCCCCCAAAGGTCTCCCTCTTCGACGGCAAATCTGACCCGAAGGACCACTTGGATGCATTCACCGCGGGAATGAGCTTCCAAGACCATTCCGATGCCGCCCAGTGCTGAGCTTTCCCGGGCACTCTCATCTACTCCGGACGAGACTGGTTCCGAGGACTCGAGCCGCGCTCGATCTCAACTTTCGACGAGCTGGCCACACAATTCCTCGGCCACTTCGTTGGGAACAAGCGGCAGAAGCGCACAGTCGACCATCTCTTCACGATCAAGAGCGGGGACAAGGAGACGTTCAAAGGGTACGTCACCCGCTTCTACAACGCCCTTCTCGAGGTCCCCGAGCACCGGGACAAGACGGTCATCACGGCACTGAGGTCCGGCCTTAGGCACAAGGAGTGGTTACGCTCCTTTGCATTAGCGCAACCTAAGATCATGGCCAAGGTAAAGGCCTGGACTGAGCGCGAGGTCCAGCTCGAATCCGAGGTGAACGCAAACCTCCCCCGGGCCGAGCAAGCCGACTAAAAGAAGAGGGCAAGAGAAGAGAGAAGGGGACCTGAGCGGAAAAAACCCTACCTCCCAAAATTCCAGGAGTACACCCCGCTCAACGTTTCCCAGGCGGTGCTACTAGAAGAGGCCAAGGGCGAGGGGTTCTTCAAGCTTCCCCCGGTCCGCGAATGGCCTCAAAGCGAACCCGAGGCCCCTACTGCGGCTTTCATAGGTCACTGAGCCACTCAACGGAGAGCTGCAAACAACTTTGAGACTATATTGAAGAGCTCATCCGTTCGGGGCACCTTGCAGCGTACCCGAGGGACAAGCGGCAAGCTGACTGCGAGCAGGAGCAGCGTCCCCCTCCAGCCGAGCTGGCCATCGGCCAGATCATGGTAGTGTCAACGGAGGATACGTCCGGTACCCTCGAAGCTCGGTACCCTATGCCGGGCATAGATGCCAACAGACATCCGGGGGGCTCGAGCTGCACGAATAAGAACATCTACTAGCATGTATTTTCTTTTCAGAGCAATGTACATCTTTCTTGAGATCTTTTGTTTATATAATAAAGGGATCAATAGAGCATTGTAGAAAAGAAAAAGAATCTTATTCATTCAAAAGGTACTATAGGCTCCTCAGCCGTACATAAAAAAATATATTACAACAGCGGAGGAACGGGGTGCAGAGAACACTGCTCGTGGTACTCTGACGATATTTCCGCCAGCCGAGCCCTCGCAGCATCCAGCCTCTGCCTTCGATCCCCCCCACGAGCGTCGGCATCGTGCCTCAATTGGTAGCACTCACGGACGAGCGCTTCCGAGCGGTCTAGCCGACTCGCAGTGATCAGGCCGAAGTGTCTCAGAGACCTTAGCTTGCCTATGGCCTCACCGAACAGCATTTCGGATAAGGGGTTGTAAAGCCCCGGCGATGCCCTCCAGATGGAGTACTTCAGCAGCTGAAGGAGGGAGGGCCGCCGGGGGTGCAATCGGCCGAAGTAGTCCTCGATCCTGCCTATTACCAACCGCACCGTGTCCTCAGTGCAGTACGGGTCATAGAGGTAGACATCCTCGAAGTTTAGGATATCTTCGATGGTGAAAGGGAAGTCCTGCATTTTTGCGTTTCGGGTGTGAGGAAGGGAGTAAATAATTACCCCCTCAGTCTTATAGCCTCCAACGTCCCTATAGTTCAACGGTCTCCCGTTTTCACCCACGACAGTGTCGCCACGTAGCAGAAGTCGCGCCGCTCAATGCGAAACCGAAATGACACTCCGTCGCTTCGCGTTCCCCACACAATCACAACACGTGTCGCCAGCGACCGTACCTCTTCCCGATGCACCGACTGGCTATCAAGGTCAAAGCCCTCGCCAAGAGGCAGCCGAGCGGCTACCCTGCTCGGATATCCCTGGCCGGTAGCTTCCCTACCTCACAACGCCAGGGATCTAAGCTCTCGCATAGAGGCATCCGAGCGGCTTCCCTGCTTGTTTATCCCTGGCCGGTAGCTTCCCTACCTCATAACGCCAGGGATCTAAGCCCTCGCATAGAGGCATCCGAGCGGCTTCCCCGCTCGTTTATCCCTGGTCGGTAGCTTCCGTACCTCACAACGCCAGGGATCTAAGCCCTCGCATAGAGGCATCCGAGCGGCTTCCCCGCTCGTTTATCCCTGGCTGGTAGCTCCCCTACCTCACAATGCCAGGTATCAAAGCCCTCACCAAGAGGCAGCCGAGAGGCTACCCTGCTCGGCTATCCCTGGCCGGTAGCTCCCCTACCTCACAATGCCAGGGATCAAAGCCCTCACCAAGAGGCAGCCGAGCGGCTACCCTGGCCGGTAGCTCCCCTACCTCACAACGCCAGGGATCAAAGCCCTCACCAAGAGGTAACCGAGCGGCTACCCTGCTCGGCTATCCCTGGCCGGTAGCTCCCCTACCTCACAATGCCAGGGATCAAAGCCCTCACCAAGAGGCAGCCGAGCAGCTGCCCTGCTCGGCTATCCTTGGCCGGTGGCTTCCCTACCTCACAACACCAGGGATCAAAGCCCCCACCAAGAGGCAGCCGAGCGGCTACCCTGCTCGGCTATCCCTAGCCGGTAATTTCCTACCTTACAATGCCAGGGATCAAAGTCCTCGCCAAGAGGCACCGGGCAGCAACCCTGCTCGGCCATCCTTAAGGACAAAAAGCCTTCGCCAAGAGGCACCGGGCAGCAACCCTGCTCGGCCATCCTTAAGGACAAAAAGCCCTCGCCAAGAGGCATCGGGCAGTAACCCTGCTCGGCCATCCTTAGTAGGCCAATTACGGCCCCTCCCGCGCTAAGGATGAAAATCCCTCGCAAGAGGCAACCGAACCCGCCCTTGTTCGGTTATCCCTGGCTGGTAGCTTCTCTACCCCAACAAACCAGGGATCAAAGTCCTCACAGAGGCAACCGGACCCGCCCTTGTTCGGTTATCCCTAGATGGTAGCTCCCTACCAAACCAGAGATCAAAGCCCTTGCCAAGAGGCACCGGACAGCAACCCTGCCCTGCCCGTCCTTAAGGATCAATGCCCTCGCCAGAGGCAACCTATCACGCCCCGCTTCCCAGTGTACGGCGAAGTGGACGTGACGAGGCCCGCTACGTATATACTCAGAAGTATATACGCTAAGCGTAACTAAGCAATATAAAGTAAATCACAAGAGACGAATAATATAGAAATAACAGCAACTTTTATTAATAACATTCTTTTTACAATGCAGGAAAAGAAAATACAACTGGAATGAAAAGCAATGCCTAAACAGTGGCATAACAGGAAATGAAATAAACTGGAAAGAACAAGGTACAATTATCTAGAGCTCTGGGTCTTCTTGGAACTGCTCCAAATCTTCACCGGTGGGCTCGATCTCAGCTTGGTCCAACGCACCTGACGACATTCAAAGAAGAAAGAGATAGAATGTCGTCAGCGAACAGGTCGCTCGGTAAGTCCCAAAGAATAAGAAGAAATAGACAGAGAGTAAGAGAGAGAGAGTAAGCTTTTAATATTATATTGTATTATTGTAATGTTGTAATGTTATATTAACGATATTGTTTGTAGCTTGGTACAGAAGAATGCCAGTGTATACGAGAGGGGTCTCTATAAGCTAGAGACCAGGGCAAACGGAAATAGAGTACAAGGCTCCGTTATACAACCCGGAACAATGACAACTGGATTCAGGTTAGGTGTCTTAAATCTGACCACCTCGTGCCACCTTTAACACCTTCCGTACCAATCTACCCCTTAAACCCCGTAGTGTTTTAACAGTAATGTGGTATTGGAATATGTAAGTTGGATGACTGACCAAAACCATGATATCAGTAATCATGTTGCAACTGTATAATCAGGTAAATGGAATATCAGGATAATGGATGAATATCCATGGTTTGATTCAGTCAAAAATGAATATATTGTTAACTGGGTTCATGGATTCATGTATTCAAAGTGTATTGGAATATAAAAGAATATAGATTGACTTGAATCATATTCGAGTCAGGAATAGTTAGACTCTAACCCGAGTCAGACTAAAAGAAGAGAATTTGAAGTTCAATATTAGCTAGGGGCCTTATTGTAATTTGTGAAACTTGAGAGGGTTTTATGTAAAAAGTACTTTTGTATAATTTTCAAAATACACCTCAAGTATTTAATATTCGTCTTTAATTGTTATAATGAATGTGAATTTTATTTGTGTTATTCTAGTGAATATATCCTAATAAAGTATTAATTGTTTTATCTGAAATTCATGGTATTTTAGGGTAACTTTTAATCTTGTAATTTTTAGAAAAATGTGGAAACTTTATATTATGATAAAATAAGTGTTTAAATGATAATTTAAATATATATTAACACATGGATAATTTTAAATAAATATTTTATTCTCAAAAATCTCATTTTCCTTAAATATCGTATTTTAAACCTTTCGAGACCGAATGCTCCTTGCGGAGGTCTGAATCTCGCACTACTAGCCTGCGGGTGCACGATGAACCGTACTTTCCCTAACAGGTTCCCCAAAAGTGGGTTGTAGCGGCACTTTGCTTAGGTTTTATAAATACTTTTCATTTAGGAAAACGATTTTATTAATATAGGGTATTTATTTGCAAAAGAGTATAGTTTTCCGTATTTTAGTTATTAGGGTTTCCTAAACCAACTAGCCTATTTCTAAGGTCTAAACGATGAGTCATTAGAAGCCTCAAATCGCCTCTTCACCGTCAATTGCGGCCAGATAAGTACAAGTGAGGAGGGAGGGATCCGCTCACGAATCGTGAGACGAGCCTTTTAAAGTTACCCAAGCTCACTTGCCTAGCCTAGACACCACAAAGTCAGTTTAGATAAACGATCGATGTCCATGACCAATCATGTTTTCATTTTATTAAAATATTTTATCTAAAAAGTTTACAACTTAAAGCTTTAAATAAAAGTTATAAAGATTATGGTATTTTAGTGTAAAGTCCTGTAATTTCGTATTCTGTATTTTTTTTGATATTTATCAATTAGGCTTATATTGAGTGTGTGTAGGGGTAGGTCATTACCCCGTGACTTATTTTAAGTTTTGGTGAAGTTTAAATGTAAAACATGCTATGTCAAACTTAAAGGTATTATAGCGCAAGAATACGGTATTCGAAAACGTTATCATTTTATGTGTGAAATTTCATTCAAATTGAGTTATACAAGTTTTGTGATCAAGATAAACATATTTATGAGTGAGGTAATTGATTAAACTAAGAAAAATGAACTTCATGGTATTTTTATGAAAGGAGTACGGTTTTACAAAGAACTTATCATTTCATGTGAAAAAGTTTGATTAAATTGGTTTATGGGTGATTAATAATCAACATGAATATGGGTAGATATTATGTATTAGGTGACAAGTGGAAATTTAGAGAAAAACCGAATCGAAAATCGGTTTGTCCGATTTCCGTCGGGTTCCAAAAATCCGTATTTTTATATGTATAGAAAAGAGAGATAGAGGGGATGGGACTTACGGTTTGGACAAGCTAATGAAGCTAGAGGTCGTGATGGTTGTCGATTCGTTGAAAACGTCGCGAAGGTCCCGATCCGGTCGCCGGAATCCGTCGTCGATTTCGGCTGCGCTTCGCTTCTCGCTCTTCGTACCGAGTTCTCGAGAATTTGAGAGAGTGGACTAAGAGTTGCGAAGGGAAAAGGTAGAGGGTAGGGGTCTTTATATAGGGCTAGGCTAGGGTTAGGGTTTGGATTAAAAAAATGTAAAAATCATTAAAAATTCATTAAAATTTGTCTTAAAAGAGATTTATTGGAAAATTGGTAACCGTACAAAAAATTTAGAGTATCCAGTTGAAAAGACCAGGTCAACACGAACATTTTTCGTGTTGACGACTCGGCCGACCGGCCTAGTCCGGCCGGCGTCGCCGGCCGAGTCCGGGCCGAGTCGGGCGCCGTCGGGTCGGGTCTGGTCTGGGGGGAATTTTGGTATAGTTTATTTTTTTTAATTTGCAATAAATTGTGAGTTATGGCTGTTTGACCGTTTGACTTCTAAAAAATTTAAAACAAAAGGATATAAAAATTATGTAGGGTATGGGATTCGAACTCGGGTGGCTTGGTTCAGCAATGCAAGGTGTTACCAATGAGCTACAAGCTCCTTCTTGTAATTATTGAAAAAAGTAGATACTTAAAATGATATCAGCAGTATTAAATGTTAAAGTACACTTTAAATTATAAAACAATTTAATGTACACTAAAAATGAAATTATTTAAAAACAAAATAATTAATTATATATATCTTGTGCTCAGAGTAAAATACCCCTTTGTGGATTTAGAAAATATATTTGAAAAATTTTGTATAGGAAAAAGTGTATCAAAAATTAGGGTTGTTACATTCTACCCTCCTTATAAAAATTTTGTCCTCGAAATTTGTAAAAGGAAAGTGTAACAGTTTCAAGGGAGTTTCGGTGCTCGTGTACTGACAGTATGTGAAAAATAACAAGGTGGTGCAAGGGTTTTAGAAATGTGAAGAATGTGTGAAGGAATGAAAAGATGCGATGGTTTTGGTAAAATTGTAAAAGAGGTGAGGGAATTTTGGGTTAGGACAGATTCAAGGTATATGATTCAAATGAAAAAGAAGTGATGGGATTCAAGGAACATGATTGTAAAGAATGTTTTAGTTGCTGGTTCTTGTGTTATATTGCTTAGGTTGTTCACGCAGACCAGAACTGCATGACAGGGATTCATACAGCTCTGACCTGCATGGGCCACCAACAAAACCTGTCACGCCCCGCTTCTCAGTGTACGGCGAAGTGGACGTGACGAGGCCCGCTACGTATATACTCAGAAGTATATACGCTAAGCGTAACTAAGCAATATAAAGTAAATCACAAGAGACGAATAATATAGAAATAACAACAACTTTTATTAATAACATTCTTTTTACAATGCAGGAAAAGAAAATACAACTGGAATGAAAAGCAATGCCTAAACAGTGGCATAACAGGAAATGAAATAAACTGGAAAGAACAAGGTACAATTATCTAGAGCTCTGGGTCTTCTTGGAACTGCTCCAAATCTTCACCGGTGGGCTCGATCTCAGCTTGGTCCAACGCACCTGACGACATTCAAAGAAGAAAGAGATAGAATGTCGTCAGCGAACAGGTCGCTCGGTAAGTCCCAAAGAATAAGAAGAAATAGACAGAGAGTAAGAGAGAGAGAGTAAGCTTTTAATATTATATTGTATTATTGTAATGTTGTAATGTTATATTAACGATATTGTTTGTAGCTTGGTACAGAAGAATGCCAGTGTATACGAGAGGGGTCTCTATAAGCTAGAGACCAGGGCAAACGGAAATAGAGTACAAGGCTCCGTTATACAACCCGGAACAACGACAACTGGATTCAGATTAGGTGTCTTAAATCTGACCACCTCGTGCCACCTTTAACACCTTCCGTACCAATCTACCCCTTAAACCCCGTAGTGTTTTAACAGTAATGTGGTATTGGAATATGTAAGTTGGATGACTGACCAAAACCATGATATCAGTAATCATGTTGCAACTGTATAATCAGGTAAATGGAATATCAGGATAATGGATGAATATCCATGGTTTGATTCAGTCAAAAATGAATATATTGTTAACTGGGTTCATGGATTCATGTATTCAAAGTGTATTGGAATATAAAAGAATATAGATTGACTTGAATCATATTCGAGTCAGGAATAGTTAGACTCTAACCCGAGTCAGACTAAAAGAAGAGAATTTGAAGTTCAATATTAGCTAGGGGCCTTATTGTAATTTGTGAAACTTGAGAGGGTTTTATGTAAAAAGTACTTTTGTATAATTTTCAAAATACACCTCAAGTATTTAATATTCGTCTTTAATTGTTATAATGAATGTGAATTTTATTTGTGTTATTCTAGTGAATATATCCTAATAAAGTATTAATTGTTTTATCTGAAATTCATGGTATTTTAGGGTAACTTTTAATCTTGTAATTTTTAGAAAAATGTGGAAACTTTATATTATGATAAAATAAGTGTTTAAATGATAATTTAAATATATATTAACACATGGATAATTTTAAATAAATATTTTATTCTCAAAAATCTCATTTTCCTTAAATATCGTATTTTAAACCTTTCGAGACCGAATGCTCCTTGCGGAGGTCTGAATCTCGCACTACTAGCCTGCGGGTGCACGATGAACCGTACTTTCCCTAACAGGTTCCCCAAAAGTGGGTTGTAGCGGCACTTTGCTTAGGTTTTATAAATACTTTTCATTTAGGAAAACGATTTTATTAATATAGGGTATTTATTTGCAAAAGAGTATAGTTTTCCGTATTTTAGTTATTAGGGTTTCCTAAACCAACTAGCCTATTTCTAAGGTCTAAACGATGAGTCATTAGAAGCCTCAAATCGCCTCTTCACCGTCAATTGCGGCCAGGTAAGTACAAGTGAGGAGGGAGGGATCCGCTCACGAATCGTGAGACGGGCCTTTTAAAGTTACCCAAGCTCACTTGCCTAGCCTAGACACCACAAAGTCAGTTTAGATAAACGATCGATGTCCATGACCAATCATGTTTTCATTTTATTAAAATATTTTATCTAAAAAGTTTACAACTTAAAGCTTTAAATAAAAGTTATAAAGATTATGGTATTTTAGTGTAAAGTCCTGTAATTTCGTATTCTGTATTTTTTTTGATATTTATCAATTAGGCTTATATTGAGTGTGTGTAGGGGTAGGTCATTACCCCGTGACTTATTTTAAGTTTTGGTGAAGTTTAAATGTAAAACATGCTATGTCAAACTTAAAGGTATTATAGCGCAAGAATACGGTATTCGAAAACGTTATCATTTTATGTGTGAAATTTCATTCAAATTGAGTTATACAAGTTTTGTGATCAAGATAAACATATTTATGAGTGAGGTAATTGATTAAACTAAGAAAAATGAACTTCATGGTATTTTTATGAAAGGAGTACGGTTTTACAAAGAACTTATCATTTCATGTGAAAAAGTTTGATTAAATTGGTTTATGGGTGATTAATAATCAACATGAATATGGGTAGATATTATGTATTAGGTGACAAGTGGAAATTTAGAGAAAAACCGAATCGGAAATCGGTTTGTCCGATTTCCGTCGGGTTCCAAAAATCCGTATTTTTATATGTATAGAAAAGAGAGATAGAGGGGATGGGACTTACGGTTTGGACAAGCTAATGAAGCTAGAGGTCGTGATGGTTGTCGATTCGTTGAAAACGTCGCGAAGGTCCCGATCCGGTCGCCGGAATCCGTCGTCGATTTCGGCTGCGCTTCGCTTCTCGCTCTTCGTACCGAGTTCTCGAGAATTTGAGAGAGTGGACTAAGAGTTGTGAAGGGAAAAGGTAGAGGGTAGGGGTCTTTATATAGGGCTAGGCTAGGGTTAGGGTTTGGATTAAAAAAATGTAAAAATCATTAAAAATTCATTAAAATTTGTCCTAAAAGAGATTTATTGGAAAATTGGTAACCGTACAAAAAATTTAGAGTATCCAGTTGAAAAGACAAGGTCAACACGAACATTTTTCGTGTTGACGACTCGGCCGACCGGCCTAGTCCGGCCGGCGTTGCCGGCCGATTCGTCCGAGTCCGGGCCGAGTCGGGTGCCGTCGGGTCGGGTCTGGTCTGGGGGGAATTTTGGTATAGTTTATTTTTTTTAATTTGCAATAAATTGTGAGTTATGGCTGTTTGACCGTTTGACTTCTAAAAAATTTAAAACAAAAGGATATAAAAATTATGTAGGGTATGGGATTCGAACTCGGGTGGCTTGGTTCAGCAATGCAAGGTGTTACCAATGAGCTACAAGCTCCTTCTTGTAATTATTGAAAAAAGTAGATACTTAAAATGATATCAGCAGTATTAAATGTCAAAGTACACTTTAAATTATAAAACAATTTAATGTACACTAAAAATGAAATTATTTAAAAACAAAATAATTAATTATATATATCTTGTGCTCAGAGTAAAATACCCCTTTGTGGATTTAGAAAATATATTTGAAAAATTTTGTATAGGAAAAAGTGTATCAAAAATTAGGGTTGTTACATTCTACCCTCCTTATAAAAATTTCGTCCTCGAAATTTGTAAAAGGAAAGTGTAACAGTTTCAAGGGAGTTTCGGTGCTGGTGTACTGACAGTATGTGAAAAATAACAAGGTGGTGTAAGGGTTTTAGAAATGTGAAGAATGTGTGAAGGAATGAAAAGATGCGATGGTTTTGGTAAAATTGTAAAAGAGGTGAGGGAATTTTGGGTTAGGACAGATTCAAGGTATATGATTCAAAGAATAAGAAGTGATGGGATTCAAGGAACATGATTGTAAATAATGTTTTAGTTGCTGGTTCTTGTGTTATATTGCTTAGGTTGTTCACGCAGACCAGAACTGCATGACAGGGATTCATACAGCTCTGACCTGCATGGGCCACCAACAAAACCTGTCACGCCCCGCTTCTCAGTGTACGGCGAAGTGGACGTGACGAGGCCCGCTACGTATATACTCAGAAGTATATACGCTAAGCGTAACTAAGCAATATAAAGTAAATCACAAGAGACGAATAATATAGAAATAACAGCAACTTTTATTAATAACATTCTTTTTACAATGCAGGAAAAGAAAATACAACTGGAATGAAAAGCAATGCCTAAACAGTGGCATAACAGGAAATGAAATAAACTGGAAAGAACAAGGTACAATTATCTAGAGCTCCGGGTCTTCTTGGAACTGCTCCAAATCTTCACCGGTGGGCTCGATCTCAGCTTGGTCCAACGCACCTGACGACATTCAAAGAAGAAAGAGATAGAATGTCGTCAGCGAACAGGTCGCTCGGTAAGTCCCAAAGAATAAGAAGAAATAGACAGAGAGTAAGAGAGAGAGAGAGCAAGCTTTTAATATTATATTGTATTATTGTAATGTTGTAATGTTATATTAACGATATTGTTTGTAGCTTGGTACAGAAGAATGCCAGTGTATACGAGAGGGGTCTCTATATGCTAGAGACCAGGGCAAACAGAAATAGAGTACAAGGCTCCGTTATACAACCCGGAACAACGGCAACTGGATTCAGGTTAGGTGTCTTAAATCTGACCACCTCGTGCCACCTTTAACACTTTCCGTACCAATCTACCCCTTAAACCCCGTAGTGTTTTAACAGTAATGTGGTATTGGAATATGTAAGTTGGATGACTGACCAAAACCATGATATCAGTAATCATGTTGCAACTGTATAATCAGGTAAATGGAATATCAGGATAATGGATGAATATCCATGGTTTGATTCAGTCAAAAATGAATATATTGTTAACTGGGTTCATGGATTCATGTATTCAAAGTGTGTTGGAATATAAAAGAATATAGATTGACTTGAATCATATTCGAGTCAGGAATAGTTAGACTCTAACCCGAGTCAGACTAAAAGAAGAGAATTTGAAGTTCAATATTAGTTAGGGGCCTTATTGTAATTTTTGAAACTTGAGGGGGTTTTATGTAAAAAGTACTTTTGTATAATTTTCAAAATACACCTCAAGTATTTAATATTCGTCTTTAATTGTTATAATGAATGTGAATTTTATTTGTGTTATTCTAGTGAATATATCCTAATAAAGTATTAATTGTTTTATCTGAAATTCATGGTATTTTAGGGTAACTTTTAATCTTGTAATTTTTAGAAAAATGTGGAAACTTTATATTATGATAAAATAAGTGTTTAAATGATAATTTAAATATATATTAACACATGGATAATTTAAATAAATATTTTATTCTCAAAAATCTCATTTTCCTTAAATATCGTATTTTAAACCTTTCGAGACCGAATGCTCCTTGCGGAGGTCTGAATCTCGCACTACTAGCCTGCGGGTGCACGATGAACCGTACTTTCCCTAACAGGTTCCCCAAAAGTGGGTTGTAGCGGCACTTTGCTTAGGTTTTATAAATACTTTTCATTTAGGAAAACGATTTTATTAATATAGGGTATTTATTTGCAAAAGAGTATAGTTTTCCGTATTTTAGTTATTAGGGTTTCCTAAACCAACTAGCCTATTTCTAAGGTCTAAACGATGAGTCATTAGAAGCCTCAAATCGCCTCTTCACCGTCAATTGCGGCCAGGTAAGTACAAGTGAGGAGGGAGGGATCCGCTCACGAATCGTGAGACGGGCCTTTTAAAGTTACCCAAGCTCACTTGCCTAGCCTAGACACCACAAAGTCAGTTTAGATAAACGATCGATGTCCATGACCAATCGTGTTTTCATTTTATTAAAATATTTTATCTAAAAAGTTTACAACTTAAAGCTTTAAATAAAAGTTATAAAGATTATGGTATTTTAGTGTAAAGTCCTGTAATTTCGTATTTTGTATTTTTTTTGATATTTATCAATTAGGGTTATATTGAGTGTGTGTAGGGGTAGGTCATTACCCCGTGACTTATTTTAAGTTTTGGTGAAGTTTAAAGGTAAAACATGCTATGTCAAACTTAAAGGTATTATAGCGCAAGAATACGGTATTCGAAAACGTTATCATTTTATGTGTGAAATTTCATTCAAATTGAGTTACACAAGTTTTGTGATCAAGATAAACATATTTATGAGTGAGGTAATTGATTAAACTAAGAAAAATGAACTTCATGGTATTTTTATGAAAGGAGTACGGTTTTACAAAGAACTTATCATTTCTTGTGAAAAAGTTTGATTAAATTGGTTTATGGGTGATTAATAATCAACATGAATATGGGTAGATATTATGTATTAGGTGACAAGTGGAAATTTAGAGAAAAACCGAATCGGAAATCGGTTTGTCTGATTTCCGTCGGGTTCCAAAAATCCGTATTTTTATATGTATAGAAAAGAGAGATAGAGGGGATGGGACTTACGGTTTGGACAAGCTAATGAAGCTAGAGGTCGTGATGGTTGTCGATTCATTGAAAACGTCGCGAAGGTCCCGATCCGGTCGCCGGAATCCGTCGTCGATTTCGGCAGCGCTTCGCTTCTCGCTCTTCGTACCGAGTTCTCGAGAATTTGAGAGAGTGGACTTAGAGTTGTGAAGGGAAAAGGTAGAGGGTAGGGGTCTTTATATAGGGCTAGGCTAGGGTTAGGGTTTGGATTAAAAAATATTTAAAAAAATGTAAAAATCATTAAAAATTCATTAAAATTTGTCTTAAAAGAGATTTATTGGAAAATTGGTAACCGTACAAAAAATTTAGAGTATGCAGTTGAAAAGACCAGGTCAACACGAACATTTTTCGTGTTGACGACTCGGCCGACCGGCGGCGCCGGCCGATTCGGCCGAGTCGCCGGCCGAGTCGGCCGAGTCCGGGCCGAGTCGGGCGCCGTCGGGTCGGGTCTGGTCTGGGGGGAATTTTGGTATAGTTTATTTTTTTTAATTTGCAATAAATTGTGAGTTATGGCTGTTTGACCGTTTGACTTCTAAAAAATTTAAAACAAAAAGATATAAAAATTATGTAGGGTATGGGATTCGAACTCGGGTGGCTTGGTTCAGCAATGTAAGGTGTTACCAATGAGCTACAAGCTCCTTGTAATTATTGAAAAAAGTAGATACTTAAAATGATATCAGCAGTATTAAATGTCAAAGTACACTTTAAATTATAAAACAATTTAATGTACACTAAAAATGAAATTATTTAAAAAAAAAATAATTAATTATATATATCTTGTGCTCAGAGTAAAATACCCCTTTGTGGATTTAGAAAATATATTTGAAAAATTTTATATAGGAAAAAGTGTATCAAAAATTAGGGTTGTTACACAACCGGGCCCTCCCTTTCTCGGTTATCCCTGGCTAGTAGCTCCCTACCCCAACAAATCAGAGATCAAAGCCCTCGCCAAGAGGCACCGAGCAGCTACCCTGCTCGGCACCATCCTTAGTTGGCCAATTATGGCCCCTCCAACAACTAAGGATCAAAGCCCTCGCAAGAGGCAACCGGGCCCGCCCTTGCTCGGTTATCCCTGGCTGGTAGCTCCCTACCCTAACAAACCCGGGAATAAAGCCCTAGCCAAGAGGCAATGAGCAGCTACCCTGCTCGGCCCCATCCTTAGTAGGCCCCTTACGTCCCCTCCCGCTCTAAGGATCAAAGCCCTCGCCAAGAGGCACCGAGCAGCTACCCTGCCCGGCCCCATCTTTAGCAGGCCAATTACGGTCCCTCCAACAACTAAGGATCAATGCCCTCAACAAGAGCCATCCAGTCTATCAACGTCTGAGCGATCTCCACCTCGACTTCGGGGCCAAGGAGATACCGTCTTCGCATTGGTCTTTGCACACTCGGCAAATGAACAGATTCAACTCGATGTATGATCGCTATACGAAGAACCGACAAAAAACTTCGGCAGTACCGTGCAGATACAAGTGTCTACCAACAGAAGAAAGTACAAGCACAAACACTACTGCAAAAACAAAAAAATTTATTCAAAAAGTCAAAGCCTTTACAAGGGTACTGTGGGCTCCCCAGCCTTACAAAAATGCCCGAAGGCATACAAAATACCCGACGCGAAAAAAGAAAAGACAAAGAGAAGACGGGGGGCTTCAGCCCCCATGGACGGGAGCGATATCGATGAGCTCGACGTCCACCACGACTGGGATGCGTCCGTCACAGGAGCCTCAACGTCGCCATCGCCGAGAGTCCCTTCCCCGGCAGAGCTCCCGGGGGCATCCCCCTGCTCGTCATCCCCGCGGGGATATTCTGCTCGGAGCTCTTCATCAGCAAATTCCGGCACCCAGGCCTTGATGGCGTCGAGAACCTCGTGCCAGATGAGGGTGGTGGCCGAGGCTAGGACGGTGTAGAACTTCTCCGACTTCTGGAAGTTCTCCACCGCCTCCGCCGCCCTAAGGACGACTCTTTTCGCTGCCTCTACCGCAGCCCCCAACTTCTTTCGGAGGGTGCTCACTGACTTCTTCATGGTGCCGAAGAGCACCTCGGAGCCCTGAAGCTTGGCCTCGTCAACCTGGGCGGCCTCGCGGAACCTGGCCACCTCTTTCTTCGAGGCCGCCACCTCCTGCTTTGCCGCCGCCGCCTCCTGCCTCCTGGCCGCCGCCTCCTACCTCCCGGCAGCCACCTCGTCCTCGAGGGCAGCGACCCTCACCATCGCCGCCTCCATCTCCCGCTTCGAGCTCTCCCCCAGCGAGGAGAGCTCGCCCGCGGCTCGCATCGCCGGGGCTATCTCCTCTTCCTCCATTCGGACGACGATAGCGACATGCTGGAGGACCTGAAGAAATCGGAGGGGGGTCAGAAAGAAAAAGGGGCACCAAATCTCCCAAGCAATGAGACGATATACGAGCGCTAACCTGCAGGGCCTCTTGGACGATGGACGCCATTTGTGCCTTCAGCGTCCCCCCAGCGACCCGGCCCCCGGCCGACCTCTCCACATCGCGCAGCAAGCTGTTAGCGACGGAAAGCCCTGAGGGCACCTCAAAGCGGAGCTCCCCCTCGTCCACCAAGATCAGAGAGCCCGGGGTCCGTGGAACTACGCGGGGGAACCTCTTGAAAGACGACGACGGAGAGCTTGCCTCCACCTCCGAAGCTCGGGTGTCCTCTCCCTGAGCTCTTTTTCTGCTCGGCGCCTGGCTGGGCCCCGGGGCGCGATCCGCACTCGAGTGCTGGGGCAGGACGGCTGCTGGGGAAGCTAGGACCGGCGTCTGACGGGAAGAGCTGGCCCCTACAGCCTTCGACCCATTCTTCGGCTTGCGTATGGCTGCTCGGAGGAGGCCCGCGTCCATGGTTTCTGCACTGTTCCCCTCCGAATGGCGGCGCGACCGACGTCTTGCCTGAGATTCGGGGCAGATGCTAATAGGTGCTATCCGTCCACCTCTCCGAAGATGCCAAGTTGATTTATGGCACCGTGTATCAGAGGTTTAAACGGATGCGGCCGATGTAGCAGACTTCGTCAGATTCCCCCTCGCTTGAGGGGGTTTTGATTGTGGGGACGCTCTTCCCTGCAGGCGCAAGCCCCTACAGTTAATTACGCTACCGCACCGCGGTAACAACTTTCTCCTTCTCCAGATGGTCACTTCGTGTCGTGGGTGTTTGTTTTGTGTTTGGTTGCCCGTGGATTGTATACGGAGACTGAGTTATGTCGTCGCCCGTAGGGCGTGGACTAGTCCAAATCCGTATTATCTTCGATTTGTGTTTGGGGGTTTGGGTTTAAGGATACGTTAGCCTCGTTTGAGACTAAGATCGACTTAAACGTCAGTTAAGGATACGTCAGTCTAGTTTTTAGACTAAGATCAACTTAACGGGATCGTTTAGATCCAACAAGAGAGCAATTAAGGGAGCCTTGTCGTTTAGTTTAGTGACATTATGGTCGATAAGTAGTTTAAGGACATTGCGGTCCATAGGTAGTTTAAGGACATTGCGGTCGATAGGTAGTTTAAGGACATTGCGGTCCAATGTTAGTTTTAAAATGTTGCGGTCAAGGTTAAGGACGTCGTAGTCCGTGGATTTAAGGACTCCACAGTCCAATGTTAGTTTTAAGACATCACGGTCAATGTTAAGGACGTCATAGTCCGCTGTTAGTTTTAAGACATCCCGGTCAAGGTTAAGGACCTCATAGTCCATTGTTAGTTTTAAGACATCCCGGTCAAGGTTAAGGACCTCATAGTCCATGAGTTTAAGGACCCCACAGTCCGTATCAATGTATGGTCATCGGGACCCGTCACCTCTTTGAAGACATTGAGGAATTACAACGCCAAATATCAAAGGAGTGAAGAGATGTACCCTTAAACCGAGGTAGATCAAATAATCTTTGGCCCAATTTGGGACCAAGACCAATTAATTATGTTATGAGCCCATTAGCCCAGTTAAGTTTGAATTGAGGACTTATGGCCAGTCTGGGCTAAGTCCAATCATGTTTAGAATATTGGCTTTCAGTTGGTCCATTGCAGGAGAGGCTTTGCCTCTAGAAACTTAGCCAATTGGGCTAAAGCTAGTGTTGAACACTAGAGACCAACAGTGTTGAACACTAGGAATAAGATTAACAAGTTAGTGTTAAATACTAAACGATAATCAGTGTTGAACACTGGGAACAGAGTTTTCAAATTAGTGTTAAACACTAAGACAAATCGGCGTTAAACACTGGGAACAAAATTTTCCAAATTAGTGTTTGAACACTAAGAAAATCAGTGTTAAACACTGGAAATGGAGTTTTCAAACTAGTGTTAAACACTATGGAAATCAGTGTTAAACACTGGGAACAGATCATCAGTTTGATGCTAAATATTGTAAGAGCAGAGATCACGTGGGGGCACGTGATGGGGGCTCACGCTTTGATCTGTTAGGATGTTTATTATGGGTCACGTGATGACACGTGAGGGCGCCCCAGACACGTGAGGGCGCCCCAGCGCTTCTTTTCTTTTGCTTTTTCTTTGCGCGCTTTGGGGGTCACGTGGAGCACGTGAGGCATTGCCTCAAAGTTCTTCTCTGTGGAACTTTACAGGGGTCACGTGGTAGCACGTGACCCTGTTTGAAGATGTGTTTATCTTTTTAAGAATTAAATTCTTCATAGAGTTAAACCTTAGCAATAAACTTTAGAGGAATTAAATTCCTGCTTTCTCCTGAAGAATTATATTCTTCGATAGGGTTAAACCCTAATTTCTTTTCTGTAGGAATTAAATCCCTCATATGTGTAAAGAATTGAATTCTGGCATGGGGTGAAACCCTAATTTCTTCTTTCTTTTAAGGGAATTAAATTCCTGTGATTTTGAGAGAATTAAGTTCTTAATTAGGGTTAAACCCTGGTTCTGTCCATTTTGAAGGAATTAAATTCCCATAACATAGGGTTGAACCCTAATTTTATCTCAAAGGAATTGAATTCCTATAGTTCTGTGAGAATTAAATTCTCAAACTTCCATTCCCCTTCTATGCTTTGGATCTGCATGGCAGGATCTCAACCCAATAAGAATTAAATTCTCAATTCATGTGGAGATGTGCACTTTGTAGATCCTCTCCTAGAGAAAGAACTAAGCTCTTCTTTTGTATAAGAGTTAAACTCTTTGAGAATTAAATTCTCCTTTTTAAGCCTCTCCCTTCTTACCTAAGGTTTTCTTTTGCAGAGGATCAAATTCTTCCCAAAATCTCAAGGCTCTCTCCTCCTTTTTTTCTCTCTGTATATCCATGGCTCCTATTTATAGGAAAAGGAAGAAAATCAATCAGCTTTAGTGAATCTTCAATTGAAATATGTGATTTGTTTATTGAGAGATTTGATTTACATTCATCATTCATCTGGACCTTTGTATTATTAGGTGGATTTTATTCACCATTGGATTTCAAATCCAAAGATATCCCTTTGTTATTTCAGTTAGATTTTAAGGGGAAATCTTTCCAAGTTCAAGATTTTTCCATAAATAGGTGACATTTAATCACCTTTAGATCTTTAATCCAACGGTTCCAAATAATCATTCTCTTTTGGAAATATTTGAATGCTTTCGGAATTTAATTCTGTTAAATAAAGAGGCTTTGAAAGCCGGTCACGTGTGGGCACGTGACCCCTGGAACGGGCCTTTCTTCTCCTTTTGTGCTCTGTTCTCTGGCCGCTGCTCAGCCGTCACGTGCCAACACGTGACCCCTGGTCACGTGACCTTTTCTGGAGCATTTTCTCTGATTTAAACAGGGAGCGAATCTGCCTTTTGCCGCTGCTTTTAAATGTCACGTGTCAACACGTGACCGCTGGTCACGTGCTAGCACGTGATGCCTCCTCCATAAGTTTTCCTGATTTTAAATCAGGAAACAAATTCCCCCACAGCGTTGTTCTCACGTGTCTGCACGTGGGTGCAACGCTGTCACTTTTTGTGACCGCTGGATCTGCTTTGGGGAGTAGGGTAGATGAAACGTCCTTTCAGAAGCGCCTTCACTTTTTCATGTCCTTCCTTTCAAACCTTTCTTTTAAGAATTTGATTCTCGTTCTCAGAGCTTAGTTCTCTGTTGTGTCTGTGCAGTGCCGCCTTATCTTCCAATCAAAGGCTAGTACTCACGTGTTGCACATGCATGGCTCTGTTTGATGGGGACGTTTCATTTCCCTGATCTGATTCCAATGCGTCGTTGGATTTCATTTCCAACGCTCTCCCCTTCTTTCCGGGCTTTGAGAATAGTCCCACCATGCACAACATTTTTTGTGCATAACATTAAATGCTCCCCTTTATAACCTGAACCCATTCCATACTTCTTTTCTTCACAGAGAAACCCATTTATACCTTAAGGTGATCATCTTTAAGAACCCGATCAATCGCCATGGCTTGCAATCGTCCCCATGCTCGGCGGCAACCATGAGAGGTGCCCATTGAGGAGATAATCCCTCGCTTCGCTGCGCGGCTGGCAGATCCCCTTCTCACCGACGCTCAATGTGACACGGTGATGTACGAGCTATTGACTCGTCGGGGCTCTCCTCTTCCCATGGGCTCCATTTGGCTCCGGATGATCCTCCTGTCTGTGCTTGCCGATATACCTCCTCATCCGGTGGAGATGACTTTGGCGATCCTTGACGCGACGGAGGACAAGCTTGAGTGCTTTCATGAGGCTTGTCTAATCACTCAAGCTCTGAAGGATCACTCAGTTCATATACTGAGTCAGATAAGAGCCCGTCGGGCCGTCATTTCTGCTTTCGCTGATGAACACGGCTCCAACCGATGGGGAGCGACTCATCGCGAAAACCGTCGTTTTGACGTGCTGGAGAGGGCGGAGAGGGAGCTGGAGAATTTTGTGTTTTGCTTTGTTAACCCTTGCATTTCTGATCCCTTGTTTGGTGATCTTTTCCCGGTAGTGTAGTATGTTTGAATCAATGTACTCCTTTTATCATTGGCGGTTTGCATGCTTTCTGTTGAATTTTCATGTTTGTCAGATAGTCGTACGTGTGTCTTGCTTGCGTAAATGAGCTGCCCCTTTTTTTATGAGAATTTTCTTTACTTGCAAGCACCATCGTTACGTTGCATGCACATCAGTGCCTCAGGTAACATTTCCTTTTAAACATTCGTACAGTTGCAAATGCGCACCTGATAGGATACAGATCAGAAACTTTCCTTGTTATCTCCTGTATCGGGTGGTTTGTGCTTGCTTTAGATCGAGTATTGTTGTCGAAGGGATGTTTATGAATGAAGACATATTTTTTCTTCTCAATGGCGTGTCTCTTTTTATTGAATGTGTTCTGCGGACAGTCTATCTTGATCTCTTTGCAGGGCAGCGATGGCTTAGGATTCAGGGTTAAGATCTGCCTCCTAAGGCTTTTGAGCTTTATGAGCCGTGGTGGATCTCATAAAAAGTTTTTCTCCCTACAGGTCGAGAGGATCCCGTAGGCGTAAGTTCTTCTTAAGGATCATGGGGATTCTTAAGCGGGTTTTCCCTTGGGAGTCGTAAGGATCTCACAAGAGAGTTTTCTTCCTTGCAGGTCGTGAGGACCCGCAAGTGCTGGATACGATCACCCTTATCCGTATTTCGCGGGGTCAGGGGTTGGTTTGGGGTGGTTTCCAGGGTGTCGTAGTTTAAAGACATCGCGGTCAAGGTTAAGGACCTCATAGTCCGTGGGTTTAAGGACTCCACAGTCCAATGTTAGTTTTAAGACGTTACGGTCAAGGTTAAGGACCTCATCGTCCGTGGATTTAAGGACTCCACAGTCCGATGTTAATTTTAAGACGTCACGGTCAAGGTTAAGGACTTCATAGTCCGTGGATTTAAGGACTCCACAGTCCGATGTTAGTTTTAAGATGTCACGGTCAAGGTTAAGGACCTCATAGTCCGTGGATTTAAGGACTCCACAGTCCGATGTTAGTTTTAAGACGTCACGGTCAAGGTTAAGGACCTCATAGTCCGTGGATTTAAGGACTCCACAGTCCGATGTTAGTTTTAAGACGTCACGGTCAAGGTTAAGGACCTCATAGTCCGTGGATTTAAGGACTCCACAGTCCGATGTGTGGTTGCAGGGACCCGTCACCTCTTTGAAGACGTTGACGAATTACAACGCCAGGTATCAAAGGAGTGAAGAGATGTACCCTTAAACCAAGGTAGAATCAGTACATAATCAGGGTGGTTGATCGTTAGTTTTAAGACATTACGGTCGATGTTAAGGACATCATAGTCCATGGATTTTAAGGACTCCATAGTCCGATGTTTGCTCTGGATGCTTCACACGGGTTCACTGCCGTGCTTGGCGAGGACCAGGCTCCGCTCTGGGCGTTTTCCGCGGGGTTAAAGAGTGACGTTATCCGCGTTCCACGTAACCAGGAATTTTGCACTAGATGCTTCACACGGGTTCACTGCCGTGTTCGGCGAGGACTAAGCTCCGCTCTGGATGCTTCATACGGGTTCACTGCCGTGCTCTGCGAGGACCAGGATCCGCTCTGGACGTTTTCCACGGGGTCAAAGAGTGACGTTATCCGCGTTCCACGTAACCAGGAATTTGCACTAGACGCTTCACACGGGTTCACTGCCATGTTCGGTGAGGACTAGGCTCCGCTCTGGATGCTTCACACGGGTTCACTGCCGTGCTCTGCGAGGACCAGGATCCGCTCTGGACGTTTTCCACGGGGTCAAAGAGTGACATTATCCGTGTTCCACGTGACCAGGAATTTGCACTAGATGCTCCACACGGGTTCACTGCCGTGTTCGGTGAGGACTAGGCTCCGCTCTGGATGCTTCGCACGGGTTCACTGCCGTGCTCTGCGAGGACCAGGATCCATTCTGGACGTTTTCCACGGGGTCAGAAGAGTGACATTATCCGCGTTCCACGTAACCAGGAATTTTGCACTAGATGCTTCACACGGGTTCACTGTCGTGTTCGGCGAGGACTAGGCTCCGCTCTGGATGCTTCACACGGGTTCGCTGCCGTGCTCTGCGAGGACCAGGATCCGCTCTGGACGTTTTCCGCGGGGTCAAAGAGTGACGTTATCCGCGTTCCACGTAACTAGGAATTTTGTTGATTGTATCCGCATTTCACGGAGTTGGGATTCGACTCTCGGTCATCTGTACGCCGTCGAGTCATAGAACTGGGAATTGCCGCTGTTCCGCTTTGCTTGATATTGTATCTGCTGCAATGAGACGAACGTCGAGATAGTCTCTAGGCTATCTGTGACTCATCGAGATTTGGCTTCTTCTTCTGATGAAACCTGGGAGAGGAGGAGTGCGATTCCTTCTTTGTTTGCGCCCCTGGATTGTATACAGGGATTGATGTAATATCACCTGTAGGGCGTAAATTTCATTTTTATTTTATTTCTTTTTCCGCGATGCTCTATCATTTCAGCTTTTATATCGCGAAGGTCGCGATTGCCCAATCATTTCGGCTATTTTTCGCGGTGCCCCATCATTTCGGCTATTCATTTTATTATTACTCGCTGCTTTTTTATTGCGAGTTGCCCAATCATTTTGGCTATTTATTTTATTTTTACTCGCTGTTTTTTTATTGCGAGTTGCCCAATCATTTCGGCTATTTCTCATGCATACATTTTTACTTGCTGCTTTTTATTGCAAGTTGTCCCATCATTTCGGCTATTTCATATGCATGTGTGGCTCGCTAGCCTTTTCGCTAGAAGCTTGGATTTTAGACACCGATCTCGGCATCAGCACCGCTACAACTGGGATGTTGCCAGGAGCGAATTATCATTTGCCTCTGTTGATGTTGAACAAAGGTGGCTTAGTAAACAGGGTTAAGAGGCCTGTCGACTAAGGCTTTTGACTTCATGAGCCGTAAGGGTCTCACAAAGGTATTTCTCCCTACAAGTCGTGAGGATCTTGTAGGTGTGTTTTTTCCTTGGGAATCGTGAGGATTCCTAAGTGCGTGTCCTCTTGCAAGTCGTAAGGATCTTACAAAAAGGGTCTTCTCCTCATAAGTCGAGAGGACTTACAAGGGTGCTCACCATATGGACATATCCCTAGTCACGGGTGGGACTTTGCTGGGGAAATGTTTATTCGCGCCCGTGGATTGTATACAAGGGTCAGTATTGAGCCACTTGTAGGGCAATATCGAAGGTTGGGGGGGGTTGCTTAAGAACAGGTTTATGTCTCTGTAACTTAAGACTTTCAAATCTTATGAGCCGTGAGGGTCCCATAAGA
Source organism: Agapanthus africanus (assembly GCA_030015575.1). Lineage (NCBI taxonomy): Eukaryota > Viridiplantae > Streptophyta > Magnoliopsida > Asparagales > Amaryllidaceae > Agapanthus > Agapanthus africanus. The sequence goes on from CM057340.1 coordinate 691,311,970, forward strand.
GAGTTCTCCTTACGAGTCGTGAGGATCTCGCAAGTGTAATTTCTCCCTAGGAATCGTGAGGACTCCTAAGTGTGTTGCTCCCTTGTGAGTCGTAAGGATCTCACGCAGGTGGTTTCTCCTTACAAGGTCGTGAGGACCGTGCAAGTGTCCTTTAACGAGGTTGCGCCCTTTCGGGTTTTCACAAACACTCGCTGGTAGCCCTGCTGTTTTTACTCACGGAACCCTTTCGGGTTTTCATCCGTGCCCATTTTGCTTATGGACATACCATTTTTATTTTTTTATTTTTTTATCATTATTTTTTATATATCGGCTTTGAGGTATTGCAATCCACCGTAGTTTATCGACGTCTCGGTCAACGGCTAGCTTTAGGACATAGTGGTCCATTGTTAGTTTAAGGACGTTTCGGTCCGCCGTTAGTTTAAGGACGTTTCGGTCCGCCGTTAGTTTAAGGACGTTTCGGTCCGTTGTTAAGGATGCTGGTTACTACCTAGAGTTCGGGCTTAGGAAGATAGCGAGCGGACATAGTCGTCGTCATCTATCATTGACCTAGACCTTGACCCGTTAAGCGTAGTACTTCTTCAGGATGCGACCGTTCACTGGCCTGAAAGGCCTTTCACCGTGTATATCCATGAGTAGATATGCTCCACCCTGGTAGACCTTGTCTATGATGTACGGGCCTTCAAAGTTTGGCTCGAATTTTCCCCGCTTGGCGCGATTGGGGATCATAGGTCTTTTGACAATTAGCATGAGTTCGCCTTGGCGGAACGTCATCAGCCTGGTCAATCTTTCGTACGAGCACGTCATCTACGCTTTGTAAGCCTCCAGATTTTGTTGCGCTATAAGCCGGGTTTCATCAAGGGCGTCAAGCTCCTCAAGCCGAAGGTGGGCATTTTCTTCGTCCGTCAACTCGCAGTGGGCTGCCACTCGTAGAGAAGGTAGCTCTATCTCGAGAGGGAGCACTGCTTCCGTACCGAATACCAATGCGTATGGCGTTGTTTTCGTGGCCATCTTGAACGTAGTTCGATACGTCCAAAGAGCCTCTTGCAGTCTCTCGTGCCTGTCCTTCTTATTTCGGGACACCGTCTTTTTCATGATCTTTGTCAAGGTCTTATTGAAGGCCTCAGCTAGACTGTTAGCTCGTGGATTATAAACCGAGGAATATTTCCAGTCTATATGGTGTTGTTGCGCGAAGCGACTGATCTTGTGGCTTTTGTAAGCTGGCCCGTTATCGGAAATGATCTGTCGTGGAGTTCCAAATCGATAAATGACGTGCGTCTTGAAAAAGTGGAGGATATTCTCCGTCTTCACTTCCCTCAGTGGTACTGCCTCTGCCCATTTGGAGAAGTAATCAGTCGTCGCCAGGATGAAACGATGTCCTCTGGACGACGCTGGTTCGATGGGGCCGACTATGTCAGTTCCCCACATTTCGAATGGCCAGCTAGCCACCGTTGGATGGAGTGGATTTGGATGCTGGTGGATGAAGTCTCCATGGATTTGGCATGAGTGGCATTGCTTCGCGTGTTCGAGGCAGTCCTGAATCATCGTGGGCCAGTAGTAACCCATCCGTTTAATCTTTAACTTCATCTTCGGGCCCGCTTGATGAGAACCGCAGAGTCCGTCGTGAACTTCCTGAACGACTCTTCTCGCTTCGTCGGGTCCCAGGCATCTCAACCATAGAGAGTCAAATGACCTCTTGTACAGAGTATTATTGACGAAGGCAAAAGACAAAGCTCGTTTCATGAGCTGATGTCTTGAGGACGCATCTTCGGGTGTTTGACGGTATTTGAAGTAGTCTATAAATACTTCTCTCCAATCCTCAACCTTCTCACGGTCTTTTATTTGTAGGGTCGTCCGTTCAGTCGCTCCCTTTTCTTCGGATGATTCCGGAGGTATTTCTGCTGGGGCAAGCACCCGACGGCTTTGTACCACGATTCTAACGTCATCGAGGTTCTCGTCAGCCAGTTCTTTAGCTAGCCTGGCCAACGCGTCTGCTTTGCTATTTTTCGCGCGCGGTATGCTTTCCAAAGTATAGGAGGGAATTTGGGCCAATAGTTGTTGCACATTTTCACCGTACTTCACCAGCTCGAGTTTGCACGTTTGGTAGTCGCCATTTACTTGACTAACGACCAGCTGAGAGTCTCCGTAGATGAGGAGGTTCTCAATCCCCATGTCGATGGCGATCTCGAGGCCTGCTATCAATGCTTCATACTCGGCTTCATTGTTCGTCCTCGGTTCTGTTAAGGAGAAAGCGAAGCACATTATTCCTCCTTGTGGGGTTACGAAGATGAGGCCTACCCCCGATTTGATCATTGGCGTACTTTGTTTGTGCTTCTTCATGGAAGACGCTCCATCAAAATAGAGTTCCCATCGGGTATCGTTCCTATCGACAGCGTCAAACGCATGTTCGTCTGGCAGATCGCAATTCAGAGGAGAACCGACGGGTATCGGATGCTCAGCAAGGAAGTCGGCGATGGCTTGGCCTTTCACTGCCTTAAGGGGCATATAGGTTATCGAAAATTCCATCAAGAGCAGGGCCCATTTAGCGAGTCTCCCTGTCAATATGGCCTTTGACATTAGATATTTGAGGGGGTCCACCTTTGATATAAGACGGACTTCATGTGTCAATGCATAGTGCCGGAGTTTTGTAATCGCAAAGATTAACGCCAAGCAATGTTTTTCGATAGGGGACTAGTTGCTTTCTGCCCCCAGTAGAACTCGACTTAAGTAGTATAGTGCTCTCTCCTTCCCTTGGTCATTTTCTTGTGCCCATAATGCGCCTAAGGAACCTTCGAGGGCTGTTGTATAAAGAATATGGGGCTGTCTCTTGACTGGAGCAGCTAACACCGGCGGGTTCTGCAGGTACTGCTTGATCTCATCTAACGCGCTCTGGCATTTTTGATCCCAGACGAATGGAGTTCCCTTCTTCATCAGGTGGCTGTAAGGACAGCACTTGCCTGACAGGTTGGCGATGAACCGCCGGATGTACGCGAGCTTCCCTTGGAGATACCGCAACTGTTTGAGAGTTCTCGGCGGAGGCATTTCCATGATTGCCTTGATCTTAGATGGATCTATTTCGATACCTCGGTGTCGGATGATGAATCCCAGGAATTTACCCGAGGAAACTCCGAATGCGCATTTGAGGGGATTCATCTTCAGATTGTATTGTCGAAGGCGTTGAAATACGGTCTTCAGATGCTCTAAGTGCTCTTCGTATGACATGCTCTTCACTACGAGGTCATCGATATTGCACTCGACGATTTCATGTATGAGATCATCGAAGATCTTTGTCATGGCCCTCTGATAGGTGGTGCCGGCATTCTTTAAACCGAAGGGCATCACCTTGTAACAAAATATCCTTAAAGGGGTCCGGAAAGCGGTGTGCTTCTGGTCTTCGGGATGCATCTTTATCTGATTGTACCCTGATGAACCGTCCATAAAGGAGAAAACCTCATGAGTGGACGTATTGTCTATCATCAGTTCGGTGACCGGCACTGGGAAATCGTCCTTCGGGCAGGCTTTATTGAGATCTCGGAAGTCCACACATATGCGTACTGTCCCATTTTTCTTCATCACCGGGACGATGTTGGCGACCCAGTTAGGATACTGTACCTCCTGGATAAACCCAGAATCGATCAGCTTCTTGACTTCGGCGTTAATGCTCATCTCAAGCTCGAGCCGCATCCTTCTCGGCACCTGTTTGACCGGCTTGATATCCGGGGATATTGCTAATTTATGCACAGCAGTCTCTGGATCTAATCCTGGCATCTCGGAATAGTTCCATGCGAAGCAAACTCTGTGTTGTAGAAGTACGTCCTTTAACGCAGCCACCCTTTCTTCAGATAGCAGCTCGCTAACGAATGTCGGTCGCGGATCATCTGCCGACCCCAACTCAATCTTCTTGAGGTTATCTGCAGTAGTATGTATTCCATCTTCCAGCTCTTTCGGTGCTGGTGGAAATTCTGAGATTACCTCGTTGTCATTGTTTTCGAAGCACCAAGGGAGTTCATCCATATTCTCGGGCTCTCCTTTTAATATTGTTATCATATGACAGGTACGATCTCGCTTCCAAGAACGGTCTGGATCTGATTTTTCTCTTGTGGCTTTAGGTTCGTGCCTTTGTGGCGGCGCTACCATCCAGCTGCTGGATAGAGCAAACCTGCCCCGTTGGTATTGGTCTTCGACCCAATTTTTAAAGGTGAAGCAGTCTTCGATAGGGTGTCCTATGGCTCAGTGATAAGCGCAATAGCCCGGATGAGAAACCTCGTTAGTCTGTTCAGGATGTTTAGATTCCGGAAGTGTAATCATTCAATGTTTCATAGCGAGATCGAGTATCTTCTTCGTCTTGTCTTGAGGGAAGGAGTACGCTCGAATCATCTTCTTCATGAGAGACAAATCCGGATCGCGCAATATCCGATCACATGACTCTTTAATCCTGTGTTGTTGCTGTCGACTCCTTTTTCCGTTTTTTGACTTACTTCTGCCTCTACGTCGGCCTTTTGCGCGATGGGTCGACAGGGAGGAACATCTTCGTCTTTTGCAGCCTGTTGAAAAAGACGTTGCGTCCTGGCTTTCTCGTAGATGGCCATTTAGCGATTATGGTCATCCCGAGCCTTTTGACCCACTTTCCTGATAAGCTTGTCCATTCGTTCTTCAAACGACGGATTCGGCATTTCGATCACGGGATCCAGTTTTGATGAGGGGTTGGCATTCTTTGACAGGGCGTCCTCTTCTTCATCGAAGTTATATATGGCGTAGCTACCGTGGACTCGCTCCCGTTTCCCGAATCTCACATATCCAAGCCCAAGCGTTTCCATTCTTCCGTTGGGCAATTTGCGCTGAGTCCCAGGGACATCCCAAATCCTGTTGTAGAATCGAGCTTGTCGGACAGTCTGTTTTAAGGGTACCCCTTGGCGCTTCAATAGCTTTTTTAGTCCATTCGTGTAATATCTGGGCAGACGGATGGGTTGGAGCCTGTCGAGTGTAGAATCCGCACCATGCCAGATCTCTTTCTCCACCCTTGTTTCCGAGGATTGATAGAATAGGATCACCTTTTCGCCTTTTCGCCTGGGAGGGACGTAAAACGTCTGCAGGTCCTGTACATTGTAAGCTTCAAGTGCGTCGAGATCCTTGTAGTGCTCTCGCGGCACCATGGTGACTTGCAAACTCTGATCATCGCCAGGGGATGCTTGTATTGACGGCCGACTGGAGAACACGACATTAACTTCATCTTCCGAGTCACTTCCGAAGATCAACATGGGGGTGGACGGTCCCGGGTTGTTGCGTCGAGACGGACCAGCGTAAACTATCTCTTCTTCTTCTTCGGTATCGCTTCTAAAAACAGGGATGGTGGCGGCGGCTTTGTTCTCCGGCTTGCGACACCTTTCTGTATCCTCGAAATCTGGCAAAAAGTACTTTACATCTTCGTACTTGCGGACTTCGTTCACGGAGAATGGGTTCAGCTTACCTGTTACGGTATACTCGAAACCATCCTTAAAGTACTTCATACACTGATGCTGTATAGAAGGGATGATGTTGTACTCGTGTAACCAAGGACGGCCGAGCAAGGCGTTGTAGCAGGTCTTGGCGTCAATGACGTGAAACTTGATATCCGTGACGAGCAGTCCGTAGCGTAATGACTGGGAGTCGAAACCGGAGATGGTAATTTTGTCACGAGCGAGATGCTGCACGCTCATGCAGATTTCCTTCAACACCCGAACATTAAGGAGATTGACGGAGGATCCATTATCAACCAGAATTTTGCCTATCTTGATATCGTGGCAATATCCGGAGACGTATAGGGGACGGTTGTGGTCGCACGTCCCGAGGAGAAGGTCTTCGTCACCGAAAGTGATGTCGGCCGTGTGCACTTCTTCCAGTTCATCCTTTATCCTTTCTGTAGCGAGGAAGGCTTGGAATTGCTCGGGTTCTTGTAACGCCTTAATTAATGAATCTCTCGCTTCCTTTGATAGTAGGAGGGCGTCGAGAATGCTGAGCTGAGAAGGTAGCTTTCTTAGGTGCGCTAGGATGTTGTAATCCACCTTACCTTTCATGGGAGGATCTTCGGCAGCCAACTCTTTCATGATTTGGTCATCTAAGGTGATATCCTCAGTGACCTTCTCCTTTCCCTTATCTTTTCTATTCGCGGGTCCGAGATTCTTTTCCGGGAGCGTGCGATTGCGCAGCTGGATGTTTTCGCAGGCCTCTGGTTCTTCCTCTTTCCCTAAAACGGATTCTTTAAAGAGAGGACCCAGAGCCATTTCTTCATCAGATTCGCTCCCAAAGGTGAGAACTTGTGACCCTCCGGCGTTAACCATGTAACAGTTGCCAGCAGTTCTTTTGTGCCTGTCGGTAGTACTTCTTTGTTCTCGGTGAGTTTTGCGTTTCATGCGCTTAAAATATTGCCGGTGAGCAACATATCCCTGCCACCACATCTTAAAAGCGTCGCACTTCTCAGTGGGGTGCGAAATCTTCCGATGATATGCGCAATAATTAGGGTGCCTCTCCGCCCCATCGAACGTATTTTCTTCCGAGGGTGGCAGCTTCATTCCCATCGACATGGCTTTGGCAAACCTTTTCCTCGTCTTCAACATGTTTTTATCCACATCGGGTGTCTTTTGATCTGGCGGGAGTGCTTTGACTCTTTCGTTAGTCGCTTGCGTTTGGCTCCTTCCGATGCAGCCATCTCACACTCCTGATCGGCTTTACTTTTCAAACGAATCTCGTCTAGAAAGGCGTCGATCATTTCATCTGTTGGCCATACAAGTTCTGGCTCAGGCTGTGCCCCCAGTTTCTCAGTGCCAGGAATTTTCTCATCGTCCGTAGCCGAGTGGGAAATCACATGACAACTCGCTACATATCCCTCGGATTCATCCGATGAGCTTTCTCCATCATCTTCCTCCTGAAAGACGTGGTTGAGGAACTCTTGTAGTGTGACGGGAGTCCGCGCCTTTTGATTGTACTCCTCCAGCGCGTCAATCTGTTTCTGCAAATCCGTGCGCTTGTCTCCAGGCTTCACGGGCTTCTTGGATTTCTTCTTCTTTTTCTTTGGAGATTTTGACGGTTGGGTGTGAGTACTTGGGCCATCACCACCGCTCTTTGTAGTTGGACGCGGCTTCAGCATCCCTTCGATGATTTGAGGTTCAAGCGGGTTCTTCCATTCGACTGCTGGGCACGCATGAAGATCACTCAGCATCCTTCTGGTTTTAGCTGATAGCACGACTTCCCATGGAGCTTCCTCAATGAAAGAACAGGTTGCCCCCGGTGTATCCGCTTTCTTAGGAGTATGCGGCTGTGGCGGGTTCACCTTCCACTTTTCGGACAGCGCAAACTTTTCCTGGAGGTATTGATCCTCAATCCATCCTTTGAAGACGAAGCAATCCTCAATCAGATGGCTTACCGTTTGATGGTAAGGGCAATAATTGGGGTTATTCATCTCAGTGGGTTGTGGCGGTCGTCTCGGATTTGGCAAGTTTATAAGCCTATTGCGTACGGCCAGCTCGAATAACCATTTCGTTTTGTCCCGAGGGAACGAGTAGGGACGCTTCATCTTCTCATTATAATACCGCCGTCTTTCTTCTAGTTGATCCGCCAGCTTTGGGGCACTGGGCTGCTGCTGAGCATTCGTGACGAAGGTTGCCTTCCCTTTACCCTTGTCGCTCCGAGGCTCTGGCTTCGGGGGAGACGGTCTGTGACCCATCTGGGCCAACTTGTTGATCAAAGCCTGGAACGTGGTTGGCTTAAAGAACATCATGAACTGGGAGATAGTTGCATGAGGGTCTAGGGTTCCCACGAACATGCCCACCTCGGGCGCTTCCTCAATGCGTTGCTCGCATTTTGACCACAAATTTCGCCAGCGTATAGCATACTAGACCCACGTTTCGCCTGGTTTCACCCTGGCATTAATCAATGCCGTTATCGGAGTGCGATCGCTGGCGCTTGCGAATCGCTGAGTGAATAGCAACTCCATTTCAGCGAAGGTCTTGATAGAATCGTTCGGGAGTTCCGAATACCATTCGAATGCTGTTTCTGATAAGCTGCCCACGAACTGGCGAAGCAACAGTTTATCATCACCGCCGGTGTTACCGCAAAGGGCCCTGAACTGGGCAACATGTTGGTGGGGATTGCCAGTTCCCTTATACACATGGAATTTCGGCATTGTATAACCCGGCGGATATTTGATCTTGTCGTACCAGCTTGGATACGGTCGCCCCGTTTTTACGACTTGACCAGCTGCCTCAGTCGCATGATGAACCCGGATCTGCTGGGCTATATAGCCGTCCAAGTCAGCCTTAGAGATTGTCTCCTCCTTGGCCGTTGAAAGAGCCGGTGGTGGATTCGACGTTTCTCCTCTATCATCTTCGAGGACGGTCGGGGGATCTTCAGCGGGAGGATCTTGTTGAATCATCATCCCAACCATGTCTTGGAACAGGAGGGCCATTCGTTTTATATTGGCTGCTTGTTCAGCAGCCTCTTTATCCTTCTTCTCCAGTATCCTACGGAGGAACTCAGCGTCAGTTTCTTCCTCCTGGCGTTGATCAGATGACGCTTCGGGGCTTTCTTTCGGCCCAGTAAGTGCGGCCATCACGGTCATCATTTCTTGGAGCTTCTGCTATTGCTCCTGAGCTTTGGTCACCGACCGCGTAAGCGGTCTATGCCCTGTAGATGCACGGCTATCTTCCTTTCCCGACGCCATGTATACAGTATGGACCATCATGCCCCCAGACTTAGGGCGTCTAGGCTCAGCGCCTTTAGCTTTCGTCGCAGGCCCGGGGATCTTCTCCGGCCTCCTCTTTTTATGAGCAGTGGAAGTTGAGGGGGCCGTTGAGGTGGACACCCAGACAGCTTTTCGTGGCTTAGCGTGATGACTGACTTCCTGTTGAATTTTCAGCTTTTTGTGCTGGCGGGAGAAATTTGGATCGATCACCGAGTCTCGGGTCTGCCGCCAGACTTTATAGACTTTGGAAGACAGCCGTTGAGGAGATTGGGGCTGTTCTGGCTTTATTTCCGCGGCCCTTTTCAGCGGAGGGGGAGACCTCTTTAGCGCCGCGATAGGAGAATTCCTACGCACCTTATTCAGCATCTCAAAGCCGTTCGTAGTTGGAACGGCAGCATTAACTTCTGTCGTCAGGGCTGGAGGAGTTAGCCCAGAAGGGGAGTTGCCTTCGGCCTTCCTCACTCGGTGCCAGTAGCGACGTCGAGCGTGTCGTGCTGATGGAGTCGGCTTGGTGAGGGCGATAGCCTCGTGTTGCCCCCTGTGTAGATGGGGGGTCGTTGCTGGTGTCAGCCTGTTAAAGACCGATGTCCTTTGGGTAGCACGAGCGGGAGCTGGAACGGTCAATCTTGTAAAGACCGATTTTTTGGCAGGAGAAGCCGCCTTGACGACTTCAGGAACAGGATTGGTTATTTTCTTAGGAGCAGCCTTCTCTGGGATTGTGGGCCCCATTGCGGGTCTACAGGAGTTCTGGCCCAGTCTGGAGAAAACCGAGGCGTTGGTGTTGGGCGACCCGTTGAGAGGGGCTGCGATAAGTGTAAGCCGATCAAAGACCGACTTCTTGGGGGCTTCCAGTGTCAGCACAGGGGCGGTGAAGCTCGTTGGCGAGAACATGGTCCCGAAAAACAAACCGGTGGTGGCTTGAGTGACATGTTCCACGGGCATTGTGAACAGCGAAGCAGCTTGGGGTCCGTAGGCTATACCTCCTGGCGAGGCGGAGCGCCGGTTGCAGTTGCAGTTGGAGCATTTCGTACAAGTGGAAGCCATTGATTCTTTGCTTTCTGCAATAAGCAAAACGCCAAATCTTAGTACCTTGAAACCCAAGGGCAACCCTTAGCGAACCGTGTTTGGTTCACGAACACGACACACGAAGTGTGGAGTGGAAAGAGGAAGAGGTCCCACCGGGCGTGCCAGAATCTGTTCCCTTCCGAATGGCGGCGCGACCGACGTCTTGCCTGAGATTCGGGGCAGATGCTAATAGGTGCTATACGTCCACCTCTCCGAAGATGCCAAGTTGATTTATGGCACCGTGTATCGGAGGTTTAAATGGATGCGGCCGATGTAGCAGACTTCGTCAGATTCCCCCTCGCTTGAGGGGTTTTTAATTATGGGGACACTCTTCCCTACAGGCGCAAGCCCCTGCAGTTAATTACGCTACCGCACCGTGGTAACAACTTTCTCCTTCTCCAGATGGTCACTTCGTGTCGTGGGTGTTTGTTTTGTGTTTGGTTGCCCGTGGATTGTATACGGAGACTGAGTTATGTCGTCGCCCGTAGGGCGTGGACTAGTCCAAATCCGTATTATCTTCGATTTGGGTTTGGGGGTTTGGGTTTAAGGATACGTTAGCCTCGTTTGAGACTAAGATCGACTTAAACGTCAGTTAAGGATACGTCAGTCTAGTTATTAGACTAAGATCAACTTAACGGGATCGTTTAGATCCAACAAGAGAGCAATTAAGGGAGCCCTGTCGTTTAGTTTAGTGACATTGCGGTCGATAGGTAGTTTAAGGACATTGCGGTCGATAGGTAGTTTAAGGACATTGCGGTCCAATGTTAGTTTTAAGACGCTGCGGTCACGGTTAAGGACGTCGTAGTCCGTGGATTTAAGGACTCCACAGTCCAATGTTAGTTTTAAGACATCACGGTCAAGGTTAAGGACGTCATAGTCCGTTGTTAGTTTTAAGACATCCCGGTCAAGGTTAAGGACCTCATAGTCCATTGTTAGTTTTAAGACATCCTGGTCAAGGTTAAGGACCTCATAGTCCATGAGTTTAAGGACCCCACAGTCTGTATCAATGTATGGTCATCGGGACCTGTAACAACCGAGCCCAATGCTACTAGTTTTTGTTGCCGTATGTTGGCATATGGTATTTATTTCGTTGATCCTACTTGACTGTTGTTAGTTATAAATTTTACCCGACAATTCATTTCTGCATATAACAATTTAAGGCATCTAAAATAAAATTAAAAATATTCGTCATGGCATGCTTGACACCCCTAACCCTGTTGTAGCGTCCGTGCATCGTGTTCTCGTCCCGTTCAGTGAAACGGGCGAGTTTGGACGGCTACGCGCACGTACGTGTTTCCGTTTTGGGGGTATGCTTTTTGATTGTAAAATACTTCATTTTAAATTTTGGATTCCGCCTAAAATTTTCTTATTTCAATTTCAAATTTTTAGATCTGACCCGGGTGCAATTTGGAAATATTTTACTTTGCGCCAAAACCTAATTTCTAATATTTTTATAACCTCAGAATATTTCTGTTTCACTAAAATCTTTCACAAAATTTTTTGGCCAGCCAATCAAATTTCGCTTAAACCCCACGTGGACCCCACCTTCTCTCTCTCTCTCTCGCTTTCTTTCTCTCTCCTCTCTCTATCTCTCCTCTCTCTTTCTCTCTCTCTCTCCCCGTCTCTATCTCTCTCTCTCCCTCCCCGTCTCTCTCTCTCTCTCCCTATATCTCTCTCTCTCCTTTATATATATTTTTTCTTCCCCTTAAATTTCTTTTTCCTTCACCGAACCCACCTCGCGAGAAACCCTAGCCGCCTCACCCTTCGCCGCAGTAGCCCAACGCCGACGCCACCATCACCGGCCTCCTCGCCCTCGTCGCATCCACATCCACCTCTTCTCCCTCCTTCATCAACTCCCCGTGCACCCTGCACCGGCAACCGCGGCCACCTGCACACCGCCTGCACCTCGTGGGATCGCCGCCGGCGATCTCGATCCGTCCTCCCCGGCCTCGCGCATCCCTCAGTGAGTGTCTTCTTCTCCTCTCCTCCTCTCTTCTCCTTTCTTCTTCTTTTCTCGGTTCATATTTTCTTGATCCGTAGGTTTCCGTCGCTGTCGTCGTAGGCCGACCACCGGAGCTCCGTCGACGTGATCGACGACCACAACCTTTCCACAGATCTTCGTGAGCATTCCCTTCTCCATCCTCCTTCCCTCCTTCTTTATTTTTCTTTTCTTTTCTTGTTGCATTCTTGATCGTTCACTGTTTTTGTATCTCGCCGGAATCCGGCCGTGCCGGAGACGTGTCCCGACGTTCCAGCGTGGTACCCCGACCCGTGTGGCTTCAGTGTCCGTCATTTGGATTCATTCCGTGAACCGTGCGCCCGTCGCGAGTTTCCCCGCCGACGTTTTACGTTCCGTTTTCCCGATTCGCGACCCGTCGAGGCAAGTACACTTTGCTACATGCTAAATAATATTTACATATACATTGATGACATCCTAAACCTGCAGTTTAACTTTAGTACTATAAATTTCCCATTTTTCGTGTTCAATATTGTTATATATCATTTTATCTTCCAAGCTTGAAACCTACCGTCTGCAATTACTATATTAAACCTAATAACCACATTTGCATGTTTTAATCACACTTTCACTATTGACATAGCCTATGGCACTTTCTCTATAGTTTTACTTCATTCGGACACTCGTGTACATTTAACCCGTATTAATTGTGATTTCATCCATTGAACCCATATATATATATATATCATTGCATCCATAAAATTCTTAAACTGGTTAACATGATTTAACGGCCCTAACTGTCATATTGTATTCTTATAATGTTGATAACACCTCTGAAACACAGTTGATAACTGTGCTGCTAATTAATCGAAGCTTCTTTATTGTTAAATTCGTTGCTTAAATTTATGTTGTTGATGACCATGCTTGATTATGTAACTGAGTATGAGCACACCCATGATATCGTTTATATCTTGACCTGACTTGCTACATACATATTGATTGACCCGACATGCTACCGTGTACTGCTTGACCTGACCTGATGTACCATGACTTGACTCGTTACCTGATCTTGTATCTAATGCCAACAAACCTGACATGTAGTCCTCATGGACCGTTCCTGTTGTCTATCCAGACAAACCTGTTTACCTGATCCTGTGTTGGCATTAGTTCTTGATTACAGGATACCTGACTTGACATACACATATAACTTGGGGGTATGGGGAAATCAAAGGTGAAACCTGACTTGTAACTCAACAGTTCGCTACTTGTTCTGATCAGTTTTAGAGGCTAGGCCAGCCTTGGAATGATGCTGCTGACATCATTCATCTGTACACATTCCTGTTTAGTGCCTAGCGGCATGTCTCGGTTTCAGCCCGAGAATCTGGGCCGTGGTCCCGGGTATGTACGGGATACTATTGAGTTACATCGATGATTCATCAATTTGGTTTCAAAGACTTTAGAACAGAAAACCTGATAAAACAGTTTAGTTTACCCACCGCACTGCTCTGATTTATATTATTGTTACCCTTGCTTTATTCATGTTTATATTCGCATTTCCTGTTACCCTGTTTTTTTATGTTATTACTTGATGACTTGACGCGCTGACGTCTGGGTTTTGCATGGCCCAGATTCTGTGCCGCTGTCGCAGTCCGAGCAGGAGTACTTCAGCCGACAGGCTGAGCTGTGAGTGTCAGCAGTAGTTAGCTTTTCTTTCCTGCATTTTATTCCTGATGTGAGCCCGCATTATGGGACGTACATTCCAGTTATTTTGTATTGGATCTTTCGCTTCCGCATTTTATTATTCTTGACTCATAATTTATCTTGGATTATGGACATGTTTTAGATAGTTTTATTTTGTTCTTGATATCTCTACAGCCGTAATGTGACTGTGGATGGATACTTCCTACCCACAGGTAGCATGGTTGGCTATGTCACGTGCCCACTTTAGCGTACTCTGGGAAGCGGGGCGTGACAGGACCCGTCACCTCTTTGAAGACATTGAGGAATTACAACGCCAAATATCAAAGGAGTGAAGAGATGTACCCTTAAACCGAGGTAGATCAAATAATCTTTGGCCCAATTTGGGACCAAGACCAATTAATTATGTTATGAGCCCATTAGCCCAGTTAAGTTTGAATTGAGAACTTATGGCCAGCCTGGGCTACGTCCAATCATGTTTAGAATATTGGCTTTCTGTTGGTCCATTGCAGGAGAGGCTTTGCCTCTAGAAACTTAGCCAATTGGGTTAAAGCTAGTGTTGAACACTAGAGACCAACAGTGTTGAACACTGGGAATAAGATTAACAAGTTAGTGTTAAACACTAAAAGATAATCAGTGTTGAACACTGGGAACTGAGTTTTCAAATTAGTGTTAAACACTAAGACAAATCGGCGTTAAACACTGGGAACAAAATTTTCCAAATTAGTGTTTGAACACTAAGAAAATCAGTGTTAAACACTGGAAATGGAGTTTTCAAACTAGTGTTAAACACTATGGAAATCAGTGTTAAACACTGGGAACAGATCATCAGTTTGATGCTAAATATTGTAAGAGCAGAGATCACGTAGGGGCACGTGATGGGGGCTCACGCTTTGATCGGTTAGGATGTTCATTATGGGTCACGTGATGACACGTGAGGGCGCCCCAGCGATTCTTTTCTTTTGCTTTTTCTTTGCGCGCTTTCGGGGTCACGTGGAGCACGTGAGGCATTGCCTCAAAGTTCTTCTCTGTGGAACTTTACAGGGGTCACGTGGTAGCACGTGACCCTGTTTGAAGATGTGTTTATCTTTTTAAGAATTAAATTCTTCATAGAGTTAAACCTTAGCAATAAACTTTAGAGGAATTAAATTCCTGCTTTCTCCTGAAGAATTATATTCTTAGATAGGGTTAAACCCTAATTTCTTTTCTGTGGGAATTAAATCCCTCATATGTGTAAAGAATTGAATTCTGGCATGGGGTGAAACCCTAATTTCTTCTTTCTTTTAAGGGAATTAAAATCCTGTGATTTTGAGAGAATTAAGTTCTTAATTAGGGTTAAACCCTGGTTCTGTCCATTTTGAAGGAATTAAATTCCCATAACATAGGGTTGAACTCTAATTTTATCTCAAAGGAATTGAATTCTTATAGTTCTGTGAGAATTAAATTCTCAAACTTCCATTCCCCTTCTATGCTTTGGATCTGCATGGCAGGATCTCAACCCAATGAGAATTAAATTCTCAATTCATGGGAAGATGTGCACTTTGCAGATCTTCTCCTAGAGAAAGAACTAAGCTCTTCTTTTATATAAGAGTTAAACTCTTTGAGAATTAAATTCTCCTTTTTAAGCCTCTCCCTTCTTACCTAAGGTTTTCTTTTGCAGGGGATCAAATTCTTCCCAAAATCTCAAGGCTCTCGTCCTTTTATTTCCTCTGTATATCCCTGGCTCCTATTTATAGGAAAAGGAAGAAAATCAATCAGCTTTAGTGAATCTTCAATTGAAATATGTGATTTGTTTATTGAGAGATTTGATTTACATTCATCATTCATCTGGACCTTTGGATTATTATGTGGATTTTATTCACCATTGGATTTCAAATCCAAAGATATCCCTTTGTTATTTTAGTTAGATTTTAAGGGGAAATCTTTCCAAGTTCATGATTTTTCCATAAATAGGTGGCATTTAATCACCTTTAGATCTTTAATCCAACGGTTCCAAATAATCATTCTCTTTTGGAAAGATTTGAATGCTTTCGGAATTTAATTTTGTTAAATAAAGAGGCTTTGAAAGCCGGTCACGTGTGGCCACGTGACCCATGGTCACGTGTGGCCACGTGACCCCTGGAACGGGCCTTTCTTCTCCTTTTGTGCTCTGTTCTCTGGCCGCTGCTCAGCCGTCACGTGCCAACACGTGACCCCTGGTCACGTGTGAGCACGTGACCTTTTCTGGAGCCTTTTCTCTGATTTAAACAGGGAGCGAATCTGCCTTTTGCCGCTGCTTTTAAATGTCACGTGTCAACACGTGACCGCTGGTCACGTGCTAGCACGTGATGCCTCCTCCATAAGTTTTCCTGATTTTAAATCAGGAAACATGCACAAGACAAGATATAATGGAGTCAGCGACATAAACAAAGTAAGAACAAATACAAGCTTCTTATTTACCGACGAACTGGGCGGGGCTGAGCCCGGCCCAACTAAGGGCCCGCTCAGAAAGAAGCACATTAGCCCGAGGAATAGGCTCCCACGCCGCCTGTCTCGCCGCGTCAGGGTCATTGGATGGATTTCCCTGCCAGCACCTATCCCTAGACCGCTGGACGGGTACAGGCCAGTCCTCACCCTTTGACGGCCCGACGAAGAAAAACTTCTTCTTCCAATCATGGATGGAAGAAGGTAGGACGACAACTCTTGACCCGGCTACACTACCCCGCTGCTTCCTATAGGCAAGGTAAACCCACCTCGGGTCGCCCGCGCGAGTTCCATGGCGACTTTTGTAAATAAGGGAGGAGGCAAGGATGGACAGACTAAAGGGGATCGTCTGCAACTTCAACCGGACCAGGAACCCAAGGAGAATCCTCCAGGAGTTCGGCACTAGCTGGTCCAGGGATAACCCAAAGTAATTTAACGCAGCTACAACCTCGGGAGAGAAAGGCGGGCGCATTCCGGCCCAAAGGGCTTCTAGGTACAAGGCGATCTCTTTACCTCTCACCTGATCTGCTCTCTCTCCTTCCTCGGCCAATCGTAGCGTGTAGCCGGAGGGAATATGGAAATGAGCCCGAGCGGTGACAAGCTCGTCCTCATATCTTACTGAGGATGATGCACCAGGGGCGTCCGCCGCCACCGCTCCAGGAACCGCCCCAGACGCGCGACCCTGGGAAGAGGATCCGACCTCAACTTCCCGAAGGGGCTCCAACCCGGGGGAAGAATCACTAGTATCTACCCCTACGACATCTACAAACTCCTCAAAACAAGACATCTAACCTGATGGGAGGAAATCCTCGAGAAGAGAAAACGCTGAGATCCGACCTAAAGGGGAGAGCGTCGAGCTAGCAAGACTCAGAATGAGGAAAGTGGGAAGAGAGAGACCCCGAATCAGGCCTCCCCTCGATTTATACAGCCGGCGTCCTCATCCAGCGGCGACGGTCAACTCCCGCCAAAACGATTCAGTACACTCGACGGCCACGATCACTCCACCTGTCGCAAGCGCATTGGCAGCGTCCCATCGGACGCCAGAATCCTGCGGCACGTCACATCAGTCAACCGGCACCCAACACATGGCCTGTCGCTTCAGCAAAAGGGCACACGATCTGGAGCACCCTCTTTAATGCGGAGATCTCGCCCTGATCTGCTGACATCACCCGGAAAAACAACCGATCGCCCAGGGACACGCCCGACGATATCTTCGAAAAGAAGCTCACCTCGGGTGACCCGGCAAACCACTTTCGACCCGACCTGTCAGCTGGTCGGGACGAAAGTGGGGGGCTAATGATGATGCTCGATATCGGTGATCTCCCAGATTAGGACATATGGCAGATGACGTGTCCCAGGGCTCACAAGAAAGGACCTACAGTGGCCGACTAGACCACTCCTGTGCCCGTCCTACAAGCAAACGCTTGCTCACCTCCGAGCCCCCAGCACAATTGGCCTCCTCGGCCCCATAGCTCGTCTATGAGCTATCACAGGCCCGACCCTCCTCGGCCCTCTCAGCTCGCCTCCGGGCTCGAGCAGAACCAAGATACCTCGGCTCTCCCGCTCCTCCGCGAGCTCTCCCGCCGAGGTCATCTTCCTCGGTCTCATCGACCGACCAACAGCACCGCTTGCAGGCGTAACCGACATCCCGCGAATCTCGCCATGCGCGAGATCTCCGCCGGCCACATCCCACACCACGATCCCCCATTAACGGGCCTGTCTCGCCATTAATGGGAGGTCTCACTCATCACGCGGGCGTGACGTCGGGAGCGTAACGACCGGCGTGATTCTCGCGCCTGCCTCGCCTGCTGCCACCGCTATATAAACCCCTTCTTCAGACGGTTCAAGTAAGCCATTTTAACTCCACTAAGCCGTTACTCATCTCAGATCTCTAGTCTAACTTGATCGTCGGAGGGTCCTCGGTAGTACAACCACCCCGGGACTTCCTTGCAGGTAGCTCGGCAACCTTAACCTCAAACCCATTGAGATCCACACGCTTCAGGAGTGACAGCCTCCAGATCCAATCTCAGCCACCCATTGCCGCCATCAGCAGATCAACGGTAGGCAACATCTGAAAGAGATTCTCGCCTCCATCACTATAAAAAACAATATTATCATCAATGACGAGAGAATGAATGTAGTTGTTTCTCCTCCTCCCATTTGCAATCTTATGAAAGAAGGATTTGTTAGCATCCCCTTCCTTAAGCCAGTTAATTCTAGAGCGTTGTTGCCAATAAAGTTCTGAAGTTTTAGCTAAATTAACATAATTAGTAGCTATAAAACCCTTCCTAGAAATCTCTTATGGAGACAAATTTCTATTTTCTTCCATAAGATCAAATTCATTGATATTATTAAGAGTCTCGTTCATAGCAATAAGAAGGGATCCAAAAACATTTTTCCTCCACCACTTCAGCCGATGCTTAAGCAGCTTAATTTTAGAGCTCAAAATACAAACGGGATTTCCAATAAAATAAAAAAAAACCCTAACAGAAAGAAACATAGTCTTTGAAAGAAATGTGAAAAAACCAACACTTTTCAAATCTAAAGAATTGAGAGTACCGAATAATACCATCAGTGTCCAAGAGAACAAGAGAATGAGCAAAGAACACTTTAGGTAAAGCTGATTTTAGAATTGAAAGAAAGCGTGCCTCAAAATCCGCAGAAATAAGAAACCTGTCCAAAAAAGTAAGAGAGGGGAGGCCCTGGAATTAGACCAGGTGAACCTGCACCCATTAAGATATAAATTAATTAGATGGAGATCATCAATAAACTCTCTGAATAATCTAACATCTCTTGCCGAACTCAAATCCAGGTTTCTTTCATGTTGGTATAAAGTAATATTGGAATCACCATATAATACCCACGACATAGTAAAACAGGCCCTGTCCTGCTTTATCTCTACAAAGCACAACTCTCTGTCATCAAACTCAAAGGGGCATAGACATTGGTGATAGCCAATGTGAAGTCAGATTTCTTGCATCTGAAAGAAGCCGTAATAGAAAAAATCCCAATAGAAGAATTAAGGAGATCAAATCGGAGATTATTCTATCCAATCAGTAAACCTCCGCACGAATCAATAGCATCTAAACTAGCCAATTGGTGAAGAACTCCCTCCAACAGAGAAAATCTTGGTGAAACTAGTAGAGTTTAATTTACTCTCTTGTTTACAAATAAAATTTAAATTAGCTAAAGCAATTCCTCTCCTCACGAGGCTGCACTTATTTTTCCTACCTAAACCTCTAACGTTCCAACATCTAATCTTTATAAAGAAAGGAGGAACAATAGTAAAAGAAAAAATATTAAACTACAGCAGATCTCCTAGAGGTATCCAGGAGACGAATGTTAGCAATAGAACCATTCTTATCCTTCAATGATGCGGCGCTTTTTATGAGATACAACCCCCATCATTTTTCCCAGCAGCTAAGTTATAACCAGGGTGTCCTACTGGAGGCGTTCTTGGAAGAACCAGCTGCCACCAGAGAGGGAATACGGGGTGTGCTTGTTCATACGATAATATTGCATTATTATATTCCCTAGTCCTAATTATTTTACAAATAAATAGGTGCTTTTGACCCATGTCTGCTACTTAGTTACAGGTTACAGGTTCTTGGACAAAAACAGTGAAAAAGACAGAAGAAAATGCAAAAGTGAGACTTTGACCAACAAACAGAGAATCTTGATAAAGCCTACACGAAGATCGGTTTACAAAGTACAAGGCAGTGCAAGGTTCAAGACTTCGTCACGAAGCAACGGCAAAAGTCCACTACAATGTTCACTGGAAAGATCTGGAAGAAACCAAGAAGCCAACCTGAGAAAAGAACCAAAGAAATAAGAAGACAAAAACACCAGAAATATAACCAAGAATTTTCAGCAGACAAAGCCTCCATACGGCCGCGGTTCCGCGGCCAAACCCCGCTTCTGGCCGCGGATCCGCGGCCGTCTATTGCACGTGTCGGTGGATTTTTCCAGAGGCGGCGCGGAGCGTTGACTAGGTCTTTTCTTAGGGGTTATTTTTGTAAAAACAGATATGCGAGTCAATTGTAACCCTAAGGTTCCTATCATCTATAAATATGAACTCTAAATCTTGTATGAGGGTATACCTCTTTTCACTTCATAAATTCAGATATGTACTGTGTTGATGTTTGGAGAGATCCATCAATAAAAATTAGTAAGTTCTTTTATTTCTTTGCCTTAGTTTACTTTTAATTTAGAATGTCTTTTAATCCCCTAATGAGCGAGTAGTCTCCTCGCTTGTTAGGGTTAGCTTTAGGGAAAGGTTTGAGAGATGAGATCTCTCACCCCTTTCTTGCCCCATCACACATAAGAATTAGAACTCCATGCATACACGCACACACCGCTCCCTGCGGCACCCTACCCCTCGAGGTAACGGTGATACCGTAGTATAAAGGACCGGTTGAGCGTGTTTTCCATGGAGGTTAGGGTAATGATCTATAAAGGAAGGACAAGAACCTAGAGAAAGAAACATCTTCCCGAATGGTACTAATCCCCTTTCTTGATAATTACCATAACACCTAATAGATCTAAAATAGGGCATTGAAAGCGGTGAGGAAACCTTCAATCTCCCAACTTACCCTAGACCTAACCCTAGCAAGACTTAGATCTAGATAATCTTAGTATAAATCAATTTAGGTTTTTTTTAGATTTAATCAATCCGACACCCATCGGAATTAACTCGTTTGAGCGATTAGGAATTCACAACATCCCTGTGGACCGACCCGTACTCACCGGCTAGCTACAAAGCGACGCCGTTCTTAATTGCGGTAATATTATTTTTGACCATAAAACACCTCTAAATCAAATGGCGCCGTTGCCGGGGATGGCGTAGTATTTCCTTTTTGCAATTTCGGGTTAATCTAAATTAAAAAATCATAAAAAAAGAAAAAAAGAAAAAAATTATAAAAATTTTATCATTTATTGTTTGAAGTGTATTTTTTTGTGAATTTCTGCAGGATCGACGGATCTGGAAAAATCCAGAGGGCGAAACAGAAAAATAAAGATCAGAACAGAGGGGGATTTCAACAACAGAACAGTACAATTTTTCTCGGGATCTGAACCGAACAATGAACCGCTGATCCGCGGCCGTATACCCTCTCCGACCGCGTAACCGCGGCCGTCTGGACGACTCAGCACATAATTTTTTTTTTCGGGAGCCGAGCCCAACAACTAACCGTGGAAACGCGGTGGGAAGCACGTTTTGACCGCGGAATAGTGGCTATCTGGTGTCTTCATCGCGTGAAATTTGCACTGTAAGATCTTTTCTCTCTCCTCTAAATCTTTCCATATATCTTTTATCAAATCTTCTGCAGGATTATTTGCGCTTAAAAATCTTCCCCCTTCTCAATAACAAATCTTGTGCAGGATTCTTTGCGCCACGCATAAAATAAAAAGATTTGATTGCAAGTGATTTACTGTTTTGCATATCTTTAATCGGACTTTAAGGGGCTTTTGACCAATTCATATTGGGTAGGGATTTCATCACCCTTCCCAGGACCCCAGAAATCATATAAAGCATTTGCATTGACCAATCTTTAATTAAAAAATACTAGACTCAGCCCTAAGGACTTCGAGCTCAATAGGACAGAGGACTAGTTATAGGCATCGGCCGTTAATCCTAACCTGACTTTGCGGTGTCTAGGCAAGTGTGTCTAAGGCGAGTGGTTACTTAATTAGGACCGCTACTTGTAGCGGGGAGCCTCCCACTCACCTGGCACTTACCTGGCCGCAATTGGCGGTGAAGAGGCGGTTTGAGGTCCTATTTCTAGCCCTTTGGAACAGTTAGGAGCTGTCTAGCTGACCTAGATGACCCTAGATCTAGGCCTGATTGTGCATTTTTGGTTGATCGAAAGTGTGTCTTAGCCTTTTAACGAAAATCTTTTTTGCAAACAGTTCCAAATAAAAAAAAGAGAAAATTTTTTATAAAAAAAAAACTTGCAACTTGTCGCTAAAAAAAAATCCTTGCACCCCACCACAACCCACTTTCTTCTCATTGACATTTTCTTACCCCCACATTCTGTTTTTCACCTTTTTGACTACACTACCTCTTTAGTGTATGTCACTTTGGACTAGGGACACTAGCGCCCGATTAGTCCGTGTTTCGTTGGTACCAACCGACGAACCTTTCGACTCCGAAGTCGAAATTCTTTCCACTTCCTTACCTCCACCTTCAAATTCTTCTTCCGAAGGTATGTCGGGATATAATCCCAACAACAACTTACCCACGGGACATATTCCACCCCCGTTAGGTGCGAATAACCCGAATCTCCCGCCTGTTGTAGCGCCCCAACGAATCGCGCTCCAGGATCTCTTCTATCCTGTCCGCACCTCTTTACCTACCTGTCTTTCACCCCCACCGGCAAATGGGGACAATTGTGAAATAAAACCCCACTTCATCAATATACTGCCAAAATTTCATGGATTGGAATCCGAGATACCTATATCTTTATCAATAAATTCCAAAAACGTTTGCGCCATGATGAAAACAACCCAATTAAGTGATGACGCTATAAGGCTAAGGGTCATTCCTTTCACCTTATGTGACTTAGCCGAGAAGTGGCTATACAGCACGTCATCACATTCAATTAGAAATTGGGACGAGTTTGTTAAAGCTTTTCTTAAAAAGTTTTATCCTCATCACAAGACCGCGAGAATTCGCAATGAGACAATACAATTTTCCCAGCTTCCTTCCGAACCATTTTGAAAGTGTTTTGAAAGATTCAAAGACCTACTTGTTCAATGCCCTCACCATGGGATCGAAAATTGGCAACTTTGCCAAACATTATACAAGGGATTGAACCCGGCAACGAAGCAGTTGCTAGAAACCATTTGTCAAGGTCACTTTCTAACCAAATCTAGTGAGGAAGCGTGGTAGTTTCTCGAGGATCTTAGTGAACAAACAATTCAGTGGGAGAGCACAAAGACCACCTCATCTTCTTCTATTGGTCAATCTAGGACAGGCATACATCAATTAGATATGTCGGTTGCTATGAAGGCCGAGATGGCCGCACTTATGTAAAAGCTAGAAGCCATTGAGACCAAAATCTCATCGTCTTCTCCTGCCCCTGCTTTACCCCCACGAACTGTTTGTGCTTGTTGTTCGGATCCATCACACCTTACCGAAGAGTGTCCTTACAATCCACCTGTTCAAGGACAAGATCAAGTCAATGCTGCCTTTCAGCAACGACAACGAAATGATCTTTACTCTTCCACCTATAATCCGGGTTGTAGGAGTCACCCAAATTTTGTTTGGAATCAAAATCAACAATTCCAAGGAAACAACAACTTTCAAAGGCCTCCTCCTCCACAACAACAAGCACCCCAACAAACTCAATACCAGCAACCTTTCCAACCACAATCTTATCCAAATCAAACGAACAATTAGGTTCAACCAAATGATGATAAGGTTATCTCGCTAGAAAAAAGTCTAGATGCGTTTCTCAAGCAATCTACAGAATCCGCAGCGAGGTTGGAAAATTCCGTCCAGTCTTTGGTGCACAACAATGCTTCACACGATCAAAGCATCAAATCTATTGAGGCACAAATTGCACAACTAACTGCTGCGTTGTGCGAGAGAGAAAAGGGAAAGCTTCCATCTCAACCATTGCCAAATCCCGGTCACACACACAACGCACATGAATATCATAATGTAAATGCTGTGACCACGTTGAGATCCGGAAGAATGTCGCAAAATAATGTGGGTATTAGTGATGACACCCCCGCCGGTAGTTCTTCTTCATCTTCTTCATCATCTTCTTCTTCTTCTCCTTCCCCTTCTTCTCCTTCTTCTTCTTCTCCATCCTCTTCTTCACCTTCATCTTCTCCACTAGAGCCTATTCTCTATTCTTCAAAAGGCTCTTCTTCTTCTTCTAATCCGAACGGACCCACTTCTCACTTCACGAATACACCCACACTGGGATCCGTTCCAACTCCACAGACATTGGACTCAATAGATTTTCAAAATGCTCCATTTCCAAACAGGTTGAGTCCCAATAAACCAACTCCACAAATGGAGAAGATTGTGAAGTTATTTAAACAGGTTAGCATAAATATACCTCTCTTGGATGCAATCCAACAAGTCCCTTCATACGCGAAAATCTTAAAGGGCTTATTCACCTCAAAGAGAAAGTCGTCTCAAATACCCAAGAAAGTGCTAGTGGCTAGTGCAGTGAGCAATACTATTAACCAACCTCAACCCTTACCCCAAAAACGAAAGGACCCCGGCTGTCCTACGATTTCAATAACAATTGTGGATAAGAAAATCAATCGAGCACTTTTAGATCTTGGGTCTAGTGTTAACCTGCTTCCCTACTCCGTGTACGAGCAATTAGGGGTTGGAGAGTTGAAACCCACTCGTTGTACTCTCCAAATGGCTGATCGATCAATCACCCATCCTAGGGGTGAGCTAGAGGATGTGTTGATCAAAGTTGGAGATTTCATATTCCCCGTTGATTTTATTGTTATGGACACACAACCTGTTGCTAACCCATGGAACCAAATTCAGGTGATCCTCGGTCGACCATTTTTGACCACTTCCAATGCCGTAATAAATTGTCGCAATGGCTCCATGACTCTATCCTTCGGGAAGACATCTAGTGAGTTCAATATTTACAAGCTAGGAAGTCTGCCCCCCGTGCCTAAAACTAGTACACGAGAAGTTTGCTCTATTC
Organism: Agapanthus africanus; assembly: GCA_030015575.1. Taxonomy (NCBI): domain Eukaryota; kingdom Viridiplantae; phylum Streptophyta; class Magnoliopsida; order Asparagales; family Amaryllidaceae; genus Agapanthus; species Agapanthus africanus. The sequence continues at coordinate 691,336,550 of CM057340.1, forward strand.
ACGAAATCAAGCAGGAGGACTGCGAGCTTGAAAGATTTATGTTTGATGAAAACAGTTTTGACGCCACTAGTGCGCCCCTCCTTGAATCTACCACAGTTGACACAACCGATATTGATTATGAATGTTTCACTTTTTCGGATGATTTTGACGACTCACCGCCCGAATATGAGTCTTTTGAATTTTTGGATGAGTTAGTTGAACCATCCGAATCGGTTGTTTGCAGTGATTTCGAACCAGTGTTGGAGTCCTTTGAGTTCGAGGTAGATATCCCAATTTTGCCTATGATTGTTTCGCCTCCGAAACTCGAACTCACGCCCTTGTCATCTCACCTTAAATATGCTTACATATGTGAGAATGAGACCTTTCCCGTTATCATATCGGCCTCTCTAGCCCTCAAGCAAGAGAGAGCCCTTTTAATGGTCTTACAAGATAGGCGGCAAGCTTTCGGCTGGACTATGGCAGACATCGAGGAGATTAGTTCCCTCATAAATGAATATCATATGCATATGATGAATGATGCCAAGTCGATAAAGGATCCACAGAAGTATCTTGGGGATATTGTGGTTTGTCAACCTCCTCCTTTAGAAGTTGAACCACCCCCTTTTCTTTTAATAAGCTACGAGAATGCCAATATTCCACTGATTGCTGATCATTCACATTCTCGTTTTGATTCATCACCACCTCCTATCTATTCACTTCCACGCTTTCCATACCACCACTTCTATCTTCTCCAATTCCTTTTGGATCGGGACAACATATTCTTCCACCAACCGATACTCTTTACTGATAAATTTTTCGACTGGTTGGTGTTGACGTTTGGTCTTTGCAAAGTTTGGCAATGACGTTCAACATTGTTTCAATGAAGTTTGGGGGGGGGGGCCTTTCTGTATATATATTTTTGTTTTTTTTAACAATAAAAAAAATTGTAAATAAAGAAACAGGGGAGTGCCGACATTTTGACCCTCTTGGTATAGCATGACAGTGAGGACACTGTCAAGTTTAAGTTTGGGGGTATGCTCAGTAAGCCTTCTTCCTTCGCATTCATATGTATATTTTTTTTTGCATTTGCATACTTATTTTAAAATCCATAAAAAATTGAAAAATTATAAAAAATTATAAAAATTAATGTATTCAATTTTGGCCGTATTTGACTTAAGTTTGACAAAAAGGTTAACTAGCTAGGAACAATTAGATCCTAGACTTAGTAAATTAAAAACCCTAAAAATAATCTTTCTTAAAATTTAACAGTAGAAAGTATATGTCTTTGTAGTTTATTTAGAAATAGGCAAATTTTGAGTTCACTTCTTGGGCTAAGTTAAAACAAGGAAAAAGTATTGATATTTTTATTAGAGTATAAGTTTGAAAAATAGTTCCTAGCTTAAGTCTAAATTCTGAAAATGTATACCCTACAAATTGCATAAACACGCACCTTGAAACTTGGAATAGTAGAAGAGACCTTGAAATGCTCTTGTCTAAAGTCCTTAGTACGAAGAAAAAAAAATTCAAGTGTGAATAAAAAGATAATAAAAAAATGAACACTGGTCTTTGTGATTACTTAAGGCTGCAAAAATAGAAAAATATTTAGCGAGGGTGCTTCATCACCTAGTGCCTTAGACCAACTGGTTTGGGAGTCACTGCTAAAAGCCTTAGGTGTTGCAAGACTAGGAATTACGCTTTAAAGTGCAAACGCATTTTGTAATCGGTCGTTGGTACCTCAAGAAGTATTAACGGTCGCATGAAGGATGTGTAAGCAAAATTCATTTAAAAATGCACCTATTAAGAAGTGCTTTGGACAACGGACAAGAGTATGATTGCTTGATTTGAATTTCCAAGTGTAGGGGTGATATATACACACACGTAGGGGTATGTGTCACGTCCCGAAAGTACGGAACATGACCGACACTTAAACTACGAAACGTCTCGAGGCGTACGTAATCTAAGTAAGTCGAAAACCCAGAAATCCAAACCAAGAAAAGTAGTAGAGTGAAGGAAAACCAATTTAAATCAAGTAGTTTTAATAGCATAAGCCGAATTATACGTTTTTAAAAACATCAAATATTTACTGAAAATTTCGGCAGAGTCTCCTTTGTAAATACTGGCCCCCAAACGGGATATAATATGAGTAGTATACGAAATCAAAAAAAAGGCATCCCAAGCGGGAGCTAGCTCTTCGTCAAACGACCGTCACAACCACACAAGCAATATAATATACAACACCAAGGGCGAGGATCAAAATTCAAAAGGAAACTCAAAACAACAAGAAATCCACAGAAATATAACGCGCGACTCTAAGGTCGAAAGAATAACATCACTGGTCTCTATCTCAAAAATAAATACATGCTTGGTTGATGGAACTTCTAGATACAACTGAATAATAATATATACCAAGTATACTGAAGGGTACGATACAATAAACCCACCTACTAGCAAATCACCCGGAAATGGAAGTAGTGCCAGTAAAGCCGTAATGAAACCTGTACGGCAAAACCTGCAAGAAACTGTGGCACAACGGGAGTGAGTTGCCAACTCGTGAATAGAAACATCTACGAACATAAATCGCATGAACAACACAATCCTAAGTCATACAATCATAATATATCCTCAAATATATAACCAGCAGCCTATAACAATGGCTAGGGTATACCTCTAAACAACGGTAATACCAAGTGCTCGTGTCAGTGCCTCAGGTAGCAATGTATCATATGGATGATGTATGAATGCATGAAACAGAATGCATGTACTGGAGAAAACTGCTTTCATAAATTAGTGAGATTTCTGTATCTTTTTAAAAGAGGTATCATAAATGAAATCAGTATAAACAGTGTCCAGCATCGACACAAAACATAAACCTCAATGTCTCAAAATCTCAGGCTCCGGCTATCCGGACTGGCCTGTATCATCAAATCTCAGTACCTCAATATCTCGAAATCTCAATGTCTCAATCTTAATATCTAGGGCGCCGTTAGTCCAGACCGGCCCCTACCATCCATCTCAAGACTACGACGGTATCCTCCGGATATCCGACGCGTCGGGTAAAATCACCGGTCGGTAGTGCTTCCCTGCCAGGCTCAACGCCATCATCTGCGATCCTCTTGCCCCTGGGTACCGCACCGGGTCCACCATGTACCCGAAACGGTTCCTCCACTCCTCGAACTCGGGTCTCGAAATCCATCAGCAAACTCATGGTGGACGACTCATACATCATGGGAAAACCGCACTTTTTATTTAAAAGAGGGAGAAGAAGTTTATTTATGTTTTTGCGGTTTTCCTCCAAATCCAAGAAATCTCATGAAATCCGAATCCAAATCATCAATAGCACGTAAAACCATGAATATAGGCATGAAAATCTATGAATGCGACATAACAATGAATAACGGTATGCATGAAGTGACAAGTAATAACTACAATGTCTAAACTGGCATATAAGGCAGGTACACTAATATCATGTCAAACTACTAACTAACAAGCTAAGTCAAGCAATAATATATTCTAAGGTGTACGTGACATGGCAATTACCGATGAAAATGTGTGTGTGCCGGCAAGTAAGTGTACGTGGTACATACGCATTATCGGTAATGGTGCTGGTGTCCTAACAACATAATATCAACAATGCAATATGAAATAGCAATGCAAGTATACGATGCGGGGCGAACAGCAATAATGCGCGGGAGCTAAATACTAGACACAACGGTAACTAATCTGCATTTAATATATATATACGTCATACTATGGTGCCATTTGAAATAACACAAATCGTGGGGTTTTGGAAATAAGGGCTACGGTGCTTTTAAGAAAAGATATCCCTTTTGAAATCTCCGTAGAATCCCTTGACCTGTCTTTTAAAATACCCATGATCCGTTAGTTTTGAAATAGGTAGGAGTCTAATCTAGTCTAACAACTACACTAAACTATACGGCTGAACTAACAAGCTGAACTACAGGTAAGGAAACCGTCTAACATCTGAGTCGATACATATACATACCTGTATATATATAGTCGGTGATCCCGCCTTAATAATATTATATCCGATACCATATCTATAATAAGACATCCCAAGTCAAGAGTGCGGATCAATCATCAATATATAGCTCGTACGTAAATCCGTCGTACGGCATCCCCAAATCTGGGTACGGGTCAATATCACATTATTCATCTGGTATCCTCTTTATCCAAGATCATAATCTGGGTACTGATCTACATCTAGTACGATACTAATATCACTTAAGTATGCATGCACGTGTGTGAAAACTACGTCAAAGGACCCGCTAAAACATCAGGTCGTATATCAAATACGAACCCTGTCATATCACCGATCTCACGGCCTCAAATCAAATCTCATCGACTCATCTCAAATCTCAAGTACTATCCTCAAATCCAGTATATGAACACATAGTCCCATACCCATGTGAACATGTAAATATATAATCCTATATACGCACATGTAAAAGAAAGGATGTATGCAAGTATGTGCGTGTGTGTGTATAGGTGCAACCCCTACTCTAGGGTTTCGCAACTACACTGAACCAATCACAGAACACCAAAAGTCCATCTTTATCATCAATAATCTCAACAATATAATCAATATATATGTGTGTATACGTATTCGTATACATCACCACGAACTGCAAGGGTGCTATACGTCATCCACCCGACTTCTCCCTGTAGATATAAATCTACTCACCTGGTCCTCGCTCGCCGGTGCCGACGTCGCCACGCGCTTGCTTGTCGTCTCGAAGTCCACATAGGGTAACTACATATCATAACGCACCGTATCGCATTAAAATCCGACTCATGACCAAAACGACACATGAATCCCACATAGGTCAAAACCTATGGTTGCTTTCACAAATCAACCCAAAAACTCTCGACGTCGGCGTACAAATGCCAAACCATCGAGAAAAACCCAAACACACTCATTTTCACAATCACAAGCACTAATTATAATATAAAATAGCTTAAAATTCACAAAAACCTCAAACTCACTTTAAAAGCTATTTTTCCGAAAATCTAGCAAGCAAAATTACCCGTTTTAGTACAAAACTCGACGTTTAAACAAATATAGCGGCCGCAATATCCACTCAATATCATAACCAAGTCATATAAACCATTCCAATAATTAATTTTCCCTAATTAAATGTATTAGTGACGGCTTAAAATAATATTAAAATAATTAATTTCGGAAAAAATTTCAGAAAATTTGAAATTTCACCAGTGGCTCAATAAACACCAAATACTAGCAATTACATAGCTATAATATATATATTTAATTTTATAATAAAGATATTTGTATTTTGACTTTTTACAGAAAACCCCCTTATTTTACCGATTTTCCGAAATTTCACCGAAACGATTTTCAAAACGCTACAGTATGTGATTGGAATTTAGATGAGAGATAGGAGTGAAGAATAGAACTTGTATCTTTAATAGAGTTGATAAAAATTCCTAAGGGGAGATGGAACCCTAGAAGGAAAACTTAAGAGATACCGAAAGCTAAGTAGGTCTACAGAACATGTATAATCTTAAGTTAAATGATGAGGAAGTGTGAAGAATATGGGTGGATAATTTATGAGCCGACGATAATAGAATTCCTTGCTAGAAAACCTGATTGGAGAATAAAAGTCAATGGCCTAATTGATAGGATTTTGTGGGTAATATCCGCTGAAAACCCTCAGGAGACAACACTCCTCCTACTAGGGACACCTAGAGGTTTAACGGCTGGTTGCACGAGCTCAGTGCAATCGCGTTTCCCTGCGAAAGTGAGGTTAGGTTTTTGTTGAGAATTAAAACTAGGTTTGCTCGAGGACGAGCAAAAGATAAGTTTGGGGTATTTGTTCATACGATAATATTGCATTATTATATTCCCCAGTTCTAATTATATTACAAATAAATAGGTGCTTTTGACCCATGTCTGCTACTTAGTTACAGGTTACAGGTTCTTGGACAAAAACAATGAAAAAGACAGAAGAAAATGCAAAAGTGAGACTTCGACCAACAAACAGAGAATCTTGATAAAGCCTACACGAAGATCAGTTTACAAAGTACAAGGCAGTGCAAGGTTCAAGACTTTGTCACGAAACAACGGCAAAAGTCCACTACAATGTTCACTGGAAAGATCTGGAAGAAACCTAGAAGCCAACCTGAGAAAAGAACCAAAGAAATAAGAAGACAAAAACACCAGAAATATAACCAAGAATTTTCAGCAGACAAAGCCTCCATACGGCCGCGGTTCCGCGGCCAAACCCCGCTTCTGGCCGCGGATCCGCGGCCGTCTATTGCACGTGTCGGTGGATTTTTCCAGAGGCGGCGCGGAGCGTTGACTAGGTCTTTTCTTAGGGGTTATTTTTGTAAAAACAGATATGCGAGTCAATTGTAACCCTAGGGTTCCTATCCTCTATAAATAGGAACTTTAAATCTTGTATGAGGGTATGCTTCTATTCACTTCATAAATTCAGATATGTACTGTGTTGATGTTTGGAGAGAGCCATCAATAAAAATTAGTAAGTTCTTTTATTTCTTTGCCTTAGTTTACTTTTAATTTAGAATGTCTTTTAATCCCCTAATGAGCGAGTAGTCTCCTCGCTTGTTAGGGTTAGCTTTAGGGAAAGGTTTGAGAGATGAGATCTCTCACCCCTTTCTTGCCCCATCACACATAAGAATTAGAACTCCATGCATACACGCACACACCGCTCCCTGCGGCACCCTACCCCTTGAGGTAACGGTGATATCGTAGTATAAAGGACCGGTTGAGCGTGTTTTCCATGGAGGTTAGGGTAAGGATCGATAAAGGAAGGACAAGAACCTAGAGAAAGAAACATCTTCCCGAATGGTACTAATCCCCTTTCTTGATAATTACCATAACACCTAATAGATCTAAAATAGGGCATTGAAAGCGGTGAGGAAACCTTCAATCTCCCAACTTACCCTAGACCTAACCCTAGCAAGACTTAGATCTAGATAATCTTAGTATAAATCAATTTAGGTTTTTTTTAAGATTTAATCAATCCGACACCCATCGGAATTAACTCGTTTGAGCGATTAGGAATTCACAACATCCCTGTGGACCGACCCGTACTCACCGGCTAGCTACAAAGCGACGCCATTCTTGATTGTGGTAATATTATTTTTGACCATAAAACACCTCTAAATCAGCGCTGCATCACTTTATGCGCTTGAATACGGGCTCCCACTTCTTCATTAGCGAGCCAAGTTGCATCCCGAGGGCCCTTAACGTATACGGGGCTTGGTATTAACACGCGATGGGTGCTGTCATCAGGGAAGAGAGGTGGCTGTTGCTCGATGGCAAGAGTGCGCCCCCTTCCAGCGATCACAACGTCCCTTTAAGGCGATGGATCGTTGTGCCCCCTCCGCTAAGAGAGGACGCTGCAATTGAGCCTCCACGTGTGCTGAGCCCCACGAGTGGATTGCCCCGTGATCCTGTGGAGACGGTGGACGTGCCATCGGTGCCCTATGCTCCCGTGGAGACGGTAAACGTAGCTTCACCCGAATCTGGCGTGGGCTCGGATATCGGGACTCGCCGTCCCAAGGTGGCCACTAAGCGCAAGCTGGTGTTGGCTGCGACCGGAGCTCGCTCTCAGAAGAAGAAAAAGTCGCTCTTTTCTCTTGACGTGGTACTTGGCCAGGAGCCTCACGCTCCTTATAGTAAAGGCTTGAGCGAGTATGGGACAAATGAGGGCTTATTCATGCCGCCAGATGATACTGATCTGGCGGCTGCCATTGCAGCTTCCGAGCGATTGGCAAGACGCGAAGAGAGGTTGGCTATCCTCACGCGATCAGGTAATCTTTAGTTGTATTTTTCTCCATTGCAACATACTTGTATTTTTTTTTTGACTGACGCTTTTCATTCTTTAATAGGCATTTCTACCGAAGAAGCCCTCGCTGCTTCTCTCAAGACTTTTGTGGAAGAGGAACGACTTCGAGCATCCTTAGGCCTCGGTACATCTCGGTTCGCCATGTTTCTGCTCCCGTTTCTTATGAGTAATCCGACTCTTTCTTTGTCTTATCACAGGGACCATAATGCCTATCCCTTAAGCTGATGCGGAAATTCTCCCCGAGCCAGCTACCGAAGTTCCGGCCTCTTCGGCACTGCCGAAAGAGGCCTTACTTAATAAAACGATGACGGAAGCCTTGGCAACTCCAGAGGTAACCCTGGATGTGGATGATAACGCCCTATTGAAGGAAGCTTCTAAGAGGTCTGTTTTGACGGCTCGGGAGGAAAGAAAGCGCCTGAAGCGCGCAGCAAGGGAGCGCAGTGCTGCTTTAGCTGCGGGAGCAGGTTCAAGCGCCGTTACCCCTACTACTACTCCTTCAGAGGAGTCTCCAGTTGCTTTTTCTACAGCTTACAGACAGGCGGCACGTGCGGCTCGGGAGGCAAACGGTAAATCAACCCCAGGTAATGTGCCTTGAGGCTCCGTTGTCAAAGTTTTAAACTATCAGTTCTCATACATCTTGTCTTGCAGGGCCGAGCCTTACCGAAGAAGTGGCAGCGATCGCTGAGTCTGAGGGAGCGGTGGAGGAGGTAGCTGCTATTCCCGAACCCGGGGCGGCGGTAGGCGATGTGGACGCAATTGCTGGGCCCGAGGTAGTGGCTGATGAGACAGTCATAATTGCTATGCCCGAGATAGCTACCACTGCCGAGCCCGAAGTGGCGGCGGGTGAGACGGCTACCACGGCCGAGCCTAAGGCAGCGGTGGATGAGACGGCTGCAATCACTGAGCCCGAAGTGGTGGCGAGCGAAACGGGTACAATTGCTAGGCCCGAGATGGCCGCTCTTTCTCAAGAGTCGAGCACCGCTCCGATCATCGCTCTTCCCGCCTACGGTTCTTTGTCGTCTCCTGGCGTCGCGAGCGTGATGACGGCTCTCGTGGAGTCAGGGATGAGGTGAAAGGAGGGGAGACCACCCCGATGGAGAAGGGAGACGACGCCGTTGTATCAAGTGACGCCCTCGTCACGGCTCCGGCTGGCGACTCATCAGGTAAATTTTAGGTCACCGCCCTTCTTTTTATTCTGCAATCTTTCCTGACATGGTTTATCTTGTTTCTAATGCAGGTGTGGCTAGTGCTGATGTCACACTACCCAAGGCAGTGCCATCAGCTACCGCCTTGACGGTGGCATCTCCTCTACCTTCTCTCTTACCATCTCAGATGTTGGAAGGTGCAGATTCGTGACTCAGTCTTATTTTTTAAGCTGTATAACCCACGTACTGACGTTGCACTATTGTGCCCTTGCAGGAGTCTTTTTTGACCACCTGTATCAGGTGCTGCACCTACATTTCTCCTTCTTGTCAGAGATTAGTCCACCTGCCGGTGTCGGTGAGTATTTTCTCTAAACGACGTCCTTTTCTTTAACGGGCAGTCGTATTACTGCTAACTCTTCTTTATATTGCTTGTAGCCTTATGAATTGAAGGAGGGGACAAGGCCGTCATTGCGACACCAGTACTCCTAGCTCTGCCCCCAGTTTCAGCCGGTATAGTAGACTCTACTTTTCGTGTATTTTCTTTATTTCCTGAGCAGACATCTTATTATGATCTACCTTGCAGCAATCACATCGACTCCAGCCCCGTTCGAGTCTCGCATTATAATGCCGGCAGGGCCTTTTTCCAGGCGTCCATCATCCAAAGGTGCTGTGACCAGTCTACGCATGCTGAGCGAATATATCGAAGAGCTTGACGCGGAGACTCCCACATCTGCTGCGGATTTTGCCGCAGAGGTTAACCCTATGCTGGCGACGCTCATGAACTTTCATGGTGAGGGCGTCGTTGAGTCTTGGGTTAATCGCTGCAGGAAAATCGAGGCTTGCTTGCATGAGCTTGAGCTTAGGCGTCCTGCACCTGAGATTCTGGCTATAAGCACTCAACGGGCTGTGTGGATCGAGCAGAGCATCTCTTACTTCCGCCATCTTGAACAAGAAGTGGCTTTAAAGCAGAGGGAATGTAAAGAAACTTCAAGCAAGTCTGCTCGATTGCATGCTGAGGTTGATGCGAATGCTGCCCAGTTGAAAGTTATCTTCAAAAGCCTTCTGCGATGTATTTCTGATGGGTTAACATTGAGGCAGAAGCTCGACGTCGTCGAGCGGGTGCACAAGATCGTGAAGCAGCTCAGCGGGCCGTCGAGGAACACCTTTCGTCTTACTTGCAGCAGCGAGCCCAGGTCAAAGCGGAGTTGGCCGCGGCAGCTGATCAGGAAGAGGGGCTGAGGGAAGTGCACGAGTGGCTGATTGGATTATTGAAAGCTCTTTCCTCTCAATAAATTTTTTTGTACCATTTGTAATTTTGAATAAAATGTATTTGTTCTTTTATTCTTTCATATGATGTATTTTGTACCCAATCGAATTCATGAATAAAAGATACACGTTCCTTGTAATGTCTTGTGTCATCTCTCTGCTTTTTTCTTTCTTGCTGTGTTGTTTGCCATGTGATTTTAGCAAGTGCGGTATGTAGATAATATATAGCTGTCAATCTTGTGCTCTTTGTAAGGTGGTGATGGCTTAGAAAACAGGGTTAGGATCTGTTACCTAAGACTTTTCAACTTTATGAGCCGTGAGGGTCTCATAAAGAATTTTCTCCCTACCGGTCGAGAGGATCCCGTAGGTGTAATTTCTCCTTAAGAATCGTGAGGATTCCTAAGTGTGTTTTCTCTTGAAAGTCGTAGGGATCTCACAAGAGAATTTATTCCCTTACGAGTCGTGAGGACCCGCAAGTGATGGATGAAGTTGTCCTTATCCGCATTTCACGGAGTTAGGGGTTGCTCTGGATGCTTCCTACGGGTTCACTGCCATGTTCTGTGAGGACCAGACTCCGCTCTGGACGTTTTCCAGGATACCGTAGTTTAAAGACCTCGCGGTCGAGATTAAGGACATCATAGTCTGTGGATTTAAGGACTCCACAGTCCGTTGTTAGTTTTAAGACATCACGGTCGAGGTTAAGGACATCATAGTCCATGAGTTTTAAGGACCTCACAGTCCAATGTTAGTTTTAAGACATCACGGTCGAGGTTAAGGACATCATAATCCATGGGTTTAAGGACCCCACGGTCTGATGTTAGTTTAAAGACATTACGGTCGAGTTTAAGGACATTATAGTCCATGAGTTTAAGGACCTCACAGTCCAATGTTAGTTTTAAGACATCACGGTTGAGGTTAAGGACATCATAGTCCGTGAGTTTAAGGACCTCACAGTCCAATTTTTGCTCTGGATGCTTCCTACGGGTTCACTGCCGTGTTCGGCGAGGACCAGGCTCCGCTCTGGATACTTCACACGGGGTCATTGCCGCGCTCTGCGAGGACCAGGATCCGCTCTGGACGTTTTCCATGGGGTCAGGAGTGGCATAAGCCGCGTTCCACGTAGCCAGGAATTTTTGCTCTGGATGCTTCCTACGGGTTCACTGCCGTGTTCGGCGAGGACCAGGCTCTTCTCTGGATGCTTCACACGGGGTCATTGCCGTGCTCTGTGAGGACCAGGATCCGCTCTGGACGTTTCCCACGGGGTCAGGAGTGACATAATCCGCGTTTCACGTAGCCAGGAATTTTGCTCTGGATGCTTCCCACGGGTTCACTGCCGTGTTCGGCGAGGACCAGGCTCCGCTATAGACGTTTCCCATGGGGTCAGGAGTGAAATAATCCGCGTTTCACGTAGCCAGGAATTTTTGCTCTGGATGCTTCCTACGGGTTCACTGCCGTGTTCGGCGAGGACCAGGCTTCGCTCTGGATGCTTCATACAGGTTCACTGCCGTGCTCTGCGAGGACCAGGATCCGCTCTGGATGTTTTCCACGGGGTCAGGAGTGACATAATCCGCGTTCCACGTAGCCAGGAATTTTGCTCTGGATGCTTCCCACGGGTTCACTGCCGTGTTCGGCGAGGACCAGGCTCCGCTCTGGATGCTTCACACGGGGTCATTGCCGCGCTCTGCGAGGACCAGGATCCGCTCTGGACATTTTCCACGGGGTCAGGAGTGACATAATCCGCGTTCCACGTAGCCAGGAATTTTGCTCTGGATGCATCCCATGGGTTCACTGCCGTGTTCGGCGAGGACCAGGCTCCGCTCTGGATGCTTCACACGGGGTCATTGTCGTGCTCTGCGAGGACCAGGATCCGCTCTGGACGTTTCCCACGGGGTCAAGAGTGACATAATCCGCGTTCCACATAGCCAGGAATTTTGCTCTGGATGCTTCCCACGGGTTCACTGCCGTGTTCGGCGAGGACCAGGCTCCGCTCTGGATGCTTCACACGGGGTCAGAGTTGACATTATCCGCGTTCCACATGACCAGGAAGGGTTGACTTTATCCGTATTTCACAGAGTCGGAGTTTGACTCTCAGTCATCTGTACACCGCCGAGTCATGGAACTGGGAGTTGCCGCTGTTCCGCTTTGCTTGATGTTGTGTCCGTTGTAATAAGACGAATGTTGAGATGATCTCTAGGCTGTCTATAAACCATTGAGATTTGGCCTCTCCTTCTGATGAAGCTTGGGGAGGAAGGGTGTGTTTCCCTCTTTGTTTGCGCCCCTGGATTGTATACAGGGATTGACATGATATCACCTGTAGGGCAAAAATTTCATTCATTTTTTTTATTTCTTTCCGCGATGCTCTATCATTTCAGCTTTTATATCGCGAAGGTCGCGATTGCCCAATCATTTTGGCTATTTTTCGTGGTGCCCAATCATTTCAGCTATTTTTTTTATTTTTACTCGCTACTTTTTATTGCGAGTTGCCCAATCATTTCGGCTATTTTGAATGCATATATTTTTACTTGCTGATTTTGTCTGCAAGTTGCCCCATCATTTCGGCTATTTCGTATACATGTGTGGCTTGCTGGCTTTTCGCTGCAAGCTCGGAATTAGACACCGATTTCGGCGTCAGCACCGCTACTACTGGGATATTGCCAGGAGCGAATCATCATTTGCCTCTGTCGATGTCGAACAAAGGTGGCTTAGTAAACAGGGTTAGGATCCTGTCGACTAAGGCTTTTGACTTCATGAGCCGTAAGGGTCTCATGAAGGTATTTCTCCCTACAAGTCATGAGGATCTCGTAGGTGCGTTTTCTTCTTAGGAGTCATGAGGATTCCTAAGTGCATGTTCTCTTGTAACTCGTAAGGATCTTACAAGAGTGTTTTCTCCTTATAAATCGAGAGGACTTACAAAGGTTGTTCACCATATAGACATATCCCTAGTCACGGATGGGACTTCGTTAGGGAAATGTTTATTCGCGCCCGTAGATTGTATACAAGGGTCAGCATTGAGCCGCTTGTAGGGCAATATTGGAGGTTGTGGGGGCTGCTTAAGAACATGTTCAGATCCCTGTAGCTTAAGACTTTTGAATCTTATGAGCCGTGAGGGTCCCATAAGAGGATTCTCCTTACGAGTCGTGAGGATCTCGCAAGTGTAATTTCTCCTTAGGAATCGTGGGGATCCCTAAGTGTGTTGCTCCCTTGTGAGTCGTAAGGATCTCACGCAGGTGGTTTCTCCTTACAAAGTCGAGAGGACCTTGAAAGTGTCTTTTAACGAGATTGCGCCCTTTCGAGTTTTCACAAAACTCGTCGGTAGCCCTGTTGTTTTTACTCACGGAGCCCTTTCGGGTTTTCATCCGTGCCCTTTTTGCTTGTGGACATACCGTTTTCTTTTTTCTCTTTTTTTTATTCTTCCTTTTTTTTAATCTAACGAGGTTGCGCCCTTTCGGGTTTTCATAAAACTCGCCGGTAGCCCTGCTGTTTTTACTCACGGAGCCCTTTCGGGTTTTCATCCGTGCCCATTTTGCTTATGGACATACCGTTTTCTTTTTTCTCTTTTTTTTATTCTCTTTTTTTTGTATCAGCTTTGGGATGCTGCAATCCACCGTAGTTTATCGACATCTCGATCAACGGCTAGTTTTAGGACATAGTGGTCCGTTGGTAGTTTAAGAACGTTTCGGTCCGTCGTTAGTTTAAGGACGTTTCGGTCCGTCGTTAGTTTAAGGATGTTTCGGTCCATCATTAGTTTAAGGACGTTTCGGTCCGTGGTTAGTTTAAGGACGTTTCGGTCCATCGTTAGTTTAAGGACATTTCGGTCCGTTGTTAGTTTAAGGACGTTTCGGTCCACGGCCGGCTACAACTTATAGAGTTTGGGCTTAGGGAATAGCGAGCGGACATAGTCGTCGTTATCTATCATTGACCTAGACTGTGTCTCGTCAGGCGTAGTATTTCTTTAGGAAGCGACCATTTATTGGCCTGAAGGGCCTTTCGCCATGCATGTTCATGAGTAGATAGGCTCCACCCTGGTAGACATTGTCTATGATATATGGGCCTTCATAGTTCGGCTCGAATTTCCCCCGCTTGGCACGATTGGGGATCATAGGTCTTTTGGCCACTAGCACGAGTTTGCCTTGGCGGAATGTCCTCGGCCTGGTCAATCTTTCATATGAGCGCGTCATCTTTTTCTTATAAACCTCCAGATTTTGTTGCGCTATGAGCCGGGTTTCATCAAGGGCATCGAGCTCCTCGAGCCGAAGGTGAGCGTTCTCTTCATCCGTTAGCTCGTAATGAACCGCCACTCATAGAGAGGGTAGCTCTATCTCGAGGGAGAGTACCGCCTCTGTACCGAATATCAATGCGTATGGAGTTGTGTTCGTGGCTGTTTTAAACGTCGTTCGGTACGCCCAGAGAGCTTCATGCAGTCTCTCGTGCCAGTCCTTTTTGTTTCGAGACATCATCTTCTTTATAATCTTCGTCAATGTTTTCTTAAAATCCTCAGCCAGACCGTTAGCTCGAGGATTATAAACTAATGAGTATCTCCAGTCTATGTTGTATTGTTGTGCGAAGCGGCTGATTTTGTGGCTTCTGTAGGCTAGCCCATTATCGGAGATGATTCGTCTCGGAGTGCCAAACCGATAAATGACGTGTGTCTTGAAGAAATGGAGAATATTCTCCGTCTTCACTTCCCTCAGCGGTACTGCTTCTGCCCATTTGGAGAAGTAATCAGTTGTCGCCAAAATGAATCGATGTCCTCTGGACGATGTTGGTTCGATGGGGCCGATTATGTCAGTTCCCCACATTTCGAACGGCCAGTTAGCCACCGTTGGATGTAGTGGATTTTGATGCTGATGGATAAAGTCCCCATGGATCTGGCACGAGTGGCATTGCTTCGCATACTCGAGGCAGTCCTGGATCATCGTGGGCCAATAATAACCCATCCGTTTGATTTTCAGCTTCATCTTCGGCCCGGCTTGGTGAGAACCGCAGAGTCCGTCGTGAGTTTCTTGGACGACTCTTTTTGCTTCTTCAGGTCCCAGGCATTTTAACCACAGAGAATCAAATGACCTCTTGTACAGAGTATCGTTGACGAAGGCGAAAGATAGGGCTCGCTTCATGAGCTGATGTTTTGAGGATGCATCTTTAAGTGTTCGACGGGATTTGAAGTAGTCTATAAAGACTTCCCTCCAATCCATAGTCTTTTCCTGGTCTTTTACTTGCAGAGCCATTTGCTCGGTCGCTCCCTTTTCCTCGGACGACTCCGGAGATATTTCCGCCGGTGCAAGAACCCGACGGCTTTGTACAACGATCCTCACGTCATCGAGGTTCTCGTAGGCTAGTTCTTTAGCGAGCTTGGCTAATGCATCCGCTTTGCTATTTTCTGCACGCGGTATGCTTTCTAGGGTGTAGGAAGGAATTCGAGTCAGCAGTTGTTGCACCCTCTCGCCGTACTTCACCAACTCTGGCTTGCACGTTTGGTAGTCGCCGTTTATTTGACTAACGACCGGCTGGGAGTCTCCGTATATGATAAGGTTTTCAATTCCCATGTCGATGGCGATCTCGAGACCCGCTATCAAAGCTTCGTACTCGGCTTCATTGTTTGTCCTCGGCTCTGTTAAGGAGAAGGCAAAGCGCATTATCCCTCCTTGTGGAGTTACGAAGATGAGGCACACCCTTGATTTGATTATGGGGGTGTTTTGTTTGCACTTGCTCCATCGAAGTAAAGTTCCCACCGGGTATCACTTCCGTCGATCGTGTTAAATGCATGTTCGTCTGGCAGTTCGCAATTCAAGGGAGAGTCGGCAGGTATCGGATGCTTAGCGAGGAATTCGGCGATGGCCTGGCCTTTCACTGCCTTAAGAGGCTGATAGGTTATCGAGAACTCCATCAAGAGCAGGGCCCATTTAGCGAGTCACCCCGTTAATATGGCCTTTGACATCAAATATTTGAGAGGGTCTACCTTCGATATGAGACGGACTTCATGCGCCAATGCATAGTGCCTGAGCTTCGTTATCGCGAAGATCAATGTCAGGCAGTGTTTTTCGATGGGAGAAAAATTGCTTTCTGCCCCCAGTAGAACTCGACTCAAATAATAGAGCTCTCTCTCCTTCCCTTGGTCATTCTCCTGTGCCCATAATGCGCCTAAGGAACCTTCAAGGGCGGTTGTATACAGAATGAGAGGTTTTCCCTTGACCGGAGCGGCCAGTACTGGCGGATTCTGCAGGTATTGCTTGATTTCCTTGGTTTTATCTATCTTAATATGTGAGTATATATATTGATAGAGCTCTTAGGATCTTGCTTGACTACCAGCGTTGTGATGGCAGTCACACTAGTGGGGGCTGGGTAGTCTACAAGCACATCCTTTTTCAGGTCCCTAGTCGTAGGATTATCGAGATAGGGCATCGATACTCCGGAGTAGACTAGTGTGTACGCTTCTCATCCCAGTTGGGGAGATGGTCTATCCCACAGCCGTCAGTACGTCGTACTGGAGATAGCATGCAGGTGCTCGTTGGGTTACGGGTACACCGGACAGGACTCACGGGGAACTGTTGGTTGGTATTATACCCGTCGTCTGTTAACAGTTCCCAGGTGACATGAGTACAGCATAGTCCGCAGACTTGACACTGCTACTTCGCCTCGAGTGTGTCCCACTGTTCTTAGATTGCTACCCTACCACGGCTCAAAGGAGTCGTGCAAACAGGCAGCAGTTGGGTGCAGTCCCGAGCACTTGGAGGCAGTGGCGGTTAGAGAGGATTCGTCTCTCCCGGTATTGGGAGTTGATATCGCGCTGTGTCAGAGAGCCATTACGCAAAGTCCCTGGCCAGGGCAAGCGAGATTTACTGGTAGGTTCCATTTGTTTCTTAGGGTGTAATGGACTACACTCCAACACGACTTATACCGCTATTAGGGGACTGACGCTTGCCGCCCCCTAGGCCCGATATGCGATAGTCTTAGACGAACAGACCGGACTGTACGGAGATTGTCACATCAGGCTCAGTAGGAGTTCGGATGGGTTTTCTCATCGGCATTCTTATCGACATCTACCTGGGGACCGTTACGTACAGCTAGTGCCGCTTGCGGTCTGTGGTTAAACCCACTGCCAGCGTAGTAGTCGAGTCTTTAGAGTCCCACACAGAGAGTTTCCCTGCTCCGGGCGAAACGATATAGAGGTCGTATGGTTTTACGACAAGGGTTCGGACACATACGTGTGTTTACGCACGTACGACATTCGGACAGTTTTTACTAGCCGGCTTTGGTTTAAGCCAGTTTATAGTATCAGGTTATTGGATTTATACAGTCTAAAGTTTTTCCGTGTTTTCACGGATAGGAGGGGCGTTCTCGTAATTTCGCGAGAAGCTTCTAGAAGGATGGTGACTTGAGGGTTAAGGTTGCATTTGCATTTATTGTGTTAATGACTCATTTGTGTGATTCATCCATGGAGTTAATGCATCATTTATTGATCTAATGACTCATGAGATGAATCACTCATATGAATGAATGAAGCATGGTTGTTAAATGATTTAATTGATTTATTTCATAAAACATTATGCTTCATATATATTCAAATGAGTTCATTATCTCTTCATATTCTCTTGCTCACCTTCTCTCTCCTCAAGCTCTCTCTCTTCAAACCCTAATCCTCCCCTCTCATGTGTTGAGACCAAGGATTAGAAAAGACTATTTAATCCATAACACTTCTCTATATCACCTAGGTTACTTAGATTAGCACTTTAAGAAACCTAGTTACCTCAAGTTAGAGGTGAAGCTTGGAGTATAGCTCTCGGGTGGATCATCTATACGTGGAGGAGGCCGAGAAGGACGTGGATAACGAAAAGGAGAAGGACACGGTTCATTAGGTATAATCACTTATCATAGTAGTTTACAACTTCTATGTTTCTTGTTAGTTATAGTTTAGCAAAGATTCTCAGTTAGTCGATGTTTATGCAAAGAACAAGATCGCTTTTCAATTTTCCGCATCCCCGCAAGTCGTGGGGTGTTGTACATCGACTTACAGACAGGGGGGAGCATTTTCATCTTTCGCAGCCTGTTGAAGAAGGCGTTGCGTCCTGTCTTTTTCGTTGATGGTCATTTCGCGATTGTGGTCGTCTCGAACCTTTTAACCAGCTTCCCTTATAAGCTTGTCCATTTGTTCTTCGAACGACGGACCGGGCATTTTCACGTTGGGGGCTCTTTCTGGTTCAGGGTTAGCATTCTCCCACTGAGCATCACCTTCTTCATCAAAGTCATGTACGACGTAGCAGTCGCGGAGTAGCTCCCGTTTCTTGGATTGAACATACCCAAGCCCGGTCGTTTCCATTTTCCCGTTGGGCAATTTCCGCTGAGTTCCAGGGACGTTCCAGATCCTTTCATAGAACTTAGCTCTCTGAGTGGTCTGTTTGAAAGGTACGCCTTGGCTCCTTAACAGCCTTTTTAGTCCGCTCGTGTAATATCTGGGTAAACGGATGGGTTGGAATCTGTCAAGTGTAGAATCCGCGCTATGCCAGATTTGTTTCTTCACTTTGGTTTCCCCGGATCGGTAGAATAGGATCGCTTTTTCACTTTCTCGCCTGGGAGGGACATAGAACGTCTGCAGCTCTTCCACACTGTAGGTATCAAGCGCGTCTAGTTCTTTATGATGCTTTGGTGGAACCATGTCAATTTGAAAACTCTGATTATTGCCATCAAAGGCTTGTATTGATGGCCGAGCGGAAAATATAGCGTTAACCTCATCTTCCGAGTCACTGCCGAAGATCAACATGGGGGCGGAGGGTCTCGGCTTGTTGTACTGGGGTGCCCCTGAATAAACTATCTCTTCCTCTTCCTCGGTATCACTCCCGAAGACCGGAATGGTGGTGATAGCTTTGTTCTCCGGTTTATGACATCTCTCTGTGTCTTCAAAGTCTGGCAAGAAGTATTTTGCATCTTCGTACTTTCGGACTTCGTTCACGGAGAATGGGTTCAGCTCTCCCGTCACAGTGTACTCGAGACCATCCTTGAAGTATTTCATACACTGATGTTGTTTCGAAGGGATGATGTTGTACTCGTGTAAACAGGGCCGGCCGAGCAAAGCGTTATAGCAGGTCTTGGCGTCAATGACGTGAAATTTAATATCCGTGACGAGTAGTCCGAAGAGCAACGTCAGTATCACGGAGCCGAGAGTCCGTGATGACTGGGAATCGAAACCGGAGATGGTAATTTTATCACGAGCGAGGTGTTGAACGCTCATGCAGATTTCCTTCAACACTCGCACGTTGAGGAGATTGACGGAATACCCATTGTCGACCAGGATCTTGCCTATCTTGATATCGTGACAGTATCCGGAGACATAAAGGGGACGATTGTGCTCGCACGTCCCAAGGAGGAGATCTTCATCGCCGAAGGTGATATCGGCTGTGTGTACTTCTTCTAGCTCGTCTTTCATCCTTTCTTCGGCGAGGAAAGCTTGGAATTTCTCTGGCTCTTGTAGCGCCTTGATCAATGAATCTCTTGCTTCTTTTGATAGTAAAAGGGCGTCTAGAATGCTGAGCTGTGAGGGTAACTTCCTCAAGTGCACCAGAACGTTATAGTCCACTGATCGCACGCCGATGGCGTGTCGGATGTTCAAAGAATTAAAGTGTAACCGCGATCAGGACGGTGTCGCTTTGCAGCTAGCCGGTGAGCACGGGTCGGTCCACAGGGAGATGGTGTTATCTTACCTTCTTGTCTTATACGAGTCAATAAAGAATCTGTATGTTTTTGTTTGATTCTAACCTATGTGTTTATCTGCAAGTATAAAGTTGTTAAGAAAAGATACGAAATTGTAAGCTAAATAAATCCGTACTCAAAACCTTTGAGCCGAGTCTTGACCAATTGAAGCTAGAGCAATCGGCAACAACGTGGATTAGGGGATTTAAGCGCGGTATTCGTGGAATCCGGCTTATTTACCCTTGTCCTTCCGTTCTTGTCTCTTGCTTTCGCCTCCGGCCAAACCGAACGCAACCGGTCGCGGTTAGGAATCACCGTTACCTTGTCAGGGTAGGGTGCCTAACGGAGCGCTTGCGTATGGTTTGGGCGAAGTTCAAATGGAAAATAACGGGAAAAGGAATTGGCAAAGAAATGTGTTAACTTACAATACCGTATTTCTTCTTAACAATAATAATTACAACATTCACAAAATGAACAAAAAAGAAAAGAACAAAAGAGAACAAAAAGAAAAGAACAAAGAAAAGAAAAGATACAAGTATTAAAGTGCATGAAATAAAAGTGCAAGTAAGTAAAGCAAGAATGAAAAATGCAAGTAATAAAAAGCGATAAAAAGAACACGGAAGTAGAACCCAAGCCAAGCATGTGATCAATAGCCAACCCTTAAACTTGCAAGCTCAATGAAGAGGTTGCAAGATCAAGGGAAGGGTAGAGAACGCATGTGAAGTGAAGAACTAGTCCTGTGAGAAAATACGACCCTTGAGATCAATAACTAACCCTTAACCATTCAAGCTCAATGAAGAGGTTGAATGATCAAGAGAAAGCAAAAATCTCAAGGGGGAGCAAACTAACAAGAAAGATAAAGAACCCTCATCTTCATTAATCTTTCACTCAAAAGCTCTCACTACAATTTTAATGGAGGAAGAATGAAGAAGAAGAAGAAAGAGGAACAAAACTACTAAAAAGAGACTAAAGAAAAGCTCTTTTGGTTTGGCTCAGAACTGCTGTATTTATAGGCTGGAGAATGGAATTCTAGGGCAACCAGCAGAGCACAAATGAAGTACCAAAAATAACCCTGAAGTTCGACAGTGAGAGGGCCCCACCTGGCCGCGGAACCGCGGCCAAGACCCCCCTTTGGCCGCGGTTCCGCGGCCCTTTAGAGGTGTTGGGCAGTGGGATTTTCTTGGCTGCCCTGGTTTCCTGTTTCCTCGTGTTTTCCAACTTTAAACTGCGCAAAAATCTTCAGAATATCACCAGATTTCCAAGTCCAAGATTGCATTATCTTTGTTTACTTTTGACTTTATCTCCCTCGAGCTCCGCGCACCCATTGATTCTTGTGCAGCCCCCTCGTGCTCTGTGCTTGTCCCAGACACGAATGACTACTGTCACATGTCTTGTATCGGGAAACGGTACTCGGCACTGGACGGATATGGATGACCGGAACTCGGCTTTTATCTGCTGTCGACAGATGTTCTGCATTTGGCGTAACTGTGGAGATTTTATCCTGATTTGCAATATTTGTACTGGAAACCTGTATTCTGTAAACATGTAACAAACACGGATTAAAAGCACCTACCTATAAACATACGAGCGTAAGAATGGGCGGTATAAAATGCAATATTCTGTGATGAACAAATACCCCTAAACTTAACTTTTGCTCGTCCCGAGCAAAACCAATTATTCACAAAAATAAAATGATAACCGCACTTTCGCAGGGAACGAGATTGCACTGAGCGCGTGCAACAAGCCGTTAAACCTCTAGGTGTCCCTAGTAGGAGGAGTGTTGTCTCCTGAGGGTTTTCAGCGGATACTACCCACAAAATCCCGTCAAGCTAGTTTCATAAGTTAACGTCGATTCTACTCCTACAGTTTAGTATTTACGTTAGAAACTCTATCATCCTAAGTTAGAAATATTCAACCCTTATTCTTCACACCTCCTATCTATTTACCCTTAGATTATATACGTTCCAAAAAAGTTAGAAAGATGTCGGTTCACCTGAGTTTTCCTTCTAAAGCGCGGCCTCAAATCAGGGATTTTTATCAACTTTACAGAAAACATAAGTCTTATTCTTCATTTCAATCTTTTATTCAAACATCGATTGTATATCCCTACGTGAGTGTATATTTGCACCCCTACACTTGAGAATTCAATTCAAGCTATAATACCCTTGCCCTAATACCTAATACTACTTCTTTTCATTAAGGATGGACGGATTTGCTCACACACCTTTCATGCGACTATTAATGCTTCTTGAGGCACTAACAGCCGATTACTGAATGTGTGAGCTTAAAGCGTAAATAGCAGTCTCCAGGTCTTGACTTTATTCTATTTTTTTTTCTTTTTCTTTTTCTTTTTTTTTTTCTTTTTTTTCAAGACCGGATATATTTTTCACATGCTCTTTTGGTGTTTAGCTTTAAATACCGTTTTTTCTTTCATACTAGGCTTTCAGGCAAGAATATTTCTAGGTATCCTCTACTATCCCAAGTTTCAAGGTGCGTGTAAGTGCAGTTTGTAGGGTATATACTCTCTAAATTTGAACTCAAGAAAAAAAAACTATTTTTCAGACTTATCCTCCGGTAAAGCTTCAATACTTTCCCTTCTTCTTGACTTAACTCAAAAAACTGAACTCAAGATTACCTATCTCTAAAAAAACTGTAAGGACGTATACTTACCAAAGTTAAACAGAATGAGGGTTATTTTTAGGGTTTTCAATTTCTAAGCCTAGAATTTAGTTATTTCTAATATATCAACTAAACTTTCAGAATAAAAATCTAAGTTACCCTATTAGCTAACTTGACGACAAAGATTTTATATTTTGGAATTTTTTTTTATTTTTGTGGGTTTTTAATAAGGTATGCAAATGCAAAATATACAAATGAAAGCGAAGGAAGAAAGCTTACCGAGCACACCCCCAAACTTAAACTTGACAGTGCCCTCACTGTCAGGCTATACCAAGAGGGTCAAAATTGCCGGCGCTCTCCCTAAAAACAAATTATATACAAAACAAAAAGGAAAACCAAAAATATATACAAAAAAAATGTCCCCCCCAAACTTAAGTAAAACAGTGTTTCCACTGTTAAGCGTTGAAGTTCAGGATTAGGGGGGAAAGAACAGTGTCAATTTATACAAGGCCTTACACAGGCCGAAAGTTAACACCAACCATTCAAAGATTTTATCATGGTAAAGCAGCGGTTGGTGAAAGAATGCGGAGAGGTAAGAAATGGAGAGTACGCGAGACCGTATGGAGATAGAAGTGGGATACGGTCTCGGTACATGAGAAGAAGAATGGCGGAAGGGAAAAAGAAGTGGAGTACGAACTTGAGGGTGCAAATGGAGTGAATAGATTAGCACAATTTGTGATGACCGATGTGTGAAAAGTGATTGTGCTAATATATTTACTCGTCGAGAAATTGGGTCAAATCCCTCAAGGTTCGTGAGAAACCATGGGTACGCCGAACTTGGTAAACCAGACACATGAAATGTAAGTGATACGGGTTCTTGCAAGGTCGGAACGATGGAGAGGAGTGATCGAGGATGGGTATCAGGTAAAGGTTCAGGAGGGTGTTCACAGTCAATGAAAGGAACATGATGAATTGGAAAATCCGACTCATCAATTAAAATTGGTTCATCCTCAAAACTATCCTCAATATTCTCCTCAAAATTTAGCTTATCCATGCTCTTCTCTTCAAAGTCCAGACGCATATGGGGTTCGGGAAAAACATTTAATGACTCGGGATGATGATTTGAAGAGACAAACTCAGCCAAATCTACGGGTTCATCATCCAAAATATTCCCTGCGTCAATATCCTCAATCAAGTGAAAGTCTATTTTCTCAGACACCTCATCAAAAGCATGGATATTAATCGATTCTGGTTCTAAGATGGAGGTGTAGAGGTCAAAAGGTTTAGGATCGGTTTCACTTGGATGGGACCCTTCACAATCTGGTAAATCAAATACTACAAAGTCGCACAACTCATTATTCATTCTATCTTCAATTGATAAAGCATGTGGGATACTCGATAGACGTTCAAAGCAGGAGTTGTGGGATTCAATTTGGGACGGGTAGGTTTGATTTGGAAGGGGGTATATCTCACTCTCTCCACTCAAATTCACAGCCTGTCCTACCGCCTCATCATACATTGAAAAAGTTGGAGCTAGTTGAAAACTAGCTACCGGGTCACTAGGTTGCATGAGGGCGGCCATGGACGCATTCAAATCCATCATCTGTTGGCTTGACGCTACCCTAAAGTCTTCCAACGACTGTTCCAGACTAGACATGGGTTGTGAAGGGATTTCAGTAAATGATTCAAAGTTATTTGGATACTGAAAACTCCCAAAAGGCTGTGTAGAAGCAATGTCTAGGGAAGGTGTAAAAGTTGGGTAGGTTTGGTAGGAATTGAATGGCTGGACAGGAGTGGGATCAACATTGGGATAAGAAGGTGAATGGAATTGTTGATCCCAAGAATTTGTAGTGGTAAAAGGAGTGAAAGATCGGCTACGAGATTGTTCAATACGTTCAGCAATAGACATAGGTCTCGGGGTTACAACTGGATTTTCAAAAGGGGTATCAACGCAAGAAGGTGTGAATGTTTGAAACGGTTGATACGAAGTGGATTGCGGGGTCCAGTTGTTCGTCCTAGACGCGTCTATCCGATCTTTCAAAGAAATTTTTGGCATGGATGGATCGTTCGAAGTTCGACCAAAACAAGAACCGTAGGAAGTAATGTCTGGTTGGGGGTACCAAAGTTCGGCAAGAGTTTTGCGAGGTGGGGTACCCATGATATGAAGAGAGAATGAAAGAAAGGTAGAGAAAAGGAGGGGAAAAAGAATGTGATTTTTTTTTATTTTTTTTTAAATATATATTAACAAAAGAATGAAATATACACAAAAAGAATATAGACAAAAACAATCACGACACAAAAATACCACACACTTAATCGTTCTAGGGTTCACCTAGGTCAACTAGACCTGCTCAAGAACTTGATTGTCGAAGTAAAACTGTGTCGAGAAACGGGCTCAAGATACACTGATCACGAGGCCAGGTAAGTGCAGAGATAAGGGGAGGTTTTCCAACGCTTTCGCGAAGTTCCTTAATTAAATAACCCTTTCTCTTTTGGCGGTTTCGCCGTTAACACTTTCCTAGACACCCCGTAAACAATATACCGTTAAGCGAGCTTCTAAACACAGTTAACTTCTCCTAGTGAGCGCGAAGTCCTTAAGGCTTAAAGTCTAGTTTCTTTTAAATTTTGTGCGGGTAAACGTTATGCTCAAGTTCGTGATTTGTGGGCCACGGAAAAGGTGATGAAATCCTTTACCGTATGTTGTGGGGTTCGCTTGCCCTTAAGTCCGTATTAATTGATGCAATGCGCAATTCAAACAATTCTATAAAGAATCAAACAATCATTTTTTTTAGTTTAAGCGCGGCGCTGCAACAAATACGGGTTAGTCAAGTTTTAGCGTTTGCTAGCGAACTTGCAAAGAATCCTGCAAAGAATAGTATATTGGAAGCGTCGGATTTGAGAAGAAGGTGTTAGTAAAATACGTACCGTTAAGTTTTGGGTTAGGAAACCCCCGTTGAATCAAATCCGGTAAGCTTGAAAAGTTCGCTTGCGCGGGTCAAACTACCCGGATCTTTGGCACTGTACTTCGTAATCACCTTATCCTTGAACGTACACTTTGCTCCCACAATCGCAGTTTGCAAATCTGCAAAAATCTGCACACTTGCCCACAAAAATGATAAAAAAAAAAAACAAAAAGATTTTTTTTTTTTTTTTATATAAATATATACAAAAAGAATATTAACCCGAATAACAAGAAAGAAAATACGCTACCGTCTCCCCGGCAACGGCGCCATTTGATCGCACGCCGATGGCGTGTCGGATGTTCAAAGAATTAAAGTGTAACCGCGATCAGGACGGTGTCGCTTTGCAGCTAGCCGGTGAGCACGGGTCGGTCCACAGGGAGATGGTGTTATCTTACCTTCTTGTCTTAGACGAGTCAATAAAGAATCTGTATGTTTTTGTTCGATTCTAACCTATGTGTTTATCTGCAAGTATAAAGTTGTTAAGAAAAGATACGAAATTGTAAGCTAAATAAATCCGTACTCAAAACCTTTGAGCCGAGTCTTGACCAATTGAAGCTAGAGCAATCGGCAACAACGTGGATTAGGGGATTTAAGCACGGTATTCGTGGAATCCGGCTTATTTACCCTTGTCCTTCCGTTCTTGTCTCTTGCTTTCGCCTCCGGCCAAACCGAACGCAACCGGTCGCGGTTAGGAATCACCGTTACCTTGTCAGGGTAGGGTGCCTAACGGAGCGCTTGCGTATGGTTTGGGCGAAGTTCAAATGGAAAATAACGGGAAAAGGAATTGGCAAAGAAATGTGTTAACTTACAATACCGTATTTCTTCTTAACAATAATAATTACAACATTCACAAAATGAACAAAAAAGAAAAGAACAAAAGAGAACAAAAAGAAAAGAATAAAGAAAAGAAAAGATACAAGTATTAAAGTGCATGAAATAAAAGTGCAAGTAAGTAAAGCAAGAATGAAAAATGCAAGTAATAAAAAGCGATAAAAAGAACACGGAAGTAGAACCCAAGCCAAGCATGTGATCAATAGCCAACCCTTAAACTTGCAAGCTCAATGAAGAGGTTGCAAGATCAAGGGAAGGATAGAGAACGCATGTGAAGTGAAGAACTAGTCCTGTGAGAAAATACGACCCTTGAGATCAATAACTAACCCTTAACCATTCAAGCTCAATGAAGAGGTTGAATGATCAAGAGAAAGCAAAAATCTCAAGGGGGAGCAAACTAACAAGAAAGATAAAGAACCCTCATCTTCATTAATCTTCCACTCAAAAGCTCTCACTACAATTTTAATGGAGGAAGAATGAAGAAGAAGAAGAAAGAGGAACAAAACTACTAAAAAGAGACTAAAGAAAAGCTCTTTTGGTTTGGCTCAGAACTGCTGTATTTATAGGCTGGAGAATGGAATTCTAGGGCAACCAGCAGAGCACAAATGAAGTACCAAAAATAACCCTGAAGTTCGACAGTGAGAGGGCCCCACCTGGCCGCGGAACCGCGGCCAAGACCCCCCTTTGGCCGCGGTTCCGCGGCCCTTTAGAGGTGTTG
This sequence comes from Agapanthus africanus, assembly GCA_030015575.1. Taxonomy (NCBI): domain Eukaryota; kingdom Viridiplantae; phylum Streptophyta; class Magnoliopsida; order Asparagales; family Amaryllidaceae; genus Agapanthus; species Agapanthus africanus. The sequence continues at coordinate 691,363,602 of CM057340.1, forward strand.
GGAAGTGGGATTTTCTTGGCTGCCCTGGTTTCCTGTTTCCTCGTGTTTGCCAACTTTAAACTGCGCAAAAATCTTCAGAATATCACCAGATTTCCAAGTCCAAGATTGCATTATCTTTGTTTACTTTTGACTTTATCTCCCTCGAGCTCCGCGCACCCATTGATTCTTGTGCAGCCCCCTCGTGCTCTGTGCTTGTCCCAGACACGAATGACTACTGTCACATGTCTTGTATCGGGAACCGGTACTCGGCACTGGACGGATATGGATGACCGGAACTCGGCTTTTATCTGCTGTCGACAGATGTTCTGCATTTGGCGTAACTGTGGAGATTTTATCCCGATTTGCAATATTTGTACTGGAAACCTGTATTCTGTAAACATGTAACAAACACGGATTAAAAGCACCTACCTATAAACATACGAGCGTAAGAATGGGCGGTATAAAATGCAATATTATGTGATGAACATCCACCTTACTCTTCTTTGGAGGGTCCTTGGCGGTTAGTTCTTTTATGACTTGGTCATCTAGGGCGATATCCTCAGAGACCTTTTCTTTTCCCTTATCTTTTCTATTCGACCCACTGTTCGAGGGCCCAAGATTCTTTTCGGGCAGCGTACGATTGCATAGCTGAATGTTTTCACAGGTCTTTGGTTCCTCCATTTTTCCCAAGGTGGACTCTTTGAAGAGAGGGCCAAGAGTCATTTCTTCGTCAGAGTCGCTTCCGAAGGTGAGAACCTGCGATCCCCCGGCGTTAACCATGCGACAGTTGCCGGTAATTCTTTTACGCTCCTCGGTCGTATTTCTTTGCTCGCGACGAGTTTTGCGTTTCATCCGCTTAAAATGTTGCCAGTGAGCAACATATCTCTGCCACCATCTTTTAAAAGTGTTGCACTCTTCGGTGGGGTGCGCAATGTTCCGATGATATAAGCAGTAGCTAGGATGCATTTCTGCTTCATCAAGAATGTTTTCTTCGGAGGGTGGTAGCTTCATCCCCATTGATATGGCTTTAACAAACCTTTTCCTCGTCTTGAACTTGTTTTTATCCGAGACGGATGTCCTTTGATTCGGCGGGCGTGTCTCGACTTTTTCGTCCAGTCACCGTCATTTTGCCTTTTCAAATATGGCCATCTCACGCTCCCGATCAGCTTTACTTTTCAGTAGAGCTTCGTTTAGGAATGCGTCGATCATTTCATCTGATAACCCTGGAAGTTCCGGTTCAGGACCTGCCCCCAGTCTCTCGGTGCAAGGAGCTTCTTCATCCTCTATTGACGAGTGAGAGATCACATGATAACTTGCTACGTAATCCTCAGATTCATCTGACGAGTCTTCTTCATCATCTCCGTCTTCAAGGACGTGGCCGAGGAATTCCTGGAGCGTGATTCGAGTTCTCGCCTTCTGGTTATACTCTTCTAGCACGTCAATCCGTTTCTGCAGGTCCGTACGCTTGTCACCGGGCTTCACGGGCTTTTTGGATTTCTTCTTCTTTTTCGAAGATTTCGACGGCTGGGTGTGAGCACTTTGGCTATCACCACCAATCCTTAGAATTGGGCGCGGCTTCAGCATCCCTTCGATGGTCTGAGGCTTCAGCGGGTTCTTCCACCTGATTGCTGAGCATACTTGGAGATCATTTAAAATCCTTTTGGTTTTGGCCGAAAGAGCCACCTCCTATGGAGCTTCTTCAACAAAAGAGCATGTTGCCCCCAGTGTATCCGTCTTCTTAGGAGTGTGCGGCTGTGGTGGGTTTACTTTCCACTTCTCCGACAGCGCAAACTTACCTTGTAGGTACGGATCCTCGATCCATCCCTTAAAGACGAAGCAATCTTCGATCGGATGGCTTACCTTTTGGTGGTAAGGGCAATAATTGGGATTATTCACTTCGCTGGGTTGCGATGGTCGTCTTGGATTCGGCAAATTGATAAGCTTGTTGCGCATCGCCAGCTCGAACAGCCTCTTCGTTTTATCCCGCGGGAATGAGTAAGGGCGCTTCATTTTCTCATTGTAATAGCGCCGTCTCTCCTCCAATTGATCCGTTAGTCTGGGAGCACTGGGCTGCTGTTGGGTATTCGCAACGAAGGTCGCCTTCCCTTTACCTTTTTCATTCCGCGGCTCTGGCTTCGGAGGAGACGGTCTATGACCCATTTGATCCATCTGGGCTAGCTTGTCGATTAGAGCCTAGAATGTGGTCGGTTTGAAGAACATCATGAACTGTGAAATAGTTGCATGAGGGTCTAGAGTGCCCACGAACATGCCTACCGCTGGTGCTTCTTCGATGCGTTGTTCGCACTTCGACCACAGATTCCTCCATCGGATTGCGTACTGAACCCACGTCTCGCCTGGCTTCACCCTGGCATTGATCAATGCCGTTATCGGAGTGCGTTCACTAGCACTTGCGAATCGCTGGGTGAAAACCAACTCCATTTCTGCGAAAGTTTTGACGGAGTCATTTGGAAGTTCGGAGTACCACTCAAACGCCGTCTCCGACAAACTGCCGACGAATTGGCGGAGCAAAAGCTTATCATCGCCACCAGTATTGCCACAGAGAGCCCTGAACTGAGCGACATGTTGATGGGGATTGCCTGTCCCCTTGTACACATGGAATTTAGGGATCGTGCAGCCCGGCGGGTACTTTATTTGATCATACCGGCCTAGATACGGTCGCCCAGTTCTAACAATTTGCCCAGCCGCTTCATTCGCCTGGTGAACTCGTATCTGCTGAGCGATGTAATCATCCAGGACGGACTTGGAAATAGTTTCCTCCTTGGCTGCTGAAAGAGCTGGAGGTGGATTTGATGTTTCTCCTCTATCATCTTCGATTATTACTGGAGGATCTTCGGCTGGGGGATCCGGCTGGATCATCATGCCCACCATATCTTGGAATAGAAGGGCCATTCTGTCACGCCCTGCTTCCCAGTGTACGGCGAAGGGGACGCGACGAGGCCCGCTACGTATGTACTCAGAAGTACATACGCTAAGCGTAGCTAAGCAATATAGAAATAATTACACAAGAGACAAGAGTATAAAAAGAACATCAACTTTTATTTATTAACATTCTTTGTACAATGCATGAAAGGAAATACAACTGGAATAAAAGATGCCTAAACAGTGACATAACAGGAAATGAAAAGTACTGAAAAGAAAAGTGTACAATGAAACTACTGTGCAGGGTCTTCAGTAAACTGCTCCCAGTCTTCTTGTGATGGCTCGATCTCTGCCGGGTCCAAACCACCTGACGACATTCAAAGAAGAAAGAAATAAAATGTCGTCAGCGAACAGGTCGCTCGGTAAGTCCCAAAGATAAAAGGAGAATAGATAGAGAGTAAGATAGAGAGAGTATATTATTATAGTTGTATTATATTGTTATATTATTGTAGTATTGTGTTAACGCTGTTGTTTGTAGCTTGGTACAGAAGGATGCCAGTGTATACGAGAGGAGTCTCACTTGCCCTGGAGACTATGGTATCAGGAACTCAAGGAACCGTTTATGCCACGGTACAACAGCAACGGAATATAGGTTAGGTGTCTTAATCTGACCACCTCGTGCCACCTTTAACACCTTCCGTACCAATCTACCCCTTAAACCCCGTGATATCTTGTTTGTATTGTTATCTTGTAAAATTGTATTGATTGCATGATTGATTGACTGACTGACCGAAACCATGATATCAGGAAACGGTTATAACCGTAGAGTCATGTAAATAGAATACTGGGAAACATGTAAAAGGAATATATCCATGGTTCGGTTCAGTCAAGTTGTAATGATTGTTAACAGGATTCTGGGATTCATGTGTTCATATTGAGTTGGAATAGTAAAGAATATAGATTGACTTGAATCATATTCAAGTCAGAAATAGTCAAACTCAAATCCGAGTCAGACTAAAAGAAAAGTAATTTGAAGTTCTATAATTGTTAGGGCCCTTATTGTAATTTACAAAACTTGAGGGGGTTTTATGTAAAAAGTACTTTTGTATAGTTTTCAAGATACACCTCAAGTATTTATTACTCGTCTTTATAGTTATAATGAGTGTGGATTTTTATTTGTGTTATTCTAGTGAATATATCCTAATAAAAGTATTAATTTATAATATTGATTTATTTGAAATTCATGGTATTTTAATGTAACTTTTAATCTTGTAATTTTTTAGAAAAAGTGGAAACTTTATCTTATAATAAAATAGTTGTTTAAATGATAAATATACATATCTTAATACAAGAATAATTTTTATATAAATATTTTATTTTCCAAAAATTTCATTTTTCTTAAATGTCGTATTTTAAACCTTTCAAGACCGAATGCTCCTTGCGGAGGTCTGAATCTCGCACTACTAGCCCGTGGGTGCACGATGAACCGTACTGTAACACCCGACCCCTTTTATACCAAAGTCCGTATTTGATTACTTTAGAATTCTATGTATTCTCATTTATAATTGTATTCATTTTAATTATAAGTTTATTTCTTCTAAACCGCATATTTCTTTTATTACCACCCGAACCTATTTCCCTAATCCTATATTTTTCCCTTACAAAATCCCCAGCCCAAACTTTAGATATTGTTTCTTCCATCCCCTTCAGCCCAACTCCTTTTCTTTTCCCTAAATGGATTTTTTCCTTTCATTTTTCTTCAGCCCGTTCATTTCTCCCAAGCCCATTCCCTTTTATTAGACCAAAACCCAAATTTTTCCCCTTTAACCAATTTCTTTATTTACTCAAAACTAAACCCTAAAACCAAATAAATTCTTTAAGCCCACTCATTTATTTTCATCTAATTTTCTTTAATTTCCCTAGCCCAAACTCGCCTCAGCCCGTTCCTATTTTTCTAATTAATTTTCTTTTCCTTTTCTCCCAGCCTTCTCCATTGGCCCGGCCCACTTATCCACTCAGCCCACCCCTCTCTTCTCTTCAATTTCCTTTATATATTTTTCTAATTATGTTCCCGGCCCGGCCCACTCCTTCTCCTCTCACTCGCGTCTCCAACCCGACCCGCTCCTCGACCCGACCCGCCTCTCCTTCTTCTCCAATGGCTCTCCCGCCAATCTCGCGCGCGTTTCCTTCGCCGTCTCCCTCGCCCTTGCACCCGCCCCCGCTCGCGCGTGCACAATTACTCCCCACGACGCGCGTGTTTTCCCCCACGACCCTCTCTCCTCTACCCACTACTCCCTCTTCCTCGCTCGCTCTCTCCTTCGTTCTCCTTCCTCCTCTCTCGCTCTGCACCCACCTGCAACCTCCGACGATCGTCGATCATTCCTGATCACCACCACCACCTCACCCGCTCCCTCCTTACCTCCATTCTCCTCCCTCGCTCACCAGCAACCGACCACCCTCGCACCCACACCCTCGCACCCCTGTCGAGCACCCTGCACACTAACCCTGCACCCGAGCTCGGCCACCCCTGTGCCGACGACCGGCGAACCCCTCGTCTCGTCGTCGACATCCATCGCATCTCGTCGACCTCATCATCAACATCGTCGTCGTCGTCATCCTCCTCACCATCCCTTTCTCCCCCACTCTCTATCTGTGCCTACTCTCTCTCTTTCTCACTCTGCTCAACTCTCTCTCTCTCTCTCTGTAACTCTCTCTCTCTCTCTCTCAACTCTCTCTCTGTAACACCTTAGAATGTGTTTTGTAGCTAATTATATTTTAATGTATGGTTTTTAATAAAAAAGTTTACCAAATTAAGTTTTAAATATTTTATCCTATTTAATGAGTATTTTATTAGAATTTTGTTAGGCACACACACACTTGTGCATGAAAACTAGGGTTAGAGATAGGGTTAGACCATGTTTAGCAAGCATGATAGATTAACCCATTCTCTTTAAGTTATAATTATTGTTTAAGTGCTTTTGGGTTTAATAGTATGCATGGTTGTTTTAAAATGAAAATGAATTTGGAAAGAGGTTTTATTATTGGTTTGAAGTGTTGACTTGTGTGAGAGAGAGGGCATGGGGAGTATGGTGTGAACCATGCCTCATTAATGAGGCAAGAGAAATAGAGGGAGGGGTTAGTGTTACTCTCATTTCTCTCACTCTCATTCTCTCACTCACACAAACACACACACACTCACTCACAAGCAGCTCCAGCAGCAGAAGAAGCTTCAGCAGCAGCAGCAATCATCATCATCATCATCAGCAGCAGCAGCAGCAGCAACAGCAGGCAGCAACAACAGCAGCAGGAGCTCCAGCAACTTGCACCAGCTCCTTCCACTTCTTCACCTGCCTTCTAGGGTTCATTAGGGTATTATTCTTGAACCCCATTTCGTGGTTTGCTTAAGTTGTGCATCGATTAGCTTCGATTAGTGTTAAATAGCTAGTTTAGTGCTAATTATGGTGTTTTGTGTGGAAATTTGATTAAGTGATGATTGTGTTGGTAAACCCTACGTATTTTAGTGTTATTAAGGTTACTTTAACTGAGAATTTCCCTGGATTACACTAAAATACCATAGGGTTTCCTCTTTAGTGCTAATTGTCGTTTTTATACGATATATGGACTTTCTGAGATCTGCTTTTGACCCGGACCCTACAGAATAAAATTGAGGAAACTGGAGCATGCTTGTTAGGTCTAGACACCACCACCAAAACACGAGCCACCCTCTCCCAAACCAGGCTGCAAATTAAATCAATCTGGCCGCAATTTGCGGCCAGGAAGAGGGGTAAGGTCTTGGGGTTTTGGGTAGGGTACTCTGCTGTGTTCTATAGTGCTTTGGCATGTCTAGTTTTGTAAGTTTTGGCCTGTAGGAAAATCTGGGACTATATATTGTGTTTGGTGTCCGTTGTGTTTGCGCGATACGTGAGTGAGTTCTGTGATCCAGCGTGTCGCGGCGTGTCGCGATAGTTTTAGACGCGTACACACACGATTCAGCGTATCGTGCACACGCGTGTTTAGTTCGCGACGCGAGTTTCTCGTTTTGGTTCGATATCGTGTTTTGCGAGATATTTGGCTTATATATGATTTCCGTGTCTTATTTGCAGGTTTACAGCCAGGGACTACGGACACTACTACAGAGGGAGCAGATGGTAGGATTGACCTAGCGTGGAGCGTAGGTGAGTAGATTTAACATCTACAGGGGAATCGCCCGCATGGCGTTATGCGTCTGGGCTAGGATTCAATATTTGTCGCATATTCTACGTCATTGTTAGAATTGCGCCTTTACTTTATTTCCTTGATATAGTTATACTGTGACTAGCAGCCGTAGGACACTGCACATATTATTGACGGTTCATGTTGCACGAGCACGGATTGTATGCTACACACACATCGTCAATAATTGCCATGTCACACACAACCCCTTATAGATACTATTGCTTGCCACACATGACATCTAGCTTACCGGTATACCTATAGTGTATCATACCTTTAGGGATAGGTACATTTACACCTTGCGATACAGCTACAGGTATACCTTTAACATATTTTACATATACCGGGAGGATATCTTACTCATATTCTTCTTATACCCAGGGGGGTATACGACATCAGTTCCTATAGGTAGATACCTATACATTGCTACACCTATACGTTACACACATATTCAGTTGCAGTCACATATTTACCTTTACTGATGTTATTTTAGCTGTACCTTATTGATGTCGTATACATCTGGTTTCAGCTACATATTCTCTGTTATATGCTCACATTTCAGATATATCGTATATATTCATTCCTGGATTGCGCATTCTTATTATGTGGATTTTACATGATGTTTTCTGGATTTGGGAACCGCGGGAGTTCATGAAATTATGCATACATTGAAAAACCCGGTTCCCTTGATATGATATTTGCGCATCCACCATGAGCTTTATCGGTGCTGATTATTTATACCCCTACGAGGAGGCGTCGAGGCCGTAGAGGGTACATGGTGGGGCCCGGTATGGTTCCCCTCGGCAAGAAGATTGATGGATTTTGCCGATTGAGCCTGGAGGCGGGCTAGTACCTACCGGTGACAGTACTAATGACTCGACGGGGGTCTTGGAGACACCGTTGGGAGTCATGCACGTATGCATACGTCGAAAAGCGAGGGTCAGAGCTAGGCACTCGTGCTTTCGGGACAGCGTATGATACGTACCTATCAGGATTTCTGTGTCGATGCTTGGCACATTGTTTTCATGATATTTCTTTTAATACCTTTGTATATATAACAGGGGATTAGCCGTTGTTATATATACTCTTACACCAATATTAGTGGAATGGGACGCTAATATATGTGAATTACCCCCATCATATTTATTCTGCAAATATATATATACCTTTAGGATGTTAGAAACTTACTTGAGATTCGACTTGGGATATAGGTGATTCATTGAGATTGGATATTGGATATGAAAGAGATTGTTGATTGTATATTCGGGATATAGGAGATTACTCGATATTGTACATTGAGGAGATGTGAGACCTATATGATGTGAGAGCCCAGTTTGGGGGCTGATTTGAGGATTTATGGATTGGAGTGTCTTGATGGATTGTGATCCTGCCACGATGTCAGGTTTCCGTGGAAATGACATATTCCACCCCATACCTCACACTTATCTATATTATGCACAGTTTCATATTTTGGTAGTACCTGTTAGTGTACCCTTATGATAGTTGCATATTTACATTCTCTTATCCCTATTGCATGATTATTGCATACTATTGTCATGTTACTGTGGCTTCACATATTGATTGTACCTGCTAGTGTACTTTCCTTTATTCAGCATTTGCATGACATGTTATTACTGTAATCGCATATCTTAGAATCATGCTGTACGTACATTCCTGCGATTACCTGCATATGTTATTTACTATTCACGAGTTGGCAACTCACCCCCGTTGTGCCACAGGTGTTTCAGGTTTTTCCCCAGAGTAGTCGAGGCAGGCTATTCAGCTATTCAGTATCCATCCATCATCTTTTGCTACAGATACCGCATCAGCTCACAGTACCATTTTGCTTAGGTGGGTTAGATGATTATCTGTATTTCATATTGTACATTCGTTGTATTTTGTACTCTCCATCTACTATTGTACTGTTGACTTATAGACTTGGTGAGGACGTTACTGTATATTATTTGTGGATTTGTCGTCTTTTATATACAGCTTTCTCTCTATTGTTTTATTTCTTCGCTACGGCGTCGTATACTTGTATTGTATTCATCTTGGCTGGTTTTTACAAAAAGGGGTGTTGCTAAAATTTTAAAGGAATAAAGTAAGACTTTTAAAGAATTTGGGTTGCGATTTCAAATGTTTCAAAACTTATATTATCTTTTCCGTATTTTCTTGGTTTAGATTTCTGGGTTTTGGCTTTCTTTTACCGCGTTACGTTTTTTGGCGTTGCGTAGTACTAGGGCCGTCACGGGCCAATTTCGGGTCGTGACAAAGTTGGTATCAGAGCGTTAGGTTTTACTTTTCGGAGTGTAGGATGACCTTAGTATGATGGAGTAGGTAGCTTAATCAGAGTAACGTAGTGTGTGTATATCTGCAGCATACCCACGATGCGGTACCTTGCATCAAGTGACCTAAGTACAAATTGTTTGAAATTCCTTCCTTGATGATTCCTATCCTTGAGATTCGATTTCCTTATTCTCATCGAATCTTATAACTATTTTGCTTAGCCTTGCCGCCGATGACTATGGGGACTCAGAGTGATGTAGCGAAGGCCGAGGTCAGAGTTGGCTCGGGTGAGACGAGTACTTACCAGGATGGCACTCTAGTTGCACAGGTGCAGACGGATCAGCCTACGACATATACTATTGATAGACTTTTGGTAGAGATGCAGGACTTCCGCCAGACTATGAGCTCATTGGTTGATGTCGTTCGGGAGCTACGACAGGAGGTTGTTACCCATGTTACTCAGTTGACACTTGCGATCAGCATGCAGCAGTCCGTCACTTACATAGCACCAGTAGTTGCAGCTCCAGTTGATGAGGCGCATATTCCAGAGGCTCAGAGAGTTCCAGGACAGTGGAGGACTCGTACCAGTGTACCCGCCCAGAGACAGAGGTTTGGTCATCGAGACAGATTTCGTGGCCGTCGCGGGAGTAGCAGAGGCTTAGGACGAGGACAGTCGTTCAGCTCTCATCCCCAGGATGGCCAGCAGTCAGCGCGTGGATGTTTTCGATGCGGGAGCCTTCAGCACTTCGTCAGGGATTGTTCCTCGGCACGGCGTCAGGATCGTTTTCAGAGATGCCGTGGATGTGGAAGATTTGCTCAGAGGGCTCAGTCTACCAGAGGAGTTCATCCAGCTGCGAGTAGAGGACAGACACAGGAGTTTGCTTCTACTCATCGGGACGCGCAGACGTCCAATGTGGAGTTTTCAGGTATCTTTTATTTAATGTTCTTTTGATGTATTCGTTTGTTTTTCATGCTTGTACCGTGGTTGGGTAGATTAGTCGTAGTTGTTGTTCTAATTTCTGTCAGCGATTCTTTTGTTGCGCGACACGTGTTCAGTCGTGTGCCAATCGGATAGGAGATAGAGATTTATCCGTCGTTTTGATCCTTCTAGAGATGTTGGATTTGACGTTCTCCTGGGCACGGACCGTTTAGTTACGTGTTAGGCGTCTGTGGACTACCGTGAGGAAACAGTCCGGAATTGTTTTCCCCGGCAAGTCAGTTCTTGTTGTGCAGGTGGATAGTTGTGCCGCCTCTCACAGCTTGAATTCAGCCTTTTCGCTAGTCGGCTACTGAGGAGATGTCGTGAATTCTTGGCGTTCATTCGTGATACCGGAGCCACAGTGGGATTGTTGGACCGGGTTCCTTTCGTGCGAGAGTTTTTCCGACGTTGTTCCGGATGAGCCGGCGAAGCTTGGGAGCTAAAGGATCAGCTGCAGAGTCGTGGTTTGGGGAGTTTGTGCGTCTGAGTGTTTCGCTTTTGGAAGCTCCTATTTCTGTTCGTCAAGGAGAAAGACGGCAGTTTAGGGTTGCGTATCGACGGATCGTTAATTGAACTGGCTTGCGGTGCGGATAGGTAACCCTTACCTCGCATTGACAATTTCTTCGATCAGCTCCAGAGTGCGAGACATTTTCTAAGTTTGCTTGGGATCAGGTCATCATTATTGCGGATTCGGGATGATGGCATTCCGAAGACTGCCTTATGCGTGCTATGGGCTTTGTGTGTATCAGTGAGTCGTTGGATTCCCTGATGCCCTAGCAGCATTCGTAGATATGATGAACCGGATTTCTGCAGGCCGTTCCTCGACCAGATTAGTTGTGTTATTTACGTCATTCTGGTCTATCTAATGTGTCTTGAGGAACAGGAGCAGCACTTGAGGATTTGTTATGCGGATACTGGGAGAGCACCAGCAGTTTGCTAAATTCTCGGAGTGTTTCTTCAGGCTTGTTTTGGTGTTGACTCCTAGGTCTTGTAGTCACGGGAGACGGTTTCGTATGGTTCCGAGGGAGATCGTGGCCGTACATCTTAGGCCCAGACTTGTATGCAGGACGGAGGTCCGCAGATTTTTGGGCTTAGCAGGTTTTTACCGCCGTTTCGTGCAGGATTGCTAGAGTAGTGCTGCACCGTCGACTTAATTGACCAGAAAGGAAGTTCTTTTCTTTGGACTGAGGCATGTGTGCGGAAATTTCAGCAGTTGAAGATTCGGTTAACAACTGCATTAGTCCTTTCTTGCTTTTGGTTCGGACGACCTTGTTGTGTAACTGTAATGTTTCTTGAGTGGGGCTCGATTGTGTACTGAGGTGACACTATAGAGTAATCTCTTTTGCTTCCCTACATTTGGAGGAAGTACGAGAAGGATATTCCACTCATGATCTGGAGATGGCCGCGGTGGTTTTGCGTTGGAGATTTAGAGACACTACTTGGTTGAGAGTCGTGTCAGATTTTCCACGGACCACCAGAGCTTAATGTACATCTTCCTGCAGCGGATTTTGATTGTTGTGATAGTCTTCTGCAGATTTACAGTTTTTGTGTGATCGTTGAGTATAGCTTAAGTTCATCTCTACGGAGGGGACAGCTTACTCATGTCCGTGCCCGACCACTTTCCTTAATCGTTTTCGCGAGACACTGCCCGCCGATGCTCGTTCGTTAGTGATACTTGAGCACATTCGGCTGGATAATGATTCGGGGACCTTGAATTGTGACAATGGTGTGCTAAGTTAGGGACGCGTTTGTGTACCTGATATCATCGGGTAGAGACGTGTAATCCTAAAACATGCACATCTGTCAACTCTCTATATGCATTCAAGTGCCACCAACATTTAACGTGACTTGTGAGATAGTTACGGGTGGACAGAGATGTAAAGAGAAGTTTCAGGTTTCGTTTCAAAGTGTCTGACTTGTTGTGTGCTTGGGTCGAGCATCTGAGACGGGCTGGAGAGTTGCAATCTTTTACCATTCCGAAGTAAGAGTGGGAGCAGATCTCCACGAATTTCGTTATGGTTTCTACCCAAGTTTAGTCAGGGTGTGACTCCATTTGGATTCTTGTCGTCCGGTTTTACTCAATGTGCTCAGTTGTTTCTTGTTAAGTTGTGTGTTTTTTTTGTTTGTTGTCAGCAGTTGGGGATCGTCACTCGCCATCGTTAGGGTTCTCCTTCGATCGCTGTTATCAGGAGACACTCCAATTGGCCACCTTTAGGCTTAGGGGTTAGGTCGTGTCGATCACCGGTCTGTTGTTTTTCTGACTCTGCGTAAGTAGGACTTTGGACCCCAGCTAGTCTCGAGACTTCGGAGATAGTCCAGTTGTATTAGGTCAGGATGAGAATTGTCCATTGCGAACTGAGGTCTTATGCCGACTGTGTTAGCCATAGACTCGAGTCCGCAGGGACAGATCATGTATTCCTACGGACTTTCCGATGAATGACGTGTTGGATTGTGGGAAGTTTGTCCCAGGATTTAGCTCCTTCTGAGGTCCTATAAGCGAGTTAGTTTCGTTGCCTTTAAATTGGCACTTCCGCCCAGATTATTGGATTTTCACCCCGTATTCTTTGTGATGATACTCTACAATTACCTTCTTTACCTTTCTCATATGATTTGGCACCAGACATTTTGGCTTGACGCGATCTTTCGTTCACCAGTAGCCAGTTGTGTTAATGGCTCAGCAGGTGGAGGAACATCGGTCAAGGGTCTTGCTATCTGTGGAGGGTTTTCCTTGGACGTAGCTGTATAGTGAGATAGTCACTTGGGAGGCTGCGAGCGAGATTTGAGGATTTTAATCTTCTCTTTGAAGGTACGCGTATTGGTATATTTTTAAAATTCGGGGACGAATTTCTTTTAAGGGGGGAGATTGTAACGCCTTACAATGTGTTTTGTAGCTAATTATATTTTAATGTATGGTTTTTAATAAAAAAAGTTTACCAAATTAAGTTTTAAATATTTTATCCTATTTAATGAGTATTTTATTAGAATTTTGTTAGGAACACACACACTTGTGCATGAAAACTAGGGTTAGAGATAGGGTTAGACCATGTTTAGCAAGCATGATAGATTAACCCATTCTCTTTAAGTTATAATTATTGTTTAAGTGCTTTTGGGTTTAATAGTATGCATGGTTGTTTTAAAAATGAAAATGAATTTGGAAAGAGGTTTTATTATTGGTTTGAAGTGTTGACTTGTGTGAGAGAGAGGGCATGGGGAGCATGGTGTGAACCATGCCTCATTAATGAGGCAAGAGAAATAGAGGGAGGGGTTAGTGTTACTCTCATTTCTCTTACTCTCATTCTCTCACTCTCACACAAACACACTCACTCACAAGCAGCTCCAGCAGCAGAAGAAGCTTCAGCAGCAGCAGCAATCATCATCATCATCAGCAGCAGCAGCAGCAGACATCATCAGTAGCAGCAGCAGCAGCAGCAGGAGCTCCAGCAACTTGCACCAGCTCCTTCCACTTCTTCACCTGCCTTCTAGGGTTCATTAGGGTATATTTCTTGAACCCCATTTCGTGGTTTGCTTAAGTTGTGCATCGATTAGCTTCGATTAGTATTAAATAGCTAGTTTAGTGCTAATTATGGTGTTTTGTGTGGAAATTTGATTAAGTGATGATTGTGTTGGTAAACCCTACCTATTTTAGTGTTATTAAGGTTACTTTAACTGAGAATTTCCCTGGATTACACTAAAATACCATAGGGTTTCCTCTTTAGTGCTAATTGTCGTTTTTATACGATATATGGACTTTCTGAGATCTGCTTTTGACCCGGACCCTACAGAATAAAATTGAGGAAACTGGAGCATGCTTGTTAGGTCTAGACACCACCACCAAAACACGAGCCACCCTCTCCCAAACCAAGCCGCAAATTAAATCAATCTGGCTGCAATTTGCGGCCAGGAAGAGGGGTAGGGTCTTAGGGTTTTGGGTAGGGTACTCTGCTGTGTTCTATAGTGCTTTGGCATGTCTAGTTTTGTAAGTTTTGGCATGTAGGAAAATCTGGGACTATATATCGTGTTTGGTGTCCGTTGTGTTTGCGCGATACGCGCGATACGTGAGTGAGTTCTGTGATCCAGCGTATCGCGGCGTGTCGCGATAGTTTTAGACGCGTACACACACGATTCAGCGTATCGTACACACGCGCGTTTAGTTCGCGACGCGAGTTTCTCGTTTTGGTTCGATATCGCGTTTTGCGAGATATTTGGCTTATATATGATTTCCGTGTCTTATTTGCAGGTTTACAGCCAGGGACTACGGACACTACTACAGAGGGAGCAGATGGTAGGATTGACCTAGCGTGGAGCGTAGGTGAGTAGATTTAACATCTACAGGGGAATCGCCCGCATGGCGTTATGCGTCTGGGCTAGGATTCAATATTTGTCGCATATTCTACGTCATTGTTAGAATTGCGCCTTTACTTTATTTTCTTGATATAGTTATACTGTGACTAGCAGCCGTAGGACACTGCACATATTATTGACGGTTCATGTTGCACGAGCACGGATTGTATGCTACACACACATCGTCAATAATTGCCATGTCACACACAACCCCTTATAGATACTATTGCTTGCCACACATGACATCTAGCTTACCGGTATACCTATAGTGTATCATACCTTTAGGGATAGGTACATTTACACCTTGCGATACAGCTACAGGTATACCTTTTACATATTTTACATATACCGGGAGGATATCTTACTCATATTCTTCTTATACCCAGGGGGGTTATCGGGACCCGGTTCTTGCTCACGGAGCAAAGTGCCACACGGAACAAAGTGCCACGCCAAGTGTCGTGTTAAGTGGGCGGGGGCCACCTCTTGAATCCATGGGGGCCACCTCTTGAGTCCGTGGGACCTACTGTAGAACAATGGGGACTCTTCGGAATACATTCCGAAAGGGGGCAGATCTGTACTATAAATGGAATGATACCACTCTTCAATACAGAGGCGCCTTTTAAGTGAACCGGAACTACAGGAGCTTGAGAACTCCGTAGTTAAGCGTGCTCGGGCCAGGGAAGTCTTGGGATGGGTGACCTCCTGGGAAGTGGCCCCTGGTCGGGTCCGGTTCGCTCTAAAAGGAAAAACCGTGCGGTTTCGGCCAAAGCGGACAATACTCTCTGTATTGGAAGTGGGGCGTGACAGAATGGTATCAGAGCTGGTCCCTCAATAGTAGGTCTGTGGTTCGAGGACGAACCATTGTTCAAAGGTGGGGAGAATGTCGGGACCCGGTTCTTGCTCACGGAGCAAAGTGCCACACGGAACAAAGTGCCACGCCAAGTGTCGTGTTAAGTGGGCGGGGGCCACCTCTTGAATCCGTGGGGGCCACCTCTTGAGTCCGTGGGACCCACTGTAGAACAATGGGGACTCTTCGGAATACATTCCGAAAGGGGGCAGATCTGTACTATAAATGGAATGATACCACTCTTCAATACAGAGGCGCCTTTTAAGTGAACCGGAACTACAGGAGCTTGAGAACTCCGTAGTTAAGCGTGCTCGGGCCAGGGAAGTCTTGGGATGGGTGACCTCCTGGGAAGTGGCCCCTGGTCGGGTCCGGTTCGCTCTAAAAGGAAAAACCGTGCGGTTTCGGCCAAAGCGGACAATACTCTCTGTATTGGAAGTGGGGCATGACAGGGGTATACGACATCAGTTCCTATAGGTAGATACCTATACATTGCTACACCTATACGTTACACACATATTCAGTTGCAGTCACATATTTACCTTTACTGATGTTATTTTAGCTGTACCTTATTGATGTCGCATACTTCTGGTTTCAGCTACATATTCTCTGTTATAAGCTCACATTTCAGATATATCGTATATATTCATTCCTGGATTGCGCATTCATATTATGTGGATTTTACATGATGTTTTCTGGATTTGGGAACCGCGGGAGTTCATGAAATTATGCATACATTGAAAAACCCGGTTCCCTTGATATGATATTTGCGCATCCACCATGAGCTTTATCGGTGCTGATTATTTATACCCCTACGAGGAGGCGTCGAGGCCGTAGAGGGTACATGGTAGGGCCCGGTATGGTTCCCCTCGGCAAGAAGATCGATGGATTTTGCCGATTGAGCCTGGAGGCGGGCTAGTACCTACCGGTGACAGTACTAATGACTCGGCGGGGGTCTTGGAGACACCGTTGGGAGTCATGCACGTATGCATACGTCGAAAGGCGAGGGTCAGAGCTAGGCACTCGTGCTTTCGGGACAGCGTATGATACGTACCTATCAGGATTTCTGTGTCGATGCTTGGCACATTGTTTTCATGATATTTCTTTTAGCACCTTTGTATATATAACAGGGGATTAGCCGTTGTTATATATACCCTTACACCAATATTAGTGAAATGGGACGCTAATATATGTGTATTGCCCCCATCATATTTATTTCTGCAAATATATATATACTTTTAGGATGTTAGAAACTTACTTGAGATTCGACTTGGGATATAGGTGATTCATTGAGATTGGATATTGGATATGAAAGAGATTGTTGATTGTACATTCGGGATATAGGAGATTACTCGATATTGTACATTGAGGAGATGTGAGACCTATATGATATGAGAGCCCAGTTTGGGGGCTGATTTGAGGATTTGTGGATTGGAGTGTCTTGATGGATTGTGATCCTGCCACGATGTCAGGTTTCCGTGGAAATGACATATTCCACCCCATACCTCACACTTATCTATATTATGCACAGTTTCATATTTTGGTAGTACCTGTTAGTGTACCCTTATGATAGTTGCATATTTACATTCTCTTATCCCTATTGCATGATTATTGCTTACTATTGTCATGTTACTGTGGCTTCACATATTGATTGTACCTGCTAGTGTACTTTCCTTTATTCAGCATTTGCATGACATGTTATTACTGTAATCGCATATCTTAGAATCATGCTGTACGTACATTCCTACGATTACCTGCATATGTTATTTACTATTCACGAGTTGGCAACTCACCCCCGTTGTGCCACAGGTGTTTCAGGTTTTTCCTCAGAGTAGTCGAGGCAGGCTATTCAGCTATTCAGTATCCATCCATCATCTTTTGCTACAGATACCGCATCAGCTCACAGTACCATTTTGCTTAGGTGGGTTAGATGATTATCTGTATTTCATATTGTACATTCGTTGTATTTTGTACTCTCCATCTACTATTGTACTTTTGACTTAGAGACTTGGTGAGGACGTTACTGTATATTATTTGTGGATTTATCGTCTTTTATATACAGCTTTCTCTCTATTGTTTTATTTCTTCGCTACGGCTTCGTATACTTGTATTGTATTCATCTTGGCTGGTTTTTACAAAAAGGGGTGTTGCTAAAATTTTAAAGAAATAAAGTAAGACTTTTAAAGAATTTGGGTTGCGATTTCAAATGTTTCAAAACTTATATTATCTTTTCCGTATTTTCTTGGTTTAGATTTCTGGGTTTTGGCTTTCTTTTTCCGCGTTACGTCTTTTGGCGTTGCGTAGTACTAGGGCCGTCACGGGCCAATTTCGGGTCGTGACACTCTCACTCTGTTCTCTCTCTCCCTCTGTCCCTCTCTCTCTAACTCTCAGCTCTCTCCCCCTCTACGCCTCTCTCTCATCTCTCTCTCTCTCAGTTCCTTTCTCCCTCTTTTTCTCAATCTTTCTCTCTATATCTCTAAACCCTTTCTCTCTCTCCTCACGATTCAACCCAAGCCTCCCCTCGTCAACTACCCTCCAAGCTTCGGCCACCCGTCACTGCGCTCACCTTCTCTGAAGCTCGAACAGCCGACCTTCAGCATCCAAGCCGGAGCTCATCGTCACCACTGAACCATTGCACGGAGCTCAATCCGAGGCCGAGGCCAAATTCTTGACACCGTTGCCGCGTGGTCGTGCCGTGCATACCGTGCCATCAATTCAACGTTTCCAGGCAAGTATTTTACTTGCTTACATGCTATATACTCGAGTTACAAACTTAGACTGCTTAGATTATCACATTACAATATTAGATCGATTAGGCGTCATAACTGTTCGGTGTGTGTTCCCAATGAAAATACCCATCAAATTTGACGGAACACAATGGTGTAGTTTGGCCCGTAGGGCTGTGAACCTAGTGTGTGAATTTTGTTGGATAATGTAATCGATAACGACTAAAACAACTACCCTCAAGTTTACCCGTAAAACTGGAATTTTATTGTACCTGAAAACCGTTAAATTCACCATAAATCATATACATACTGGAATGATGTGCTCGAGGGCTCAAATCGAAGCCAACTCGACGAAATTTAACCCTATGCTAGTTTTCAGATATTCCTATACTTAAATTGTGATGATATTTGGATCGGAGTGCGACTCTGGACTGCAGTCCAGAGCGACTCCAACTGTTGCTTGCTGTTCCGTAATGGGTACCACAGGAGTCCCTTAACTCGTAGGTTTCGGAACTCCACTGTTTACTGTAGGTGAACCTGTTATCCAGATAACATAAGTGATTTCATTCTGTTTCGTTATCGTTTGTTATTTATTCTAAAATTTAAAAGATCGGGACGCATAACAGTCCCAACAGAATCAGAATTGACATATTAATAGTAAACAGTGCATATTTCCTAACGTACAGACGCGATCGAAGATCCGTCTATTGCGTTGAAAACCTTACTGAAATCCCTAGATTTCATCCAACTGTAACGTCGCTAAAATCTGATCCCAACTGGGTTTAAAATGCGTTGCGAAACGGATTTCTGATTCTGAAACCGGATTTCCAGCCGCGAGCGCTTAAAATGAAATGGTTATAACTATTGATCCTGGAACCCGATTGGCTTGAAACTAAATTTGATGGATGGATAACTGAACACACTAATTATTATCCGTTTACAGTTTTGCTAAACTGTACACGTACGTTTCATGATAAATCGTGCAAGTGATAGAATACTATTTCATGACATCTTAATTGTGCTTCATATACTGTTTACGTATCATATCATACCCATATCATTGCAGTGATAACCTAGTGACATCGTGCATTTACCCAGTGTTAGATTCTAGTGATGATTGTGGCAAGTACGTCAGTGTTCGTGTATCCGTGAATAAGTGAAAGTGATACGTACTTGTACACAATCAGTGACCCTATTATTTTATTGCATTGTCGACGTCTGTGGGATGCGTGTACGTGTGACTATAAGTGGTATGGGACACTTATGGAAGCACTTGCACGGGTGTCACAGATAAGGCATCCGACACTGCCATTTATCTTAGGTATTAGTCGGGACGTGCTTGATGGAGGTCCTGCCTCCAGTTCTCGCGCAGACTTGTCACGGATCGATTAGTATTTAGGGTTATGGTTAGCGTTTGATGTAGGCCACGGGGTGTGGGGTAGTTTAAGTGTGAGTTCAACAGAATCTCGGGAGTCCCATGCCGGCTTATATATTTAGGGAGATATATGGAGATTTACAGGGTATGTGATATACACCGTGATATACATGTTACATGTTGGGCCCGTGGTCCCTTGCCCTTGGGTTCTACCCTTGGGTGGAGGACACTCACGAGTGGTTGACTCTCACACTTGGACTGACGATAGGCTTAGTGACCTGTACAGTGAGACTTAGAGACTGATAGGGATACTGGCACTTATATACCTTATATACTGTGTTGACATGCGTGACATATCGTTCTACTGCTTTACCGTTCCGCTGCATTGATTACTGCACATTCATATTCATGCTGTCATTGAATTTACTGTTTCATATATCTATTACCACTGTTAGAATTGTCACATGATGTTATATATATTATATTGCTATTGTGTCGCTCTGACGACCTGAGTATGCATGCTCAGTGTGAGGAGAAGATTAAGCCTGGACCAGAACTAGACGTGCATCACAGACTCCTTGACTTGCCATTCTGAGTTACATTCGTTTGTTCCACTTCAGGTCAGTCTTTACATTGTTTCTTTCAGTTACTGCATTTCTCATTACCTGCGCATCATTTACTGTGTACCATGAAAAACTAGAAGCCGAAGTGTGACTACGGCAGGACATTTCCTTGACCGTAGGAGCATGGCTGGCCTTGTCTACCCCTCGTATTCCGTATTTTGGGAAGCGGGGCGTGACATGGTTTAGTTGGTATCAAAGCCCAGGTTTTGCATCGATTGGGATTGCAGTTTTCCGTGTATAGTTTGGCAATCTAAGACATCCCTCGGTCTAGGTTGTAAACTTGTCATTCTTGATCCATATTCACATCGTGTGTTCAGGTTTCCATTCGCTATGGTTTCGGGTGACTTGGCAAGGTTACGTGGTTGCAATTGCACTACCGTACTCTATTCAAGTGACTTAAAGTCATACAGTTGATTCCCCACTTGTAATAAATTCATCACCTCTGATATTCTTGAATCTTTGTCCTATCCATATTATATTCTGATTCGTTTAGCTTGTGACTTATATCATTCTCAAAATTGTTGTTTCAGGATCGTGTATCCCAACGACTCTTCATCTATATCCGCTCCCCAGAATCAGACCATTGAGATTCTGAGTGCACTGCAAGGTCTAAAGGAAGCCCAGGAGCGAACAAACGACTTGTTGGCTGAAGGACTGAGAAGACAGATAAATCAGGCACCAGCGGGAGTCTCCAATCATAAAGGGATCCCCGTTACACGAGGAAAAGAGAGGAAGATGAAGCGCCAATTTGTTTCTCCGCGGCAGAAGCAGCAGAAGACCCCATATTGTGGGTACTGTAAGAGGTCAGGACATCTTCAGAGGGATTGTCGCCGCGCCCAGGGGAAATGTTTGATATGCGGGTCCAACAAACATCTCATCAACGGTTGCCCAGAAAGGAAAGAACTACAAGGAGGAAACTCGTCCACACTCCCCACTTCTGCCAAATGAGGATTATCGCGTAGTTCGAACTTCGACGATAAGTCGGATCTAACGCAGGATTCAACTCACGCGAAGAGAATGCAACGTTATAGCAGTCGAAGAATGATTTTTCATGTTATCTACTTTCAGTAATAATATTGTCATCTTTTATGAATATTTCTTTCCGTTTGAAATCTTGTATCCGCTGAACTTTTGAATGAATGCAATGAAAATTTGAATCGTAATATATGTATCATTCTCTTGCTTTCTATTTATCTAATTCTATTCATTATCACAGCATTTTAATCCTGGTCTTTCAGTTCCTGCAACCGCATATTTTCCTATACTTCGTACCCTGAGCTATTTTCCTTGTTGTGTCCCATTGCCTAATCATAACTCTTTCTTTTCAGGCCATGGCCCACCCCGGAGCAGCGCCGCATCTAGACGAGGGTGCACAGTCATGCGTTTCCTTAGACCACATACTGATGAGTTCTGACGATGAGATCAATGGTTCCCAGGTCAATTTCGGAAATAACGATTCAAAGGACGAAGGAGTAGCCGCCCCAGAGTTTAACGTAATAGCTGATTCCGACGAAGAAGAAGGAAATCCTGAAGAGAACCCTATAGAGGAAGACCCGATAGAGGAAGATCCCGAGGAAGATAAGATAGAAGAAAATCCAGTGGAGGAAGACCCCATGGAAGAGAACCCAAAAGGAGAGGATCACATGAAATCAGATCTCGATGAAGAAGCTCTATCCGAGGAAGAAGGACCAGAAGATCAAGATCTTGTGTTGGAAGAACTTCCAATAGTGATACCTGCGAGGCGATATGGAAACGGACGTCCCTACCTGAGCGCGCGAGCCTACCGCAACCTACCGAACCTCCACAACCGCGACTGACGGAATATCTTTTGATGTTGTCTTTCTGGCCAAATAAAATGTGTATAGTTTAGGGCCACTTTTCGCCCTTGGGAATGCTTTGTTTCAAATTTTCTTAAATGAAATAAATCTTCTGAATTCGTAAACCTTTTGATTATTGGTTCGCTTGATACTTGTTTATTGCCCATATCCATTTATTTTTCTGCTGAGATTCATGACTGTCCACCCCTACTCATTGTATAGTTTTCATCCCGTTTCGATTAGAAAGTACCGCACCCTGATCCTTGGAATGAGCCACCCTTCATCCCTCGTCTGTGCCCCGTTGAGATCCTTCTGGGAGGAGAACAGTTCCTGTGAAACTTTCGAGTTCACTAACTCTTCAAATTTTGATTCGTGTGTTGTACCGACTGTTGTTTCCCCCACACTTTTCCTTTTGTATTCCTTTGTTGCTCATCCTTACTTCCTGTGCTGACCCTATCCCAATCTTCCTAACATTCAGCCTAAAGCCGCCACACTCCGACCTTCTGATTGAGCCACACCTTCTTGTAATCACTACCCTAGCTAGCTCTATTCATATTGGTGATTTCTCTATTACCCCAAATATATTTAGAGACATTATTATTCAAAATTTAGTTTTCATTATTTTAAATTTATCAAAGAGTGTGTGTTATTGATTACTCTGTTTTATGTATTTTAAGTACACTATTAGTATTCTCATTTTTCAGTAGCGCGACCTTACACCGCGCATATTTTTGTTCCATATTCCTTATTTTCACGATACGAGTTTTCTAAGTTATTTTAAAACTATCTGGTCGATATATCGTCCTAAGATGTTCTAACCTACCGACTAACCCTTCACTATTTTATGGTCGTTACTTTATCTTCGAGTATTGTGTTTATAGTTACTATCATCAATGTTTATGCCTATGCTTACTATTATAAGTGGTTGAGCCTTATACTTATTATTTCTGCTTGCTATTTTAATATACTTAGATGTGCACATATTTGAGTTTCGATTTTTATCGAGTACGTCCCGAATATCATTGTTCATTATTGTTGTTATTGCTATTCTTATATACTTATAGGTTACCTTTGTATATTGTTCTTATATATATAAACCTTCAAATTTCGTTATCTGCCTATTTCTAATAAAGCATTATGTGTTAGTTGTAATATAATTGCTTTTGCCTATGTTTGTATAACTTATTGTTTATTTTAAATTTCGAGGACGAAATTTTTGTAAGGGTGATATGATGTAACACCCGACCCCTTTTATACCAAAGTCCGTATTTGATTACTTCAGAATTCTATGTATTCTCATTTATAATTGTATTCATTTTAATTATAAGTTTATTTCTTCTAAACCGCATATTTCTTTTATTACCACCCGAACCTATTTCCCAAATCCTATATTTTTCCCTTACAAAATCCACAGCCCAAACTTTAGATATTGTTTCTTCCATCCCCTTCAGCCCAACTCCTTTTCTTTTCCCTAAATGGATTTTTCCTTTCATTTTTCTTCAGCCCGTTCATTTCTCCCAAGTCCATTCCCTTTTATTAGACCAAAACCCAAAATTTTCCCCTTCAACCAATTCCTTTATTTTCTCAAAACTAAACCCTAAAACCAAATAAATTCCTTAAGCCCACACATTTATTTTCATCTAATTTTCTTTAATTTCCCTAGCCCAAACTCGCCTCAGCCCGTTCCTATTTTTCTAATTAATTTTCTTTTCCTTTTCTCCCAGCCTTCTCCAATGGCCCGGCCCACTTATCCACTCAGCCCACCCCTCTCTTCTCTTCAATTTCCTTTATATATTTTTCTAATTATGTTCCCGGTCCGGCCCACTCCTTCTCCTCTCACTCGCGTCTCCAACCCGACCCGCTCCTCGACCCGACCCGCCTCTCCTTCTTCTCCAACGGCTCTCCCGCCAATCTCGCGCGCGTTTCCTTCGCCGTCTCCCTCGCCCTCGCACCCGCCCCCGCTCGCGCGTGCACAATTACTCCCCACGACGCGCACGTTTTCCCCCACGACCCTCTCTCCTCTATCCACTACTCCCTCTTCCTCGCTCGCTCTCTCCCTCGTTCTCCTTCCTCCTCTCTCGCTCTGCACCCACCTGCAACCTCCGACGATCGTCGATCATTCCCGATCACCACCACCACCTCCCCCGCTCCCTCCTCACCTCCATTCTCCTCCCTCGCTCACCAGCAACCGACCACCCTCGCACCCACACCCGAGCACCCCCTGTCGAGCACCCTGCACACCAACCCTGCACCCGAGCTCGGCCACCCCTGTGCCGACGACCGGCGAACCCCTCGTCTCGTCGTCGACATCCATCGCATCTCGTCGACCTCATCATCAACATCGTCGTCGTCATCATCCTCCTTACCATCCCTTTCTCCCTCACTCTCTATCTGTGCATACTCTCTCTCTTTCTCACTCTGCTCAACTCTCTCTCTCTCTCTGTAACTCTCTCTCTCTCTCTCTCAACTCTCTCTCACTCTGTTCTCTCTCTCCCTCTGTCCCCCTCTCTCTAACTCTCAGCTCTCTCTCCCTCTACGCCTCTCTCTCATCTCTCTCTCTCTCTCAGTTCCTTTCTCCCTCTTTTTCTCAATCTTTCTCTCTATATCTCTAAACCCTTTCTCTCTCTCCTCACGATTCAACCCAAGCCTCCCCTCGTCAACTACCCTCCAAGCTTCGGCCACCCGTCACTGCGCTCACCTTCTCTGAAGCTCGAACAGCCGACCTTCAGCATCCAAGCCGGAGCTCATCGTCACCACTGAACCATTGCACGGAGCTCAATCCGAGGCCGAGGCCAAATTCTTGACACCGTTGCCGCGTGGTCGTGCCGTGCATACCGTGCCATCAATTCAACGTTTCCAGGCAAGTATTTTACTTGCTTACATGCTATATACTCGAGTTACAAACTTAGACTGCTTAGATTATCACATTACAATATTAGATCGATTAGGCGTCATAACTGTTCGGTGTGTGTTCCCAATGAAAATACCCATCAAATTTGACGGAACTCAATGGTGTAGTTTGGCCCGTAGGGCTGTGAACCTAGTGTGTGAATTTTGTTGGATAATGTAATCGATAACGACTAAAACAACTACCCTCAAGTTTACCCGTAAAACTGGAATTTTATTGTACCTGAAAACCGTTAAATTCACCATAAATCATATACATACTGGAATGATGTAAATCGAAGCCAACTCGACGAACTTTAACCCTATGCTAGTTTTCAGATATTCCTATACTTAAATTGTGATGATATTTGGATCGGAGTGCGACTCTGGACTGCAGTCCAGAGCGACTCCAACTGTTGCTTGCTGTTCCGTAATGGGTACCACAGGATTCCCTTAACTCGTAGGTTGCGGAACTCCGCTGTTTACTGTAGGTGAACCTGTTATCCAGATAACATAAGTGATTTCATTCTGTTTTGTTATCGTTTGTTATTTATTCTAAAATTTAAAAGATCGGGACGCATAACAGTCCCAACAGAATCAGAATTGACATATTAATAGTAAACAGTGCATATTTCCTAACGTACAGATGCGATCGAAGATCCGTCTGTTGCGTTGAAAACCTTACTGAAATCCGTAGATTTCATCCAACTGTAACGTCGCTAAAATATGATCCCAACTGGGATTAAAATGCGTTGCGAAACGGATTTCTGATTCTGAAACCGGATTTCCAGCCGCGAGCGCTTAAAATGAAATGGTTATAACTATTGATCCTGGAACCCGATTGGCTTGAAACTAAATTTGATGGATGGATAACTGAACACACTAATTATTATCCTTTTACAGTTTCGCTAAACTGTACACGTACGTTTCATGATAAATCGTGCAAGTGATAGAATACTATTTCATGACATCTTAATTGTGCTTCATATACTGTTTACGTATCATATCATACCCATATCATTGCAGTGATAACCTAGTGACATCGTGCATTTACCCAGTGTTAGATTCTAGTGATGATTGTGGCAAGTACGTCAGTGTTCGTGTATCCGTGAATAAGTGAAAGTGATACGTACTTGTACACAATCAGTGACCCTATTATTTTATTGCATTGTCGACGTCTGTGGGATGCGTGTACGTGTGACTATAAGTGGTATGGGACACTTATGGAAGCACTTGCACGGGTGTCACAGATAAGGCATCCGACACTGCCATTTATCTTAGGTATTAGTCGGGACGTGCTTGATGGAGGTCCTGCCTCCAGTTCTCGCGCAGACTTGTCACGGATCGATTAGTATTTAGGGTTATGGTTAGCGTTTGATGTAGGCCACGGGGTGTGGGGTAGTTTAAGTATGAGTTCAACAGAATCTCGGGATTCCCATGCCGGCTTATATATTTAGGGAGATATATGGAGATTTACAGGGTATGTGATATACACCGTGATATACATGTTACATGTTGGGCCCGTGGTCCCTTGCCCTTGGGTTCTACCCTTGGGTGGAGGACACTCACGAGTGGTTGACTCTCACACTTGGACTGACGATAGGCTTAGTGACCTGTACAGTGAGACTTAGAGACTGATAGGGATACTGGCATTTATATACCTTATATACCGTGTTGACATGCGTGACATATCGTTCTACTGCTTTACCGTTCCGCTGCATTGATTACCGCACATTCATATTCATGCTGTCATTGAATTTACTGTTTCACATATCTATTACCACTGTTAGAATTGTCACATGATGTTATATATATTATATTGCTATTGTGTCGCTCTGACGACCTGAGTATGCATGCTCAGTGTGAGGAGAAGATTTAGCCTGGACCAGAATTAGACGTGCATCACAGACTCCTTGACTTGCCATTCCGAGTTACATTCGTTTGTTCCACTTCAGGTCAGTCTTTACATTGTTTCTTTCAGTTACTGCATTTCTCATTACCTGCGCATCATTTACTGTGTACCATGAAAAACTAGAAGCTGAAGTGTGACTCCGGCAGGACATTTCCTTGACCGTAGGAGCATGGCTGGCCTTGTCTACCCCTCGTATTCCGTATTTTGGGAAGCGGGGCGTGACACGTACTGTCCCTAACGGGTTTCCCAAAAGTGGGTTGTAGTGGCGATTTGCTTAGGTTTAATAAATACTATTCATTTAGAAAAACGGTTTCATAAGTATAAGGTATTTATTCGTAAAAGGGTATAGATTTCCGTATTTTAGTTTCTAGGGTTTCCTAAGCCAACTAGCCTATTTATAAGGTCTAAACGATAAGTCATTAGAAGCCTCAAATCACCTCTTCACCGTCAATTGCGGCCAGGTAAGTGCCAGGTAAGTGGGAAGGAACCACAATAGTGGGCCTAATTAAAAACCACAAGCCTTGACACACTTGCCTAGACACCACAAAGTCAGTTTAGATAAACGATCGATGTCCATGACAAATCGTACTTTCTTTTTAAAAGATTTTATTTAGAATTGTGTACAATTTAAAGCTTCCCAGAACGGTTTATAAAGAAAATGGTATTTTAGTGAAAAGTCTTGTATTTTCGTATTCTATGTTTTGACGTTATCAACTAGGGTTATATTTGTGTGTGTGTAGAGGTAGGTCATTACCTCGTGACTTATTTTAAGGTTTAGTGAAGTTTAGAGGTTAAATATGATAAATGAAACATGAGGGTATTTAAGTGTAAGAATACGGTATTTGTAAAAGTTATCATTTCATGTGTGAAAACTCATTCAAATTGATTTTTACAAGTTTAGTGATCAAGATGAACATGTTTAGGAATGAGGGAATTGATTAGAAGAAGAAAAATAAATTTTATGGTATTATTGTGAAAAGAATACGATATTACAAGAAAGTTATCATTTCATGTGAGAAACTTTGTCTAAAATGATTTTTATGTGATTAATAGTCATCATGAATATGTTTAGGTATTAAGGAATTGGTGACAAGTGAGATTTTGTAGAAAAACCGAATCGGAAATCGGTTTGTTCCGATTTCCGTCGGGTTCTAAAAAGTCGTATTTTTCTTAAAAGAAAAGAGAGATAGAAAAAGTGGGACTTACGGGTTTCAAACTCTTCTAAAGAGTAAAGAGGAACTAGGGAGAAGGCCGAAGTGTGGTTTCGTCGCCGGTTGCTTCAAAGAACGTCGCCGGAATCCGTCAGCGCTTCGCCGTGAACTCGGTTTCAAAGCACTCTTTCTTATGGAATTTTCAAGAGAGTAATTCTATGGTTTTGGAATGAGAAGGTAGGGGGTAGGGGTCTAGTTATAGGGTAGCTAGGGTAGGGTAGGTGAAGGGTTTTATTTATTTAAAAAATTATAAAAATTTAAATAAAAAAGCATTAAAATTTGTAATAAATTGGTTGTATTTAACAATTGAGAACCGACCTAATAAATTGGAGTTAACAGGGGGTTAAGGGAGCTGAAAAGCCACACTTTTACTGTTGGGACCCCGGCCATCGGACCAACTCCGGCCGGCGGCGCCGGCCGATTCGGCCGGCCGGCCGGCCGAGTTGACCGATCCCGGCCGGGTTCGGCGATGGTTGGGTGCGGGGTTCTCCGACTAAGACTTTGGCATACTCCGTTTTTTGGGTTCAGTTCAACATTTGGGAGTTATGGCCGGTGGACTATTGGGCTTCCAAGAATTTTTAAAGAAAAATAAACTAAAAATAATGTGGGGGCATGAGATTCGAACTCTGGTGGCTTGGTTCAGCAGTGCAAGGTATTACCAATGAGCTACAAGCTCCTTCTTGTAATTATTGTAGGAAAATAGATACTTAAAGTGATATCAACAACATTAAATACTCCAAGTATACTTCAAATTTAAATCAAATTTATGTATACAAAAATTGGAGTTATTTAAAAACAAAATAGTTACTTATATATATATTGTGCTCAGGTTTAAATACTCTTTTAAAGATTTAAAAAAATTTGAATAGAAAAGTGTATAGGAAAATTAGGGTTGTTACACATTCGCTTTATATTGGCCGCTTGTTCCGCGGCCTCTTTGTCCTTCTTTTCAAGCATTCTCCGAAGGAATTCGGCATCAGTTTCCTGCTCATAGCGTTGCTCCGAGGATGCCTCTGGGCTTGCTTTCGGTCCTGTGAGCACGGCCATCGCAGTCATCATCTCCTGAAGCTTCTGCTGCTGCTCTTGGGCTTTTGTCACGGATCGCGTAAGCGGTCGATGACCTGTGGAGATACGGCTATCCTCTTTTCCGGATGCCATATAGACGGTATGCACCACCATGCCCCCAGACTTAGGGTGTTTAGGCTCAGTGCCTTTGACATTTGTCGAAGGCATGGGGATTTTCTCCAGCCTTCTCCGAAGTTGAGGGGGCCGCTGCAGTGGGCACCCAAGTAGCCAATATCTTTTGTGGCTTAACAGGACGGTTTTCTTCCTGTCGGACCTTCAGCTTCTTCTGCCGGCGGGGATAATCTTGATCAACCACCGACTCTCGGACTTGTCGCCAGATTCTGTAAACTTTAGAAGACAGTCGTTGAGGGGACTGTTCCGGCTACATTTTTGTGACAGTCTCCACCGGCGGCGGAGATCTTTTTAGTACGGCGGTAGGCGAATTCCTGCGCACCTTGTTCAGCAGCTCAAAGATGTTCCCGGTTGGAACAGCAGCATTAACTTCCACCGTTGGAGCTGGTGGAGTTAGCCCAGAGGGGGAGTTGCCCCCTGCCTTCCTTACTCGGCGCCAGTGGGACGTCGAGCGTGTCGAGCCATTGGTGTTGGTTTAGCGATGGGAATGGCTTTGTCTTGCCCCCTACCCAGGTGGGGGGTTGTTGCTGGCGTCAGCCTCTTGAAGACTGATGTCCGTTGAGAAGTGGTATCCAACTGGTCAAAAACAGACTTCTGAGCAGGGACGGGAACCGTAGTGGGAGCCGGAACAGCCAGTCTTGTAAAAATTGACCCTTTGGTAGGAGAAGCCGCCTTGACGACTTCAGGAGCAGGGTTGGTTACTCTTTCCGGAATAACCTTTTCTTGAGGTGCATGCTTCATCATGGGCCCACCTGAACTTTGGCCCAATCTGGCGAAGACCGAGATGCTGGAGCTGGACGACCCGTTGAGAGGGGCCGCAGTAGTTGTAAGCCGATCGAAGACCGACTTCTTGGGAGCTTCCGGCGTTGGCACAGGAACGGTGAAGCTCGTCGGCGAGAGCATGGTCCCGAAAAATAATCCAGTAGTGGCTTGAGTGACCTGTTCTACCGGCATCGTGAACAGGGAAGCCGCTTGGGGCCCGTAAGCTATGCCTCTAGATGAGACGGAGCGGGGGTTGCAGCTGCAGTTGGAACACTTTGCACAAGTGGACGCCATTGATCCTTCGCTTTTTGCACCGAGCAAAATGCCAAATCTTAGTACCTCGAAACCCAAGGGCAACCATCAGCAAACCGTGATTGGTTCGCGAACACGACACACGAAGTGTGGAGTGGAAATAGGAAAAGGTCCCACCGGGCGTGCCAGAATCTGTTCCCCTTCGAACACGGAGACGCGACCGCGTAGGTCCGTCTTGCCTAAAATTCGGGGCAGATGCTAATTGGTGCTATCCGTACACCTCTCCGAAGATGCCAAGTTGATTTATGGCACCATGTATCGAAGGTTTAAACGGATGCAGCCGATGTAGCAGACTTCGTCAGATTCCCCCTCATCTGAGGGGTTTTTGATTGTGGGGACGCTCTTCCCTGCAGGCGCAAGCCCCTACAGTTAATTACGCTACCGCATCGTGATAACAACTTTCTCCTTCTCCAGATGGTCATTTCGTGTCGTTGGTGTTTGTTTTGTGTTTGGTTGCCCGTGGATTGTATACGGAGACTAAGTTATGTTGTCGCCCGTAGGGCGTGGACTAGTCTAAATCCGTATCTTTCTTAGATTTGGGTTTGAGTTTAAGGATACGTTAGCCTCATTTGAGACTAAGATCAACTTAAACGTTTGTTAAGGATACGTTAGTCTAATTTTAGACTAAGATCAATTTAACGGGATCGTTTAGATCCGACAAGAGAGCAATTGGGCTCTATTGTTTAGTTTAGTGACATTGCGGTCGATAATTAGTTTAGGGATATTACGGTCCACCGTTAGTTTAAAGACATCGCGGTCGAGGTTAAGAACATCATAGTCCGTGGGTTTAAGGACCCTACAGTCCGTTGTTAGTTTTAAGACATTACGGTCGAGGTTAAGGACATCATAGTCCATGAGTTTAAGGAGCTCACAGTCCGATATTAGTTTAAAGACATCACGGTCAAGGTTAAGGACATCATAGTCCATGAGTTTAAGGACCTCACAGTCCGATATTAGTTTAAAGACATCACGGTCAAGGTTAAGGACATCATAGTCCATGAGTTTAAGGACCCCGCTGTCCAGTTTAAAGACGTCATAGTCTGTGAAATGTGTGGTTGTCGGGACCCGTCACCTCTTTGAAGACGTTGAGAAATTACAACGACGAATATCAAAGGAGTGAAGAGATGTACCCTTGAACCAAGGTGAGTTGGTTGAAAGAGCAGATGTGCTCAATTCAAAACAAGTTGAGGACTTATGGCCAAAATTAGGCTAAGTCAAATTAAAATGTTTTAACATTTTATTTTTGTTCTGGCTATTAAGCCTTTATTTGGGCTCAGCCCTTTTAATAATGCTAGGCATCGGGCTCTGACATTTTTGTCTTGTATTGAATGCATAGCATTTATCAGAAACAAAGTTTGTTCTGACAGTGCGCCACGTGGCGCGCCAGGCGCGTTGCGCCAGTCAAAGAGCGCATTGCGGTTCTGTCGGGTAGCGCACATGAAGAGGACACGTGTTGCGCTTAGCGCTAGTTTATTAGCGCATTGCACTTTTAATTTATGAGCGCATTGCGCTAGTCTGTTGGCGCACCAGTGAGTGACACGTGGCGCGGTTGGCGCTAAGCGCCAGCCCATGAGCGCAGTGCTCTGTTTTAGAAGCGCAAAGCGCAGATTGTGTCTCTGGTTGACACGCGGCAGTTTTTGGCGCTGAGCGCCGGTCTAATGAGCGCAAGGGCGCAATTCATGAGTGCAAGGCACTTTTCAATAGCGCAAAGCGCATTTGATCAATTTTAAGATCAAATAACAAATTTATGTTCTTCAAAGGTGGCTTTTTCCTCAAGATCCAAGAACAAAAGTTCTTGTTTTTATAAAAAGCTCTGCCTTTATAGATTAAAAGATTTGTGAATGAAGTAAAATACTTCTTTTAGTTTTTTTATGATTAGATCTTTTTGATCTTTTCTTTTTTATTAAAAACCTTGGTCTTTTTCTTAGATCTCTGATATTTTTAGAAGATGGTTCTTCTTTTTACGAGATGGTTTCATCTTTATTATTCAAGAACATAGTTCTTTTTATCTTGAAGATGAAGAAAAATCATATTTTTTCTAAGAGTTTTCTCTTCTTTTGCAGATGGTTTCTCTCTCTCTTTTTCTTTCTTTTTTATAAGACTTGAAGTCTAGGGGCCTTTATATAGGGCCAATTGATTTGTTAAATCAGTTTTAAGAGATCTTTCTCTGATTGATTTGGGAATATTTCCCACCGTTGGATCTTTGATCCTAAGGCTTCTGTTTTACAGAAGATAATTTTCTTGTTTCAATAAGATTGGAAAAATCTTTCCATAATAGAATTTTAGTTCTGATTAATTAATTATTCATTATTAGTAGATCTTTTGATCTGACGGTGGGGGAATTTTTATTTCCAGCGTTGGCGCACCTTGCGCTAGCGCACCAGCGTTCGACACGTGGAGTGCAGCGCAGAGCGCAGCGCAACTGCGCTAGCGCACCCGCGTTTGATACGTGGCGCGTAGCGCAACTGCGCTAGCGCACCCTTGTTAGACACGTGGCGCGCAGAGCAGAGCGCAGCGCACCTGTGTTTGACACGTGGCGCGCAGCGCAGAGCGCTCTGAAGCGTTGCTTCAACTTTTAAATTTTGAAACAGAGTTTTGCTCTGATTGGGGGTGCGCTGCCTAGGGCGCAGCGCTCCTGGCGCTGGCGTGTCTGCTTTTGACACGTGGCGCGCAGCGCGCAGAATATGAAGCGTTGCTTCAATTTTTGAATTTTGAAATTCAAAACAGAGTTTTGCTCTGATTGGGAGAAACAATACCACTCCACTAAATGCCCTTCTAACCTCTACTATTAACTTATTATATTATTTAATACCTGTCGGGAACCGGTCCTTACTCACGGAATAAAGTACCATGGAATAAAGTGTCACGCCAAAAGGTGGGGGCCATCTCTTGAATCCGTAGGGGCCACCTCATTAGTCCGTGAGACCCACTCTAGAACAATGGGGAATTATTAGAATACATTTCGAAAGTAGGTAGATGCGTACTATAAATGGAATGATACCACTATTCAATGGAGAGAATCCTTTTAAGTGAACTGGCATTACAGGAGCTTGACAACTCCGTAGTTAACCCTACTCGAACCAGGGAAATTCTGGGATGGGTAACCTTCTGAGAAGTGGCCCCTGGTCGGATCCGGTTGGCTCCGAAAGACAAAACTGTGCGGTTTTGGTTAGAGCGGACAATACCGTCTGTGTTGGAGGTGCGTCATGACGGAATGGTATCAGAACTGGTCCCTCAATGGTAGATCTGTGGTTTGAGGACGAACCATTGTTCAAAGGCGGGGAGGGATGTCGGTCCCCGGTCCTTACTCACGGAACAAAGTGTCACGCCGAAAGGCAGGGGCCACCTCTTGATTCCGTTGGACCCACTGTAGAACAATGGAGAATTTCCGAAAGACATTCCGAAAGATGACAGATTTGTACTATAAATGGAATGATACCACTCTTCAATATAAATGCGTATTTAAGTGAACCGGTACTACAAGAGCTTGAGAACTCCGTAGTGAAACATACTCGAGCAAGGGAAATTCTGGGATGGGTGACTTTCTGGGACGTGGTCCCTGGTCGGGTCCGGTTCGCTGCGAAGGACAAAACCGTACGGTTTCGGCCAGAGCGGACAATACCATATGTGTTGAGGGTAGGTCGTGACAATACCACTAGACCAAATGCCCTTCTAACCTCTACTATCAACTTATTATATTACATAACATTAATATCTGATATCTAAAACAATTGCTTGGATCAAGATGAGAAATAAAAGGAGTTAGGGATGTAATCGCATTGGATTAGGAGAGGATATAGGTGTTACCATATCCATCTCATGTAGTCGTAGACTAATTCGGATATGCATATGTAGTTCGCTCAGATTAGCCATATCGGTTTACATCCCCATAAAGAGTTATTTGATTTTCTTTTTCCTTTTTCTGTTTGGGCTCATATGCATGTCTTAGCGAAATTTCTATTTGTGATTATAAACCGTTTCTTGTTCCTGTTAATTTGTTTGCGACCTTTTTTATTTGAATTACTCGGATCTCGAACTGGTTGTGTCTGGCATCTCGCCTTTCTTATTCCATAAATCTGGTGTATTAATCATTTATTTGGTTCTGAAATAACAAGAGCTAACCTTTTCCACATTTCACATCAAAGCAAGAGCAGCAAACTTTAATTTGGTACTTATATATATATATATATATATATATAAAATGGAGGAAAGATGCGGAGGGAATTTACTCCTATGGTGTCAAAAAAACGCACCCTCCATCGTGTTTTCCGACGATCGGAATGCATCATCTTCATCATTATTATCTAAGATATGGGTACACCAAATTTCATGTGATTCAACAACTTTTTCACTGTTGAATTAGTGGGTTCAAAATTAACGGTTTACCGACAATAAAACTTTTTACATTACTAAATTAACGGTGAAAAAGTTGTAGAATCACATGAAATTTGGTTTACCCACATCTTACATGATAACGATGAAGATGATACATTCCGATCGCCGGAAAACACAATGAATGGTGTGTGTTTTCGACGCTATATGAGGAAATTCTCTCATATGCCCTCTTTCCTCCATTATTCTCTCTCTCTATATATATATAGATAGATAGAGAGAGAGAGAGGTGCCAAAGGAGGGAACCTTCCGTCGTTAAAATACTTCCTTCATGATTTTTTTCGACGATCAGCGTACATCATCTCCATTTTTATCATCTAAGACGTGGATACACCAAATTTCATGTGATTATACCATTTTTTCACCGTTGATTTAGTTGGTGCAAAATTAATGGTTTATCGACAATGGAACTTTTTACACTGCTAATTCAATGGTGAAAAAGTGGTGGAATCACATGAAATTTGGTGTATGCACATGTTAGATGATGATGATGAATGCCGATCCTTAGAAAAAATGGTGGAGGTTGTATTTTTTCGACTCCATATGAGGAAATCTACTCTTTTGGCCTCTTTCCACCATTATTCTCATTCATATATGAGAATAATGGAGAAAAGAGGCAATAGGAGGAAATTTCCTCCTATGGCGTTGTTGGGGTAAAAATTTACACCCCGGTTGACCAAGTCAATATCAAAGTCAACCCCAAGCCAAGTGGGCCCAAGCCCAGATCCAGTGGGCCCATGCCCGGGTCGAGCCAGAACATGAAGCGGCCGGCCTCCCCCCATGCCAAGATAAAAATTTTTGTAATAAATAATTTTGTTGCATTTCTTTTATTTTATTTATGGATAAATATAAGAAAAATAGGCATAAAGCCAAATTTTTGTAAAGCCCATGGCTTATGTGCAAAAAGAAATGGCACATTAGCCATGAAATAAGCAAAACGCCATTTTGTGAAGCCCAAGGGGCTATGTGTAAAGTGTATGGCCTATAAAGGCAAAGAAAATGAAATATCTAAAAAAAACTTTTTTTTCTCTCTCTCAAAAAAGTCTTCCAGATCTGAGATCTTTCCTTCTTTTTCAAGGTTCCAAAACCTTCTTCTTTCTCTTGAATTAAATCAAGAGTTTTACTCTTCTTTATATAAAACAAATTAGTTTTTCACCACAAAACCCACAAAGGGGAACTTGGATCTATCATTAGATCTCAAAAAGAAGAGATTTTTAGATCTCACATCTCTTGAGCCAGCCAACAGAGGAGGAAGAAGAAGAACCCATTTCCCCAACCAAAACATTCTCTTTTTTCTAGGAGTTTAACTCCGCTGATTTCTCTTTCGAGAGTTTTTTGGGGCTAAAAGCCCTCTTTTCCTCTCCAGCGCACTGCGCCCGAGCGCAAAGCGCCCACCTGCCGACACGTGGCGCGCGCGCTTGCGCTCCAGCGCGCAGCGTTCATGCGCAAAGCGCCCACGTGCCGACACGTGGCGCGCGTGCTTGCGCGCAGCGTTCATGCGCAAAGCGCCCACGTGCCGACACGTGGCGCGCGCGCGCTTGCGCACCAGCGCGCAGCGCCCACGTGCCGACACGTGGCGCGCGCTCCTGCGCGCAGCGCTCATGCGCAGAGCGCCCACGCGCCGACACGTGGCGCGCGTGCGCTCTCCTGCGCGCAGCGCTCATGCGCAGAGCGTCCACGCGCCGACACGTGGCGCGCTTGCGCCTGAGCGCACAGCGCCTAAGCGCACAGCGCCCAAGGTGGAGCGCAAGCGCGCGCGCCACGTGTTGGCACGTGGGCGCTTTGCGCTCGGGCGCAGTGCGCTGGAGAGGGAAAGAGGGCTTTTAGCCCCAAAAAACTCTCGAAAGAGAAATCAGCGGAGTTAAACTCCTAAAAAAAAAGAATGTTTTGGTTGGGGAAATGGGTTCTTCTTCTTCCTCCTCTGTTGGCTGGCTCAAGAGATGTGAGATCTAAAAATCTCTTCTTTTTGAGATCTAATGATAGATCCAAGTTCCCCTTTGTGGGTTTTGTGGTGAAAAACTAATTTGTTTTATATAAAGAAGAGTAAAACTCTTGATTTAAATCAAGAGAAAGAAGAAGGTTTTGGAACCTAGAAGAAGAAGGAAAGATCTCAGATCTGGAAAACTTTTTTTTTCTCCGGTTGACCAAGTCAATATCAAAGTCAACCCCAAGCCAAGTGGGCCCAAGCCCAGATCCAGTGGGCCCATGCCTGGGTCGAGCCAGAACATGAAGCGGCCGGCCTCCCCCCATGCCAAGATAAAATTTTTTGTAATAAATAATTTTGTTGCATTTCTTTTATTTTATTTATGGATAAATGTAAGAAAAATAGGCATAAAATTCAATGGAACTTTTTACACTGCTAATTCAATGGTGAAAAAGTGGTGGAATCACATGAAATTTGGTGCAAAATTAATGGTTTATCGACAATGGAACTTTTTACACTGCTAATTCAACGGTGAAAAAGTGGTGGAATCACATGAAATTTGGTGTATGCACATGTTAGATGATGATGATGAATGCCGATCCTTAGAAAAAATGGTGGAGGTTGTATTTTTTCGACTCCATATAAGTAAATCTACTCCTTTGGCCTCTTTCCACCATTATTCTCATTCATATATAAGAATAATGGAGAAAAGAGGCCATAGGAGGAAATTTCCTCCTATGGCGTTGTTGGGGTAAAAATTTACACCCCGGTTGACCAAGTCAATATCAAAGTCAACCCCAAGCCAAGTGGGCCCAAGCTCAGATCCAGTGGGCCCATGCCCGGGTCGAGCCAGAACATGAAGCGGCCGGCCTCTCCCCATGCCAAGATAAAAATTTTTGTAATAAATAATTTTGTTGCATTTCTTTTATTTTATTTATGGATAAATGTAAAAAAAATAGGCATAAAACCAAATTTTTGTAAAGCCCATGGCTTATGTGCAAAAAGAAATGGCACATGAGCCATGAAATAGGCAAAACGCCATTTTGTGAAGCCCAAGGGGCTATGTGTAAAGTGTATGGCCTATAAAGGCAAAGAAAATGAAATATCTAAAAAAAACTTTTTTTTTCACTCTCTCAAAAAAGTCTTCCAGATCTGAGATCTTTCCTTCTTCTTCAAGGTTCCAAAACTTTCTTCTTTCTCTTGAATTAAATCAAGAGTTTTACTCTTCTTTATATAAAACAAATTAGTTTTTCACCACAAAACCCATAAAGGGGAACTTGGATCTATCATTAGATCTCAAGAAGAAGAGATTTTTAGATCTCACATCTTTTGAGCCAGCCATCAGAGGAGGAAGAAGAAGAACCCATTTCCCCAACCAAAACATTCTCTTTTTTCTAGGAGTTTAACTCCGCTGATTTCTCTTTCGAGAGTTTTTGGGGGCTAAAAGCCCTCTTTTCCTCTTCAGCGCACTGCGCCCACGCGCCGACACGTGGCGCGCGCGCTTGCGCTCCAGCGCGCAGCGTTCATACGCAGAGCGCCCACGCGCCGACACGTGGCGCGCGCGCTTGCGCACCAGCGCGTAGCGTTCATGCGCAGAGCGCCCACGCGCCGACACGTGGCGCGCGCGCGCTCCTGCATGCAGCGCTCATGCGCAGAGCGCCCACACGCCGACACGTGGCGCGCTTGCGCCTGAGCGCACAGCGTCCAAGGTGGAGCGCAAGCGCGCGCGCCACGTGTCGGCACGTGGGCGCTTTGCGCTCAGGCGCAGTGCGCTGGAGAGGAAAAGAGGGCTTTTAGCCCCAAAAAACTCTCGAAAGAGAAATCAGCGGAGTTAAACTCCTAAAAAAAAGAGAATGTTTTGGTTGGGGAAATGGGTTCTTCTTCTTCCTCCTCTGTTGGCTGGCTCAAGAGATGTGAGATCTAAATATCTCTTCCTTTTGAGATCTAATGATAGATCCAAGTTCCCATTTGTGGGTTTTGTGGTGAAAAACTAATTTGTTTTATATAAAGAAGAGTAAAACTCTTGATTTAATTCAAGAGAAAGAAGAAGGTTTTGGAACCTTGAAGAAGAAGGAAAGATCTCAGATCTGGAAAACTTTTTTTTTCTCCGGTTGACCAAGTCAATATCAAAGTCAACCCCAAGCCAAGTGGGCCCAAGTCCAGATCCAGTGGGCCCATGCCCGGGTCGAGCCAGAACATGAAGCGGCCGGCCTCCCCCATGCCAAGATAAAAAATTTTGTAATAAATAATTTTGTTGCATTTCTTTTATTTTGTTTATGGATAAATGTAAGAAAAAAAGGCATAAAGCCAAATTTTTGTAAAGCCCATGGCTTATGTGCAAAAAGAAATGGCACATGAGCCATGAAATAGGCAAAACGCCATTTTGTGAAGCCCAAGGGGCTATGTGTAAAGTGTATGGCCTATAAAGGCAAAGAAAATGAAATATCTAAAAAAAACTTTTTTTTTCTCTCTCTCTCAAAAAAGTCTTCCAGATCTGAGATCTTTCCTTCTTCTTCAAGGTTCCAAAACCTTGTTCTTTCTCTTGAATTAAATCAAGAGTTTTACTCTTTTTTATATAAAACAAATTAGTTTTTCACCACAAAACCCACAAAAGAGAACTTGGATCTATCATTAGATCTCAAAAAGAAGAGATTTTTAGATCTCACATCTCTTGAGCCAGCCAACAGAGGAGGAAGAAGAAGAACCCATTTCCCCAACCAAAACATTCTTTTTTTTTAGGAGTTTAACTCCGCTGATTTCTCTTTCGAGAGTTTTTTGGGGCTAAAAGCCCTCTTTTCCTCTCTAGCGCACTGCGCCCGAGCGCAAAGCGCCCACGTGCCGACACGTGGCGCGCGCGCTTGCGCTCCAGCGCGTAGCGTTCATGCGCATAGCGCCCACGTGCCGACACGTGGCGCGCGCGCTTGCGCACCAGGGCGCTGCGTTCATGCGCAAAGCGCCCACGTGCCGACACGTGGCGCGCGCTTGCGCGCAGCTTTCATGCGCGCAGCGCTCATGCGCAGAGCGCCCACGTGCCGACACGTGGCGCGCGCGCGCTTGCGCACCAGCGCGCAGCGCTCATGCGCAGAGCGCCCACGCGCCGACACGTGGCGCGCGCTCATGCGCAGAGCGCCCACGCGCCGACACGTGGCGCGCTTGCGCCTGAGCGCACAGCGCCTAAGCGCACAACGCCCAAGGTGCTGCCCCACGCATCCTTTGGATGCCTTTTCCCCTTTATTTATATATACATGTATATATATACATATGTATACAAATGTACACATACACATACTCCGCGACACTTTCCCCCTCAAAAAATTTTTTGGGCCGGGGCGCTGTCCCGAACCCCGCAAGGGGGCTGCTAGTCCCCCTTGACCCCCAGCCCGCTATCCGGGTAGCGGGACCCCCGTAAAAACTCTGCGTGGCTCCCTATATATCCAAACCCCCCTTTCGAAACACAACACACGTACACTGCACATTGAGTTCGCATGACCATTTTAACCCGTTAATCGGAGGTTCCCTTGCCCTAAAGGCGAGGGGTAATTAACGGCAGCTTAGTCCGCGGCTGCCGGAGATTCGGATCCCCACAATCATTAAACCCCCGCCTATCCCAGGCAGGGGGAATCTGTAGTACGCCTGACAAGCGCGCGCGTATTCCCATCTCAATGGAGTGACGAAAAACACCCTACAGATTTCTGGCACGCCCGGTAGGACGTATCTCTCCTCCCATATTTCGGGTTAAACGTTCATGCGAACTCAATCAATATACATATCGATTGCCTATACTGAAATGATGTTCTTTTTTTCCGTGCAGCAATCAACTTTCGACGACAATGTCTCCCCAGACGAATTTAGCTTCCAACGTGACCCCGATTCCGTACGTGGTCAAGATCAATGCTCGTGTGGTTCTCCCCGCAAGCTTCAGTCGACAGTGGGAGGAACCGTCCCGCCAGTTCGGCTCCGTCATCATCTACCCTGCCGGAAGCGCTCATCTGGCGGAGATCCCGGCGGACCAGGTGGCCAAGCCGGTCTCAAGGGGAAAGAGGCCGAATGTCGTGATCGCCAAGGCACCACAACCGAAACTCAAGACGCTATCTGAACGATTCTCTGGTGCTCCAGCGGGGGGCAAGAACTTCGGTACAAAGGGCAATATCAAATGTTACGGACGAGCTCAGGCGATAACTCCAACAAATGCACAATCGAGCGTATCTCCAAGGCCCTCCATCGCCCGGTCTGCGGCGTCTTCCCAAAAAGCCGAAGTCTGCCAGGTGCTTCGAACAGAAAAGTTAAGGCAGAAGCGGCTCAGGTATCGTGCCAACAAGAGGGCCAAGGCTTCGGCCAAATGGAATCGTGTGAAGTTCCAAGTGCAGGGTTGCCCGGCAACGACGGCCGAGTCGGACGTAAGAATCAGCAATTCCTTCGAGCCCCTGAAGTGGGTTCAGAAAAATGCCATGACCGCGAGAATCAAGAAGACAGCGGTCCGAACAGTGCTACAAAGAGACGTGTCCCGGCCCCAACAGAAAAAGTATGACACTGTCTCTTCAAGAGTCTATCAAGCACTCTGTGCCACACGAAAGCAGCGGGGCAAACCCAGAAAAGAAGCGCCAGCACCATTCAAGAACCTGGTTAGGCCAGCCGCCTTCAATCGACTACCAGCTACCGAAGCAAGGGGGTCAAGACAGCGATCCGTGAAATCAGCCGCCAATGATAGAAAGACGGCCGGATATATCGTCCATACGGTCTATATGGCGGGCGGGCGCCCCAGCGACAACCTTCGCAGCAAAAGCAAGGACGGGGCCACCACATCCCAAGCCCAATCTAGCCTGAATGTGGTTGCCGCCGCCCAAGAACAGCCGCCCCTGCTGGATGAAGAAAACCCTCTCGATGAGGATGATAGGCAGATAGACCCCTCGGTTCATATAGAGTCAAGCTCGGACAGTGAGGAAGAGCCGACTTTCCGCCCCAGGACTGCGGAGCAGGAGCTGCTTCAAGAGCTTCGAAAGCAGCTCAGGAGCAAAGATAAAGAGATCGCCAAGCTCTATTCGAAGATGGACGACTTAACGAACGTGGTGATGCAGCTTACGGCTCAAATTGCTCGAGCGCCTCCCAATCAGGCACAAGCCGCTACTAATCAGCCGAGTGATGACAATCCGAGGCAGCCAATGCCTGTTCCTTTGGGACCAAGACTGGTCGAGCCAAATGAAAGCCGGCTACATTCCGCTTCTGGGGATGCCTTGGCCCCAGATAGCACTATCCCGCTAACACAGGATCGGATAATGGATTTGGTCACCAGCAAGGTTAAAACATTGGTGGCCGAAGCTGAAGCTCAGAAAGAAATCGGCAGTAGTGGGCGGCCATATCCCGCGCAGTACGATCTGATTGAGTTCCCAAGCGGCTACGTCATTCCTAAGTTCGGAAGATTTGATGGAACGGGGAATGCAAACCAGCACGTCGCCCACTTCAAAGCATCGTGCGGAAATACAGGGGGTAATGACGCGCTCCTTCATCGTCAGTTTGTCAACAGCCTGACCGCCGTCGCCTTCGACTGGTACGCGAGCATACCAGACGGGTCTGTTCCCCTCCGAATGGACACGCAGGACGTGGGCCGTCTTGCCTGAGATTCGGGGCAGATGCTAATTGGTGCTATCCGTCTACCTCTCCGAAGATGCTAAGTTGATTTATGGCGCCGTGTATCGGAGGTTTAGACGGATGCGGCCGATGTAGCAGACTTTGTCAGATTCCCCCTCGTTTGAGGGGTTTTTGATTGTGGGGATGCTCTTCCCTGCAGGCGCAAGCCCCTGCAGTTAATTACGCTACCGCATCGCGGTAACAACTTTCTCCTTCTCCAGATGGTCACTTTGTGTCGTGTTTTTTTTTTTTATGTTTTATTGCCCGTGGATCGTTTACGGAGACCGAGTTATGTCGTCGCCCGTAGGGCGTGGACTAGTCCAAATCCGTGTTATCTTAGATTTGGGTTTGGGGGTTTGGTTTGAGGATACGTTAGACATACTTGAGGCTAAGATCAACTCAAACATTTGTTAAGGATACGTTAGTCTAGTTTGAGACTAAGATCAGCTTAACGGGATCGTTTAGATCCGACAAAGGAGCGTTTGGACTCCATTGTTCCAGTTTTAGGGACATAGTGGTCCATCGTATATGTGTGGCCGTCGGGACCCGTCACCTCTCTGACGACGTTGAAGGATTACAACGACGGATGTCAGAGGAGTTCAGAGATGTACCCTCGAGCCAGAGTTAATTGGGGGGATTCATAGTCCAGTCTGTTTGAAGGTTTAAGGATACGTTAGCCCTCTTTGAGGCTAAGATCAACTTAAACGGGACCGTTTAGATCCGGCAAAGGAGCATGCCGGGCTCTATTGTTCTAGTTTAAGGACATTGCGGTCCGTGGGTAGTTTAAGGACATTGCGGTCCGTGGGTAGTTTAAGGACATTGCGGTCCATTGTTAGTTTTAAGACATCTCGGTCAAGGTTAAGAACGTCGTAGTCCATGGGTTTAAGGACTCTACAGTCCGGTATGTGCTCTGGATGCTTCACACGGGTTCACTGCCGTGCTTGGCGAGGACCAGGCTCCGCTCTGGGCGTTTTCCACGGGGTCAAAGAGTGACGTTATCCGCGTTCCACGTAACCAGGAATTTTGCACTAGATGCTTCACACGGGTTCACTGCCGCGTTAGGCGAGGACTAGGCTCCGCTCTGGATGCTTCACACGGGTTCACTGCCGTGCTCTGCGAGGACCAGGATCCGCTCTGGACGTTTTCCACGGGGTCAAAGA
Organism: Agapanthus africanus; assembly: GCA_030015575.1. Taxonomy (NCBI): domain Eukaryota; kingdom Viridiplantae; phylum Streptophyta; class Magnoliopsida; order Asparagales; family Amaryllidaceae; genus Agapanthus; species Agapanthus africanus. The sequence continues at coordinate 691,407,045 of CM057340.1, forward strand.
GTGACGTTATCCGCGTTCCACGTAACCAGGAATTTTGCATTATACATGGGTTTAAGGACCCCACAGTCCATATCATGAGTGGTCATCGGGACCCGTCACCTCTTTGAAGACATTGAGGGATTACAATGCCAAGTATCAAAGGAGTGAAGAGATGTACCCTAGAACCGGGATGGCTTGAGTAGTCCCTGGCCCAATTTGGGGTCAAGACTGATTAATTATGTTATGAGCCCATTGGCCCAGTTAATCACGAATTGAGGACTTATGGCCAGCTTGGGCTAAGTCCAGTCAGGTCTGGAATATTGGCTTCTTGTTGGTCCATTGAGGGAGAGGCTTTGCCTCTATCCTTTTAGCCAATCGGGCCAAAGCCTAGTGTTAAACACTACAGAGCAATCAGTGTTGAACACTGGGAATGAGGTTGACAAGTTAGTGTTTAACACTAAGAGATAATTGGTGTTAAACACCAGCAACAAGGCCTTGAAGTGATCATAAGCCCTAAAACAGATCAGTGTTGAACACTGGCAATGGAGATCTCAGATTAGTGTTAAATATTAAGGTAATCAGTGTTGAACACTGCGAATAAAATCCTTTGATTAGTGTTGAACACTAAGGCCCAACAGCATTCCAATACTGGATTCGGGGGTTCCAATTTAGTGTTAAACACTAAGGCAAGAGGGGTCACGTGGCAACACGTGAGAGCGCCCTCCCCTCATTTATTCCGCTGAGATTATTGCATTTTTCTGAGCATCACGTGCCATCACGTGACGGGCATTCAAATGCTTATATGTTAACGCTTCTGCCGAGGGTCACGTGGGTCACGTGGGGTGCTGCCTCAAAGGGGCTTTCCGTAGATCTCTTGGGGGGTCACGTGGTGACACGTGACCCTGCCTCTATGTTGTTTAAAGGATCTGTTAATCTTTTTTCAGGAATTAAATTCCTCGAGCTTTAAATTTCAGAGGAATTAAATTCCTACTTCCTTTTGAAGACTTATATTCTGGAATAGAGTTGAACTCTGAATTTTCTGTAGGAATTAAATTCCTCATATATGTGAAGAACTGAATAGGGTTAAACCCTAATAAAAGCTTTTAAGGAACTAAACTTCCCGTTTTAAAGAATTATGATTAAGGGAATTAAATTCCTGCTGTTTCACCAGAACCATGTTCTTAATTAGGGTTCAAACCCTATTTCTTTTTGTTCTGAAGGAATTAAATTCCCATAACACAGGGTCAAGCCTTAGTTTTATTTTAAAGGAATTAAATTCCCATAGTTCTGCGAGAATTAAATTCTCATGCTTGCATTCCCTCTCTATGTTTTGGATCTGCATGGCAGGATCTCAACCCATTGAGAATTAAATTCTCAACCTAAAGGGGAGATGTGCACTTTGCAGATCCTCTATCAAAGAGAGAAGAAATATGTTCTTCTGTTTTATATATCAGAGTTAAACTCTGTTGAGAATTAAATTCTCTTTCTTTCAGAAAGCCTTCCCTTTCTTACCTAGGGTTTTCTTTTGCAGAAGATCCAAATTCCTCCAAGTATCAGAGCTCTCTTCTTTTTCTTCCCTCTGCGTATATATCCCTCTTTTGTATCTCTTGGCTCCTATTTATAGGAGAAGCAGCCGAATAATTAGTTTCTTGACGAATCTTCATTGAGAGATTTGATTTGCATCCTTCATTCGTTCTGAACCTTTGGATTATTAGGTGAATTTTATTCACCATTGGATTTTAAATCCAGAGATTCTCCTTTGTTATTTTGGTTAGATTTAAAGGGGAAATCTTTCCAAACCCGAGATTTTCCTATAGATAGGTGATATTTAAATCACTTCTGAATCTTTAATTTGATCGGCCCCAGATAGTCACTTTTCTTTTGAAAGATTTAAATCTCCTTCAGAATTTAATTCTGTCGTCAAAATGGGCTTTGAAAGCCGGTCACGTGTGACCACGTGACCCATGGTCACGTGTGGACACGTGACCCTCTTTGGAATGAAGAATCCTCTTTCTTTCTGCGCTGTCTTCTGGTTGTTGTTTTAGTCATCACGTGTTAACACGTGACCATTGGTCACGTGTGAACACGTGACCCCTGTTGGGAGCCCCTTTCCTTGACTCAACTGGAGAACGAGTCCTCTCCTTTGAGCGTCACGTGCCAACACGTGACCTCTTCTGAAGCCTTTTCCTTGACTTGATCAGGGAACCTTTTCTTTGATTTGATCAGGGAATCAATGAGCCTTTTCCACTGCTTTTATATGTCACGTGTCAACACGTGACTGCTGGTCACGTGTAAGTACGTGGCCCCTCCTTTTGAAGCTTTTCCCATAAGCTTTTCTGATTTTAAATCAGGAAACAAATGCCCCACAGCGTTGTTCTCACGTGTCTGCACGTGGGTGCAACGCTGTCACCTCTTGTGACCGTTGGATTCCTCTAGGGATCTGGGGAGATGAAACGTTTCCACCGCCTTCTATAAATACCTCTGTCTCTTCATAGGAGCCTTCACTTTGCTCATCTTCTTCTTCTGAGAATTTCTTCTTTGAGAATTTAATTCTCGCTTTCAGAGCTTAGTTCTCTGTCTTGAAACAGTCATCAGAGTTTAACTCTGTTCGAAAAGAACCCTTCTTCTCAGGTAATGTTCTTGGACAACGATGGACCTTCACATTTCTCCGGATTTTAAATCCAAAACAAGGGTTTTTACCCTTTTTCTTCATATTTTCCATAAGAACATGAAACCGCTTAACCTTCAAACCGTAGATCTCTTAGGGTTTAGATGATCTTTAGGGAGATGATGATGGCGTTTCAACCCCATGGAATTTAATTCCATCAAAAATTTTTCTGGGAATTTAATTCCCTTTTCTTAATAAGGAATTTAATTCCTATGAAGAACTCAGTTTCTTCGCACGGAGGCTTCCTGGGGTCTCTTGGCCCTAGGTTGTTCTTCCTGCCATTAATGCAACGGGGGCTTTGTAATGATGCCTTTTTGTGGGAATTTAATTCCTTTGATTTTGTTGGATTCATTGCAGAGCCTGAGACAAATCCTGCATGGTCATCCTTCTTTATTAAATGAGGATATTCCCTTTGTTTTATTGTAATGATTTGGCCTCATTGCCAATGAGCCGTCATCTGGATTCTGTGGGGCCCATATGTTTTGTAGCCCATGGTCCCAGAAAACTCTGTTGTGGCTTTCTTTAACTAGTCTTCATGTTCATGCATGAATATATATCGCTGACTTTCCTTTTTTAATCGGTCTTCCTTTACTGGGTTTCAGGTGCGATGGCTTCTGTTCCACGCTTTCCCTTTTCTCGCTCGGAGGCGGCTTTTCCTCAGTCACCATCTGATGAGGAAGCGATGGCGATGATTCGGGCCTATGACCCGGACTGTACCAACTTTCTTCAATGGGGATCTTGGTATAGTCAGATTATTCAAGGTCGCAGGAGTTTTCTTTGCACGGTGCCAACGGAGCCCACTTTTCCCTTTTTGCCGATGGACCCTCCAAAGACGGCTTTTGCTGTGGAAATGCCCAACTGGACTCCAACGGGGAGGCTGGAGCCTTCGACGACCGGTATTCCGAACCATCCGATCCCAGCCATAGACATCTTGGGACGGCGAATCTGCCAGGGTGAGGCCCACCCGTGGGGGCAAATTTATAAGATAGGGCTCACTCCTAGGCATCCTACGGGCTACCTTCTCTGGGCTCGTTACATTCTTTCGGCCCATCGGGCGCGGTTGCAGAAAGTCGGGCTCTACCAGGCCATATACGCGTCGCTGTTCCATTACAAGTCCCCGCATGCTTGGTGGGTCAAGGCGTTTTTGAACCAATGGAATCTTCCCACTAATACTTTCCTTCTGGGAGATCGCGAGGTTTCGATTTCTTTAGCCGAATTCTATGATATCTCGGGGTTGCCGATAAGGGGTAATCTGTATGAGGAGTTGTTGCCTCCTGACGAGTACGTCTTTGAACCCGAGCTCGCCCCAGTTGACGGCCTATCTGCTGAGAATGTTGTTCGCCACAAGCGCCCTAGTTTAATTAGGGCCCTAGGCATTTTTGACCGACTATTCACCGAGTCCGAGGAGCAGGGCGTCACTTTCAAGAGCTTTATTGCTCGTTTCCTTCGTGAGGACGCTCTATCGAAGACAGCCCCGAAGTTTGCCAACATCGGGGACCCCTTTGGGTTCGGTCCGAAGAGGTTGCCGATCAACGAATCAGATTTACCTCAGTATTACATCCCTATTATATCGCCGATACCTTTTGAATCCATTGCTGTCCCGGGCATGGACGAGGAGACGTTCTTTGTGGGGTTTGTTAGTGTCTGGCTTAGTTGGTTCGTTATCCCCATGCATTGCCGCTTCATGAGAGCCTCGGTCATCTATCCGGCTCATCGTATTGCTGAGGGGATGCGGTTGGCTATTGGCATCCCGGCCTTGGCGCACCTCTATAACGGATTGGGCACCGCGGCTAATACCTCTACGCCTGGCGTGGACGTAGTGAACTTTTCGCTTCACTATTTCACGTCGTGGATCAAAATGCATGTGCTGGGGTCTTTTGCGATGCATCAGAGGCCCGCTTTTTACGACGCCTATCCTTTCCCGCGACTTATGCGACTGGTGGGTGCTTCTGCTGCCGACCCAACTCAGTTTGGGGCTATTCGGGTGCTGATTTCTCCTCATGCCCCCGCTGGAGGGTTGGTTTTTAATGATCGGGTTTTGTCTGCTCCCTCGGGTCCCGTTCAACAACTCTGGGACCGGTCGAAAGACAACGCGCCTTCTCTGAAGCCCCGGGAGGCCACGCATTTGTATACAATTAGACCGGGCTACTTGGTGTTTCGCCAGGACAGTGCAGCTCTTTTTATGCGGTACAATCCTCATCGATTTGTCCGGCAGCTTGGATACGACCAGGGTGTTCCCTTTGAGGCTTTTATAGTTGCCCCGATCCCTTCGCTCGATGCTGTTCGCGATGCCGCTCATCATTTCATGAGGCTGAACACCGACTCTCATTTCATGGTCCCTGAAGCCGAGTACATCCCCCGATGTGTGGGTACATTTACGGGCTGGTATCTTCATCGGATCACCCCAATTATTGCTGAAGAAAGAAGGGTTCTTCTTGGTCACGACGCCCCTCCTCAGGTCTCGGGAGTTGAGCTGCGACCGAGGGTTCCAGTCCGCTTCCCTTTGAGGGAGATTGGCGCCGCCCTCATTCCGGGGGAGTCAGGGGTAGACCTTACTCCAATAGCTGGTATGCTCTTGGGTTCCCGATCGCGGGGTAGACGGGCCCCAGTAGTAGCACCTCTGCCGGCGGCGGTACCGCCCCCGTGGCGTCGACAATGGCGATGTCGTCCTTGGTTGTGGCACCGAGCGAGAGTAACAGGGATGAGGGTGTTGAGGGCGATGTGGGCCAGCGCCGCCCTAAGGCTTCGCGAGGGAGGAAGCGGTCATCCTCAGCGACCGGCTCTGGGTCTAAACGGCGGAGGAAAGCGGCTACCACCCCGCTTGATTCTGTGGTGGAGTCTGAGCCTATCCTTGAAGACAAACCCTTGGCTTTGCAAGAGTCAAACGCTGGACTTCTCTTCCCGAGTTCGGCTGACGAGGAGGCTGCACAATTGGCTGAGGCCTTACGGCGTTCAAAAGACACGTCCCATAACGCCAAGGTTCCGAAGAAGTCTTATCCCGCTGTAATTTTTTACGAAGACCCTTCATGGATTCGGCGGCGATTTATCGGCCCTTTGGAGGAATGGGGGGAAAGGGCTTTGAAGCAGGTCGTTTCAGAAGACGCAGCTGATGCACTTTCTTTATGGACCGGCGGTCATGAATCTACCCTTAAACCCCGGCGAGCTCACCTCCTTGAGAAGGAGAAGCGGCTTGAAGAAGCCATATTGAGGGCTTCTTTGCGTATAGGTACGTTGTGCTTCTTTTGTAGTCTTTTCGCTTATTTATGCTCGTGGGTACGTACCATTATTCTTATTTGAATCGTGCAGAATCTTCGACGCTGGGGGAGCTCCCTACTGGCCCATTAAAGCTAAAGCCCACCGAAATTCTCCATGAAGCCTTGCTGGATGTGGAGGGGGCTGATGAGGCTACTCCTCTCATGATAGAACCTCCAGCGGCGATTCTTGATCAGGGAGTGCTTGCCCCTTTGGGGGAGGCTCCCTTGGAGGCCGCCACCCCAATGACTCTTGCTGAAGGCGGCCCAAAGGCTGGAAGCGAGGTAGTCGGGACTACTCTCCCTTTGTTACAGCCTGAGGTCATGGCGGAGACCGTTGAAGCTGCTATCCCCCCGGCTCAGAATGGGAGGAGCGTTGAAGGTATCCCTCTGCGTTTTAATTTAGTAACCCCTTCATAGTCTGAACTCCTTTATCTTTCCCAGAATTGCGCGGCTTAGCGGCCACGATCGCGGATCTGTCGCCTCGCCAGTCATTTCAGCGTTTGTTGGAGATGGTAGCTCCGCAGGCGATCTCCCCTCAGCGTATTGTCCTTTCCTCTGGGCAAGGTTAGTGTCATTCGCCATTTTTTTTTACTATAGCATTGTTACTATTTTGCGAAATGACGTTGATGTCTCTTATAGTTTTAGAAGCCGATGATGAGGTTGAGGTCGTCGAAGGGCCAGGGGAACCTTCAGCTCCTACTTGCATGACTGTCGGTGAGTGACATTTTATTATAGTCCCGTTCATTCTGTGTTTAAAAGCTTTACTAACATTCGCCGATTTTGAACAGCCCTGCCAGTCTCCATGGCTTTGGAATCGCGCATTGCGATGCCGCCCGGCCCCTACGCCTTGCGGGCTTCAGAGCGCTTGGCCCAATTGAGCCTTATCTCCCTATCTTCTTTCATCGAGGAGCTCCGTGCTGGTAGTGCGACCACAGCCGAAGCGTTTGCCGCTGAAGCTAACGGCTCCCTTCCTTTTCTCGCCACATATCACAGCGAGGAGGTGGTGCAGGTCTGGGTGGAGTTCTGTAGGAAGGTGGAGGCTTGTCTATACGCTCTCGAGTGTTCTCGCCTTTCCTCGGAGGCCGTGGCTGCAAAGGCGGAGTTACGGGGGCTGATAGCACGGTGCGCGGCAAACATGACGTCATGTGAGAAGAGGCTTGGCCGCAAATTCTCGGAGAGGGAGTTAGCCTCCAAGGCGCTGAGCGAGCTTCAAGCCAATCTCACAGCCAGGGCCAACAAAGCGTATGAACTATGGCGGGTGCTTCAGGAGTCCATCAAAGAGGTGGTGGCTCTCGACAAAGCTGCCACGTTCACTCGTGAGAGGGTTGAGGCTCATAAGGCCACCGAGAAAGAGCTCGAAGCTCGGCTTGTTTCGTATCAGGCTCAGCAAGCTCAGGCGGAGGCTCGTCTTCTGGAGATCTTGCGTCATGAAGCCGTGGCTCAGCAACAGAATGACGAGCTGGTAAAATTATTGCACCGCCCGCCGGCTTGAGGACTTGTATCTTTTTTCCTTTTTGTACATACTCATGGATGAGAGTATCTTTCTTTCTGTTTCTTTCATGAATTGTACTTTGTATCCATTTTGGTTTATGAATAAAAGATACATTTTTCTTTTCAATGGTGTGTCCCCTTTTTATTGAGTGCATTCTGTGGATATTCTATCTCGATCTTCTTGCAGGACAGCGATGGCTCAGGATTCAGGGTTAAGATCTGCTTCCTAAGGCTTCTGCATTTTACGAGCCACGAGGGTCTCATAAAGAGTTTTCCTCCCTACAGGTCGAGAGAATCCCATAGGTGTCAGTTCTCCTTAAGATTCGTGAGGATTCTTAAGCGGGTTTTCCCTTGAGAGTCGTAGGGATCTCACAAGAGAGTTTTTCTTCCTTACAGGTCGTGAGGACTTGTAAGTGCTGGATGTGGTCACCCTTGTCCGTGTTTTATGGAGTCAGGGGTTTCTCCAGGTATCGTAGTTTAAAGACGTCGCGGTCAAGGTTAAGGACCTCATAGTCCGTGGATTTAAGGACTCCACAGTCCGCTGTTAGTTTTAAGACATCACGGTCAAGGTTAAGGACCTCATAGTCCATGGATTTAGGGACTTCACAGTCCGATGTTAGTTTTAAGACATCACGGTCAAGGTTAAGGACCTCATAGTCCGTGGATTTAGGGACTCCACAGTCCGATGTTAGTTTTAAGACATCACGGTCAAGGTTAAGGACCTCATAGTCCGTGGATTTAAGGACTCCACAGTCCGATGTGAGGTTGCAGGGACCCGTCACCTCTTTGAAGACGTTGAGGAATTACAACGCCAGGCATCAAAGGAGTGAAGAGATGTACCCTTAAACCAAGGAAAAATCTGTAAGGAATCGGGGTGGTTGATCGTTAGTTTTAAGACATCACGGTCGAGGTTAAGGACGTCATAGTCCGTGGATTTTAAGGACTCCACAGTCCGGTATTTGCTCTGGATACTTCATACGGGTTCACTGCCGTTCTTGGCGAGGACCAGGCTCCGCTCTGGGCGTTTTCCGCGGGGTCAAAGAGTGACGTTATCCGCGTTCCACGTAACCAGGAAGTTTGCACTAGATGCTTCACACGGGTTCACTGCCGTGCTCGGCGAGGACTAGGCTCCGCTCTGGATGCTTCACACGGGTTCACTGCCGTGCTCTGCGAGGACCAGGATCCGCTCTGGACGTTTTCCACGGGGTCAAAGAGTGACATTATCCGCTTTCCATGTAACCAGGAAGTTTGCACTAGATGCTTCACACGGGTTCACTGCCGTGCTCGGCGAGGACTAGGCTCCGCTCTGGATGCTTCACACGGGTTCACTGCCGTGCTCTGCGAGGACCAGGATCCGCTCTGGACGTTTTCCACGGGGTCAAAGAGTGACATTATCCGCTTTCCACGTAACCAGGAAGTTTGCACTAGATGCTTCACACGGGTTCACTGCCGTGCTCGGCGAGGACTAGGCTCCGCTCTTGATGCTTTACACGGGTTCACTGCCGTGCTCTGCGAGGACCAGGATCCGCTCTGGACGTTTTCCACGGGGTCAAAGAGTGACATTATCCGCTTTCCACGTAACCAGGAAGTTTGCACTAGATGCTTCACACGGGTTCACTGCCATGCTCGGCGAGGACTAGGCTCCGCTCTGGATGCTTCACACGGGTTCACTGCCGTGCTCTGCGAGGACCAGGATCCGCTCTGGACGTTTTCCACGGGGTCAAAGAGTGACATTATCCGCTTTCCACGTAACCAGGAAGTTTGCACTAGATGCTTCACACGGGTTCACTGCCGTGCTCGGCGAGGACTAGGCTCCGCTCTGGATGCTTTATACGGGTTCACTGCCGTGCTCTGCGAGGACCAGGATCCGCTCTGGACGTTTTCCACGGGGTCAAAGAGTGACATTATCCGCTTTCCACGTAACCAGGAAGTTTGCTGATTGTATCCGCATTTCACGGGATTGGGGTTTGACTCTCTGTGGGAATACATCGTCGAGTCATGGAACTGGGAGTTGCCGCTGTTCCGTTTCGCTTGATGTTGTGTTTGCTGCCATGAGACGAACGACGAGATGATCTCTAGGCTATCTGTGAATCGTCGAGATTTGGCTTCTCCTTATGATGAAACCTGGGGAAGGGGTATGATCCCTTCTTTGTTTGCGCCCCTGAATTGTATACAGGGGTAGATGTACCATCACCTGTAGGGCGAGGATTTCACTTTTATTTTATTTCTTTTTCCGCGATGCTCTACCATTTCAGCTTTTATATCGCGAAGGTCGCGATTGCCCCATCATTTCGGCTATTTTTCGCGGTGCCCAATCATTTCGGCTATTTATTTATTTTCTGCTCGCTGCTTTTTATTGCGAGTTGCCCCATCATTTCGGCTATTTTTCATGCCTTCATTTTTACTTGCTGCTTTTTATTGCAAGTTGCCCCATCATTTCGGCTATTTTGTAGGCATGTGTGGCTTGCTAGCTTTTTCGCTGCCAGCCTGGATTTTAGGCATCGATTTCGGCATCAACACCGCTACAACTGGAATGTTGCCAGGAGCGAATCATCATTTGCCTTTGTCGATGATGAACAAAGGTGGCTCAGCAAACAGGGTTAAGGGTCCTGTCGACCAAGGCTTCTGACTTCATGAGCCGTAAGGGTCTCACAAAGGTATTATTCCCTACAAGTCGTGTGGATCTTGCAGGTGTGTTTTCTCCTTAGGGATCGTGTGGATTCCTAAGTGTGTGCTCCTCTGTAAGTCGTAAGGATCCTACAAGAGGGCTTTCTCCTTATGGGTCGAGAGGACCTACAAGGGTTGCTCATCATATGGACATATCCCTAGTCACGGGTGGGACTTTGCTGGGAAAATATTTATTCGTGCCCGTGGATTGTATACAAGGGTCAGTATGAGCCGCTTGTAGGGCCATATCGAGGGTTGTGGAGGATTTGCTTAAGAACAGGTTTAGGTTTCTGTAACTTAAGACTTTCAAGTCTCATGAGCCGTGAGGGTCCCATAAGAGAGTTCTCCTTACAAGTCGTGAGGATCTCGTAAGTGTATTTTCTCCTTAGGAATCGTGAGGATCCCTAAGTGTGCTGCTCCTTTGTGAGTCGTAAGGATCTCACGCAGGCGGTTTCTCCTTACAAGGTCGAGAGGACCTTATAAGTGTCTTTTAACGAGGTTGCGCCCTTTCGGGTTTTCACAAACACTCGCCGGTAGTCCCGCTGTTTTTACTCATGGAGCCCTTTCGGGTTTTCATCCGTGCCCATTTTGCTTATGGACATACCGTTTTTTATTTTATATACTTTCTTCTTTTTTTTTATCTCGTCAGCCTAAGGATGCTGCGGTAGTAGTTTAGGGACGTTTCGGTCCGTCGTTAGTTTAAGGACGTTTCGGTCCGGCGTTAGTTTAAGGACGTTTCGGTCCAGCGTTAGTTTAAGGACGTTTCGGTCCATCGTTAGTTTAAGGACGTTTCGGTCCGTCGTTATGGGAAGGCCGGCTGCTGCTTGTAAAGTCTGAGCCTAGGAAGATAGCGAGCGGACATAGTCGTCGTCATCTATCATTGACCCAGGCTGTGGCTCATTAAGCATAGTATTTCTTTAAGAAGCGGCCGTTTATTGGCCTGAAAGGCCTTTCGCCGTGCATGTCCATGAGTAGATAGGCTCCACCCTGGTAGACCTTGTCTATGATGTACGGGCCTTCATAGTTTGGCTCAAATTTTCCCCGTTTGGCACGATTGGGGATCATAGGTCTTTTGACCACTAGTACGAGTTCGCCTTGGCGGAATGTCCTCGGCCTGGTCAATCTTTCGTACGAGCGCGTCATCTTTGCTTTGTAGGCTTCTAGATGTTGTTGCGCTATGAGCCGGGTTTCGTCGAGGGCATCAAGCTCCTCAAGCCGAAGGTGAGCATTTTCTTCGTCCGTCAGCTCGTGGTGGACTGCCACTCGTAGAGAGGGTAACTCTATCTCGAGGGGGAGCACTGCTTCCGTCCCAAATACCAACGCGTACGGCGTTGTGTTCGTGGCCGTCTTGAATGTAGTTCGATAAGCTCAAAGGGCTTCTTGCAGCCTCTCGTGCCAGTCTCTCTTATTCCGGGAAACGGTCTTTTTTATGATCTTCGTCAAGGTCTTATTGAAGGCCTCGGCCAGACCGTTAGCTCGTGGGTTGTAAACTGAAGAATATCTCCAGTCTATATTATGCTGCTGCGCGAAGCGGCTAATCTTATGGCTTCGGTAGGCTGGCCCATTATCGGAGATAATCCGCCGTGGGGTTCCAAACCGATAGATGACGTGCGTCTTGAAGAAATGGAGGATATTCTCCGTCTTCACTTCCCTCAGTGGTACTGCTTCTGCCCATTTGGAGAAGTAATCAGTTGTCGCCAGGATAAAACGATGTCCCCGAGACGATGCTGGCTCGATGGGGCCGACTATGTCAGTCCCCCACATTTCGAATGGCCAGCTGGCCACCGTTGGGTATAGTGGATTTGGATGTTGGTGGATAAAGTCTCCATGAATCTGGCACGAGTGGCATTGCTTCGCATACTCGAGGCAGTCCTGGATCATCGTGGGCCAGTAGTAACCCATCTGTTTAATTTTTAACTTCATCTTTGGGCCTGCTTGGTGAGAACCGCAAAGTCCGTCGTGAACTTCCTGAATGACTCTTTCTGCTTCGCCAGGTCCTAAGCATCTCAGCCATAGAGAATCAAACGATCTCTTGTACAGGGTATTGTTGACGAAAGCGAAGGATAGAGCTCGTTTCATGTGCTGATGTCTTGAGGACGCTTCTTTGGGCATTCGGTGGGACTTAAAGTAGTCTATGAAGACTTCCCTCCAGTCCTCAGCCTTCTCACGGTCTTTTATTTGTAGGGTCGTCTGCTCAGTCGCTCCCTTTTCTTTAGATAATTTCGTAGGTATTTCTGCCGGGGCAAGCACTCGACGGCTTTGTACCACGATTCTTATATCATCGAGGTTTTCGTCCGCCAGTTCTTTAGCAAGTTTAGCTAACGCGTCTGCTTTGCTGTTTTCCGCGCGTGGTATGTTCTCCAACGTATAGGAGGGAATTTGGGCCAATAGTTGTTGCACCTTTTTGCCGTACTTCACCAACTCCGGTTTGCACGTTTGGTAGTCACCATTTACTTGACTAACAACCAGTTGAGAATCCCCGTATATAAGGAGGTCTTCAATTCCCAGGTCGATGGCGATTTCAAGGCCTGCTATCAGAGCTTCGTACTCAGCTTCATTGTTTGTCCTCGGCACTGTTAAGGAGAAGGCGAAGCGCATTATCCCTTCTTGTGGAGTTGCAAAGACGAGGCCTATCCCCGATTTGATCATTGGGATACCTTGTTTCTGTTTCTTTATGGAGGACGCTCCATCGAAATAGAGTTCCCATCGAGTGCTACCGCTGCCAATCGCATCAAATGCATGTTCGTCCGGCAAATCACAGTTCAGCGGAGAATCGGCCGGTATCGGGTGCTCAGCGAGGAAATCGGCAATGGCCTGGCCTTTCACTGCCTTGAGAGGTTGATACGTTATCGAGAACTCCATCAAGAGCAGGGCCCATTTAGCGAGTCGTCCCGTCAATATGGCTTTTGACATCAAGTATTTAAGGGGATCCACCTTTGAAATAAGACGGACTTCATGCGCCAACGCATAGTGCCTGAGCTTTGTCACCGCGAAGATTAAGGCCAAGCAATGTTTTTCAATGGGAGAGTAGTTGCTTTCTGCCCCCAGTAGAACTCGACTTAAGTAGTAGAGTGCTCTCTCTCTTCCCTGATCGTTCTCTTGCGTCCACAATGCGCCTAAGGAACCTTCGAGGGCGGTCGTATAAAGAATGAGGGGCTTTCCCTTGACCGGCGCGGCTAACACCGGAGGGTTCTGCAGGTACTGCTTGATCTCGTCTAGTGCACCTTGGCATTTGTGATCCCAAACGAATGGAGTTCCCTTTTTCATCAGGTGGCTGTAAGGGCGGCATTTGCCTGAAAGATTGGCGATAAATCGCCGGATGTATGCGAGCTTCCCTTGGAGAGACCGCAACTGTTTGAGGGTTCTTGGCGGAGGCATTTCCATGATCGCTTTAATCTTTGACGGATCTATTTCAATACCTCGGTGTCGAACGATAAATCCCAGGAATTTGCCTGAGGAGACTCCAAACGCGCATTTGATGGGATTCATTTTCAAATTATATTGCCGAAGGCGTTGAAATACAGTCTCCAGGTGGTTTAAATGCTCTTCGTATGACATGCTCTTTACTACGAGGTCATCGATATAGCACTCGACGATGTCATGTATGAGGTCGTCGAAGATCCTTGTCATGGCCCTTTGATAGGTAGCGCCAGCGTTCTTTAGACCAAAGGGCATAACCCTGTAGCAAAATATACCCAAAGGGGTCCGAAAAGCGGTGTGCTTCTGATCTTCGGGATGCACCTTTATCTGATTGTATCCTGACGAACCGTCCATAAAGGAGAAAACCTCGTGAGTTGACGTGTTATCTATCATTAGCTCGGTTACCGGTACTGGGAAATCATCCTTTGGACAGGCCTTATTGAGATCCCTGAAATCCACGCATACGCGTACCGTCCCATTCTTCTTCATTACCGGGACGATATTGGCGATCCAATCGGGATATTGGACTTCTTGGATAAATCCAGAATCGATCAGCTTCTTGACTTCGGCGTTGATGCTCATCTCAAGCTCGAGTCGCATCCTTCTTGGCGCCTGTTTGACTGGCTTGATATCCGGGGATATTGCTAATTTATGCACAGCGATCTCCGGATCTAAACCTGGCATCTCGGAGTAGTTCCACGCGAAGCAGTCTTTATGTCGCAGAAGCACGTTCTTTAACGCAGCCACCCTTTCTTCAGATAGTAGCTCGCTGACAAATGTTGGTCGCGGGTCATCTGCCGATCCCAACTCAATCTTCCTGAGGTTATCTGCAGTAGTATGTATACCGTCTTCCAGTTCTTTCGGAGCGGGTGGAAATTATGAGATTATCTCATCATCGCTGTTCTCAAAGCACCGGGGAAGGTCATCTTCGTTCTCGGGCTCTTCTTTTAATATCGTAATCGTATAACAGGTGCGAATCCGCTCCCAGGACTGGGGTGGATCCGGTTCTGCTCTTGCGGCCTTGGGTTCATGCTTTTGTGGCGGCGTTACCCTCCAGCCGTTGGATAAAGCGAATCTGCCCCGTTGGTACTGGTCCTCGACCCAGTTCTTGAAGGTGAAGCAGTCTTCGGTAGGATGTCCTATGGCTCGGTGATAAGAGCAATAGCTCAAACGAGAAGCTTCGTTAGCTTGCTTAGGGTTCCTAGACTCTGGAAGCGCTATCATTTGATGTTTTAAAGCGGGCTGGAGTAACCTTTCCGTCTTGTCTCGGGGGAAGGAGTACGCTCGACTCATCTTTTCCATGAAGGACGAATCCGAGCCGCGCAGTACCCGTAACCTTCTAATCTTGCGTCGTTGTTGTCGGCTCCTCTTCCCGCTTCTTAATTTATTTCCGTCTCCGCATCGGGCCTTTTGCACAACGGGTTGACAAAGATGAGCGTCTTTGCCTTTTGGAGCCTGTTGAAATAGACGTTGCGTCCTGGCCTTCTCGTAGATGGCCATCTCGCGGTTGTGGTCTTCCCGAGCTTTCTGACCCATTTTCCTGATAGTCTTGTCCGTTCGTTCTTCAAACGGCGGACTCGGCGCTTCAATCACGGGGTCTAATTTTGACGAGGGGTTGGCCTCTCCTGATAGGGCGTCCTCTTCTTCATCAAAGGTGTGTATGGCATAGCTACTGTGGACCCGTTCCCGTTTTCCCGCTCTTGCGTATCCAAGCCCGAGTGTTTCCATTTTCCCGTTGGGCAATTTACGTTGAGTTCCGGGGACATCCCAAATCTTGTTGTAGAACCGAGCCTGCCGAACAGTCTGTTTTAAGGGTACTCCTTGGCGCTTCAATAGCTTCTTTAATCCATTTGTATAGTATCTGGGCAGACGGATGGGTTGGAGCCTGTCGAGTGTAGCGTCCGCGCCATACCAGATCTCTTTTTCTACTTTCGACTCTGAGGATTGGTAGAATAGGATCACCTTCTCACCCCTTTGCCTGGGAGGGACATAAAACGTTTGCAGGTCTTGCACATTGTGAGCTTGAAGCGTGTCGAGCTCCTTGTAGTGTTCTCGCGGTACCATGGTGATTTGCAAACTATGGTCATCGCCAAGGGGTGCTTGTACTGACAGCCGATTGGAGAACACGGCATTAACCTCATCTTCTGAATCACTTCCGAAGACCAACATGGGGGCGGGCGTCCCCAGGTGGTTGCGTTGAGATGGCCCTGTATAAACTATCTCTTCCTCTTCTTCGGTATCGCTCCCGAAAACAGGGATGGTGGCGGCGGTTTTGTTCTCCGAGTCGCGACACCTTTCTGTATCCTCGAAGTCTGGCAAAAAGTACTTCGCATCTTCGTATTTGCGGACTTCGTTCACGGAAAATGGGTTCAACTCACCTGTTATAGTATACTCGAAACCATCTTTAAAGTACTTCATACACTGATGTTGTGTAGAAGGGATGATGTTGTATTCGTGTAGCCAAGGACGGCCGAGCAAGGCGTTGTAGCAAGTCCTGGCGTCGATGACATGGAATTTGATGTCCGTGATGAGAAGTCTAAATCGTAACGTTAGTATCACAGATCCGAGAGTCCGTGACGATTGTGAATCGAAACTGGAGATAGTAATTTTGTCACGAGCGAGGTGTTGCACACTCATGCAGATTTCCTTCAACACCCGAACATTAAGGAGATTGACGGAGGATCCATTATCCACCAGGATCTTGCCTATCTTGATATCATGGCAGTATCCGGAGACATATAGGGGATGGTTGTGGTCGCACGTCCCGAGAAGGAGGTCTTCATCACCGAAAGTGATGTCGGCCGTATGCACTTCCTCCAGTTCATCCTTCATCCTTTCAGTGGCGAGGAAGGCTTGGAATTGTTCAGGTTCTTGCAACGCCTTAATTAGTGAGTCTCGCGCTTCTTTTGATAATAGGAGGGCGTCGAGAATGCTAAGCTGGGAAGGTAGCTTCCTTAAGTGCGCGAGAATGTTATAGTCCACCTTACCCTTCCTGGGAGGGTCTTTGGTAGTTAGTTCTTTCATGACTTGGTCATCTAAAGTGATATCCTCAGTGACCTTTTCCTTTCCCTTATCTTTTCTATTCGCGGGCCCGAGATTCTTTTCTGGGAGTGTGCGATTGCGCAGCTGAATGTTCTCGCAGGCCTCCGATTCTTCCTCTTTCCCTAACACGGATTCTTTAAAGAGAGGGCCCAGAGTCATTTCTTCATCAGAGTCGCTCCCAAAGGTGAGAACTTGTGACCCCCCGACGTTAACCATGTCACAGCTGCCAGTAGTTCTATTGCGCCTGTCGACAGTGCTTCTTCGTTCCCGACGGCTCTTGCGTTTCATGCGCTTAAAATGTTGCCGACGAGCAACATATCCTTGCCACCATATCTTAAAGGCGTCACACTCCTCTGTGGGGTGTGAGATTTTCCGATGATAAGCGCAATAATCAGGGTGCCTCTCTACCCCATCACGTGTGTTTCCTTCCGAGGGTGGTAGCTTCATCCCCCTTGACATGGCTTTGGCAAACCTTTTCCTCGTCTTGAATATCCTCTTGTCTACTTCGGATGCCTTTCGCTCTGGCAGAGGTAGTTCAACTCTTCCGTTCAGCCGTCCGCGTTTGGTTTCTTCTGACGCTGCCATCTCGCGCTCCTGATCCGCTTTACTTTTTAAACGAATCTCGTCTAGAAAGGCATTGATCATTTCATTTGTCAGCCACGCATGCTCTGGTTCGGACTCTGCCTCCAGCTTCTTAGTGCTAGGAGTTTTCTTATCATCGGTAAACGAGTGGGAGATCACGTTACAACTCGCCACATACTCTTCGGGTTCATCCGACGAGCTCTCTCCATCATCTCTCTCTTGAAAGATGTGGCTGAGAAACTCTTGCAGTGTGACAGGAGTTCGCGCCTTTTGATTGTATTCTTCCGGCGCGTCGATTTGCTTCTGCAAGTTCGTGTGCTCGTCTCCAAGCTTCGCGGGCTTCTTGGATTTCTTCTTCTTTTTCTTTGAAGATTTTGACGGTTGGGCATAAGTATTTGGGCCTTTATCACGAGTCTTCGTAGTTGTGCGGGGCTTCAACATCCCTTCGATAATTTGAGGTTCAAGAGGGTCCTTCCATTCGACCGCAGGGCACGCATGAAGGTCTCTCAGCATTCTTTTGGTTTTCGTTGATAGCACGACCTCCCATGGAGCTTCTTCAATAAAGGAGCAGGTTGCCCCCGGTGTATCTGCTTTTTTAGGAGTATGCGGTTGTGGTGGGTTCACCTTTCACTTTTCGGACAGTACAAACTTCCCCTGGAGGTATTGATTTTCAATCCATCCTTTGAAGACGAAGCAATCTTCAATCGGATGGCTTACCGTTTGATGGTAAGGGCAATAGTTAGAGTTATTCACCTCGGTGGGTTGTGGCGGTCGCCTTGGATTTGGTAGGTTTATAAGTCTGTTGCGTATTGCCAGCTCGAATAACCGTTTCGTCTTGTCTCGTGGGAACGAGTAGGGACGCTTCATCTTCTCATTATAATACCGGCGTCTTTCTTCCAGTTGATCTGCCGGTTTCGGGGCGTTAGGTTGTTGTTGGGCGTTCGCGACAAAGGTTGCCTTTCCTTTACCCTTGTCATTCCGAGGTTCCGACTTCGGGGGAGGTGGCCTATGACCCATCTGGTCCATCTGAGCCAACTTGTCGATTAAAGCCTAGAATGTGGTTGGCTTAAAGAACATCATAAACTGGGAGATAGTTGCGTGGGGGTCAAGGGTTCCCATGAACATGCCCACTGCGGGTGCCTCCTCAATGCGTTGCTCGCATCTCGACCACAAATTCCGCCAGCGTATAGCATATTGGACCCAGGTTTCGCCTGGTTTTACCCTGGCGTTAATCAATGCAGTTATTGGAGTGCGTTCGCTGGCACTTGCGAACCGCTGAGTGAATAACAACTCCATTTCAGCGAACGTTTTGATAGAATCGTTCGGGAGTTCCGAATACCATTCGAACGCTGTTTCTGATAAGCTGCCCACGAACTGGCGGAGCAACAGTTTGTCATCACCGCCGGTGTTACCGCAGAGGGCCCGGAACTGGGCGACATGTTGATGGGGATTGCCGGTCCCCTTATACACATGGAATTTCGGTATCGTATAGCCTTGCGGGTATTTGATTTGATCGTACCAGCTCGGATACGGCCGCCCCGTTTTCACGACTTGACCAGCTGCCTCAGTCCCATGATGGACCCGGATTTGCTGGGCTATGTAGTCAGCCAAGTCAGCTTTAGAGATTGTCTCCTCCTTGGCCGTTGAGAGGGCTGGTGGTGGATTTGACGTTTCTCCTCGGTCGTCTTCCAGAACGATTGGGGGATCCTCGGCGGGTAGGTCATGCTGGATCATCATTCCTATCATATCTTGGAAGAGAAGGCCCATACGTTGTATGTTGGCCGCTTGTTCAGCAGCCTCTTTGTCCTTTTTCTCCAGTGTCCGGCGAAGGAATTCAGCGTCGGTTTCCTCCTCCTGGCGTGCGTCTGAGGACGTTTCTGGGCTTTCTTTTGGCCCGGTAAGTGCGGCCATAGCATTCATCATTTCCTGAAGCTTTTGTTGCTGCTCCTGGGCTTTCGTCACGGATCGGGTCAGCGATCGGTGGCCCGTAGAAGTGCGGCTTTCCTCCTTTCCAGAAGCCATATAAACAGTGTGCACCATCATGCCTCCAGACTTAGGGCGTTTAGGCTCAGTGCTTTTAGCTGTTGTTGCATGGTGAAGGATCTTTTCTGGCCTCCTCCTTTTATGAGTCATGGAGGTTGAGGGGGCCGTTGAGGTGGGCGTCCAGACAGCCTTTCGGGGTTTAGCCTGATGACCGGCCTCCGGTTGGATTTTTTGCTTCTTGTGCTGGCGGGAGGAGTTTGGATCGACGATCGAGTCTCGGGCCTGCCGCCAAACCTTATAGATTTTGGAAGACAGCTGTTGAGGAGATCGGGGCTGTTCTAGTTTTGTTTCCACAACCCTTTTTAATGGGGAAGGAGACCTCTTTAGCACTGCAGTAGGGGAATTCCTTCGCACCTTATTTAGCATTTCGAAGCTGTTCCCAGTTGGAACAGCAGCATTAACTTCTGCCACCGGGGCTGATGGAGTCAATCCAGAGGGGGAGTTGCCCCCAGCCTTCCTTATTCGGCGCCAATGACGACGTCGAGCGCGTCGAGCGGACGGCGTAGGGTCAGCGATAAGAATGGTTTCGTCTTGCCCCCTGTGTGGGTGGGGGGTCACTGTTGGTGCTAACCTGCGAAAGACCGATGTCCTTTGTGCAGCAGGAGCGGGAGCTGAAGCCGTTAATCTTGTGAAGACCGACTTCTTGGCTGGGGAAGCCGCCTTGGCGATTTCGGAGGCAGGAGCGGCCGCTTTCTTAGAAGCAGCCTTCTCTGAGATTGTAGGTCCCGTGATGAGTTCGCAGGATTTCTGGCCCAATCTAGAGAAGACCGAGGCGTTGACATTGGGCGACTCGTTGAGAGGAGCCGCGGCAGGGGTAAGACGATCAAAGACCGACTTCTTGAGAGCTTCCTTTGTCAGCACCGGCGCCGCGAAGCTTGATGGTGGGAGTATAGTCCCAAAGAACAATCCGGTAGTGGCTTGAGTCACCTGGTCCACCGGCATTGTGAACAACGAAGCAGCTTGGGGTCCATAGGCTATACCTCCTGGCGAGGCAAAGCGTTGGTCGCAATTGCAGTTTGAGCAGTTGGAGAGTTTCGCAGAAGTAGAAGTCATCGATCCTTTGCTTTCTGCAATAAGCAAGACGCCAATTCTTAGTATCTTGAAACCCAAGGGCAACTATTAGCGAACCGCGATTGGTTCGCGAATCACGACACACGAAGTGTGGAGTGGAAAGAGGAAAAGGTCCCACCGGGCGTGCCAGAATCTGTTCCCCTCCGAATGGACACGCAGGACGTGGGCCGTCTTGCCTGAGATTCGGGGCAGATGCTAATTGGTGCTATCCGTCTACCTCTCCGAAGATGCCAAGTTGATTTATGGCGCCGTGTATCGGAGGTTTAGACGGATGCGGCCGATGTAGCAGACTTTGTCAGATTCCTCCTCGTTTGAGGGGTTTTTGATTGTGGGGACGCTCTTCCCTGCAGGCGCAAGCCCCTGCAGTTAATTACGCTACCGCATCGCGGTAACAACTTTCTCCTTCTCCAGATGGTCACTTCGTGTCGTGTGTTTTTTTTTTATGTTTTATTGCCCGTGGATCGTTTACGGAGACCGAGTTATGTCGTCGCCCGTAGGGCGTGGACTAGTCCAAATCCGTGTTATCTTAGATTTGGGTTTGGGGGTTTGGTTTGAGGATACGTTAGCCATACTTGAGGCTAAGATCAACTCAAACATTTGTTAAGGATACGTTAGTCTAGTTTGAGACTAAGATCAGCTTAACGGGATCGTTTAGATCCGACAAAGGAGCGTTTGGACTCCATTGTTCCAGTTTTAGGGACATAGTGGTCCATCGTATATGTGTGGCCGTCGGGACCCGTCACCTCTCTGACGACGTTGAAGGATTACAACGACGGATGTCAGAGGAGTTAAGAGATGTACCCTCGAGCCAGAGTTAATTGGGGGGATTCATAGTCCAGTCTGTTTGAAGGTTTAAGGATACGTTAGCCCTCTTTGAGGCTAAGATCAACTTAAACGGGACCGTTTAGATCCGGCAAAGGAGCATGCTGGGCTCTATTGTTCTAGTTTAAGGACATTGCGGTCCCTGGGTAGTTTAAGGACATTGCGGTCCCTGGGTAGTTTAAGGACATTGCGGTCCATTGTTAGTTTTAAGACATCTCGGTCAAGGTTAAGGACGTCGTAGTCCATGGGTTTAAGGACTCCACAGTCCGGTATGTGCTCTGGATGCTTCACACGGGTTCACTGCCGTGCTTGGCGAGGACCAGGCTCCGCTCTGGGCGTTTTCCACGGGGTCAAAGAGTGACGTTATCCGCGTTCCACGTAACCAGGAATTTTGCACTAGATGCTTCACACGGGTTCACTGCCGCGTTAGGCGAGGACTAGGCTCCGCTCTGGATGCTTCACACGGGTTCACTGCCGTGCTCTGCGAGGACCAGGATCCGCTCTGGACGTTTTCCACGGGGTCAAAGAGTGACGTTATCCGCGTTCCACGTAACCAGGAATTTTGCATTAGACATGGGTTTAAGGACCCCACAGTCCATATCATGAGTGGTCATCGGGACCCGTCACCTCTTTGAAGACATTGAGGGATTACAATGCCAAGTATCAAAGGAGTGAAGAGATGTACCCTAGAACCGGGATGGCTTGAGTAGTCCCTGGCCCAATTTGGGGTCAAGACTGATTAATTATGTTATGAGCCCATTGGCCCAGTTAATCACGAATTGAGGACTTATGGCCAGCTTGGGCTAAGTCCAGTCAGGTCTGGAATATTGGCTTCTTGTTGGTCCATTGAGGGAGAGGCTTTGCCTCTATCCCTTTAGCCAATCGGGCCAAAGCCTAGTGTTAAACACTACAGAGCAATCAGTGTTGAACACTGGGAATGAGGTTGACAAGTTAGTGTTTAACACTAAGAGATAATTGGTGTTAAACACCAGCAACAAGGCCTTGAAGTGATCATAAGCACTAAAACAGATCAGTGTTGAACACTGTCAATGGAGATCTCAGATTAGTGTTAAATATTAAGGTAATCAGTGTTGAACACTGCGAATAAAATCCTTTGATTAGTGTTGAACACTAAGGCCCAACAGCATTCCAATACTGGATTCGGGGGTTCCAATTTAGTGTTAAACACTAAGGCAAGAGGGGTCACGTGGCAACACGTGAGAGCGCCCTCCCCTCATTTATTCCGCTGAGATTATTGCATTTTTCTGAGCATCACGTGCCATCACGTGACGGGCATTCAAATGCTTATATGTTAACGCTTCTGCCGAGGGTCACGTGGGTCACGTGGGGAGCTGCCTCAAAGGGGCTTTTCGTAGATCTCTTGGGGGGTCACGTGGTGACACGTGACCCTGCCTCTATGTTGTTTAGAGGATCTGTTAATCTTTTTTCAGGAATTAAATTCCTCGAGCTTTAAATTTCAGAGGAATTAAATTCCTACTTCCTTTTGAAGACTTATATTCTGGAATAGAGTTGAACTCTGAATTTTCTGTAGGAATTAAATTCCTCATATATGTGAAGAACTGAATAGGGTTAAACCCTAATAAAAGCTTTTAAGGAACAAAACTTCCCGTTTTAAAGAATTATGATTAAGGGAATTAAATTCCTGCTGTTTCACCAGAACTATGTTCTTAATTAGGGTTCAAACCCTATTTCTTTTTGTTCTGAAGGAATTAAATTCCCATAACACAGGGTCAAGCCTTAGTTTTATTTTAAAGGAATTAAATTCCCATAGTTCTGCGAGAATTAAATTCTCATGCTTGCATTCCCTCTCTATGTTTTGGATCTGCATGGCAGGATCTCAACCCATTGAGAATTAAATTCTCAACCTAAAGGGGAGATGTGCACTTTGCAGATCCTCTATCAAAGAGAGAAGAAATATGTTCTTCTGTTTTATATATCAGAGTTAAACTCTGTTGAGAATTAAATTCTCTTTCTTTCAGAAAGCCTTCCCTTTCTTACCTAGGGTTTTCTTTTGCAGAAGATCCAAATTCCTCCAAGTATCAGAGCTCTCTTCTTTTTCTTCCCTCTGCGTATATATCCCTCTTTTGTATCTCTTGGCTCCTATTTATAGGAGAAGCAGCCGAATAATTAGTTTCTTGACGAATCTTCATTGAGAGATTTGATTTGCATCCTTCATTCGTTCTGGACCTTTGGATTATTAGGTGAATTTTATTCACCATTGGATTTTAAATCCAGAGATTCTCATTTGTTATTTTGGTTAGATTTAAAGGGGAAATCTTTCCAAACCCGAGATTTTCCTATAGATAGGTGATATTTAAATCACTTCTGAATCTTTAATTTGATCGGCCCCAGATAGTCACTTTCCTTTGGAAAGATTTAAATCTCCTTCAGAATTTAATTCTGTCGTCAAAATGGGCTTTGAAAGCCGGTCACGTGTGACCACGTGACCCATGGTCACGTGTGGACACGTGACCCTCTTTGGAATGAAGAATCCTCTTTCTTTCTGCGTTGTCTTCTGGTTGCTGTTTTAGTCATTACGTGTTAACACGTGACCATTGGTCACGTGTGAGCACGTAACCCCTGTTGGGAGCCCCTTTCCTTGACTCAACTGGAGAACGAGTCCTCTCCTTTGAGCGTCACGTGCCAACACGTGACCTCTTCTGAAGCCTTTTCCTTGACTTGATCAGGGAACCTTTTCTTTGATTTGATCAGGGAATCAATGAGCCTTTTCCACTGCTTTTATATGTCACGTGTCAACACGTGACTGCTGGTCACGTGTAAGCACGTGGCCCCTCCTTTTGAAGCTTTTCCCATAAGCTTTTCTGATTTTAAATCAGGAAACAGGGTCCGTCATTACCTTTGCCCAAATGGAGTCTCTGTTCCGGCAAAGGTTCATAAGCGTCAGTGATAAAATCTCCATAGCCGATCTTGTGAGGACCAAGCCGGGGAAGAATGAAAGCAACACCGACTTTATCGCCCGTTGGCGTAATCCCACAGTCAAGTGCGAACCGCCGCTGGAGCAGGACCAGTCCGTCAGCCTTCTCATTGGGAACCTCAGCAATTGGATGGTCCCCTTCTTGTGTACAGCGGGCCTCAAGACATTTCAGGAGCTAACCAAGAAAATCCAAATGCTGGAACGCTCAAAGCAAGAGTCCCCGCCGGACTCTCAGAGAGACAAAACCTGGAAAAGCAAGCGGGACGACAACCGTCGAAGCGGGAGTTCCAGCAGTACCAATGTCTTCAATGCCTCCGACAATGAAGAAAAGCGAAGGGCGGGCGAATCCAAAACCAACCGGTCTCGAAAGCCATTGCTGGGAGGAGATGGGACTTCCCTAGAGGAGAAGAAGAACAAGGTTTACTCTTTCAGAAGGGACAAGGTCCGTAAGATATTTAAAGATGCCTTGAACAACGGCCTACAATTGCCGGAGTCGAAAAGACCCTAAGAAGCAAAAATGACCGACAATCCTCTATATTGCCCGTACCACCGAGTAGTGAGCCATGCGATCGAGGATTGTTACATCTTCAAAGACTGGGTCGAGAAGCAGTATAAGGCTGGAGAGATCGAGCTGTCCAAAAGTGTGTTGGTGAACAATCAAGTTGCAACCACCAACTTTATACAGACAGAAGTTGAAGTCTTCTGGGAGCAGACAGCTGAACCTGCTGCCCTGACAAACGAAACTGACTCATCACGGCCTCCGTGGAGTACGCACATATCTAATAAGACAAAGAAGATGCTAAAGCTACTTCAGAAAGAGCCCATGATGGAATGCGAAGGACAGAAGAAGCCTACCAGTCCAGCTGCCAATGCGGCTCCATCAGGCTCAAAATCCAAGAAGCTCAAGAAGAAGAAAAGTGCAGCTCGACGCGAAAAAGAGTCTGCAGGGAGATCGACCATTCAAAAATATATCGATTCCCTCGAAGAATATGAACAAAAGGAAAGAACATTGATTCAATTGAAGGAGTTCTTCCCTGTACAAGCGGCTGAAATTCTGGAGGAGTTAGAAGAAGACTCCAATGAAGAGATCCCAGTAGTGACCTGCTACGCCATCCATCTTGGCAGCGACTCCGAGGATGACCTCTGTTTTCCCGAAGAGGACGAGGAGCTCTCTATAAAGGCCAATCAAATCCAGCTCAGAAGCGGCAGGGCTCTACCGCCAAATCAGGGCAACGCCCCAAAAGGGAAGGAAAAACAAGTCGCTAATGAAGAAGATGGCAGAGAACCGGCCGATGAAAACATAAGTCCTTCCTCGGTGGACTATAATGTCTTGGCACATCTCCGGAAGCTTCCATCTCTCCTGAGCATCTACGACGCCTTGGTCCTATCTAAGGAGCTTAGAGATGTTCTCATTCACGCTCTACAAAACCCCGAGCGGTATCAGGCTCACTTTGCGGAAATTAATATGAAAGAAGTCCAGCACGCTTTGCATGCCGCCGCAGTCACATTTTAGGATGAAGACTTGCTACTGGGAACGACTGAGCATAATCGGCCGCTTTACGTGACCGGGTACAGCGGCGAAGATTGAATTAATCGCATATTGATTGATCCGGGGTCCTCAGTGAACGTCATGAACTTGCGAACTCTGAAGAGTTTGTCAATGGACGTCCGACACCTGTCAAGGGAAAGGATTGTCATTCAAGGCTTCCACCAAAATTGCCAGCAAGTTCTGGGGTCTATAGCATTGCCAATCAAATTTGGGGATCTGCAAACTGAAGCTAAGATATACGTGATCGACGCCGACACATCTTATAAGATTCTCTTAGGGCGGCCGTGGCTCCACGATTACGGCATCATTCCCTCAACTCTCCATCAATGCATGAAGTATACTAAAAATGGCGAAGAAAGACGCATTGACGGAGACATCCAGCCGTTCGGTGTGCATGAAGTCCGATATGAAGATTCTCGGTACTTTACGAACCACCAAAATGCTAAGCCACAACTGACTGAGGATAGAACGGCCCCAAGACTCAAAAGCAAATCTGCGCCGGCTATCACTTTCAAAAGCAAAAATACCCAAGTGCGCCCGCATTTTGGCAGCGACACTGATGAGTCCGATGCTGGAAGCCCATCTTTCCGCGAAACTCGCCCTCATTTCGGCAGCGATACGGACGAATCTGTTACTGAGGGCCCATCTAGCAGCAAAGTCCGCCTTCATCTTGGTAGTGACACTGAAGAGTCAGAAGAAGAGGACCTGCCGTGCAACAGCTGTGCAGATCGGCCCCCCATGCAGCAAGCGAAACTACGAGAGACCTTCGAAGTCGCAGAAGGGTCCCTGGCCATCACAAGGGTGCCGGAACAGATGTGCAAAGAGCTCGACGCATTGTCAGTCTCTACCGTGGACCAGCTGGAAACTTTCTACATGCCCGGGAGAAAAAATGGACAGAAGGGCATCCTGTTTTACAGGTCAAACCCCGTTGTGCACCCGGACGACCTTTCTGTCGCGTGCCTTCCCTATGAGAGAGGCATAAGAGCCGTCCTCAATCCCAGATACTATGCGCCTGAGATGCGGGAATACTTTAAG
This sequence comes from Agapanthus africanus, assembly GCA_030015575.1. Taxonomy (NCBI): domain Eukaryota; kingdom Viridiplantae; phylum Streptophyta; class Magnoliopsida; order Asparagales; family Amaryllidaceae; genus Agapanthus; species Agapanthus africanus. Next base: position 691,433,624 of record CM057340.1, read on the forward strand.
AAGTGCGGATGCCGGTTATATCAAACGGAGTCTGAAGCAAAATTTTACGAATGGCTATGGTATCCGCCCCAGGTCCGAGCACTCATCGATGGACGAATTCCAGATAGACGGGGCATAGGCTACATTCAACCTGATTCCAAAGCGTGCTACATGATCCGTGTTGGTGAGGCCAGCGAAAGATCAAATGATGATTACGAGATAGCCGAGCCAGAAGAAGCTCCTCAAGAGCTCGAAGATGGCGGACAAGCAACCTTTGACGAGCTAACCGAGATTGACTTAGGAACGCCCGGTAATCCAAGGCCGACCTACATCAGCTCGCTCTTGTCGGAGGAAATGAAAGCGCAGATAATTGCCCTGCTGCATGAGTTCGTCGACTGCTTCGCGTGGACGTACAAAGAAATGCCTGGCCTTTCCCCTGAGGTAGCCGTGCATAAGCTGGCTATATCTCCTGATGCTAAGCCAGTCAAACAAGCTCCTCGAAGAATGAGAAGGGAGTTGGAAGAAAAGGTCATCGAGGAAACCAAGAAACTCATCGACGCCGGCTTTATCAGGGAAGAGAAATATGCAGACTGGATCGCATGCATAGTCCTAGTGAAGAAGAAAAATGGGCAGATCCGAGTTTGTGTCGATTTCAGGGACCTCAACAAGGCATGTCCTAAAGACGACTTCCCGCTACCGGTCATGGAAATGATGGTCGATGACACCTCAAATTACGAATTGTTCACCTTTATGGATGGCTCGTCTGGATATAATCAGATCAAGATGTCGCCTGAGGATGAGAAGCACACATCATTTCGAACCCCGATCGGAATATATTGTTACAAGGTAATGCCATTCGGACTGAAGAACGCAGGTGCTACATATCAAAGGGCAATGACTAATATCTTTGATGACCTAATCCATAAAGTCGTCGAATGTTATGTTGATGATCTGGTCGTCAAGACTAAAGCCAAGGCCGATCATATCCAAGATCTCAGGACCGTTCTCACCAGACTGAGGGAATACGATCTGAAGATGAATCCTCTGAAGTGCGCTTTTGGCGTGTCATCGGGAAAATTCCTGGGCTTCATAGTCCGACATCGAGGGATCGAAGTTGACCCATCAAAGATAAAGGCCATCATGGAGATGCCCCCTCCGAAGAGTCTGACGCAGCTAAGATCTTTTCAAGGCAAGCTTGCTTACATATGGAGGTTTATCTCAAATTTATCGGGGAGATGTAGGCCCTTCTCAAAGCTCATGAAGAAAGGAGCTCCTTTTATTTGGGATGCCGAATGTCAAGCAGCGTTCGAAAGCATCAAACAATACTTGTTGCACCCTCCAGTGCTGGCCGCTCCCATTCCAAATAAACCGCTGATTCTCTACACTGCTGCGCTGGATGAGTCACTCGGTGCGCTCCTTGCCCAGAATAACGAGGAGGGAAAAGAAAATGCCCTCTACTACCTCAGTCGAACTCTAGTCGGGGCGGAACACAACTACTCCCCAATCGAAAAGCAATGCCTGGCTCTGATATTTGCTGTGAAGAAGCTGAGGCACTATCTGCTCGCTCATCGGGTTATGCTGATCTCCAAGATCGACCCGCTCAAACACTTGATGACCAAAGCAAGCCTAGCCGGCAGAATGGCAAGATGGGCTGTCATGCTACTTGAGTTTGACATAGTTTATACCCCTCAGAAAGCAGTAAAAGGGCAAGCTATTGCAGACTTTCTCGCCGCTCATCCCGTACCAGAAGGGTCGCCGCTAAATTATGAGTTACCCGATGAACAAGTGCTGCACCTCGAGGAAGATGAGCCATGTTGGGAGCTCTACTTCGATGGAGCCTCGTCAATAAGGACCTCCAGTAAATCAAGCGTCTCGGAGATAAAAGCAGGGATAGGATTGGTGTTCATCACACCGTCAATGGGAACCCTACGGCATTCCTTTGCTCTCACCGAGCCTCGGACAAACAATGAAGCTGAGTATGAAGCTCTGATAGCTGGTTTGGAGCTTGCCGTAGAAATGGAAATCCGTCGGCTACGAGTCTACGGTGACTCCCAGCTTGTCGTCAACCAAGTAAGCAGCGACTATAAGATATACAAACCCGAGTTAGCTCGGTACAGAGGTCGAGTCATGGAACTCATGAAACGGTTCACCATATTGAACTAACGAGAGTCCCTAGAGCGTTGAACGGAAAGGCTGATGTACTCGCTCGCTTGGCCAAGGAGCTGGCTGATCCTGACATGGACGAAATTCTGATCACAGTCAGGAGCCGGCAAATTCTACCCCCAGTCTCTCTACGAGAAGAGGAAAGCGCGGAACAGAAGAGCAGTCCTGCGGAAGAAGCTTCGATCATCCAAGACGAGCCCGATTGGAGAGAACCCTTCATAGAGTACCTCCGATACGACAAGCTGCCCGAAGAAAAATCTGCGAGGATTAAGCTGAAGAAAAGAGCTCTCCGATACGTGTTTGTAAATGACACGTTATACCGCAGGTCATATGACCAACTCTGGCTCAGGTGTCTGTCATTGGCCGAAGCCCAAAAGGTCATGAAAGATGTTCACTCGGGCGTTTGCGGTGCTCACCAATCTGGCCCCAAGATGCGACTTCAAATCAAACGGCTTGGGTATTACTGGCCCACCATGATACGGGATTGCGGAGAGCATGCAAAGAAATGTTATATCTGCCAAATTCACGGTGATTTTATTCACAAGCATCCCAATCCATTGCATCCTACGGTGGCGTCGTGGCCCTTCGAAGTCTGGGGCACCGACATTGTTGGCCCAATTGATCCTCCGTCATCCAAAGGCCATCGGTTTATACTGGCCGCGACAGACTACTTCTCCAGATGGGCTGAAGCTGTCCCGCTAAAAGAAGTCAAGACAAAAGATATTCTAACATTCTTCCAGCATAATATTCTATACCGCTTCGGTACACCAAGAAGAATCATTTCTGACAACGGGCCTTCTTTCAAGAGCTTCAATGTCTCAAGATTCGCTACTCAGCACAAGATAGATTGGAGATATTCTTCCATCTATAATCCAAGAGCCAATGGGCTAGCCGAAGCCTTCAATAAGACTCTATGCAAGCTCCTGAGGAAAAATGCTTCAGCCAACAAGAGAGACTGGAATCTCAAGCTTCACGAGGCATTGTGGGCATATCGTACCACACACCGTACTCTAACTCAGTCCACTCCATACTCATTGCTCTTCGGAGTGGAGGCGGTCCTCCCCCTCGAAGTTGAAGTTCCAAGCTTAAGAATGGCCGTCCAACATGAGTTGACGGAGGAGGAAAACGTGCTCCTTCGACTTGAAGAACTCGACGCCCTCGAAGAAAAGAAGCTCGCGATGCAGCAAAATCTGGAGCTATACCGAGCCCAAATGTCACGGGCCTATGACAAGATAACCCGTCTCCGCGCTTTCAAGAAAGGTGAATTGGTGTTGGTCCTCAAAAGGCCGATCATCCCCAATCGACATGCCAAGGGAAAATTCGAGCCAAACTGGGAAGGACCATACGTCATCGAGAAAGTGTTCGATGGAGGATCCTACCAACTAATAAGTGCAGAGGGAGAAAGGCCCATGCCACCCATCAATGGACGATATCTCAAGAAATACTACACATGAATGCTCCAAGTCACAGGCGAATTGAGCACATCAGCCCTACGGTCTGGATCAGACATCCTGCAAAACCGTATACAATCCACGGGCGTAAATGACCCCTATTTCTCCCAAATCCTGCCGGTGAAACTACTTTAAAGTCCCACCAGCGGCAAAAAAAAGAAGAAAAGAAAAAAAAAAGAAAGAAAAAGATAAAAAGGAAGAAGAAGAAATAAACGGTATGTCCACAAGCAAAATGGGCACGGATGAAAACCCGAAAGGGCTCCGTGAGTAAAAACAGCGGGACTACCGGCGAGTCTGTGAAAACCCGAAAGGGCGCAAACTCGTGAAAAGAGATGAAATACACTCGCAAAGTCCTCTCGACCTTGTGAGGAGAAAATTCCCGCGTGAGATCCCTACGACTCACAAAGGAGCAACACACTTAGGAATCCTCACGATTCCTAAGGAGAAAATACACCTGCGGGATCCTCACGACTCGTAGGGAGAAAATGCTTTTATGGGACCCTCACGGCCCATAAAATTGAAAAGCCTTAGGTGATAGGGACACAAACCTGTCTCCTAAGCCATCGTTCCCCAACGGGCAATGGCAAATGATGAGTCGCTCCTGGCATTTCGCTTCAGTGTTAGCGGTGCTGATGCCGACCAAAAACCCAAATCCCAAGTCCTCCCAAGGCAAATGATGAGTTGCTCCTGGCATTATTCCAGTGCAGCAATGCTGATGCCAAACAAGATCCAAATTCCAAGTCCCCAAACGGCGAATGATGAGTCGCTCCTGGTACCATATTCCAGTGTAGCGATGCAGACGCCAACCAAAATCCAATTTCTCAAAATTCCCCAGCCCTACGGCCAGTCCCCAAATTGACTGCCGTATACAATCCATGGGCTCAAATAATTCTCGTCATACCCATGCCCCACCACAATCACCAGTTACGCGGCTGGTCTCCGCCTTTGGGGAATTATACTCCATTGATAAGACCCACTCATGTGTCCTCACGATATATGAGGAGAACAAACCTTTGTGGGATCCTTACGACTCATAAAGGAAAAACACACTTAGGAGTCCTCACGACTCCTAAGGAGAAAATACACCTGCGGGATCCTTACGACTCGTAGGGAGAAGATGCTTTTATGGGACCCTCACGGCCCATAAAATTGAAAAGCCTTAGGCGACAGGGATCTAAACCTGTCTCCTAAGCCACCGCTCCCCAATCCCTAAATGGCGAATGATGAGTCGCTCCTGGTACCATACTCCAGTGCAGCGATGCAGACGCCAACCAAATTCCAAATCTCATACCCCAACGGCGAATGATGAGTCGCTCCTGGTACCATATTCCAGTGCAGTGATACAGACGCCGACAAAGTCCCGAAATTTTTCCGGCCCTACGGTCTGGATCATACATCCTGCAAAACCGTATACAATCCACGGGCGTAGAACAATCCCAACCTCTCCCAAGTCCTACCGGTGAGACCACATTCAAAGTCCAAAAAAAAAATCCTCCCGGGGCAAATGATGAGTTCCTCCTGGCATTATTCCAGTGCAGCAATGCAGATGCCAAACAAAAACCAAAATCCCAAAATCCTCTCAATGACAGATGATGATTCGCTCCTGGTACCATATTTCAGTATAGCGATGCTGATGTCAACCCAAATCAAAATCAACAAATCAACTTCCACTCCGACACCGCAAGAAGCGGAGCAAGTCAAGTCTACCCCTGACACTGCAAGAAGCAGAGCAAGTCAAATCAAGCACCGACCGTCCATGTCGCAAAAAGGGCAGAATCGACCGTCCAAGTCGCAAAAAGGGAAGCATCGACCGTCCAAGTCGCTAAAAGGGCAGCACCGACCGTCCAAGTCGCAAAAATGGCAGAATCGACCGTCCAAGTCGCAAAAAGGGCAGAATCGACCGTCCAAGTCGCTAAAAGGGCAGCACCGACCGTCCAAGTCGCAAAAATGGCAGAATCGACCGTCCAAGTCGCAAAAAGGGCAGCATCACCGTCCAAGTCGCTAAAAGGGCAGCACCGACCGTCCAAGTCGCAAAAATGGCAGAACCGACCGACCAAGTCGCAAAAAGGGCAGCACCGACCGTCCAAGTCGCTAAAAGGGCAGCACCGACCGTCCAAGTCGCAAAAATGGCAGAACCGACCGTCTACGTCGCTAAAATGGCAGCACCGACCGTCCACGTCGCTAAAAGGGCAGCAACGACCGTCCAAGTCGCAAAAAGGGCAGCACCGACCGTCCAAGTCGCAAAAAGGGCAGCACCGACCGTCCACGTCGCTAAAATGGCAGCAACGACCGTCCATGTCGTAAAAAGGGCAGTGCCAGCTTCCCAAAAAGCGGGAACCAAATCAAGTCGCCTCCACGTGAAATAAGATCCATCAATTTCATGCACACGACCCATATATGTGGTGTGCATTTATTGATGGGGGGCAATATGTTGGGGTAAAAATTTACACCCCGGTTGACCAAGTCAATATCAAAGTCAACCCCAAGCAAAGTGGGCCCAAGCCCAGATCCAGTGGGCCCATGCCCGGGTCGAGCCAGAACATGAAGCGGCCGGTCTCCCCCCATGCCAAGATAAAAAATTTTGTAATAAATAATTTTGTTGCATTTCTTTTATTTTATTTATGGATAAATGTAAGAAAAATAGGCATAAATCCAAATTTTTGTAAAGCCCATGGCTTATGTGCAAAAAGAAATGGCACATGAGCCATGAAATAGGCAAAACGCCATTTTGTGAAGCCCAAGAGGCTATGTGTAAAGTGTATGGCCTATAAAGGCAAAGAAAATGAAATATCTAAAAAAAACTTTTTTTTTCTCTCTCAAAAAAGTCTTCCAGATCTGAGATCTTTCCTTCTTCTTCAAGATTCCAAAACCTTCTTCTTTCTCTTGAATTAAATCAAGAGTTTTACTCTTCTTTATATAAAACAAATTGGTTTTTCACCACAAAACCCACAAAGGGGAACTTGGATCTATCATTAGATCTCAAAAAGAAGAGATTTTTAGATCTCACATCTCTTGAGCCAGCCAACAGAGGAGGAAGAAGAAGAACCCATTTCCCCAACCAAAACATTCTCTTTTTTTAGGAGTTTAACTCCGCTGATTTCTCTTTCGAGAGTTTTTTGGGGCTAAAAGCCCTCTTTTCCTCTCCAGCGCACTGCGCCCGAGCGCAAAGCGTCCACGTACCGACACGTGGCGCGCGCGCTTGCGCTCCAGTGCGCTTGCGCTCCAGCGCGCAGCGTCCATGCGCATAGCGCCCACGTGCCGACACGTGGTGCGCGCGCTTGCGCACCAGCGCCCAGCGTTCATGCGCAAAGCGCCCACGTGCCGACACGTGGCGCGCGCGCGCTTGCGCACCAGCGCGCAGCGCTCATGCGCAGAACGTCCACGCGCGCGCTTGCGCCTGAGCGCACAGCGCCCAAGGTGTTGCCCCACGCATCCTTTGGATGCCTTTTCCCTTTTATTTATATATACATGTATATATATACATATGTATACAAATGTACACATACACATACTCCGCGACACTTTCCCCCTAAAACCGGGTAGCGGGACCCCCGTAAAAACTCTGCGTGGCTCCCGATATATCCAAACCCCCCTTTCGAAACACAACACACGTACACTGCACATTGAGTTCGCATGACCATTTTAACCCGTTAATCGGAGGTTCCCTCGCCCCAAAGGCGAGGGGTAATTAACGGCAGCTTAGTCCGCGGCTGCCGGAGATTCGGATCCCCACAATCATTAAACCCCGGTCTACCCCAGGCATGGGGAATCTGTAGTACGCCTGGCAAGCGCGCGCGTATTCCCATCTCAATGGGGTGACGAAAAACACCCTACAGTCGTGAAAAAAATACAACCTCCACCAATTTTTTCGACGATCGGCCCCCATCATCTTCATCGTTATCATCTAAGATGTGGGTACACCTAATTTCATGTGATTCTACAACTTTTTCACCGTTGATTTAGCAATGTAAAATATTCTATTGTCGGTAAACCGTTAATTTTGAACCCACTAATTCAACGGTGAAAAAGTTGTGGAATCACATGAAATTTGATGTACGCACATCTTAGATGATACCGATGATGATGATGGGTGGCGATCGTCGGGAAAAACGGTGGAGGTTGTATTTTTTCCACGCCATAGGAGGAAATCCCCTTCTATGGCCTCTTTCCTCCATTAATATATATATATATATATATATATATATATATATATATATATATATATATATATATATATATTTGAAATAAAGAAAAACCAGCAAATATGCTTGGGACTATTGCTAACATTTGAAGAGTTATACAAAATAAACTAGATCATGCCTGGATAACATATTTTTCTAATTTGAATTTTATTGTTGTGTATTATATTATGAAATGCAAATTATGCATAGTGTATTTTATATATATATATATATATATATATATATATATATATATATATATATATAAAGAGAATAATGGAGAAAAGAGGCCATAGGAGGAAATTTCCTCCTATGGCGTGGAAAAAATGCAACCTCCACCAATTTTTTCGACGATCGGCCCCCATCATCTTCATCGTTATCATCTAAGATGTGGATACACCAAATTTCATGTGATTCTACAACTTTTTCACCGTTGATTTAGCAATGTAAAAAGTTCTATTGTCGGTAAACCGTTAATTTTGAACCCACTAAATCAATGGTGAAAAAGTTGTGGAATCACATGAAATTTGGTGTACGCACATCTTAGATGATAACGATGATGATGATGGGTGCCGATCGTCGGAAAAAATGGTGGAGGTTGTATTTTTTCCACGCCATAGGAGGAAATCCCTTCCTATGGCCTCTTTCCTCCATTAATCTCATATATATATTGATAAAATTAATTACCTGATTGCCCATTTATTCTCATAATCTCCACTCATTGTTTATAGGCTTAATTAATGTCTTATGTCCAATGCTGAAGCGTCCTTAACTTTGTTATTTTTGACCTTCTACTTCTCCCTTCTTTGTATTTTTTTGTTAGCATCTAGCATGCAACCCGCGCATTGCGTAAATGCTTACTCTGAAGTTCCAACCGTATTTTGCGGTAGCCAAACATGTTAAATATAAGTGAAAATTATGAATACTTATTGCAAGACTCAATATTTCAAGCATGCTCCATGTTGTTAAAATATATTTATTAATTTCAAACATGCTGCGTATTGTTGAATTTGATCAACAACAATTTGAATGACTTAACAGTTAAAAATGAGATGGCTAGATATCATGAATAGAAGTTCTTGTATTAACTTGCATGTGGGTGTCTTTTAAAGAACATAACTTTAGTTAAATTTAATCTGTTCATGTTCAAAATTTTCATTATTTTATCTTTGAAATGAAGATTAAAATTGAAATATTTTTATGAATGATAAAGAAAACAATATGAGATGTAAGATGGAATTATCTTTGTATATATGTTGGATGTCCGCTGTACCACCATATGTGAAATCAACATTATACGAAACTGTAGAGTTTTTTTTTGTTACCCCATGAAGATGGATGCATTCGTATTTTAAGGTTGTACAAACTCCCCCTTTCCGATGGTAAATAAGGGTTTATTGATTGTGGGGATTCTAATCTCCGCCAGCCGCGGATAAAACTGTCGTTAATTACCTCCGCTCTGACGCGAGAGAACCTCCGATTGAAGAGTCAGACGTATCGTGTGAACTCATTCTGTGATATGTGCGTCAGACAATTTTAGGTCTCTTTGAACATATCAGGAGCCATCACACGGGGGTTCCGCTGCCGGGTTAGGAAGGCTAGCAGGGCTCGAGGCAGCGTCCCGAAACAAAATTTTATTTGAAAGAGATGACTTGAGTGTGTTGAAGAGCTCCGAAAAGAGGGAAAGAGAAAAAGTAAGAAGCGGAAGAACCTCTTTCGGGAGTGATCTCGAAAGCAATGGACCCCATTCGAGGGGGTCCTGAAGTCAAGAGCCCTTCTAGGGTGTCCCAAAGGGACCCCTCGAGAGGGGTCCAGAAACAAGGAACCCCTCGAGGGGGTTCGGAAGGCGGGAACCCCTTTTGGGGGTTTCCAGAACATGGATCCTAAAAGGGGTCTCGAGGCTAAATACGGGATGTGTCCCGTATTCACACGATGGGGAACATTGATTGCAACCCATGTTCCCATAAATCTGGCGGGGAGATCCGGTGCTGGTCTGGGCTTTCACCAAGTTCGTTTGTTCGAAAATATACTTGCCCGGGATGAAAACCATGGGCTTCCACCCTGAGGCTCTTTCTTCTGCCTTGTTCTTCGATTTGATGAAGAAATATTGTTCCTTTTTTGGTTTTGATTTTGGATCTTGAGTTTTGGTTTTCTTAAAGAGATGGGTTCATTTTAATAGGTTATTTTTGGGTAGAAGAAGATGAAGGAGATGAGAGTAGGGGTGGTAATTGAATGAGCCAGCTCGGGTTCGATTAAGGTTCGGCTCGGTATCAGCTCGTTCAAATTCGGTTCATTTTTTAACGAGCCGGACATGAACCAGAAAGCCTGGCTCGTTTATTAAACGAGCCGGACTCGAGCTCAGCCAGGCTCGTTCGGTATTGACTCGGGTTCGGCTAGGTTACACAGTTTGAAAAAAACAGTAATATGTAATATATAACAGATTCTATACAACTCTCAGAACACTTAATTCAATTAAACGACAGTATATAAAGTGTACTGAGATAAATATAAAACCCAGCATTTAGACCCATTCAATGTCCTAGATGTTAATGTTTTTTAATTTTTCCATATCTCAAAACCCTGAGTTTTAATCATTATTGTTAATTATGTGTTTTTTTGGAAGATACTATTAATATGAATAAATGAGCTGAAAACGAGCCGAGCTCTAAACGAGCTCAGTTGAGCTCGGCTCGTGAACTCGGCTCGTTTAGTTAATGGGCCACAAATGAACTGAACACGAGCTGAGCATGTTTAATCGAGTCGGACTCGAGCCGAGCATCTCTAGCTCGATTAACTAAACGAGCCGGACTTGGACCGACAAAAAGAACCACGAGCCGAACTCGAGCCGAGCTTGGCTGGCTCGAGTTCGGCTCGTTTACACCTCTAGATGAGAGGAACGCAAAAGGAACTCTCTTTTCTTTTTGATTTTCCTCTTTTTGAGAAAAAAGATGAATGAGAAAAAGACCTGCCTCTTTCTTGATGGAGTCTCAAAACCCTAGCAAAAATTATGAGAGAGAAAAATTTTGTTCATTTTATTGCATTGTTGGGTTTAAATACCCTGCACATTTACATATTAGCCTTTCGGCTTTACAAAATTGGCTTTTGTGTATTTTTCTTACATTATTCTCATTTATTACATATTAGATCTATTTATTACATTTTATTTCTTTACTTGTCCTGATGGGGCCGGCCGTCATATGCTTGGGCCTGGGGCTCGGTTTTGGCTTGAGCTTGGACCCACTTGGGCCCGTGCCCGGATTGGTTTGGTTTGGGCCCATTTATTTGGACGTACTTTGATTTTAACTTTTGATTTTTGATTTTCGATTACGGCAGCGACATAAATTTCGACCCAACAGAAACTATACGTGATTTTGTCTCACTGTATCGAAAATTTTAATTATGGTTTCTTTATTAAATTCCAAATACTTCAAACTTGACATGTATTGTTCTTTCTGCTTATTTAGTATGAGATGATTATAGAAAGTTTATTAGGTGTGATGGTATCTTCCGTACATCTATATTTTATAGAAATCTTTCTGCTTATTTAGTATGAGATGATTATAGAAAGTTTATTAGGTGTGATGGTATCTTCCGTACATCTATATTTTATATTTCTATTTTTTTTGACCCTATCTCCAAACACACACACACACACACTCGAAAGATTCTACAGATCTAGCTATATGTTTCAGCCTTCTTCATGGTTGACACTTGTTCTGACATTCCTAGAGAGTAATCCTGTACAATCAGTTTCATTTATATTTGATAAACCCCTCTGCAACGGATCAGACGTTCATTTTCTTTTCCTATACACCCCCGCCTCCTCCTTCACCTAAGAAACCATCACCCGGCACCATCATCGATCACCTCCTCTTGACCCAACCAAAGCTGCGCCTCATCGTCGTCGTCATCGTCGACGGCATCTCCTCCAAATCCAGCAACATCCAAGCATCAAACCCTCAACATCCAACACCTCCGTACGACACGACCGAGCAGAAAACCGAGACTCCAAGCTCAGACCTAAGTCCACGTGAGAACGACGGTCGTTTCCACGCCTCCGGATTTTCAATCCATTGACGTTTCAATTTCTCCCGGAAGTGATCGACGAAATGCCTCGACGAATTTCCGATATTTTCTTGTATCCTAACTGCGCCGATGTCGATCACCGTCTTTCCAATTGGCTTGGTAAGTTCCCTCTGTCTCTTCTCCTTTTTGTTCTCCTTCTCATTCTCTTTATCCTGTTTCCTTCTTTCGTTTAGACTTAAATGATTATCGGTAATTTTGTTTGATTTTTAGTAAAATAAATTAGCTATGGAAAATATATGCATGAATAATTGTCTATATATTCAACATGTTATGCTTAGATACTTGTTGTATTTATGCGTAGTCTATAATAATTGTTTCATGCTAACATCATCCTTTTAAATGAAAGTAATGTTATAAGCAGATCTCTTTGGAATTTAAAAATAATACATGTGAAAGGTTTTATGGTAGTTTCATGAAAAGTCGTATGTATTTCTTTTATAACTCGATTGCGTAATTGAAATATCGATAATGTCCTACAATTTGTGACATGATTTTTATAGAATCATTGGTATATTTTCTCATGTATATTCTCAATTTGAATGTTAGCAAGCATAAAAAAATACAAAGTTGCTGTTTATTTTTAATTACACTTGTTATTCTTGCATATTTTTATGCTGCTTACATACGCTATTTCTTAAGGGAAATAATCTTCTTATAATAAATAAGTTGCGGGCCTCGCCACGTGCCGTTACCGTCTTTTGGAAAGCAGGGCGTGACAACTACATTTGTGTTAAAATACTATATTTGACATTAAAACTACTACAATTTTCCTTTAAAGTACTATAGTTATCTTTCAAAGTGTGCGACCCAAAAAGACACGTGACCGGCATAAGAATCACGTGAAATTCAGTGGACCCCACCGTAACCTAAGTAACCTTAAAGTCATGATCAAAACATATAAATTGAAAGTAACAGAGAAAGTTTTAAGAAAAGATTTAATAAATAAAGTAAAGCTTGTCATGAAGACTTGCAGTAAAAACAAAAAAAGTAAGTTTGTTTGAAAGCAGTTGAAAAGCATTTTTCGTTTGAAAATTCGGCAGCACCATCTTTATAAATTTTTGAAGAAATTTACTGTACAATGATAATTATAAAACATTCTTACATGAGAGCTAGCTCGACGCCCACACGGCGGAGACACAATCCACGCAACAATATACGACGACGCCCAAGACAAAGAACAACACAAGCAAATATAAGGAAATGCATAAATAAAAGTTTATAGCCGACTCTACCCAAATTCGACCCAAAAGAATAAATATCAAAGTCCCGACTCAATTTAAGTCAAACAAATATACAAGTGGTAGATAGAGTTACAACTAGATACAAAAAAACAAGTACACAAAAGGCAGTTATGATAAGACTGTTAGTTATATATATGCCCTAGAGGCCATTGTTGTACATATGATGTATATTATAGTGGATGCTTGGATATATATAGAGAGGACCTTCTTACTCGATATGATAGTATACTATCTGGTTTCACTTTGTCTAAACATATTGATTTGTATTGGTTTACTGTCTTGCTCTCACATGTTGATAAAGCCCTTAGGATATGTACTTAACTACTAAGACTATGATGCAGATTATACTAGTGGGGCCAGGGTAGTCCAAGAGTACATCCTATAACTGTTTCTAGTCGAGAGTGTATCGAGACAGGGCATCGGTACACTAGAGTAGACTAGCGTATACGCATCTTGACCCATATGATGGGCGATGGATGATCCTATATTCATCGGTGTTTGATATCAAAGATGGTGTATGGGTGCTCAGTAGAGACTGGGTACACTGAACGGACTCGCCGAGAACTCCTAGATGGTATTATACCCATCGTCAGATAGCAGTTCTCTGGTAACACAGGTACAGGTTAGTCTGTAGATCCGAGATCGTCATAGAGTCTTGTGTGATTCCCGCTGTGCTTTGATTTCCACCTTACCACGTTCAAGAGAACGTGCAAAAAAGAGGAGGAACGGTGGGTACAGTCCCGAATCACATGGAGGCAATGAGCGATAGGATGGGTTTCGTCTCTCCCGGTATTAGGGGTTGATATTGCGATGTGTTCGATTGGCTATAACTGAAAGTCCCTGGCCAGGGCTGATGTAGAGATCTGCTGGTAAGTGTTATCAGTAGTTTCTCGACCCGTTATGAGTCTCACATCGACATGACTTATCGGTTACTGGGGTCTGACGTTTACCATCCCTAGAATGGATATGCGACATATGAGATGAAGAAACCGGACTGTACGGTAGTGTTACTGATTGGCTCGACGAGAGTTTTGACAGCTTCGCTGGTTTTCTTCTGATCGCTCAATACCCGGTTGGCCGTTACGTTTAGCTAACCGCTTGCGGCCTGTAGGTGTTTGATATGATCATCACCTACTGCCGGCGTATTGACGAGTCTTAGAGTCCCACACAGGAGTTCCCTAGCTCAGGCAAAACGATGTGGTGTGCATATGAGATATGCGCGGGGACCCGATTGAATGCGAGTATGTGATACCGTATGTTAATCGGGTGTTTTTCTATTGGTCGGGTCGTATGTGATATGACCGGTTTGTTAAATCAAGTGTTGATTTAACATTTGACTTTTAGTTTAATTCTTTATTTAAACCCTTTTCTTTGTTGAAGATGTATGCATGCATGCATGCACATGTTGATGTGTATGGACACATACATACATACATACATACATACATACATACATACATACATAGTATCATGGTTGATGATACAATTAGTGGAATGCAAGACTCACATGGTTCACTAATATATATATATATATATATATATATATATATATATATATATATATATACTTCTTTCGTTTGACCTAGCTTTGACCCATGGTGGATTTTTCATTTGGACTTTAACCCATATGCAAAATATCTAGATATTAGTTAACCATGGTTTGTGATGAGAGAAGGAAAATATATATACTTTCTTTTCTCATTTTTCATTAAGTTTTTATCATTATCTTTTGACAAAAGCTTGAGCCATCATTATCTTCTTCTTCCTCCTAGCTCTCTTGATTTTTCTAAAGAGTGAGGTTGATAAAAAGAAAGGGTTTTGATTAGAGAATACAAACGACCTCATCATTCTACACCCTCTCTAGCCCATTTGTGTAGGGTGTTTTGCTATACTTCTTTGAAAGACCAAGTAAAGCAAGGAGTTTTGGGCAAAGGG
This sequence comes from Agapanthus africanus, assembly GCA_030015575.1. Lineage (NCBI taxonomy): Eukaryota > Viridiplantae > Streptophyta > Magnoliopsida > Asparagales > Amaryllidaceae > Agapanthus > Agapanthus africanus. Next base: position 691,448,660 of record CM057340.1, read on the forward strand.
ACTTCGGGTGGATCATCGTGGACAACGAAGGTTGCTAGCGATCCGTTCCAAACTCTCAAAGGTCCAAGAAGTCACCAAGGGAAGACTACAAAGGTTGCAATTTCTTCACTTAGTGTTACAAGTGTTCTTTGTATGTGATACAATTTTGTTGTTACCCTAAACTATTCTAGTTATGATTCATTGTTTGTTTGCTTTGCACCTCTCTAAATGTACAACTCGAGTAAAAGTTACTCCTGGGAGAGTTTTACACATGACAATTAGATGATCAAGTAGGTGTTTAGAAAGGTGTTAACATGGTTATGCCTTTGGGAAAACGAGATTTATTTTAATTAGGTCCGTGCGAAAGCACGGGGAACCTCCCTCAAAGTACCAACCCTGGCCGAGGCTGATATGGAGATCTGCTGGTAAGTGTTATCAGTAGTTTCTCAACCCGTTATGAGCCTCATATCGATACGACTTATCGGTTACTTGGGTCTGACGTTTACCACCCCTAGACTGGATATGCGACATATGAGACGAAGAGACCGGACTGTACTGTAGTGTTACTGATTGGCTCGACGGGAGTTTTGACAGCTTCGCTGGTTTTTTTCTGATCGCTCAATACCCGGGTGGCCGTTACGTTTAGCTGACCGCTTGCGGCTTGTAGGTGTTTGATATGATCATTATCTACTGCCGGCGTATTGACGAGTCTTAGAGTCCCACACAGGAGTTCCCTATCTCAGGCGAAACGATGTGATGTGCATATGAGATATGCGCGGGGACCCCGATTGAATGCGAGTATGTGATACCGTATGTTAATCGGGCGTTTTTCTGTTGGTCGGGTCGTATGTGATATGACCGGTTTGTTAAATTAAGTGTTGATTTAACATTTGACTTTTAGTTTAATTCTTTGTTTAAACCCTTTTCTGTGTTGAAGATGTATGCATGCATGTATGCACATGTTGATGTGTATGGACACATACATACATACATAGTATCATGGTTGATGATACACTTAGTGGTGGCAATGCAAGACTCACATGGTTCACTAACCCACCTAGCAAAAGCGATCATGCCCCAAAAGAAAAGAAGTGTGCCAACAAAGCCGCTACTAATCCAAGCGGTCGGTCCTGAAAGAAATTATGGCACAACGGAGGTGAATTGCAAACTCGTGAATAGAAAAAAATTACAAGGTAGAAATCGCGTCTATAAACGATCACCGACTAATCGTAAAGTGCCAGGCTAATATAATACGTAAGAGTATGTATGTATCATAAGTAAATATAAGCGCATCATAAATGGATCGTGCACAATAAAAGCATCATCAATAAAATTATCGTCAAATCCCGTGTCAATCATCGATACTCGAAATCTCAACATATCTTAGGCGTCGACTCTCGGATCGTGTAACAACCTAGTTCTTTTATACCAATTCCAGTTCCCGTAATTGCTTATTTGTGATATTTCTTGATTTATCGTGTTTTGGGTACGAAAGGTATTTTTACATTTTACATTGCATTCGACTCGACCCGCTTGCTTGAAACTTGTTTGATTCATATTTATGAATCATCCTGACTTATTACATAGACATGTGCATTTTCATGAATACTGCATACTGGCATTTTATCTGGCATTGCATCTTTTACCATATAACATTTTAAGTCACGTAAAATATTTTAAAAATACATAACATGGCTTGCATGATAACCCTAGCCCCATGGTAGTATCCACGCATCTTGTTCTCGTCCCGTTCAGTGAAACGGGCGTGTTTGGATGGCTACGCGCACGTACGTGCATCCGTTCTTGGGGGTATGCATTTCCGTTACCTGAGCTTTCATTTTTAAATTTGGTCATCGCATATATTTTTCATATTTTAAAACCGGATTTTTAGACCCGACCCGGGCGTGTTTTGGAGTAAGTTTGTATTTGCCAAAATCTCAAAACGTACTAATATTATATTCTTTTATATTATCTTACGTAACAGTAAAATATATATATACTTAACAAGTAATATTTTAAAGAAAAGATTTAAAAAAAAAAATACTTTTAACCGACAAATCTCTCTCTTCCTCTCTCTCTCTGCCTCCTTTTTCTCTCTCTCTCTCTCCTCTCGCACTCATCCTCTCTCCTCTCGATTTCTCTTTATCTCTTTCTCTACCTGACTCTCTCTGCATTATTTATATTTCTTTTAAAAATCTTACCTAATCAAATCTGTCTCTCTCTCTCTCCCCCTTCACATATTTATATTTATATATTTTTAATTTTATATAAACCCAATACAAGTCTCTCTCTCCCCTCATCTACCTTTCCCGCCTCCTCACGAGAAAACCTAACCCACGCCCAAGCCTCGTCGCCGCCTCTGCCCTCGTCGCTGTCACCGCCTCTGCCCTCGTCGGCATCCCCATCTCCCCGACACCACACCACCACCTTACCTCCCTCTCTCTTTCGCTGCAAACCCATGACCGCATGAACCCACGCCACACCCAAGCCCTCGTTGTCGGAGCTCCACCTCATCGTCGTCTCTACATCCCCGTCTTCACCACCTCGCCCTCGCAACTACCACCTCCACTTCCTTTCATCCCCGACGAGAACCCCAAGATCCCTACACCCGAAACTGTCACGACCCGAAAGTACGGAATGTGACCGGCACTTAGATTAGGAAGCGTCTAGAGGCGCAACGTAATCTAAGTAAGCCGAAACCCAGAAATCTAAACCATAAAAAGAAGAAGCAGAGGAAGACATGTAGAAAAACAAGTTTAAAAGCAACATCAAATTTTCTCAAAAATTTCGGCAGAGTCTCCTTTGTAAAAACTGGCCCCAAACGGGTACAAACAAGAATAATATATACAAACAATAACAAGGCATCCCCAAGCGGGAGCTAGCTCTACGCCAACAGGCGGAAACAACCACACCAAGCACAATAATATACAACGCCAAAGGGCGAGGCTCAATACTCAAAAGAAAACAAATCTACCAGATACCATAATAATACAAGTGTGACTCTAAGCTCGAAATAAATAACCGGTCCTTTAAACTTATCAAGTAATACAAGTTTGGTTGATGGAGCTTAATAGATACCAATGAAATAAATAAAGTACAACGGCGGTCCTGATACAAATGAACCAACCTACCTTGCAAATCACCCTGAATGAAAAGATGTGCCAGCAAGCTGCCAAAGAAACCTGTATATCGAACCTGTAATAAAATTTGGCACAACGGGGGTGAGTTGCCAACTCGTGAGTAGAATACATCCGCAAAAAGAAATCGAATGCACGACGCTGTCCTAGGTCATAATAATATACTAATATATCACTAGTCATCTAGTAGTGCAGGGTAATAAACTACGCGTAAGTGCAAATGCTCCGTGCTCGTGTGAGTGCCTCAAATAGTAATATGTCGTGTGAATGAGTATGCATGCACCATGAATGTAAAACAATCAACCCTGAAATCTGGATATATCAGTATAAAAAGTCTTTAACTTTCACCATAGTAAAATTTGTATAGAAGTCTGAAACATCATCGATGAAATCTATGGAAATCCGTGTCAAGCATCGAAATAAAACATGTAAATCTCAAGTCTCAATATCTCGGGCTCCGTCAGTCCGGATCGGCCCATATCATCAAATCTCACGACAACGGTCGGTATCCTCCGGATATCAGCCGCGCCAGACATCACCGGTAGGTAGTCTTCCCCTGCCAGGCTCATCGTCTACAACTCGATCTTCTTGCCCCGGGGTACCATACCGGGCCCACCATATACCCGAGACGGTTCATCCACTCCTCGAATCGGGTCTCGAAATCCAACAGAAAACATGAAATCTCATGGTGGACGACACATACATCACGAGAAAACCGCAACTTATATTTTAAAAAGAGAGGGAGAAAGAGAGAGAAGTTTTTATATATATTCTTGCGGTTTTCCCCAAAATCCAGAAATCTCATAAAAATCCAAAATCCCAAAATCATGAGTAAGTAAATGGTAAGTGTCGGCATAAGCCCCATAATACTGCAAGATAACATGAAAATGTGAATGCATGAAATGTCTAAGTAATAAATACAATGTCTAGACTAACACCTGAGAGTAATCACAATACTATATTGATCTAGCCTTTAGCTGCGTCTATCATAAAAAATAATATGTTCTAAAGTGTACGTGACATGGCAATTATCGATGATGTGTGTGTGAGCCGGCAAATAAGTGTACGTGGGACATGCGCATCATCGGTAATGGTGCTGGTGTCCTAACAGGCAGAGTTTCATACTGACTAAAGAAACATATGTATGAACATGCAACTTGATGATTTCAATCTGAATGTAAAGGTAAAATGTGTACTAAACACTCATTTGGAATATACATATCTAACTACAACTATATGACTCGAGCCTCAACTAGTATCTATTTAACCCCCTAAGAAACTAAACTAAAGAAACTAGTCGATAGGAAATAAGAATCCACCTAAGGTCTGAGTCCATATCTGTAATAGTCGGCGATCCATCCTCAATAGCGTCACGTACGTAGTACAGCTTTCTCGAATCAAGAGCGCAGATCAATCATTACATCTATGCCTCGTACGGTAAAATTCATCGTACGGCATCCCAATATCGAGGTACGGGTCAAGTATCACCTACGTACATCATCATTCGTATAATGTCATCATCAAATAATGTCATGATCAAAGGTACTATACTGTAATCGCATACATCCCAATATCATCAATCATATATCATTGTCTGCGAACATATACGTCGTCAATTGTTCCTCAGAAATATCATGTCATATATATCATATCGTAATCAGGTCACACATATATCATATCGTAACCAAGTCACACATATATCATATCGTAACCAAGTCACACATATATCATATCGTAATCAAGTCACACACATATCATATCGTAATCAAGTCACAGGTTACGGTTCGGGTTCTATTCTAGAGTCTCGTATATCTCAATGTTATCATCACCTATTATCGTTTATGTATACATATCCATTCTCTCATTTTCCAACGATCCGCTAAGATCATAATATGACTGTATAGCCAAGAGATCACGGTATCAAGCCCAGTTATATCGTCTCATCCCCATGTATCATATAACATCCTTATATCACATATACATATTTTGTATATATACACCTACACACATTCCTACTTATATACACATATACACATATACACCAAGCCAAGTTTTTGTGTATGCATGTGTGTGTCTACCTGAAACCTACGAATTTCCTCCAAGACATTGCTCCTCTGGTAAAGTCTATCTAAATAAGTCTAGTCCAACCTAAGGTCTTTAATAGGGTCCTACTCGCCAAGAATCAAGGTCACGTCCGACTTCCTAATGACAATAAGCAATATCCCTATTCTACGTTTGCGGGGGTGCTAAACGTCATCCACCCGACTTCCCCCGTAGATATACATCTACTCACCTGGTCCTTGTCTGCCGAAGACGATGTCGCCCTTCTCTTCTTCCTCGTCCGAAGTCCACGCGAGGGGTACCTATACGCAAACATATATAAAATCGTAAACTGAATCACAGACAAAACCAAAATGACGCACGAAACGCGCATAGGTTAAAACCTATGACCCGCTCATGCAAAAGAACCAAATATCGCTCGATATCGGCGTCCAAACTCCGATTGATCGAGATAAAACACCAACAAACAACTCGTAGTTTTAAAACTCATTACTTATAATATAAAACACGATTTAATTCATCGAAACCTTAAAATCGATCAAATCGTCCAATTCCGCAAAACCTTGAAAATGTCAATTTACCGTTTTACTTCAAAACTTGATGTTAACAAAAAACTAATGGTCATAATATTCATTAAATAACATAACTAGATTATAGAAACCATTACCATATTTTTAACACCTTAATTTGTATTAGTTTGGAATTTCTAGTTTGCAAACTTGCCCGATTTCGATACTTTTAAGCAAAATTTCACAATATCACAACTAAACTTGATTTTGCATGAATTAAATTATTAAACTACAATTTATGATGATAATAATATAATGAAACCATAAATTATATTTTAAATCTCATTTATTTTAGAGTTTCTAAAATCTAGTTAGCAAAAATAGCATTTTTATCACTATTTTTCAATTATCAATAGAAACTAGTAACCAAATTAAGTTTTTCATTCCTTTAACATGTTAATATTCTCATTAAAACTACAATCTAATGATAACAACCTTAATTAGAATTTTATATCACCAATATTTATGTTTTATAGAAACCTAGCTAGAAAAAATACTTAATTTAAACAAATTGGAATGATCAAATTATAATTCAACAACCATGCAAGATTTTCCATTCCTAAAAAAATGTTAAACTAGTTATTATAACCCCACTTAATTAATAAAACCATAGCTTGATTTTATAAACCCTAACTTAAATTTTAAACTTGCAAATATAATTAATTAGGAAAATCTAAATATGCTAGATTAAACATTTAATAACAATTAACCATAAGAATAAAATTTATACCTCCACATCATGAAATCCAAACATGAAAATATGCCTCCAAAATAATGGTTTCCATCTCCAAGATCCATGCTAAATAGGTCAAAGGAAAATGGTAGAAGTTGAATGTTGATTTTTGAGGTTTATTTTTGGAATTTTTGATGATTTTTGATGATTTTTAATGCAAAAATGATGGGGGAAAAATTTTGGGGTTGCCCATGGAGGTGAGGCCGGCCATGAGGTGAGGCAAAAGAGAGGAGAGTGAGAAAAGGTGAAGAAAAGTGTAGAAGGTTTCACAAAAATATCACACAATTAAGTCTTTTCATGAATTTAATAAAAATTCTTTATTTTCCTAACTCCATTTAACCTAGAATGGTCTAGAACCATGGAAAATTTTGAAAATAAATTTTGCATGAAATACACTTGATTCCAATATGTAATGGTTCAATTTTGCTAATTAAACCCATTCAAATTTGTAATTTACACCAATTTAGTATATAAATAAAGCTTATGTTAATATTTAAAATAATTAATTTAGGAAAAATATTTAATTAAACAAAAAATTTATAAGTGGCTAAATAAACACCATTTACTAGTAATTACATAATTAAAATAGATATTTTTAAATTTATGAAGAAAATTATTTATAGTTAAGTTTTACGGAAAATACAGTTTATTTTTCCGAAAATCAGAAAATTCACTTAAAGAATTTTATTTATTTAATTATTTAATTATTTATTTTTAAGACGTTACAATCTTCCCCCCTTTAAGAAATTCGGTCCCCGAATTTAAATTAAAACTCCTCCCAATTACTAAAGCATTCAACTAAAACACTCAAATCGTCGGGGCTCCGAAATTATCAATACATTACTAAAATCAACCCCGTCAAGCATAACACAATTATCGGAGTTATGGTGAAAATAAAATATCAAAACCCAATACGAAAACCAACATAATATATATCAAAACTATAACTTAGAAATAGTACGCATCATAGTAAAATCGGCTAAACATCTTAATAAAGAAACACGCAAAAACCTCTTTTGAAAATCGCCGTGCGATACGCGTGTCACGGCATAAGTAGCGGACGTTTATTTTTTTATAAAAAAAATAGCTATATATATATATATATATATCTTTTATTTAACATACACGTCCCGCCTGGTTACCAAATCAAATAGTAATGATTATAAAAACATACTGCTCAAACTGAAATTAATCTCAATCACATCATGAAAATATCATGTGCGTCCGGTGCGCACTGAAATCGAAACCAAATACAGATACCACGAATACACACAAAACAAAACTGAGTGCAACAGGTGTGCACCAAAAATATCTGTCAAGTGCAACGAGTGTGCACGACTCTAATATCAGGTGCATCTAATCTGCACAAAACCCCGATTTAGTGCATCTGGTGTGCACAAAATCGCATCAAGTGCGTCAAATGTGCGCAAGAATCTCAATCAGGTGCACATAGTGCACGAAAACATATACCGAATATCAAAATCGAAATCACAGTACGAAAATTCATGAAAACTAGGTCGAAACATATGTCAAAATCATGTGTAACCCATATGCACGAAATCAAATCAAAATCTCAAAATGTATAAAACCAAATCGAGTATACTGGGTATGTACAAAACAACATTAATACAACCGACATGTGAAACACACATAGAATATAATGAATGTGCACATAAGAAATACCAATCGTAGAACAAAATCCTCAAAATACCAAAATCCAACAACAGAAATATGAAATTCAAATCACCAAATCACAATCGTAAACACTATCGTCAATGTGCGCCTCTTTCCTCTGATGTCGACTGCTTCGAACTCGCCTCTTCGTAGGTGTGCTGACTGCGCTACCAACGGCAATACTCATATCTAGAGTCTCCCATGTAATCTATCCTTTCACCTGATATCCGGACTACATTAAACTTTTCGATCGATTCATCAAAATCCCATAATTCCCCGAGAGCTCAACACTCAAGTACAGTTTAAAAATATCCAGTACATACCCCAGCATCGATGGTCCAGCCGTAGAAGGGCAAACCCAAGCCTCACTAATGGCACCGCGGAACTGCCGTAAACCCTAAGGTTCAAGGACGTTCTCGTGGTCATTATGTCGAGTTAGGGTTTCATTCTTCTAGAGGGTCCATAGAAATACCTGCATGTTCTTCCGAATACATTAAACTTGGGAAAATGGGTCTTTGACAATCGTTCGAACCCTTTAACTTCGTCTGGACGACATGTGAATACCCTTCTTCAGCACGCTCAACGATACTTCAATCCTCAAGAATAAACGATACCCTAATGGTTATCGCATTCGAGCCGCAGCTCCCTCTACCCGTGCGACCGTGGGAACAGAAACATCATCCGATATCGACGAAGATAGATCAAAGGAATGGATGAAATACGGTGCAAAGAAATGTAAATCCTAAGGCTTCTTAAGCAGAGTAGCGTATCGTAAGTATGCCGCGGATCATACCCACGGTACGTCACTCTACCTAAGTCACCTACTCCATCAACTAATGATCACCCTAGACTTATACAAAGGTTAAACCTAGCGCTCTGATACCAACTTTGTCACGACCCGAAAGTACGGAACGTAACCGGCACTTAGATTACGAAGCGTCTAGAGGCACAACGTAATCTAAGTAAGCCGAAGCCCAGAAATCTAAACCATAAAAAGAAGAAGCAGAGGAAGACATGTAGAAAAATAAGTTTAAAAGCAACATCAAATTTTCTCAAAAATTTCGGCAGAGTCTCCTTTGTAAAAACTGGCCCCAAACGGGTACAAACAAGAATAATATATACAAACAATAACAAGGCATCCCCAAGCGGGAGCTAGCTCTACGCCAACAGACGGAAACAACCACACCAAGCACAATAATATGCAACGCCAAAGGGCGAGGCTCAATACTCAAAAGAAAACAAATCCACCAGATACCATAATAATACAAGCGTGACTCTAAGGTCGAAATAAATAACTGGTCCTTTAACCTTATCAAGTAATACAAGTTTGGTCGATGGAGCTTACTAGATACCAATGAAATAAATAAAGTACAACAGCGGTCCTGATACAAATGAACCAACCTACCGTGCAAATCACCCTGAATGAAAAGATGTGCCAGCAAGTTGCCAAGGAAACCTGTACATCGAACCTGTAATAAAATTTGGCACAACGGGGGTGAGTTGCCAACTCGTGAGTAGAAGACATCTGCGAAAAGAAATCGAATGCACGACGCTGTCCTAGATCATAATAATATACTAATATATCACTAATCATCTAGTAGTGCAGGGTAATAAACTACGCGTAAGTGCAAATGCTCCGTGCTCGTGTGAGTGCCTCAAATAGTAATATGTCGTGTGAATGAGTATGCATGCACCATGAATATAAAACAATCAACCCTGAAATCTGGATATATCAGTATAAAAAGTCTTTAACTTTCACCATAGTAAAATTTGTATAGAAGTCTGAAACATCATCGATGAAATCTATGGAAATCCGTGTCAAGCATCGACACAAAACATGTAAATCTCAAGTCTCAATACCTCATAGTCTCAATATCTCGGGCTCCGTCAGTCCGGATCGGCCCATATCATCAAATCTCACGACAACGGTCGGTATCCTCCGGATATCCGCCGCGCCAGACATCACCGGTAGGTAGTCTTCCCCTGCCAGGCTCATCGTCTACAACTCGATCTTCTTGCCCCGGGGTACCATACCAGGCCCACCATGTACCCGAGACGGTTCATCCACTCCTCGAATCGGGTCTCGAAATCCAACAGAAAACATGAAATCTCATGGTGGACGACACATACATCAAGAGAAAACCGCAACTTATATTTTAAAAAGAGAGGGAGAAAGAGAGAGAAGTTTTTATATATATTATTGCGGTTTTCCCCAAAATCCAGAAATCTCATAGAAATCCAAAATCCCAAAATCATGAGTAAGTAAATGGTAAGTGTCGGCATAAGCCCCATAATACTGCATGATAACATGAAAATGTGAATGCATGAAATGTCTAAGTAATAAATGCAATGTCTAGACTAACACCTGAGAGTAATCACAATACTATATTGATCTAGCCTTTAGCTGCTTCTATCATAAAAGATAATATGTTCTAAAATGTACGTGACATGGCAATTACCGATGATGTGTGTGTGAGCCGGAAAATAAGTGTACGTGGGACATGCGCATCATCGGTAATGGTGCTGGTGTCCTAACAGGCAGAGTTTCATACTGACTAAAGAAACATATGTATGAACATGCAACTTGATGCTTTCAATCTGAATGTAAAGGTAAAATGTGTACTAAACACTCATTTGGAATATACATATCTAACTACAACTATATGACTCGAGCCTCAACTAGTATCTATCTAACCCACTAAGAAACTAAACTAAAGAAACCGGTCGATAAGAAATAAGAATCCACCTAAGGTCTGAGTCTATATCTGTAATAGTCGGCGATCCAGCCTCAATAGAGTCACGTACGTAGTACGGCTTCCTTGAATCAAGAGCGCGGATCAATCATCACATCTATGCCTCGTACGGTAAAATCCATCGTACGGCATCCCAATATCGAGGTACGGGTCAAGTATCACCTACGTACACCATCATTCGTATAATATCATGATCAAAGGTACTATACTGTAATCGCATACATCCCAATATCATCAATCATATATCATTGTCTGCGAACATATATATCGTCAATTGTTCCTCAGAAATATCATGTCATATATATCATATCGTAATCAGGTCACACATATATTATATCGTAATCAAGTCACAAATATATCATATCATAACCAAGTCACACATATATCATATCGTAATCCAGTCACAGGTTACGGTTCGGGTTCTATTCTAGAGTCTCGTATATCTCAATGTCATCATCACCTATTATCGTTTATGTATACATATCCATTCTCTCATTTTCTAACGATCCGCTAAGATCATAATATGACTGTATAGCCAAGAGATCACGGTATCAAGCCCAGTTATATCGTCTCATCTCCATGTATCATATAACATCCTTATATCACATATACATGTTGTGTATATATACACCTACACACATTCCTACTTATATATACACATACACATATACACCAAGCCAAGTTTCTGTGTGTGCATGTGTGTGTCTACCTGAAACCTACGAATTTCCTCCAAGACATTGCTCCTCTGGTAAAGTCTATCTAAATCAGTCTAGTCCAACTAAGGTTTTTAATAGGGTCCTACTCGCCAAGAATCTAAGGTCACTTCCGACTTCCTAATGACAATAAGCAATATCCCTATTCTACGTTTGCGGGGGTGCTAAACGCCATCCACCCGACTTCCCCCGTAGATATACATCTACTCACCTGGTCCTTGTCTGCCGAAGACGATGTCGCCCTCCTCTTCTTATTCATCCGAAGTTCACGCGAGGGGTACCTATACGCAAACATATATAATATCGTAAACTGAATCACGGACAAAACCAAAACGACGCACGAAACGTGCATAGGTTAAAACCTATGACCCGCTCATGCAAAAGAACCAAATATCACTCGATATCGGCGTACAAACGCCGATTGATCGAGATAAAACACCAACAAACAACTCATAGTTTTAAAACTCATTACTTATAATATAAAACACGATTTAATTCATCGAAACCCTAAAATCGATCAAATCGTCCAATTCCGCAAAACCTTGAAAATGTCAATTTACTTTAAAACTTGATGTTAAAAAGAAACTAATGGTCATAATATTCATTAAATAACATAACTAGATTATATAAACCATTACCATATTTTTAACACCCTAGTTTGTATTAGTTTGGAAATTCTAGTTTGCAAACTTGCCCGATTTCGATACTTTTAAGCAAAATTTCACAATATCACAACTAAACTTGATTTTGCATGAATTAACTTATTAAACTACAATTCATGATAATAATAATATAATGAATCCATAAATTAAATTTTAAATCTCATTTATTTAAGAGTTTCTAAAATCTAGTTAGCAAAAATAGCATTTTTATCACTATTTTTCAATTATCAATAGAAACTAGTAACCAAATTAAGTTTTTCATTCTTTTAACATGTTAATATTCTCATTAAAACTACAATCTAATGATAACAATCTTAATTAGAATTTTATATCACCAATATTTATGTTTTATAAAAACCTAGTTAGCAAAAATACTTAATTTAAACAAATTGGAATGATCAAATTATAATTCAACAACCATGCAAGATTTTCCATTCCTAAAAAAATGTTAAACTAGTTATTATAACCCCACTTAATTAATAAAACCATAGCTTGATTTTATAAACCCTAACTTAAATTTTAAACTTGCAAATATAATTAATTAGGAAAATCTAAATATGCTAGATAAAACATTTAATAACAATTAACCATAAGAATAAAATTTATACCTCCACATCATTAAATCCAAACATGAAAATATTCCTCCAAAATAATGGTTTCCTTCTCCAAGATCCATGCTAAATAGGTCAAAGGAAAATGGTAGAAGTTGAATGTTGATTTTTGAGGTTTATTTTTGGAATTTTTGATGAATTTTGATGATTTTTAATGCAAAAATGATGGGGGAAAATTTTTGGGGCTGCCCATGGAGGTGAGGCCGGCCATGAGGTGAGGAAAAGAGAGGAGAGTGAGAAAAGGTGAAGAAAAGTGTAGAAGGTTTCACAAAAATATCACACAATTAAGTCTTTTCATGAATTTAATAAAAAATCTTTATTTTCCTAATTCCATTTAATCTAAAATGGTCTAGAACCATGGAAAATTTTGAAAATAAATTTTGCATGAAACACACTTGATTCCAATATGTAATGGTTCAATTTTGCTAATTAAACCCATTCAAATTTGTAATTTACACCAATTTAGTATATAAATAAAGCTTATGTTAATATTTAAAATAATTAATTTAGGAAAAATATTTAATTAAACTAAAAATTTATAAGTGACTAAATAAATACCATTTACTAGTAATTACATAATTAAAATAGATATTTTTAAATTTATGAAGAAAATTATTTATAGTTAAGTTTTACGGAAAATACAGTTTATTTCTCCGAAAATCAGAAAATTCACTTAAAGAATTTTATTTATTTAATTATTTAATTATTTATTTTTAAGACGTTACAAAAACCCTTGCAAACCCTTCACCTATCACCTCCGATCCTCGCCGTCGACGTCCTCGCCTCCACCTCGTCGTCGCCTCTCTCCCCAACACCTTAGCCTCCTCCCTGCACCCCCGACCAGAACCCTGCACACCCGACTACTAGAACTCGAAACCCTCGCTGCCTTGCCGGGGACCTCGCCGTCGATGACCCATCGTCGTCATTACCCCCTCGCCTCTGTCCCCGAACCCTGAGACAACTCCAGTGCACCCTGCAAACCCACAACCATCTCCTACTTCTTCTCTTTTCTTCTTCTTCTTTCCTTCTCTTTCTTTTCTTGATCTGGTGTTTCCCGGCCATCACCGGAGCCGCGACGACGCCGACGATCCAGCAGACCCAGAAGATGTTCTCGTGCAGCGTGGTCACTTCTTGCATTGGCTGGTTCCGTTCCGGGCACGCGTGTGTGCATCGCAGCTTTTACCGACATTGGACGTTGCAGTGCGTAACCGTCGCGTGATCCATCGAGGCAAGTAAAACTTGCTACATGCTATCTATATTATTTTATATTTATTTAGATACATATTAATCATGAAGTTTGAATTTAGTGCCCTATATTACATTTTACCATTCGATATCCGTTTATATCTTTTTTAGAGTTAATTATGAAAACATACTTGGTTGCATGTTAGATTACAATATTTTGTGCCCACGTCCATATTTATATCATAATAATTATTTACATAGCCCATAAAACCCTTTTAAAATAGTTTATAACCTTGCAAACACCCGTTTGCATCCATCTCGTCTAGTATACATATTATTGCATCCATAGATCACTTGAATGTTTAACACTGAAATATTAACATTCCACTTTTGATACATTGTAGTTTAGTTAGTATTGGAACTTTAACTTTAACTCTAATCAATAACTGTGCATCCATATGCTTTAATCTGTACTTTTGCATATAACATCATAATGTTCTATTTTTATTGTTCCACTAGTACCCCATGCTTGTTTTGTATACCCATGCTTATGTTGGTTTGATTATGAGCACCCACATGACATTTTTGTGCACCCCTGACATGACTTGTATACCATTACTTGACACGACATGATACCGTGCACTTCTTGACATGACATGATACCTATGTACTACCTGACTTGACCTGATGTACCATTGCGTTACCTGTTACCTAATCCTGTTACTAATGCCAACAAACCTGACATGTTGTCCCTACGGACATTTCCTGTTGTCTATCCAGACAAACCTTTACCTGCTGATCATGTGTTGGCATTAGCTCCAGATTATTTAATACCTGACTTGAACACATATAACTTGGGGGTATGGGGAAATCAATGATGAAACCTGACTTGTAACTCGACAGTTTGCTACCTTTACTGATCAGTTTTAGAGGCTAGGCCAGCCTTGGGATGATGCTGCTGACATCATCCATCGTTACCCACTACCTTTTAGAGGCTAGGCCAGCTTTGGGATGATACTGTTGACATCATTCATCGTTACCCCTTTTCCTTTTAGTGCCTAGCGGCATGTCTCGTTTTCAGCCCGAGAATCTTCACCGTGATCCCGGGCACGTACGAGATACTATTGAGTTACATCGATGATTCATCAATTTGATTTCAAAGACTTGAGAGTAGTTAACCCAATAGACCAGTTTAGATTACTCACTGCACACTACCGTTCACTGCCCTGATTTATATTGCTGTTATACCTGTTTTACCATTTATACTCATACCTGCATATCTTGTTGCCCCTGCTTATAGTATTGCTTGATATTATGACGCACTGACGTCTGGGTTTTGCATGGCCCAGATCCTCTACCTTTGTTGCAGACTGATCAGGAGTACTGCCGCTGTTAGACCGAGCGGTAAGGATCCTGTTGGTATCCAGTTTTACTTTTCAGGTGTTTTATTTATTGGATCTTTTGCTTCCGCATAGTATTATTTCTTGACTCATTTATTCTGGCTCATGGACATGTACTAGATAGTTTAGTTTACTTTACTGTTTTTGATATCTCTACAACCGTAATGTGACTGTGGAGGAATTTTTCCTATCCACAGGTAGCATGGTTGGCTATATCACATGCCTATCTTAGCATATTCTGGGAAGCGGGGCGTGACATGGTTTGTTTGGTATCAGAGCCATAGGATATAAGTTAATCGAGTTTGATTCTTTTGTAGTTGGGTATTGGACTCAATACACGAATCAGAATACTCGTGATTAGGAACATGTCCTGCCACCTTGTTATCGTGATTCTTGAATCGTATCTTTCTCTTATCCTTTGCCTTGACGATATGCAAACCACTTTGCATCTCGACTTGAAACCTTTTTGGTTCCCTATTGCTTCTCCCTGTTTCTTGATTCTGATACTAGGATTTGGGCGACTTGAGTGGAGTTATGTGATTGTAACTATGAACTGCAGCATGGTTATAATGCGGTACTCTATTTAAGTAACTTGGAATTCTAGTTTTGATTCATTTCCTTGTTTCATGATCATTATATTACCTTGCTTCTCTCGGTTTCATTGCTTACCAGTTCTTGTTTTATCGCCAGCTTGAATCATGTTTACCGTGCTTAATCCTCTTCAGTATCTTGACTTCGGATGAAGTCATCTCGGTATCTTACTTTTTCATGTTTTCCTCGCATTAGAATTATTCAATTCTGGTGCATCCCTTTGTTTGTTGATGTCTTGGGAATGGATTTTCGCGGCACTTTCCACGCTCATATTGATTGTAAGGAGAGGAAAGTGATTCTCCAGATTCCCGGACATCCGGAGCTTATTTTGCTGGAGGAAGCAGTTCTGTCGGGCCAATCGAGTTTAGGGCTAGGCCGACAAACAATGTTCTTTCGTCGATGGAAGTTGATAAGAAAGAAGCACCGGCTATAGTTCGAGAATTCATGGACGTGTTTGAAGACATCTCGGGTTTATCGCCAAAACGAGATGTGGAGTTTGCGATTAAACTTGTTCCTGGTGCAGCGCCAATCTTAAAGGAGTATTATCCAATGGCACCAGTGGAGTTGTAAGAAGTCAAGAAGCAGGTTGCTGAATTACTTGAGAAGGGTTGGATTCGCAGCAGTAACTCACCTTGGGGAGCTCTAGTTCTTCTAGTAAAGAAGATGATATCACAAGGAGGATGTGCATCGATTATCGAGAATTAAACCGGGTGACTATTAAAACAAGTACCCGATCCCTCGCATTGGTGAATTATTTGAGCAGCTTAGTGGCGCGAGGGTATTCTCGAAACTGGATCTGCGATCCGGATATCATCAGGTCCGAGTTAAATCAGAGGATATTTGCAAGACTGCATTCCGAACTCGGTATGGACATTATGAGAATTTAGTGATGCCATTCGGAGTCATGAATGCACCGGCGATATGTATGGACTTGATGAACCGAATCTTTTCACCGTTCTTGGACCAGTTTATAGTGGTGTTCATCGATGATATTCTGGTCTACTCGAGGAGCATTGAAGAGCATGCAGAACACTTGGAGATCGCACTGTAGACATTGAGACAAGAAAGATTATATGCAAAGATGAGCAAGTGCGAGTTTTGGCTTGAAGAAGTGAAGTTTTTGGGGCATGTCGTAGCTGGAGATATAATCGCCGTTTATCCCGGGAAGATTGCAGCAGTTCAAGATTGGCCGATTCCGAAGAACGTTGTAAACATCAGAAGTTTTCTTGGACTTGCAGGATACTACAGAAGGTTCGTGGAGAATTTTGCTCGTTTGGCTGAGCCTTTGACCAAGCTTATGCGTAAGGAAGTACCGTTTGTATGGACGGATAAGGGTGCGTCAGCTTTTGAGGTATTGAAGAAGAGATTGATAATCACTCCTATTTTGACCGTACCAGACGGTTCCTAAGGATTGGTGATTCACGGCGACACATCTGAGAAAGGATTGGGATGTGTTTTGATGCAACATGGGAAGTGTTCCCCTCCGAACGGCGGCCAAGACGTGAGGACGTCTTGCCTGAAATTCGGGACAGATGCTATTTGGTTTTATCCGTCTACCTCTCCGAAGATACCAAGTTGATTTATGGCACCGTGTATCGGAGGTTTAGACGGATGCGGCCGATTTAGCAGACTTTGTTAGATTCCCCCTCGTTCGAGGGGTTTTTGATTGTGGGGACGCTCTTCCCTACAGGCGCAAGCCCCTGCAGTTAATTACGCTACCGCGTCGCGGTAACAACTTTCTCCTGCTCCAGAATTTCACTACGTGTCGTGTGCGTTTGTTTTGTTTGTGGTTGCCCGTGGATTGTATACGGAGACTAAGTGATGCCGTCGCCCGTAGGACGTGGATTAGTCCAAATCCGTATTTACTTAGATTTGGGTTTGGTGTTTTAGTTTAAAGATACGTTAGCCCTATTTAAGGCTAAGATCAACTTAAACTTTTGTCAAGGATACGTTAGTCTAATCTCCAGACTAAGATCGACTTAACGGGATCATTTGGATCCGACAAGAGAGCAATTGGCTTTATTGTTTAGTTTAATGACGCTGCGGTCGATGTTCCAGTTTAGGGACATGGGGGTCCAACATTCCCATTTAGAGACGAGCATTAGTTTAGGAACGTTTTGGTCCAACATTAGTTTAGGGACGTTTCGATCCATGAGTTTAAGGACCCCGCAGTCCATATCGATGTGTGGTTGTCAGGACCCGTCACCTCTCTGACATCGTTGAAGGATTACAACGATAGGTGTCGGAGAAGTTCAGAGATGTACCCTTGAACCAGATGTAAATTGATTTAGGAGAGCACCCGTGCTCAGTCAATTTAATTTGAGGACTTACGGCCATGATTGGGCTAAGTCCAGTTAAAAAAATGTTCAACATTTTTATTTGCCTTTGGCCTATTAGGCCTGTGCTAGGGCTTTGCCCCTTTTTAAATAATGCACTGTATTTTTCAATTTTGTTTGGGCTCTGCCCTTTTATAAATGATGCAGAGCATTAATTTTGTTTGTGCTCTGCCCTTTTATTGCATTGCAATTTATTTTGGCCTGCTAGGCCTTTTTGATTTGGGCATGGCCCTTCAGTGAACAATGCAGTGCATTTATCAGGCGCTTTGCGCCAATCATTGAGCGCAAGCGCTTGTGGTGGTGACACGTGTCACGCAAGCGCAGTGCGCTGCGCTTGCGCTGCTGACACGTGTAGCGCTCTGATGAGCGCAAGCGTAGCAGCACAGTGCACTGTGTCAGTGCGCTGCGCCGTTGCGCTGCTGTCACGTGGCGCTCCCTGGTAGCTTGCGCCAACGCAGGAGCGCAACAGTGCGGTTTTTGCAAGTGCAGGGCACTGTTCTTATTTCTTTTTTTTTTATTGAAGATCATTGATCTTGTTCTTAGATCAATGATCTGTTCATAAGAGAATCTTCTCTTTTTCTAAAGGTTTTTTACCTTTTCTTTTTGTTTTTGAAGAGTTCTCTCAAATTCTTCAGAGTTCTTTTCTTCTCGATCTTGATGATGATGTTGATGATTTTGAATTGGGGTCTAGGGTCCTTTATATAGTGCCCATAAATTAGTTAAATTTGTTAAAGAAATCTTTCTCTGAGTGATTTGGAGAATTTTCCTCACCGTTGGATCTTTGATCCAAGGGCTTCTGTTTTACAGAAAACAATCTTCTTGTTTTAACAAGAACAGAAACATCTTATTAAAATTTTAATTCTGTTTGGCGCAGATGCACTAGCGCTAGACATGTGTCAAGCAGCGCACAGCGCAGCGCAACTGCGCTGACACGTGTCGCGCAGCGCAACTGCGCTAGCGCAACTACGCTGCCACGTGGCGCGCAGCGCAGAGCGCAGATTATCTGAAATGTTGCTTCCTTTAATTTTTGTTTTAAATAGAGCCTTGCTCTGATTGGGCGCACTGCCTTGGGCGCTGCGCTGGCGTATCAGCTTTCAACACGTGGCACGTTGCGCGCAGCGCAAGGAATTTGAAGCGTTGCTTCGAATTTTGAATTTTTGAAATTCAAACAGAGCTTTGCTCTGATTGGGGGAAACAAATGCCCCCCCACCGTTGCGCTCACGTGGCGCGCACGTGAGTGCAGCTGTGGCAAGATCCTGGCCGTTGGATCAACTCAGGAGCTGAAGGGGCACAAGCGCCTTATAAATAGGACCCCTGGCCCTTAGAAAATCTTCACCATTTTCTAAGATTTTGATTTTCAGAGCTTTGCTCTTGCTTAAGAACTTCAGAGCGTTGCTCTTGCTTCCAGACTCTAGAGCTTTGCTCTCATTTTCAAAGCTAGAAAACTTTAGGTAAAATTAATTTAAAATTAAATTAAATTAATTTAAATCAATCTTAACCAACAGAGCCTTGCTCTCATAGATCTTTTGATCTAAAGAAATCCCCTTTGGGGTTTCATAAACAGAGCTTTGCTCTCAAGAATTTGTTTCAGGGTTTCTTAACCAATGAACAGAGCTTTGCTCATTGATAGAATATAGATCTTTTGATCTTCTGATGATAAACTCTTAAGAGTTTTTTTATATGGATCTTTGAAATCCCTGAACTTCAAATTTTTTAGGAATTAATTAATTTTCTTTCTTTGATGAATTTTTATCATTATTACAGAGCTAGACTCTTTTAAAGAATCTTATTTCCTTGAAACCAGAGTTTGACAAGTGTCACTCTGTGACAGAGTTTTGCTCTGAAAGAGGAGATTTTCTCCTTGCCTCTAGGGATTTTTATTATTAATGGGAATATTCTCTTGGGGATTAACTGACAATCTCATCCAATGATGGGGTTGTCTTATTAACTGACGTATTGTCATCCAGATTTTATGGGTCCCCCTTTGGTCTCCTACCCACTGCACTACTGTGTGGTATAATTAATTTTAATTTAAAATTAATCTTTAATTTAATCAATCAATTAATTAATTAAAAAAAATTTTAAACGCCAAGCGTTTGAATTACAACACTAACGGCTAATTTTGTTCCCTTGCAGTAACCATGTCTTTCGATACTTCATTCCCGTTCGCTCGTTCGGAAGAAGGGTTTTCTGAAGCGCCCTTGGATCGCGAAGTCCTAGCAATGATCAGGGACCACGACCCGGAATATAAGAGTCTCCACCTTTGGGGGTCGTGGTACAATCAAATTATCATGGGTCGACGGAGCTTCACGTGCGCAGTACCGTCAGAACCCATTACGGTGATTCATTATGCCAGCCCACCCCCGGTGCAGTATGCCGTGGAGATGGTTGATTGGACCTCGAAGGGCTTTCTTCATCCTGCCATAGATGCAATTCCGGTTCAGCGTCCTATGGTTTTGGATATCCTGGGACGCCGTATCTGTCAAGGCGAGGCGCGACCTTGGGGGCAATCATATAACATGGGTCTGATCCCCCGCCACCCGATCGGCTATCTGCCGTGGGCTTGGTATATACTGTCGGCGAAGAAGTCGCAGTTGATAAGGTTAGGATTGTACACTGCGATTTACGTCTCCCTCTTCCAGTATCCCATGCTTCCCACCTGGTGGTTCAAGGCTTTCTTGGAGCAATGGAACATTCCTACTCACACTTTCCTTGCAATGGACCGGGAAGTGTCAATTTCTCTGGAGGAATTCACAGGGGTCTCCGGTTTACCGGTTATAGGGGAACACTATGAGGAGTTGCTTCCGACAGACGAGTATGTCTTCGGTGCTAAGCCGGCAGTAAGGGGCCTCACTACGGAGAATGCTGTTCAACACCAATTCCAAAGTCTGATCAAAGTGTTGAACATCTACGAGGCCCTTTTCATCGAACGTGGGAGTCGCGGAGTTAGCTTTGAGGATTTCATCGCTCGGTTCCTTCACCCAAGCGTCCTCTCGGCAGAAGCTGCCAAGTTTGCCACCCTTGACGACCCTTTCGGTCTAGGTTTGGATAACCTACCGGCGAAGGAAATAGACCAAAAGGGTTTTTTCCTTCCTAACTCCCCGACTGTGTCTTTTGCGGAAGTTGCAGCCCCCGGGATGGAAGAGGAGGCCTTCTTTTTAGGATTTCTTGGGCTATGGCTGAGTTGGTTTGCGCTCTCAATGCATTCTCGCCATATGCGGCCCTCTGTCTTTTACCCAGCTCACCGGATGACCATCGGGGTAAAAGTGGCCGTTGGGATCGCCGGCTTGGCACACTTGTATCACGGCCTCAGTCGAGCGGCGGATGCTAATGAGCCTGGGGTGCTGCACGTGATCTTCCCGATGCACTACTTCGTATCATGGCTCGAGCTACACATATCGGGTGTCTTCGGCATGTACAAAAGGCCCTCGTTCTACGACAGGTGCAGCTTCCCTCGCATCATACAGTTGATTGGCGCATCAATTGTGACTCCATCGCCACGAAATGCCAGGGGTTTACTCCTTCGCCCCCACACCGTTGGAGACGGGGTGTCTTTCATCAACAAGGTGTTGACTATTGGAACGGCATCTACCACTGCAGTGCGGCCATTGCAAGACACTTTCAAAAATGGAGCCTCGGTTTTGACGGCCCGGGAGACCCTCCACTTATATTCTATCAGACTGGGCTTCCTGGTGTTCAGGCAGAACGGTGCGGCGATTTTCATGAGATACAACCCGCATCGTTTTGCCCAACAACTGAGCTACAATCAAGGGGTACCACTGGAGGCTTTCCTATCGGGACCTGCTGCTACCGAAGAAGGGATGGAGAGCGTGCTGCATCACTTCATGCGTCTGAATACAAGTTCCCACTTTTTTATCAGTGAGCCGGCTTGCGCCCCACGACTCCTCAGGGTATATACAGAATGGCACAGTCATTCGAAGGGAGCCGTCATAAAGGAGGAAAAGCGATTGCTAGTCGACCGTAAGGGTGTGCCTCCAGGTAGTGACCGCAACGTTCCTTTAGTGCCAAGGACCCCGGTAGTTCCCCCTCTAAAAGATGCTAGAGCCGGACCACCGCGTGCGCAGAGTCCTCCACGCGGATTGCCACTTCCCGATATTGCGGATGCACCACCAGCGCCTTGTGCTCCAGTGGAGACAGTGGTTGTGGCCTCGCCGGAGTCTGGTGTGGGTGCGGACATCGGGACCCGCCGCCCCAAGGTGCCTGCAAAACGCAAATCAATCCCGGGTGAACCTAGGGTTGGTGGGCAGAAGAAGAAAAAGAAGTCGCTCTTCGCCGCTGACGTCGCGTTCGGTCAGGAACCCCATGCTCCCTATGGTGAGGGCCTGAGTGAATATGGGACTAACAGGGGGTTAGTCATGCCGCCGGATGACACAGACTTGGAGGCCACCCTCGTAGCTTCGGAGCGGTTGGCGAGGCGCGACGTGTGACTGGCTAAGCTTGCGGAATCAGGTAATCACTAGTCGCATTTTTTATTGCATCATATCTTTATTATTGCCTTTGACTAACATTTTTCCTTCTTTTCTTCCAACAAGCATCACCACTGAAGAAGCCATTGCCGCTTCCTTCAAGACTTTCCAAGAGGAGGAACGCCTTAGAGCGTCCTTAGGCCTTAGTAAGTTTCGATTCATCAAGTTTTCATTTTCCTTGTGTTATGGTCGATCTAACCTCTCCCTTTTTATCGCAGGAACCTCAATGTCGATCCCGCCAGGTGACGCGGAGACTCTGCCAGCTGCCGATGTTGCTGCTTCCTTAGGGCTACCGCGGGAGGTCCGTCTTGAAGAGCCGATGAGAGATGCCTTAAAGGCTCTGGAGGTGACTCTAAACGAGGACGACGACACCTTAATTAAGGAAGCGTCGAAGAGGTCTATCGCGACGGCCCGGGAGGAGAGGAAGCGGTTGAGGCGCGAAGGGAAGGCACACAGGGCTGCCTTGGCTATTGGAGCGGGCCCAAGCACTGTCCCTCGTGCCGATATTCCATCAGAAGAGCCCCCGGTCGCCTTGTCTACAGCTCATAGACAGGCGGTGCGCGCTAATAGGGAGGCTAACGATAAGTCTATCTCAAGTAATATTTCTTTCAGAATTTTGTTGTAAGAATTATGAAGCTGTCGGTTCTTATATATTCTGTCCTGCAAGGCCAAATCCAACCGAGGGGGAGGCGGAGACTGTCGAACCTGAGGGGCCAGAGGAAGAGGCATTGGTCGAGCCCGAGCCGATGGCGGACGACACAACCGGGACTGCCTGGCCCGAGCTAGTGGCTGACGAAATGGTCACGTCCACTATGCCTGAGCAGGTGGCCGATGCCGAGCCCGAGCTAGCGGCGGACGGGGTGCCTGAGACCGATGACCCCGTGGCGACGGCGGACGAGACAGCCGTGACTGCTGAGCCCGAGGGAGTAACGGGTGAGGTGGACATGATCCCTGAGGACGAGCCGACCGCTCTTTCTCAGGAGTCTGGCAATGCTCCGATCATACCTATCCCCGCCTACGGCCCTCCACCGTCTCCTGGCCTCGCGAGCACGACGACGGCCCCCGTGGAGTCTGGGGATGAGGCCACGGGTGGTGGACTTATGTCGCTGGAGGAGGGAGACGCCTCTGTCTCGGCTGGAGGCTCATCAGGTAAATTTTGGATTACTGTCCCCCTCTTTTTTATCTTGCAATCTTTCCTGACAGGTTTACCCTTGTTTTTTAACGCAGGTGCAGGCAGTGCCGATGCTCCATTGCTCGAGGGAGCGCCGTCAACTACTGCCTTGGCGGTGGTCACCTCTCAGCCTTCTCTCGTACCATCGAAGATGTTGGAAGGTATGGGTTCGCAACTTATTAGTCTTATCTTTCAGACGTATAGTTTATGTACTGAAGTCGTTGTGTCTTTTCAGGAGTACTTTTTGACCATCTTTATCAGGTGTTGCTCCCACACTTCTCCTTCCCATCTGAATTCGCTTCTCCCTCTGGTGGCGCTGGTGAGTATAGTTTCCAACTAATATCTTTCTTTTTCAGTGATGGAATTATTTCTAACTTTTTCTCGTCCCGACTGCAGTGCTACAAATTGAAGGAGGGGATGAAAGATCGGTCGCGCCACCGACCTGTTCAGTTGATAAAACTGCACACTTGTATTACATTTTTCCTACCATTTTCATATTAAAAAAGGACTATATTATAATATATTATACATATGAGGGTTTATGTGTAAAAACATTATTTTCCATGTGTTAATATATGTTAATTATCATTTGGTAGGAAAATGTATGCAAATAATATTATTGATCTAATCCTAGTAGAACAAAGTCTACTAAAATCTTATTTGAGTTGTTGTGCAGAATATTTCCAAGTTGTTATGAAGGATTTAACAAACAAATCAATTTGTTGAAGAAAACTTGCCAAATTAAGAAGCAAAACTTGGAGACCAAGTCTGGAAGCAACCGAGAGAAGATTTCTGAATTCTAAAGATGCCTAGGATTGCCAAATGTCAAAATCAGAGAGCCAAAGAAAAGTGATCAAAAGATCTCATCCATTGGGCGCGGATCCGCGGCCAAACCCACCCTTGGGCCGCGGATCCGCCGTACTTTTGTGGAATTGGAAGGCAAGATTTTCTAGTGTGAATCCAAGCTATATTTTACCAAGTTTTCAACAATAAGATTCTGGCTTTGTACTATAAAAAGGCACCGAGAGCCTCTTAGAAAATCTATCAAGCCGACGAGATCACGAAGTCCAAGACGGCTCACGCATCCAGGCTGATCATCAACTGTTCATCTACCTCCTTGGAAGAGATCGAGAAGCAAACTAGTCTTTGTAATCATTTTCTAAGGAATCAAAGTGTAGATTGTTCAAGTTGATTAATAAAGGTAGTTGTTTTATTTAATTCTTTTGCATTTTACATTATGTTTTCCCTCTCTATCTTTTCATCTTCTTCTCCCAACATGCGCGAGTAATTCTCCGCTTGTTAGGGTTCGTAGGATTAGGGTAGGCTAATGGACGATGAAAATAATTAAACCCTTTTTAAGTCCTATAAAGTTTAGGAACTTTATCAAAAGAATCATTAACATCCTAATCGGGCGTGCTAGCAATTCTTTGCTAGTTCCGACCGCGATTAGAGTTTAGATTAATGATTGTTTTGGTAAAGGCTAGATATGAACGGAGTTCCGTGTCGAGATAAGGGTTAAGAGTGGGATTCCTTTTCTCTCCAGAAATCCTAATCTACACGCATCACCGTCGTTCTAGTTCTAAATCTATTAATGGATAAAAAGGGTAACTTTTAAATAATCTTCCATAACTACTAAATCCTAACGAACCTTACAAGCCCTATTATTATATTATTTAAATCTCTAAAATAATCTAGATCTATATTTTACATTAAAGTATATCTAGAAACCTTTTCACAAAATTCTTTCTTCCTCCTCTCTTTTTCAACACATCTAAAGTAAAAATAAAAGGTTCCACGTTTCCCAGAGGACAACCCGTACTCATCTCGGTCTAGCTACATGCGACACCGTTATTGATTGCGGTTAACTACAAACATAATCTTTCGTATCAATCAAATGGCGCCGTTGCCGGGGATACGTGCGTAATTTTTTATTCTTATTATTTGTGTTGAATTCTTAGACGAGTCATATCATTATTAAAACAAAACTGCAAATTGCATATTTAACGATTTGTGCGTGAATTTTTGCGAGGAAATCTGGAGTCACAAACTTGAGGAAACAGGAAACAGAGAAATTTTTAGAGATCCAGAAGAGAACGAAAGGCCATACAAAAAATTTCATCAACTGTTCCTTCTGCCACACGGCGGAAACCGCGGCAAAAGCACCCATTCTGCGGCGGAACCGCGGCAAGTTGGAGGAATTAGGGAATAAATCTTCTCTGGTTTCTTTCTCAACTCCTTCTCTCTCTCCTCAAATCCAATAAATCTATTTTCTGCAGGATTCTTTGCAAAATCGCGCCGCTAAAAAATCTTTTTGCAAAAGTTTTGTGATTGGTTTTGTTTTGCATATTTTAATACGGATTCTAAGGGGCAAAGACCAAATCAAGATTAGGTGGGGATTTCATCACCCTTCCTAAGCCCCACAAATCACAAACCGAGCATATAGATCAACCCTTCATTAATTTAAAAAATATCTAGACCAGACTCTAAGGACTGTCGCGCTCAAAAAGGACAGAGGAAGGTCGTGGGTAATCTATCGTTTATCCGCATTACTTTTGTAATGCCTAGGCAAGTGTGACAAAGGCTAGTGGTTTTTAATTAGGCCCACGACGTGGTTCCTTCCCACTTACCTGGCACTTATCTGGCTACGAGGGTAGTACGGAGGCGGTAGAGGATTGATCCTGCGGCTTGTCCTTTGGAAGTCTAGGAGCGGTCTAGAGACTGACCTAGGTAACCTTAGTTCTAGGGTTGCTTGTGCATCTTAGGGGTGATTTGTCTTGAGTCCCACTTTTTCAAAACAAGCCAATTTTAAATCACACACACGCTGCCACTTTCACTAAACCCGCTTAGTGCATGCTCGGCTGGACACGGGATCCTAGTGCCCGTCTTGTCCGCGTTCCTGCTATCGACGCCGAAGTCGGTACTTCTTCATCTTCTTTTCCCCCACCACACACTACATCAACCGTGATGGACGGCACTCCATCTAATTATAACACCACGCTGCCACCACCCGCAGGTGAGCAGAATCCACCGCGCATCTCTCTCCAAGAGAGATGCTATCCTATTCGTGGTCCCCTTCCTACTTGTCTATCTCTTCCACCACCTAACGGGGATAATTTCGAAATTAAACCCCACTACATCAATCTGCTGCCCAAATTTCACGGGCTTGAGTCGGAAGACGCGTACGTTTTCATCACCAAATTCGAAAACGTATGCGCAATGATGGGTACTTCACAATTGACCTTAGATGCTATGCGCTTACGTCTTCTCCCATTCACACTGTGCGACTTGGCAGAAAAATGGCTTTATAATACCGCCACACACTCTATCGCTAATTGGGATGAATTCGTCGTAGCATTTCTTAAGAAGTTTTACCCAAATCATAAGACTGCACATGTTAGGAGCGAGATCAACCAGTTCACCCAGCTTCCCAATGAACCATTTTGGAAGTGCTTTGAATGTTTCAAAGATCTGCTTGTCCAATGCCCCCATCACGGAATACAAAGATGGGATTTATGTCGGATTATATATGAGGGCATTAATCCAGCGACAAAGCAGATGCTTGAAACAATGTGTCAATGCAATTTCATGTCTAAAGATGACGGTGAAGCATGGAAATATCTGGAAGACCTTGCTGAAAGCACTTTGCAGTGGGAAAGCGTAAGACCACCTTCATCTAGGGGAGGAGTTCACCAGCTCGATGTTTCCATCGCAGTGAAAACCGAAATGGCAGCGATGCAGAAGAAACTCGACGCTATTGAGAGCAGATTCTCATCAGTCTCCCTAAATCAGGTTACGCTTCCTAAGACCGTCTGTGGTTGCTGTTCGGATCCTTCACACTTAACGGAAGAATGTCCTATGAATGCATCGTTTCAAGCTAATGCTGCTTTTCAGCAGCGACCTAGAAACGACCCTTATTCTTCTACGTACAATCAAGGATGGAGGAATCATCCTAACTTTGCTTGGAATCAAAACCAACAAAGTAATTATCAAAGACCTCCTCCACAGCAACCACAACCACAGAATCAGCCCCCCTTTCAGTCACAAAATTTCCAAAATCCGGCCAACATTTATACACCACAAGTGGCCGGTACTGACAACTCGCTTGCACAAACTTTGGATATGTTCATGAAACAATCCATGCAAAATTCGGCTGAGATAAGGTCTTCTATTGATACCCTAACGAAAAACTCCTCCCCCCATGGTGAGAGTATTAAATCAATAGAAAACCAAATCGCACAGTTAAACGCCGCAATGAGTGCGAGAGAGAAAGGGAAACTCCCATCTCAACCCCAACCGAATCCTGGCCATTCACAAAGTCATAATGTGAATGCCATTACTACGTTGAGATCGGGGAGAGTGCTGAATAACCAAGTGGGTGAGCAATTTGATGATAGTGACACATTTGATACCTCTTCTTCTTCTTCTTCTTCCCCTAATTCGTCTAGTCCCCCACCTTCATCCGAGCCTATTCTCCGTTTTCCCCAAGGCTCGAACCCTTCGCCCATTCCGCCAAATCTATCTAAGTCGATTCCCACTCCAGTTTTGGGATCGAATCCATCGCCACAGTCTTCTCCACAAACGTTGGACCCAAAACTTATTGATCAAGCACCTTATCCAAACAGGTTAAGGAGCAACAGACCAAGTCCACAAATGGAGAAGATTGTGGAAATTTTTAAGCAAGTTAACATAAACATTCCTCTCCTAGATGCTATTCAACAAGTTCCGTCATATGCGAAAATCTTAAAGGACTTGTGCATTAGGAAGAGAAAAGTTCAAGTACCTAAAAAAGTTTTCCTTGCGAGTAATGTGAGCACTGCTTTTACACAACAACTACCCAAGAAACGAAAGGACCCCGGAAGTCCTACAATTTCTATTTCTATTGGGGGTAAAAATATCAATCGTGCTCTACTCGATCTAGGTGCTAGTGTAAACTTGCTTCCGTATTCTGTTTATGAGCAATTAGGGATCGGAGAGTTAAAGCCAGCGCATTGCACTCTTCAGATGGCCGATCGATCTATCACCCAACCAAGGGGTGAGCTAGAGGATGTGTTAATCAAAGTCGGGGAATTCATATTTCCTGTGGACTTTATCGTTATTGATACACAACCTGTGGCAAACCCACGCAATCAAATCCCGGTGATACTCGGTCGACCCTTTTTGGCCACTTCCAACGCAGTAATTAATTGTAGAAACGGCTCTATGACCCTATCCTTTGGGAAGAAGTCAATTGAGCTTAACATTTACAAGTTGGGAAGTGAACCCTCCGAACCCTATGCTCATGTGTGTTCTGTCGAATTAATGGATGTCGACAGCAGCGAATTTGATCAACCTCATGATACAGACTCTTTTCATATGTTGTTGTTTGACCCAACCATTTACTCTTCCACCGAATTGTCCGGGTCAACATCTAATGAGGAACTTTATATTGAGTCTGACGATCACCCTATTTTTTCTGATGACATTATTTTTCGGGGTATCGATGAAAGGTTTGAGGAAATTTTCGCTGATGAACTCGCATTTTTACAAGACACGGGTGTTGAGATGAATCAACTCCAAGATGAAGAAATTGGACCTCCACCCCCTCTTTTGGACAATCATGATAATGCGAGTAATCCATCATTACTATCACTGTGTCGTCGCTCCAAATTGAGACGCAATCCTTTTCCATTACACCTCTTGTCACCTCCCCACTTCTTCACGTCAATAGGTGACATGTTCTTCCACCAACCTTGGTGCTTCATCGATAAAATTTTTGAATGGTTGGTGTTGACCTTCGGTCTTTGCAAAGTTTGGCATTGACCAATAACCTTGACCCCCTCATGTGATTTTAAAAGATTAAAAATGTTTAACTCAAGTTTGGGGGAGGGGTGGTATATTTTGGCTCTTGAAAGAAAATGATTTTTACAAAATTGTGAGCCTAAAATAAGTTTGGGGGAGGATTTTCACTTTCATATATTCTTGCCCCCATTAATAATTTCCTCCCAAGTCTGCAGGTTTTTGAGCTTAACGGATAATATCAGTGAGGACACTGCTGTAAACAGGTTTGGGGGAGGTTTGTGCTTATTTACACATCAATTTGCATCATATTTTGCATAAGCACAACTTTTAAAAAAAATAAAGAAAAAAAAAATTGATAACAAAAGAGTAGAAAGTGAAACATTACATCCAAAAGATAGGAATAGTTTAAGAAAACCAAGAAAATTAGAAGTTTTCTTATACGAACTAGTAATAAGTAGTTATGAGCTGTTGTCCCAAGGGTTAGTAAGATGAAAGAAGTCACTAATCTGAGGATAAAAATAAGTCCGAAAAATAGTTTCTATTCTGGAAGCCAAACATTTGAATGTTGATACCCTACAATATGCACCTACACACGTCTTGAAACTCGGGATAGTAGAGGATACCTTGAAATGCTCTTGTCTAAAAGCCAAAGTATGAAGGAAATGATGAAGAAAATATAAAAATGGTGAAAAGAAAAATGAACACTGGTTTTGTTATCGCCAAGGAAGCAATAAAAAAAATATAGCGAGGGTGCCTCTTCACCTAGTGCCCTAAGGCCAACTGGTCTGGGAGTCACTGCTAAGCCTTAGGTGGTGCAAGACGAGGAAAATATTATCACCAAATCTGCAAACACATGAGTAATTGGTCGGTTAGTACCTCAAGAAGTATTAACGGTCGCATGAAAATGTGTGAGCAGTTCTAAGTACTCATCAAATTAAAAAGTACTAAGGTAGATGGACAAGAGTATGATAGCTTGAATTGAATTCTCTGAGTGTAGGGATGACCATTTCACACACGTAGGGGTATATGATCAATGTTTGGATGAAAGGTAGGAATGAAGAATAAAGACGATGTTTTGTTGAGGGATAATGTGATTTCTAACATCTTTTCATGACTATTAAGATAGGGCTCATGACAACTGAAAAGCTGGCATAGTTGGAAACTCTTCTTTTCAAAGTATTTCTTTTATGGTTCTTGTCTTTATATGTAAATTTCACCATCTTTCTTTTGTTATTGGATTTTGTGGGTGAAATCCGCTGAAAACCCTCAGGAGACAACACTCCTCCTACTAGGGACACCTAGAGGTTTAACGGCTTGTTGCACGTGCTCAGTGCAATCGTGTCTGCCTACGAAAGTGTGCTTAGTTTTCTCCTTTCTTTTTCTCCTCTTAAATAAAATAGTTTGCTCGGGACGATCAAAGATAAGTTTGGGGGTATTTGTTCAGTTGATAAAACTGCACACTTGTATTACATTTTTCCTACCATTTTCATATTAAAAAAAGACTATATTATAATATATTATACATATGAGGGTTTATGTGTAAAAACATTATTTTCCATGTGTTAATATATGTTAATTATCATTTGGTAGGAAAATGTATGCAAATAATATTATTGATATAATCCTAGTAGAACAAAGTCTACTAAAATCTTATTTGAGTTGTTGTGCAGAATATTTCCAAGTTGTTATGAAGGATTTAACAAACAAATCAATTTGTTGAAGAAAACTTGCCAAATTAAGAAGCAAAACTTGGAGACCAAGTCTGGAAGCAACCGAGAGAAGATTTCTGAATTCTAAAGATGCCTAGGATTGCCAAATGTCAAAATCAGAGAGCCAAAGAAAAGTGATCAAAAGATCTCATCCATTGGGCGCGGATCCGCGGCCAAACCCACCCTTGGGCCGCGGATCCGCCGCACTTTTGTGGAATTGGAAGGCAAGATTTTCTAGTGTGAATCCAAGCTATATTTTACCAAGTTTTCAACAATAAGATTCTGGCTTTGTACTATAAAAAGGCACCGAGAGCCTCTTAGAAAATCTATCAAGCCGACGAGATCACGAAGTCCAAGACGGCTCACGCATCCAGGCTGATCATCAACTGTTCATCTACCTCCTTGGAAGAGATCGAGAAGCAAACTAGTCTTTGTAATCATTTTCTAAGGAATCAAAGTGTAGATTGTTCAAGTTGATTAATAAAGGTAGTTGTTTTATTTAATTCTTTTGCATTTTACATTATGTTTTCCCTCTCTATCTTTTCATCTTCTTCTCCCAACATGCGCGAGTAATTCTCCGCTTGTTAGGGTTCGTAGGATTAGGGTAGGCTAATGGACGATGAAAATAATTAAACCCTTTTTAAGTCCTATAAAGTTTAGGAACTTTATCAAAAGAATCATTAACATCCTAATCGGGCGTGCTAGCAATTCTTTGCTAGTTCCGACCGCGATTAGAGTTTAGATTAATGATTGTTTTGGTAAAGGCTAGATATGAACGGAGTTCCGTGTCGAGATAAGGGTTAAGAGTGGGATTCCTTTTCTCTCCAGAAATCCTAACCTACACGCATCACCGTCGTTCTAGTTCTAAATCTATTAATGGATAAAAAGGGTAACTTTTAAATAATCTTCCATAACTACTAAATCCTAACGAACCTTACAAGCCCTATTATTATATTATTTAAATCTCTAAAATAATCTAGATCTATATTTTACATTAAAGTAGATCTAGAAACCTTTTCACAAAATTCTTTCTTCCTCCTCTCTTTTTCAACACATCTAAAGTAAAAATAAAAGGTTCCACGTTTCCCAGAGGACGACCCGTACTCATCTCGGTCTAGCTACATGCGACACCGTTATTGATTGCGGTTAACTACAAACACAATCTTTCGTATCAATCACGACCCTTCCGGCCTTGCCACCTGCCGCAGCTGGTACAGCAAACTATCGCATTGATAACTCCCCCTTTTTTATTTCTTGAACTGTTATCTGATCATATCTTGTTTTTTCAGCTGTCGTTCCGGTCTCGGCGCCCTTCGAGCCTCGTGTCATAATGCCGGCAGGCCCTTTCTTGAGACGTCCATCCTCGAAAGGCGCCGTGAATAGTCTGCGCATGTTGAGCGACTACATCGAGGAACTCGACGTCGAGACTCCTACATCTGCTGCAGACTTCGCTACGGCGGTTAACCCGATGCTGGTGATACTCGTAAATTTCCATGACGAGGGCATCGTTGCATCTTAGGTTAACCACTGCAGAGAGATCGAGGCTCGCCTGCATCAGCTGGAGTCGATGCGTTCTGCCCCTGAGGTTTTGGCTGTGAGCACTCAACGGGCAGCATGGCTCGAGAAAAGCACTTCTAATTTCCGCCATTTGGAACAAGAAGCAGCTTTAAGGCTGAAGGAGTGTCAGGAGTCTTCAAGCGAAACTGCTCGCCTACGTGCCGAAGTTGAGGCAAACGCTGCCGAGGTGAAGGCTATCTTTGAGGGCCTCCTGGAACGCATCTCTCATGGACTAAACTTGAAGCGAAAGCTTGATGTCGTCGAGCGTGACACCCTAGGCCGCGAAGCTGCTCATCAGGCCGTTGGGGAGCAGCTTGCATCTTTCTTGCAGCAGCGGGCTCAAGTAGAGGCAGAGCTGGCGGTGGTGGCCGATCAGGAGAAAGCGTCGAAGGAGGTGCGCGAACAATTGTTAGAGCTATGCAATACGCTTACTTCCCAATAGTTCCCCTTGTATCCATATACTTGTAAAAAAAAAATTCTTTTTTGAATAAGATGTATCCATTCTTTATTCTTTTGTACGCTTCACCTTGTACTTGATTAAATTAATAAATAAAGATACACATTTTTCTTTGCAATGTCTTGTGCTATTTCTTTGCTTTCTCTTTTCTCTTATTATCAGCATGCTGTCTTGATAAACACAACTGACAGATAATAGAGTAAGCATCTAGATTTCTCCAAGAGATAGCGATGGCTTAGGTCACAGGTTCAGATCTGCTGCCTAAGACTTTTCAACTCTATGAGCCGTGACGGTCTCATAGAGACTTTTCTCCCTACGGGTCGAGAGGATCTCGTAGGTGGATTTTCTCCTTAGGAATCGTGAGGATTCCTAAGTGTATTTTCTCTTATAAGTCGTAAGGATCTTATAAGAGAATTTTCTCCCTTACAAGTCGAGAGGACTCGTAAGTGGTTGGTGAGTTGACTTGTTTCCGAGTCGAAGTATTGCTCCGACGGGAAGGTCATTGGCTGACTTGTTTCCGGGTCGGAGCGTTGTTCCGACGAGGAGGTCATTGGCTGATTTGTTTCCGCAACGGGGGTCATTGGCTGATTTGTTTCCGCAACGGGGGTCATTGGCTGACTTGTTTCCGAGACGGAGATCGTTAGCTGACTTGTTTCCAAGACGGAGGTCGTTGGTTGACTCGTTTCCGCGACGGAGGTCATTTGCTGACTTGTTAATGAGACAGAGGTCGTTGGCTGACTTGTTTCCGCGACGGAGGTCGTTGGCTGACTTATTTCCGCGACGGAGGTCATTTGTTGACTTGTTTCCGAGACGGAGGTCGTTGGCTGACTTGTTTCCGCGACGGATGTCATTTGCTGACTTGTTTCCGAGACGGAGGTCGTTGGTTGACTTGTTTTCAAGACGAAGGTCGTTGGTTGACTTGTTCCCGAGACGAAGGTCGTTGGCTGACTTGTTTCCGAGACGGATGTCATTTGCTGACTTGTTTTCGAGACGGATGTCATTTGCTGACTTGTTTCCGAGACGGATGTCATTGGTTGACTTGTTTCCGAGACGGAGGTCGTTGGCTGACTTGTTTCCGAGACGGAGGTCGTTGGCTGACTTGTTTCCGAGACGGAGGTCGTTGGTTGACTTGTTTTCGAGACGGAGGTCGTTTGCTGACTTGTTTCCGCGACGGAGGTCGTTGGTTGACTTGTTTCCGAGACGGAGGTCGTTGGTTCACTTGTTCCCGAGACGGAGGTCGTTGGTTGACTTGTTTCCGCGACGGAGGTCGTTGGTTGACTTGTTTCTGCGACGGAGGTCATTGGTTGACCTGTTTCCGAGACGGAGGTCGTTGGTTCATTTGTTCCCGAGACGGAGGTCGTTGGTTGACTTGTTTCCGAGACGGATGTCGTTGGTTGACTTATTTCCGAGACGGATGTCATTTGCTGACTTGTTTCCGAGACGGAGGTCGTTGGTTGACTTGTTTCCGAGACGGATGTCATTTTTTGACTTGTTTCCGAGACGGAGGTCGTTGGTTGACTTGTTTCCGCGACGGATGTCATTTGCTGACTTGTTTCCGAGACGGATGTCATTTGCTGACTTTAGGTTGTCTGTGAACCTAGAGTCTTAGAACTGGGGACTTTGCCGTGGCTCCGATTGGTGATGTCACGTCCGTGTCCTGCTCGAATGAGGAGGAACGCCGCTGTTGGTCTCCTGGCTGTATATGTGGTCGTCGAGATCGGACTTCCCTTTGACGCAGCTTGGTGGGGAAATGTAGTCCCCTTTTTGTTTGTGCCCTTGGATTGTATACAGGGATCGATGTGATCTCAACTGTAGAGCAAAAGTTTCATTCATTTTTATTGTTTCATTTCCGCAATGCTCTATCATTTCAGCTTTTATATCGCGAAGGTCGCGATTGCCCAATCATTTCGGCTATTTTTTTGCGGTGCCCAATCATTTCGGCTATTTATTTCATTTTTACTCGCTGCTTTTTATTGCGAGTTGCCCAAAGCTATTTATTTTATTTTTACTCGCTGCTTTTTATTGCGAGTTGCCCAATCATTTCGGCTGTATTGTATGCATACGTTTTTACTTGCTGCTTTTTATTGCAAGTTGCCCCATCATTTCGGCTATTTCGTATGCATGTGCGGCCTACCGGCTTTTCACCGTAAACCTGAAATTAGACACCGATTTCGGCATCAGCATCGCTACAACTGGGATATTGCCAGGAGCGAATCATCATTTGCCTCTGTCGATGTCGAACAAAGGTGGCTTAGCGAACAGGGTTATGGTCCTGTCGGCTAAGGCTTTTGACTTCATGAGCCGTAAGGGTCTCACAAAGGTATTTCTCCCTACAAGTCGTGAGGATCTCGTAGGTGTATTTTCTCCTTAGGAATCGTGAGGATTCCTAGGTGTATGTTCCTCTGTAAGTCGTAAGGATCCTACAAGAGGGTTTTCTCCTTGTAAATCGAGAGGACCTACAAGGGTTGTTCATTATACGTACATATCCCCAGTCACGGATGGGACTTGGCTAGGGAAATGTTTATTCGCGCCCGTGGATTGTATACAAGGGTCAGTATCGAGCCACTTGTAGGGCAATATCAAAAGTTGTGGGGGGTTTGCTTAAGCACAGGTTCAGGTCTCTGTAACTTAAGACTTTCAAATCTTATGAGCCGTGAGGGTCCCATAAGAGAGTTCTCGTTACGAGTCATGAGGATCTCGCAAGTGTATTTTCTCCTTAGGAATCGTGGGGATCCCTAAGTGTGTTGCTCCCTTGTGAGTCGTAAGAATCTCACGCGAGTGGTTTCTCCTTACAAGGTCGAGAGGACCCTGTAAGTGTCCTTTAACGAGGTTGCGCCCTTTCAGGTTTTCACAAACACTCGCCGGTAGTCCTGCTGTTTTTACTCACGGAGTCCTTTCGGGTTTTCATCCGTGCCCATTTTGCTTATGGACATACCGTTTTTTTATTCTTTTTATTTTCTCTCTTTTTTTTTACGAGGTCGCTCCCTTTCGGGTTTTCACGAACACTCGCTGGTAGCCCTGCTGTTTTTACTCACGGAGCCCTTTCGGGTTTTCATCCGTGCCCATTTTGCTTATGGACATACCGTTTATTATATATATATATATATATTTATTTATATATATATATATATATATATATATTTTACTCATCTCGTCAGCCTGAAGATGCTGCGGTAATAGTTTAAAGCCATTTCGGTCCTTCGTTCGTTTAAGGACGTTTCGGTCCGTCCAGAAGAAGGCTGGATACTGCATATAAAGTTTGAGCTTAGGAAGATAGCGAGCGGACATAGTCGTCGTCATCTATCATTGACCTAGGCAGTAACTCGCTAAGCGTAGTATTTCTTTAGGAATCGGCCATTTATTGGCCTGTAAGGCCTTTCACCGTGCATATCCATGAGTAGATAGGCTCCACCTTGGTAGACCTTGTCTATGATGTACGGGCCTTCATAGTTTGGCTCGAATTTTTCCCGCTTGGCGCGATTGGGAATCATAGGCCTTTTGACCACTAGCACGAGTTCGCCTTGGCGGAATGTCCTCGGCCGGGTCAATCTTTCATATGAGCGCGTCATCTTTGCTTTATAAGCCTCTAGGTTTTGTTGCGCTATGAGCTGGGTCTCATCAAGGGCATCAAGCTCCTCAAGCCAAAGGTGAGCATTTTCTTCGTCCGTCAGCTCGTAGTGGACTGCCACTCGTAGAGAGGGTAACTCTATCTCGAGGGGGAGTACTGCTTCTGTGCCGAATACCAGCGCATATGGTGTTGTGTTCGTGGCCGTCTTGAACGTAGTTCGATACGCTCAAAGAGCCTCTTGCAGCCTCTCATGCCAATCCTTTTTATTTCGGGACACCGTTTTCTTCATGATCTTCGTCAAGGTCTTGTTGAAGGCCTCGGTCAGACCGTTAGCTCGCGGATTATAAAACGAGGAATATCTCCAGTCTATATTGTGTTGTTGCGCGAAGCGACTGATCTTGTGGCTTCTGTAAGATGGTCCGTTATCCGAGATGATCCATCGCGGAGTTCCAAACCGATATATGATGTGCGTCTTGAAGAAATGGAGGATATTCTCCGTCTTCACTTCCCTCAACGGTACTGCTTCTGCCCATTTGGAGAAGTAGTCAGTTGTCGCCAGGATGAAACGATGTCCTCTAGACGATGCTGGTTCGATGAGGCCGACTATGTCAGTCCCCCACATTTCGAATGGCCAGCTAGCCACCATTGGATGGAGTGGATTTGGATGCTGGTGGATGAAGTCCCCATGGATTTGGTATGAGTGGCATTGCTTCGCATATTCGAGGCAGTCCTGGATCATCATGGGCCAGTAGCAACCCATCTGTTTAATCTTCAACTTCATCTTCGGGCCTGCTTGGTGAGAACCGCAGAGTCCGTTATGAACTTCTTGAACGACTCTTTTCGCTTCGTCAGGTCCCAGGCATCTCAACCACAAAGAATCAAACGACCTCTTGTACAGAGTATTATTGATGAAGGCGAAAGACAGAGATCGTTTCATAAGCTGATGTCTTGAGGACGCATCTTCGGGCGTTCGACGGTATTTGAAGTAGTCTATAAAGACTTCCCTCCAATCCTCGGCCTTTTCCCGGTCTTTTATTTGCAGAGCCATTTGCTCAGTCGCTCCCTTTTCTTCGGGTGATTCTGGAGATATTTCCGCTGGGGAGAGCACCCGACGGCTTTGTACCACGATTCTTACGTCATCGAGGTTCTCATCAGCCAATTCTTTAGCGAGTTTGTCCAACGCGTCCGCTTTGCTGTTTTCCGCGCGCGGTATGTTCTCCAAAGTATAGGAGGGAATTTGGGTCAACAGTTGCTGCATATTTTCGCCATACTTCACCAACTCTGGCTTGCACGTTTGGTAGTCGCCATTTACTTGACTGATGACCAGCTGGGAGTCTCCATATATGAGGAGGTTTTCAATTCCCATGTCGATAGCGATCTCAAGGCCTGCTATCAAAGCTTCGTATTCGGCTTCATTATTCATCCTCGGCTCTGTCAAGGAGAAGGCGAAGCGCATAATCCCTCCTTGTGGAGTTACAAAGATGATGCCTACCCCCGACTTGATTATGGGGGTGTTTTGTCTACGCTTCTTCATGGAAGATGCTCCATCAAAATAAAGCTCCCATCGGGTATCACCACCGTCGATTGCGTCAAACGCATGGTCGTCTGGCAGTTCGCAATTCAGAGGAGAATCGGCAGGTATCGGATGCTCAGCGAGGAAGTCGGCAATGGCCTGGCCTTTCACTGCTTTGAGAGGTTGATACGTTATCGAGAACTCCTTCAAGAGCAGGGCCCATTTAGCGAGTCGCCCCGTCCATATGGCCTTTGACATTAAATATTTAAGAGGGTCTACCTTCGAAATGAGACGGACCTCATGCGCCAACGCATAGTGCCTGAGCTTTGTTATCGCGAAGATCAACGCCAGGGAGTGTTTTTCAATAGGGGAGTATTTGCCTTCTGCCCCCAGAAGAACTCGACTTAAGTAGTAGAGTGCTCTTTCTTTCCCCTGGTCATTCTTTTGTGCCCACAATGCGCCTAAAGAACCTTCGAGGGCGGTTGTATAAAGGATGAGAGGCTTTCCCTTAACCGGAGCAGTTAACACTGGCGGATTCTGGAGGTACTTCTTGATTTCATCCAGCGCTTCTTGGCATTTATGATCCCAGACGAACGGGATTCCCTTCTTCATCAGGTGGTGTTTCTCCCAATCAGAGCAAAGCTCTGTTTGAATTTCAAAATTCGAAGCAACGCTTCAGATTTTTTGCGTTGCGCGCAACGCGCCACGTGTCAAAAGCTGATACATCAGTGCAGCGCCCAAGGCAGCGCGCCCAATCAGAGCAAAGCTCTATTTAAAACAAAATTAAAGGAAGCAACGCTTCAGTTGCGCAAGCGCTGTGCTGCGCGACACGTGTCAGCGCAGATGCGCAAGCGCAGTTGCGCTGCGCGACACGCGTCAGCGCAGTTGCGCTGCGCGACACGTGTCAGCGCAGATGCGGTAGCGCAGTTGCGCTGCGCGACACGTGTCAGCGCAGTTGCGCTGCGCGACACGTGTCACGCGCTGGGGCATTTGCGCCAAACAGAATTAAAATTTTAAAGAAATCTTTCTTTTCTTATTAAAACAAAAAGATTTTCTTCTGTAAAACAGGAGCCCTTGGATCAAAGATCCAACGGTGGGGAAAATTCCCCAAATCACTCAGAGAAGGATCTCTTTAACAAATTTAATAAATTTATGGGCACTATATAAAGGCCCCTAGACCCCAAATCAAAGGCATGAACATTGTGAGAAATCAAGAGCTTCAAACAGAGAGAATTCTGAAGAAATTTCAAGAACAAAAAAGGTAAAAAAAACCTTTAAGATAGAAGAATTTCTTCTAATAGATCATTGATCTAAGAACAAGATCAATGATCTTCAATAAAAAACAAAAAAAATAATAGTGCTTTGCACTTATGAACCATTGGTTCTCTAAGATCAAGAAAAAACAAGAAACAGTTGTTTTCTTTGATCTAAATTAGATCAAGAAAACAAACAGTGCTTTGCACTTTTTTGTGAACCATTGGTTCTGGAATCTAAAAGATTCTCAAGTTAATAGTGCCTTGCACTTGTAAAACTGCACTGTTGCGCTCTTGGGTTGGCGCAAGCCACCAGAGAGCGTCACGTGTCAGCATCTAAACCACTTGTGCTATGCGCTTTTAAAATAGAGCCTTGCTCTCTGAAATTGGCGCAACTCACCAGAGCGCTCCACGTGTCAGCAGCGCAGCGCACTGGCGCAGCGCACTGCGCTGTTGCGCTTGCGCTCACCAGAGCATGACACGTGTCATCATCACAAGCTCTTGCGCTCAGTGATTGGCGCAAAGCGCCTGACAAATGCAATGTAGTTCTTTTACTAAAGGGCCAGGCCCAAATCAGAGGGGCCTAGTAGGCCAAATTAAAATGCAACGCAATAAAAAGGGGCAGAGCCCAAATAAGATTGATACTCTGCATCATTTATAATAGGGCAGAGCCCAAACAAAATTGAAAATGCAATAAAAAGGGCAGAGCCCAAACAAGACTGATGCTCTGCATCATTTATAAATGGGCACAGCCCAGACAAAATAAATAATGTAATGCATTATTAAAAAGGGGCCAAGCCCTAGCACAAGCCTAATATGCCAAAAACAAATAAAAGCGTTGAATTGGACCTAGCCCAATCATGGCCGTAAGTCCTCAAATTAAATTGACTGAGCACAACTACTCTCTTAAATCAATTTACAACCGGTTCGAGGGTACATCTCCGAACTCCTCTGACACCTATCGTTGTAATCCTTCAACGACGTCAGAGAGGTGACGGGTCCCGACAACCACACATCAATACGGACTGTGGGGTCCTTAAAACCACGGACTTAAGCGTCCTTAAACTAAAATACAGATTGTGAGGTCCTTAAACCCATGGACTTAAGCGTCCTTAAACTACCTATGGACCCCCATGTCCCTAAACTGGCAATGGACCGCAATGTCCTTAAACTACCTATGGACCACTATGTCCCTAAACTGGAACAATAGAGTCCCCAAATGCTCTTTTGTTGGATCTAAACGATCCCGTTTAAGTTGATCTTAGTCTCAAATCAGACTAACGTATCCTTAACGAACGTTTAAGTCGATCTTAGCCTAGATATGGCTAACGTATCCTTAAACTAAAACACTAAACCCAAATCTAAGTAAATACGGATTTGGACTAATCCACGTCCTACGGGCGACGGCATCACTTAGTCTCCGTATACAATCCACGAGCAATCAAAAACAAAACAAACATATACGACACGAAGTGAAATTCTGGAGAAGGAGAAAGTTGTTACCGCGACACGGTAGCGTAATTAACTTCAGGGGCTTGCGCCTGCAGGGAAGAGTGTCCCCACAATCAAAAACCCCTCAAGCGAGGGGGAATCTGACGAAGTCTGCTATATCGGCCGCATCCGTCTAAACCTCCGATATACGGTGCCATAAATCAACTTGGCATCTTCGGAGAGGTGGACGGATAAAACCAAATAGCATCTGCCCCGAATCTCAGGCTAAGACGTCCTAACGTCTCGGCCGCCGTTCGGAGGGAAACAGATTCCGGCACGCCCGATGGGACCTTTTCCTCTTTCCACTCCACACTTCGTGTGTCGTCTTCGCGAATGAATCGCGGTTTATTAATGGTTGCCTTTGGATTTCAATTTACTAAGATTTGGTCTCTTGCTTGGCGCAGCAATCTAACAGCAATGGCATTCACCTGTTCGAAGTGCTCCAACTGCAGCTACAACTCGCGTCCTGCCTCAACTGGGGGCATAACCTACGGGCCCCAAGAGGCCTCTTTGTTCACCATGCCTGTGGAGCAGATTACTCAAACCACCACATGGCTGTTTTTCTGAACCATGCTTCCGCCAACAAGCTTCAGCACCCCTGTGCCCGTACAAGAAGCTCCTAAGAAGTCGGTCTTCGATCGACTTTCAGTTACTGCGGCCCCTCTCAACGGGTCGCCCAACACCAGTGCCTCGGT
The DNA here is from genome assembly GCA_030015575.1 of Agapanthus africanus. Taxonomy (NCBI): domain Eukaryota; kingdom Viridiplantae; phylum Streptophyta; class Magnoliopsida; order Asparagales; family Amaryllidaceae; genus Agapanthus; species Agapanthus africanus. Next base: position 691,490,743 of record CM057340.1, read on the forward strand.
CTTTTCCAGACTGGGCCAAAACTCCTGCGGGCCCACAATGAAGCTTGCAGTCCCAGAAAAGCTTATTCCAAAAAGAGTAGCCAAACCTGCTCCTGAAGTCGCCAAGGCGGCTTCTCCTGCTAAGAGATCGGTCTTTACAAGATTGACCGTCCCAACTCCCACTCCTACTCTTGCTGCTCAAAAGACATCAGTCTTCAATAGGCTGATGCCGGCAACAGCCCCACACCTGAACAGGGGGCAAGAAGAAGCTGTTTCTGTCTCTGAACCAATACCGACGACTCGTCGCGCCCGACGACGCCACTGGCGCCGGATAAGGAAGACTGGGGGCAACTCCCCTTCTGGGATAACTCCGCCGGCTCCGACGGTGGAAGTTAACGCTGCTGTTCCAACCGGGAACAGCTTTGAGCCGTTGAACAGGGTACGCAGAAACTCGCCAACTGCAGTCCTTAAAAGATCTCCTCCACCGGTAAAGACCGCCGTGGAAACAGAAAGGCCGGAGCAGTCTCCTCAATCGCTGTCCTCCAGGATTTACAAGACATGGCGACGAGTCCGAGAATCTGTGATTGATCCTAATTTCTCTCGCCAATACAAGAAGTCGAAAGGTCGGCAAGAAGAAAATTCCCCGATCAAACAGCGGAAGGTGACGACCACTTGGGTGTCCAAACCAACGGCTCCCTCAACTTCAACGGCCCATAAGAGAAGAAGGCCGGAAAAAGTCCTCACGCCGACGGCGAATATCAAAGGTGGTGAACCGAAACGCCCTAAGTCAGGAGGCATCATAGTTCATACCGTCTACATGGCGTCTGGTAAAGAGGACAGCTGCATATCCACAGGTCATAGACCGCTCACGCGATCGGTGACCAAAGCGCAGGAGCAACAGCAGAAGCTCTAAGAAATGATGACCGCGATAGCCGCACTCACTGGGCCAAAAGAAAACCCTGAAACATCCTCGGATGAACGCCAGGAGCAAGAAACCGACGCCGAATTCCTTCGTCGAATATTGGAGAAGAAGGATAAAGAGGCTGCTGAACAAGCAGCCAACATAAAGCGTATGGGCCTCATGTTCCAAGACATGGTAGGGATAATGATCCAGCAAGATCCTCCGGCCGAAGATACCCCGATCGTCCTTGAAGACGATAGGGGAGAGACGTCAAATCCTCCGCCAACTCTGTCAACAGCTAAGGAGGACACAATCTCAAAAGCTGCTTTGGACAAGTACATAGCCCAACAAATACGGGTTTATCATGCGACTGAAGCAGCCGGCCAGGTCGTAAAAACAGGACGGCCGTATCCGAGTTGGTACGACCAGATCAAGTACCCGCCGGGCTACACAATTCCCAAGTTCCATGTCTACAAAGGGATGGGCAATCCTCACCAGCCTGTTGCCCAGTTCAGGGCGCTCTGTGGCAACATCGGCGGTGATGACTGTTCCCCTCCGAATGGCGGCGTCGACTGGGCGTCTCGCCTGAGATTTGGGGTAGATGCTAATTGGTGCTATCCGTCCACCTCTCCGAGGATGCCAAGTTGATTTATGGCACCGTGCATCGAAGGTTTGAATGGATGCGTCCGATGTAGCAGACTTCGTCAGATTCCCCCTCGCTTGAGGGGTTTTTTGAATGTGGGGACGCTCTTCCCTGCAGGCGCAAGCCCCTGCAGTTAATTACGCTACCGCGTCGCGGTAACAACTTTCTCCTTCTCCAGATGGCCACCTCGTGTCGTGTGTGTGTATTTTATGTTTTGTTGCCCGTGGATTGTTTACGGAGACCGAGTTATGTCGTCGCCCGTAGGGCGTGGACTAGTCCAAATCCGTATTATCTTAGATTTGGGTTTGGGGGTTTTGTTTGAGGATACGTTAGCCATATTTGAGGCTAAGATCAACTCAAACGTTTGTTAAGGATACGTTAGTCTAACTTGAGACTAAGATCAACATAACGGGATCGTTTAGATCCGACAAAAGAGCATTTGGGCTCCATTATTCCAGTTTAGGGACATAGTGGTTCATTGCATGTATGGCCGTCGGGACCCGTTACCTCTCTGACGGCATTGAAGGATTACAACGACAGGTGTCAAAGGAGTTCCGAGATGTACCCTTGAACCAAAGTTGATTGGAGGGATTCATAGTCCAGTCTGTTTGAAGGTTTAAGGATACGTTAGCCATATTTGAGGCTAAGATCAACTTAAACGGGATCGTTTAGATCCGGCAAAAGAGCATTCGTGGCTCTATTGTTCCAGTTTGGGGACATGGTGGTCCCTCTCCAGTTTAGGGACATAGTGGTCCATTGCTAGTTTAAGGACATTGCAGTCCATGGGTAGTTTAAGGACATTGCGGTCCATGGGTAGTTTAAGGACATTGCGGTCCAATGTTAGTTTTAAGACTTCTCGGTCAAGGTTAAGGACGTCATAGTCCATGGGTTTAAGGACCCCACAGTCCGTTGTTAGTTTTAAGACATCTCGGTCAAGGTTAAGGACGTCGTAGTCCATGGGTTTAAGGACCCCACAGTCCATTGTTAGTTTTAAGACATCTCGGTCAAGGTTAAGGACGTCGTAGTCCATGGGTTTAAGGACCCCACAGTCCATTGTTAGTTTTAAGACATCTCGGTCAAGGTTAAGGACGTCGTAGTCCATGGGTTTAAGGACCCCACAGTCCATATCAATGTGTGGTCATCGGGACCCGTCACTTCTTTGAAGACGTTGAGGGATTACAACGACAAGTATCAAAGGAGTGAAGAGATGTACCCGGGAACCGGAGTGGATTAAATAGTCTTTGGCCCAATTTGGGATCAAGACCAATTAATTATGTTATGAGCCCATTAGCCCAGTTAATTACGAATTGAGGACTTATAGCCAGCTTGGGCTAAGTCCAATCATGTCTGGGATATCGGCCCTCCTGTTGGTCCCTTGAAGGAGAGGCTTTGCCTCTGGCCATTTAGCCAATTGGGCCAATGCCTAGTGTTAAACACTAAAGACCAATCAGTGTTGAACACTGGGAATGAGAATGATAAGTCAGTGTTTAACACTAAAAGATAGTTGGTGTTAAACACCAGCAACAAGGCTTTCCAATTAGTGTTAAACACTAAAACAGATCAGTGTTAAACACTGGCAACAGAAATCTCAAATTAGTGTTAAACACTAAGGTAATCAGTGTTGAACACTGCAAATAAAGTTCTTTGATTAGTGTTGAACACTAAGGCCAAACAGTGTTTTAACACTGGATTCAGGGGTTCCAATTTAGCGTTAGACGCTAAGGCAAGAGGGGTCACGTTGTAGCACGTGAGGGCGCCCTCCCTTCGTTTGTTCTGCTGAGAATATCGCATCTTTTGGAACATCATGTGCCATCACATGACGGGTGTTTAAATGGAGTATGTTAAAGCCTCTGCCAAGGGTCACGTGGGTCACGTGAGGCACTGCCTCAAAGGGGCTTTTCTGTAGATCTTTTTGGGGGTCACGTGGTGACACGTGACCCTGCCTCTATGTATGTTTTTAGAAGATCTGTTAATCCCTTTCAGGAATTAAATTCCTCGTAGGGTTGAACCCTGACAATAATTTCAGAGGAATTAAATTCCTACTTCCTTTTGAAGATTTATATTCTGGAATAGAGTTGAACTCTGAATTTTCTGTAGGAATTAAATTTCTCATATATGTGAAGAACTGAATAGGGTTAAACCCTAATAAAAGCTTTAAGGAATTAAACTCCCACTCTCTGTTAAAGAATTATTCTGGGGAATGAGATTAAGGGAATTAAATTCCTGCAGAACTAAGTTCTTAACTAGGGTTAAACCCTGATTCTTTTCATTCTGAAGGGATTAAATTCCCATAACACAGGGTCAAACCCTAATTTTATTTTAAAGGAATTAAATTCCTATAGTTCTGTGAGAATTAAATTCTCGTGCTTCCATTCCCTCTCTATGCTTTGGATCTGCATGGCAGGATCTCAACCCATTGAGAATTAAATTCTCAACTCAAGGGGAGATGTGCACTTTACAGATCCTCCACCAAAGAGAGAACTATGTTCTTCTGTTTTATATCAGAGTTAAACTCTGTTGAGAATTAAATTCTCTTTTCTTTCAAAAAGCCTTCCCTTTCTTACCTAGGGTTTTCTTTTGCAGAAGATCCAAATTCCTCCAAAGTATCAAGGCTCTCTCTCTTTTCTTCCCTCTGCATATATCTTCCTTTGTGTGTCTCTTGGCTCCTATTTATAGGAGAAGCAGCCGAGTCAATTAGTTTTTGATGAATCTTTCATTGAGAGATTTGATTTGTATCCATCATTCGTTTTGGACCTTTGGATTATTAGGTGAATTTTATTCACCATTGGATTTTAAATCCAGAGATTCTCCTTTGTTATTTCGGTTGGATTTTACGGGGAAATCTTTCCAAATTCGAGATTTTCCCATAGATAGATGATATTTAATCACCTTTAAATCTTTAATTCAATCGGTTGATTTGGAAAGATTTAAGAGGTCTTTTCTCATAATTAAATTCTGTTAACAGATAGGCTTTGAAAGCTGGTCACGTGTGGCCACGTGACCCTTAGTCACGTGTGGGCACGTGACCCCCTTGGAACGAGCCCTCTTCTTTCTCTCTGCGCTCTGCTTTCTGGTCGCTGCTTAGCTGTCACGTGCCACCACGTGACCTCTGGTCACGTGTGAGCATGTGACCCTCGTCTGGAGCCTTTTCCTTGATTCAATCAGGGAATTGAGTCTGCCGTTTTTGAGTGTCACGTGCCAACACGTGACCCTGGTCACCTGGGAGCACGTGACCCTTTCTGAAGCCCTTTTCTTCGATGTAGTTGGGAAACTGAATTTGCCTTGCCGATGCTTTTAGATGTCACGTGCCAACACGTGACTGCTGGTCACGTGTAAGCACGTGACCCTTTTCTGAAGCCTTTTCCGTAAGCTTTCCTGATTTTAAATCAGGAAAAAAATGCCCCCACAGCGTTGTTCTCACGTGTCCGCACGTGAGTGCAGCGCTGTCACCTTTTGTGACCGTTGGATTCCTCTAGGGATTTGGGGAGATGAAACGTTTCCATCACCTCCTATAAATACTCATGTTTCTTCAGAAGAGCCTTCACTTTGTTCATATTCTTCCTTTGAGAACTTTTTCCTTTGAGAATTTAATTCTCATTTCCAGAGCTTAGTTCTCTGTCTCAGACATTTTCCAGAGTTTAACTCTGTTGAAGGATCCCTTTTCCTCAGGTAATAATGTTGAAAGGTCGACGCACCTTTGTTTTAAGAGAACTCTCTGGATTTTAAATCCACATTAAGGGTTTCACAAAGAACCCATTTTTCTTCAATTTCTTTAACCAAATATGAGACCACTTAACCTCCAACAGTAGATCTCTTAGGGTCGGATGATCCTTGGGGAGATGATGATGGCGGTTCAACTCCATGGAATTTAATTCCATCCAAAAATGTTCTTGGGAATTTAATTCCCTTCTCTTAATAAGGAATTTAATTCCTATGAAGAACCCAGTTTCTTCACACGGAGGCTTCTTGGGGTCTCTTGACCCGAGGTTGTCCTTCTGCAATTAATGAAACAAGAGCTTTCTAATGATTCTCATGACCTTTATTTCAGGTATCATGGATGCCCATCTGTATGGTCTTGACGAGATCATTTCCTATGGGAATATTCGTGCACTGGGCCACAGTCAGAACCAGGAGTTCACCGATGCTCAGTGTGTCGAGATCATGAGCCGCTTTGACGAGTACAACCATCGGCTACTCCCTCGTCGCTCTTCTCTTCTGAGGCTGATTGTGCTGGCGATCCGGGAGGCACTTCCTCTCTTTTGCACCGGCATACCGCTCAGGGCCTTGGACGCTGCTGAGGATAAGGTACATTCGGTGTACCTGATGGGCTTAATCTCAAAGAGGAGGAGAGATCACCTTATTGATCTCTTACACCAAGCCTTTCAGCAGTCAGCCATACTTGCTGCTTATCGGAGGGTGGAGGATATTCGTGAGGACCCGGACGCTTGCGACCGCGAGAGGAAGCATACTCGGGAGGTTCGAAATGCTTGGAGAATCTTGGACAAAGTTAATCTTGAATTTCTCAACCCATGCCCCGCGTCTGAAGTCTTACCATTGTAAACGTGTCCTCTTTATTTTGTATGAACTTCTTGAAGTATGAGTGACAAGTTTTATTATGTCTTTCCCTGCATGCATGCCTTTCTCTGGGATTTCATCATTTTGCTACTGTTGTTGTTGATGCTTTTAATATGCAGGGTGCTACTCCATCCATTTTTTTTGCACATCAAGTTTGGGCCTCACGTGTTCTGCACGTGGGGTCCCTTTGATGGGGCTGTTCACAAAATTTTCCCATGCCATATTTTCAGTGCACAATATCAGATGCAGAAAAAGGGCCTTGGAAATAATTCCATCTCCCTGATTTTCGATGCCTTTCCTTTTTTTTTGGCCTTGGAAATAGCTTCATCATGCAAGATTTTCCGCGCACAGCACTTAATGCACTCCTTTATATCTGAGGCAATGGCCTTCCCTTTCTCTTCACAGAGAACTTTTATTCCCATTTTAACGCGATTTAATTCGAGAACAGCTAAGTGCCATGGCCTGCAACCGTCCACACGCTCGTCGACAGCCATGGGAAGTTCCTATCGAGGAGATGATCCCCCGCTTTGCTGCACGATTGGTGGACCCTCTCCTTACCGACGACGAATGCGACTCAGCAATGTATGAACTCTCGATCCGTAGGGGGTCCCCCCTCCCGATGGGTTCCCTCTGGCTCCGGATGATTATCACGGCCGTGCTTGCCGACATCCCTCCTCACCCGGCAGAGATGACCTTGGCGATGCTTGACGCGGCTGAAGAAAAGCTCGAGGGCTTTCATGAAGCGCGCCTGATTACTCAGGCTTTGAAGGATTGCTCAATTAATCTGCTGAGCCAGATAAAGGCCCGGCGAGCTATTTTGTCTGCTTTCGCAGACGAACACGGCGCCAATCGATGGGGAGAGACTCCTCGTGAGAACCGTCACTTTGATGTGCTGGAGAAAGCAGAGAGAGAGATGGAGAATTTTGTCCTCTGCTTCATTAACCCTTGTGCCATTGATCCCGTGTTTGGTGACCTTTTCCAGGTTATGTGAGCGCGTTTTTAGATCGATTATTGCCGTCGACCGGAAGCCCATTTATATGGTCTTGAGCGTGTATGTCCCGTTTCCAAGGTTGCGGTCGCGAAAGTGAGCTTACATGGCCTGATAGGGCGATGCGTGGGGAACATATTGTCATGCGAGAAAAGGGGTTCGGCCGTAAATTCTCGGAGAGGGAGCTGGTTTCTAAGGCGCTGAGCGAGCTTCAGGACAGCCTCATAGCCAAAGCCAACAAAGCATACGAACTCTGGCGGGTGCTTTAGGAGTCCATAAACGAGGTGGTGGCTCTCGATAAAGCTGCCACGTTCACTCGTGAGAGGGTCGAGGCTCATAAAGCCACCGAGAAAGAGCTCGAAGCTCGGCTTGCTTCGTATCTGGCTCAGCAAGCTCAGGCGAAGGCTCGTCTTCTGGAGATCTTGCGTCATGAAGCCGTGGCTCAGCAACAAAACGATGAGCTGGTAAAATTACTACACCGCCCGCCGGCTTGAGGACTTGTATCTTTTCCCCTTTTTTGTACATACTCATGGATGAGAGTATCTTTCTTTTTTGTTTCTTTCATGAATTGTACTTTGTATCCATTTTGGTTTATGAATAAAAGATACATTTTTCTTCTCAATGGTGTGTCCCTTTTTTTATTGAATGTATTCTGCGGATATTCTATCTTGATCTCCTTTGCAGGACAGTGATGGCTTAGGATTCAGGGTTAAGATCTGCTTCCTAAGACTTTTGCATTTTATGAGCCATGAGGGTCTCATAAAGAGTTTTTCTCCCTACAGGTCGAGAGGATCCCATAGGTGTAAGTCCTTCTTAAGAATCGTGAAGATTCTTAAGCGGGTTTTCCCTTGAGAGTCGTAGGGATCTCACAAGAGATTTTTCTTCCTTACAGGTCGTGAGGGCCTGCAAGTGCTGGATGTGGTCGCCCTTGTTCGTGTTTCACGGGGCCAGGGGGCTACTCCAGGTATCGTAGTTTAAAGACGTCGCGGTCAAGGTTAAGGACCTCATAGTCCGTGGATTTAAGGACTCCACAGTCCGATGTTAGTTTTAAGACATCACGGTCAAGGTTAAGGACCTCATAGTCCGTGGATTTAGGGACTCCACAGTCCGATGTTAGTTTTAAGACATCACGGTCAAGGTTAAGGACCTCATAGTCCGTGGATTTAGGGACTCCACAGTCCGATGTTTGGTTGTAGGGACCCATCACCTCTTTGAAGACGTTGAGGAATTACAACGCCAGGTATCAAAGGAGTGAAGAGATGTACCCTTAAACCAAGGCAGAATCCGTAGGGAATCGGGGTGGTTGATCGTTAGTTTTAAGACATCACGGTCGAGGTTAAGGACATCATAGTCCGTGGATTTTAAGGACTCCACAGTCCAGTATTTGCTCTGGATGCTTCACACGGGTTCACTGCCGTGCTTGGCGAGGACCAGGCTCCGCTCTGGGCGTTTTTTGCGGGGTCAAAGAGTGACGTTATCCGCGTTCCACGTAACCAGGAATTTTGCACTAGATGCTTCACACGGGTTCACTGCCGTGCTTGGCGAGGACTAGGCTCCACTCTGGATGCTTCACACGGGTTCACTTCCGTGCTCTGCGAGGACCAGGATCCGCTCTGGACGTTTTCCACGGGGTCAAAGAGTGACGTTATCCGCGTTCCATGTAATCAGGAATTTTGCACTAGATTCTTCACACGGGTTCACTGCCGTGCTCGGCGAGGACTAGGCTCCGCTCTGGATGCTTCACACGGGTTCACTGCCGTGCTCTGCGGGGACCAGGATCCGCTCTGGACGTTTTCCACGGGGTCAAAGAGTGACATTATCCACGTTCCACGTAACCAGGAATTTTGCACTAGATGCTTCACACGGGTTCACCGCCGTGCTCGGCGAGGACTAGGCTCCGCTCTGGATGCTTCACACGGGTTCACTGCCGTGCTCTGCGAGGACCAGGATCCGCTCTGGACGTTTTCCACGGGGTCAAAGAGTGACATTATCCGCGTTCCACGTAACCAGGAATTTTTCACTAGATGCTTCACACGGGTTCACTGCCGTGCTCGGCAAGGACTAGGCTCCGCTCTGGATATTTTCCACGGGGTCAAAGAGTGACGTTATCCGCGTTCCACCTAACCAGGAATTTTGCTGATTGTATCCGCATTTCACGGGATGGAGGTTTGACTGTTGGCGATATGTATACCACCGAGCCATGGAACTGGGAGTTGCCGCTGTTCCGCTTAGCTTGAAGTTGTGTCCGTCGTTACGAGACGAGTGTTGGGATGATCTCTAGGTCGCTTGTGGCCCGTCGAGATTTAGCTTCTTTCTTTGGTGAAACCTGGGGGGGAGGTATGTTCCCTTTTTGTTTACGCCCTTGGATTGTGTACAGGGTGTGATGGAACATCACCTGTAGGGCATAAATTTTATTTTTATTTTATTTCTTTTTCCGCGATACTCTATCGTTTCAGCTTTTATATCGCGAAGGTCACGATTGCCCCATCATTTCGGCTATTTTTCGCGGTGCCCAATCATTTCGGCTATTTATTTATTTATTTTCTACTCGCTGCTTTTTATTGCGAGTTGCCCCATCATTTCGGCTATTTTTCATGCATACATTTTTACTTGCTGCTTTTTATTGCAAGTTGCCCCATCATTTCGGCTATTTCGTATGCATGCGTGGCTTGCTAGCTTTTTCGCCGCAAGCTTGGATTTTAGACACCGATTTCGACATCAGCGCCGCTGCAACTGGGATGTTGCCAGGAGCGAATCATCATTTGCCTCTGTCGATGTTGAACAAAGGTGGCTTAGCAAACAGGGTTAAGGGTCCTGTCGACCAAGGCTTTTGACTTCATGAGTCGTAAGGGTCTCACAAAGGTATTTCTCCCTACAAGTCATGAGGATCTTGTAGGTGTATTTTCTCCCTAGGGATCGTGAGGATTCCTAAGCGTATGTTCCTCTGCAAGTCGTAAGGATCCTACAAGAGGGCTTTCTCCTTATGGGTCGAGAGGACCTACAAGGGTTGCTCATCATATGGACATATCCCTAGTCACGGGTGAGACTTTGCTGGGGAAATGTTTATTCGCGCCCGTGGATTGTATACAAGGGTCAGTATTGAGCCCCTTGTAGGGCAGCATCGAAGGTTGTGGGGGATTTGCTTAAGAACATGTTTAGGTTTCTATAACTTAAGACTTTCAAATCTCATGAGCCGTGAGGGTCCCATAAGAGAATTCTCCTTACGAGTCGTGAGGATCTCGCAAGTGTATTTTCTCCTTAGGAATCGTGGGGATCCCTAAGTGTGTTGCTCCTTTGTGAGTCGTAAGGATCTCACGTGGGTGGTTTCTCTTTACGAGGTCGAGAGGACCCTATAAGTGTCTTTTAACGAGATTGCGCCCTTTCGGGTTTTCACAAACACTCGCCGGTAGTCCTGCTGTTTTTACTCACAGAGCCCTTTCGGGTTTTCATCCGTGCCCATTTTGCTTATGGACATACCGTCTTTTTATTCTTTTTCTCTTTTTTTTACAAGGTCGCGCCCTTTCGGGTTTTCACGAACACTCGCCGGTAGCCCTGCTGTTTTTACTCACGGAGCCCTTTCGGGTTTTCATCCGTGCCCATTTTGCTTATGGACATACCGTTTTTTTATCATTTTTTTATATATATATATTTTTCTTTTTCTCCTTTTTTTTTTATTCATCTCGTCAGCCTAAGGATGCTGCGGCAGTAGTTTAGGGACGTTTCGGTCCGTCGTTAGTTTAAGGACATTTCGGTCCGTCGTTAGTTTAAGGACGTATCGGTCCGTCGATAGTTTAAGGACGTTTAGGTCCGTCGTTAGTTTAAGGACATTTCGGTCCGTTATTAGTTTAAGGACATTTCGGTCCGTCGTTAAGGGGAAGGTCGGCTACTGCTTATAAGGTCTGAGCTTAGGAAGATAGCGAGCGGACATAGTCGTCGTCATCTATCATTGACCCAGGCTGTGGCTTATTAAGCATAGTATTTCTTTAAGAAGCGGCCGTTTATTGGCCTGAAAGGCCTCCCACCGTGCATGTCCATGAGTAGATAGGCTCCACCCTGGTAGACCTTGTCTACAATGTACGGGCCTTCATAGTTCGGCTCAAATTTTCCCCGCTTGGCACGATTAGGGATCATAGGTCTTTTGACTACGAGTACGAGTTCGCCTTGGCGGAATGTCCTCGGCCTGGTCAATCTTTCGTATGAGCGCGTCATCTTTGCTTTGTAGGCCTCTAGATTTTGTTGCGCTATGAGCCGGGTTTCATCGAGGGCATCAAGCTCCTCGAGCCGAAGGTGATCATTTTCTTCGTCCGTCAGCTCGTAGTGGACCTCCACTCATAGAGAGGGTAATTCTATCTCGAGGGGGAGCACTGCTTCCGTCCCAAATACCAACGCGTACGGCGTTGTGTTCGTGGCCGTCTTGAACGTAGTTCGATAGGCCCAAAGGGCCTCTTGCAGCCTCTCGTGCCGGTCTTTCTTATTTCGGGACACCGTCTTTTTTATGATCTTTGTCAAGGTCTTATTGAAGGCCTCGGCCAGACCGTTAGCTCATGGATTGTAAACTGAAGAGTATCTCCAGTCTATATTGTGCTGCTGCGCGAAGCGGCTAATCTTATGGCTTCTGTAGGCTGGCCCGTTATCGGAGATACTCCGCCGTGGGGTTCCAAACCGATAGATGACGTGCGTCTTGAAGAAGTGGAGGATATTCTCCGTCTTCACTTCCCTCAGCGGTACTGCTTCTGCCCATTTGGAGAAGTAATCAGTTGTCGCCAGGATGAAACGATGTCCCCGGGACGATGCTGGCTCGATGGGGCCGACTATGTCAGTCCCCCACATTTCGAATGGCCAGCTAGCCACCGTTGGGTGTAGTGGATTCGGATGTTGGTGGATAAAGTCTCCATGAATCTGGCACGAGTGGCATTGCTTCGCATACTCGAGGCAGTCTTGGACCATCGTGGGCCAATAATAACCCATTCGTTTGATCTTCAATTTCATCTTCGGGCCTGCTTGGTGAGAACCGCAGAGTCCGTCGTGAACTTCCTGAACGACTCTTTCTGCTTCGTCAGGTCCTAAGCATCTCAGCCACAGAGAATCAAACGATCTCTTGTATAGAGTGTCGTTGACAAAAGCGAAAAATAGAGCTCGTTTCATGAGCTGATGTCTTGAGGACGCTTCTTCGGGCATTCGGTGGGACTTAAAGTAGTCTATGAAGACTTCCCTCCAGTCCTCGGCCTTCTCATGGTCTTTTATTTGTAGGGTCGTCTGCTCAGTCGCCCCCTTTTCTTCGTATAATTCCGGAGATATTTCTGCCGGGGCGAGCACTCGACGGCTTTGTACTACGATTCTGACGTCATCGAGGTTCTCGTCAGCCAGTTCTTTAGCGAACTTAGCTAACGCGTCTGCTTTGCTATTTTCCGCACGTGGTATACTTTCCAAAGTGTAGGAGGGAATTTGGGTCAATAGTTGTTGCACCTTTTCGCCGTATTTCACCAACTCCGGTTTGCACGTTTGGTAGTCACCATTTACTTGACTAACGACCAGTTGAGAATCCCCGTATATAGAGAGGTCTTCAATTCCCATGTCAATGGCGATCTCGAGGCCCGCTATCAAAGCTTCGTATTCGGCTTCATTGTTCGTCCTCGATTCCGTTAAGGAGAAAGCAAAGCGCATTATCCCTCCTTGTGGGGTTACGAAGATGAGGCCTACTCCCGATTTGATTATGGGGGTACATTGTTTGCGCTTCTTCATGGAAGATGCCTCGTCAAAATAGAGTTCCCATCGGGTATCACCGCCACCGATCGCATCGAATGCATGTTCGTCCGGAAAATCGCAGTTCAGAGGAGAACCGGCAGGTACTGGATGCTCAGCGAGGAAGTCGGCAATGGCCTGGCCTTTCGCTGCCTTAAGAGGTCGATACGTTATCGAGAACTCCATCAGGAGTAGCGCCCATTTAGCGAGTCGACCCGTCAATATAGCCTTTGACATCAAATATTTAAGAGGGTCCACCTTCGAGATGAGACGGACTTCGTGCGCCAACGCATAGTGCCTGAGTTTTGTTATCGCGAAGATTAACGCCAAGCAGTGTTTTTCAATGGGAGAGTAGTTGTTTTCTGCCCCCAGCAGAACTCGACTTAAGTAGTAGAGTGCTCTCTCTTTCCCTTGATCGTTCTCTTGTGCCCATAATGCGCCTAAGGAACCTTCGAGGGCGGTTGTATAAAGAATGAGGGGTTTTCCCTTGACCGGCACAGCCAACACCGGAGGGTTCTGCAGGTGCTGCTTGATCTCGTCTAGTGCACCTTGGCATTTGTGATCCCAAACGAATGGAGTTCCCTTCTTCATCAGGTGGCTGTAAGGACGACATTTGCCTGAAAGATTGGCGATAAACCGCTGGATGTATGCGAGCTTCCCTTGGAGAGACCGCAACTGTTTGAGGGTTCTTGGCGGAGGCATTTCCATGATCGCCTTGATCTTAGATGGATCTATTTCGATACCTCGGTGTCGAATGATGAATCCCAGGAATTTACCCGAGGAGACTCCAAACGCGCATTTGAGGGGATTCATCTTCAAATTATATTGCCGAAGGCGTTGAAATACAGTCTCCAGATGGTTTAAATGCTCTTCGTATGACATGCTCTTTACTACAAGGTCATCGATATAGCACTCGATGATGTCATGTATGAGGTCGTCGAAGATCTTTGTCATGGCCCTTTGATAGGTAGCGCCGGCGTTCTTTAGACCAAAGGGCATAACCCTGTAGCAGAATATACCCAAAGGGGTCCGGAAAGCGGTGTGCTTCTGGTCTTCGGGATGCATCTTTATCTGATTGTATCCTGATGAACCGTCCATAAAGGAGAAAACCTCGTGAGTGGACGTGTTATCTATCATTAGCTCGGTTACTGGTACTGGGAAATCGTCCTTTGGACAGGCTTTATTGAGATCCCTGAAATCCACGCATATGCGTACCGTCCCATTTTTCTTCATTACCGGGACGATATTGGCGATCCAGTCGGGATATTGGACTTCTTGGATAAATCCAGAGTCGATCAGCTTCTTGACTTCGGCGTTGATGCTCATCTCAAGCTCGAGCAGCATCCTTCTCGGCGCCTGCTTGACTGGCTTGATATCTGGGGATATTGCTAATTTATGCACAGCAATCTCCGGATCTAATCCTGGCATCTCGGAGTAGTTCCACGCGAAGCATTGTTTATGCCGTAGAAGCACGTTCTTTAACGCAGCCGCCCTTTCTTCAGATAGCAGCTCGCTGACAAATGTCGGTCGCGGGTCATCTGCCGATCCCAACTCAATCTTCTTGAGGTTATCTGCAGTAGTATGTATGCCGTCTTCCAGTTCTTTCGGAGCTGGCGGAAATTCTGAGATCACCTCATCATCGCTGTTCTCAAAGCACCAGGGAAGGTTATCCATGTTCTTGGGCTCTTCTTTTAATATCGTAACCGTGTAACAGGTGCGAATCCGCTTCCAGGGCTGAGGTGGATCTGGTTCTGCTTTTGCGGCTTTGGGTTCATGCTTTTGTGGCGGCGTTACCCTCCAGCCATCGGATAAAGCGAATCTGCCCTGTTGGTACTGGTCCTCGACCCAGTTCTTGAAGGTGAAGCAGTCTTCGGTAGGATGTCCTATGGCTCGGTGATAAGAGCAATAGCTCAGATGAGAAGCCTTGTTAGCTTGCTCAGGGTGTCTAGACTCTGGAAGCGCGATCATTTGATGTTTTATAGCGAGCTTGAGTAACCTCTCCGTCTTGTCTCGGGGGAAGGAGTACACTCGACTCATCTTCTTCATGAGGGACAAATCCGAGCCGCGCAATACCCGATCACGTAACTCTCTAATCCTGCGTCGTTGTTGTCGGCTCCTCTTTCCGCTTCTTGATTTATTTCTGCCTCTGCGTCGGGCCTTTCGTACAACGGGTTGACAGGGATGAGCATCTTTGTCTTTTGCAGCCTGTTGAAACAGACGTTGCGTCATGACCTTCTCGTAGATGGCCATCTCGCGGTTGTGGTCTTCCCGAGCTTTTTGACCCACTTTCCTGATAAACTTGTCCATTCGTTCTTCAAATGACGGACTCGGCACTTCAATCGCGGGATCTATTTTTGATGAGGGGTTGGCATTTCCTGACAGGGCGTCCTCTTCTTCATCAAAGGTATATATAGCGTAGCTACTGTGGGCCCGTTCCCGTTTTCCGGCTCTCACGTATCCAAGCCCAAGTGTTTCCATTTTCCCGTTGGGCAATTTGCGTTGAGTCCCAGGGACATCCCAAATCCTGTTGTAGAACCGAGCTTGTCGAACAGTCTGTTTTAAGGGTACTCCTTAGCGCTTCAATAGCCTCTTTAATCCATTTGTATAGTATCTGGGCAGACGGATGGGTTGGAGCCTGTCGAGTGTAGCATCCGCGCCATGCCAGATCTCTTTCTCTACTTTCGACTCTGAGGATCGGTAGAATAGGATCACCTTCTCACCCTTTTGCTTGGGAGGGACGTAAAACGTTTGCAGGTCCTGCACATTGTAAGCTTGAAGTGTGTCGAGATCCTTGTAGTGTTCTCGCGGCACCATGGTGATTTGCAAACTCTGATCATCGCTAGGGGGTGCTTGTATTGACAGCCGATTGGAGAACACGTCATTAACCTCATCTTCCGAGTCACTTCCGAAGACCAACATGGGGGCGGACGTCCCCGGGTTGATGCGTTGAGATGGCCCGGCATAAACTATCTCTTCTTCTTCTTCGGTATCGCTCCCGAAAACAGGGATGGTGGCGGCGGCTTTGTTCTCCGGCTTGCGACACCTTTCTGTATCCTCGAAATCTGGCAAAAAGTACTTCGCATCTTCGTATTTGCGGACTTCTTTCACGGAAAAGGGGTTCAGCTCACCTGTTACGGTATACTCGAAACCATCCTTAAAGTACTTCATACACTGATGTTGTGTAGAAGGGATGATGTTGTACTCGTGTAACCAAAGACGACCGAGCAAGGCGTTGTAGCAGGTCTTGGCGTCAATGACATGGAATTTGATGTCTGTGACGAGTAGTCCAAAGCGTAATGTTAGTATCACGGATCCGAGAGTCCGTGACGATTGTGAATCGAAACCGGAGATGGTAATTTTGTCACGAGCGAGGTGTTGCACACTCATGCAGAAGATCCAAATTCCTCCAAGTATCAGAGCTCTCTTCTTTTTCTTCCCTCTGCGTATATATCCCTCTTTTGTATCTCTTGGCTCCTATTTATAGGAGAAGCAGCCGAATAATTAGTTTCTTGACGAATCTTCATTGAGAGATTTGATTTGCATCCTTCATTCGTTCTGAACCTTTGGATTATTAGGTGAATTTTATTCACCATTGGATTTTAAATCCAGAGATTCTCCTTTGTTATTTTGGTTAGATTTAAAGGGGAAATCTTTCCAAACCCGAGATTTTCCTATAGATAGGTGATATTTAAATCACTTCTGAATCTTTAATTTGATCGGCCCCAGATAGTCACTTTTCTTTTGAAAGATTTAAATCTCCTTCAGAATTTAATTCTGTCGTCAAAATGGGCTTTGAAAGCCGGTCACGTGTGACCACGTGACCCATGGTCACGTGTGGACACGTGACCCTCTTTGGAATGAAGAATCCTCTTTCTTTCTGCGCTGTCTTCTGGTTGTTGTTTTAGTCATCACGTGTTAACACGTGACCATTGGTCACGTGTGAACACGTGACCCCTGTTGGGAGCCCCTTTCCTTGACTCAACTGGAGAACGAGTCCTCTCCTTTGAGCGTCACGTGCCAACACGTGACCTCTTCTGAAGCCTTTTCCTTGACTTGATCAGGGAACCTTTTCTTTGATTTGATCAGGGAATCAATGAGCCTTTTCCACTGCTTTTATATGTCACGTGTCAACACGTGACTGCTGGTCACGTGTAAGTACGTGGCCCCTCCTTTTGAAGCTTTTCCCATAAGCTTTTCTGATTTTAAATCAGGAAACAAATGCCCCACAGCGTTGTTCTCACGTGTCTGCACGTGGGTGCAACGCTGTCACCTCTTGTGACCGTTGGATTCCTCTAGGGATCTGGGGAGATGAAACGTTTCCACCGCCTTCTATAAATACCTCTGTCTCTTCATAGGAGCCTTCACTTTGCTCATCTTCTTCTTCTGAGAATTTCTTCTTTGAGAATTTAATTCTCGCTTTCAGAGCTTAGTTCTCTGTCTTGAAACAGTCATCAGAGTTTAACTCTGTTCGAAAAGAACCCTTCTTCTCAGGTAATGTTCTTGGACAACGATGGACCTTCACATTTCTCCGGATTTTAAATCCAAAACAAGGGTTTTTACCCTTTTTCTTCATATTTTCCATAAGAACATGAAACCGCTTAACCTTCAAACCGTAGATCTCTTAGGGTTTAGATGATCTTTAGGGAGATGATGATGGCGTTTCAACCCCATGGAATTTAATTCCATCAAAAAATTTTCTGGGAATTTAATTCCCTTTTCTTAATAAGGAATTTAATTCCTATGAAGAACTCAGTTTCTTCGCACGGAGGCTTCCTGGGGTCTCTTGGCCCTAGGTTGTTCTTCCTGCCATTAATGCAACGGGGGCTTTGTAATGATGCCTTTTTGTGGGAATTTAATTCCTTTGATTTTGTTGGATTCATTGCAGAGCCTGAGACAAATCCTGCATGGTCATCCTTCTTTATTAAATGAGGATATTCCCTTTGTTTTATTGTAATGATTTGGCCTCATTGCCAATGAGCCGTCATCTGGATTCTGTGGGGCCCATATGTTTTGTAGCCCATGGTCCCAGAAAACTCTGTTGTGGCTTTCTTTAACTAGTCTTCATGTTCATGCATGAATATATATCGCTGACTTTCCTTTTTTAATCGGTCTTCCTTTACTGGGTTTCAGGTGCGATGGCTTCTGTTCCACGCTTTCCCTTTTCTCGCTCGGAGGCGGCTTTTCCTCAGTCACCATCTGATGAGGAAGCGATGGCGATGATTCGGGCCTATGACCCGGACTGTACCAACTTTCTTCAATGGGGATCTTGGTATAGTCAGATTATTCAAGGTCGCAGGAGTTTTCTTTGCACGGTGCCAACGGAGCCCACTTTTCCCTTTTTGCCGATGGACCCTCCAAAGACGGCTTTTGCTGTGGAAATGCCCAACTGGACTCCAACGGGGAGGCTGGAGCCTTCGACGACCGGTATTCCGAACCATCCGATCCCAGCCATAGACATCTTGGGACGGCGAATCTGCCAGGGTGAGGCCCACCCGTGGGGGCAAATTTATAAGATAGGGCTCACTCCTAGGCATCCTACGGGCTACCTTCTCTGGGCTCGTTACATTCTTTCGGCCCATCGGGCGCGGTTGCAGAAAGTCGGGCTCTACCAGGCCATATACGCGTCGCTGTTCCATTACAAGTCCCCGCATGCTTGGTGGGTCAAGGCGTTTTTGAACCAATGGAATCTTCCCACTAATACTTTCCTTCTGGGAGATCGCGAGGTTTCGATTTCTTTAGCCGAATTCTATGATATCTCGGGGTTGCCGATAAGGGGTAATCTGTATGAGGAGTTGTTGCCTCCTGACGAGTACGTCTTTGAACCCGAGCTCGCCCCAGTTGACGGCCTATCTGCTGAGAATGTTGTTCGCCACAAGCGCCCTAGTTTAATTAGGGCCCTAGGCATTTTTGACCGACTATTCACCGAGTCCGAGGAGCAGGGCGTCACTTTCAAGAGCTTTATTGCTCGTTTCCTTCGTGAGGACGCTCTATCGAAGACAGCCCCGAAGTTTGCCAACATCGGGGACCCCTTTGGGTTCGGTCCGAAGAGGTTGCCGATCAACGAATCAGATTTACCTCAGTATTACATCCCTATTATATCGCCGATACCTTTTGAATCCATTGCTGTCCCGGGCATGGACGAGGAGACGTTCTTTGTGGGGTTTGTTAGTGTCTGGCTTAGTTGGTTCGTTATCCCCATGCATTGCCGCTTCATGAGAGCCTCGGTCATCTATCCGGCTCATCGTATTGCTGAGGGGATGCGGTTGGCTATTGGCATCCCGGCCTTGGCGCACCTCTATAACGGATTGGGCACCGCGGCTAATACCTCTACGCCTGGCGTGGACGTAGTGAACTTTTCGCTTCACTATTTCACGTCGTGGATCAAAATGCATGTGCTGGGGTCTTTTGCGATGCATCAGAGGCCCGCTTTTTACGACGCCTATCCTTTCCCGCGACTTATGCGACTGGTGGGTGCTTCTGCTGCCGACCCAACTCAGTTTGGGGCTATTCGGGTGCTGATTTCTCCTCATGCCCCCGCTGGAGGGTTGGTTTTTAATGATCGGGTTTTGTCTGCTCCCTCGGGTCCCGTTCAACAACTCTGGGACCGGTCGAAAGACAACGCGCCTTCTCTGAAGCCCCGGGAGGCCACGCATTTGTATACAATTAGACCGGGCTACTTGGTGTTTCGCCAGGACAGTGCAGCTCTTTTTATGCGGTACAATCCTCATCGATTTGTCCGGCAGCTTGGATACGACCAGGGTGTTCCCTTTGAGGCTTTTATAGTTGCCCCGATCCCTTCGCTCGATGCTGTTCGCGATGCCGCTCATCATTTCATGAGGCTGAACACCGACTCTCATTTCATGGTCCCTGAAGCCGAGTACATCCCCCGATGTGTGGGTACATTTACGGGCTGGTATCTTCATCGGATCACCCCAATTATTGCTGAAGAAAGAAGGGTTCTTCTTGGTCACGACGCCCCTCCTCAGGTCTCGGGAGTTGAGCTGCGACCGAGGGTTCCAGTCCGCTTCCCTTTGAGGGAGATTGGCGCCGCCCTCATTCCGGGGGAGTCAGGGGTAGACCTTACTCCAATAGCTGGTATGCTCTTGGGTTCCCGATCGCGGGGTAGACGGGCCCCAGTAGTAGCACCTCTGCCGGCGGCGGTACCGCCCCCGTGGCGTCGACAATGGCGATGTCGTCCTTGGTTGTGGCACCGAGCGAGAGTAACAGGGATGAGGGTGTTGAGGGCGATGTGGGCCAGCGCCGCCCTAAGGCTTCGCGAGGGAGGAAGCGGTCATCCTCAGCGACCGGCTCTGGGTCTAAACGGCGGAGGAAAGCGGCTACCACCCCGCTTGATTCTGTGGTGGAGTCTGAGCCTATCCTTGAAGACAAACCCTTGGCTTTGCAAGAGTCAAACGCTGGACTTCTCTTCCCGAGTTCGGCTGACGAGGAGGCTGCACAATTGGCTGAGGCCTTACGGCGTTCAAAAGACACGTCCCATAACGCCAAGGTTCCGAAGAAGTCTTATCCCGCTGTAATTTTTTACGAAGACCCTTCATGGATTCGGCGGCGATTTATCGGCCCTTTGGAGGAATGGGGGGAAAGGGCTTTGAAGCAGGTCGTTTCAGAAGACGCAGCTGATGCACTTTCTTTATGGACCGGCGGTCATGAATCTACCCTTAAACCCCGGCGAGCTCACCTCCTTGAGAAGGAGAAGCGGCTTGAAGAAGCCATATTGAGGGCTTCTTTGCGTATAGGTACGTTGTGCTTCTTTTGTAGTCTTTTCGCTTATTTATGCTCGTGGGTACGTACCATTATTCTTATTTGAATCGTGCAGAATCTTCGACGCTGGGGGAGCTCCCTACTGGCCCATTAAAGCTAAAGCCCACCGAAATTCTCCATGAAGCCTTGCTGGATGTGGAGGGGGCTGATGAGGCTACTCCTCTCATGATAGAACCTCCAGCGGCGATTCTTGATCAGGGAGTGCTTGCCCCTTTGGGGGAGGCTCCCTTGGAGGCCGCCACCCCAATGACTCTTGCTGAAGGCGGCCCAAAGGCTGGAAGCGAGGTAGTCGGGACTACTCTCCCTTTGTTACAGCCTGAGGTCATGGCGGAGACCGTTGAAGCTGCTATCCCCCCGGCTCAGAATGGGAGGAGCGTTGAAGGTATCCCTCTGCGTTTTAATTTAGTAACCCCTTCATAGTCTGAACTCCTTTATCTTTCCCAGAATTGCGCGGCTTAGCGGCCACGATCGCGGATCTGTCGCCTCGCCAGTCATTTCAGCGTTTGTTGGAGATGGTAGCTCCGCAGGCGATCTCCCCTCAGCGTATTGTCCTTTCCTCTGGGCAAGGTTAGTGTCATTCGCCATTTTTTTTTACTATAGCATTGTTACTATTTTGCGAAATGACGTTGATGTCTCTTATAGTTTTAGAAGCCGATGATGAGGTTGAGGTCGTCGAAGGGCCAGGGGAACCTTCAGCTCCTACTTGCATGACTGTCGGTGAGTGACATTTTATTATAGTCCCGTTCATTCTGTGTTTAAAAGCTTTACTAACATTCGCCGATTTTGAACAGCCCTGCCAGTCTCCATGGCTTTGGAATCGCGCATTGCGATGCCGCCCGGCCCCTACGCCTTGCGGGCTTCAGAGCGCTTGGCCCAATTGAGCCTTATCTCCCTATCTTCTTTCATCGAGGAGCTCCGTGCTGGTAGTGCGACCACAGCCGAAGCGTTTGCCGCTGAAGCTAACGGCTCCCTTCCTTTTCTCGCCACATATCACAGCGAGGAGGTGGTGCAGGTCTGGGTGGAGTTCTGTAGGAAGGTGGAGGCTTGTCTATACGCTCTCGAGTGTTCTCGCCTTTCCTCGAAGGCCGTGGCTGCAAAGGCGGAGTTACGGGGGCCGATAGCACGGTGCGCGGCAAACATGACGTCATGTGAGAAGAGGCTTGGCCGCAAATTCTCGGAGAGGGAGTTAGCCTCCAAGGCGCTGAGCGAGCTTCAAGCCAATCTCACAGCCAGGGCCAACAAAGCGTATGAACTATGGCGGGTGCTTCAGGAGTCCATCAAAGAGGTGGTGGCTCTCGACAAAGCTGCCACGTTCACTCGTGAGAGGGTTGAGGCTCATAAGGCCACCGAGAAAGAGCTCGAAGCTCGGCTTGTTTCGTATCAGGCTCAGCAAGCTCAGGCGGAGGCTCGTCTTCTGGAGATCTTGCGTCATGAAGCCGTGGCTCAGCAACAGAATGACGAGCTGGTAAAATTATTGCACCACCCGCCGGCTTGAGGACTTGTATCTTTTTTCCTTTTTGTACATACTCATGGATGAGAGTATCTTTCTTTCTGTTTCTTTCATGAATTGTACTTTGTATCCATTTTGGTTTATGAATAAAAGATACATTTTTCTTTTCAATGGTGTGTCCCCTTTTTATTGAGTGCATTCTGCGGATATTCTATCTCGATCTTCTTGCAGGACAGCGATGGCTCAGGATTCAGGGTTAAGATCTGCTTCCTAAGGCTTCTGCATTTTACGAGCCACGAGGGTCTCATAAAGAGTTTTCCTCCCTACAGGTCGAGAGAATCCCATAGGTGTCAGTTCTCCTTAAGATTCGTGAGGATTCTTAAGCGGGTTTTCCCTTGAGAGTCGTAGGGATCTCACAAGAGAGTTTTTCTTCCTTACAGGTCGTGAGGACTTGTAAGTGCTGGATGTGGTCACCCTTGTCCGTGTTTTATGGAGTCAGGGGTTTCTCCAGGTATCGTAGTTTAAAGACGTCGCGGTCAAGGTTAAGGACCTCATAGTCCGTGGATTTAAGGACTCCACAGTCCGCTGTTAGTTTTAAGACATCACGGTCAAGGTTAAGGACCTCATAGTCCGTGGATTTAGGGACTTCACAGTCCGATGTTAGTTTTAAGACATCACGGTCAAGGTTAAGGACCTCATAGTCCGTGGATTTAGGGACTCCACAGTCCGATGTTAGTTTTAAGACATCACGGTCAAGGTTAAGGACCTCATAGTCCGTGGATTTAAGGACTCCACAGTCCGATGTGAGGTTGCAGGGACCCGTCACCTCTTTGAAGACGTTGAGGAATTACAACGCCAGGCATCAAAGGAGTGAAGAGATGTACCCTTAAACCAAGGAAAAATCTGTAAGGAATCGGGGTGGTTGATCGTTAGTTTTAAGACATCACGGTCGAGGTTAAGGACGTCATAGTCCGTGGATTTTAAGGACTCCACAGTCCGGTATTTGCTCTGGATACTTCATACGGGTTCACTGCCGTTCTTGGCGAGGACCAGGCTCCGCTCTGGGCGTTTTCCGCGGGGTCAAAGAGTGACGTTATCCGCGTTCCACGTAACCAGGAAGTTTGCACTAGATGCTTCACACGGGTTCACTGCCGTGCTCGGCGAGGACTAGGCTCCGCTCTGGATGCTTCACACGGGTTCACTGCCGTGCTCTGCGAGGACCAGGATCCGCTCTGGACGTTTTCCACGGGGTCAAAGAGTGACATTATCCGCTTTCCATGTAACCAGGAAGTTTGCACTAGATGCTTCACACGGGTTCACTGCCGTGCTCGGCGAGGACTAGGCTCCGCTCTGGATGCTTCACACGGGTTCACTGCCGTGCTCTGCGAGGACCAGGATCCGCTCTGGACGTTTTCCACGGGGTCAAAGAGTGACATTATCCGCTTTCCACGTAACCAGGAAGTTTGCACTAGATGCTTCACACGGGTTCACTGCCGTGCTCGGCGAGGACTAGGCTCCGCTCTTGATGCTTTACACGGGTTCACTGCCGTGCTCTGCGAGGACCAGGATCCGCTCTGGACGTTTTCCACGGGGTCAAAGAGTGACATTATCCGCTTTCCACGTAACCAGGAAGTTTGCACTAGATGCTTCACACGGGTTCACTGCCATGCTCGGCGAGGACTAGGCTCCGCTCTGGATGCTTCACACGGGTTCACTGCCGTGCTCTGCGAGGACCAGGATCCGCTCTGGACGTTTTCCACGGGGTCAAAGAGTGACATTATCCGCTTTCCACGTAACCAGGAAGTTTGCACTAGATGCTTCACACGGGTTCACTGCCGTGCTCGGCGAGGACTAGGCTCCGCTCTGGATGCTTTATACGGGTTCACTGCCGTGCTCTGCGAGGACCAGGATCCGCTCTGGACGTTTTCCACGGGGTCAAAGAGTGACATTATCCGCTTTCCACGTAACCAGGAAGTTTGCTGATTGTATCCGCATTTCACGGGATTGGGGTTTGACTCTCTGTGGGAATACATCGTCGAGTCATGGAACTGGGAGTTGCCGCTGTTCCGTTTCGCTTGATGTTGTGTTTGCTGCCATGAGACGAACGACGAGATGATCTCTAGGCTATCTGTGAATCGTCGAGATTTGGCTTCTCCTTATGATGAAACCTGGGGAAGGGGTATGATCCCTTCTTTGTTTGCGCCCCTGAATTGTATACAGGGGTAGATGTACCATCACCTGTAGGGCGAGGATTTCACTTTTATTTTATTTCTTTTTCCGCGATGCTCTACCATTTCAGCTTTTATATCGCGAAGGTCGCGATTGCCCCATCATTTCGGCTATTTTTCGCGGTGCCCAATCATTTCGGCTATTTATTTATTTTCTGCTCGCTGCTTTTTATTGCGAGTTGCCCCATCATTTCGGCTATTTTTCATGCCTTCATTTTTACTTGCTGCTTTTTATTGCAAGTTGCCCCATCATTTCGGCTATTTTGTAGGCATGTGTGGCTTGCTAGCTTTTTCGCTGCCAGCCTGGATTTTAGGCATCGATTTCGGCATCAACACCGCTACAACTGGAATGTTGCCAGGAGCGAATCATCATTTGCCTTTGTCGATGATGAACAAAGGTGGCTCAGCAAACAGGGTTAAGGGTCCTGTCGACCAAGGCTTCTGACTTCATGAGCCGTAAGGGTCTCACAAAGGTATTATTCCCTACAAGTCGTGTGGATCTTGCAGGTGTGTTTTCTCCTTAGGGATCGTGTGGATTCCTAAGTGTGTGCTCCTCTGTAAGTCGTAAGGATCCTACAAGAGGGCTTTCTCCTTATGGGTCGAGAGGACCTACAAGGGTTGCTCATCATATGGACATATCCCTAGTCACGGGTGGGACTTTGCTAGGAAAATATTTATTCGTGCCCGTGGATTGTATACAAGGGTCAGTATGAGCCGCTTGTAGGGCCATATCGAGGGTTGTGGAGGATTTGCTTAAGAACAGGTTTAGGTTTCTGTAACTTAAGACTTTCAAGTCTCATGAGCCGTGAGGGTCCCATAAGAGAGTTCTCCTTACAAGTCGTGAGGATCTCGTAAGTGTATTTTCTCCTTAGGAATCGTGAGGATCCCTAAGTGTGCTGCTCCTTTGTGAGTCGTAAGGATCTCACGCAGGCGGTTTCTCCTTACAAGGTCGAGAGGACCTTATAAGTGTCTTTTAACGAGGTTGCGCCCTTTCGGGTTTTCACAAACACTCGCCGGTAGTCCCGCTGTTTTTACTCATGGAGCTCTTTCGGGTTTTCATCCGTGCCCATTTTGCTTATGGACATACCGTTTTTTATTTTATATACTTTCTTCTTTTTTTTTATCTCGTCAGCCTAAGGATGCTGCGGTAGTAGTTTAGGGACGTTTCGGTCCGTCGTTAGTTTAAGGACGTTTCGGTCCGGCGTTAGTTTAAGGACGTTTCGGTCCAGCGTTAGTTTAAGGACGTTTCGGTCCATCGTTAGTTTAAGGACGTTTCGGTCCGTCGTTATGGGAAGGCCGGCTGCTGCTTGTAAAGTCTGAGCCTAGGAAGATAGCGAGCGGACATAGTCGTCGTCATCTATCATTGACCCAGGCTGTGGCTCATTAAGCATAGTATTTCTTTAAGAAGCGGCCGTTTATTGGCCTGAAAGGCCTTTCGCCGTGCATGTCCATGAGTAGATAGGCTCCACCCTGGTAGACCTTGTCTATGATGTACGGGCCTTCATAGTTTGGCTCAAATTTTCCCCGTTTGGCACGATTGGGGATCATAGGTCTTTTGACCACTAGTACGAGTTCGCCTTGGCGGAATGTCCTCGGCCTGGTCAATCTTTCGTACGAGCGCGTCATCTTTGCTTTGTAGGCTTCTAGATGTTGTTGCGCTATGAGCCGGGTTTCGTCGAGGGCATCAAGCTCCTCAAGCCGAAGGTGAGCATTTTCTTCGTCCGTCAGCTCGTGGTGGACTGCCACTCGTAGAGAGGGTAACTCTATCTCGAGGGGGAGCACTGCTTCCGTCCCAAATACCAACGCGTACGGCGTTGTGTTCGTGGCCGTCTTGAATGTAGTTCGATAAGCTCAAAGGGCTTCTTGCAGCCTCTCGTGCCAGTCTCTCTTATTCCGGGAAACGGTCTTTTTTATGATCTTCGTCAAGGTCTTATTGAAGGCCTCGGCCAGACCGTTAGCTCGTGGGTTGTAAACTGAAGAATATCTCCAGTCTATATTATGCTGCTGCGCGAAGCGGCTAATCTTATGGCTTCGGTAGGCTGGCCCATTATCGGAGATAATCCGCCGTGGGGTTCCAAACCGATAGATGACGTGCGTCTTGAAGAAATGGAGGATATTCTCCGTCTTCACTTCCCTCAGTGGTACTGCTTCTGCCCATTTGGAGAAGTAATCAGTTGTCGCCAGGATAAAACGATGTCCCCGAGACGATGCTGGCTCGATGGGGCCGACTATGTCAGTCCCCCACATTTCGAATGGCCAGCTGGCCACCGTTGGGTATAGTGGATTTGGATGTTGGTGGATAAAGTCTCCATGAATCTGGCACGAGTGGCATTGCTTCGCATACTCGAGGCAGTCCTGGATCATCGTGGGCCAGTAGTAACCCATCTGTTTAATTTTTAACTTCATCTTTGGGCCTGCTTGGTGAGAACCGCAAAGTCCGTCGTGAACTTCCTGAATGACTCTTTCTGCTTCGCCAGGTCCTAAGCATCTCAGCCATAGAGAATCAAACGATCTCTTGTACAGGGTATTGTTGACGAAAGCGAAGGATAGAGCTCGTTTCATGTGCTGATGTCTTGAGGACGCTTCTTTGGGCATTCGGTGGGACTTAAAGTAGTCTATGAAGACTTCCCTCCAGTCCTCAGCCTTCTCACGGTCTTTTATTTGTAGGGTCGTCTGCTCAGTCGCTCCCTTTTCTTTAGATAATTTCGTAGGTATTTCTGCCGGGGCAAGCACTCGACGGCTTTGTACCACGATTCTTATATCATCGAGGTTTTCGTCCGCCAGTTCTTTAGCAAGTTTAGCTAACGCGTCTGCTTTGCTGTTTTCCGCGCGTGGTATGTTCTCCAACGTATAGGAGGGAATTTGGGCCAATAGTTGTTGCACCTTTTTGCCGTACTTCACCAACTCCGGTTTGCACGTTTGGTAGTCACCATTTACTTGACTAACAACCAGTTGAGAATCCCCGTATATAAGGAGGTCTTCAATTCCCAGGTCGATGGCGATTTCAAGGCCTGCTATCAGAGCTTCGTACTCAGCTTCATTGTTTGTCCTCGGCACTGTTAAGGAGAAGGCGAAGCGCATTATCCCTTCTTGTGGAGTTGCAAAGACGAGGCCTATCCCCGATTTGATCATTGGGATACCTTGTTTCTGTTTCTTTATGGAGGACGCTCCATCGAAATAGAGTTCCCATCGAGTGCTACCGCTGCCAATCGCATCAAATGCATGTTCGTCCGGCAAATCACAGTTCAGCGGAGAATCGGCCGGTATCGGGTGCTCAGCGAGGAAATCGGCAATGGCCTGGCCTTTCACTGCCTTGAGAGGTTGATACGTTATCGAGAACTCCATCAAGAGCAGGGCCCATTTAGCGAGTCGTCCCGTCAATATGGCTTTTGACATCAAGTATTTAAGGGGATCCACCTTTGAAATAAGACGGACTTCATGCGCCAACGCATAGTGCCTGAGCTTTGTCACCGCGAAGATTAAGGCCAAGCAATGTTTTTCAATGGGAGAGTAGTTGCTTTCTGCCCCCAGTAGAACTCGACTTAAGTAGTAGAGTGCTCTCTCTCTTCCCTGATCGTTCTCTTGCGTCCACAATGCGCCTAAGGAACCTTCGAGGGCGGTCGTATAAAGAATGAGGGGCTTTCCCTTGACCGGCGCGGCTAACACCGGAGGGTTCTGCAGGTACTGCTTGATCTCGTCTAGTGCACCTTGGCATTTGTGATCCCAAACGAATGGAGTTCCCTTTTTCATCAGGTGGCTGTAAGGGCGGCATTTGCCTGAAAGATTGGCGATAAATCACCGGATGTATGCGAGCTTCCCTTGGAGAGACCGCAACTGTTTGAGGGTTCTTGGCGGAGGCATTTCCATGATCGCTTTAATCTTTGACGGATCTATTTCAATACCTCGGTGTCGAACGATAAATCCCAGGAATTTGCCTGAGGAGACTCCAAACGCGCATTTGATGGGATTCATTTTCAAATTATATTGCCGAAGGCGTTGAAATACAGTCTCCAGGTGGTTTAAATGCTCTTCGTATGACATGCTCTTTACTACGAGGTCATCGATATAGCACTCGACGATGTCATGTATGAGGTCGTCGAAGATCCTTGTCATGGCCCTTTGATAGGTAGCGCCAGCGTTCTTTAGACCAAAGGGCATAACCCTGTAGCAAAATATACCCAAAGGGGTCCGAAAAGCGGTGTGCTTCTGATCTTCGGGATGCACCTTTATCTGATTGTATCCTGACGAACCGTCCATAAAGGAGAAAACCTCGTGAGTTGACGTGTTATCTATCATTAGCTCGGTTACCGGTACTGGGAAATCATCCTTTGGACAGGCCTTATTGAGATCCCTGAAATCCACGCATACGCGTACCGTCCCATTCTTCTTCATTACCGGGACGATATTGGCGATCCAATCGGGATATTGGACTTCTTGGATAAATCCAGAATCGATCAGCTTCTTGACTTCGGCGTTGATGCTCATCTCAAGCTCGAGTCGCATCCTTCTTGGCGCCTGTTTGACTGGCTTGATATCCGGGGATATTGCTAATTTATGCACAGCGATCTCCGGATCTAAACCTGGCATCTCGGAGTAGTTCCACGCGAAGCAGTCTTTATGTCGCAGAAGCACGTTCTTTAACGCAGCCACCCTTTCTTCAGATAGTAGCTCGCTGACAAATGTTGGTCGCGGGTCATCTGCCGATCCCAACTCAATCTTCCTGAGGTTATCTGCAGTAGTATGTATACCGTCTTCCAGTTCTTTCGGAGCGGGTGGAAATTATGAGATTATCTCATCATCGCTGTTCTCAAAGCACCGGGGAAGGTCATCTTCGTTCTCGGGCTCTTCTTTTAATATCGTAATCGTATAACAGGTGCGAATCCGCTCCCAGGACTGGGGTGGATCCGGTTCTGCTCTTGCGGCCTTGGGTTCATGCTTTTGTGGCGGCGTTACCCTCCAGCCGTTGGATAAAGCGAATCTGCCCCGTTGGTACTGGTCCTCGACCCAGTTCTTGAAGGTGAAGCAGTCTTCGGTAGGATGTCCTATGGCTCGGTGATAAGAGCAATAGCTCAAACGAGAAGCTTCGTTAGCTTGCTTAGGGTTCCTAGACTCTGGAAGCGCTATCATTTGATGTTTTAAAGCGGGCTGGAGTAACCTTTCCGTCTTGTCTCGGGGGAAGGAGTACGCTCGACTCATCTTTTCCATGAAGGACGAATCCGAGCCGCGCAGTACCCGTAACCTTCTAATCTTGCGTCGTTGTTGTCGGCTCCTCTTCCCGCTTCTTAATTTATTTCCGTCTCCGCATCGGGCCTTTTGCACAACGGGTTGACAAAGATGAGCGTCTTTGCCTTTTGGAGCCTGTTGAAATAGACGTTGCGTCCTGGCCTTCTCGTAGATGGCCATCTCGCGGTTGTGGTCTTCCCGAGCTTTCTGACCCATTTTCCTGATAGTCTTGTCCGTTCGTTCTTCAAACGGCGGACTCGGCGCTTCAATCACGGGGTCTAATTTTGACGAGGGGTTGGCCTCTCCTGATAGGGCGTCCTCTTCTTCATCAAAGGTGTGTATGGCATAGCTACTGTGGACCCGTTCCCGTTTTCCCGCTCTTGCGTATCCAAGCCCGAGTGTTTCCATTTTCCCGTTGGGCAATTTACGTTGAGTTCCGGGGACATCCCAAATCTTGTTGTAGAACCGAGCCTGCCGAACAGTCTGTTTTAAGGGTACTCCTTGGCGCTTCAATAGCTTCTTTAATCCATTTGTATAGTATCTGGGCAGACGGATGGGTTGGAGCCTGTCGAGTGTAGCGTCCGCGCCATACCAGATCTCTTTTTCTACTTTCGACTCTGAGGATTGGTAGAATAGGATCACCTTCTCACCCCTTTGCCTGGGAGGGACATAAAACGTTTGCAGGTCTTGCACATTGTGAGCTTGAAGCGTGTCGAGCTCCTTGTAGTGTTCTCGCGGTACCATGGTGATTTGCAAACTATGGTCATCGCCAAGGGGTGCTTGTACTGACAGCCGATTGGAGAACACGGCATTAACCTCATCTTCTGAATCACTTCCGAAGACCAACATGGGGGCGGGCGTCCCCAGGTGGTTGCGTTGAGATGGCCCTGTATAAACTATCTCTTCCTCTTCTTCGGTATCGCTCCCGAAAACAGGGATGGTGGCGGCGGTTTTGTTCTCCGAGTCGCGACACCTTTCTGTATCCTCGAAGTCTGGCAAAAAGTACTTCGCATCTTCGTATTTGCGGACTTCGTTCACGGAAAATGGGTTCAACTCACCTGTTATAGTATACTCGAAACCATCTTTAAAGTACTTCATACACTGATGTTGTGTAGAAGGGATGATGTTGTATTCGTGTAGCCAAGGACGGCCGAGCAAGGCGTTGTAGCAAGTCCTGGCGTCGATGACATGGAATTTGATGTCCGTGATGAGAAGTCTAAATCGTAACGTTAGTATCACAGATCCGAGAGTCCGTGACGATTGTGAATCGAAACTGGAGATAGTAATTTTGTCACGAGCGAGGTGTTGCACACTCATGCAGATTTCCTTCAACACCCGAACATTAAGGAGATTGACGGAGGATCCATTATCCACCAGGATCTTGCCTATCTTGATATCATGGCAGTATCCGGAGACATATAGGGGATGGTTGTGGTCGCACGTCCCGAGAAGGAGGTCTTCATCACCGAAAGTGATGTCGGCCGTATGCACTTCCTCCAGTTCATCCTTCATCCTTTCAGTGGCGAGGAAGGATTGGAATTGTTCAGGTTCTTGCAACGCCTTAATTAGTGAGTCTCGCGCTTCTTTTGATAATAGGAGGGCGTCGAGAATGCTAAGCTGGGAAGGTAGCTTCCTTAAGTGCGCGAGAATGTTATAGTCCACCTTACCCTTCCTGGGAGGGTCTTTGGTAGTTAGTTCTTTCATGACTTGGTCATCTAAAGTGATATCCTCAGTGACCTTTTCCTTTCCCTTATCTTTTCTATTCGCGGGCCCGAGATTCTTTTCTGGGAGTGTGCGATTGCGCAGCTGAATGTTCTCGCAGGCCTCCGATTCTTCCTCTTTCCCTAACACGGATTCTTTAAAGAGAGGGCCCAGAGTCATTTCTTCATCAGAGTCGCTCCCAAAGGTGAGAACTTGTGACCCCCCGACGTTAACCATGTCACAGCTGCCAGTAGTTCTATTGCGCCTGTCGACAGTGCTTCTTCGTTCCCGACGGCTCTTGCGTTTCATGCGCTTAAAATGTTGCCGACGAGCAACATATCCTTGCCACCATATCTTAAAGGCGTCACACTCCTCTGTGGGGTGTGAGATTTTCCGATGATAAGCGCAATAATCAGGGTGCCTCTCTACCCCATCACGTGTGTTTCCTTCCGAGGGTGGTAGCTTCATCCCCCTTGACATGGCTTTGGCAAACCTTTTCCTCGTCTTGAATATCCTCTTGTCTACTTCGGATGCCTTTCGCTCTGGCAGAGGTAGTTCAACTCTTCCGTTCAGCCGTCCGCGTTTGGTTTCTTCTGACGCTGCCATCTCGCGCTCCTGATCCGCTTTACTTTTTAAACGAATCTCGTCTAGAAAGGCATTGATCATTTCATTTGTCAGCCACGCATGCTCTGGTTCGGACTCTGCCTCCAGCTTCTTAGTGCTAGGAGTTTTCTTATCATCGGTAAACGAGTGGGAGATCACGTTACAACTCGCCACATACTCTTCGGGTTCATCCGACGAGCTCTCTCCATCATCTCTCTCTTGAAAGATGTGGCTGAGAAACTCTTGCAGTGTGACAGGAGTTCGCGCCTTTTGATTGTATTCTTCCGGCGCGTCGATTTGCTTCTGCAAGTTCGTGTGCTCGTCTCCAAGCTTCGCGGGCTTCTTGGATTTCTTCTTCTTTTTCTTTGAAGATTTTGACGGTTGGGCATAAGTATTTGGGCCTTTATCACGAGTCTTCGTAGTTGTGCGGGGCTTCAACATCCCTTCGATAATTTGAGGTTCAAGAGGGTCCTTCCATTCGACCGCAGGGCACGCATGAAGGTCTCTCAGCATTCTTTTGGTTTTCGTTGATAGCACGACCTCCCATGGAGCTTCTTCAATAAAGGAGCAGGTTGCCCCCGGTGTATCTGCTTTTTTAGGAGTATGCGGTTGTGGTGGGTTCACCTTTCACTTTTCGGACAGTACAAACTTCCCCTGGAGGTATTGATTTTCAATCCATCCTTTGAAGACGAAGCAATCTTCAATCGGATGGCTTACCGTTTGATGGTAAGGGCAATAGTTAGAGTTATTCACCTCGGTGGGTTGTGGCGGTCGCCTTGGATTTGGTAGGTTTATAAGTCTGTTGCGTATTGCCAGCTCGAATAACCGTTTCGTCTTGTCTCGTGGGAACGAGTAGGGACGCTTCATCTTCTCATTATAATACCGGCGTCTTTCTTCCAGTTGATCTGCCGGTTTCGGGGCGTTAGGTTGTTGTTGGGCGTTCGCGACAAAGGTTGCCTTTCCTTTACCCTTGTCATTCCGAGGTTCCGACTTCGGGGGAGGTGGCCTATGACCCATCTGGTCCATCTGAGCCAACTTGTCGATTAAAGCCTAGAATGTGGTTGGCTTAAAGAACATCATAAACTGGGAGATAGTTGCGTGGGGGTCAAGGGTTCCCATGAACATGCCCACTGCGGGTGCCTCCTCAATGCGTTGCTCGCATCTCGACCACAAATTCCGCCAGCGTATAGCATATTGGACCCAGGTTTCGCCTGGTTTTACCCTGGCGTTAATCAATGCAGTTATTGGAGTGCGTTCGCTGGCACTTGCGAACCGCTGAGTGAATAACAACTCCATTTCAGCGAACGTTTTGATAGAATCGTTCGGGAGTTCCGAATACCATTCGAACGCTGTTTCTGATAAGCTGCCCACGAACTGGCGGAGCAACAGTTTGTCATCACCGCCGGTGTTACCGCAGAGGGCCCGGAACTGGGCGACATGTTGATGGGGATTGCCGGTCCCCTTATACACATGGAATTTCGGTATCGTATAGCCTTGCGGGTATTTGATTTGATCGTACCAGCTCGGATACGGCCGCCCCGTTTTCACGACTTGACCAGCTGCCTCAGTCCCATGATGGACCCGGATTTGCTGGGCTATGTAGTCAGCCAAGTCAGCTTTAGAGATTGTCTCCTCCTTGGCCGTTGAGAGGGCTGGTGGTGGATTTGACGTTTCTCCTCGGTCGTCTTCCAGAACGATTGGGGGATCCTCGGCGGGTAGGTCATGCTGGATCATCATTCCTATCATATCTTGGAAGAGAAGGCCCATACGTTGTATGTTGGCCGCTTGTTCAGCAGCCTCTTTGTCCTTTTTCTCCAGTGTCCGGCGAAGGAATTCAGCGTCGGTTTCCTCCTCCTGGCGTGCGTCTGAGGACGTTTCTGGGCTTTCTTTTGGCCCGGTAAGTGCGGCCATAGCATTCATCATTTCCTGAAGCTTTTGTTGCTGCTCCTGGGCTTTCGTCACGGATCGGGTCAGCGATCGGTGGCCCGTAGAAGTGCGGCTTTCCTCCTTTCCAGAAGCCATATAAACAGTGTGCACCATCATGCCTCCAGACTTAGGGCGTTTAGGCTCAGTGCTTTTAGCTGTTGTTGCATGGTGAAGGATCTTTTCTGGCCTCCTCCTTTTATGAGTCATGGAGGTTGAGGGGGCCGTTGAGGTGGGCGTCCAGACAGCCTTTCGGGGTTTAGCCTGATGACCGGCCTCCGGTTGGATTTTTTGCTTCTTGTGCTGGCGGGAGGAGTTTGGATCGACGATCGAGTCTCGGGCCTGCCGCCAAACCTTATAGATTTTGGAAGACAGCTGTTGAGGAGATCGGGGCTGTTCTAGTTTTGTTTCCACAACCCTTTTTAATGGGGAAGGAGACCTCTTTAGCACTGCAGTAGGGGAATTCCTTCGCACCTTATTTAGCATTTCGAAGCTGTTCCCAGTTGGAACAGCAGCATTAACTTCTGCCACCGGGGCTGATGGAGTCAATCCAGAGGGGGAGTTTCCCCCAGCCTTCCTTATTCGGCGCCAATGACGACGTCGAGCGCGTCGAGCGGACGGCGTAGGGTCAGCGATAAGAATGGTTTCGTCTTGCCCCCTGTGTGGGTGGAGGGTCACTGTTGGTGCTAACCTGCGAAAGACCGATGTCCTTTGTGCAGCAGGAGCGGGAGCTGAAGCCGTTAATCTTGTGAAGACCGACTTCTTGGCTGGGGAAGCCGCCTTGGCGATTTCGGAGGCAGGAGCGGCCGCTTTCTTAGAAGCAGCCTTCTCTGAGATTGTAGGTCCCGTGATGAGTTCGCAGGATTTCTGGCCCAATCTAGAGAAGACCGAGGCGTTGACATTGGGCGACTCGTTGAGAGGAGCCGCGGCAGGGGTAAGACGATCAAAGACCGACTTCTTGAGAGCTTCCTTTGTCAGCACCGGCGCCGCGAAGCTTGATGGTGGGAGTATAGTCCCAAAGAACAATCCGGTAGTGGCTTGAGTCACCTGGTCCACCGGCATTGTGAACAACGAAGCAGCTTGGGGTCCATAGGCTATACCTCCTGGCGAGGCAAAGCGTTGGTCGCAATTGCAGTTTGAGCAGTTGGAGAGTTTCGCAGAAGTAGAAGTCATCGATCCTTTGCTTTCTGCAATAAGCAAGACGCCAATTCTTAGTATCTTGAAACCCAAGGGCAACTATTAGCGAACCGCGATTGGTTCGCGAATCACGACACACGAAGTGTGGAGTGGAAAGAGGAAAAGGTCCCACCGGGCGTGCCAGAATCTGTTCCCCTCCGAATGGACACGCAGGACGTGGGCCGTCTTGCCTGAGATTCGGGGCAGATGCTAATTGGTGCTATCCGTCTACCTCTCCGAAGATGCCAAGTTGATTTATGGCGCCGTGTATCGGAGGTTTAGACGGATGCGGCCGATGTAGCAGACTTTGTCAGATTCCTCCTCGTTTGAGGGGTTTTTGATTGTGGGGACGCTCTTCCCTGCAGGCGCAAGCCCCTGCAGTTAATTACGCTACCGCATCGCGGTAACAACTTTCTCCTTCTCCAGATGGTCACTTCGTGTCGTGTGTTTTTTTTTTATGTTTTATTGCCCGTGGATCGTTTACGGAGACCGAGTTATGTCGTCGCCCGTAGGGCGTGGACTAGTCCAAATCCGTGTTATCTTAGATTTGGGTTTGGGGGTTTGGTTTGAGGATACGTTAGCCATACTTGAGGCTAAGATCAACTCAAACATTTGTTAAGGATACGTTAGTCTAGTTTGAGACTAAGATCAGCTTAACGGGATCGTTTAGATCCGACAAAGGAGCGTTTGGACTCCATTGTTCCAGTTTTAGGGACATAGTGGTCCATCGTATATGTGTGGCCGTCGGGACCCGTCACCTCTCTGACGACGTTGAAGGATTACAACGACGGATGTCAGAGGAGTTAAGAGATGTACCCTCGAGCCAGAGTTAATTGGGGGGATTCATAGTCCAGTCTGTTTGAAGGTTTAAGGATACGTTAGCCCTCTTTGAGGCTAAGATCAACTTAAACGGGACCGTTTAGATCCGGCAAAGGAGCATGCTGGGCTCTATTGTTCTAGTTTAAGGACATTGCGGTCCCTGGGTAGTTTAAGGACATTGCGGTCCCTGGGTAGTTTAAGGACATTGCGGTCCATTGTTAGTTTTAAGACATCTCGGTCAAGGTTAAGGACGTCGTAGTCCATGGGTTTAAGGACTCCACAGTCCGGTATGTGCTCTGGATGCTTCACACGGGTTCACTGCCGTGCTTGGCGAGGACCAGGCTCCGCTCTGGGCGTTTTCCACGGGGTCAAAGAGTGACGTTATCCGCGTTCCACGTAACCAGGAATTTTGCACTAGATGCTTCACACGGGTTCACTGCCGCGTTAGGCGAGGACTAGGCTCCGCTCTGGATGCTTCACACGGGTTCACTGCCGTGCTCTGCGAGGACCAGGATCCGCTCTGGACGTTTTCCACGGGGTCAAAGAGTGACGTTATCCGCGTTCCACGTAACCAGGAATTTTGCATTAGACATGGGTTTAAGGACCCCACAGTCCATATCATGAGTGGTCATCGGGACCCGTCACCTCTTTGAAGACATTGAGGGATTACAATGCCAAGTATCAAAGGAGTGAAGAGATGTACCCTAGAACCGGGATGGCTTGAGTAGTCCCTGGCCCAATTTGGGGTCAAGACTGATTAATTATGTTATGAGCCCATTGGCCCAGTTAATCACGAATTGAGGACTTATGGCCAGCTTGGGCTAAGTCCAGTCAGGTCTGGAATATTGGCTTCTTGTTGGTCCATTGAGGGAGAGGCTTTGCCTCTATCCCTTTAGCCAATCGGGCCAAAGCCTAGTGTTAAACACTACAGAGCAATCAGTGTTGAACACTGGGAATGAGGTTGACAAGTTAGTGTTTAACACTAAGAGATAATTGGTGTTAAACACCAGCAACAAGGCCTTGAAGTGATCATAAGCACTAAAACAGATCAGTGTTGAACACTGTCAATGGAGATCTCAGATTAGTGTTAAATATTAAGGTAATCAGTGTTGAACACTGCGAATAAAATCCTTTGATTAGTGTTGAACACTAAGGCCCAACAGCATTCCAATACTGGATTCGGGGGTTCCAATTTAGTGTTAAACACTAAGGCAAGAGGGGTCACGTGGCAACACGTGAGAGCGCCCTCCCCTCATTTATTCCGCTGAGATTATTGCATTTTTCTGAGCATCACGTGCCATCACGTGACGGGCATTCAAATGCTTATATGTTAACGCTTCTGCCGAGGGTCACGTGGGTCACGTGGGGAGCTGCCTCAAAGGGGCTTTTCGTAGATCTCTTGGGGGGTCACGTGGTGACACGTGACCCTGCCTCTATGTTGTTTAGAGGATCTGTTAATCTTTTTTCAGGAATTAAATTCCTCGAGCTTTAAATTTCAGAGGAATTAAATTCCTACTTCCTTTTGAAGACTTATATTCTGGAATAGAGTTGAACTCTGAATTTTCTGTAGGAATTAAATTCCTCATATATGTGAAGAACTGAATAGGGTTAAACCCTAATAAAAGCTTTTAAGGAACAAAACTTCCCGTTTTAAAGAATTATGATTAAGGGAATTAAATTCCTGCTGTTTCACCAGAACTATGTTCTTAATTAGGGTTCAAACCCTATTTCTTTTTGTTCTGAAGGAATTAAATTCCCATAACACAGGGTCAAGCCTTAGTTTTATTTTAAAGGAATTAAATTCCCATAGTTCTGCGAGAATTAAATTCTCATGCTTGCATTCCCTCTCTATGTTTTGGATCTGCATGGCAGGATCTCAACCCATTGAGAATTAAATTCTCAACCTAAAGGGGAGATGTGCACTTTGCAGATCCTCTATCAAAGAGAGAAGAAATATGTTCTTCTGTTTTATATATCAGAGTTAAACTCTGTTGAGAATTAAATTCTCTTTCTTTCAGAAAGCCTTCCCTTTCTTACCTAGGGTTTTCTTTTGCAGAAGATCCAAATTCCTCCAAGTATCAGAGCTCTCTTCTTTTTCTTCCCTCTGCGTATATATCCCTCTTTTGTATCTCTTGGCTCCTATTTATAGGAGAAGCAGCCGAATAATTAGTTTCTTGACGAATCTTCATTGAGAGATTTGATTTGCATCCTTCATTCGTTCTGGACCTTTGGATTATTAGGTGAATTTTATTCACCATTGGATTTTAAATCCAGAGATTCTCATTTGTTATTTTGGTTAGATTTAAAGGGGAAATCTTTCCAAACCCGAGATTTTCCTATAGATAGGTGATATTTAAATCACTTCTGAATCTTTAATTTGATCGGCCCCAGATAGTCACTTTCCTTTGGAAAGATTTAAATCTCCTTCAGAATTTAATTCTGTCGTCAAAATGGGCTTTGAAAGCCGGTCACGTGTGACCACGTGACCCATGGTCACGTGTGGACACGTGACCCTCTTTGGAATGAAGAATCCTCTTTCTTTCTGCGTTGTCTTCTGGTTGCTGTTTTAGTCATTACGTGTTAACACGTGACCATTGGTCACGTGTGAGCACGTAACCCCTGTTGGGAGCCCCTTTCCTTGACTCAACTGGAGAACGAGTCCTCTCCTTTGAGCGTCACGTGCCAACACGTGACCTCTTCTGAAGCCTTTTCCTTGACTTGATCAGGGAACCTTTTCTTTGATTTGATCAGGGAATCAATGAGCCTTTTCCACTGCTTTTATATGTCACGTGTCAACACGTGACTGCTGGTCACGTGTAAGCACGTGGCCCCTCCTTTTGAAGCTTTTCCCATAAGCTTTTCTGATTTTAAATCAGGAAACAGGGTCCGTCATTACCTTTGCCCAAATGGAGTCTCTGTTCCGGCAAAGGTTCATAAGCGTCAGTGATAAAATCTCCATAGCCGATCTTGTGAGGACCAAGCCGGGGAAGAATGAAAGCAACACCGACTTTATCGCCCGTTGGCGTAATCCCACAGTCAAGTGCGAACCGCCGCTGGAGCAGGACCAGTCCGTCAGCCTTCTCATTGGGAACCTCAGCAATTGGATGGTCCCCTTCTTGTGTACAGCGGGCCTCAAGACATTTCAGGAGCTAACCAAGAAAATCCAAATGCTGGAACGCTCAAAGCAAGAGTCCCCGCCGGACTCTCAGAGAGACAAAACCTGGAAAAGCAAGCGGGACGACAACCGTCGAAGCGGGAGTTCCAGCAGTACCAATGTCTTCAATGCCTCCGACAATGAAGAAAAGCGAAGGGCGGGCGAATCCAAAACCAACCGGTCTCGAAAGCCATTGCTGGGAGGAGATGGGACTTCCCTAGAGGAGAAGAAGAACAAGGTTTACTCTTTCAGAAGGGACAAGGTCCGTAAGATATTTAAAGATGCCTTGAACAACGGCCTACAATTGCCGGAGTCGAAAAGACCCTAAGAAGCAAAAATGACCGACAATCCTCTATATTGCCCGTACCACCGAGTAGTGAGCCATGCGATCGAGGATTGTTACATCTTCAAAGACTGGGTCGAGAAGCAGTATAAGGCTGGAGAGATCGAGCTGTCCAAAAGTGTGTTGGTGAACAATCAAGTTGCAACCACCAACTTTATACAGACAGAAGTTGAAGTCTTCTGGGAGCAGACAGCTGAACCTGCTGCCCTGACAAACGAAACTGACTCATCACGGCCTCCGTGGAGTACGCACATATCTAATAAGACAAAGAAGATGCTAAAGCTACTTCAGAAAGAGCCCATGATGGAATGCGAAGGACAGAAGAAGCCTACCAGTCCAGCTGCCAATGCGGCTCCATCAGGCTCAAAATCCAAGAAGCTCAAGAAGAAGAAAAGTGCAGCTCGACGCGAAAAAGAGTCTGCAGGGAGATCGACCATTCAAAAATATATCGATTCCCTCGAAGAATATGAACAAAAGGAAAGAACATTGATTCAATTGAAGGAGTTCTTCCCTGTACAAGCGGCTGAAATTCTGGAGGAGTTAGAAGAAGACTCCAATGAAGAGATCCCAGTAGTGACCTGCTACGCCATCCATCTTGGCAGCGACTCCGAGGATGACCTCTGTTTTCCCGAAGAGGACGAGGAGCTCTCTATAAAGGCCAATCAAATCCAGCTCAGAAGCGGCAGGGCTCTACCGCCAAATCAGGGCAACGCCCCAAAAGGGAAGGAAAAACAAGTCGCTAATGAAGAAGATGGCAGAGAACCGGCCGATGAAAACATAAGTCCTTCCTCGGTGGACTATAATGTCTTGGCACATCTCCGGAAGCTTCCATCTCTCCTGAGCATCTACGACGCCTTGGTCCTATCTAAGGAGCTTAGAGATGTTCTCATTCACGCTCTACAAAACCCCGAGCGGTATCAGGCTCACTTTGCGGAAATTAATATGAAAGAAGTCCAGCACGCTTTGCATGCCGCCGCAGTCACATTTTAGGATGAAGACTTGCTACTGGGAACGACTGAGCATAATCGGCCGCTTTACGTGACCGGGTACAGCGGCGAAGATTGAATTAATCGCATATTGATTGATCCGGGGTCCTCAGTGAACGTCATGAACTTGCGAACTCTGAAGAGTTTGTCAATGGACGTCCGACACCTGTCAAGGGAAAGGATTGTCATTCAAGGCTTCCACCAAAATTGCCAGCAAGTTCTGGGGTCTATAGCATTGCCAATCAAATTTGGGGATCTGCAAACTGAAGCTAAGATATACGTGATCGACGCCGACACATCTTATAAGATTCTCTTAGGGCGGCCGTGGCTCCACGATTACGGCATCATTCCCTCAACTCTCCATCAATGCATGAAGTATACTAAAAATGGCGAAGAAAGACGCATTGACGGAGACATCCAGCCGTTCGGTGTGCATGAAGTCCGATATGAAGATTCTCGGTACTTTACGAACCACCAAAATGCTAAGCCACAACTGACTGAGGATAGAACGGCCCCAAGACTCAAAAGCAAATCTGCGCCGGCTATCACTTTCAAAAGCAAAAATACCCAAGTGCGCCCGCATTTTGGCAGCGACACTGATGAGTCCGATGCTGGAAGCCCATCTTTCCGCGAAACTCGCCCTCATTTCGGCAGCGATACGGACGAATCTGTTACTGAGGGCCCATCTAGCAGCAAAGTCCGCCTTCATCTTGGTAGTGACACTGAAGAGTCAGAAGAAGAGGACCTGCCGTGCAACAGCTGTGCAGATCGGCCCCCCATGCAGCAAGCGAAACTATGAGAGACCTTCGAAGTCGCAGAAGGGTCCCTGGCCATCACAAGGGTGCCGGAACAGATGTGCAAAGAGCTCGACGCATTGTCAGTCTCTACCGTGGACCAGCTGGAAACTTTCTACATGCCCGGGAGAAAAAATGGACAGAAGGGCATCCTGTTTTACAGGTCAAACCCCGTTGTGCACCCGGACGACCTTTCTGTCGCGTGCCTTCCCTATGAGAGAGGCATAAGAGCCGTCCTCAATCCCAGATACTATGCGCCTGAGATGCGGGAATACTTTAAGAAGTGCGGATGCCGGTTATATCAAACGGAGTCTGAAGCAAAATTTTACGAATGGCTATGGTATCCGCCCCAGGTCCGAGCACTCATCGATGGACGAATTCCAGATAGACGGGGCATAGGCTACATTCAACCTGATTCCAAAGCGTGCTACATGATCCGTGTTGGTGAGGCCAGCGAAAGATCAAATGATGATTACGAGATAGCCGAGCCAGAAGAAGCTCCTCAAGAGCTCGAAGATGGCGGACAAGCAACCTTTGACGAGCTAACCGAGATTGACTTAGGAACGCCCGGTAATCCAAGGCCGACCTACATCAGCTCGCTCTTGTCGGAGGAAATGAAAGCGCAGATAATTGCCCTGCTGCATGAGTTCGTCGACTGCTTCGCGTGGACGTACAAAGAAATGCCTGGCCTTTCCCCTGAGGTAGCCGTGCATAAGCTGGCTATATCTCCTGATGCTAAGCCAGTCAAACAAGCTCCTCGAAGAATGAGAAGGGAGTTGGAAGAAAAG
Source organism: Agapanthus africanus (assembly GCA_030015575.1). Taxonomy (NCBI): domain Eukaryota; kingdom Viridiplantae; phylum Streptophyta; class Magnoliopsida; order Asparagales; family Amaryllidaceae; genus Agapanthus; species Agapanthus africanus. Next base: position 691,532,538 of record CM057340.1, read on the forward strand.
GTCATCGAGGAAACCAAGAAACTCATCGACGCCGGCTTTATCAGGGAAGAGAAATATGCAGACTGGATCGCATGCATAGTCCTAGTGAAGAAGAAAAATGGGCAGATCCGAGTTTGTGTCGATTTCAGGGACCTCAACAAGGCATGTCCTAAAGACGACTTCCCGCTACCGGTCATGGAAATGATGGTCGATGACACCTCAAATTACGAATTGTTCACCTTTATGGATGGCTCGTCTGGATATAATCAGATCAAGATGTCGCCTGAGGATGAGAAGCACACATCATTTCGAACCCCGATCGGAATATATTGTTACAAGGTAATGCCATTCGGACTGAAGAACGCAGGTGCTACATATCAAAGGGCAATGACTAATATCTTTGATGACCTAATCCATAAAGTCGTCGAATGTTATGTTGATGATCTGGTCGTCAAGACTAAAGCCAAGGCCGATCATATCCAAGATCTCAGGACCGTTCTCACCAGACTGAGGGAATACGATCTGAAGATGAATCCTCTGAAGTGCGCTTTTGGCGTGTCATCGGGAAAATTCCTGGGCTTCATAGTCCGACATCGAGGGATCGAAGTTGACCCATCAAAGATAAAGGCCATCATGGAGATGCCCCCTCCGAAGAGTCTGACGCAGCTAAGATCTTTTCAAGGCAAGCTTGCTTACATATGGAGGTTTATCTCAAATTTATCGGGGAGATGTAGGCCCTTCTCAAAGCTCATGAAGAAAGGAGCTCCTTTTATTTGGGATGCCGAATGTCAAGCAGCGTTCGAAAGCATCAAACAATACTTGTTGCACCCTCCAGTGCTGGCCGCTCCCATTCCAAATAAACCGCTGATTCTCTACACTGCTGCGCTGGATGAGTCACTCGGTGCGCTCCTTGCCCAGAATAACGAGGAGGGAAAAGAAAATGCCCTCTACTACCTCAGTCGAACTCTAGTCGGGGCGGAACACAACTACTCCCCAATCGAAAAGCAATGCCTGGCTCTGATATTTGCTGTGAAGAAGCTGAGGCACTATCTGCTCGCTCATCGGGTTATGCTGATCTCCAAGATCGACCCGCTCAAACACTTGATGACCAAAGCAAGCCTAGCCGGCAGAATGGCAAGATGGGCTGTCATGCTACTTGAGTTTGACATAGTTTATACCCCTCAGAAAGCAGTAAAAGGGCAAGCTATTGCAGACTTTCTCGCCGCTCATCCCGTACCAGAAGGGTCGCCGCTAAATTATGAGTTACCCGATGAACAAGTGCTGCACCTCGAGGAAGATGAGCCATGTTGGGAGCTCTACTTCGATGGAGCCTCGTCAATAAGGACCTCCAGTAAATCAAGCGTCTCGGAGATAAAAGCAGGGATAGGATTGGTGTTCATCACACCGTCAATGGGAACCCTACGGCATTCCTTTGCTCTCACCGAGCCTCGGACAAACAATGAAGCTGAGTATGAAGCTCTGATAGCTGGTTTGGAGCTTGCCGTAGAAATGGAAATCCGTCGGCTACGAGTCTACGGTGACTCCCAGCTTGTCGTCAACCAAGTAAGCAGCGACTATAAGATATACAAACCCGAGTTAGCTCGGTACAGAGGTCGAGTCATGGAACTCATGAAACGGTTCACCATATTGAACTAACGAGAGTCCCTAGAGCGTTGAACGGAAAGGCTGATGTACTCGCTCGCTTGGCCAAGGAGCTGGCTGATCCTGACATGGACGAAATTCTGATCACAGTCAGGAGCCGGCAAATTCTACCCCCAGTCTCTCTACGAGAAGAGGAAAGCGCGGAACAGAAGAGCAGTCCTGCGGAAGAAGCTTCGATCATCCAAGACGAGCCCGATTGGAGAGAACCCTTCATAGAGTACCTCCGATACGACAAGCTGCCCGAAGAAAAATCTGCGAGGATTAAGCTGAAGAAAAGAGCTCTCCGATACGTGTTTGTAAATGACACGTTATACCGCAGGTCATATGACCAACTCTGGCTCAGGTGTCTGTCATTGGCCGAAGCCCAAAAGGTCATGAAAGATGTTCACTCGGGCGTTTGCGGTGCTCACCAATCTGGCCCCAAGATGCGACTTCAAATCAAACGGCTTGGGTATTACTGGCCCACCATGATACGGGATTGCGGAGAGCATGCAAAGAAATGTTATATCTGCCAAATTCACGGTGATTTTATTCACAAGCATCCCAATCCATTGCATCCTACGGTGGCGTCGTGGCCCTTCGAAGTCTGGGGCACCGACATTGTTGGCCCAATTGATCCTCCGTCATCCAAAGGCCATCGGTTTATACTGGCCGCGACAGACTACTTCTCCAGATGGGCTGAAGCTGTCCCGCTAAAAGAAGTCAAGACAAAAGATATTCTAACATTCTTCCAGCATAATATTCTATACCGCTTCGGTACACCAAGAAGAATCATTTCTGACAACGGGCCTTCTTTCAAGAGCTTCAATGTCTCAAGATTCGCTACTCAGCACAAGATAGATTGGAGATATTCTTCCATCTATAATCCAAGAGCCAATGGGCTAGCCGAAGCCTTCAATAAGACTCTATGCAAGCTCCTGAGGAAAAATGCTTCAGCCAACAAGAGAGACTGGAATCTCAAGCTTCACGAGGCATTGTGGGCATATCGTACCACACACCGTACTCTAACTCAGTCCACTCCATACTCATTGCTCTTCGGAGTGGAGGCGGTCCTCCCCCTCGAAGTTGAAGTTCCAAGCTTAAGAATGGCCGTCCAACATGAGTTGACGGAGGAGGAAAACGTGCTCCTTCGACTTGAAGAACTCGACGCCCTCGAAGAAAAGAAGCTCGCGGTGCAGCAAAATCTGGAGCTATACCGAGCCCAAATGTCACGGGCCTATGACAAGATAACCCGTCTCCGCGCTTTCAAGAAAGGTGAATTGGTGTTGGTCCTCAAAAGGCCGATCATCCCCAATCGACATGCCAAGGGAAAATTCGAGCCAAACTGGGAAGGACCATACGTCATCGAGAAAGTGTTCGATGGAGGATCCTACCAACTAATAAGTGCAGAGGGAGAAAGGCCCATGCCACCCATCAATGGACGATATCTCAAGAAATACTACACATGAATGCTCCAAGTCACAGGCGAATTGAGCACATCAGCCCTACGGTCTGGATCAGACATCCTGCAAAACCGTATACAATCCACGGGCGTAAATGACCCCTATTTCTCCCAAATCCTGCCGGTGAAACTACTTTAAAGTCCCACCAGCGGCAAAAAAAAGAAGAAAAGAAAAAAAAAAGAAAGAAAAAGATAAAAAGGAAGAAGAAGAAATAAACGGTATGTCCACAAGCAAAATGGGCACGGATGAAAACCCGAAAGGGCTCCGTGAGTAAAAACAGCGGGACTACCGGCGAGTCTGTGAAAACCCGAAAGGGCGCAAACTCGTGAAAAGAGATGAAATACACTCGCAAAGTCCTCTCGACCTTGTGAGGAGAAAATTCCCGCGTGAGATCCCTACGACTCACAAAGGAGCAACACACTTAGGAATCCTCACGATTCCTAAGGAGAAAATACACCTGCGGGATCCTCACGACTCGTAGGGAGAAAATGCTTTTATGGGACCCTCACGGCCCATAAAATTGAAAAGCCTTAGGTGATAGGGACACAAACCTGTCTCCTAAGCCATCGTTCCCCAACGGGCAATGGCAAATGATGAGTCGCTCCTGGCATTTCGCTTCAGTGTTAGCGGTGCTGATGCCGACCAAAAACCCAAATCCCAAGTCCTCCCAAGGCAAATGATGAGTTGCTCCTGGCATTATTCCAGTGCAGCAATGCTGATGCCAAACAAGATCCAAATTCCAAGTCCCCAAACGGCGAATGATGAGTCGCTCCTGGTACCATATTCCAGTGTAGCGATGCAGACGCCAACCAAAATCCAATTTCTCAAAATTCCCCAGCCCTACGGCCAGTCCCCAAATTGACTGCCGTATACAATCCATGGGCTCAAATAATTCTCGTCATACCCATGCCCCACCACAATCACCAGTTACGCGGCTGGTCTCCGCATTTGGGGAATTATACTCCATTGATAAGACCCACTCATGTGTCCTCACGATATATGAGGAGAACAAACCTTTGTGGGATCCTTACGACTCATAAAGGAAAAACACACTTAGGAGTCCTCACGACTCCTAAGGAGAAAATACACCTGCGGGATCCTTACGACTCGTAGGGAGAAGATGCTTTTATGGGACCCTCACGGCCCATAAAATTGAAAAGCCTTAGGCGACAGGGATCTAAACCTGTCTCCTAAGCCACCGCTCCCCAATCCCTAAATGGCGAATGATGAGTCGCTCCTGGTACCATACTCCAGTGCAGCGATGCAGACGCCAACCAAATTCCAAATCTCATACCCCAACGGCGAATGATGAGTCGCTCCTGGTACCATATTCCAGTGCAGTGATACAGACGCCGACAAAGTCCCGAAATTTTTCCGGCCCTACGGTCTGGATCATACATCCTGCAAAACCGTATACAATCCACGGGCGTAAAACAATCCCAACCTCTCCCAAGTCCTACCGGTGAGACCACATTCAAAGTCCAAAAAAAAAATCCTCCCGGGGCAAATGATGAGTTGCTCCTGGCATTATTCCAGTGCAGCAATGCAGATGCCAAACAAAAACCAAAATCCCAAAATCCTCTCAATGACAGATGATGATTCGCTCCTGGTACCATATTTCAGTATAGCGATGCTGATGTCAACCCAAATCAAAATCAACAAATCAACTTCCACTCCGACACCGCAAGAAGCGGAGCAAGTCAAGTCTACCCCTGACACTGCAAGAAGCAGAGCAAGTCAAATCAAGCACCGACCGTCCATGTCGCAAAAAGGGCAGAATCGACCGTCCAAGTCGCAAAAAGGGAAGCATCGACCGTCCAAGTCGCTAAAAGGGCAGCACCGACCGTCCAAGTCGCAAAAATGGCAGAATCGACCGTCCAAGTCGCAAAAAGGGCAGAATCGACCGTCCAAGTCGCTAAAAGGGCAGCACCGACCGTCCAAGTCGCAAAAATGGCAGAATCGACCGTCCAAGTCGCAAAAAGGGCAGCATCACCGTCCAAGTCGCTAAAAGGGCAGCACCGACCGTCCAAGTCGCAAAAATGGCAGAACCGACCGACCAAGTCGCAAAAAGGGCAGCACCGACCGTCCAAGTCGCTAAAAGGGCAGCACCGACCGTCCAAGTCGCAAAAATGGCAGAACCGACCGTCTACGTCGCTAAAATGGCAGCACCGACCGTCCACGTCGCTAAAAGGGCAGCAACGACCGTCCAAGTCGCAAAAAGGGCAGCACCGACCGTCCAAGTCGCAAAAAGGGCAGCACCGACCGTCCACGTCGCTAAAATGGCAGCAACGACCGTCCATGTCGTAAAAAGGGCAGTGCCAGCTTCCCAAAAAGCGGGAACCAAATCAAGTCGCCTCCACGTGAAATAAGATCCATCAATTTCATGCACACGACCCATATATGTGGTGTGCATTTATTGATGGGGGGCAATATGTTGGGGTAAAAATTTACACCCCGGTTGACCAAGTCAATATCAAAGTCAACCCCAAGCAAAGTGGGCCCAAGCCCAGATCCAGTGGGCCCATGCCCGGGTCGAGCCAGAACATGAAGCGGCCGGTCTCCCCCCATGCCAAGATAAAAAATTTTGTAATAAATAATTTTGTTGCATTTCTTTTATTTTATTTATGGATAAATGTAAGAAAAATAGGCATAAATCCAAATTTTTGTAAAGCCCATGGCTTATGTGCAAAAAGAAATGGCACATGAGCCATGAAATAGGCAAAACGCCATTTTGTGAAGCCCAAGAGGCTATGTGTAAAGTGTATGGCCTATAAAGGCAAAGAAAATGAAATATCTAAAAAAAACTTTTTTTTTCTCTCTCAAAAAAGTCTTCCAGATCTGAGATCTTTCCTTCTTCTTCAAGGTTCCAAAACCTTCTTCTTTCTCTTGAATTAAATCAAGAGTTTTACTCTTCTTTATATAAAACAAATTGGTTTTTCACCACAAAACCCACAAAGGGGAACTTGGATCTATCATTAGATCTCAAAAAGAAGAGATTTTTAGATCTCACATCTCTTGAGCCAGCCAACAGAGGAGGAAGAAGAAGAACCCATTTCCCCAACCAAAACATTCTCTTTTTTTAGGAGTTTAACTCCGCTGATTTCTCTTTCGAGAGTTTTTTGGGGCTAAAAGCCCTCTTTTCCTCTCCAGCGCACTGCGCCCGAGCGCAAAGCGTCCACGTACCGACACGTGGCGCGCGCGCTTGCGCTCCAGTGCGCTTGCGCTCCAGCGCGCAGCGTCCATGCGCATAGCGCCCACGTGCCGACACGTGGTGCGCGCGCTTGCGCACCAGCGCCCAGCGTTCATGCGCAAAGCGCCCACGTGCCGACACGTGGCGCGCGCGCGCTTGCGCACCAGCGCGCAGCGCTCATGCGCAGAACGTCCACGCGCGCGCTTGCGCCTGAGCGCACAGCGCCCAAGGTGTTGCCCCACGCATCCTTTGGATGCCTTTTCCCTTTTATTTATATATACATGTATATATATACATATGTATACAAATGTACACATACACATACTCCGCGACACTTTCCCCCTAAAACCGGGTAGCGGGACCCCCGTAAAAACTCTGCGTGGCTCCCGATATATCCAAACCCCCCTTTCGAAACACAACACACGTACACTGCACATTGAGTTCGCATGACCATTTTAACCCGTTAATCGGAGGTTCCCTCGCCCCAAAGGCGAGGGGTAATTAACGGCAGCTTAGTCCGCGGCTGCCGGAGATTCGGATCCCCACAATCATTAAACCCCGGCCTACCCCAGGCATGGGGAATCTGTAGTACGCCTGGCAAGCGCGCGCGTATTCCCATCTCAATGGGGTGACGAAAAACACCCTACAGTCGTGAAAAAAATACAACCTCCACCAATTTTTTCGACGATCGGCCCCCATCATCTTCATCGTTATCATCTAAGATGTGGGTACACCTAATTTCATGTGATTCTACAACTTTTTCACCGTTGATTTAGCAATGTAAAATATTCTATTGTCGGTAAACCGTTAATTTTGAACCCACTAATTCAACGGTGAAAAAGTTGTGGAATCACATGAAATTTGATGTACGCACATCTTAGATGATACCGATGATGATGATGGGTGGCGATCGTCGGGAAAAACGGTGGAGGTTGTATTTTTTCCACGCCATAGGAGGAAATCCCCTTCTATGGCCTCTTTCCTCCATTAATATATATATATATATATATATATATATATATATATATATATATATATATATTTGAAATAAAGAAAAACCAGCAAATATGCTTGGGACTATTGCTAACATTTGAAGAGTTATACAAAATAAACTAGATCATGCCTGGATAACATATTTTTCTAATTTGAATTTTATTGTTGTGTATTATATTATGAAATGCAAATTATGCATAGTGTATTTTATATATATATATATATATATATATATATATATATATATATAAAGAGAATAATGGAGAAAAGAGGCCATAGGAGGAAATTTCCTCCTATGGCGTGGAAAAAATGCAACCTCCACCAATTTTTTCGACGATCGGCCCCCATCATCTTCATCGTTATCATCTAAGATGTGGATACACCAAATTTCATGTGATTCTACAACTTTTTCACCGTTGATTTAGCAATGTAAAAAGTTCTATTGTCGGTAAACCGTTAATTTTGAACCCACTAAATCAATGGTGAAAAAGTTGTGGAATCACATGAAATTTGGTGTACGCACATCTTAGATGATAACGATGATGATGATGGGTGCCGATCGTCGGAAAAAATGGTGGAGGTTGTATTTTTTCCACGCCATAGGAGGAAATCCCTTCCTATGGCCTCTTTCCTCCATTAATCTCATATATATATTGATAAAATTAATTACCTGATTGCCCATTTATTCTCATAATCTCCACTCATTGTTTATAGGCTTAATTAATGTCTTATGTCCAATGCTGAAGCGTCCTTAACTTTGTTATTTTTGACCTTCTACTTCTCCCTTCTTTGTATTTTTTTGTTAGCATCTAGCATGCAACCCGCGCATTGCGTAAATGCTTACTCTGAAGTTCCAACCGTATTTTGCGGTAGCCAAACATGTTAAATATAAGTGAAAATTATGAATACTTATTGCAAGACTCAATATTTCAAGCATGCTCCATGTTGTTAAAATATATTTATTAATTTCAAACATGCTGCGTATTGTTGAATTTGATCAACAACAATTTGAATGACTTAACAGTTAAAAATGAGATGGCTAGATATCATGAATAGAAGTTCTTGTATTAACTTGCATGTGGGTGTCTTTTAAAGAACATAACTTTAGTTAAATTTAATCTGTTCATGTTCAAAATTTTCATTATTTTATCTTTGAAATGAAGATTAAAATTGAAATATTTTTATGAATGATAAAGAAAACAATATGAGATGTAAGATGGAATTATCTTTGTATATATGTTGGATGTCCGCTGTACCACCATATGTGAAATCAACATTATACGAAACTGTAGAGTTTTTTTTTGTTACCCCATGAAGATGGATGCATTCGTATTTTAAGGTTGTACAAACTCCCCCTTTCCGATGGTAAATAAGGGTTTATTGATTGTGGGGATTCTAATCTCCGCCAGCCGCGGATAAAACTGTCGTTAATTACCTCCGCTCTGACGCGAGAGAACCTCCGATTGAAGAGTCAGACGTATCGTGTGAACTCATTCTGTGATATGTGCGTCAGACAATTTTAGGTCTCTTTGAACATATCAGGAGCCATCACACGGGGGTTCCGCTGCCGGGTTAGGAAGGCTAGCAGGGCTCGAGGCAGCGTCCCGAAACAAAATTTTATTTGAAAGAGATGACTTGAGTGTGTTGAAGAGCTCCGAAAAGAGGGAAAGAGAAAAAGTAAGAAGCGGAAGAACCTCTTTCGGGAGTGATCTCGAAAGCAATGGACCCCATTCGAGGGGGTCCTGAAGTCAAGAGCCCTTCTAGGGTGTCCCAAAGGGACCCCTCGAGAGGGGTCCAGAAACAAGGAACCCCTCGAGGGGGTTCGGAAGGCGGGAACCCCTTTTGGGGGTTTCCAGAACATGGATCCTAAAAGGGGTCTCGAGGCTAAATACGGGATGTGTCCCGTATTCACACGATGGGGAACATTGATTGCAACCCATGTTCCCATAAATCTGGCGGGGAGATCCGGTGCTGGTCTGGGCTTTCACCAAGTTCGTTTGTTCGAAAATATACTTGCCCGGGATGAAAACCATGGGCTTCCACCCTGAGGCTCTTTCTTCTGCCTTGTTCTTCGATTTGATGAAGAAATATTGTTCCTTTTTTGGTTTTGATTTTGGATCTTGAGTTTTGGTTTTCTTAAAGAGATGGGTTCATTTTAATAGGTTATTTTTGGGTAGAAGAAGATGAAGGAGATGAGAGTAGGGGTGGTAATTGAATGAGCCAGCTCGGGTTCGATTAAGGTTCGGCTCGGTATCAGCTCGTTCAAATTCGGTTCATTTTTTAACGAGCCGGACATGAACCAGAAAGCCTGGCTCGTTTATTAAACGAGCCGGACTCGAGCTCAGCCAGGCTCGTTCGGTATTGACTCGGGTTCGGCTAGATTACACAGTTTGAAAAAAACAGTAATATGTAATATATAACAGATTCTATACAACTCTCAGAACACTTAATTCAATTAAACGACAGTATATAAAGTGTACTGAGATAAATATAAAACCCAGCATTTAGACCCATTCAATGTCCTAGATGTTAATGTTTTTTAATTTTTCCATATCTCAAAACCCTGAGTTTTAATCATTATTGTTAATTATGTGTTTTTTTGGAAGATACTATTAATATGAATAAATGAGCTGAAAACGAGCCGAGCTCTAAACGAGCTCAGTTGAGCTCGGCTCGTGAACTCGGCTCGTTTAGTTAATGGGCCACAAATGAACTGAACACGAGCTGAGCATGTTTAATCGAGTCGGACTCGAGCCGAGCATCTCTAGCTCGATTAACTAAACGAGCCGGACTTGGACCGACAAAAAGAACCACGAGCCGAACTCGAGCCGAGCTTGGCTGGCTCGAGTTCGGCTCGTTTACACCTCTAGATGAGAGGAACGCAAAAGGAACTCTCTTTTCTTTTTGATTTTCCTCTTTTTGAGAAAAAAGATGAATGAGAAAAAGACCTGCCTCTTTCTTGATGGAGTCTCAAAACCCTAGCAAAAATTATGAGAGAGAAAAATTTTGTTCATTTTATTGCATTGTTGGGTTTAAATACCCTGCACATTTACATATTAGCCTTTCGGCTTTACAAAATTGGCTTTTGTGTATTTTTCTTACATTATTCTCATTTATTACATATTAGATCTATTTATTACATTTTATTTCTTTACTTGTCCTGATGGGGCCGGCCGTCATATGCTTGGGCCTGGGGCTCGGTTTTGGCTTGAGCTTGGACCCACTTGGGCCCGTGCCCGGATTGGTTTGGTTTGGGCCCATTTATTTGGACGTACTTTGATTTTAACTTTTGATTTTTGATTTTCGATTACGGCAGCGACATAAATTTCGACCCAACAGAAACTATACGTGATTTTGTCTCACTGTATCGAAAATTTTAATTATGGTTTCTTTATTAAATTCCAAATACTTCAAACTTGACATGTATTGTTCTTTCTGCTTATTTAGTATGAGATGATTATAGAAAGTTTATTAGGTGTGATGGTATCTTCCGTACATCTATATTTTATAGAAATCTTTCTGCTTATTTAGTATGAGATGATTATAGAAAGTTTATTAGGTGTGATGGTATCTTCCGTACATCTATATTTTATATTTCTATTTTTTTTGACCCTATCTCCAAACACACACACACACACACTCGAAAGATTCTACAGATCTAGCTATATGTTTCAGCCTTCTTCATGGTTGACACTTGTTCTGACATTCCTAGAGAGTAATCCTGTACAATCAGTTTCATTTATATTTGATAAACCCCTCTGCAACGGATCAGACGTTCATTTTCTTTTCCTATACACCCCCGCCTCCTCCTTCACCTAAGAAACCATCACCCGGCACCATCATCGATCACCTCCTCTTGACCCAACCAAAGCTGCGCCTCATCGTCGTCGTCATCGTCGACGGCATCTCCTCCAAATCCAGCAACATCCAAGCATCAAACCCTCAACATCCAACACCTCCGTACGACACGACCGAGCAGAAAACCGAGACTCCAAGCTCAGACCTAAGTCCACGTGAGAACGACGGTCGTTTCCACGCCTCCGGATTTTCAATCCATTGACGTTTCAATTTCTCCCGGAAGTGATCGACGAAATGCCTCGACGAATTTCCGATATTTTCTTGTATCCTAACTGCGCCGATGTCGATCACCGTCTTTCCAATTGGCTTGGTAAGTTCCCTCTGTCTCTTCTCCTTTTTGTTCTCCTTCTCATTCTCTTTATCCTGTTTCCTTCTTTCGTTTAGACTTAAATGATTATCGGTAATTTTGTTTGATTTTTAGTAAAATAAATTAGCTATGGAAAATATATGCATGAATAATTGTCTATATATTCAACATGTTATGCTTAGATACTTGTTGTATTTATGCGTAGTCTATAATAATTGTTTCATGCTAACATCATCCTTTTAAATGAAAGTAATGTTATAAGCAGATCTCTTTGGAATTTAAAAATAATACATGTGAAAGGTTTTATGGTAGTTTCATGAAAAGTCGTATGTATTTCTTTTATAACTCGATTGCGTAATTGAAATATCGATAATGTCCTACAATTTGTGACATGATTTTTATAGAATCATTGGTATATTTTCTCATGTATATTCTCAATTTGAATGTTAGCAAGCATAAAAAAATACAAAGTTGCTGTTTATTTTTAATTACACTTGTTATTCTTGCATATTTTTATGCTGCTTACATACGCTATTTCTTAAGGGAAATAATCTTCTTATAATAAATAAGTTGCGGGCCTCGCCACGTGCCGTTACCGTCTTTTGGAAAGCAGGGCGTGACAACTACATTTGTGTTAAAATACTATATTTGACATTAAAACTACTACAATTTTCCTTTAAAGTACTATAGTTATCTTTCAAAGTGTGCGACCCAAAAAGACACGTGACCGGCATAAGAATCACGTGAAATTCAGTGGACCCCACCGTAACCTAAGTAACCTTAAAGTCATGATCAAAACATATAAATTGAAAGTAACAGAGAAAGTTTTAAGAAAAGATTTAATAAATAAAGTAAAGCTTGTCATGAAGACTTGCAGTAAAAACAAAAAAAGTAAGTTTGTTTGAAAGCAGTTGAAAAGCATTTTTCGTTTGAAAATTCGGCAGCACCATCTTTATAAATTTTTGAAGAAATTTACTGTACAATGATAATTATAAAACATTCTTACATGAGAGCTAGCTCGACGCCCACACGGCGGAGACACAATCCACGCAACAATATACGACGACGCCCAAGACAAAGAACAACACAAGCAAATATAAGGAAATGCATAAATAAAAGTTTATAGCCGACTCTACCCAAATTCGACCCAAAAGAATAAATATCAAAGTCCCGACTCAATTTAAGTCAAACAAATATACAAGTGGTAGATAGAGTTACAACTAGATACAAAAAAACAAGTACACAAAAGGCAGTTATGATAAGACTGTTAGTTATATATATGCCCTAGAGGCCATTGTTGTACATATGATGTATATTATAGTGGATGCTTGGATATATATAGAGAGGACCTTCTTACTCGATATGATAGTATACTATCTGGTTTCACTTTGTCTAAACATATTGATTTGTATTGGTTTACTGTCTTGCTCTCACATGTTGATAAAGCCCTTAGGATATGTACTTAACTACTAAGACTATGATGCAGATTATACTAGTGGGGCCAGGGTAGTCCAAGAGTACATCCTATAACTGTTTCTAGTCGAGAGTGTATCGAGACAGGGCATCGGTACACTAGAGTAGACTAGCGTATACGCATCTTGACCCATATGATGGGCGATGGATGATCCTATATTCATCGGTGTTTGATATCAAAGATGGTGTATGGGTGCTCAGTAGAGACTGGGTACACTGAACGGACTCGCCGAGAACTCCTAGATGGTATTATACCCATCGTCAGATAGCAGTTCTCTGGTAACACAGGTACAGGTTAGTCTGTAGATCCGAGATCGTCATAGAGTCTTGTGTGATTCCCGCTGTGCTTTGATTTCCACCTTACCACGTTCAAGAGAACGTGCAAAAAAGAGGAGGAACGGTGGGTACAGTCCCGAATCACATGGAGGCAATGAGCGATAGGATGGGTTTCGTCTCTCCCGGTATTAGGGGTTGATATTGCGATGTGTTCGATTGGCTATAACTGAAAGTCCCTGGCCAGGGCTGATGTAGAGATCTGCTGGTAAGTGTTATCAGTAGTTTCTCGACCCGTTATGAGTCTCACATCGACATGACTTATCGGTTACTGGGGTCTGACGTTTACCATCCCTAGAATGGATATGCGACATATGAGATGAAGAAACCGGACTGTACGGTAGTGTTACTGATTGGCTCGACGAGAGTTTTGACAGCTTCGCTGGTTTTCTTCTGATCGCTCAATACCCGGTTGGCCGTTACGTTTAGCTAACCGCTTGCGGCCTGTAGGTGTTTGATATGATCATCACCTACTGCCGGCGTATTGACGAGTCTTAGAGTCCCACACAGGAGTTCCCTAGCTCAGGCAAAACGATGTGGTGTGCATATGAGATATGCGCGGGGACCCGATTGAATGCGAGTATGTGATACCGTATGTTAATCGGGTGTTTTTCTATTGGTCGGGTCGTATGTGATATGACCGGTTTGTTAAATCAAGTGTTGATTTAACATTTGACTTTTAGTTTAATTCTTTATTTAAACCCTTTTCTTTGTTGAAGATGTATGCATGCATGCATGCACATGTTGATGTGTATGGACACATACATACATACATACATACATACATACATACATACATACATAGTATCATGGTTGATGATACAATTAGTGGTGGCAATGCAAGACTCACATGGTTCACTAATATATATATATATATATATATATATATATATATATATATATACTTCTTTCGTTTGACCTAGCTTTGACCCATGGTGGATTTTTCATTTGGACTTTAACCCATATGCAAAATATCTAGATATTAGTTAACCATGGTTTGTGATGAGAGAAGGAAAATATATATACTTTCTTTTCTCATTTTTCATTAAGTTTTTATCATTATCTTTTGACAAAAGCTTGAGCCATCATTATCTTCTTCTTCCTCCTAGCTCTCTTGATTTTTCTAAAGAGTGAGGTTGATAAAAAGAAAGGGTTTTGATTAGAGAATACAAACGACCTCATCATTCTACACCTCTCTAGCCCATTTGTGTAGGGTGTTTTGCTATACTTCTTTGAAAGACCAAGTAAAGTAAGGAGTTTTGGGCAAAGGGACTTCGGGTGGATCATCGTGGACAACGAAGGTTGCTAGCGATCCGTTCCAAACTCTCAAAGGTCCAAGAAGTCACCAAGGGAAGACTACAAAGGTTGCAATTTCTTCACTTAGTGTTACAAGTGTTCTTTGTATGTGATACAATTTTGTTGTTACCCTAAACTATTCTAGTTATGATTCATTGTTTGTTTGCTTTGCACCTCTCTAAATGTACAACTCGAGTAAAAGTTACTCCTGGGAGAGTTTTACACATGACAATTAGATGATCAAGTAGGTGTTTAGAAAGGTGTTAACATGGTTATGCCTTTGGGAAAACGAGATTTATTTTAATTAGGTCCGTGCGAAAGCACGGGGAACCTCCCTCAAAGTACCAACCCTGGCCGAGGCTGATATGGAGATCTGCTGGTAAGTGTTATCAGTAGTTTCTCAACCCATTATGAGCCTCATATCGATACGACTTATCGGTTACTTGGGTCTGACGTTTACCACCCCTAGACTGGATATGCGACATATGAGACGAAGAGACCGGACTGTACTGTAGTGTTACTGATTGGCTCGACGGGAGTTTTGACAGCTTCGCTGGTTTTTTTCTGATCGCTCAATACCCGGGTGGCCGTTACGTTTAGCTGACCGCTTGCGGCTTGTAGGTGTTTGATATGATCATTATCTACTGCCGGCGTATTGACGAGTCTTAGAGTCCCACACAGGAGTTCCCTATCTCAGGCGAAACGATGTGATGTGCATATGAGATATGCGCGGGGACCCGATTGAATGCGAGTATGTGATACCGTATGTTAATCGGGCGTTTTTCTGTTGGTCGGGTCGTATGTGATATGACCGGTTTGTTAAATTAAGTGTTGATTTAACATTTGACTTTTAGTTTAATTCTTTGTTTAAACCCTTTTCTGTGTTGAAGATGTATGCATGCATGTATGCACATGTTGATGTGTATGGACACATACATACATACATAGTATCATGGTTGATGATACACTTAGTGGTGGCAATGCAAGACTCACATGGTTCACTAACCCACCTAGCAAAAGCGATCATGCCCCAAAAGAAAAGAAGTGTGCCAACAAAGCCGCTACTAATCCAAGCGGTCGGTCCTGAAAGAAATTATGGCACAACGGAGGTGAATTGCAAACTCGTGAATAGAAAAAAATTACAAGGTAGAAATCGCGTCTATAAACGATCACCGACTAATCGTAAAGTGCCAGGCTAATATAATACGTAAGAGTATGTATGTATCATAAGTAAATATAAGCGCATCATAAATGGATCGTGCACAATAAAAGCATCATCAATAAAATTATCGTCAAATCCCGTGTCAATCATCGATACTCGAAATCTCAACATATCTTAGGCGTCGACTCTCGGATCGTGTAACAACCTAGTTCTTTTATACCAATTCCAGTTCCCGTAATTGCTTATTTGTGATATTTCTTGATTTATCGTGTTTTGGGTACGAAAGGTATTTTTACATTTTACATTGCATTCGACTCGACCCGCTTGCTTGAAACTTGTTTGATTCATATTTATGAATCATCCTGACTTATTACATAGACATGTGCATTTTCATGAATACTGCATACTGGCATTTTATCTGGCATTGCATCTTTTACCATATAACATTTTAAGTCACGTAAAATATTTTAAAAATACATAACATGGCTTGCATGATAACCCTAGCCCCATGGTAGTATCCACGCATCTTGTTCTCGTCCCGTTCAGTGAAACGGGCGTGTTTGGATGGCTACGCGCACGTACGTGCATCCGTTCTTGGGGGTATGCATTTCCGTTACCTGAGCTTTCATTTTTAAATTTGGTCATCGCATATATTTTTCATATTTTAAAACCGGATTTTTAGACCCGACCCGGGCGTGTTTTGGAGTAAGTTTGTATTTGCCAAAATCTCAAAACGTACTAATATTATATTCTTTTATATTATCTTACGTAACAGTAAAATATATATATACTTAACAAGTAATATTTTAAAGAAAAGATTTTAAAAAAAAAATACTTTTAACCGACAAATCTCTCTCTTCCTCTCTCTCTCTGCCTCCTTTTTCTCTCTCTCTCTCTCCTCTCGCACTCATCCTCTCTCCTCTCGATTTCTCTTTATCTCTTTCTCTACCTGACTCTCTCTGCATTATTTATATTTCTTTTAAAAATCTTACCTAATCAAATCTGTCTCTCTCTCTCTCCCCCTTCACATATTTATATTTATATATTTTTAATTTTATATAAACCCAATACAAGTCTCTCTCTCCCCTCATCTACCTTTCCCGCCTCCTCACGAGAAAACCTAACCCACGCCCAAGCCTCGTCGCCGCCTCTGCCCTCATCGCTGTCACCGCCTCTGCCCTCGTCGGCATCCCCATCTCCCCGACACCACACCACCACCTTACCTCCCTCTCTCTTTCGCTGCAAACCCATGACCGCATGAACCCACGCCACACCCAAGCCCTCGTTGTCGGAGCTCCACCTCATCGTCGTCTCTACATCCCCGTCTTCACCACCTCGCCCTCGCAACTACCACCTCCACTTCCTTTCATCCCCGACGAGAACCCCAAGATCCCTACACCCGAAACTGTCACGACCCGAAAGTACGGAATGTGACCGGCACTTAGATTAGGAAGCGTCTAGAGGCGCAACGTAATCTAAGTAAGCCGAAACCCAGAAATCTAAACCATAAAAAGAAGAAGCAGAGGAAGACATGTAGAAAAACAAGTTTAAAAGCAACATCAAATTTTCTCAAAAA
Source organism: Agapanthus africanus (assembly GCA_030015575.1). Lineage (NCBI taxonomy): Eukaryota > Viridiplantae > Streptophyta > Magnoliopsida > Asparagales > Amaryllidaceae > Agapanthus > Agapanthus africanus. Next base: position 691,549,809 of record CM057340.1, read on the forward strand.
TTTCGGCAGAGTCTCCTTTGTAAAAACTGGCCCCAAACGGGTACAAACAAGAATAATATATACAAACAATAACAAGGCATCCCCAAGCGGGAGCTAGCTCTACGCCAACAGGCGGAAACAACCACACCAAGCACAATAATATACAACGCCAAAGGGCGAGGCTCAATACTCAAAAGAAAACAAATCTACCAGATACCATAATAATACAAGTGTGACTCTAAGCTCGAAATAAATAACCGGTCCTTTAAACTTATCAAGTAATACAAGTTTGGTTGATGGAGCTTAATAGATACCAATGAAATAAATAAAGTACAACGGCGGTCCTGATACAAATGAACCAACCTACCTTGCAAATCACCCTGAATGAAAAGATGTGCCAGCAAGCTGCCAAAGAAACCTGTATATCGAACCTGTAATAAAATTTGGCACAACGGGGGTGAGTTGCCAACTCGTGAGTAGAATACATCCGCAAAAAGAAATCGAATGCACGACGCTGTCCTAGGTCATAATAATATACTAATATATCACTAGTCATCTAGTAGTGCAGGGTAATAAACTACGCGTAAGTGCAAATGCTCCGTGCTCGTGTGAGTGCCTCAAATAGTAATATGTCGTGTGAATGAGTATGCATGCACCATGAATGTAAAACAATCAACCCTGAAATCTGGATATATCAGTATAAAAAGTCTTTAACTTTCACCATAGTAAAATTTGTATAGAAGTCTGAAACATCATCGATGAAATCTATGGAAATCCGTGTCAAGCATCGAAATAAAACATGTAAATCTCAAGTCTCAATATCTCGGGCTCCGTCAGTCCGGATCGGCCCATATCATCAAATCTCACGACAACGGTCGGTATCCTCCGGATATCAGCCGCGCCAGACATCACCGGTAGGTAGTCTTCCCCTGCCAGGCTCATCGTCTACAACTCGATCTTCTTGCCCCGGGGTACCATACCGGGCCCACCATATACCCGAGACGGTTCATCCACTCCTCGAATCGGGTCTCGAAATCCAACAGAAAACATGAAATCTCATGGTGGACGACACATACATCACGAGAAAACCGCAACTTATATTTTAAAAAGAGAGGGAGAAAGAGAGAGAAGTTTTTATATATATTCTTGCGGTTTTCCCCAAAATCCAGAAATCTCATAAAAATCCAAAATCCCAAAATCATGAGTAAGTAAATGGTAAGTGTCGGCATAAGCCCCATAATACTGCAAGATAACATGAAAATGTGAATGCATGAAATGTCTAAGTAATAAATACAATGTCTAGACTAACACCTGAGAGTAATCACAATACTATATTGATCTAGCCTTTAGCTGCGTCTATCATAAAAAATAATATGTTCTAAAGTGTACGTGACATGGCAATTATCGATGATGTGTGTGTGAGCCGGCAAATAAGTGTACGTGGGACATGCGCATCATCGGTAATGGTGCTGGTGTCCTAACAGGCAGAGTTTCATACTGACTAAAGAAACATATGTATGAACATGCAACTTGATGATTTCAATCTGAATGTAAAGGTAAAATGTGTACTAAACACTCATTTGGAATATACATATCTAACTACAACTATATGACTCGAGCCTCAACTAGTATCTATTTAACCCCCTAAGAAACTAAACTAAAGAAACTAGTCGATAGGAAATAAGAATCCACCTAAGGTCTGAGTCCATATCTGTAATAGTCGGCGATCCATCCTCAATAGCGTCACGTACGTAGTACAGCTTTCTCGAATCAAGAGCGCAGATCAATCATTACATCTATGCCTCGTACGGTAAAATTCATCGTACGGCATCCCAATATCGAGGTACGGGTCAAGTATCACCTACGTACATCATCATTCGTATAATGTCATCATCAAATAATGTCATGATCAAAGGTACTATACTGTAATCGCATACATCCCAATATCATCAATCATATATCATTGTCTGCGAACATATACGTCGTCAATTGTTCCTCAGAAATATCATGTCATATATATCATATCGTAATCAGGTCACACATATATCATATCGTAACCAAGTCACACATATATCATATCGTAACCAAGTCACACATATATCATATCGTAATCAAGTCACACACATATCATATCGTAATCAAGTCACAGGTTACGGTTCGGGTTCTATTCTAGAGTCTCGTATATCTCAATGTTATCATCACCTATTATCGTTTATGTATACATATCCATTCTCTCATTTTCCAACGATCCGCTAAGATCATAATATGACTGTATAGCCAAGAGATCACGGTATCAAGCCCAGTTATATCGTCTCATCCCCATGTATCATATAACATCCTTATATCACATATACATATTTTGTATATATACACCTACACACATTCCTACTTATATACACATATACACATATACACCAAGCCAAGTTTTTGTGTATGCATGTGTGTGTCTACCTGAAACCTACGAATTTCCTCCAAGACATTGCTCCTCTGGTAAAGTCTATCTAAATAAGTCTAGTCCAACCTAAGGTCTTTAATAGGGTCCTACTCGCCAAGAATCAAGGTCACGTCCGACTTCCTAATGACAATAAGCAATATCCCTATTCTACGTTTGCGGGGGTGCTAAACGTCATCCACCCGACTTCCCCCGTAGATATACATCTACTCACCTGGTCCTTGTCTGCCGAAGACGATGTCGCCCTTCTCTTCTTCCTCGTCCGAAGTCCACGCGAGGGGTACCTATACGCAAACATATATAAAATCGTAAACTGAATCACAGACAAAACCAAAATGACGCACGAAACGCGCATAGGTTAAAACCTATGACCCGCTCATGCAAAAGAACCAAATATCGCTCGATATCGGCGTCCAAACTCCGATTGATCGAGATAAAACACCAACAAACAACTCGTAGTTTTAAAACTCATTACTTATAATATAAAACACGATTTAATTCATCGAAACCTTAAAATCGATCAAATCGTCCAATTCCGCAAAACCTTGAAAATGTCAATTTACCGTTTTACTTCAAAACTTGATGTTAACAAAAAACTAATGGTCATAATATTCATTAAATAACATAACTAGATTATAGAAACCATTACCATATTTTTAACACCTTAATTTGTATTAGTTTGGAATTTCTAGTTTGCAAACTTGCCCGATTTCGATACTTTTAAGCAAAATTTCACAATATCACAACTAAACTTGATTTTGCATGAATTAAATTATTAAACTACAATTCATGATGATAATAATATAATGAAACCATAAATTATATTTTAAATCTCATTTATTTTAGAGTTTCTAAAATCTAGTTAGCAAAAATAGCATTTTTATCACTATTTTTCAATTATCAATAGAAACTAGTAACCAAATTAAGTTTTTCATTCCTTTAACATGTTAATATTCTCATTAAAACTACAATCTAATGATAACAACCTTAATTAGAATTTTATATCACCAATATTTATGTTTTATAGAAACCTAGCTAGAAAAAATACTTAATTTAAACAAATTGGAATGATCAAATTATAATTCAACAACCATGCAAGATTTTCCATTCCTAAAAAAATGTTAAACTAGTTATTATAACCCCACTTAATTAATAAAACCATAGCTTGATTTTATAAACCCTAACTTAAATTTTAAACTTGCAAATATAATTAATTAGGAAAATCTAAATATGCTAGATTAAACATTTAATAACAATTAACCATAAGAATAAAATTTATACCTCCACATCATGAAATCCAAACATGAAAATATGCCTCCAAAATAATGGTTTCCATCTCCAAGATCCATGCTAAATAGGTCAAAGGAAAATGGTAGAAGTTGAATGTTGATTTTTGAGGTTTATTTTTGGAATTTTTGATGATTTTTGATGATTTTTAATGCAAAAATGATGGGGGAAAAATTTTGGGGTTGCCCATGGAGGTGAGGCCGGCCATGAGGTGAGGCAAAAGAGAGGAGAGTGAGAAAAGGTGAAGAAAAGTGTAGAAGGTTTCACAAAAATATCACACAATTAAGTCTTTTCATGAATTTAATAAAAATTCTTTATTTTCCTAACTCCATTTAACCTAGAATGGTCTAGAACCATGGAAAATTTTGAAAATAAATTTTGCATGAAATACACTTGATTCCAATATGTAATGGTTCAATTTTGCTAATTAAACCCATTCAAATTTGTAATTTACACCAATTTAGTATATAAATAAAGCTTATGTTAATATTTAAAATAATTAATTTAGGAAAAATATTTAATTAAACAAAAAATTTATAAGTGGCTAAATAAACACCATTTACTAGTAATTACATAATTAAAATAGATATTTTTAAATTTATGAAGAAAATTATTTATAGTTAAGTTTTACGGAAAATACAGTTTATTTTTCCGAAAATCAGAAAATTCACTTAAAGAATTTTATTTATTTAATTATTTAATTATTTATTTTTAAGACGTTACAATCTTCCCCCCTTTAAGAAATTCGGTCCCCGAATTTAAATTAAAACTCCTCCCAATTACTAAAGCATTCAACTAAAACACTCAAATCGTCGGGGCTCCGAAATTATCAATACATTACTAAAATCAACCCCGTCAAGCATAACACAATTATCGGAGTTATGGTGAAAATAAAATATCAAAACCCAATACGAAAACCAACATAATATATATCAAAACTATAACTTAGAAATAGTACGCATCATAGTAAAATCGGCTAAACATCTTAATAAAGAAACACGCAAAAACCTCTTTTGAAAATCGCCGTGCGATACGCGTGTCACGGCATAAGTAGCGGACGTTTATTTTTTTATAAAAAAAATAGCTATATATATATATATATATCTTTTATTTAACATACACGTCCCGCCTGGTTACCAAATCAAATAGTAATGATTATAAAAACATACTGCTCAAACTGAAATTAATCTCAATCACATCATGAAAATATCATGTGCGTCCGGTGCGCACTGAAATCGAAACCAAATACAGATACCACGAATACACACAAAACAAAACTGAGTGCAACAGGTGTGCACCAAAAATATCTGTCAAGTGCAACGGGTGTGCACGACTCTAATATCAGGTGCATCTAATCTGCACAAAACCCCGATTTAGTGCATCTGGTGTGCACAAAATCGCATCAAGTGCGTCAAATGTGCGCAAGAATCTCAATCAGGTGCACATAGTGCACGAAAACATATACCGAATATCAAAATCGAAATCACAGTACGAAAATTCATGAAAACTAGGTCGAAACATATGTCAAAATCATGTGTAACCCATATGCACGAAATCAAATCAAAATCTCAAAATGTATAAAACCAAATCGAGTATACTGGGTATGTACAAAACAACATTAATACAACCGACATGTGAAACACACATAGAATATAATGAATGTGCACATAAGAAATACCAATCGTAGAACAAAATCCTCAAAATACCAAAATCCAACAACAGAAATATGAAATTCAAATCACCAAATCACCAAATCACAATCGTAAACACTATCGTCAATGTGCGCCTCTTTCCTCTGATGTCGACTGCTTCGAACTCGCCTCTTCGTAGGTGTGCTGACTGCGCTACCAACGGCAATACTCATATCTAGAGTCTCCCATGTAATCTATCCTTTCACCTGATATCCGGACTACATTAAACTTTTCGATCGATTCATCAAAATCCCATAATTCCCCGAGAGCTCAACACTCAAGTACAGTTTAAAAATATCCAGTACATACCCCAGCATCGATGGTCCAGCCGTAGAAGGGCAAACCCAAGCCTCACTAATGGCACCGCGGAACTGCCGTAAACCCTAAGGTTCAAGGACGTTCTCGTGGTCATTATGTCGAGTTAGGGTTTCATTCTTCTAGAGGGTCCATAGAAATACCTGCATGTTCTTCCGAATACATTAAACTTGGGAAAATGGGTCTTTGACAATCGTTCGAACCCTTTAACTTCGTCTGGACGACATGTGAATACCCTTCTTCAGCACGCTCAACGATACTTCAATCCTCAAGAATAAACGATACCCTAATGGTTATCGCATTCGAGCCGCAGCTCCCTCTACCCGTGCGACCGTGGGAACAGAAACATCATCCGATATCGACGAAGATAGATCAAAGGAATGGATGAAATACGGTGCAAAGAAATGTAAATCCTAAGGCTTCTTAAGCAGAGTAGCGTATCGTAAGTATGCCGCGGATCATACCCACGGTACGTCACTCTACCTAAGTCACCTACTCCATCAACTAATGATCACCCTAGACTTATACAAAGGTTAAACCTAGCGCTCTGATACCAACTTTGTCACGACCCGAAAGTACGGAACGTAACCGGCACTTAGATTACGAAGCGTCTAGAGGCACAACGTAATCTAAGTAAGCCGAAGCCCAGAAATCTAAACCATAAAAAGAAGAAGCAGAGGAAGACATGTAGAAAAATAAGTTTAAAAGCAACATCAAATTTTCTCAAAAATTTCGGCAGAGTCTCCTTTGTAAAAACTGGCCCCAAACGGGTACAAACAAGAATAATATATACAAACAATAACAAGGCATCCCCAAGCGGGAGCTAGCTCTACGCCAACAGACGGAAACAACCACACCAAGCACAATAATATGCAACGCCAAAGGGCGAGGCTCAATACTCAAAAGAAAACAAATCCACCAGATACCATAATAATACAAGCGTGACTCTAAGGTCGAAATAAATAACTGGTCCTTTAACCTTATCAAGTAATACAAGTTTGGTCGATGGAGCTTACTAGATACCAATGAAATAAATAAAGTACAACAGCGGTCCTGATACAAATGAACCAACCTACCGTGCAAATCACCCTGAATGAAAAGATGTGCCAGCAAGTTGCCAAGGAAACCTGTACATCGAACCTGTAATAAAATTTGGCACAACGGGGGTGAGTTGCCAACTCGTGAGTAGAAGACATCTGCGAAAAGAAATCGAATGCACGACGCTGTCCTAGATCATAATAATATACTAATATATCACTAATCATCTAGTAGTGCAGGGTAATAAACTACGCGTAAGTGCAAATGCTCCGTGCTCGTGTGAGTGCCTCAAATAGTAATATGTCGTGTGAATGAGTATGCATGCACCATGAATATAAAACAATCAACCCTGAAATCTGGATATATCAGTATAAAAAGTCTTTAACTTTCACCATAGTAAAATTTGTATAGAAGTCTGAAACATCATCGATGAAATCTATGGAAATCCGTGTCAAGCATCGACACAAAACATGTAAATCTCAAGTCTCAATACCTCATAGTCTCAATATCTCGGGCTCCGTCAGTCCGGATCGGCCCATATCATCAAATCTCACGACAACGGTCGGTATCCTCCGGATATCCGCCGCGCCAGACATCACCGGTAGGTAGTCTTCCCCTGCCAGGCTCATCGTCTACAACTCAATCTTCTTGCCCCGGGGTACCATACCAGGCCCACCATGTACCCGAGACGGTTCATCCACTCCTCGAATCGGGTCTCGAAATCCAACAGAAAACATGAAATCTCATGGTGGACGACACATACATCAAGAGAAAACCGCAACTTATATTTTAAAAAGAGAGGGAGAAAGAGAGAGAAGTTTTTATATATATTATTGCGGTTTTCCCCAAAATCCAGAAATCTCATAGAAATCCAAAATCCCAAAATCATGAGTAAGTAAATGGTAAGTGTCGGCATAAGCCCCATAATACTGCATGATAACATGAAAATGTGAATGCATGAAATGTCTAAGTAATAAATGCAATGTCTAGACTAACACCTGAGAGTAATCACAATACTATATTGATCTAGCCTTTAGCTGCTTCTATCATAAAAGATAATATGTTCTAAAATGTACGTGACATGGCAATTACCGATGATGTGTGTGTGAGCCGGAAAATAAGTGTACGTGGGACATGCGCATCATCGGTAATGGTGCTGGTGTCCTAACAGGCAGAGTTTCATACTGACTAAAGAAACATATGTATGAACATGCAACTTGATGCTTTCAATCTGAATGTAAAGGTAAAATGTGTACTAAACACTCATTTGGAATATACATATCTAACTACAACTATATGACTCGAGCCTCAACTAGTATCTATCTAACCCACTAAGAAACTAAACTAAAGAAACCGGTCGATAAGAAATAAGAATCCACCTAAGGTCTGAGTCTATATCTGTAATAGTCGGCGATCCAGCCTCAATAGAGTCACGTACGTAGTACGGCTTCCTTGAATCAAGAGCGCGGATCAATCATCACATCTATGCCTCGTACGGTAAAATCCATCGTACGGCATCCCAATATCGAGGTACGGGTCAAGTATCACCTACGTACACCATCATTCGTATAATATCATGATCAAAGGTACTATACTGTAATCGCATACATCCCAATATCATCAATCATATATCATTGTCTGCGAACATATATATCGTCAATTGTTCCTCAGAAATATCATGTCATATATATCATATCGTAATCAGGTCACACATATATTATATCGTAATCAAGTCACAAATATATCATATCATAACCAAGTCACACATATATCATATCGTAATCCAGTCACAGGTTACGGTTCGGGTTCTATTCTAGAGTCTCGTATATCTCAATGTCATCATCACCTATTATCGTTTATGTATACATATCCATTCTCTCATTTTCTAACGATCCGCTAAGATCATAATATGACTGTATAGCCAAGAGATCACGGTATCAAGCCCAGTTATATCGTCTCATCTCCATGTATCATATAACATCCTTATATCACATATACATGTTGTGTATATATACACCTACACACATTCCTACTTATATATACACATACACATATACACCAAGCCAAGTTTCTGTGTGTGCATGTGTGTGTCTACCTGAAACCTACGAATTTCCTCCAAGACATTGCTCCTCTGGTAAAGTCTATCTAAATCAGTCTAGTCCAACTAAGGTTTTTAATAGGGTCCTACTCGCCAAGAATCTAAGGTCACTTCCGACTTTCTAATGACAATAAGCAATATCCCTATTCTACGTTTGCGGGGGTGCTAAACGCCATCCACCCGACTTCCCCCGTAGATATACATCTACTCACCTGGTCCTTGTCTGCCGAAGACGATGTCGCCCTCCTCTTCTTATTCATCCGAAGTTCACGCGAGGGGTACCTATACGCAAACATATATAATATCGTAAACTGAATCACGGACAAAACCAAAACGACGCACGAAACGTGCATAGGTTAAAACCTATGACCCGCTCATGCAAAAGAACCAAATATCACTCGATATCGGCGTACAAACGCCGATTGATCGAGATAAAACACCAACAAACAACTCATAGTTTTAAAACTCATTACTTATAATATAAAACACGATTTAATTCATCGAAACCCTAAAATCGATCAAATCGTCCAATTCCGCAAAACCTTGAAAATGTCAATTTACTTTAAAACTTGATGTTAAAAAGAAACTAATGGTCATAATATTCATTAAATAACATAACTAGATTATATAAACCATTACCATATTTTTAACACCCTAGTTTGTATTAGTTTGGAAATTCTAGTTTGCAAACTTGCCCGATTTCGATACTTTTAAGCAAAATTTCACAATATCACAACTAAACTTGATTTTGCATGAATTAACTTATTAAACTACAATTCATGATAATAATAATATAATGAATCCATAAATTAAATTTTAAATCTCATTTATTTAAGAGTTTCTAAAATCTAGTTAGCAAAAATAGCATTTTTATCACTATTTTTCAATTATCAATAGAAACTAGTAACCAAATTAAGTTTTTCATTCTTTTAACATGTTAATATTCTCATTAAAACTACAATCTAATGATAACAATCTTAATTAGAATTTTATATCACCAATATTTATGTTTTATAAAAACCTAGTTAGCAAAAATACTTAATTTAAACAAATTGGAATGATCAAATTATAATTCAACAACCATGCAAGATTTTCCATTCCTAAAAAAATGTTAAACTAGTTATTATAACCCCACTTAATTAATAAAACCATAGCTTGATTTTATAAACCCTAACTTAAATTTTAAACTTGCAAATATAATTAATTAGGAAAATCTAAATATGCTAGATAAAACATTTAATAACAATTAACCATAAGAATAAAATTTATACCTCCACATCATTAAATCCAAACATGAAAATATTCCTCCAAAATAATGGTTTCCTTCTCCAAGATCCATGCTAAATAGGTCAAAGGAAAATGGTAGAAGTTGAATGTTGATTTTTGAGGTTTATTTTTGGAATTTTTGATGAATTTTGATGATTTTTAATGCAAAAATGATGGGGGAAAATTTTTGGGGCTGCCCATGGAGGTGAGGCCGGCCATGAGGTGAGGAAAAGAGAGGAGAGTGAGAAAAGGTGAAGAAAAGTGTAGAAGGTTTCACAAAAATATCACACAATTAAGTCTTTTCATGAATTTAATAAAAAATCTTTATTTTCCTAATTCCATTTAATCTAAAATGGTCTAGAACCATGGAAAATTTTGAAAATAAATTTTGCATGAAACACACTTGATTCCAATATGTAATGGTTCAATTTTGCTAATTAAACCCATTCAAATTTGTAATTTACACCAATTTAGTATATAAATAAAGCTTATGTTAATATTTAAAATAATTAATTTAGGAAAAATATTTAATTAAACTAAAAATTTATAAGTGACTAAATAAATACCATTTACTAGTAATTACATAATTAAAATAGATATTTTTAAATTTATGAAGAAAATTATTTATAGTTAAGTTTTACGGAAAATACAGTTTATTTCTCCGAAAATCAGAAAATTCACTTAAAGAATTTTATTTATTTAATTATTTAATTATTTATTTTTAAGACGTTACAAAAACCCTTGCAAACCCTTCACCTATCACCTCCGATCCTCGCCGTCGACGTCCTCGCCTCCACCTCGTCGTCGCCTCTCTCCCCAACACCTTAGCCTCCTCCCTGCACCCCCGACCAGAACCCTGCACACCCGACTACTAGAACTCGAAACCCTCGCTGCCTTGCCGGGGACCTCGCCGTCGATGACCCATCGTCGTCATTACCCCCTCGCCTCTGTCCCCGAACCCTGAGACAACTCCAGTGCACCCTGCAAACCCACAACCATCTCCTACTTCTTCTCTTTTCTTCTTCTTCTTTCCTTCTCTTTCTTTTCTTGATCTGGTGTTTCCCGGCCATCACCGGAGCCGCGACGACGCCGACGATCCAGCAGACCCAGAAGATGTTCTCGTGCAGCGTGGTCACTTCTTGCATTGGCTGGTTCCGTTCCGGGCACGCGTGTGTGCATCGCAGCTTTTACCGACATTGGACGTTGCAGTGCGTAACCGTCGCGTGATCCATCGAGGCAAGTAAAACTTGCTACATGCTATCTATATTATTTTATATTTATTTAGATACATATTAATCATGAAGTTTGAATTTAGTGCCCTATATTACATTTTACCATTCGATATCCGTTTATATCTTTTTTAGAGTTAATTATGAAAACATACTTGGTTGCATGTTAGATTACAATATTTTGTGCCCACGTCCATATTTATATCATAATAATTATTTACATAGCCCATAAAACCCTTTTAAAATAGTTTATAACCTTGCAAACACCCGTTTGCATCCATCTCGTCTAGTATACATATTATTGCATCCATAGATCACTTGAATGTTTAACACTGAAATATTAACATTCCACTTTTGATACATTGTAGTTTAGTTAGTATTGGAACTTTAACTTTAACTCTAATCAATAACTGTGCATCCATATGCTTTAATCTGTACTTTTGCATATAACATCATAATGTTCTATTTTTATTGTTCCACTAGTACCCCATGCTTGTTTTGTATACCCATGCTTATGTTGGTTTGATTATGAGCACCCACATGACATTTTTGTGCACCCCTGACATGACTTGTATACCATTACTTGACACGACATGATACCGTGCACTTCTTGACATGACATGATACCTATGTACTACCTGACTTGACCTGATGTACCATTGCGTTACCTGTTACCTAATCCTGTTACTAATGCCAACAAACCTGACATGTTGTCCCTACGGACATTTCCTGTTGTCTATCCAGACAAACCTTTACCTGCTGATCATGTGTTGGCATTAGCTCCAGATTATTTAATACCTGACTTGAACACATATAACTTGGGGGTATGGGGAAATCAATGATGAAACCTGACTTGTAACTCGACAGTTTGCTACCTTTACTGATCAGTTTTAGAGGCTAGGCCAGCCTTGGGATGATGCTGCTGACATCATCCATCGTTACCCACTACCTTTTAGAGGCTAGGCCAGCTTTGGGATGATACTGTTGACATCATTCATCGTTACCCCTTTTCCTTTTAGTGCCTAGCGGCATGTCTCGTTTTCAGCCCGAGAATCTTCACCGTGATCCCGGGCACGTACGAGATACTATTGAGTTACATCGATGATTCATCAATTTGATTTCAAAGACTTGAGAGTAGTTAACCCAATAGACCAGTTTAGATTACTCACTGCACACTACCGTTCACTGCCCTGATTTATATTGCTGTTATACCTGTTTTACCATTTATACTCATACCTGCATATCTTGTTGCCCCTGCTTATAGTATTGCTTGATATTATGACGCACTGACGTCTGGGTTTTGCATGGCCCAGATCCTCTACCTTTGTTGCAGACTGATCAGGAGTACTGCCGCTGTTAGACCGAGCGGTAAGGATCCTGTTGGTATCCAGTTTTACTTTTCAGGTGTTTTATTTATTGGATCTTTTGCTTCCGCATAGTATTATTTCTTGACTCATTTATTCTGGCTCATGGACATGTACTAGATAGTTTAGTTTACTTTACTGTTTTTGATATCTCTACAACCGTAATGTGACTGTGGAGGAATTTTTCCTATCCACAGGTAGCATGGTTGGCTATATCACATGCCTATCTTAGCATATTCTGGGAAGCGGGGCGTGACATGGTTTGTTTGGTATCAGAGCCATAGGATATAAGTTAATCGAGTTTGATTCTTTTGTAGTTGGGTATTGGACTCAATACACGAATCAGAATACTCGTGATTAGGAACATGTCCTGCCACCTTGTTATCGTGATTCTTGAATCGTATCTTTCTCTTATCCTTTGCCTTGACGATATGCAAACCACTTTGCATCTCGACTTGAAACCTTTTTGGTTCCCTATTGCTTCTCCCTGTTTCTTGATTCTGATACTAGGATTTGGGCGACTTGAGTGGAGTTATGTGATTGTAACTATGAACTGCAGCATGGTTATAATGCGGTACTCTATTTAAGTAACTTGGAATTCTAGTTTTGATTCATTTCCTTGTTTCATGATCATTATATTACCTTGCTTCTCTCGGTTTCATTGCTTACCAGTTCTTGTTTTATCGCCAGCTTGAATCATGTTTACCGTGCTTAATCCTCTTCAGTATCTTGACTTCGGATGAAGTCATCTCGGTATCTTACTTTTTCATGTTTTCCTCGCATTAGAATTATTCAATTCTGGTGCATCCCTTTGTTTGTTGATGTCTTGGGAATGGATTTTCGCGGCACTTTCCACGCTCATATTGATTGTAAGGAGAGGAAAGTGATTCTCCAGATTCCCGGACATCCGGAGCTTATTTTGCTGGAGGAAGCAGTTCTGTCGGGCCAATCGAGTTTAGGGCTAGGCCGACAAACAATGTTCTTTCGTCGATGGAAGTTGATAAGAAAGAAGCACCGGCTATAGTTCGAGAATTCATGGACGTGTTTGAAGACATCTCGGGTTTATCGCCAAAACGAGATGTGGAGTTTGCGATTAAACTTGTTCCTGGTGCAGCGCCAATCTTAAAGGAGTATTATCCAATGGCACCAGTGGAGTTGTAAGAAGTCAAGAAGCAGGTTGCTGAATTACTTGAGAAGGGTTGGATTCGCAGCAGTAACTCACCTTGGGGAGCTCTAGTTCTTCTAGTAAAGAAGATGATATCACAAGGAGGATGTGCATCGATTATCGAGAATTAAACCGGGTGACTATTAAAACAAGTACCCGATCCCTCGCATTGGTGAATTATTTGAGCAGCTTAGTGGCGCGAGGGTATTCTCGAAACTGGATCTGCGATCCGGATATCATCAGGTCCGAGTTAAATCAGAGGATATTTGCAAGACTGCATTCCGAACTCGGTATGGACATTATGAGAATTTAGTGATGCCATTCGGAGTCATGAATGCACCGGCGATATGTATGGACTTGATGAACCGAATCTTTTCACCGTTCTTGGACCAGTTTATAGTGGTGTTCATCGATGATATTCTGGTCTACTCGAGGAGCATTGAAGAGCATGCAGAACACTTGGAGATCGCACTGTAGACATTGAGACAAGAAAGATTATATGCAAAGATGAGCAAGTGCGAGTTTTGGCTTGAAGAAGTGAAGTTTTTGGGGCATGTCGTAGCTGGAGATATAATCGCCGTTTATCCCGGGAAGATTGCAGCAGTTCAAGATTGGCCGATTCCGAAGAACGTTGTAAACATCAGAAGTTTTCTTGGACTTGCAGGATACTACAGAAGGTTCGTGGAGAATTTTGCTCGTTTGGCTGAGCCTTTGACCAAGCTTATGCGTAAGGAAGTACCGTTTGTATGGACGGATAAGGGTGCGTCAGCTTTTGAGGTATTGAAGAAGAGATTGATAATCACTCCTATTTTGACCGTACCAGACGGTTCCTAAGGATTGGTGATTCACGGCGACACATCTGAGAAAGGATTGGGATGTGTTTTGATGCAACATGGGAAGTGTTCCCCTCCGAACGGCGGCCAAGACGTGAGGACGTCTTGCCTGAAATTCGGGACAGATGCTATTTGGTTTTATCCGTCTACCTCTCCGAAGATACCAAGTTGATTTATGGCACCGTGTATCGGAGGTTTAGACGGATGCGGCCGATTTAGCAGACTTCGTTAGATTCCCCCTCGTTCGAGGGGTTTTTGATTGTGGGGACGCTCTTCCCTACAGGCGCAAGCCCCTGCAGTTAATTACGCTACCGCGTCGCGGTAACAACTTTCTCCTGCTCCAGAATTTCACTACGTGTCGTGTGCGTTTGTTTTGTTTGTGGTTGCCCGTGGATTGTATACGGAGACTAAGTGATGCCGTCGCCCGTAGGACGTGGATTAGTCCAAATCCGTATTTACTTAGATTTGGGTTTGGTGTTTTAGTTTAAAGATACGTTAGCCCTATTTAAGGCTAAGATCAACTTAAACTTTTGTCAAGGATACGTTAGTCTAATCTCCAGACTAAGATCGACTTAACGGGATCATTTGGATCCGACAAGAGAGCAATTGGCTTTATTGTTTAGTTTAATGACGCTGCGGTCGATGTTCCAGTTTAGGGACATGGGGGTCCAACATTCCCATTTAGAGACGAGCATTAGTTTAGGAACGTTTTGGTCCAACATTAGTTTAGGGACGTTTCGATCCATGAGTTTAAGGACCCCGCAGTCCATATCGATGTGTGGTTGTCAGGACCCGTCACCTCTCTGACATCGTTGAAGGATTACAACGATAGGTGTCGGAGAAGTTCAGAGATGTACCCTTGAACCAGATGTAAATTGATTTAGGAGAGCACCCGTGCTCAGTCAATTTAATTTGAGGACTTACGGCCATGATTGGGCTAAGTCCAGTTAAAAAAATGTTCAACATTTTTATTTGCCTTTGGCCTATTAGGCCTGTGCTAGGGCTTTGCCCCTTTTTAAATAATGCACTGTATTTTTCAATTTTGTTTGGGCTCTGCCCTTTTATAAATGATGCAGAGCATTAATTTTGTTTGTGCTCTGCCCTTTTATTGCATTGCAATTTATTTTGGCCTGCTAGGCCTTTTTGATTTGGGCATGGCCCTTCAGTGAACAATGCAGTGCATTTATCAGGCGCTTTGCGCCAATCATTGAGCGCAAGCGCTTGTGGTGGTGACACGTGTCACGCAAGCGCAGTGCGCTGCGCTTGCGCTGCTGACACGTGTAGCGCTCTGATGAGCGCAAGCGTAGCAGCACAGTGCACTGTGTCAGTGCGCTGCGCCGTTGCGCTGCTGTCACGTGGCGCTCCCTGGTAGCTTGCGCCAACGCAGGAGCGCAACAGTGCGGTTTTTGCAAGTGCAGGGCACTGTTCTTATTTCTTTTTTTTTTATTGAAGATCATTGATCTTGTTCTTAGATCAATGATCTGTTCATAAGAGAATCTTCTCTTTTTCTAAAGGTTTTTTACCTTTTCTTTTTGTTTTTGAAGAGTTCTCTCAAATTCTTCAGAGTTCTTTTCTTCTCGATCTTGATGATGATGTTGATGATTTTGAATTGGGGTCTAGGGTCCTTTATATAGTGCCCATAAATTAGTTAAATTTGTTAAAGAAATCTTTCTCTGAGTGATTTGGAGAATTTTCCTCACCGTTGGATCTTTGATCCAAGGGCTTCTGTTTTACAGAAAACAATCTTCTTGTTTTAACAAGAACAGAAACATCTTATTAAAATTTTAATTCTGTTTGGCGCAGATGCACTAGCGCTAGACATGTGTCAAGCAGCGCACAGCGCAGCGCAACTGCGCTGACACGTGTCGCGCAGCGCAACTGCGCTAGCGCAACTACGCTGCCACGTGGCGCGCAGCGCAGAGCGCAGATTATCTGAAATGTTGCTTCCTTTAATTTTTGTTTTAAATAGAGCCTTGCTCTGATTGGGCGCACTGCCTTGGGCGCTGCGCTGGCGTATCAGCTTTCAACACGTGGCACGTTGCGCGCAGCGCAAGGAATTTGAAGCGTTGCTTCGAATTTTGAATTTTTGAAATTCAAACAGAGCTTTGCTCTGATTGGGGGAAACAAATGCCCCCCCACCGTTGCGCTCACGTGGCGCGCACGTGAGTGCAGCTGTGGCAAGATCCTGGCCGTTGGATCAACTCAGGAGCTGAAGGGGCACAAGCGCCTTATAAATAGGACCCCTGGCCCTTAGAAAATCTTCACCATTTTCTAAGATTTTGATTTTCAGAGCTTTGCTCTTGCTTAAGAACTTCAGAGCGTTGCTCTTGCTTCCAGACTCTAGAGCTTTGCTCTCATTTTCAAAGCTAGAAAACTTTAGGTAAAATTAATTTAAAATTAAATTAAATTAATTTAAATCAATCTTAACCAACAGAGCCTTGCTCTCATAGATCTTTTGATCTAAAGAAATCCCCTTTGGGGTTTCATAAACAGAGCTTTGCTCTCAAGAATTTGTTTCAGGGTTTCTTAACCAATGAACAGAGCTTTGCTCATTGATAGAATATAGATCTTTTGATCTTCTGATGATAAACTCTTAAGAGTTTTTTTATATGGATCTTTGAAATCCCTGAACTTCAAATTTTTTAGGAATTAATTAATTTTCTTTCTTTGATGAATTTTTATCATTATTACAGAGCTAGACTCTTTTAAAGAATCTTATTTCCTTGAAACCAGAGTTTGACAAGTGTCACTCTGTGACAGAGTTTTGCTCTGAAAGAGGAGATTTTCTCCTTGCCTCTAGGGATTTTTATTATTAATGGGAATATTCTCTTGGGGATTAACTGACAATCTCATCCAATGATGGGGTTGTCTTATTAACTGACGTATTGTCATCCAGATTTTATGGGTCCCCCTTTGGTCTCCTACCCACTGCACTACTGTGTGGTATAATTAATTTTAATTTAAAATTAATCTTTAATTTAATCAATCAATTAATTAATTAAAAAAAATTTTAAACGCCAAGCGTTTGAATTACAACACTAACGGCTAATTTTGTTCCCTTGCAGTAACCATGTCTTTCGATACTTCATTCCCGTTCGCTCGTTCGGAAGAAGGGTTTTCTGAAGCGCCCTTGGATCGCGAAGTCCTAGCAATGATCAGGGACCACGACCCGGAATATAAGAGTCTCCACCTTTGGGGGTCGTGGTACAATCAAATTATCATGGGTCGACGGAGCTTCACGTGCGCAGTACCGTCAGAACCCATTACGGTGATTCATTATGCCAGCCCACCCCCGGTGCAGTATGCCGTGGAGATGGTTGATTGGACCTCGAAGGGCTTTCTTCATCCTGCCATAGATGCAATTCCGGTTCAGCGTCCTATGGTTTTGGATATCCTGGGACGCCGTATCTGTCAAGGCGAGGCGCGACCTTGGGGGCAATCATATAACATGGGTCTGATCCCCCGCCACCCGATCGGCTATCTGCCGTGGGCTTGGTATATACTGTCGGCGAAGAAGTCGCAGTTGATAAGGTTAGGATTGTACACTGCGATTTACGTCTCCCTCTTCCAGTATCCCATGCTTCCCACCTGGTGGTTCAAGGCTTTCTTGGAGCAATGGAACATTCCTACTCACACTTTCCTTGCAATGGACCGGGAAGTGTCAATTTCTCTGGAGGAATTCACAGGGGTCTCCGGTTTACCGGTTATAGGGGAACACTATGAGGAGTTGCTTCCGACAGACGAGTATGTCTTCGGTGCTAAGCCGGCAGTAAGGGGCCTCACTACGGAGAATGCTGTTCAACACCAATTCCAAAGTCTGATCAAAGTGTTGAACATCTACGAGGCCCTTTTCATCGAACGTGGGAGTCGCGGAGTTAGCTTTGAGGATTTCATCGCTCGGTTCCTTCACCCAAGCGTCCTCTCGGCAGAAGCTGCCAAGTTTGCCACCCTTGACGACCCTTTCGGTCTAGGTTTGGATAACCTACCGGCGAAGGAAATAGACCAAAAGGGTTTTTTCCTTCCTAACTCCCCGACTGTGTCTTTTGCGGAAGTTGCAGCCCCCGGGATGGAAGAGGAGGCCTTCTTTTTAGGATTTCTTGGGCTATGGCTGAGTTGGTTTGCGCTCTCAATGCATTCTCGCCATATGCGGCCCTCTGTCTTTTACCCAGCTCACCGGATGACCATCGGGGTAAAAGTGGCCGTTGGGATCGCCGGCTTGGCACACTTGTATCACGGCCTCAGTCGAGCGGCGGATGCTAATGAGCCTGGGGTGCTGCACGTGATCTTCCCGATGCACTACTTCGTATCATGGCTCGAGCTACACATATCGGGTGTCTTCGGCATGTACAAAAGGCCCTCGTTCTACGACAGGTGCAGCTTCCCTCGCATCATACAGTTGATTGGCGCATCAATTGTGACTCCATCGCCACGAAATGCCAGGGGTTTACTCCTTCGCCCCCACACCGTTGGAGACGGGGTGTCTTTCATCAACAAGGTGTTGACTATTGGAACGGCATCTACCACTGCAGTGCGGCCATTGCAAGACACTTTCAAAAATGGAGCCTCGGTTTTGACGGCCCGGGAGACCCTCCACTTATATTCTATCAGACTGGGCTTCCTGGTGTTCAGGCAGAACGGTGCGGCGATTTTCATGAGATACAACCCGCATCGTTTTGCCCAACAACTGAGCTACAATCAAGGGGTACCACTGGAGGCTTTCCTATCGGGACCTGCTGCTACCGAAGAAGGGATGGAGAGCGTGCTGCATCACTTCATGCGTCTGAATACAAGTTCCCACTTTTTTATCAGTGAGCCGGCTTGCGCCCCACGACTCCTCAGGGTATATACAGAATGGCACAGTCATTCGAAGGGAGCCGTCATAAAGGAGGAAAAGCGATTGCTAGTCGACCGTAAGGGTGTGCCTCCAGGTAGTGACCGCAACGTTCCTTTAGTGCCAAGGACCCCGGTAGTTCCCCCTCTAAAAGATGCTAGAGCCGGACCACCGCGTGCGCAGAGTCCTCCACGCGGATTGCCACTTCCCGATATTGCGGATGCACCACCAGCGCCTTGTGCTCCAGTGGAGACAGTGGTTGTGGCCTCGCCGGAGTCTGGTGTGGGTGCGGACATCGGGACCCGCCGCCCCAAGGTGCCTGCAAAACGCAAATCAATCCCGGGTGAACCTAGGGTTGGTGGGCAGAAGAAGAAAAAGAAGTCGCTCTTCGCCGCTGACGTCGCGTTCGGTCAGGAACCCCATGCTCCCTATGGTGAGGGCCTGAGTGAATATGGGACTAACAGGGGGTTAGTCATGCCGCCGGATGACACAGACTTGGAGGCCACCCTCGTAGCTTCGGAGCGGTTGGCGAGGCGCGACGTGTGACTGGCTAAGCTTGCGGAATCAGGTAATCACTAGTCGCATTTTTTATTGCATCATATCTTTATTATTGCCTTTGACTAACATTTTTCCTTCTTTTCTTCCAACAAGCATCACCACTGAAGAAGCCATTGCCGCTTCCTTCAAGACTTTCCAAGAGGAGGAACGCCTTAGAGCGTCCTTAGGCCTTAGTAAGTTTCGATTCATCAAGTTTTCATTTTCCTTGTGTTATGGTCGATCTAACCTCTCCCTTTTTATCGCAGGAACCTCAATGTCGATCCCGCCAGGTGACGCGGAGACTCTGCCAGCTGCCGATGTTGCTGCTTCCTTAGGGCTACCGCGGGAGGTCCGTCTTGAAGAGCCGATGAGAGATGCCTTAAAGGCTCTGGAGGTGACTCTAAACGAGGACGACGACACCTTAATTAAGGAAGCGTCGAAGAGGTCTATCGCGACGGCCCGGGAGGAGAGGAAGCGGTTGAGGCGCGAAGGGAAGGCACACAGGGCTGCCTTGGCTATTGGAGCGGGCCCAAGCACTGTCCCTCGTGCCGATATTCCATCAGAAGAGCCCCCGGTCGCCTTGTCTACAGCTCATAGACAGGCGGTGCGCGCTAATAGGGAGGCTAACGATAAGTCTATCTCAAGTAATATTTCTTTCAGAATTTTGTTGTAAGAATTATGAAGCTGTCGGTTCTTATATATTCTGTCCTGCAAGGCCAAATCCAACCGAGGGGGAGGCGGAGACTGTCGAACCTGAGGGGCCAGAGGAAGAGGCATTGGTCGAGCCCGAGCCGATGGCGGACGACACAACCGGGACTGCCTGGCCCGAGCTAGTGGCTGACGAAATGGTCACGTCCACTATGCCTGAGCAGGTGGCCGATGCCGAGCCCGAGCTAGCGGCGGACGGGGTGCCTGAGACCGATGACCCCGTGGCGACGGCGGACGAGACAGCCGTGACTGCTGAGCCCGAGGGAGTAACGGGTGAGGTGGACATGATCCCTGAGGACGAGCCGACCGCTCTTTCTCAGGAGTCTGGCAATGCTCCGATCATACCTATCCCCGCCTACGGCCCTCCACCGTCTCCTGGCCTCGCGAGCACGACGACGGCCCCCGTGGAGTCTGGGGATGAGGCCACGGGTGGTGGACTTATGTCGCTGGAGGAGGGAGACGCCTCTGTCTCGGCTGGAGGCTCATCAGGTAAATTTTGGATTACTGTCCCCCTCTTTTTTATCTTGCAATCTTTCCTGACAGGTTTACCCTTGTTTTTTAACGCAGGTGCAGGCAGTGCCGATGCTCCATTGCTCGAGGGAGCGCCGTCAACTACTGCCTTGGCGGTGGTCACCTCTCAGCCTTCTCTCGTACCATCGAAGATGTTGGAAGGTATGGGTTCGCAACTTATTAGTCTTATCTTTCAGACGTATAGTTTATGTACTGAAGTCGTTGTGTCTTTTCAGGAGTACTTTTTGACCATCTTTATCAGGTGTTGCTCCCACACTTCTCCTTCCCATCTGAATTCGCTTCTCCCTCTGGTGGCGCTGGTGAGTATAGTTTCCAACTAATATCTTTCTTTTTCAGTGATGGAATTATTTCTAACTTTTTCTCGTCCCGACTGCAGTGCTACAAATTGAAGGAGGGGATGAAAGATCGGTCGCGCCACCGACCTGTTCAGTTGATAAAACTGCACACTTGTATTACATTTTTCCTACCATTTTCATATTAAAAAAGGACTATATTATAATATATTATACATATGAGGGTTTATGTGTAAAAACATTATTTTCCATGTGTTAATATATGTTAATTATCATTTGGTAGGAAAATGTATGCAAATAATATTATTGATCTAATCCTAGTAGAACAAAGTCTACTAAAATCTTATTTGAGTTGTTGTGCAGAATATTTCCAAGTTGTTATGAAGGATTTAACAAACAAATCAATTTGTTGAAGAAAACTTGCCAAATTAAGAAGCAAAACTTGGAGACCAAGTCTGGAAGCAACCGAGAGAAGATTTCTGAATTCTAAAGATGCCTAGGATTGCCAAATGTCAAAATCAGAGAGCCAAAGAAAAGTGATCAAAAGATCTCATCCATTGGGCGCGGATCCGCGGCCAAACCCACCCTTGGGCCGCGGATCCGCCGTACTTTTGTGGAATTGGAAGGCAAGATTTTCTAGTGTGAATCCAAGCTATATTTTACCAAGTTTTCAACAATAAGATTCTGGCTTTGTACTATAAAAAGGCACCGAGAGCCTCTTAGAAAATCTATCAAGCCGACGAGATCACGAAGTCCAAGACGGCTCACGCATCCAGGCTGATCATCAACTGTTCATCTACCTCCTTGGAAGAGATCGAGAAGCAAACTAGTCTTTGTAATCATTTTCTAAGGAATCAAAGTGTAGATTGTTCAAGTTGATTAATAAAGGTAGTTGTTTTATTTAATTCTTTTGCATTTTACATTATGTTTTCCCTCTCTATCTTTTCATCTTCTTCTCCCAACATGCGCGAGTAATTCTCCGCTTGTTAGGGTTCGTAGGATTAGGGTAGGCTAATGGACGATGAAAATAATTAAACCCTTTTTAAGTCCTATAAAGTTTAGGAACTTTATCAAAAGAATCATTAACATCCTAATCGGGCGTGCTAGCAATTCTTTGCTAGTTCCGACCGCGATTAGAGTTTAGATTAATGATTGTTTTGGTAAAGGCTAGATATGAACGGAGTTCCGTGTCGAGATAAGGGTTAAGAGTGGGATTCCTTTTCTCTCCAGAAATCCTAATCTACACGCATCACCGTCGTTCTAGTTCTAAATCTATTAATGGATAAAAAGGGTAACTTTTAAATAATCTTCCATAACTACTAAATCCTAACGAACCTTACAAGCCCTATTATTATATTATTTAAATCTCTAAAATAATCTAGATCTATATTTTACATTAAAGTATATCTAGAAACCTTTTCACAAAATTCTTTCTTCCTCCTCTCTTTTTCAACACATCTAAAGTAAAAATAAAAGGTTCCACGTTTCCCAGAGGACAACCCGTACTCATCTCGGTCTAGCTACATGCGACACCGTTATTGATTGCGGTTAACTACAAACATAATCTTTCGTATCAATCAAATGGCGCCGTTGCCGGGGATACGTGCGTAATTTTTTATTCTTATTATTTGTGTTGAATTCTTAGACGAGTCATATCATTATTAAAACAAAACTGCAAATTGCATATTTAACGATTTGTGCGTGAATTTTTGCGAGGAAATCTGGAGTCACAAACTTGAGGAAACAGGAAACAGAGAAATTTTTAGAGATCCAGAAGAGAACGAAAGGCCATACAAAAAATTTCATCAACTGTTCCTTCTGCCACGCGGCGGAAACCGCGGCAAAAGCACCCATTCTGCGGCGGAACCGCGGCAAGTTGGAGGAATTAGGGAATAAATCTTCTCTGGTTTCTTTCTCAACTCCTTCTCTCTCTCCTCAAATCCAATAAATCTATTTTCTGCAGGATTCTTTGCAAAATCGCGCCGCTAAAAAATCTTTTTGCAAAAGTTTTGTGATTGGTTTTGTTTTGCATATTTTAATACGGATTCTAAGGGGCAAAGACCAAATCAAGATTAGGTGGGGATTTCATCACCCTTCCTAAGCCCCACAAATCACAAACCGAGCATATAGATCAACCCTTCATTAATTTAAAAAATATCTAGACCAGACTCTAAGGACTGTCGCGCTCAAAAAGGACAGAGGAAGGTCGTGGGTAATCTATCGTTTATCCGCATTACTTTTGTAATGCCTAGGCAAGTGTGACAAAGGCTAGTGGTTTTTAATTAGGCCCACGACGTGGTTCCTTCCCACTTACCTGGCACTTATCTGGCTACGAGGGTAGTACGGAGGCGGTAGAGGATTGATCCTGCGGCTTGTCCTTTGGAAGTCTAGGAGCGGTCTAGAGACTGACCTAGGTAACCTTAGTTCTAGGGTTGCTTGTGCATCTTAGGGGTGATTTGTCTTGAGTCCCACTTTTTCAAAACAAGCCAATTTTAAATCACACACACGCTGCCACTTTCACTAAACCCGCTTAGTGCATGCTCGGCTGGACACGGGATCCTAGTGCCCGTCTTGTCCGCGTTCCTGCTATCGACGCCGAAGTCGGTACTTCTTCATCTTCTTTTCCCCCACCACACACTACATCAACCGTGATGGACGGCACTCCATCTAATTATAACACCACGCTGCCACCACCCGCAGGTGAGCAGAATCCACCGCGCATCTCTCTCCAAGAGAGATGCTATCCTATTCGTGGTCCCCTTCCTACTTGTCTATCTCTTCCACCACCTAACGGGGATAATTTCGAAATTAAACCCCACTACATCAATCTGCTGCCCAAATTTCACGGGCTTGAGTCGGAAGACGCGTACGTTTTCATCACCAAATTCGAAAACGTATGCGCAATGATGGGTACTTCACAATTGACCTTAGATGCTATGCGCTTACGTCTTCTCCCATT
This sequence comes from Agapanthus africanus, assembly GCA_030015575.1. Lineage (NCBI taxonomy): Eukaryota > Viridiplantae > Streptophyta > Magnoliopsida > Asparagales > Amaryllidaceae > Agapanthus > Agapanthus africanus. Next base: position 691,574,385 of record CM057340.1, read on the forward strand.
CACACTGTGCGACTTGGCAGAAAAATGGCTTTATAATACCGCCACACACTCTATCGCTAATTGGGATGAATTCGTCGTAGCATTTCTTAAGAAGTTTTACCCAAATCATAAGACTGCACATGTTAGGAGCGAGATCAACCAGTTCACCCAGCTTCCCAATGAACCATTTTGGAAGTGCTTTGAATGTTTCAAAGATCTGCTTGTCCAATGCCCCCATCACGGAATACAAAGATGGGATTTATGTCGGATTATATATGAGGGCATTAATCCAGCGACAAAGCAGATGCTTGAAACAATGTGTCAATGCAATTTCATGTCTAAAGATGACGGTGAAGCATGGAAATATCTGGAAGACCTTGCTGAAAGCACTTTGCAGTGGGAAAGCGTAAGACCACCTTCATCTAGGGGAGGAGTTCACCAGCTCGATGTTTCCATCGCAGTGAAAACCGAAATGGCAGCGATGCAGAAGAAACTCGACGCTATTGAGAGCAGATTCTCATCAGTCTCCCTAAATCAGGTTACGCTTCCTAAGACCGTCTGTGGTTGCTGTTCGGATCCTTCACACTTAACGGAAGAATGTCCTATGAATGCATCGTTTCAAGCTAATGCTGCTTTTCAGCAGCGACCTAGAAACGACCCTTATTCTTCTACGTACAATCAAGGATGGAGGAATCATCCTAACTTTGCTTGGAATCAAAACCAACAAAGTAATTATCAAAGACCTCCTCCACAGCAACCACAACCACAGAATCAGCCCCCCTTTCAGTCACAAAATTTCCAAAATCCGGCCAACATTTATACACCACAAGTGGCCGGTACTGACAACTCGCTTGCACAAACTTTGGATATGTTCATGAAACAATCCATGCAAAATTCGGCTGAGATAAGGTCTTCTATTGATACCCTAACGAAAAACTCCTCCCCCCATGGTGAGAGTATTAAATCAATAGAAAACCAAATCGCACAGTTAAACGCCGCAATGAGTGCGAGAGAGAAAGGGAAACTCCCATCTCAACCCCAACCGAATCCTGGCCATTCACAAAGTCATAATGTGAATGCCATTACTACGTTGAGATCGGGGAGAGTGCTGAATAACCAAGTGGGTGAGCAATTTGATGATAGTGACACATTTGATACCTCTTCTTCTTCTTCTTCTTCCCCTAATTCGTCTAGTCCCCCACCTTCATCCGAGCCTATTCTCCGTTTTCCCCAAGGCTCGAACCCTTCGCCCATTCCGCCAAATCTATCTAAGTCGATTCCCACTCCAGTTTTGGGATCGAATCCATCGCCACAGTCTTCTCCACAAACGTTGGACCCAAAACTTATTGATCAAGCACCTTATCCAAACAGGTTAAGGAGCAACAGACCAAGTCCACAAATGGAGAAGATTGTGGAAATTTTTAAGCAAGTTAACATAAACATTCCTCTCCTAGATGCTATTCAACAAGTTCCGTCATATGCGAAAATCTTAAAGGACTTGTGCATTAGGAAGAGAAAAGTTCAAGTACCTAAAAAAGTTTTCCTTGCGAGTAATGTGAGCACTGCTTTTACACAACAACTACCCAAGAAACGAAAGGACCCCGGAAGTCCTACAATTTCTATTTCTATTGGGGGTAAAAATATCAATCGTGCTCTACTCGATCTAGGTGCTAGTGTAAACTTGCTTCCGTATTCTGTTTATGAGCAATTAGGGATCGGAGAGTTAAAGCCAGCGCATTGCACTCTTCAGATGGCCGATCGATCTATCACCCAACCAAGGGGTGAGCTAGAGGATGTGTTAATCAAAGTCGGGGAATTCATATTTCCTGTGGACTTTATCGTTATTGATACACAACCTGTGGCAAACCCACGCAATCAAATCCCGGTGATACTCGGTCGACCCTTTTTGGCCACTTCCAACGCAGTAATTAATTGTAGAAACGGCTCTATGACCCTATCCTTTGGGAAGAAGTCAATTGAGCTTAACATTTACAAGTTGGGAAGTGAACCCTCCGAACCCTATGCTCATGTGTGTTCTGTCGAATTAATGGATGTCGACAGCAGCGAATTTGATCAACCTCATGATACAGACTCTTTTCATATGTTGTTGTTTGACCCAACCATTTACTCTTCCACCGAATTGTCCGGGTCAACATCTAATGAGGAACTTTATATTGAGTCTGACGATCACCCTATTTTTTCTGATGACATTATTTTTCGGGGTATCGATGAAAGGTTTGAGGAAATTTTCGCTGATGAACTCGCATTTTTACAAGACACGGGTGTTGAGATGAATCAACTCCAAGATGAAGAAATTGGACCTCCACCCCCTCTTTTGGACAATCATGATAATGCGAGTAATCCATCATTACTATCACTGTGTCGTCGCTCCAAATTGAGACGCAATCCTTTTCCATTACACCTCTTGTCACCTCCCCACTTCTTCACGTCAATAGGTGACATGTTCTTCCACCAACCTTGGTGCTTCATCGATAAAATTTTTGAATGGTTGGTGTTGACCTTCGGTCTTTGCAAAGTTTGGCATTGACCAATAACCTTGACCCCCTCATGTGATTTTAAAAGATTAAAAATGTTTAACTCAAGTTTGGGGGAGGGGTGGTATATTTTGGCTCTTGAAAGAAAATGATTTTTACAAAATTGTGAGCCTAAAATAAGTTTGGGGGAGGATTTTCACTTTCATATATTCTTGCCCCCATTAATAATTTCCTCCCAAGTCTGCAGGTTTTTGAGCTTAACGGATAATATCAGTGAGGACACTGCTGTAAACAGGTTTGGGGGAGGTTTGTGCTTATTTACACATCAATTTGCATCATATTTTGCATAAGCACAACTTTTAAAAAAAATAAAGAAAAAAAAAATTGATAACAAAAGAGTAGAAAGTGAAACATTACATCCAAAAGATAGGAATAGTTTAAGAAAACCAAGAAAATTAGAAGTTTTCTTATACGAACTAGTAATAAGTAGTTATGAGCTGTTGTCCCAAGGGTTAGTAAGATGAAAGAAGTCACTAATCTGAGGATAAAAATAAGTCCGAAAAATAGTTTCTATTCTGGAAGCCAAACATTTGAATGTTGATACCCTACAATATGCACCTACACACGTCTTGAAACTCGGGATAGTAGAGGATACCTTGAAATGCTCTTGTCTAAAAGCCAAAGTATGAAGGAAATGATGAAGAAAATATAAAAATGGTGAAAAGAAAAATGAACACTGGTTTTGTTATCGCCAAGGAAGCAATAAAAAAAATATAGCGAGGGTGCCTCTTCACCTAGTGCCCTAAGGCCAACTGGTCTGGGAGTCACTGCTAAGCCTTAGGTGGTGCAAGACGAGGAAAATATTATCACCAAATCTGCAAACACATGAGTAATTGGTCGGTTAGTACCTCAAGAAGTATTAACGGTCGCATGAAAATGTGTGAGCAGTTCTAAGTACTCATCAAATTAAAAAGTACTAAGGTAGATGGACAAGAGTATGATAGCTTGAATTGAATTCTCTGAGTGTAGGGATGACCATTTCACACACGTAGGGGTATATGATCAATGTTTGGATGAAAGGTAGGAATGAAGAATAAAGACGATGTTTTGTTGAGGGATAATGTGATTTCTAACATCTTTTCATGACTATTAAGATAGGGCTCATGACAACTGAAAAGCTGGCATAGTTGGAAACTCTTCTTTTCAAAGTATTTCTTTTATGGTTCTTGTCTTTATATGTAAATTTCACCATCTTTCTTTTGTTATTGGATTTTGTGGGTGAAATCCGCTGAAAACCCTCAGGAGACAACACTCCTCCTACTAGGGACACCTAGAGGTTTAACGGCTTGTTGCACGTGCTCAGTGCAATCGTGTCTGCCTACGAAAGTGTGCTTAGTTTTCTCCTTTCTTTTTCTCCTCTTAAATAAAATAGTTTGCTCGGGACGATCAAAGATAAGTTTGGGGGTATTTGTTCAGTTGATAAAACTGCACACTTGTATTACATTTTTCCTACCATTTTCATATTAAAAAAAGACTATATTATAATATATTATACATATGAGGGTTTATGTGTAAAAACATTATTTTCCATGTGTTAATATATGTTAATTATCATTTGGTAGGAAAATGTATGCAAATAATATTATTGATATAATCCTAGTAGAACAAAGTCTACTAAAATCTTATTTGAGTTGTTGTGCAGAATATTTCCAAGTTGTTATGAAGGATTTAACAAACAAATCAATTTGTTGAAGAAAACTTGCCAAATTAAGAAGCAAAACTTGGAGACCAAGTCTGGAAGCAACCGAGAGAAGATTTCTGAATTCTAAAGATGCCTAGGATTGCCAAATGTCAAAATCAGAGAGCCAAAGAAAAGTGATCAAAAGATCTCATCCATTGGGCGCGGATCCGCGGCCAAACCCACCCTTGGGCCGCGGATCCGCCGCACTTTTGTGGAATTGGAAGGCAAGATTTTCTAGTGTGAATCCAAGCTATATTTTACCAAGTTTTCAACAATAAGATTCTGGCTTTGTACTATAAAAAGGCACCGAGAGCCTCTTAGAAAATCTATCAAGCCGACGAGATCACGAAGTCCAAGACGGCTCACGCATCCAGGCTGATCATCAACTGTTCATCTACCTCCTTGGAAGAGATCGAGAAGCAAACTAGTCTTTGTAATCATTTTCTAAGGAATCAAAGTGTAGATTGTTCAAGTTGATTAATAAAGGTAGTTGTTTTATTTAATTCTTTTGCATTTTACATTATGTTTTCCCTCTCTATCTTTTCATCTTCTTCTCCCAACATGCGCGAGTAATTCTCCGCTTGTTAGGGTTCGTAGGATTAGGGTAGGCTAATGGACGATGAAAATAATTAAACCCTTTTTAAGTCCTATAAAGTTTAGGAACTTTATCAAAAGAATCATTAACATCCTAATCGGGCGTGCTAGCAATTCTTTGCTAGTTCCGACCGCGATTAGAGTTTAGATTAATGATTGTTTTGGTAAAGGCTAGATATGAACGGAGTTCCGTGTCGAGATAAGGGTTAAGAGTGGGATTCCTTTTCTCTCCAGAAATCCTAACCTACACGCATCACCGTCGTTCTAGTTCTAAATCTATTAATGGATAAAAAGGGTAACTTTTAAATAATCTTCCATAACTACTAAATCCTAACGAACCTTACAAGCCCTATTATTATATTATTTAAATCTCTAAAATAATCTAGATCTATATTTTACATTAAAGTAGATCTAGAAACCTTTTCACAAAATTCTTTCTTCCTCCTCTCTTTTTCAACACATCTAAAGTAAAAATAAAAGGTTCCACGTTTCCCAGAGGACGACCCGTACTCATCTCGGTCTAGCTACATGCGACACCGTTATTGATTGCGGTTAACTACAAACACAATCTTTCGTATCAATCACGACCCTTCCGGCCTTGCCACCTGCCGCAGCTGGTACAGCAAACTATCGCATTGATAACTCCCCCTTTTTTATTTCTTGAACTGTTATCTGATCATATCTTGTTTTTTCAGCTGTCGTTCCGGTCTCGGCGCCCTTCGAGCCTCGTGTCATAATGCCGGCAGGCCCTTTCTTGAGACGTCCATCCTCGAAAGGCGCCGTGAATAGTCTGCGCATGTTGAGCGACTACATCGAGGAACTCGACGTCGAGACTCCTACATCTGCTGCAGACTTCGCTACGGCGGTTAACCCGATGCTGGTGATACTCGTAAATTTCCATGACGAGGGCATCGTTGCATCTTAGGTTAACCACTGCAGAGAGATCGAGGCTCGCCTGCATCAGCTGGAGTCGATGCGTTCTGCCCCTGAGGTTTTGGCTGTGAGCACTCAACGGGCAGCATGGCTCGAGAAAAGCACTTCTAATTTCCGCCATTTGGAACAAGAAGCAGCTTTAAGGCTGAAGGAGTGTCAGGAGTCTTCAAGCGAAACTGCTCGCCTACGTGCCGAAGTTGAGGCAAACGCTGCCGAGGTGAAGGCTATCTTTGAGGGCCTCCTGGAACGCATCTCTCATGGACTAAACTTGAAGCGAAAGCTTGATGTCGTCGAGCGTGACACCCTAGGCCGCGAAGCTGCTCATCAGGCCGTTGGGGAGCAGCTTGCATCTTTCTTGCAGCAGCGGGCTCAAGTAGAGGCAGAGCTGGCGGTGGTGGCCGATCAGGAGAAAGCGTCGAAGGAGGTGCGCGAACAATTGTTAGAGCTATGCAATACGCTTACTTCCCAATAGTTCCCCTTGTATCCATATACTTGTAAAAAAAAAATTCTTTTTTGAATAAGATGTATCCATTCTTTATTCTTTTGTACGCTTCACCTTGTACTTGATTAAATTAATAAATAAAGATACACATTTTTCTTTGCAATGTCTTGTGCTATTTCTTTGCTTTCTCTTTTCTCTTATTATCAGCATGCTGTCTTGATAAACACAACTGACAGATAATAGAGTAAGCATCTAGATTTCTCCAAGAGATAGCGATGGCTTAGGTCACAGGTTCAGATCTGCTGCCTAAGACTTTTCAACTCTATGAGCCGTGACGGTCTCATAGAGACTTTTCTCCCTACGGGTCGAGAGGATCTCGTAGGTGGATTTTCTCCTTAGGAATCGTGAGGATTCCTAAGTGTATTTTCTCTTATAAGTCGTAAGGATCTTATAAGAGAATTTTCTCCCTTACAAGTCGAGAGGACTCGTAAGTGGTTGGTGAGTTGACTTGTTTCCGAGTCGAAGTATTGCTCCGACGGGAAGGTCATTGGCTGACTTGTTTCCGGGTCGGAGCGTTGTTCCGACGAGGAGGTCATTGGCTGATTTGTTTCCGCAACGGGGGTCATTGGCTGATTTGTTTCCGCAACGGGGGTCATTGGCTGACTTGTTTCCGAGACGGAGATCGTTAGCTGACTTGTTTCCAAGACGGAGGTCGTTGGTTGACTCGTTTCCGCGACGGAGGTCATTTGCTGACTTGTTAATGAGACAGAGGTCGTTGGCTGACTTGTTTCCGCGACGGAGGTCGTTGGCTGACTTATTTCCGCGACGGAGGTCATTTGTTGACTTGTTTCCGAGACGGAGGTCGTTGGCTGACTTGTTTCCGCGACGGATGTCATTTGCTGACTTGTTTCCGAGACGGAGGTCGTTGGTTGACTTGTTTTCAAGACGAAGGTCGTTGGTTGACTTGTTCCCGAGACGAAGGTCGTTGGCTGACTTGTTTCCGAGACGGATGTCATTTGCTGACTTGTTTTCGAGACGGATGTCATTTGCTGACTTGTTTCCGAGACGGATGTCATTGGTTGACTTGTTTCCGAGACGGAGGTCGTTGGCTGACTTGTTTCCGAGACGGAGGTCGTTGGCTGACTTGTTTCCGAGACGGAGGTCGTTGGTTGACTTGTTTTCGAGACGGAGGTCGTTTGCTGACTTGTTTCCGCGACGGAGGTCGTTGGTTGACTTGTTTCCGAGACGGAGGTCGTTGGTTCACTTGTTCCCGAGACGGAGGTCGTTGGTTGACTTGTTTCCGCGACGGAGGTCGTTGGTTGACTTGTTTCTGCGACGGAGGTCATTGGTTGACCTGTTTCCGAGACGGAGGTCGTTGGTTCATTTGTTCCCGAGACGGAGGTCGTTGGTTGACTTGTTTCCGAGACGGATGTCGTTGGTTGACTTATTTCCGAGACGGATGTCATTTGCTGACTTGTTTCCGAGACGGAGGTCGTTGGTTGACTTGTTTCCGAGACGGATGTCATTTTTTGACTTGTTTCCGAGACGGAGGTCGTTGGTTGACTTGTTTCCGCGACGGATGTCATTTGCTGACTTGTTTCCGAGACGGATGTCATTTGCTGACTTTAGGTTGTCTGTGAACCTAGAGTCTTAGAACTGGGGACTTTGCCGTGGCTCCGATTGGTGATGTCACGTCCGTGTCCTGCTCGAATGAGGAGGAACGCCGCTGTTGGTCTCCTGGCTGTATATGTGGTCGTCGAGATCGGACTTCCCTTTGACGCAGCTTGGTGGGGAAATGTAGTCCCCTTTTTGTTTGTGCCCTTGGATTGTATACAGGGATCGATGTGATCTCAACTGTAGAGCAAAAGTTTCATTCATTTTTATTGTTTCATTTCCGCAATGCTCTATCATTTCAGCTTTTATATCGCGAAGGTCGCGATTGCCCAATCATTTCGGCTATTTTTTTGCGGTGCCCAATCATTTCGGCTATTTATTTCATTTTTACTCGCTGCTTTTTATTGCGAGTTGCCCAAAGCTATTTATTTTATTTTTACTCGCTGCTTTTTATTGCGAGTTGCCCAATCATTTCGGCTGTATTGTATGCATACGTTTTTACTTGCTGCTTTTTATTGCAAGTTGCCCCATCATTTCGGCTATTTCGTATGCATGTGCGGCCTACCGGCTTTTCACCGTAAACCTGAAATTAGACACCGATTTCGGCATCAGCATCGCTACAACTGGGATATTGCCAGGAGCGAATCATCATTTGCCTCTGTCGATGTCGAACAAAGGTGGCTTAGCGAACAGGGTTATGGTCCTGTCGGCTAAGGCTTTTGACTTCATGAGCCGTAAGGGTCTCACAAAGGTATTTCTCCCTACAAGTCGTGAGGATCTCGTAGGTGTATTTTCTCCTTAGGAATCGTGAGGATTCCTAGGTGTATGTTCCTCTGTAAGTCGTAAGGATCCTACAAGAGGGTTTTCTCCTTGTAAATCGAGAGGACCTACAAGGGTTGTTCATTATACGTACATATCCCCAGTCACGGATGGGACTTGGCTAGGGAAATGTTTATTCGCGCCCGTGGATTGTATACAAGGGTCAGTATCGAGCCACTTGTAGGGCAATATCAAAAGTTGTGGGGGGTTTGCTTAAGCACAGGTTCAGGTCTCTGTAACTTAAGACTTTCAAATCTTATGAGCCGTGAGGGTCCCATAAGAGAGTTCTCGTTACGAGTCATGAGGATCTCGCAAGTGTATTTTCTCCTTAGGAATCGTGGGGATCCCTAAGTGTGTTGCTCCCTTGTGAGTCGTAAGAATCTCACGCGAGTGGTTTCTCCTTACAAGGTCGAGAGGACCCTGTAAGTGTCCTTTAACGAGGTTGCGCCCTTTCAGGTTTTCACAAACACTCGCCGGTAGTCCTGCTGTTTTTACTCACGGAGTCCTTTCGGGTTTTCATCCGTGCCCATTTTGCTTATGGACATACCGTTTTTTTATTCTTTTTATTTTCTCTCTTTTTTTTTACGAGGTCGCTCCCTTTCGGGTTTTCACGAACACTCGCTGGTAGCCCTGCTGTTTTTACTCACGGAGCCCTTTCGGGTTTTCATCCGTGCCCATTTTGCTTATGGACATACCGTTTATTATATATATATATATATATTTATTTATATATATATATATATATATATATTTTACTCATCTCGTCAGCCTGAAGATGCTGCGGTAATAGTTTAAAGCCATTTCGGTCCTTCGTTCGTTTAAGGACGTTTCGGTCCGTCCAGAAGAAGGCTGGATACTGCATATAAAGTTTGAGCTTAGGAAGATAGCGAGCGGACATAGTCGTCGTCATCTATCATTGACCTAGGCAGTAACTCGCTAAGCGTAGTATTTCTTTAGGAATCGGCCATTTATTGGCCTGTAAGGCCTTTCACCGTGCATATCCATGAGTAGATAGGCTCCACCTTGGTAGACCTTGTCTATGATGTACGGGCCTTCATAGTTTGGCTCGAATTTTTCCCGCTTGGCGCGATTGGGAATCATAGGCCTTTTGACCACTAGCACGAGTTCGCCTTGGCGGAATGTCCTCGGCCGGGTCAATCTTTCATATGAGCGCGTCATCTTTGCTTTATAAGCCTCTAGGTTTTGTTGCGCTATGAGCTGGGTCTCATCAAGGGCATCAAGCTCCTCAAGCCAAAGGTGAGCATTTTCTTCGTCCGTCAGCTCGTAGTGGACTGCCACTCGTAGAGAGGGTAACTCTATCTCGAGGGGGAGTACTGCTTCTGTGCCGAATACCAGCGCATATGGTGTTGTGTTCGTGGCCGTCTTGAACGTAGTTCGATACGCTCAAAGAGCCTCTTGCAGCCTCTCATGCCAATCCTTTTTATTTCGGGACACCGTTTTCTTCATGATCTTCGTCAAGGTCTTGTTGAAGGCCTCGGTCAGACCGTTAGCTCGCGGATTATAAAACGAGGAATATCTCCAGTCTATATTGTGTTGTTGCGCGAAGCGACTGATCTTGTGGCTTCTGTAAGATGGTCCGTTATCCGAGATGATCCATCGCGGAGTTCCAAACCGATATATGATGTGCGTCTTGAAGAAATGGAGGATATTCTCCGTCTTCACTTCCCTCAACGGTACTGCTTCTGCCCATTTGGAGAAGTAGTCAGTTGTCGCCAGGATGAAACGATGTCCTCTAGACGATGCTGGTTCGATGAGGCCGACTATGTCAGTCCCCCACATTTCGAATGGCCAGCTAGCCACCATTGGATGGAGTGGATTTGGATGCTGGTGGATGAAGTCCCCATGGATTTGGTATGAGTGGCATTGCTTCGCATATTCGAGGCAGTCCTGGATCATCATGGGCCAGTAGCAACCCATCTGTTTAATCTTCAACTTCATCTTCGGGCCTGCTTGGTGAGAACCGCAGAGTCCGTTATGAACTTCTTGAACGACTCTTTTCGCTTCGTCAGGTCCCAGGCATCTCAACCACAAAGAATCAAACGACCTCTTGTACAGAGTATTATTGATGAAGGCGAAAGACAGAGATCGTTTCATAAGCTGATGTCTTGAGGACGCATCTTCGGGCGTTCGACGGTATTTGAAGTAGTCTATAAAGACTTCCCTCCAATCCTCGGCCTTTTCCCGGTCTTTTATTTGCAGAGCCATTTGCTCAGTCGCTCCCTTTTCTTCGGGTGATTCTGGAGATATTTCCGCTGGGGAGAGCACCCGACGGCTTTGTACCACGATTCTTACGTCATCGAGGTTCTCATCAGCCAATTCTTTAGCGAGTTTGTCCAACGCGTCCGCTTTGCTGTTTTCCGCGCGCGGTATGTTCTCCAAAGTATAGGAGGGAATTTGGGTCAACAGTTGCTGCATATTTTCGCCATACTTCACCAACTCTGGCTTGCACGTTTGGTAGTCGCCATTTACTTGACTGATGACCAGCTGGGAGTCTCCATATATGAGGAGGTTTTCAATTCCCATGTCGATAGCGATCTCAAGGCCTGCTATCAAAGCTTCGTATTCGGCTTCATTATTCATCCTCGGCTCTGTCAAGGAGAAGGCGAAGCGCATAATCCCTCCTTGTGGAGTTACGAAGATGATGCCTACCCCCGACTTGATTATGGGGGTGTTTTGTCTACGCTTCTTCATGGAAGATGCTCCATCAAAATAAAGCTCCCATCGGGTATCACCACCGTCGATTGCGTCAAACGCATGGTCGTCTGGCAGTTCGCAATTCAGAGGAGAATCGGCAGGTATCGGATGCTCAGCGAGGAAGTCGGCAATGGCCTGGCCTTTCACTGCTTTGAGAGGTTGATACGTTATCGAGAACTCCTTCAAGAGCAGGGCCCATTTAGCGAGTCGCCCCGTCCATATGGCCTTTGACATTAAATATTTAAGAGGGTCTACCTTCGAAATGAGACGGACCTCATGCGCCAACGCATAGTGCCTGAGCTTTGTTATCGCGAAGATCAACGCCAGGGAGTGTTTTTCAATAGGGGAGTATTTGCCTTCTGCCCCCAGAAGAACTCGACTTAAGTAGTAGAGTGCTCTTTCTTTCCCCTGGTCATTCTTTTGTGCCCACAATGCGCCTAAAGAACCTTCGAGGGCGGTTGTATAAAGGATGAGAGGCTTTCCCTTAACCGGAGCAGTTAACACTGGCGGATTCTGGAGGTACTTCTTGATTTCATCCAGCGCTTCTTGGCATTTATGATCCCAGACGAACGGGATTCCCTTCTTCATCAGGTGGTGTTTCTCCCAATCAGAGCAAAGCTCTGTTTGAATTTCAAAATTCGAAGCAACGCTTCAGATTTTTTGCGTTGCGCGCAACGCGCCACGTGTCAAAAGCTGATACATCAGTGCAGCGCCCAAGGCAGCGCGCCCAATCAGAGCAAAGCTCTATTTAAAACAAAATTAAAGGAAGCAACGCTTCAGTTGCGCAAGCGCTGTGCTGCGCGACACGTGTCAGCGCAGATGCGCAAGCGCAGTTGCGCTGCGCGACACGCGTCAGCGCAGTTGCGCTGCGCGACACGTGTCAGCGCAGATGCGGTAGCGCAGTTGCGCTGCGCGACACGTGTCAGCGCAGTTGCGCTGCGCGACACGTGTCACGCGCTGGGGCATTTGCGCCAAACAGAATTAAAATTTTAAAGAAATCTTTCTTTTCTTATTAAAACAAAAAGATTTTCTTCTGTAAAACAGGAGCCCTTGGATCAAAGATCCAACGGTGGGGAAAATTCCCCAAATCACTCAGAGAAGGATCTCTTTAACAAATTTAATAAATTTATGGGCACTATATAAAGGCCCCTAGACCCCAAATCAAAGGCATGAACATTGTGAGAAATCAAGAGCTTCAAACAGAGAGAATTCTGAAGAAATTTCAAGAACAAAAAAGGTAAAAAAAACCTTTAAGATAGAAGAATTTCTTCTAATAGATCATTGATCTAAGAACAAGATCAATGATCTTCAATAAAAAACAAAAAAAATAATAGTGCTTTGCACTTATGAACCATTGGTTCTCTAAGATCAAGAAAAAACAAGAAACAGTTGTTTTCTTTGATCTAAATTAGATCAAGAAAACAAACAGTGCTTTGCACTTTTTTGTGAACCATTGGTTCTGGAATCTAAAAGATTCTCAAGTTAATAGTGCCTTGCACTTGTAAAACTGCACTGTTGCGCTCTTGGGTTGGCGCAAGCCACCAGAGAGCGTCACGTGTCAGCATCTAAACCACTTGTGCTATGCGCTTTTAAAATAGAGCCTTGCTCTCTGAAATTGGCGCAACTCACCAGAGCGCTCCACGTGTCAGCAGCGCAGCGCACTGGCGCAGCGCACTGCGCTGTTGCGCTTGCGCTCACCAGAGCATGACACGTGTCATCATCACAAGCTCTTGCGCTCAGTGATTGGCGCAAAGCGCCTGACAAATGCAATGTAGTTCTTTTACTAAAGGGCCAGGCCCAAATCAGAGGGGCCTAGTAGGCCAAATTAAAATGCAACGCAATAAAAAGGGGCAGAGCCCAAATAAGATTGATACTCTGCATCATTTATAATAGGGCAGAGCCCAAACAAAATTGAAAATGCAATAAAAAGGGCAGAGCCCAAACAAGACTGATGCTCTGCATCATTTATAAATGGGCACAGCCCAGACAAAATAAATAATGTAATGCATTATTAAAAAGGGGCCAAGCCCTAGCACAAGCCTAATATGCCAAAAACAAATAAAAGCGTTGAATTGGACCTAGCCCAATCATGGCCGTAAGTCCTCAAATTAAATTGACTGAGCACAACTACTCTCTTAAATCAATTTACAACCGGTTCGAGGGTACATCTCCGAACTCCTCTGACACCTATCGTTGTAATCCTTCAACGACGTCAGAGAGGTGACGGGTCCCGACAACCACACATCAATACGGACTGTGGGGTCCTTAAAACCACGGACTTAAGCGTCCTCAAACTAAAATACAGATTGTGAGGTCCTTAAACCCATGGACTTAAGCGTCCTTAAACTACCTATGGACCCCCATGTCCCTAAACTGGCAATGGACCGCAATGTCCTTAAACTACCTATGGACCACTATGTCCCTAAACTGGAACAATAGAGTCCCCAAATGCTCTTTTGTTGGATCTAAACGATCCCGTTTAAGTTGATCTTAGTCTCAAATCAGACTAACGTATCCTTAACGAACGTTTAAGTCGATCTTAGCCTAGATATGGCTAACGTATCCTTAAACTAAAACACTAAACCCAAATCTAAGTAAATACGGATTTGGACTAATCCACGTCCTACGGGCGACGGCATCACTTAGTCTCCGTATACAATCCACGAGCAATCAAAAACAAAACAAACATATACGACACGAAGTGAAATTCTGGAGAAGGAGAAAGTTGTTACCGCGACACGGTAGCGTAATTAACTTCAGGGGCTTGCGCCTGCAGGGAAGAGTGTCCCCACAATCAAAAACCCCTCAAGCGAGGGGGAATCTGACGAAGTCTGCTATATCGGCCGCATCCGTCTAAACCTCCGATATACGGTGCCATAAATCAACTTGGCATCTTCGGAGAGGTGGACGGATAAAACCAAATAGCATCTGCCCCGAATCTCAGGCTAAGACGTCCTAACGTCTCGGCCGCCGTTCGGAGGGAAACAGATTCCGGCACGCCCGATGGGACCTTTTCCTCTTTCCACTCCACACTTCGTGTGTCGTCTTCGCGAATGAATCGCGGTTTATTAATGGTTGCCTTTGGATTTCAATTTACTAAGATTTGGTCTCTTGCTTGGCGCAGCAATCTAACAGCAATGGCATTCACCTGTTCGAAGTGCTCCAACTGCAGCTACAACTCGCGTCCTGCCTCAACTGGGGGCATAACCTACGGGCCCCAAGAGGCCTCTTTGTTCACCATGCCTGTGGAGCAGATTACTCAAACCACCACATGGCTGTTTTTCTGAACCATGCTTCCGCCAACAAGCTTCAGCACCCCTGTGCCCGTACAAGAAGCTCCTAAGAAGTCGGTCTTCGATCGACTTTCAGTTACTGCGGCCCCTCTCAACGGGTCGCCCAACACCAGTGCCTCGGTCTTTTCCAGACTGGGCCAAAACTCCTGCGGGCCCACAATGAAGCTTGCAGTCCCAGAAAAGCTTATTCCAAAAAGAGTAGCCAAACCTGCTCCTGAAGTCGCCAAGGCGGCTTCTCCTGCTAAGAGATCGGTCTTTACAAGATTGACCGTCCCAACTCCCACTCCTACTCTTGCTGCTCAAAAGACATCAGTCTTCAATAGGCTGATGCCGGCAACAGCCCCACACCTGAACAGGGGGCAAGAAGAAGCTGTTTCTGTCTCTGAACCAATACCGACGACTCGTCGCGCCCGACGACGCCACTGGCGCCGGATAAGGAAGACTGGGGGCAACTCCCCTTCTGGGATAACTCCGCCGGCTCCGACGGTGGAAGTTAACGCTGCTGTTCCAACCGGGAACAGCTTTGAGCCGTTGAACAGGGTACGCAGAAACTCGCCAACTGCAGTCCTTAAAAGATCTCCTCCACCGGTAAAGACCGCCGTGGAAACAGAAAGGCCGGAGCAGTCTCCTCAATCGCTGTCCTCCAGGATTTACAAGACATGGCGACGAGTCCGAGAATCTGTGATTGATCCTAATTTCTCTCGCCAATACAAGAAGTCGAAAGGTCGGCAAGAAGAAAATTCCCCGATCAAACAGCGGAAGGTGACGACCACTTGGGTGTCCAAACCAACGGCTCCCTCAACTTCAACGGCCCATAAGAGAAGAAGGCCGGAAAAAGTCCTCACGCCGACGGCGAATATCAAAGGTGGTGAACCGAAACGCCCTAAGTCAGGGGGCATCATAGTTCATACCGTCTACATGGCGTCTGGTAAAGAGGACAGCTGCATATCCACAGGTCATAGACCGCTCACGCGATCGGTGACCAAAGCGCAGGAGCAACAGCAGAAGCTCTAAGAAATGATGACCGCGATAGCCGCACTCACTGGGCCAAAAGAAAACCCTGAAACATCCTCGGATGAACGCCAGGAGCAAGAAACCGACGCCGAATTCCTTCGTCGAATATTGGAGAAGAAGGATAAAGAGGCTGCTGAACAAGCAGCCAACATAAAGCGTATGGGCCTCATGTTCCAAGACATGGTAGGGATAATGATCCAGCAAGATCCTCCGGCCGAAGATACCCCGATCGTCCTTGAAGACGATAGGGGAGAGACGTCAAATCCTCCGCCAACTCTGTCAACAGCTAAGGAGGACACAATCTCAAAAGCTGCTTTGGACAAGTACATAGCCCAACAAATACGGGTTTATCATGCGACTGAAGCAGCCGGCCAGGTCGTAAAAACAGGACGGCCGTATCCGAGTTGGTACGACCAGATCAAGTACCCGCCGGGCTACACAATTCCCAAGTTCCATGTCTACAAAGGGATGGGCAATCCTCACCAGCCTGTTGCCCAGTTCAGGGCGCTCTGTGGCAACATCGGCGGTGATGACTGTTCCCCTCCGAATGGCGGCGTCGACTGGGCGTCTCGCCTGAGATTTGGGGTAGATGCTAATTGGTGCTATCCGTCCACCTCTCCGAGGATGCCAAGTTGATTTATGGCACCGTGCATCGAAGGTTTGAATGGATGCGTCCGATGTAGCAGACTTCGTCAGATTCCCCCTCGCTTGAGGGGTTTTTTGAATGTGGGGACGCTCTTCCCTGCAGGCGCAAGCCCCTGCAGTTAATTACGCTACCGCGTCGCGGTAACAACTTTCTCCTTCTCCAGATGGCCACCTCGTGTCGTGTGTGTGTATTTTATGTTTTGTTGCCCGTGGATTGTTTACGGAGACCGAGTTATGTCGTCGCCCGTAGGGCGTGGACTAGTCCAAATCCGTATTATCTTAGATTTGGGTTTGGGGGTTTTGTTTGAGGATACGTTAGCCATATTTGAGGCTAAGATCAACTCAAACGTTTGTTAAGGATACGTTAGTCTAACTTGAGACTAAGATCAACATAACGGGATCGTTTAGATCCGACAAAAGAGCATTTGGGCTCCATTATTCCAGTTTAGGGACATAGTGGTTCATTGCATGTATGGCCGTCGGGACCCGTTACCTCTCTGACGGCATTGAAGGATTACAACGACAGGTGTCAAAGGAGTTCCGAGATGTACCCTTGAACCAAAGTTGATTGGAGGGATTCATAGTCCAGTCTGTTTGAAGGTTTAAGGATACGTTAGCCATATTTGAGGCTAAGATCAACTTAAACGGGATCGTTTAGATCCGGCAAAAGAGCATTCGTGGCTCTATTGTTCCAGTTTGGGGACATGGTGGTCCCTCTCCAGTTTAGGGACATAGTGGTCCATTGCTAGTTTAAGGACATTGCAGTCCATGGGTAGTTTAAGGACATTGCGGTCCATGGGTAGTTTAAGGACATTGCGGTCCAATGTTAGTTTTAAGACTTCTCGGTCAAGGTTAAGGACGTCATAGTCCATGGGTTTAAGGACCCCACAGTCCGTTGTTAGTTTTAAGACATCTCGGTCAAGGTTAAGGACGTCGTAGTCCATGGGTTTAAGGACCCCACAGTCCATTGTTAGTTTTAAGACATCTCGGTCAAGGTTAAGGACGTCGTAGTCCATGGGTTTAAGGACCCCACAGTCCATTGTTAGTTTTAAGACATCTCGGTCAAGGTTAAGGACGTCGTAGTCCATGGGTTTAAGGACCCCACAGTCCATATCAATGTGTGGTCATCGGGACCCGTCACTTCTTTGAAGACGTTGAGGGATTACAACGACAAGTATCAAAGGAGTGAAGAGATGTACCCGGGAACCGGAGTGGATTAAATAGTCTTTGGCCCAATTTGGGATCAAGACCAATTAATTATGTTATGAGCCCATTAGCCCAGTTAATTACGAATTGAGGACTTATAGCCAGCTTGGGCTAAGTCCAATCATGTCTGGGATATCGGCCCTCCTGTTGGTCCCTTGAAGGAGAGGCTTTGCCTCTGGCCATTTAGCCAATTGGGCCAATGCCTAGTGTTAAACACTAAAGACCAATCAGTGTTGAACACTGGGAATGAGAATGATAAGTCAGTGTTTAACACTAAAAGATAGTTGGTGTTAAACACCAGCAACAAGGCTTTCCAATTAGTGTTAAACACTAAAACAGATCAGTGTTAAACACTGGCAACAGAAATCTCAAATTAGTGTTAAACACTAAGGTAATCAGTGTTGAACACTGCAAATAAAGTTCTTTGATTAGTGTTGAACACTAAGGCCAAACAGTGTTTTAACACTGGATTCAGGGGTTCCAATTTAGCGTTAGACGCTAAGGCAAGAGGGGTCACGTTGTAGCACGTGAGGGCGCCCTCCCTTCGTTTGTTCTGCTGAGAATATCGCATCTTTTGGAACATCATGTGCCATCACATGACGGGTGTTTAAATGGAGTATGTTAAAGCCTCTGCCAAGGGTCACGTGGGTCACGTGAGGCACTGCCTCAAAGGGGCTTTTCTGTAGATCTTTTTGGGGGTCACGTGGTGACACGTGACCCTGCCTCTATGTATGTTTTTAGAAGATCTGTTAATCCCTTTCAGGAATTAAATTCCTCGTAGGGTTGAACCCTGACAATAATTTCAGAGGAATTAAATTCCTACTTCCTTTTGAAGATTTATATTCTGGAATAGAGTTGAACTCTGAATTTTCTGTAGGAATTAAATTTCTCATATATGTGAAGAACTGAATAGGGTTAAACCCTAATAAAAGCTTTAAGGAATTAAACTCCCACTCTCTGTTAAAGAATTATTCTGGGGAATGAGATTAAGGGAATTAAATTCCTGCAGAACTAAGTTCTTAACTAGGGTTAAACCCTGATTCTTTTCATTCTGAAGGGATTAAATTCCCATAACACAGGGTCAAACCCTAATTTTATTTTAAAGGAATTAAATTCCTATAGTTCTGTGAGAATTAAATTCTCGTGCTTCCATTCCCTCTCTATGCTTTGGATCTGCATGGCAGGATCTCAACCCATTGAGAATTAAATTCTCAACTCAAGGGGAGATGTGCACTTTACAGATCCTCCACCAAAGAGAGAACTATGTTCTTCTGTTTTATATCAGAGTTAAACTCTGTTGAGAATTAAATTCTCTTTTCTTTCAAAAAGCCTTCCCTTTCTTACCTAGGGTTTTCTTTTGCAGAAGATCCAAATTCCTCCAAAGTATCAAGGCTCTCTCTCTTTTCTTCCCTCTGCATATATCTTCCTTTGTGTGTCTCTTGGCTCCTATTTATAGGAGAAGCAGCCGAGTCAATTAGTTTTTGATGAATCTTTCATTGAGAGATTTGATTTGTATCCATCATTCGTTTTGGACCTTTGGATTATTAGGTGAATTTTATTCACCATTGGATTTTAAATCCAGAGATTCTCCTTTGTTATTTCGGTTGGATTTTACGGGGAAATCTTTCCAAATTCGAGATTTTCCCATAGATAGATGATATTTAATCACCTTTAAATCTTTAATTCAATCGGTTGATTTGGAAAGATTTAAGAGGTCTTTTCTCATAATTAAATTCTGTTAACAGATAGGCTTTGAAAGCTGGTCACGTGTGGCCACGTGACCCTTAGTCACGTGTGGGCACGTGACCCCCTTGGAACGAGCCCTCTTCTTTCTCTCTGCGCTCTGCTTTCTGGTCGCTGCTTAGCTGTCACGTGCCACCACGTGACCTCTGGTCACGTGTGAGCATGTGACCCTCGTCTGGAGCCTTTTCCTTGATTCAATCAGGGAATTGAGTCTGCCGTTTTTGAGTGTCACGTGCCAACACGTGACCCTGGTCACCTGGGAGCACGTGACCCTTTCTGAAGCCCTTTTCTTCGATGTAGTTGGGAAACTGAATTTGCCTTGCCGATGCTTTTAGATGTCACGTGCCAACACGTGACTGCTGGTCACGTGTAAGCACGTGACCCTTTTCTGAAGCCTTTTCCGTAAGCTTTCCTGATTTTAAATCAGGAAAAAAATGCCCCCACAGCGTTGTTCTCACGTGTCCGCACGTGAGTGCAGCGCTGTCACCTTTTGTGACCGTTGGATTCCTCTAGGGATTTGGGGAGATGAAACGTTTCCATCACCTCCTATAAATACTCATGTTTCTTCAGAAGAGCCTTCACTTTGTTCATATTCTTCCTTTGAGAACTTTTTCCTTTGAGAATTTAATTCTCATTTCCAGAGCTTAGTTCTCTGTCTCAGACATTTTCCAGAGTTTAACTCTGTTGAAGGATCCCTTTTCCTCAGGTAATAATGTTGAAAGGTCGACGCACCTTTGTTTTAAGAGAACTCTCTGGATTTTAAATCCACATTAAGGGTTTCACAAAGAACCCATTTTTCTTCAATTTCTTTAACCAAATATGAGACCACTTAACCTCCAACAGTAGATCTCTTAGGGTCGGATGATCCTTGGGGAGATGATGATGGCGGTTCAACTCCATGGAATTTAATTCCATCCAAAAATGTTCTTGGGAATTTAATTCCCTTCTCTTAATAAGGAATTTAATTCCTATGAAGAACCCAGTTTCTTCACACGGAGGCTTCTTGGGGTCTCTTGACCCGAGGTTGTCCTTCTGCAATTAATGAAACAAGAGCTTTCTAATGATTCTCATGACCTTTATTTCAGGTATCATGGATGCCCATCTGTATGGTCTTGACGAGATCATTTCCTATGGGAATATTCGTGCACTGGGCCACAGTCAGAACCAGGAGTTCACCGATGCTCAGTGTGTCGAGATCATGAGCCGCTTTGACGAGTACAACCATCGGCTACTCCCTCGTCGCTCTTCTCTTCTGAGGCTGATTGTGCTGGCGATCCGGGAGGCACTTCCTCTCTTTTGCACCGGCATACCGCTCAGGGCCTTGGACGCTGCTGAGGATAAGGTACATTCGGTGTACCTGATGGGCTTAATCTCAAAGAGGAGGAGAGATCACCTTATTGATCTCTTACACCAAGCCTTTCAGCAGTCAGCCATACTTGCTGCTTATCGGAGGGTGGAGGATATTCGTGAGGACCCGGACGCTTGCGACCGCGAGAGGAAGCATACTCGGGAGGTTCGAAATGCTTGGAGAATCTTGGACAAAGTTAATCTTGAATTTCTCAACCCATGCCCCGCGTCTGAAGTCTTACCATTGTAAACGTGTCCTCTTTATTTTGTATGAACTTCTTGAAGTATGAGTGACAAGTTTTATTATGTCTTTCCCTGCATGCATGCCTTTCTCTGGGATTTCATCATTTTGCTACTGTTGTTGTTGATGCTTTTAATATGCAGGGTGCTACTCCATCCATTTTTTTTGCACATCAAGTTTGGGCCTCACGTGTTCTGCACGTGGGGTCCCTTTGATGGGGCTGTTCACAAAATTTTCCCATGCCATATTTTCAGTGCACAATATCAGATGCAGAAAAAGGGCCTTGGAAATAATTCCATCTCCCTGATTTTCGATGCCTTTCCTTTTTTTTTGGCCTTGGAAATAGCTTCATCATGCAAGATTTTCCGCGCACAGCACTTAATGCACTCCTTTATATCTGAGGCAATGGCCTTCCCTTTCTCTTCACAGAGAACTTTTATTCCCATTTTAACGCGATTTAATTCGAGAACAGCTAAGTGCCATGGCCTGCAACCGTCCACACGCTCGTCGACAGCCATGGGAAGTTCCTATCGAGGAGATGATCCCCCGCTTTGCTGCACGATTGGTGGACCCTCTCCTTACCGACGACGAATGCGACTCAGCAATGTATGAACTCTCGATCCGTAGGGGGTCCCCCCTCCCGATGGGTTCCCTCTGGCTCCGGATGATTATCACGGCCGTGCTTGCCGACATCCCTCCTCACCCGGCAGAGATGACCTTGGCGATGCTTGACGCGGCTGAAGAAAAGCTCGAGGGCTTTCATGAAGCGCGCCTGATTACTCAGGCTTTGAAGGATTGCTCAATTAATCTGCTGAGCCAGATAAAGGCCCGGCGAGCTATTATGTCTGCTTTCGCAGACGAACACGGCGCCAATCGATGGGGAGAGACTCCTCGTGAGAACCGTCACTTTGATGTGCTGGAGAAAGCAGAGAGAGAGATGGAGAATTTTGTCCTCTGCTTCATTAACCCTTGTGCCATTGATCCCGTGTTTGGTGACCTTTTCCAGGTTATGTGAGCGCGTTTTTAGATCGATTATTGCCGTCGACCGGAAGCCCATTTATATGGTCTTGAGCGTGTATGTCCCGTTTCCAAGGTTGCGGTCGCGAAAGTGAGCTTACATGGCCTGATAGGGCGATGCGTGGGGAACATATTGTCATGCGAGAAAAGGGGTTCGGCCGTAAATTCTCGGAGAGGGAGCTGGTTTCTAAGGCGCTGAGCGAGCTTCAGGACAGCCTCATAGCCAAAGCCAACAAAGCATACGAACTCTGGCGGGTGCTTTAGGAGTCCATAAACGAGGTGGTGGCTCTCGATAAAGCTGCCACGTTCACTCGTGAGAGGGTCGAGGCTCATAAAGCCACCGAGAAAGAGCTCGAAGCTCGGCTTGCTTCGTATCTGGCTCAGCAAGCTCAGGCGAAGGCTCGTCTTCTGGAGATCTTGCGTCATGAAGCCGTGGCTCAGCAACAAAACGATGAGCTGGTAAAATTACTACACCGCCCGCCGGCTTGAGGACTTGTATCTTTTCCCCTTTTTTGTACATACTCATGGATGAGAGTATCTTTCTTTTTTGTTTCTTTCATGAATTGTACTTTGTATCCATTTTGGTTTATGAATAAAAGATACATTTTTCTTCTCAATGGTGTGTCCCTTTTTTTATTGAATGTATTCTGCGGATATTCTATCTTGATCTCCTTTGCAGGACAGTGATGGCTTAGGATTCAGGGTTAAGATCTGCTTCCTAAGACTTTTGCATTTTATGAGCCATGAGGGTCTCATAAAGAGTTTTTCTCCCTACAGGTCGAGAGGATCCCATAGGTGTAAGTCCTTCTTAAGAATCGTGAAGATTCTTAAGCGGGTTTTCCCTTGAGAGTCGTAGGGATCTCACAAGAGATTTTTCTTCCTTACAGGTCGTGAGGGCCTGCAAGTGCTGGATGTGGTCGCCCTTGTTCGTGTTTCACGGGGCCAGGGGGCTACTCCAGGTATCGTAGTTTAAAGACGTCGCGGTCAAGGTTAAGGACCTCATAGTCCGTGGATTTAAGGACTCCACAGTCCGATGTTAGTTTTAAGACATCACGGTCAAGGTTAAGGACCTCATAGTCCGTGGATTTAGGGACTCCACAGTCCGATGTTAGTTTTAAGACATCACGGTCAAGGTTAAGGACCTCATAGTCCGTGGATTTAGGGACTCCACAGTCCGATGTTTGGTTGTAGGGACCCATCACCTCTTTGAAGACGTTGAGGAATTACAACGCCAGGTATCAAAGGAGTGAAGAGATGTACCCTTAAACCAAGGCAGAATCCGTAGGGAATCGGGGTGGTTGATCGTTAGTTTTAAGACATCACGGTCGAGGTTAAGGACATCATAGTCCGTGGATTTTAAGGACTCCACAGTCCAGTATTTGCTCTGGATGCTTCACACGGGTTCACTGCCGTGCTTGGCGAGGACCAGGCTCCGCTCTGGGCGTTTTCTGCGGGGTCAAAGAGTGACGTTATCCGCGTTCCACGTAACCAGGAATTTTGCACTAGATGCTTCACACGGGTTCACTGCCGTGCTTGGCGAGGACTAGGCTCCGCTCTGGATGCTTCACACGGGTTCACTTCCGTGCTCTGCGAGGACCAGGATCCGCTCTGGACGTTTTCCACGGGGTCAAAGAGTGACGTTATCCGCGTTCCATGTAATCAGGAATTTTGCACTAGATTCTTCACACGGGTTCACTGCCGTGCTCGGCGAGGACTAGGCTCCGCTCTGGATGCTTCACACGGGTTCACTGCCGTGCTCTGCGGGGACCAGGATCCGCTCTGGACGTTTTCCACGGGGTCAAAGAGTGACATTATCCACGTTCCACGTAACCAGGAATTTTGCACTAGATGCTTCACACGGGTTCACCGCCGTGCTCGGCGAGGACTAGGCTCCGCTCTGGATGCTTCACACGGGTTCACTGCCGTGCTCTGCGAGGACCAGGATCCGCTCTGGACGTTTTCCACGGGGTCAAAGAGTGACATTATCCGCGTTCCACGTAACCAGGAATTTTTCACTAGATGCTTCACACGGGTTCACTGCCGTGCTCGGCAAGGACTAGGCTCCGCTCTGGATATTTTCCACGGGGTCAAAGAGTGACGTTATCCGCGTTCCACCTAACCAGGAATTTTGCTGATTGTATCCGCATTTCACGGGATGGAGGTTTGACTGTTGGCGATATGTATACCACCGAGCCATGGAACTGGGAGTTGCCGCTGTTCCGCTTAGCTTGAAGTTGTGTCCGTCGTTACGAGACGAGTGTTGGGATGATCTCTAGGTCGCTTGTGGCCCGTCGAGATTTAGCTTCTTTCTTTGGTGAAACCTGGGGGGGAGGTATGTTCCCTTTTTGTTTACGCCCTTGGATTGTGTACAGGGTGTGATGGAACATCACCTGTAGGGCATAAATTTTATTTTTATTTTATTTCTTTTTCCGCGATACTCTATCGTTTCAGCTTTTATATCGCGAAGGTCACGATTGCCCCATCATTTCGGCTATTTTTCGCGGTGCCCAATCATTTCGGCTATTTATTTATTTATTTTCTACTCGCTGCTTTTTATTGCGAGTTGCCCCATCATTTCGGCTATTTTTCATGCATACATTTTTACTTGCTGCTTTTTATTGCAAGTTGCCCCATCATTTCGGCTATTTCGTATGCATGCGTGGCTTGCTAGCTTTTTCGCCGCAAGCTTGGATTTTAGACACCGATTTCGACATCAGCGCCGCTGCAACTGGGATGTTGCCAGGAGCGAATCATCATTTGCCTCTGTCGATGTTGAACAAAGGTGGCTTAGCAAACAGGGTTAAGGGTCCTGTCGACCAAGGCTTTTGACTTCATGAGTCGTAAGGGTCTCACAAAGGTATTTCTCCCTACAAGTCATGAGGATCTTGTAGGTGTATTTTCTCCCTAGGGATCGTGAGGATTCCTAAGTGTATGTTCCTCTGCAAGTCGTAAGGATCCTACAAGAGGGCTTTCTCCTTATGGGTCGAGAGGACCTACAAGGGTTGCTCATCATATGGACATATCCCTAGTCACGGGTGAGACTTTGCTGGGGAAATGTTTATTCGCGCCCGTGGATTGTATACAAGGGTCAGTATTGAGCCCCTTGTAGGGCAGCATCGAAGGTTGTGGGGGATTTGCTTAAGAACATGTTTAGGTTTCTATAACTTAAGACTTTCAAATCTCATGAGCCGTGAGGGTCCCATAAGAGAATTCTCCTTACGAGTCGTGAGGATCTCGCAAGTGTATTTTCTCCTTAGGAATCGTGGGGATCCCTAAGTGTGTTGCTCCTTTGTGAGTCGTAAGGATCTCACGTGGGTGGTTTCTCTTTACGAGGTCGAGAGGACCCTATAAGTGTCTTTTAACGAGATTGCGCCCTTTCGGGTTTTCACAAACACTCGCCGGTAGTCCTGCTGTTTTTACTCACAGAGCCCTTTCGGGTTTTCATCCGTGCCCATTTTGCTTATGGACATACCGTCTTTTTATTCTTTTTCTCTTTTTTTTACAAGGTCGCGCCCTTTCGGGTTTTCACGAACACTCGCCGGTAGCCCTGCTGTTTTTACTCACGGAGCCCTTTCGGGTTTTCATCCGTGCCCATTTTGCTTATGGACATACCGTTTTTTTATCATTTTTTTATATATATATATTTTTCTTTTTCTCCTTTTTTTTTTATTCATCTCGTCAGCCTAAGGATGCTGCGGCAGTAGTTTAGGGACGTTTCGGTCCGTCGTTAGTTTAAGGACATTTCGGTCCGTCGTTAGTTTAAGGACGTATCGGTCCGTCGATAGTTTAAGGACGTTTAGGTCCGTCGTTAGTTTAAGGACATTTCGGTCCGTTATTAGTTTAAGGACATTTCGGTCCGTCGTTAAGGGGAAGGTCGGCTACTGCTTATAAGGTCTGAGCTTAGGAAGATAGCGAGCGGACATAGTCGTCGTCATCTATCATTGACCCAGGCTGTGGCTCATTAAGCATAGTATTTCTTTAAGAAGCGGCCGTTTATTGGCCTGAAAGGCCTCCCACCGTGCATGTCCATGAGTAGATAGGCTCCACCCTGGTAGACCTTGTCTACAATGTACGGGCCTTCATAGTTCGGCTCAAATTTTCCCCGCTTGGCACGATTAGGGATCATAGGTCTTTTGACTACGAGTACGAGTTCGCCTTGGCGGAATGTCCTCGGCCTGGTCAATCTTTCGTATGAGCGCGTCATCTTTGCTTTGTAGGCCTCTAGATTTTGTTGCGCTATGAGCCGGGTTTCATCGAGGGCATCAAGCTCCTCGAGCCGAAGGTGATCATTTTCTTCGTCCGTCAGCTCGTAGTGGACCTCCACTCATAGAGAGGGTAATTCTATCTCGAGGGGGAGCACTGCTTCCGTCCCAAATACCAACGCGTACGGCGTTGTGTTCGTGGCCGTCTTGAACGTAGTTCGATAGGCCCAAAGGGCCTCTTGCAGCCTCTCGTGCCGGTCTTTCTTATTTCGGGACACCGTCTTTTTTATGATCTTTGTCAAGGTCTTATTGAAGGCCTCGGCCAGACCGTTAGCTCATGGATTGTAAACTGAAGAGTATCTCCAGTCTATATTGTGCTGCTGCGCGAAGCGGCTAATCTTATGGCTTCTGTAGGCTGGCCCGTTATCGGAGATACTCCGCCGTGGGGTTCCAAACCGATAGATGACGTGCGTCTTGAAGAAGTGGAGGATATTCTCCGTCTTCACTTCCCTCAGCGGTACTGCTTCTGCCCATTTGGAGAAGTAATCAGTTGTCGCCAGGATGAAACGATGTCCCCGGGACGATGCTGGCTCGATGGGGCCGACTATGTCAGTCCCCCACATTTCGAATGGCCAGCTAGCCACCGTTGGGTGTAGTGGATTCGGATGTTGGTGGATAAAGTCTCCATGAATCTGGCACGAGTGGCATTGCTTCGCATACTCGAGGCAGTCTTGGACCATCGTGGGCCAATAATAACCCATTCGTTTGATCTTCAATTTCATCTTCGGGCCTGCTTGGTGAGAACCGCAGAGTCCGTCGTGAACTTCCTGAACGACTCTTTCTGCTTCGTCAGGTCCTAAGCATCTCAGCCACAGAGAATCAAACGATCTCTTGTATAGAGTGTCGTTGACAAAAGCGAAAAATAGAGCTCGTTTCATGAGCTGATGTCTTGAGGACGCTTCTTCGGGCATTCGGTGGGACTTAAAGTAGTCTATGAAGACTTCCCTCCAGTCCTCGGCCTTCTCATGGTCTTTTATTTGTAGGGTCGTCTGCTCAGTCGCCCCCTTTTCTTCGTATAATTCCGGAGATATTTCTGCCGGGGCGAGCACTCGACGGCTTTGTACTACGATTCTGACGTCATCGAGGTTCTCGTCAGCCAGTTCTTTAGCGAACTTAGCTAACGCGTCTGCTTTGCTATTTTCCGCACGTGGTATACTTTCCAAAGTGTAGGAGGGAATTTGGGTCAATAGTTGTTGCACCTTTTCGCCGTATTTCACCAACTCCGGTTTGCACGTTTGGTAGTCACCATTTACTTGACTAACGACCAGTTGAGAATCCCCGTATATAGAGAGGTCTTCAATTCCCATGTCAATGGCGATCTCGAGGCCCGCTATCAAAGCTTCGTATTCGGCTTCATTGTTCGTCCTCGATTCCGTTAAGGAGAAAGCAAAGCGCATTATCCCTCCTTGTGGGGTTACGAAGATGAGGCCTACTCCCGATTTGATTATGGGGGTACATTGTTTGCGCTTCTTCATGGAAGATGCCTCGTCAAAATAGAGTTCCCATCGGGTATCACCGCCACCGATCGCATCGAATGCATGTTCGTCCGGAAAATCGCAGTTCAGAGGAGAACCGGCAGGTACTGGATGCTCAGCGAGGAAGTCGGCAATGGCCTGGCCTTTCGCTGCCTTAAGAGGTCGATACGTTATCGAGAACTCCATCAGGAGTAGCGCCCATTTAGCGAGTCGACCCGTCAATATAGCCTTTGACATCAAATATTTAAGAGGGTCCACCTTCGAGATGAGACGGACTTCGTGCGCCAACGCATAGTGCCTGAGTTTTGTTATCGCGAAGATTAACGCCAAGCAGTGTTTTTCAATGGGAGAGTAGTTGTTTTCTGCCCCCAGCAGAA
The DNA here is from genome assembly GCA_030015575.1 of Agapanthus africanus. NCBI lineage: Eukaryota > Viridiplantae > Streptophyta > Magnoliopsida > Asparagales > Amaryllidaceae > Agapanthus > Agapanthus africanus. Next base: position 691,602,337 of record CM057340.1, read on the forward strand.
CTCGACTTAAGTAGTAGAGTGCTCTCTCTTTCCCTTGATCGTTCTCTTGTGCCCATAATGCGCCTAAGGAACCTTCGAGGGCGGTTGTATAAAGAATGAGGGGTTTTCCCTTGACCGGCACAGCCAACACCGGAGGGTTCTGCAGGTGCTGCTTGATCTCGTCTAGTGCACCTTGGCATTTGTGATCCCAAACGAATGGAGTTCCCTTCTTCATCAGGTGGCTGTAAGGACGACATTTGCCTGAAAGATTGGCGATAAACCGCCGGATGTATGCGAGCTTCCCTTGGAGAGACCGCAACTGTTTGAGGGTTCTTGGCGGAGGCATTTCCATGATCGCCTTGATCTTAGATGGATCTATTTCGATACCTCGGTGTCGAATGATGAATCCCAGGAATTTACCCGAGGAGACTCCAAACGCGCATTTGAGGGGATTCATCTTCAAATTATATTGCCGAAGGCGTTGAAATACAGTCTCCAGATGGTTTAAATGCTCTTCGTATGACATGCTCTTTACTACAAGGTCATCGATATAGCACTCGATGATGTCATGTATGAGGTCGTCGAAGATCTTTGTCATGGCCCTTTGATAGGTAGCGCCGGCGTTCTTTAGACCAAAGGGCATAACCCTGTAGCAGAATATACCCAAAGGGGTCCGGAAAGCGGTGTGCTTCTGGTCTTCGGGATGCATCTTTATCTGATTGTATCCTGATGAACCGTCCATAAAGGAGAAAACCTCGTGAGTGGACGTGTTATCTATCATTAGCTCGGTTACTGGTACTGGGAAATCGTCCTTTGGACAGGCTTTATTGAGATCCCTGAAATCCACGCATATGCGTACCGTCCCATTTTTCTTCATTACCGGGACGATATTGGCGATCCAGTCGGGATATTGGACTTCTTGGATAAATCCAGAGTCGATCAGCTTCTTGACTTCGGCGTTGATGCTCATCTCAAGCTCGAGCAGCATCCTTCTCGGCGCCTGCTTGACTGGCTTGATATCTGGGGATATTGCTAATTTATGCACAGCAATCTCCGGATCTAATCCTGGCATCTCGGAGTAGTTCCACGCGAAGCATTGTTTATGCCGTAGAAGCACGTTCTTTAACGCAGCCGCCCTTTCTTCAGATAGCAGCTCGCTGACAAATGTCGGTCGCGGGTCATCTGCCGATCCCAACTCAATCTTCTTGAGGTTATCTGCAGTAGTATGTATGCCGTCTTCCAGTTCTTTCGGAGCTGGCGGAAATTCTGAGATCACCTCATCATCGCTGTTCTCAAAGCACCAGGGAAGGTTATCCATGTTCTTGGGCTCTTCTTTTAATATCGTAACCGTGTAACAGGTGCGAATCCGCTTCCAGGGCTGAGGTGGATCTGGTTCTGCTTTTGCGGCTTTGGGTTCATGCTTTTGTGGCGGCGTTACCCTCCAGCCATCGGATAAAGCGAATCTGCCCTGTTGGTACTGGTCCTCGACCCAGTTCTTGAAGGTGAAGCAGTCTTCGGTAGGATGTCCTATGGCTCGGTGATAAGAGCAATAGCTCAGATGAGAAGCCTTGTTAGCTTGCTCAGGGTGTCTAGACTCTGGAAGCGCGATCATTTGATGTTTTATAGCGAGCTTGAGTAACCTCTCCGTCTTGTCTCGGGGGAAGGAGTACACTCGACTCATCTTCTTCATGAGGGACAAATCCGAGCCGCGCAATACCCGATCACGTAACTCTCTAATCCTGCGTCGTTGTTGTCGGCTCCTCTTTCCGCTTCTTGATTTATTTCTGCCTCTGCGTCGGGCCTTTCGTACAACGGGTTGACAGGGATGAGCATCTTTGTCTTTTGCAGCCTGTTGAAACAGACGTTGCGTCATGACCTTCTCGTAGATGGCCATCTCGCGGTTGTGGTCTTCCCGAGCTTTTTGACCCACTTTCCTGATAAACTTGTCCATTCGTTCTTCAAATGACGGACTCGGCACTTCAATCGCGGGATCTATTTTTGATGAGGGGTTGGCATTTCCTGACAGGGCGTCCTCTTCTTCATCAAAGGTATATATAGCGTAGCTACTGTGGGCCCGTTCCCGTTTTCCGGCTCTCACGTATCCAAGCCCAAGTGTTTCCATTTTCCCGTTGGGCAATTTGCGTTGAGTCCCAGGGACATCCCAAATCCTGTTGTAGAACCGAGCTTGTCGAACAGTCTGTTTTAAGGGTACTCCTTAGCGCTTCAATAGCCTCTTTAATCCATTTGTATAGTATCTGGGCAGACGGATGGGTTGGAGCCTGTCGAGTGTAGCATCCGCGCCATGCCAGATCTCTTTCTCTACTTTCGACTCTGAGGATCGGTAGAATAGGATCACCTTCTCACCCTTTTGCTTGGGAGGGACGTAAAACGTTTGCAGGTCCTGCACATTGTAAGCTTGAAGTGTGTCGAGATCCTTGTAGTGTTCTCGCGGCACCATGGTGATTTGCAAACTCTGATCATCGCTAGGGGGTGCTTGTATTGACAGCCGATTGGAGAACACGTCATTAACCTCATCTTCCGAGTCACTTCCGAAGACCAACATGGGGGCGGACGTCCCCGGGTTGATGCGTTGAGATGGCCCGGCATAAACTATCTCTTCTTCTTCTTCGGTATCGCTCCCGAAAACAGGGATGGTGGCGGCGGCTTTGTTCTCCGGCTTGCGACACCTTTCTGTATCCTCGAAATCTGGCAAAAAGTACTTCGCATCTTCGTATTTGCGGACTTCTTTCACGGAAAAGGGGTTCAGCTCACCTGTTACGGTATACTCGAAACCATCCTTAAAGTACTTCATACACTGATGTTGTGTAGAAGGGATGATGTTGTACTCGTGTAACCAAAGACGACCGAGCAAGGCGTTGTAGCAGGTCTTGGCGTCAATGACATGGAATTTGATGTCTGTGACGAGTAGTCCAAAGCGTAATGTTAGTATCACGGATCCGAGAGTCCGTGACGATTGTGAATCGAAACCGGAGATGGTAATTTTGTCACGAGCGAGGTGTTGCACACTCATGCAGATTTCCTTTAACACCCGAACGTTAAGGAGATTAACGGAGGATCCATTATCCACTAGGATCTTGCCTATCTTGATCTCATGGCAGTATCCAGAGACATATAGGGGATGGTTGTGGTCGCACGTCCCGAGAAGGAGGTCTTCGTCACCGAAAGTGATGTCGGCCGTATGCACTTCCTCCAGTTCATCCTTCATCCTTTCAGTGGCGAGGAAGGCTTGGAATTGCTCAGGTTCTTGTAGCGCCTTAATTAGTGAATCTCGCGCTTCTTTTGATAATAGGAGGGCATCGAGAATGCTAAGCTAAGAAGGTAGCTTCCTTAGGTGCGCTAGGATATTGTAGTCCACCTTACCCTTCCTGGGAGGGTCTTTGGTAGTCAGTTCTTTCATGACTTGGTCATCTAAAGTGATATCCTCAGTGACCTTTTCCTTTCACTTATCTTTTCTATTCGCGGGCCCGAGATTCTTTTCTGGGAGTGTGCGATTGCGCAGCTGAATGTTCTCGCAGGCCTCCGATTTCTCCTCTTTCTCTAAAACGGATTCTTTAAAGAGAGGGCCCAGAGCCATTTCTTCATCAGAGTCGCTCCCAAAGGTGAGAACTTGTGACCCCCCAGCGTTAACCATGTAACAGCTGCCAATAGTTCTGTTGTGCCCGTCGGCAGTACTCCTTCGTTCCCGACGAGTCTTGCGTTTCATGCGCTTAAAATGTTGCCGATGAGCAACATATCCTTGCCACCATATCTTAAAGGCGTCACACTCCTCCGTGGGGTGTGAAATTTTCCGATGATATGCGCAATAATCAGGGTGCCTCTCCACCCTATTGAGCGTGTTTTCTTCCGAGGGTGGTAGCTTCATTCCTATTGACATGGCTTTGGCAAACCTTTTCCTCGTCTTGAATATCTTCTTGTCTGCCTCGGATGCCTTTCGATCTGGCGGGAGTACTTCAACTCTTTCGTTCAGTCGCCTGCATTTGGCTCCTTCCGATGCGGCCATCTCACGCTCTTGATCCGCTTTACTCTTTAGACGAATCTCGTCTTGAAAGACGTTGATAATTTCATCTGTTGTCCACACACGCTCTAGTTCAGGCTCTGTCCCCAGTTTCTTAGTGCCAGGAGTTTTCTCATCGTCGGTAAATGAGTGGGAGATTACGTTACAACTTGCCACATATCCCTCGGATTCATCCGACGAGCTTTTTCCATCATCTTCCTCTTGAAAGATGTGGTTGAGGAATTCTTGCAGCGTGACAGGAGTTCGCGCCTTTTGATTGTACTCTTCCATCGCGTCGATTTGCTTCTGCAAGTTCGTGCGCTTGTCTCCAGGCTTCACGGGCTTTTTGGATTTCTTCTTCTTTTTCTTCGAAGATTTTGACGGTTGGGCGTGAGTATTTGGGCCATTATCACGGGTCTTCGTAGTTGGGCGGGGCTTCAACATCCCTTCGATAATTTGAGGTTCAAGAGGGTCCTTCCATTCGATCGCAGGGCACGCATGAAGGTCTCTCAGCATTCTTTTGGTTTTAGTTGACAGCACAACCTCCCATGGAGCGTCTTCAATAAAGGAACAGGTTGCCCCCGGTGTATCTGCTTTCTTAGGAGTATGCGGCTGTGGTGGGTTCACCTTCCACTTTTCGGACAGTGCAAACTTCCTCTGGAGGTATTGATCTTCAATCCATCCTTTGAAGACGAAGCAATCCTCGATCGGATGACTTACCGTTTGATGGTAAGGGCAATAGTTAGGGTTATTCACCTCAGTGGGTTATGGCGGTCGCCTTGGATTTGGTAGGTTTATAAGTCTATTGCGTACTGCCAGCTTGAATAACCGTTTCGTCTTGTCTCGTGGGAACGAGTAGGGACGCTTCATCTTCTCATTATAATACCGGCGTCTTTCTTCCAATTGATCCGCCAGCTTCGGGGCGTTGGGTTGCTGCTGGGCATTCGCGACGAAGGTTGCCCTTGCTTTACCCTTGTCATTCCGAGGTTCCGACTTCGGGGGACGTGGTCTATGACCCATCTGAGCCAACTTGTCGATTAAAGCCTAGAATGTGGTTGGTTAAAGAACATCATAAACTGGGAGATAGTTGCGTGAGGGTCTAGGGTTCCCACGAACATGCCCACTGCGGGTGCTTCCTCAATGCGTTGCTCGCATTTCGACCATAAATTCCGCCAGCGTATAGAATACTGGACCCAGGTTTCGCCTGGTTTTACCCTGGCATTAATCAATGCCGTTATTGGAGTGCGTTCGCTAGCGCTTGCGAATCGCTGAGTGAATAGCAGCTCCATTTCAGCGAACGTCTTGATAGAATCGTTCGGGAGTTCCGAATACCATTCGAACGCTGTTTCTGATAAGCTGCCCACGAACTGGCGAAGCAACAGTTTTTCATCACCGTCGGTGTTACCGCAAAGGGCCCTGAACTGGGCAACATGTTGATGGGGATTGCCGGTCCCCTTATACACGTGGAATTTTGGTATTGTATAACCCGGCGGGTATTTGATTTGGTCGTACCAGCTTGGATACGGCCGGCCCATTTTTATGACTTGACCAGCTGCCTCAGTCGCATGATGAACCCAGATTTGCTGGGCTATATAGTCGACCAAATCAGCCTTAGAGATTGTCTCCTCCTTGGCCGTTGAGAGGGCCGGTGGTGGATTTGACATTTCTCCTCGGTCGTCTTCAAGAACGATTGGGGGATCCTCGGCGGGTGGGTCCTATTGGATCATCATTCCTATCATATCTTGGAAGAGAAGGCCCATACGCTGTATGTTGGTTGCTTGTTCAGCAGCCTCTTTGTCCTTCTTCTCCAGTATTCGGCGAAGGAATTCGGCGTCGGTTTCTTCCTCATGGCGTTCGTCCGAGGACGTTTCTGGGTTTTCTTTTGGCCCGGTAAGTGCGGCCATAGCATTCATCATTTCCTGAAGCTTTTGCTGTTGCACCTGAGCTTTGGTCACCGACCGTGTAAGCGGTCTATGACCTGTAGACGTACGGCTGTCTTCTTTTCCTGACGCCATGTATACGGTATGGACCATCATGCCCCCAGACTTAGGGCGTCTGGGCTTAGTGCTTTTAGCTGTCGTTGCAGGCTGGGGGATCTTCTCTGGCTTCCTCCTTTTATGAGCAGTGGGAGCTGAGGGGGCCGTTGAGGCGGGCACCCAGACAGCCTTTCGTGGTTTAACCTGGTGACTGGCTTCCGGTTGGATTTTCAGCTTCTTGTGCTGGCGGGAGAAGTTTGGATTGATCATCGAATCTCGGGCCTGCCGCCAAACCTTATAGATCTTGGAAGACAGCCGTTGAGGGGATCGGGGCTATTCTGACTTTATTTCCGCAACCTTTTTTAGTGGGGGAGGAGACCTCTTTAGCACCGCAGTAGGGGAATTCCTTCGCACCTTATTTAGCATCTCGAAGCTGTTCCCAGTTGGAACAGCAGCATTAACTTCTGCCGTCGGGGCTGATGGAGTTAGCCCAGAGGGGGAGTTTCCCCCAGCCTTCCTTACTCGGCGCCAATGGCGACGTCGAGCGTGTCGAGCGGACGGCGCTGGTTCAGCGGTGAGAATGGCTTCGTCTTGCCCCCTGTGCAGGTGGGGGGTCGCTGCTGGTGTTAGCCTATCAAAGACCGATGTCCTTTGGGTAGCAGAAGCGGGAGCTGGAGCCGTCAATCTTGTAAAGACCGACTTTTTGGCAGGGGAAGCCGCTTTGATGACTTCAGGAGCAGGACCGGTCACTTTCTTAGAAGCAGCCTTCTCTGGGATTGTAGGCCCCATTGTGGGTCCACAGGAGTTCTGGCCCAATCTAGAGAAGACCGAGGCGCTGATGTTGGGCGACCCATCGAGAAAGGCCGCGTCAGGGGTAAGACGATCAAAGACCAACTTCTTGGGAGCTTCCGTTGTCAGCACTGGAGCGGTGAAGCTTGTCGGCGGGAGCATGGTCCCAAAAAACAATCCTGTGGTGGCTCGAGTGACCTGTTCCACGGGCATTGTGAATAGCGAAGCAGCTTGGGGTTCGTAGGCTATACCCCCTGGCGAGGCAGAGCGTTGGTTGCAATCGTAGTCTGAGCAGTTGGAGCATTTCGCAGAAGCCATCGATTCTTTGCTTTCTACAATAAGCAAGACGCCAAGTCTTAGTATCTTGAAACCCAAGGGCAACCGTTAGTGAACCACGGTTGGTTCGCGAATCACGACACACGAAGTGTGGAGTGGAAAGAGGAAAAGGTCCCACCGGGCGTGCCAGAATCTGTTCCCCTCCGAATGGCGGCGTCGACTGGGCGTCTCGCCTGAGATTCGGGGCAGATGCTAATTGGTGCTATCCGTCCACCTCTCCGAGAATGCCAACTTGATTTATGGCACCGTGCATCGAAGGTTTGAATGGATGCGTCCGATGTAGCAGACTTCGTCAGATTCCCCCTCGCTTGAGGGGGTTTTTGATTATGGGGACGCTCTTCCCTGCAGGCGCAAGCCCCTGCAGTTAATTACGCTACCGCGTCGCGGTAACAACTTTCTCCTTCTCCAGATGGTCACTTTGTGTCGTGTGTGTCTATTTTATTTTTTGTTGCCCGTGGATTGTTTACGGAGACCGAGTTATGTCGTCGCCCGTAGGGCGTGGACTAGTCCAAATCCGTATTATCTTAGATTTGGGTTTGGGGGTTTGGTTTGAGGATACGTTAGCCATATTTGAGGCTAAGATCAACTCAAACGTTTGTTAAGGATACGTTAGTCTAACTTGAGACTAAGATCAACTTAACGGGATCGTTTAGATCCGACAAAAGAGCATTTGGGCTCCATTGTTCCAGTTTAGGGACATAGTGGTCCATTGCATGTATGGCCGTCGGGACCCGTTACCTCTCTGACGGCGTTGAAGGATTACAACGACAGGTGTCAAAGGAGTTCCGAGATGTACCCTTGAACCAAAGTTGATTGGAAGGATTCATAGTCCAGTCTGTATGAAGGTTTAAGGATACGTTAGCCATATTTGAGGCTAAGATCAACTTAAATGGGATCGTTTAGATCCGGCATAAGAGCATTCGTGGCTCTATTGTTCCAGTTTGGGGACATGGTGGTCCCTCTCCAGTTTAGGGACATAGTGGTCCATTGCTAGTTTAAGGACATTGCGGTCCATGGGTAGTTTAAGGACATTGCGGTCCATGGGTAGTTTAAGGACATTGCGGTCCAATGTTAGTTTTAAGACATCTCGGTCAAGGTTAAGGACGTCGTAGTCCATGGGTTTAAGGACCCCACAGTCCGTTGTTAGTTTTAAGACATCTCGGTCAAGGTTAAGGACGTCGTAGTCCATGGGTTTAAGGACCCCACAGTCCATTGTTAGTTTTAAGACATCTCGGTCAAGGTTAAGGACGTCGTAGTCCATGGGTTTAAGGACCCCACAGTCCATTGTTAGTTTTAAGACATCTCGGTCAAGGTTAAGGACGTCGTAGTCCATGGGTTTAAGGACCCCACAGTCCATATCAATGTGTGGTCATCGGGACCCGTTACCTCTTTGAAGACGTTGAGGGATTACAACGACAAGTATCAAAGGAGTGAAGAGATGTACCCGGGAACCGGAGTGGATTAAATAGTCTTTGGCCCAATTTGGGATCAAGACCAATTAATTATGTTATGAGCCCATTAGCCCAGTTAATTACGAATTGAGGACTTATGGCCAGCTTGGGCTAAGTCCAATCATGTCTGGGATATCGGCCCTCCTGTTGGTCCCTTGAAGGAGAGGCTTTACCTCTGGCCATTTAGCCAATTGGGCCAATGCCTAGTGTTAAACACTAAAGACCAATCAGTGTTGAACACTGGGAATGAGAATGATAAGTCAGTGTTTAACACTAAAAGATAGTTGGTGTTAAACACCAGCAACAAGGCTTTCTAATTAGTGTTAAACACTAAAACAGATCAGTGTTAAACACTGGCAACAGAAATCTCAAATTAGTGTTAAACACTAAGGTAATCAGTGTTGAACACTGCAAATAAAGTTCTTTGATTAGTGTTGAACACTAAGGCCAAACAGTGTTTTAACAGTGGATTCAGGGGTTCCAATTTAGCGTTAGACGCTAAGGCAAGAGGGGTCACGTGGTAGCACGTGAGGGTGCCCTCCCTTCATTTGTTCTGCTGAGAATATCGCATCTTTTGGAGCATCACGTGCCATCACGTGACGGGTGTTTAAATGGAGTATGTTAAAGCCTCTGCCAAGGGTCACGTGGGTCACGTGAGGCACTGCCTCAAGGGGGCTTTTCTGTAGATCTTTTTGGGGGTCACGTGGTGACACGTGACCCTGACTCTATGTATGTTTTTTAGAAGATCTGTTAATCCCTTTCAGGAATTAAATTCCTCGTAGGGTTGAACCCTGACAATAATTTCAGAGGAATTAAATTCCTACTTCCTTTTGAAGATTTATATTCTGGAAAAGAGTTGAACTCTAAATTTTCTGTTGGAATTAAATTCCTCATATATGTGAAGAACTGAATAGGGTTAAACCCTAATAAAAGTTTTAAGGAATTAAACTCCCACTCTCTGTTAAAGAATTATTCTGGGGAATGAGATTAAGGGAATTAAATTCCTGTTGTTTTAACAGAACTAAGTTCTTAACTAGGGTTAAACCCTGATTCTTTTCATTCTGAAGGGATTAAATTCCCATAACACAGGGTCAAACCCTAATTTTATTTTAAAGGAATTAAATTCCTATAGTTCTGTGAGAATTAAATTCTCGTGCTTCCATTCCCTCTCTATGCTTTGGATCTGCATGGCAGGATCTCAACCCATTGAGAATTAAATTCTCAACTCAAGGGGAGATGTGCACTTTACAGATCCTCCACCAAAGAGAGAACTATGTTCTTCTGTTTTATATCAGAGTTAAACTCTGTTGAGAATTAAATTCTCTTTTCTTTCAAAAAGCCTTCCCTTTCTTACATAGGGTTTTCTTTTGCAGAAGATCCAAATTCCTCCAAAGTATCAAGGCTCTCTCTCTTTTCTTCCCTCTGCATATATCTTCCTTTGTGTGTCTCTTGGCTCCTATTTATAGGAGAAGCAGCCGAGTCAATTAGTTTTTGATGAATCTTTCATTGAGAGATTTGATTTGTATCCATCATTCGTTTTGGACCTTTGGATTATTAGGTGAATTTTATTCACCATTGGATTTTAAATCCAGAGATTCTCCTTTGTTATTTCGGTTGGATTTTACGGGGAAATCTTTCCAAATTCGAGATTTTCCCATAGATAGATGATATTTAATCACCTTTAAATCTTTAATTCAATCGGTTGCTTTGGAAAGATTTAAGAGGTCTTTTCTCAGAATTTAATTCTGTTAACAGATAGGCTTTGAAAGCTGGTCACGTGTGGCCACGTGACCCTTGGTCACGTGTGGGCACGTGACCCCCTTGGAACGAGCCCTCTTCTTTCTCTCTGCGCTCTGCTTTCTGGTCGATGCTTAGCTGTCACGTGCCACCACGTGACCCCTGGTCACGCGTGAGCACGTGACCCTGGTCTGGAGCCTTTTTCTTGATTCAATCAGGGAATTGAGTCTGCCGTTTTTGAGTGTCACGTGCCAACACGTGATCCTGGTCACGTGGGAGCACGTGACCCTTTCTGAAGCCCTTTTCTTCGATGTAGTTGGGAAACTGAATTTGCCTTGCCGATACTTTTAGATGTCACGTGCCAACACGTGATTGCTGGTCACGTGTAAGCACGTGACCCTTTTCTGAAGCCTTTTCCGTAAGCTTTCCTGATTTTAAATCAGGAAACAATGACAAACTGTTGCTTCGCCAGTTCGTTGGAAGCTTATCAGATACAGCGTTCGAGTGGTACTCTGAACTCCCGAACGACTCTATCAAGACCTTCGCAGAGATGGAGCTGTTGTTTACCCAGCGTTTTGCAAGCGCCAGTGAACGCACTCCGATGACGGCATTGATTAACGCCAGGGTGAAGCCAGGCGAGACATGGGTTCAATATGCTATTCGGTGGAGGAACTTATGGTCAAAGTGCGAGTAGCGCATTGAGGAAGCTCCTGCAGTGGGTATGTTTGTGGGAACCCTTGATCCACAAGCAACCATCTCGCAATTTATGATGTTCTTCAAGCCGACTACCTTCCAGGCCTTGATTGACAAGCTAGCGCAAATGGATCAGATGGGCCATAGACCCCCTCTTCCAAAGCCGGACTCCCGAAATGAAAAGGGGAAGGGAAATGCGATCGTTGTCGCTAATGCTCAACAACAGCCGAGTAACTCGAAGCCGGTTGTTCGTCAAAATATATGCGTCCGCAGGTACCCCTTGAGGAGAGACTAGGACGTCCTTACTCGTTTCCCCGCGACAAAACAAGAAGATTATTCGAGCAGGCTGTTCCCCTCCGAAGGACGGCGCGCAAGACTGCGATGTCTTGGCACTGAGATTCGGGGCAGATGCTAATTGGTGCTATCCGTTCACCTCTCCGAAGATGCCAAGTTGATTTATGGCACCATGTATCGAAGGTTTAAACGGATGCGTCCGATGTAGCAGACTTCGTCAGATTCCCCCTCGTTTGAGGGGTTTTTGATTGTGGGGACGCTCTTCCCTGCAGGCGCAAGCCCCTGCAGTTAATTACGCTACCGCATCGCGGTAACAACTTTCTCCTTCTCCAGCTGGTCACTTCGTGTCGTGTGTGTTTATTTCGTGTTTTATTGCCCGTGGATTGTTTACGGAGACTGAGTTATGTTGTCGCCCGTAGGGCGTGGACTAGTCCAAATCCGTGTTTATCTTAGATTTGGGTTTGGGGGTTTGGTTTGAGGATACGTCAGCCGTACTTGAGGCTAAGATCAACTCAAACGTTTGTTAAGGATACATTAGTCTAACGTTGAGACTAAGATCAACTTAACGGGATCGTTTAGATCCGACAAAAGAGCATTTGGGCTCTATTGTTCCAGTTTAAGGACATAATGGTCCATCGTATGTGTGGCTGTCGGGACCCGTCACCTCTCTGACGACGTTGAAGGATTACAACGACGGATGTCAGAGGACTTCGGAGATGTACCCTCGAGCCAGAGTTAATTGGGGGGATTCATAGTCCAGTCTGTTTGAAGGTTTAAGGATACGTTAGCCATCTTTGAGGCTAAGATCAACTTAAACGGGACCATTTAGATCCGAAAAAAGAGCATACGGGGCTCTATTGTTCTAGTTTAAGGACATTGCGGTCCACGGGTAGTTTAAGGACATTGCGGTCCTTGGGTAGTTTAAGGACATTGCGGTCCATGGGTAGTTTAAGGACATTACGGTCCATGGGTAGTTTAAGGACATTGCGGTCCATGGGTAGTTTAAGGACATTACGGTCCATGGGTAGTTTAAGGACATCTCGGTCAAGGTTAAGGACGTAATAGTCTATGGGTTTAAGGACTCCACAGTCCGGTATGTGCTCTGGATGCTTCACACGGGTTCATTGCCGTGCTTGGCGAGGACCAGGCTCCGCTCTGGGCGTTTTCCGCGGGGTCAAAGAGTGACGTTATCCGCATTCCACGTAACCAGGAATTTTGCACTAGATGCTTCACACGGGTTCACTGCCGTGCTCGGCGAGGACTAGGCTCCGCTCTGGGCGTTTTCCGCGGGGTCAGAGAGTGACGTTATCCGCGTTCCACGTAGCCAGGAATTTTGCATTAGACACGGGTTTAAGGTCCCCACAGTCTATATCAATGTGTGGTCGTCGGGACCCGTCACCTCTTTGAAGACATTGAGGGATTACAATGCCAAGTATCAAAGGAGTGAAGAGATGTACCCTAGAACCGGAATGGCTTAAATAGTCCTTGGCCTAATTTGGGATCAAGACCGATTAATTATGTTATGAGCCCATTAGCCCAGTTAATTACGAATTGAAGGCTCATGGCCTAGCTTGGGCTAAGTCCGATCATATCTGGAATATTGGCTTCTTGTTGGTCCATTGAAGGAGAGGCTTTGCCTCTATCCATTTAGCCAATTGGGCCAAAGCCTAGTGTTAAACACTACAGAGCAATCAGTGTTGAACACTGGGAACGAGGTTGACAAGTTAGTGTTTAACACTAAAAGATAATTGGTGTTAAACACCAGTAACAAGGCTTTCAAATTAGTGTTAAACACTAAAATAGATCAGTATCAATCATCGGCAACAGAGCTCTCAAATTAGTGTTAAACACTAAGGTAGTCAATGTTGAACACTGCAAATAAAGTTCTTTGATTAGTGTTGAACACTAAGGCCCAACAGTGTTTCAATACTGTATTCAAGAGTCCCAATTTAGTGTTAAACACTATGGCAAGAGGGGTCATGTGACAACACGTGAGAGCGCCCTCCCTTCGTTTATTCTGCTGGGATTATCGCATCACGTGCCCTCACGTGAAGGGCATTTAAATGCTTATATATTAAAGCTTCTGCCGAGGGTCACGTGGGTCACGTGGGGTGCTGCCTCAAAGGGGTTTTCTGTAGATCTCTTGGAGGGGGTCACGTGGTGACACGTGACCCTGCCTCTAGGTTGTTTAGAGGATCTGTTAATCTTTTCCAGGAATTAAATTCCTCGTAGGGCTAAACCCTGACAGTAATTTCAGAGGAATTAAATTCCTACTTCCTTTTGAAGATTTATATTCTGAATAGAGTTAGACTCTGAATTTTCTGTAGGAATTAAATCTCTCATATATGTGAAGAACTAAATAGGGTTAAACCCTAATAAAAGCTTTTAAGGAATTAAATTCCCATTCTCTGTTAAATTATGATCAAGGGAATTAAATCCCCGCTGTTCCAACAGAACTAGGTTCTTAATTAGGGTTAAACCCTGTTTCTTTTTGTTCTGAAGGAATTAAATTCCCATACCACAGGGTCAAGCCCTACTTTTATCTTAAAGGAATTAAATTCCTGTAGTTCTGTGAGAATTAAATTCTCGTCTTTCCATTCCCCCTCTAAGTTTTGGATCTGCATGGCAGGATCTCAACCCATTGAGAATTAAATTCTCAACCTAAAGGGGAGATGTGCACTTTGCGGATCCTCTATCAAAGAGAGAAGAAATATGTTCTTCTGTTTTATATATCAGAGTTAAACTCTGTTGAGAATTAAATTCTCCCTCTTTCAAAAAGCCTTCCTTTTCTTACCTAGGGTTTTCCTTTGCAGAAGCTCCAAATTCCTCAAAGTATCAGGGCTCTCTCTCTTTTTTTCCCCTCTGCGTATATATCCTTTTTTTGTATCTCTTGGCTCCTATTTATAGGAGAAGCAGCCGAGTCAATTAGTTTTTGACGAATCTTCATTGAGAGATTTGATTTGCATCCATCATTTGTTTTGGACCTTTGGATTATTGGGTGAATTTTATTCACCATTGGATTTCAAATCCAGGGATTCTCGTTTGTTATTTCTGTTAGATTTAAAGGGGAAATCTTTCCAAACCAGAGATTTTCCCATAGATAGATGATATTTAATCACCTCTGAATCTTTAATTCGATCGGTTCCAGATAGTCACTTTCCTTTGGAAAGATTTGATTCTCCTTCAGAATTTAATTCTGTTAACAAAACGGGCTTTGAAAGCCGGTCACGTGTGACCACGTGACCCATGGTCACGTGTGGGCATGTGACCCCCTTGGAACGAGCCTTCCTCTTTCTTTTTGCGCTCTGTCTTCTGGTTGCTGCTTAACCGTCACGTGCCACCACGTGACCCCTGGTCACGTGTGAGCACGTGACCCTTGTCTGGACTCTTTTTCTTGATTTCACTGGAGAACAATTCTGATGTTTTTAGCGTCACGTGCCAACACGTGACCCCTGGTCACGTGGGAGCACGTGACCTCTTTTGAAGCTTTTTCCTTGATTTGATCAGGGATCCGGTGTGCCTTTGACGCTTGCATTTAAATGTCACATGTCGACACGTGACCCTGGTCACGTGGGCGCACGTGACTCTTTCTGAAGCCCCTTTTCTTCAATGTAGCCAGGAAACTGAACTTGCCTTGATGATGCGTTTAGGTGTCACGTGCCAACACGTGGCTGCTGGTCACGTGTAAGCACGTGACCCTCTTCTGAAGCTTTTCCCAGAAGCTTTCCTGATTTTAAATCAGGAAACAAATGCCCCCACAGCGTTGTTCTCACGTGTCTGCACGTGAGTGCAACGCTGTCACCTCTTGTGGCCGTTGGATTCCTCTAGGGATCTGGGGAGATGAAACGTTTCCATTGCCTTCTATAAATACCTCTGTCTCTTCATAGGAGCCTTCACTTTGCTCATCTTCTTCTTCTGAGCACTTTTTCTGAGAATTTAATTCTTGTTTCCAGAGCTTAGTTCTCTGCCTCAGACATTTTCCAGAGTTTAACTCTGTTGACGGATCCCTTTTCCTCAGATAATAATGTTGAACGGCTGAAGCGCCTTCGTTTTAAAAGAACTCCCTGGATTTTAAATCCACATTAAGGATTTCACAAAGAACCCATTTTTTCTTCAATTTCTTTAACTTCCATCAGTAGATCTCTTAGGGTCGGATGATCCTTGGGGAAATGATGATGGCGTTTCAACCCCATGGAATTTAATTCCATCAAAAATGTTTCTGGGAATTTAATTCCCTTTTCTTAATAAGGAATTTAATTCTAATGAAGAACTCAGTTTCTTCATACGGAGGCTTCCTGGGGTCTCTTGGCCCTAGGTTGTTCTTCCTGCGATTAATGCAATGGGGGCTTTGTAATGATGTCTTTTTGTGGGAATTTAATTCCTTTGATTTTGTTGGATTCATTGTAGAGCCCGAGACAGATCCTGTTGGGGGGGATGTGCATGGTCATCATTCTTTATTAAATGAGGATATTCCCTTTGTTTTATTGTAATGATTTGGCCTCATTATTAATGAGCCGTCATCCGGATTCTGTGGGGCCCATATGTTTTGTAGCCAAAGGTCCCAGAAAACTCTGTTGTTGCTTTCTTTAACTAGTCCTCATGTTCATGCATGAATATATATCGCTGATTTTTCTTTTAACGGTCTTCCTTTATTGGATTTCAGGTGCGATGGCTTCTGTTCCACGCTTTCCCTTCTCTCGCTCGGAGGCGGCTTTTCCTCAGTCACCATCTGATGAGGAAGCGATGGCGATGATTCGGGCCCATGACCCGAACTGCACCAACCTTCTTCAATGGGGATCTTGGTATAGTCAGATTATTCAGGGTCGCCGGAGTTTTCTTTGCGCGGTGCCAACGGAGCCCACTTTCCCCTTTTTACCGATGGATCCTCCAAGGACAGCTTTTGCTGTGGAAATGCCCAACTGGACTCCAGCGGGGAGGCTGGAGCCTTCGACGACCGGCATTCCGAACCATCCGATCCCGGCCATAGACATCTTGGGACGGCGTATCTGCCAGGGTGAGGCCCATCCGTGGGGGCAAATTTATAAGATAGGGCTCACTCCTAGGCATCCTACGGTCTACCTTCTCTGGGCTCGCTACATCCTTTCTGCCCATCGGGCGCGGTTGCAGAGAGTCGGGCTTTACCAGGCCATATACGCGTCACTATTCCATTACAAGTCCCCGCATGTCTGGTGGGTCAAGGCGTTTTTGAACCAGTGGAATCTTCCCACTAATACTTTCATTCTGGGAGATCGCGAGGTTTCGATTTCTCTGGCCGAATTTTATGATATCTCGGGGTTGCCGATAAGGGGTAATCTGTATGAGGAGTTGTTGCCTCCTGACAAGTACGTTTTTGAACCCGAGCCCGCCCCAGTTGACGGCCTGTCTGCTGAGAATGCTATTCGCCACAAGCGCCCTAGTTTAATTAAGGCCCTAGGCATCTTCGACCGATTATTCACCGATTCCGAGGAGCAGGGTGTCACTTTCAAGAGCTTCATTGCTCGTTTCCTTCGTGAGGACGCCTTATCGAAGACAGCCCCGAAGTTTGCCAACATTGGGGACCCCTTTGGGTTCGGTCCGAAGAGGTTGCCGACCAACGAATCAGATCTACCTCAGTATTACATCCCTATTATATCGCCGATCTCTTTTGAATCCATTGCTGTCCCAGGCATGGACGAGGAGACGTTCTTTATGGGGTTTGTTAGTGTCTGGCTTAGTTGGTTCGTTATCCCCATGTATCGCCGCTTCATGAGAGCCTCGGTCATCTACCCGGCTCATCGTATTGCTGAGGGGATGCGGTTGGCTATCGGCATCCCGGCCTTGGCGCACCTCTATAATGGATTGGGCACCGCAGCTAATACCTCTACGCCTGGCGTGGACGTAGTGAACTTTTCGCTTCATTATTTCACGTCGTGGATCGAAATGCATGTGCTGGGGTCTTTTGCTATGCATCAGAGGCCCGCCTTTTACGACGCCTATCCCTTCCCGCGACTTATGCGACTGGTGGGTGCTTCTGCTGCCGACCCAACTCAATTTGGGGCTATTCGGGTGCTGATTTCTCCTCATGCCACCGCTGGCGGGTTGGTTTTTAATGATCGGGTTTTGTCTACTCCTTCGGGTCCCGTTCAACAACTCTGGGACCAGTCGAAAGACAACGCGCCTTCTCTGAAGCCCCGGGAGGCCACGCATTTGTATACAATTAGACCGGGCTACTTGGTGTTTCGCCAGGACAATGCAGCTCTTTTTATGCGGTACAATCCGCATCGATTTGCCCGGCAGCTTGGATACGACCAGGGTGTTCCTTTTGAGGCTTTTATAGTCGCCCCGATCCCTTCTCTCGATGCTGTTCGCGATGCCGCTCATCATTTCATGAGGCTGAACACCGGCTCTCATTTCATGGTCCCTGAAGCCGAGTACATGCCCCGATGCGTAGGTGCATTTACGGGCTGGTATCTTCATCGGATCACCCCAATTATTGCTGAAGAAAGAAGGGTTCTTCTTGGTCACGACGCCCCTCCTCAGGTCTCGGGAGCTAAGTTGCGACCGAGGGTTCCAGTCCACTTCCCTTTGAGGGAGATTGGCGCCGCCCTTAGTCCGGGGGAGTCAGGGGTAGACCTTACTCCGACAGCTGGTATGCCCTTGGGTTCCCGATCGCGGGGTGAACGGGCTCCAGTAGTAGCACCTCTGCCGGTGGCGGCACCGCCCCCCGTGGCGTTGACAATGGCAATGTCGTCCTCGGTTGTGGCACTGAGCGAAAGTAACAGGGATGAGGGCGCTGAAGGCGATGTGGGCCAGCGCCGTCCTAAGGCTTCGCGAGGGAGGAAGCGGTCATCCTCAGCGACCGGCTCTGGGTCTAAACGGCGGAGGAAAGCGGCTACCAGCCCGCTTGATTCTGTGGTGGAGTCTGAGCCTATCCTTGAAGACGAACCATTGGCCTTGCAAGAGTCGAACGCTAGACTTCTCTTCCCGAGTTCGGCTGATGAGGAGGCTGCACAGTTGGCTGAGGCCATACGGCGTTCAAAAGACGCGTCCCATAACGCCAAGGTTCCGAAGAAGTCTTATCCCGCTGTAATTTTTTACGAAGACCCTTCGTGGATTCGGCGGCGATTTATCGGCCCTTTGGAAGAGCGGGGGGAAAGGGCTTTGAAGCAGGCCGCTTCAGAAGACGCCGCTGATGCGCTTTCTTTATGGACCGGCGGTCATGAATCTACCCTTAAACCCCGGCGAGCTCACCTCCTTGAGAAGGAGAAGCGGCTTGAAGAAGCCATATTGAGGGCTTCTTTGCGTATAGGTACGTTGTGCTTCTTTTGTAGTCTTTTCGATTATTTATGCTCGTGGGTATGTATCATTATTTTTATTTGAATCGTGCAGAATCTTCGACGCTGGGGGAGCTCCCTACTGGCCCATTAAAGCTAAAGCCCGCCGAAATTCTCAATGAAGCCTTGCTGGATGTGGAGGGGGCTGATGAGGCTGCTCCTCTCATGATAGAACCTCCAGCGGCGGTTCTTGATCAGGGAGTGCTTGCCCCTTTGGGGGAGGCTCCCTTGGAGGCCGCCGCCCCAATGACTCTTACTGAGGGCGGCCCAAAGGCTGGAAGCGAGGTAGTCGGGACTACTCTCCCTTTGTTGGAGCCTGAGGTCACGGCGGAGACCGTTGAAGCTGCCATCCCTCCGGCTCAGAATGGGAGGAGTGTTGAAGGTATCCTTCTGCGTTTTAATTTAGCAACCCCTTCATAGTCTGAACTCTTTTATCTTTCCCAGAATTGCGTGGTTTGGCGGCCACGATCGCGGATCTGTCGCCTCGACAGTCATTTCAGCGTTTATTGGAGATGGCAGCTCCACAGGCGATCTCCCCTCAGCGTATTGTCCTTTCCTCTGGGCAAGGTTAGCGTCATTCGCCCTTTTTTACCATAGCATTGTTACTATTTTGCGAAATGACGTTGATGTCTCTTATAGTTTTGGAGGCCGACGATGAGGTCGAGGTCGTTGAAGGGCCAGGGGAACCCTCAGCTCCTACTTGCATGACTGTCGGTGAGTGACATTTTATTATAGTCCCGTTCGTTCTGCGTTTAAGAGTTTTACTAACATTTGCCAAATTTGAACAGCCCTGTCAGTCTCCATGGCTTTGGAATCACGCATTGTGATGCCGCCCGGCCCCTACGCTTTGCGGGCTTCAGAACGCTTGGCCCAATTGAGCCTTGTCTCCCTATCTTCTTTCGTCGAGGAGCTCCGTGCTGGTAGTGCGACTACGGCCGAAGCGTTTGCCGCTGAAGCTAACGGCTCCCTTCCTTTTCTCGCCACCTATCACAGCGAGGAGGTGGTGCGGGTCTGGGTGGAGTTCTGTAGGAAGGTGGAGGCTTGTTTGTACGCTCTCGAGTGTTCCCGCCTTTCCTCGGAGGCCGTGGCTGCAAAGGCGGAGTTACGGGGGCTGATAGCACGGTGCGCAGCAAACATGACGTCATGTGAGAAGAGGCTTGGTCGCAAGTTCTCGGAGAGGGAGCTAGCCTCCAAGGCGCTGGGCGAGCTTCAAGCCAATCTCACAGCCAAGGCCAACAAAGCGTATGAGCTCTGGCGGGTGCTTCAGGAGTCCATCAAAGAGGTGGTGGCTCTCGACAAAGCTGCCACGTTCACTCGTGAGAGGGTCGAGGCTCATAAGGCCACCGAGAAAGAGCTCAAAGCTCGGCTCGCTTCGTATCAGGCTCAGCAAGCTCAGGCGGAGGCTCGTCTTCTGGAGATCTTGCGTCATGAAGCCGTGGCTCAGCAACAGAATGATGAGCTGGTAAAATTATTGCACCGCCCGCCGGCTTGAGGACTTGTATCTTTTTCCCCTTTTCTTTTTGTACATACTCATGGATGAGAGTATCCTTTCTTTTTTGTTTCTTTCATGAATTGTACTTTGTATCCATTTTGGTTTATGAATAAAAGATACATTTTTCTTCTCAATGGTGTGTCCCCCTTTTTATTGAATGTATTCTGCGGATATTCTACCTCGATCTCCCTGCAGGACAGTGATGGCTTAGGATTCAGGGTTAAGATCTGCTTCCTAAGACTTTTGCATTTTATGAGCCACGAGGGTCTCATAAAGAGTTTTTCTCCCTACAGGTCGAGAGGATCCCATAGGTGTAAGTTCTTCTTAAGAATTGTGAGGATTCTTAAGCGGGTTTTCCCTTGAGAGTCGTAAGGATCTCACAAGAGAGTTTTTTCTTCCTTACAGGTCGTGAGGACCTGCAAGTGCTGGATGTGGTCACCCTTATCCGTGTTTCACGGGGTCAGAGGCTGCTCCGGGTATCGTAGTTTAAAGACATCGCGGTCAAGGTTAAAGACCTCATAGTCCGTGGATTTAGGGACTCCACCGTCCGCTGTTAGTTTTAAGACATCACGGTCAAGGTTAAGGACCTCATAGTCCGTGGATTTAGGGACTCCACAGTCCGATGTTAGTTTTAAGACATCACGGTCAAGGTTAAGGACCTCATAGTCCGTGGATTTAGGGACTCCACAGTCCGGTGTTAGTTTTAAGACATCACGGTCAAGGTTAAGGACCTCATAGTCCGTGGATTTAGGGACTCCACAGTCCGGTGTCTGGTTGCAGGGACCCGTCACCTCTTTGAAGACGTTGAGGAATTACAACGCCAGGTATCAAAGGAGTGAAGAGATGTACCCTTAAACCAAGGCAGAATCCGTAGGGAATCGGGGTGGTTGATCGTTAGTTTTAAGACATCTCGGTCGAGGTTAAGGACGTCATAGTCCGTGGATTTTAAGGACTCCACAGTCCGGTATTTGCTCTGGATGCTTCACACGGGTTCACTGCCGTGCTTGGCGAGGACCAGGCTCCGCTCTGGATGCTTCACACGGGTTCACTGCCGTGCTCTGCGAGGACCAGGATCCGCTCTGGACGTTTTCCACGGGGTCAAAGAGTGACATTATCCGCGTTCCACGTAACCAGGAATTTTGCACTAGATGCTTCACACGGGTTCACTGCCGTGCCCGGCAAGGACTAGGCTCCGCTCTGGATGCTTCATACGGGTTCACTGCCGTGCTCTGCGAGGACCAGGATCCGCTCTGGACGTTTTCCACGGGGTCAAAGAGTGACATTATCCGCGTTCCACGTAACCAGGAATTTTGCACTAGATGCTTCACACGGGTTCACTGCCGTGCTTGGCGAGGACCAGGCTCCGCTCTGGATGCTTCACACGGGTTCACTGCCGTGCTCTGCGAGGACCAGGATCCGCTCTGGATGTTTTCCACGGGGTCAAAGAGTGACGTTATCCGCGTTCCACGTAACCAGGAATTTTGCACTAGATGCTTCACACGGGTTCACTGCCGTGCTCGGCGAGGACTAGGCTCCGCTCTGGATGCTTCACACGGGTTCACTGACGTGCTCTGCGAGGACCAGGATCCGCTCTGGACGTTTTCCACGGGGTCAAAGAGTGACGTTATCCGCGTTCCACGTAACCAGGAATTTTGCACTAGATTCTTCACACGGGTTCACTGCCGTGCTCGGCGAGGACTAGGCTCCGCTCTGGATGCTTCACACGGGTTCACTGCCGTGCTCTGCGAGGACCAGGATCCGCTCTGGACGTTTTCCACGGGGTCAAAGAGTGACGTTATCCGCGTTCCACGTAACCAGGAATTTGCTGATTGTATCCGCATTTCACGAAATGGAGGTTTGACTCTCGGTGATATGTATATCGCCGAGCCATGGAACTGGGGGGGTCGCCGCTGTTCCGTTTCGCTTGATGTTGTGTCTGCTGCCATGAGACGAACGACGAGATGATCTCTAGGCTATCTGTGAACCGTCGAGATTTGGCTTCTCCTTATGATGAAACCTGGAGAAGGAGTATGATCCCTTCTTTGTTTGCGCCCCTGGATTGTATACAGGGGTAGATGTAACATCACCTGTAGGGCAAGGATTTCACTTTTATTTTGTTTCTTTTTCCGCGATGCTCTATCATTTCAGCTTTTATATCGCGAAGGTCGCGATTGCCCCATCATTTCGGCTATTTTTCATGCCTTCATTTTTACTTGCTGCTTTTTATTGCAAGTTGCCCCATCCTTTCGGCTATTTTGTAGGCATGTGTGGCTTGCTAGCTTTTTATTGCAAGTTGCCCCATCCTTTCGGCTATTTTGTAGGCATGTGTGGCTTGCTAGCTTTTTCGCTGCAAGCCTGGATTTTAGGCACCGATTTCGGCATCAGCACCGCTACAACTGGAATGTTGCCAGGAGCGAATCATCATTTGCCTTTGTCGATGATGAATAAAGGTGGCTCAGCAAACAGGGTTAAGGGTCCTGTCGACCAAGGCTTTTGACTTCATGAGCCGTAAGGGTCTCACAAAGGTATTTCTCCCTACAAGTCGTGAGGATCTTGCAGGTGTATTTTCTCCTTAGGGATCGTGAGGATTCCTAAGTGTGTGCTCCTCTGTAAGTCGTAAGGATCCTACAAGAGGGCTTTCTCCTTATGGATCGAGAGGACCTACAAGGGTTGGACTTTGCTGGGGAAATGTTTATTCGCGCCCGTGAATTGTATATAAGGGTCAGTATGAGCCGCTTGTAGGGCAATATCGTAGGTTGTGGAGGATTTGCTTAAGAACAGGTTTAGGTTTCTGTAACTTAAGACTTTCAAATCTTATGAGCCGTGAGGGTCCCATAAGAGAGTTCTCCTTACGAGTCGTGAGGATCTCGTAAGTGTATTTTCTCCTTAGGAATCGTGAGGGTCCCTAAGTGTGTTGCTCCTTTGTGAGTCGTAAGGATCTCACGCAGGTGGGTTCTCCTTACAGGGTCGAGAGGACCCTATAAGTGTCTTTTAACGAGGTTGCGCCCTTTCGGGTTTTCACAAACACTCGCCGGTAGTCCTGCTGTTTTTACTCACGGAGCCCTTTCGGGTTTTCATCCGTGCCCATTTTGCTTGTGGACACACCGTTTTTTTTATTCTTTTTCTCTTTTCTTTTTTTTTTATCTCGTCAGCCCAAGGATGCTGCGGTAGTAGTTTAGGGACGTTTCGGTCCGTCGTTAGTTTAAAGACATTTCGGTCCGTCGATAGTTTAAGGACGTTTCGGTCCGTCGTTAGTTTAAGGACGTTTCGGTCCGTCGATAGTTTAAGGACGTTTCGGTCCGTCGATAGTTTAAGGACGTTTCGGTCCGTCGTTAGTTTAAGGATGTTTCGGTCCGTCGTTAGTTTAAGGACGTTTCGGTCCGTCGTTAGGGGAAGGCCGGCTGCTGCTTGTAAAGTCTGAGCTTAGGAAGATAGCGAGCGGACATAGTCGTCGTCATCTATCATTGACCCAGGCTGTGGCTCGTTAAGAATAGTATTTCTTTAAGAAGCGGCCGTTTATTGGCCTGAAAGGCCTTTCACCGTGCATGTCCATGAGTAGATAGGCTCCACCCTGGTAGACCTTGTCTATGATGTACGGGCTTCCGTAGTTTGGCTCAAATTTCCCTCGCTTGGCACGGTTGGGGATCATAGGTCTTTTGACCACTAGCACGAGTTCGCCTTGGCAGAATGTCCTCGGCCTGGTCAATCTTTCGTACGAGCGCGTCATCTTCGCTTTGTAGGCTTCTAGATGTTGTTGCGCTATGAGCCGGATTTCGTCGAGGGCATCAAGCTCCTCAAGCCGAAGGTGAGCATTTTCTTCGTCCGTCAGCTCGTGGTGGACTGCCACTCGTAGAGAGGGTAACTCTATCTCGAGGGGGAGTACTGCTTCCGTCCCAAATACCAACGCGTACGGCGTTGTGTTTGTGGCCGTCTTGAATGTAGTTCGATAAGCCCAAAAGGCTTCTTGCAGCCTCTCGTGCCAGTCTCTCTTATTCCGGGAAACGGTCTTTCTTATGATCTTCGTCAAGGTCTTATTGAAGGCCTCGGCCAGACCGTTAGCTCGTGGGTTGTAAACTGAAGAATATCTCCAGTCTATATTGTGCTGCTGCGCGAAGCGGCTAATCTTGTGGCTTCTGTAGGCTGGCCCGTTATCGGAGATAATCCGCCGTGGGGTTCCGAACCGATAGATGACGTGCGTCTTGAAGAAATGGAGGATATTCTCCGTCTTCACTTCCCTCAGCGGTACTGCTTCTGCCCATTTGGAGAAGTAATCAGTTGTCGCCAGGATAAAACGATGTCCCCGGGATGATGCTGGCTCGATGGGGCCGACTATGTCAGTCCCCCACATTTCGAATGGCCAACTAGCCACCGTTGGATGTAGTGGATTCGGATGTTGGTGGATAAAGTCTCCATGGATCTGGCACGAGTGGCATTGCTTCACATACTCGAGGCAGTCCTGGATCATCGTGGGCCAGTAGTAACCCATCCGTTTAATTTTCAACTTCATCTTTGGGCCTGCTTGGTGAGAACCGCAAAGTCCGTCGTAGACTTCCTGAATGACTCTTTCCGCTTCGTCAGGTCCTAAGCATCTCAGCCATAGAGAATCAAACGATCTCTTGTATAGAGTATCGTTGACGAAGGCGAAAGATAGAGCTCGTTTCATGAGCTGATGCCTTGAGGATGTATCTTTGGGCATTCGGTGGGACTTAAAGTAGTCTATGAAGACTTCCCTCTAGTCCTCGGCCTTCTCATGGTCTTTTATTTGTAGGGTCGTCTGCTCAGTCGCTCCCTTTTCTTTATATAATTCCGGAGGTATTTCTGCCGGGGCAAGCACTCGACGGCTTTGTACCACGATTCTTACATCATCGAGGTTTTCGTCCGCCAGTTCTTTAGCAAGTTTGGCTAACGCGTCTGCTTTGTTGTTTTCCGCGCGTGGTATATTCTCCAAAGTATAGGAGGGAATTTGGGTCAATAGTTGTTGCACCTTTTCGCCGTACTTCACCAACTCCGGTTTGCACGTTTGGTAATCACCATTTACTTGACTAACAACCAGTTGAGAATCCCCGTATATGAGGAGGTCTTCAATTCCCAGGTCGATGGCGATTTCGAGGCCTGCTATCAGAGCTTCGTATTCAGCTTCATTGTTTGTCCTCGGCTCTTTTAGGAGAAGGCGAAGCGCATTATCCCTCCTTGTGGAGTTGCAAAGACGAGGCCTATCCCCGATTTGATCATTGGGATACCTTGTTTCTGTTTCTTTACGGAGGACGCTCCATCGAAATAGAGTTCCCATCGGGTGCTACCGCCGCCAATCGCATCAAATTCATGCTCGTCCGGCAAATCACAGTTCAGAGGAGAATCGGCCGGTATCGGGTGCTCAGCGAGGAAATCGGCAATGGCCTGGCCTTTCACTGCCTTGAGAGGTCGATACGTTATCGAGAACTCCATCAAGAGCAGGGCCCATTTAGCGAGTCGTCCCGTCAGTATGGCTTTTGACATTAGATATTTGAGAGGGTCCACCTTTGAAATGAGATGGACATCGTGCGCTAATGCGTAATGTCTAAGCTTTGTTATTGCGAAGATCAACGCCAGGCAGTGTTTTTCAATGGGAGAGTAGTTGCTTTCTGCCCCCAGCAGAACTCGACTTAAGTAGTAGAGTGCTCTCTCTTTTCCCTGATCGTTCTCTTGCGTCCATAATGCGCCCAAAGAACCTTCGAGGGCGGTTGTATAAAGAATGAGGGGTTTTCCCTTGACCGGCGCGGCCAACACCGGAGGGTTCTGCAGGTACTGCTTGATCTCGTCTAGTGCACCTTGGCATTTGTGACCCCAAACGAATGGAGTTCTCTTTTTCATCAGGTGGATGTAAGGACGGCATTTGCCAGAAAGATTGGCGATAAATCGCCGGATGTATGCGAGCTTCCCTTGGAGAGACCGCAACTGTTTGAGGGTTCTTGGCGGAGGCATCTCCATGATCGCTTTAATCTTTGACGGATCTATTTCGATACCTCGGTGTCGAACGATGAATCCCAGGAATTTGCCCGAGGAGACTCCAAACGCGCATTTGAGGGGATTCATCTTCAAATTATATTGCCGAAGGCGTTGAAATACAGTCTCCAGATGGTTTAAATGCTCTTCGTACGACATGCTCTTTACTACGAGGTCATCGATATAGCACTCGACGATGTCATGTATGAGGTCGTCGAAGATTTTTGTCATGGCCCTTTGATAGGTAGCGCCAGCGTTCTTTAGACCAAAGGGCATAACCCTATAGCAGAATATACCCAAAGGGGTCCGAAAAGCGGTGTGCTTCTGGTCTTCGGGATGCATCTTTATCTGATTGTATCCTGACGAACCGTCCATAAAGGAGAAAACCTCGTGAGTGGACGTGTTATCTATCATTAGCTCGGTTACCGGTACTGGGAAGTCATCCTTTGGATAGGCTTTATTGAGATCCCTGAAATCCACGCATATGCGTACCGTCCCATTCTTCTTCATTACCGGGACGATATTGGCGATCCAGTCGGGATATTGGACTTCTTGGATAAATCCAGAATCGATCAGCTTCTTGACTTCGGCGTTGATGCTCATTTCAAGCTCGAGTCGCATCCTCCTTGGCGCTTGCTTGACTGGCTTGATATCTGGGGATATTGCTAATTTATGCACAGCAACCTCCGGATCTAATCCTGGCATCTCGGAGTAGTTCCACGCGAAGCAGTCTTTATGCCGTAGAAGCACGTTCTTTAACGCGGCCACCTTTTCTTCAGAGAGTAGCTCGCTGACAAATGTCAGTCGCGGGTCATCTGCCGATCCCAACTCAATCTTCCTGAGGTTATCTGCAGTAGTATGTATACCGTTTTCCAGTTCTTTCGGAGCTGGCGGAAATTCTGAGATCACCTCATCATCGCTGTTCTCAAAGCACTGGGGAAAGTCATCCACGTTCTCGCGCTCTTCTTTTAATATCGCAATCGTATAACAGGTGCGAATCCGCTCCCAGGACTGAGGTGGATCCGGTTCTGCTCTTGCGGCCTTGGGTTCATGCTTTTGTGGCGGCGTTACCCTCCAGCCGTTGGATAAAGCGAATCTGCCCCGTTGGTACTGGTCCTCGACCCAGTTCTTGAAGGTGAAGCAGTCTTCGGTAGGATGTCCTATGGCTCGGTGATAAGAGCAATAGCTCAAACGAGAAGCCTTGTTAGCTTGCTCAGGGTGTCTAGACTCTGGAAGCGCGATCATTTGATGTTTTAAAGCGAGCTTGAGTAACCTCTCCGTCTTGTCTCGGGGAAAGGAGTATGCTCGACTCATCTTCTCCATGAGGGACGAATCCGAGCCGTGCAGTACCCGATCACGTAACCCTCTGATCCTGCGTCGTTGTTGTCGGCTCCTTTTTCCGCTTCTTGACTTATTTCCGTCTCCGCCTTGGGCCTTTCGTACGACGGGTTGACAAGGATGAGCATCTTTGTCTTTTGCAGACTGTTGAAATAGACGTTGCGTCGTGGCCTTCTCGTAGATGGCCATTTCGCGGTTGTGGTCTTCCCGAGCTTTCTGACCCACTTTCCTGATAGGCTTGCCCATTCGTTCTTCAGACGACGGACTCGGCGCTTCAATCGCGGGGCCTAGTTTTGATGAGGGGTTGGCATCTCCTGACAGGGAGTCCTCTTCTTCATCAAAGGTATGTATAGCGTAGCTGCTGTGAGCCCGTTCCTGTTTTCTGGTTCTCGCGTATCCAAGCCCGAGTGTTTCCATTTTCCCGTTGGGCAATTTGCGTTGAGTCCCAGGGACATCCCAAATCCTGTTGTAGAACCGAGCCTGCCGAACAGTCTGTTTTAAGGGTACTCCCTGGCGCTTCAATAGCTTCTTTAATCCATTTGTATAGTATCTAGGCAGACGGATGGGTTGGAGCCTGTTGAGTGTAGCATCCGCGCCATGCCAGATCTCTTACTCTATTTTTGATTCTGAGGATCGGTAGAATAGGATCACCTTCTCACCCCTTTGCCTGGGAGGGACGTAAAATGTTTGCAGGTCCTGCACATTGTGGGCTTGAAGCGTGTCGAGATCCTTGTAATGTTCTCGCGGTACCATGGTGATTTGCAAACTATGGTCATCGCCAGGGGGTGCTTGTATTGACAGCCGATTGAAGAACACGGCATTAACTTCATCTTCTGAATCACTTCCGAAGACCAACATGGGGGCGGGTGTCCCCGGGTTGTTGCGTTGAGATGGCCCTGCATAAACTATCTCTTCCTCTTCTTCGGTATCGCTCCCGAAAACAGGGATGGTGGCGGCGGTTTTGTTCTCCGGATTGCGACACCTTTCTGTATCCTCGAAATTTGGCAAAAAGTACTTCGCATCTTCGTATTTGCGGACTTCGTTCACAGAAAATGGGTTCAACTCACCTGTTACAGTATACTCGAAACCATCCTTAAAGTACTTCATACACTGATGTTGCGTAGAAGGGATGATGTTGTACTCGTGTAGCCAAGGACGGCCGAGCAAGGCGTTGTAGCAGGTCTTGGCGTCAATGACATGGAATTTGATGTCTGTGACGAGAAGTCCAAAGCGTAATGTTAGTATCACAGATCCGAGAGTCCGTGACGATTGTGAATCGAAACCGGAGATAGTAATTTTGTCACGAGCGAGGTGTTGCACACTCATGCAGATTTCCTTCAACACCCGAACATTAAGGAGGTTGACGGAGGATCCATTATCCACCAGGATCTTTCCTATCTTGATATCATGGCAGTATCCAGAGACATATAAGGGACGGTTGTGGTCGCACGTCCCGAGAAGGAGGTCTTCGTCACCGAAAGTGATGTCGGCCGTATGCACTTCCTCCGGTTCATCCTTCATCCTTTCAGTGGCGAGGAGGGCTTGGAATTGCTCAGGTTCTTGTAACGCCTTAATTAGTGAGTCTCGCGCTTCTTTTGATAATAGGAGGGCATCGAGAATGCTAAGCTGAGAAGGTAGCTTCCTTAAGTGCGCGAGGATGTTATAGTCCACCTTACCCTTCCTAGGAGGGTCTTTGGTAGTTAGTTCTTTCATGACTTGGTCATCTAAAGTGATATCTTCAGTGACCTTTTTCCTTTCCCTTATCTTTTCTGCTCACGGGCCTGAGATTCTTTTCTGGGAGTGTGCGATTGCGCAGCTGAATGTTCTCGCAGGCCTCCGATTTCTCCTCTTTCCCTAAAACGGATTCTTTAAAGAGAGGGCCCAGAGTCATTTCTTCATCAGAGTCGCTCCCAAAGGTGAGAACTTGTGACCCCCCGGCGTGAGCCATATAACAGTTGCCAGTAGTTCTGTTGTGCCCATCGACAGTACTTCTTCGTTCCCGACGGCTCTTGCGTTTCATGCGCTTAAAATGTCGCCGACGAGCAACATATGCTTGCCACCATATCTTAAAGGCGTTGCACTCCTCTGTGGGGTGTGAGATTTTTCGATGATATGCGCAATAATCAGGGTGCCTTTCCACCCCATCGTGTGTGTTTCCTCCCGAGGGTGGTAGCTTCATTCCCCTTGACATGGCTTTGGCAAACCTTTTCCTCGTCTTGAATATCTTCTTGTCTACTTCGGATGCCTTTCGCTCTGGCGGGGGTAGTTCAACTCTTTCATTCAGTCGCCTGCATTTGGTTCCTTCTGACGTTGCCATCTCACGCTCCTGATCCGCTTTACTTTTTAGACGAATCTCGTCTAGAAAGGCATTGATCATTTCATTTGTCAGCCACGCACGCTCTGGTTCAGGTTCTGCCTCCAGCTTCTTAGTGCCAGGAGTTTTCTCATCATCGGTAAACGAGTGGGAGATCACGTTACAACTCGCCACATACTCTTCGGATTCATCCGACGAGCTCTCTCCATCATCTCTCTCTTGAAAGATGTGGCTGAGAAACTCTTGCAGTGTGACAGGAGTTCGCGCCTTTTGATTGTATTCTTCCAGCGCGTCGATTTGCTTCTGCAAGTTCGTGTGCTCGTCTCCAAGCTTCGCGGGCTTCTTGGATTTCTTCTTCTTTTTCTTTGAAGATTTTGACGGTTGGGCGTGAGTATTTGGGCCCTTATCACGAGTCTTCAAAGTTGTGCGGGGCTTCAACATCCCTTCGATAATTTGAGGTTCAAGAGGGTCCTTCCATTCGATCGCAGGGCACGCATGAAGGTCTCTCAGCATTCTTTTGGTTTTCGTTGATAGCACGACCTCCCATGGAGCTTCTTCAATAAAGGAGCAGGTTGCCCCCAATGTATCTGCTTTCTTGGGAGTATGCGGTTGTGGTGGGCTCACCTTCCACTTCTCGGACAGTACAAACTTCCCCTGGAGGTATTGATCTTCAATCCATCCTTTGAAGACGAAGCAATCTTCAATCGGATGACTTACCGTTTGATGGTAAGGGCAATAGCTAGGGTTATTCACCTCGGTGGGTTGCGGCGGTCGCCTTGGATTTGGTAGGTTTATAAGTCTGTTGCGTATTGCCAGCTCGAATAACCGTTTCGTCTTGTCTCGTGGGAACGAGTAGGGACGCTTCATCTTCTCATTATAGTACCGGCGTCTTTCTTCCAATTGATCTGCCGGTTTCGGGGCGTTAGGTTGCTGTTGGGCATTCGCGACAAAGGTTGCCCTTCCTTTACCCTTGTCATTCCGAGGTTCCGACTTCGGGGCAGGTGGTCTATGACTCATCTGGTCCATCTGAGCCAACTTGTCGATTAAAGCCTGGAATGTGGTTGGCTTAAAGAACATCATAAACTGGGAGATAGTTGCGTGGGGGTCTAGGGTTCCCACGAACATGCCCACTGCGGGTGCCTCCTCAATGCGTTGCTCGCATCTCGACCATAAATTCCGCCAGCGTATAGCATACTGGACCCAGGTTTCGCCTGGTTTTACCCTGGCGTTAATCAATGTCGTTATTGGAGTGCGTTCGCTGGCACTTGCGAATCGCTGAGTGAATAACAACTCCATTTCAGCGAACGTTTTGATAGAATCGTTCGGGAGTTCCGAATACCATTCGAACGCTGTTTCTGATAAGCTGCCCACGAACTGGCGGAGCAACAGTTTATCGTCACCGCCGGTGTTACCGCAGAGGGCCCGGAACTGGGCAACATGTTGATGGGGATTGCCGGTCCCCTTATACACGTGGAATTTTGGTATCGTATAGCCTTGCGGGTATTTGATTTGGTCGTACCAGCTTGGATACGGCCGTCCCATTTTTACGACTTGACCAGCTGCCTCAGTCGCATGATGAACCCGGATTTGCTGGGCTATGTAGCCAACCAAGTCAGCCTTAGAGATTGCCTCCTCCTTGGCCGTTGAAAGGGCCGGTGGTGGATTTGACGTTTCTCCTCGGTCGTCTTCAAGAACGATTGGGGGATCCTCGGCGAGTAAGTCCTGCTGGATCATCATTCCTATCATATCTTGGAAGAGAAGGCTCATACGTTGTATGTTGGCCGCTTGTTCAGCAGCCTCTTTGTCCTTTTTCTCCAGTATCCGGCGAAGGAATTCAGCGTCGGTTTCTTCCTCCTGGCGTGCGTCTGAGGACATTTCTGGGCTTTCTTTTGGCCCGGTAAGTGCGGCCATAGCATTCATCATTTCCTGAAGCTTTTGTTGCTGCTCCTGGGCTTTCGTCACGGATCGGGTTAGCGGTCGGTGGCCTGTAGAAGTGCGGCTTTCCTCCTTTCCAGAAGCCATGTAAACAGTGTGCACCACCATGCCTCCAGACTTAGGGCGTCTGGGCTCAGTGCTTTTAGCCGTCGTTGCACGCTGGGGGGTCTTCTCTGGCCTCCTCCTTTTATGAGCCATGGAGGTTGAGGGGGCCGTTGAGGTGGGCGTCCAGACAGCCTTTTGGGGTTTAGCCTGGTGACCAGCTTCCGGTTGGATTTTCAGCTTCTTGTGCTGGCGGGAGGAGTTTGGATCGATGATCGAGTCTCGGGCCTGTCGCCAAACCTTATAGATTTTGGAAGACAGCCGTTGAGGGGATCGGGGCTGTTCTGATTCTATTTCCACAACCTTTTTTAATGGGGGAGGAGACCTCTTTAGCACTGCAGTAGGGGAATTCCTTCGTGTTGGAGATAGTGCCCTCAGAGTCAATTATTAGGTCACAGGTACGTGATTGCAATGATTGATGGAGGACCTATCCCGGTAGGACAGTCTTACTCGAGATGATAGTATGCTATCTGGTTTACCTTTATCATCGTGTACTGTTTTAGGTGACCTGACAAGTCTCTATTACACGTTGATAGAGCCCTTAGGATTCTTGCTTGACCACCAGCAGTATGAGGGCGATCATATAAGTAGGAGCTGGGGGTCTACAAGCATATCCTTAAATGGTCCCTAGTCGTGTGAGTTTCGAGACAGGGCATCGATACTCCGAAGCAGACTAGTGTATACAGTCGAGACCCCGACGAGGGGCGGTGGCCGGTCTCACAAGCCACTGGTGTCAGTTGGATCACCTAAGATGTATACAGGTGCTCATTGGGTTATGAGTACACCGGACAGGACTCGCCGGGAACATGCTAGTTGGTCATATACCAGACGTCAGATGGCAGTTCCCTGGTGACATGTGTGCAGGTTAGTTCATCGACCTGGGGATCGTCATTTGTCTCGTGTGAGTTCCTACTGTACTTTGATTACTACCCTACCACGGCTCAAAGGAGTCGTGCAAACAGGTTTTAGTTGGGTACAGTCTCGAGCCACATGGAGGCAGTGAGCGTATCTTCAGGGGTTCGTCTCTCCCGGTATTGGGGGTGAGGTCGTGCTGTGTCTAGGAGAGCCATTACACGAAGCCCTCGGCCGAGGCAAGGAGATTTACTGGTAGGTATTCCAGTAGTATCTCAGGGTGTTCTGGGCTACACTCCGACACGACTTGTACCGCTTTTGGGGGTCTGACTTTTACCAACCCCCTAGGCCCGCCATGCGATCCTCATAGACGAACGGACCGGACTGTACGGATATTGTCACTGACAGGCTCAGTAGGGTTGTCAGGTTGAGTTCGCTCACAGACATCCCTTTTAGTCAATACCTGGTAACCCGTTACGTATTGGCTTATACCTCTGACGTGCTAGTGGTTAAATCCAAAACTAAGGTGTTGACGAGTCTTTAGAGTCCCCCACATTCAGTTACTCAGCTTTCGGGCGAAAGGTTGTAGAGGCCGTATGGAGATATGGCAAGGTCCGATCAGATACGTGCGGTATTGCACGGATCAGGATCGGACAGTTTGTACTATAGGCCGTATGGTTATATGGCAGGATTCGATCAGATACGTGCGGTATTGCACGGATCAGGATCGAACAGATATTACTAGCCGGTTTTGGTATAAGCCGGATTCTAGTATAGTACAGTGGAGATTTAGTCTCATTGCATTTGTATTTCGGTCGGAATACAAATGCGGGTGTGTATGCACAGTTTCGGGGTTTTCCTGTAATTTATTACGGGACCAGTTTTCTGGAGTTGCCAGTTTGCTTTCCGTTTCGGCCAATTTCCTTTGTATCGTTCATTGGCCGAAGATTGGTGGAGGAGGGCTTATTTGCATTGTTGCAAATAAGTGTTTGTGGAAGGGGGTCTTTGCTTATTGTTGTATCATGATGGTTTTCATGATGTGCACCATCACTTGACTTCTTCTTCTCATGATGGCTTGACTTTTTGAAGCCATCATGCATGAGATGATGGTTGCCTTGGAGTGTTGGATTTGTTTTGGTGATCATTGCTTTTCATGATAACCTTTCCTCTCTCTCTCTCTTGCATGATAGTTTTTTTGGCTCCCATTTTTTTTGATACACTCTCATTCTCCTCTCTCAATTTAGCATGGCCGGCCATTCTTTGGAGAAGGGGGCTGTCCCAATTTTGGGAGGGTCATTTTGGTTGATATCATATCATTTTCTTCACCAAAATTCCCAAGAAAAACTCCTTGTATCATCCCTCCACCAAAAAGCAACCTCCACTACCCCAAAGTGAGACTTGAGTACTACATATTCTACAGCGAACCTTGGGCACGTCGAGTAGCCGGCTTCGTGCTCGAGTTGCCTCGGCATTGAGGTGGGAGCCCGTAAAAGAAGTAGGCGATGTGGTGCACTTCCGGCGACGAGGAGGAGACGGGACATTCCGCAGGAGATCGGGACGATGACGAGAAGACCGGAGGACTTGGATCGTCGGTATATCTCTATTCCCTTTCTTGTAGTTAGCTAGGACTAATTAATGGTTCGATCCGGGTATTAGTGCGCGGCGGTTTGCCAGTTCAAGAAAAATTTAAGTTTATCACCGCTTCCGCATTTGGCCGTCGGATTGACGGCCGGGGCGCCGCCGTGCACTTACAGTGGTATCAGAGCCTCGCCATTAACTTAGTCTAGCTTTGTGTAATGTGTTTGCATTTTCGATCGATCAAAAATCCCAAAACCGCATTTTTGCCCGCATCAGTTTTCTGTTGAAAATTTTTGGTGTCGAAATTTTTTTCAGGTTGCATAAAATTGATGTACTGGAGATTATAAGCCCACTGTAGAAATTCGACACAGTAAGTCGACCACCAGAGCGCGGAACCGCGGCAAAACCCCCCCTTTGGCCGCGGTTCCGCCGCCGAATAGTGTCCTTACTGTATCAATTTTCTTCAGTTGCTTTCTGGGCTTAAAATATGGGTTTTGGAATATTAATTTTGGGCCCAGATTTTCTTGATGTGCTACAGTAGTACTTGGGGGCCCACTTGTTAAAGTTTGATCGATCGGATATTTTAAACACATTATTTCACAGTATTTACATTATATCTGCGACCGTGAATGTCACTTGATCGGTAAATCCGGTCTAACTGCTATAGCCCGGTTAGACGGATTTGCGAACGTGACTTTCACGTTGATGTTCTGTTTTTGCTGTGATGTTGCGGATCGGTCGTGGGGGATAGCCTGGATGCAATGCTAGTACAGTTCTGTTGTATTATGTACATTTGAAATTGCGGGGCGAGCGTCCGACATGTGGACTGTCGTCACTGCCTGATTGTATTATTATTTTGGGGCACGACCTGGTTGCGATCGATGTACCCGTTGTATGTATATTTTACTTTCTGTACTAGGATTGCCCCGCGGAGGGGTGCACGGATAGCCGGGTTCTGGAGGGCAACAAGCCCGCATCTCATGGCATTGAGACGGAGGGGGCTTCACTCTAGGATTGGCGGGCTATTCGCCGCACTCGTAGGGGGTACAGGTTGACCCAGGAGGGGTGCCCAAGTTACCGGATTCCGTGAAGTGCTGGGTGGTCCATTCACGGTGCTGAAGGGGGCTGCCTCGCTTCAGGTTTTGGCGGGTGACTTGCCGCGCCCATAGGGGTCTTGGATTTCATTGCACAGGCTATCCACACGACCAGGGGAACGTCGGGTTTCAGTAGTGGCTATGTGAAACCCGGGGATCCCAGATATCTGTATTGTTTCTGTGATGCTGTACATATCTGTGATGTTGCATTTTATTCACGCCTTGAGCGAAATATAATATATTGGTATATATATTAGTAGATGTTGTATATGTTTTACATCCGCGCTAGTCCAGTCCCCGCTCTGTCGTTAGTTAGCTAACCTAATGGGTAATGACGGGACCCAGTGGCGAATGCGGATGGCATATACGTACATCAGTATATTTTCGTTCTTTGTGGTGTGATCAATTGATGGGACTGCGTTGATTCGGATCAATGCAAGTTAAAAACAAACCTAATCTGATGTTGTTGGAACACTTTTTCAAAAAGCTGTTATTGCAAGGACGTTCACTTTTGTTTTGCATCGTGGTATTCAGATGGAATATCCTGCTCCTCAGTCGACGAGGCAAGGGCCGAGATCCCTTCACCGGGAGTGACCCCTTGGACAGAAGTTTGCGTCAGGGCAATGACTTCACTATAGCCGATTACTTTTGCTTTGCATCGTGGTATTCATTTGGAATATCCTGCACCTCATTCTACGGGGAAAGAGCCGAGATCCCTTCACCGGGAGTGACCTCTTTAGCAACGGTTTTCGTCACTATAATTTTAAAAGCTATCCGTTCCTTCAACGATATCAAGTTCATTACGTTAAAGGTTTTCGCCAGAAACCATTCGTAGCCCTCCGTCGTTTCATATGGGTGGTCAATAGTATTCAAGCTGTGTATGTTGGCCAAAGTCAAGGCACAGTGATTAGTAGCTATTGGGTATTCATATGCAGCATAGATAGATGCGTTGGTTTGGAACAGTCGTACTGCCATGTTGGCCAAAGTCAAGGGTATGTACGGGTGGATTCAAATTAACCTGGAGAATGACGGGTAGAACTTGACATGTGACTTATGATATGTTGGCCAAAGTCAAGGTCATAAGAGCATGGGGCAGAAATCACATCGGGAGTTTCAAAAGTACTGAAACTTGCCAGATATGCGCATACCTTCTGGAGTGTGATGACGTGAGCGGATTCCGTCACGTTATCATGCGGTGATAGTTGGATCCCGATTCCCACTGATGAGTTAGTTTACTCCTCGGGTGACCCCGACTAATTCTTCTTTCAGGTTTGGAGGAGAATTTGAGGTACAGTGGGAGGATTCCAGATTAGATAAATTGGTAACCATTCTGATCTAGGTTAGAGTGCACGCTGAGTGTTCCTTTTCTCTCTCTCTTTGGCAGCGACCTTTGACCCGACCCTAAGACTATGACTTAGTGACTAAGTTGACCGAACCTTCTTAACACTGGCTTTTGGATTGTCAGAGTTGCAAACCTCATTGCCACTCCTACTTTTACCCTTTTCTCCAGGACACCCCGTATTACTACGAACGTCCACTTCCATTGGACAAAACCATCGTATGGTTAGATACGAACTCGAAAGAATTTATTCGAGGATGGTTTCCGGTTCTGGAGAAAACGAATAGGATTATTCAGTTGTCTTTTCCTTTTACCCTCTCTCAGGTTACGAGTACTCCTTGGTTTAGGGGTAGTACACCTATTACGCAAATTGGATTGTCTTCTTCCAAACCTTTGGCTGGTGCCGACCGGTAGGGAATGAAGAAAACCAATTAGCATAACGATGGTGTGCAGAAGGTATTAAGTTAAGACAAAGCAAGGGATTAGTAAGAGGGCAAAGTAAATTGCAACAGATATTCACGACCAAACCAAGTATTTCTTCGCCAATCCTAAATCACCTTTGTATTTCTCCAGGACACTCCGTATCACTACGAAGATCCACAGTTTATTGGATACTCCATCGTATGGTTATATACGAACTCGAAAGGAACTTGTTCCAGTTCGGGGATGGATTCTGGTTCAGGAGAAATAGGAATAAGGTTTATTCGGTTGTCTTTTATCTTCACCTTCTCTCTCTTTGTGAGTGTTCCTAGGATTAGGACAGTACACCCATTATGCTTATTGGATAGTCTTCTTCCAAACCATAGGCTGGTGCCGAACGGTAGGGAAAGAAGAAAACCATTTGGCCTGAGGGGTGTGCAGAAGGTAATGACTAAAGACATATGAAGGGATTTGGAGAGGTGGCAAAGAATTATACGGTTACAGTCGTGAATCTGGAAGAGGCATTACTAGGAATACCAGAATACCCCATCGGAACATTTCAATGTTTCAGTTTCACTGTGTAATGTTAAAGGAAAACTGATTTCCCGATTAGATACTTACTCCAGGGTATGTATTTACCAGGTACGATTCTCACATCTGTATGGTTTTACAGATGATGAGTGGGAGTAAGTTATTGGGAATTGGGTGATTATCCTCATTATATCTGGATTCGTTGTAATCGGTGATATTTGAGGAAATCACCTGGGCTGTTTGCCGGTTGGCAAATATTTGGTTTTGAATATCCGCAGTTATGCACCAATTTCAAATTGATATATCTGTACGTCTATTTTCATAGAGTGAGATATACCTTTCTGAAATTATGTCTACGACATTTACCTATATCAGTGGATGGTTAGGTAAGGAGCATTAAACAGCGGTGTAATTCTTCTTAACCATAAGTACAGTTTTCAACCTACGACACACAGTGAATGAGTTATCAGACTCAAGGGACTTATACAGAGTATTGTATGTTGTCCAGGGTCCATCAGGACAGAGGGGTTGGTCCTCGTGCTATATTCGATTTACTTATGACTTCTCTAGTTTTTAGACAGGTGTTTCGCGGAAACACAGGGTCTGAATTTTGAGAAGTTATAGGTATTTGAATAGAGTAGGGAACCAGGTGTAGCAAGTATCGGGATTCTTCAAAGAGATCGAAGATGTAGATACTTGTGTATGGTATTCAGTCGATAGTAATGATAAAGAGAAATTGCTTCTCTTTCAGGTTACTCATAATTGGAAGCATTCCTAAGTTGAGTAACGCTGATCGGCCTCCTCCCATTTAGTTGACATGCACTGGAGATAGCTGCATGATTTGAATCTGGTTCAATTAAACCAGTGCCTCTGGTTCTATATTGGATATAGAACAGTTCATATCTTAATGATGTTAAGGTACGGGGAGTTGTCCGGTTTATGATTAAAACCAGACACTGGACAACTCAAGGCACGTTTCTGTAATGGCTGTTTGTGGGTTGACCCAGGCTATGACGAGGGTTGACTTTCTACCATCTGGATGAACAATAGCAATATTGTTCTAGACTCGCCACAGTTTTAATAAAAATGGATTTTTTCAGAAAACAGTAGTGGGAGTATGGTAGAACTGGAAGTGATTCCAGAACCATAAACGATTACTGAAGATTTGATAAGGAACCTAAAGATTCAATCCGGTTTGACATTCCATTGGCCACTCCGCAGATACGGTGGGTAACTTCAGGCACCCGAGAGGTACTACGGTAGCCTTAAGGACGGTAACAGGGAAGCTCTTGTTTACCCACAATTACCATTGCTGTTGTTCCAGGCTGCGAGACCCGGCGGGAGGATGAGTATAGCGTCGTTCTAAACTAGTTTTAGAAGTGGACGTCTATATGACTCTGCCAGAGGGTTGTCGTAGTCAGTGGGAGCAGCGGAAGCATTGGTGGACAGGTAGCTTATGTCTATTTATAGACTAAAGCAGATATAGCGGAGATAGATCATCTATTTCTGACGTGACAGTCATAGGTTTGACTTCATCAGAATAGGGGATGGATCTGTTGAGAAGGTAGTAGGGTGTGATGTCCTGGTATTTGGATGACATACACAGAGTAGGAAAAGAAACTCCTATACTACGATCGGTTATACTTTGGTCGTCACACAGTAGTTTTCTCTACAAAGGAAATGGATTTTATATCAGACATACTGGTTACTAGATCTATGGTTTTAGATCTAGATTTGGGTGGTTTCCCAATCAGGGTACTTTGACAGCATTCTATGAGTATTTAGAATGGTTGACTCCTGGCACGGTAGCATACCTGCAGGTGATGGAGTCACCCTCTCTAAAGGTGTCTTATAGACTAAAGTAGAGAGGGATGTGCATGATTGACAGATCACTTGCTCAGGCAACTGAGTCAATCGTGAGATGTCAAGTACCACACCAGATATTGTTCTTGCACTAGATGCAATAAGTTGATATTGATCCAATCTTGGAGAAGCAGT
The DNA here is from genome assembly GCA_030015575.1 of Agapanthus africanus. NCBI lineage: Eukaryota > Viridiplantae > Streptophyta > Magnoliopsida > Asparagales > Amaryllidaceae > Agapanthus > Agapanthus africanus. The sequence goes on from CM057340.1 coordinate 691,641,895, forward strand.
CGGAAGCAGTTTTAGAACATAAGTGCATGTTCTAGGGATATGATAACGACAGCCCCATTCGGGAAACAGTTATCATTCCAGGCTTCCAAGGTGACATGGACGACAAGGAGGTTGTCAGAGTTATAGTTTTCCTTCTAACGAAGGGCAGTATTTTGGACAGGTGATCCAAGGCAATACTGAGGGTGGCATGGCGCAGGATACTGATTAAGTTCAGTTGACGATACAGTCTAAGAAGTTTGGATTTGGAGTTCATTTATGAGCTAGGTCCCATCAGACATCCAGACACATTCTAAGACAGGTATTGCTCATTTCGGGAGATGGTTTTCTCCGCGAACTTGAGATATAGAGAGACATAGAAAGAAACAACAAAGCGGATCCACTCACTGAGGCTATTCCTCGAACGCAATAGTTTCGCAAACGAGCTTTGTGAGACTGACTAGTAGAGGAGTTGGGTGTTCGGTATCACACGGGCTGTGAGTATGCGACATCGCAATAATTAGCCTTGAGTGCAAGTGGGAGATTGTTGGAGATAGTGCCCTCAGAGTCAATTATTAGGTCACAGGTACGTGATTGCAATGATTGATGGAGGACCTATCCCGGTAGGACAGTCTTACTCGAGATGATAGTATGCTATCTGGTTTACCTTTATCATCGTGTACTGTTTTAGGTGACCTGACAAGTCGCTATTACACGTTGATAGAGCCCCTAGGATTCTTGCTTGACCACCAGCAGTATGAGGGCGATCATATAAGTGGGAGCTGGGGGTCTACAAGCATATCCTTAAATGGTCCTTAGTCGTGTGAGTTTCGAGACAGGGCATCGATACTCCGAAGCAGACTAGTGTATACAGTCGAGACCCCGACGAGGGGCGGTGGCCGGTCTCACAAGCCACTGGTGTCAGTTGGATCACCTAAGATGTATACAGGTGCTCATTGGGTTATGAGTACACCGGACAGGACTCGCCGGGAACATGCTAGTTGGTCATATACCAGACGTCAGATGGCAGTTCCCTGGTGACATGTGTGCAGGTTAGTTCATCGACCTGGGGATCGTCATTTGTCTCGTGTGAGTTCCCACTGTATTTTGATTACTACCCTACCACGGCTCAAAGGAGTCGTGCAAACAAGTTTTAGTTGGGTACAGTCCCGAGCCACATGGAGGCAGTGAGCGTATCTTCAGGGGTTCGTCTCTCCCAGTATTGGGGGTGAGGTCGTGCTGTGTCTAGGAGAGCCATTACACGAAGCCCTCGGCCGAGGCAAGGAGATTTACTGGTAGGTATTCCAGTAGTATCTCAGGGTGTTCTGGGCTACACTCCGACACGACTTGTACCGCTTTTGGGGGTCTGACTTTTACCAACCCCCTAGGTCCGCCATGCGATGCTCATAGATGAACGGACCGGACTGTACGGATATTGTCACTGACAGGCTCAGTAGGGTTGTCAGGTTGAGTTCGCTCACAGACATCCCTTTTAGTCAATACCTGGTAACCCGTTACGTATTGGCTTATACCTCTGACGTGCTAGTGGTTAAATCCACAACTAAGGTGTTGACGAGTCTTTAGAGTCCCCCACATTCAGTTACTCAGCTTTAGGGCGAAAGGTTGTAGAGGCCATATGGAGATATGGCAAGGTCCGATCAGATACGTGCGGTATTGCACGGATCAGGATCGGACAGTTTGTACTATAGGCCGTATGGTTATATGGCAGGATTCGATCAGATACGTGCGGTATTGCACGGATCAGGATCGAACAGATATTACTAGCCGGTTTTGGTATAAGCCGGATTCTAGTATAGTACAGTGGAGATTTAGTCTCATTGCATTTGTATTTCGGTCGGAATACAAATGCGGGTGTGTATGCACAGTTTCGGGGTTTTCCTGTAATTTATTACGGGACCAGTTTTCTGGAGTTGCCAGTTTGCTTTCCGTTTCGGCCAATTTCCTTTGTATCGTTCATTGGCCGAAGATTGGTGGAGGAGGGCTTATTTGCATTGTTGCAAATAAGTGTTTGTGGAAGGGGGTCTTTGCTTATTGTTGTATCATGATGGTTTTCATGATGTGCACCATCACTTGACTTCTTCTTCTCATGATGGCTTGACTTTTTGAAGCCATCATGCATGAGATGATGGTTGCCTTGGAGTGTTGGATTTGTTTTGGTGATCATTGCTTTTCATGATAACCTTTCCTCTCTCTCTCTCTTGCATGATAGTTTTTTTGGCTCCCATTTTTTTTGATACACTCTCATTCTCCTCTCTCAATTTAGCATGGCCGGCCATTCTTTGGAGAAGGGGGCTGTCCCAATTTTGGGAGGGTCATTTTGGTTGATATCATATCATTTTCTTCACCAAAATTCCCAAGAAAAACTCCTTGTATCATCCCTCCACCAAAAGGCAACCTCCACTACCCCAAAGTGAGACTTGAGTACTACATATTCTACAGCGAACCTTGGGCACGTCGAGTAGCCGGCTTCGTGCTCGAGTTGCCTCGGCATTGAGGTGGGAGCCCGTAAAAGAAGTAGGCGATGTGGTGCACTTCCGGCGACGAGGAGGAGACGGGACATTCCGCAGGAGATCGGGACGATGACGAGAAGACCGGAGGACTTGGATCGTCGGTATATCTCTATTCCCTTTCTTGTAGTTAGCTAGGACTAATTAATGGTTCGATCCGGGTATTAGTGCGCGGCGGTTTGCCAGTTCAAGAAAAATTTAAGTTTATCACCGCTTCCGCATTTGGCCGTCGGATTGACGGCCGGGGCGCCGCCGTGCACTTACACTTCGCACCTTATTTAGCATTTCGAAGCTGTTCCCAGTTGGAACAGCAGCATTAACTTCTGCCATCGGGGCTGATGGAGTCAACCCGGAGGGGGAGTTGCCCCCAGCCTTCCTTACTCGGCGCCAATGGCGACGTCGAGCGTGTCGAGCGGACGGCGTTGGGTCAGCGGTAAGAATGGTTTCGTCTTGCCCCCTGTGTGGGTGGGGGGTCGCTGTTGGTGTTAGCCTATCAAAGACCGATGTCCTTTGGGCAGCAGGAGCGGGAGCTGAAGCCGTCAATCTTGTAAAGACCGACTTTTTGGCCGGAGAAGCCGCCTTGGCGATTTCGAGGGCAGGAGCGGCCACTTTCTTAGAAGCAGCCTCCTCTGAGATTGTAGGCCCTATGATGAGTTTGCAGGATTTCTGGCCCAATCTAGAGAAGACCGAGGCGTTGACGTTGGGCGACTTGTTGAGAGGAGCCGCGGCAGGGGTAAGACGATCAAAGACCGACTTCTTGAGAGCTTCCTTTGTCAGCACCGGCACCGCGAAGCTTGATGGTGGGAGTATAGTCCCAAAGAACAATCCGGTAGTGGCTTGAGTCACCTGGTCCACCGGCATTGTGAACAACGAAGCAGCTTGGGGTCCATAGGCTATACCTCCTGGCGAGGTAAAGCGTTGGTCGCAATTGCAGTCTGAGCAGTTGGAGGATTTCACAGAAGTAGAAGCCATCGATCCTTTGCTTTCTGCAATAAGCAAGATGCCAATTCTTAGTATCTTGAAACCCAAGGGCAACTATTAGCGAACCACGATTGGTTCGCGAATCACGACACACGAAGTGTGGAGTGGAAAGAGGAAAAGGTCCCACCGGGCGTGCCAGAATCTGTTCCCCTCCGAAGGACGGCGCGCAAGACTGCGATGTCTTGGCACTGAGATTCGGGGCAGATGCTAATTGGTGCTATCCGTTCACCTCTCCGAAGATGCCAAGTTGATTTATGGCACCATGTATCGAAGGTTTAAACGGATGCGTCCGATGTAGCAGACTTCGTCAGATTCCCCCTCGTTTGAGGGGTTTTTGATTATGGGGACGCTCTTCCCTGCAGGCGCAAGCCCCTGCAGTTAATTACGCTACCGCATCGCGGTAACAACTTTCTCCTTCTCCAGCTGGTCACTTCGTGTCGTGTGTGTTTATTTCGTGTTTTATTGCCCGTGGATTGTTTACGGAGACTGAGTTATGTTGTCGCCCGTAGGGCGTGGACTAGTCCAAATCCGTGTTTATCTTAGATTTGGGTTTGGGGGTTTGGTTTGAGGATACGTCAGCCGTACTTGAGGCTAAGATCAACTCAAACGTTTGTTAAGGATACGTTAGTCTAACGTTGAGACTAAGATCAACTTAACGGGATCGTTTAGATCCGACAAAAGAGCATTTGGGCTCTATTGTTCCAGTTTAGGGACATAATGGTCCATCGTATGTGTGGCTGTCGGGACCCGTCACCTCTCTGACGACGTTGAAGGATTACAACGACGGATGTCAGAGGAGTTCGGAGATGTACCCTCGAGCCAGAGTTAATTGGGGGGATTCATAGTCCAGTCTGTTTGAAGCTTTAAGGATACGTTAGCCATCTTTGAGGCTAAGATCAACTTAAACGGGACCATTTAGATCCGACAAAAGAGCATACGGGGCTCTATTGTTCTAGTTTAAGGACATTGCGATCCACGGGTAGTTTAAGGACATTGCGGTCCTTGGGTAGTTTAAGGACATTGCGGTCCAAGGGTACTTTAAGGACATTGCGGTCCATGGGTAGTTTAAGGACATTGCGGTCCATGGGTAGTTTAAGGACATTGCGGTCTATTGTTAGTTTTAAGACATCTCGGTCAAGGTTAAGGACGTCATAGTCCATGGGTTTAAGGACTCCACAGTCCGGTATGTGCTCTGGATGCTTCACACGGGTTCATTTCCGTGCTTGGCGAGGACCAGGCTCCGCTCTGGGTGTTTTCCGCGGGGTCAAAGAGTGATGTTATCCGCGTTCCACGTAACCAGGAATTTTGTACTAGATGCTTCACAAGGGTTCACTGCCGTGCTCGGCGAGGACTAGGCTCCGCTCTGGGCGTTTTCCGCAGGGTCAGAGAGTGACGTTATCCGCGTTCCACATAGCCAGGAATTTTGCATTAGACACGGGTTTAAGGACCCCACAGTCCATATCAATGTGTGGTCGTCGGGACCCGTCACCTCTTTGAAGACATTGAGGGATTACAATGCCAAGTATCAAAGGAGTGAAGAGATGTACCCTAGAACCGGAATGGCTTAAATAGTCCTTGGCCCAATTTGGGATCAAGACCGATTAATTATGTTATGAGCCCATTAGCCCAGTTAATTACGAATTGAAGGCTCATGGCCTAGCTTGGGCTAAGTCCGATCATATCTGGAATATTGGCTTCTTGTTGGTCCATTGAAGGAGAGGCTTTGCCTCTATCCATTTAGCCAATTGGGCCAAATCCTAGTGTTAAACACTACAGAGCAATCAGTGTTGAACACTGGGAACGAGGTTGACAAGTTAGTGTTTAACACTAAAAGATAATTGGTGTTAAACACCAGTAACAAGGCTTTCAAATTAGTGTTAAACACTAAAACAGATCAGTATCAAGCATCGGCAACAGAGCTCTCAAATTAGTGTTAAACACTAAGGTAGTCAATGTTGAACACTGCAAATAAAGTTCTTTGATTAGTGTTGAACACTAAGGCCCAACAGTGTTTCAATACTGTATTCAAGAGTCCCAATTTAGTGTTAAACACTAAGGCAAGAGGGGTCACGTGACAACACGTGAGAGCGCCCTCCCTTCATTTATTCTGCTGGGATTATCGCATCACGTGCCCTCACGTGAAGGGCATTTAAATGCTTATATATTAAAGCTTCTGCCGGGGTCACGTGGGTCACGTGGGGTGCTGCCTCAAAGGGGTTTTCTGTAGATCTCTTGGAGGGGGTCACGTGGTGACACGTGACCCTGCCTCTAGGTTGTTTAGAGGATCTGTTAATCTTTTCCAGGAATTAAATTCCTCGTAGGGCTAAACCCTGACAGTAATTTCAGAGGAATTAAATTCCTACTTCCTTTTGAAGATTTATATTCTGAATAGAGTTAGACTCTGAATTTTCTGTAGGAATTAAATCCCTCATATATGTGAAGAACTAAATAGGGTTAAACCCTAATAAAAGCTTTTAAGAAATTAAATTCCCATTCTCTGTTAAATTATGATCAAGGGAATTAAATCCCCGCTGTTCCAACAGAACTAGGTTCTTAATTAGGGTTAAACCCTGTTTCTTTTTGTTCTGAAGGAATTAAATTCCCATACCACAGGGTCAAGCCCTACTTTTATCTTAAAGGAATTAAATTCCTGTAGTTCTGTGAGAATTAAATTCTCGTGTTTCCATTCCCCCTCTAAGTTTTGGATCTGCATTGCAGGATCTCAACCCATTGAGAATTAAATTCTCAACCTAAAGGGGAGATGTGCACTTTGCGGATCCTCTATCAAAGAGAGAAGAAATATGTTCTTCTGTTTTATATATCAGAGTTAAACTCTATTGAGAATTAAATTCTCCCTCTTTCAAAAAGCCTTCCCTTTCTTACCTAGGGTTTTCCTTTGCAGAAGCTCCAAATTCCTCAAAGTATCAGGGCTCTCTCTCTTTTTTTTCCCTCTGCGTATATATCCTTTTTTTGTATCTCTTGGCTCCTATTTATAGGAGAAGCAGCCGAGTCAATTAGTTTTTGACGAATCTTCATTGAGAGATTTGATTTGCATCCATCATTTGTTTTGGACCTTTGGATTATTGGGTGAATTTTATTCACCATTGGATTTCAAATCCAGGGATTCTCGTTTGTTATTTCTGTTAGATTTAAAGGGGAAATCTTTCCAAACCAGAGATTTTCCCATAGATAGATGATATTTAATCACCTCTGAATCTTTAATTCGATCGGTTCCAGATAGTCACTTTCCTTTGGAAAGATTTGATTCTCCTTCAGAATTTAATTCTGTTAACAAAACGGGCTTTGAAAGCCGGTCACGTGTGACCACGTGACCCATGGTCACGTGTGGGCATGTGACCCCCTTGGAACGAGCCTTCCTCTTTCTTTTTGCGCTCTGTCTTCTGGTTGCTGCTTAACCGTCACGTTCCACCACGTGACCCCTGGTCACGTGTGAGCACGTGACCCTTGTCTGGACTCTTTTTCTTGATTTCACTGGAGAACAATTCTGATGTTTTTAGCGTCACGTGCCAACACGTGACCCCTGGTCACGTGGGAGCACGTGACCTCTTTTGAAGCTTTTTCCTTGATTTGATCAGGGATCCGGTGTGCCTTTGACGCTTGCATTTAAATGTCACGTGTCGACACGTGACCCTGGTCACGTGGGCGCACGTGACTCTTTCTGAAGCCCCATTTTCTTCAATGTAGCCAGGAAACTGAACTTGCCTTGATGATGCGTTTAGGTGTCACGTGCCAACACGTGGCTGCTGGTCACGTGTAAGCACGTGACCCTCTTCTGAAGCTTTTCCCAGAAGCTTTCCTGATTTTAAATCAGGAAACACTGGCGTTGCGCAACCGACTCATAAATCTGCCGGAGCCAAAACGTCCGTCGCAACCAAATGATGTTAATGAGCCCAACTACTGTCCCTATCATCGGGTACTAGGTCATCCGATCGAAGATTGTTACGTCTTCAAAAATTGGATCGAAGACCAGTACCAACAGGGCAAGTTTGCGTGATCTGACAGATGGAAAGTGAATCCGCCGCAACCTCACGCCTCTGAAAGGGTGAATACGCCGGGGGCAACGTGCTCTCTCATTGAAGAAGCCCCGTGGGAGGTTGTACTATCGGCCAAGACAAAGAGAATGCTGAACAATCTTCGGACATGCCCAGCAGTCAAGTGGAAGAACCCGTTGGAACCGCAGGTCATTGAGGGGATGTTGAAGCCACGTCCAACTCCGAAGACCGATGGTGGTGGCCCAAGCACTCGCAGCCAGCCGTCAAAATCTTCAAAGAAGAAAAAGAAGAAATCCAAGAAGCCTGTGACGCCTGGCGACAAGCGCACAGACTTGCAAAAACAAATTGACGCGCTGGAGGAATACAACCAGAAAGCACGAACTCCCATTACACTCCAAGAGTTTCTCAACCACGTCTTTCAAGAGGAAGGTGAAGGAGAAAGTTCATCAGATGAATCTGAAGAATACGTAGCGAGCTGCCATATGATCTCCCATTCGTTGACAGACGATGAAGAGACTCCTTGCATCGAAAAGCTGGAGGCAAATCCCGAACCAAAAATTCTGGGGCCATCAGATGAAGTAATTGACGCGTTCCTTAACGAAGCTCGGTTGAAAAGTAAAGCTGATCGAGAATGCGAGACGGCTATATTCGAGAGGGCCAAGCGCCAGCGACTTGACGAAAGAGCTGAGACACTCCCGCTGGAGAAAAATACATCCACTACTAACAAAAGCAAATCCAAGATGAGGAAAAGGTTTGCTAAGACCATATCAATGGGCATGAAGCTACCCTCCTCCGAAGGAAACATTACTGGTGAAATGGAAATGTACCCCTCCTATTGCTTATATCATCAGAAGATTTCGCACCCCACTGAAGAGTGCAAAGTTTTCGATAGATGGTAGCAAGGATATGTCGCTTACCGACAACATTTTATGCGGGAGAAGCGCAAAACTCGTCGGGAGCAGAAAGGTACGACCGAGCGGCTTAACAGAACTACCGGCAGTTGTCGCATGGTTGACGCCGGGGGATCACAAGTACCTACATTCGGGAGCGATTCTGATGAGGAGCTGGAGCTCGGCCCCCTCTTTAAAGAGTCCACCTCGGGAAAAGAAGAAGAGCCGAAGGTCTGTGAAAATATCCGGTTGCGTAGTCGGACGCTACCCGAAAAGAATCTCGGACCCTCAAATAAAAAAGATAAGGGAAAAGAGAAGGTCCCTGAAGATATCGTCTTAGATGACCAAGTTGAGGAGGAGCAAAGTGCCAAGGACCCGCCGAAGAGAAATAAGAAGGATTACAACGTCTTAGCGCATCTGAGGAAACTACCTTTGCAGCTCAGCATTCTTGATGCTCTTTTGCTATCAAAAGAGGCGAGAGATTCGTTAATCAAGGCACTACAGGAGCCGGAACAATTCCAAGCTTTCCTGGCCGAAGAGAAAATGAAGGATGAGTTGGAGGAAGTGCACACGACCGATATCACTTTTGGTGATGAGGACATTCTCCTTGGGACGTGCGAACACAATCGCCCCCTCTATGTCTCGGGATACTGCTACAATATAAAGATAGGCAAAATCCTGATCGACAATGGATCCTCCGTTAATCTCCTCAATGTGCGGGTGTTAAAAGAAATCTGCATGAGCGTCCAGCACCTTGCTCGGGACAAGATCACCATATCCGGGTTCGACTCCCAATCATCAAAGACTCTTGGATCTGTGATACTGACGCTACGCTTTGGGTTAATCGTCACGGACATTAAATTCCACGTCATAGATGCCAAGACATGCTACAATGCTCTGCTCGGCCGACCATGGTTACAGGAGTACAACATCATCCCTTATACACAGTATCAGTGTATGAAATATTTTAGGGATGGTCTCGAGTATACCGTGACGGGAGAACTGAACCCGTTCTCGGTGAACGAAGTCCGCAAATATGAAGATGCCAAATACTTCTTACCGGATTTCGAAGACACAGAGAGGTGTCACAAGCCGGAGAACAAAGCTAATGCCACCATCCCTATCTTCGGCAGTGATACCGAGGAGGAAGAGGAGATAGTTTATTCGGGCCCGCCCTAATACAACAAGCCGGGACCATCCACTCCTACGTTGATCTTTGGTAGTGATTCGGAGGATGAGGTCCATGCTGTATTCTCTGCTCGGCCTTCAATACAAACATCCGCCGATGAAAAGCAAAGTCTGCAAGTCGCCATGGTTCCACCCAAACATTACAAAGAATTGGACGCACTTGATATCTACAGTGTAGAGGAGCTGCGGGCGTTCTACGTCCCTCCCAGGCGAGAAGGCGAAAAAGCAATTTTATTCTACCGCTCTGAAGAAACCAAAGGGGAAAAAGAAATCTGGCATGGCGCGGATCCTACGCTTGACAGGCTTCAGCCCATCCGCCTCCCCAGATATTATACAGAAGGCCTGAAGAGATTGCTGAAACGCCAGGGGATATCCTTCAAGCAGACCGTTCGAAAAGCCAAGTTCTACGACAAAGTCTGGAACGTTCCCGGGACTCAACATAAATTGCCTAATGGAAGAATGGAAACAATCGGACTCGGATATATTCGGTCTAAGAAACGAGAGCTGCTCTGCGACTGTTACGTCGTGCATGACTTCAATGAAGAAGGGGATGCTCAATGGGAGGACGCTAATCCTGAACCAGTAAAAATTCCTGACGCAAAAGTGCCCAGTCCATCGTTTGAAGAGCAAATGGACAGGCTTATAAGGGAAGCTGGTCAAAAAGTCCGAGACGACCACAACCGCGAAATGAAAATCTACGAGAAAGCCAAAACGCAACGCCTCCACCAACAGGCCGTGAAAGATGAAAGTGCCACTCCCTGTCAACCTGTTATAAAAAAGGCACGACGCAGAGGCAGAAATAAGTCGAAAGGCGAAAAAGGTGCTCAACAGCGACAAAGCGCGACTAAGAAGCCACGCAAGCGGGAATCGAGCAGTTCCGATCCATCCCTTCTGAAGAAAATGAGTCAAACATATTCTTTTCCTCGGGACAAGACGAAGAAAATACTTGACCTCGCTCTAAAACATCATATGCTTACACTGCCGGAGTCCAAGCACCCTGAACAAGCAGGCGAGGTTTCACACCCAAACTATTGCTCTTATCACCGAGTAATAGGGCATCCTCTCGAAGACTGCTTCACCTTCAAGAATTGGGTTGAAGATCAGTATCAGCTTGGTAAGTTCGCTCTGTCTGACAATTGGAGGGTAACGCCGCCACAGAAGTATGAACCCAAGGCCACGAGGACAGAACCAACTCCACATTGGGCTTGGAAGCGAATTCGCACTTATCACATGATAACAATATTAAAAGAAGAGCCCGAGAACGTGGATAACCTTCCCTGGTGCTTCGAAAAAAGCAATGATGAGGTGATCTCAGAATTTCCACCGGCACCGAAAGAGCTGGAAGACGGAATACACACCACTGCAGATAACCTCAAGAAAATTGAGTTGGGGACAGCGAGCGACCCGCGACCGACATTCGTCAGTGAGCTGCTATCTGAAGAATGGGCGGCTGTGTTAAAAGACGTGCTTGTACAACATAGAGATTGCTTCGCATGGAATTATTCCGAGATGCCGGGACTAGATCCAGAAATTGTTGTGCACAAATTAGCAATATCCCCGGATGTCAAGCCAATCAAACAGGCGCCGAGGAGAATGCGGCTCGAGCTTGAGATGAGTATCAATGCCGAGGTCAAGAAGCTAATCGACTCTGGCTTTATCCAGGAGGTTCAGTATCCCGAATGGATCTCCAACATCGCCCCGGTGATGAAGAAAAATGGGACAGTGCGCATATGCGTGGACTTCCGGGATCTCAATAAAGCTTGCTCGAAGGACGATTTCCCAGTGCCGGTCACTGAACTGATGATAGACAATACGTCCACTCATGAGGTTTTCTCCTTCATAGACGGCTCATCAGGGTATAATTAGATAAAGATGCATCCCGAAGACCAGAAGCACACCGCTTTCCGGACTCCTTTGGGAATATTTTGCTACAAGGTGATGCCCTTCGGTCTAAAGAATGCCGGTGCCACCTATCAGAGAGCCATGACGAAGATCTTTGATGACCTTATACACGAAATCGTCGAATGCTATATCGACGATCTCGTGGTTAAAAGCAAATCATACGAGGAACATCTCGAGCATCTGAAGACCGTATTTCAACGCCTTCGGCAATACAACTTAAAGATGCACCCTCTCAAGTGTGCATTCGGAGTTTTCTCGGGCAAATTCCTGGGATTTATCGTCCGACACCGAGGTATTGAGATAGATCCGTCGAAGATCAAGGCGATCATGGAGATGCCTCCGCCAAGGACTCTCAAACAGCTGCGGTCCCTCCAAGGGAAGCTCGCGTATATACGGCGATTTATAGCTAACCTTTCAGGCAAATGCCGTCCTTACAGCCACCTGATGAAGAAGGGAACCCCGTTCGTCTGGGACCAAAAATGCCAAAGCGCGCTAGATGAGATCAAGCAATACCTGCAGAACCCACCAGTGTTGGCTGCTCGGGTCAAGGGAAAGCCCCTCATTCTTTATACAACCGCCCTCGAAGGTTCCTTAGGCGCATTATGGGCGCAAGAGAACAACCAAGGGAAGGAAAGAGCACTCTACTACTTAAGTCGAGTTCTACTGGGGGCAGAAAGCAACTACTCCCCCATTGAAAAACACTGCCTGGCATTGATCTTTACGATAACAAAGCTCAGACACTATGCGTTGGCGCATGAGGTCCGTCTCATTTCGAAGGTGGACCCTCTTAAATATTTAATGTCAAAGGCCATATTGACGGGAAGACTTGCTAAATGGGCCCTGCTCTTGATGGAGTTCTTGATAACATATCAACCTCTCAAGGCAGTCAAAGGCCAGGCCATTGCCGACTTCCTCGCTGAGCATCCGATACCCGCTGATTCTCCTTTAAATTGCGATCTTCCAGACGAACATGAGTTTGATGCGATCGACGGTGGTGATACCCAATGGGAGCTTTATTTCGATGGAGCATCTTCCGTGAAGAAGCGCAAACAAAGCACCCCTATAATCAAATCGGGGGTAGGACTCATCTTTGTAACTCCACAAGGAGGGATAATGCGTTTTGCTTTCTCCCTAACAGAGCCGAGGACAAACAATGAAGCCGAATACGAAGCTCTGATAGCAGGCCTCGAGATCGCCATCGACATGGGAATTGAAAACCTCTTCATATACGGAGACTCCCAGCTGGTCGTTAGTCAAGTAAACGGCGACTATCAAACGTGTAAACCAGAGCTGGTGAAGTACGGCGAAAAGGTGCAGCAACTGTTGACCCAAATTCCCTCCTATACTTTGGAAAACATACCGCGCGCGGAAAACAGCAAAGCGGACGCATTAGCCAAGCTCGCTAAAGAACTGGCTGACAAGAACCTCGATGACGTCAAAATTGTAGTACAAAGCCGTCGGGTGCTTGCCCTAACGGAAGTATCTCCGGAATCATCCGAAGAAAAGGGAACGTCTGAGCAAACGGCTCTGCAAATAAAAGATCAGGAAAATACCGAGGATTGGAGAGAAGTCTTTATAGACTACTTCAAATACCGTCGAACGCCCGAAGATGCGTCCTCAAGACATCAGCTTATGAAACGAGCTCTGTCTTTCGCCTTCTTCAATGATACTCTGTATAAGAGGTCATTTGATTCTCTGTTGTTGAGATGTCTGGGACCTGACGAAGCGAAAAGAGTCGCTCAAGAAGTCCATGACGGAATCTGCGGTTCTCACCAAGCAGGCCCAAAGATGAAGTTGAAGATCTAGCGGATGGGCTACTACTGGCCCACGATGATTCAGGACTGCCTCGAATATGCGAAGCAATGCCACTCATGCCAAATTCATGGGGACTTCATCCACCAACATCCAAATCCACTCCATCCAACAGTGGCTAGCTGGCCATTCGAAACGTGGGGAACTGATATAGTCGGCCCCATCGAACCAGCATTGTCTAGAGGACATCGTTTCATCCTGGCGACAACTAACTACTTCTCCAAATGGGCAGAAGCAGTACCATTGAGGGAAGTGAAGACGGAGAATATCCTCCATTTCTTCAAGACGCATCATATATCGGTTTGGAACTCCGCGACGGATCATCTCCGATAACGGGCCAGCTTACAGAAGCCACAAGATCAGTTGCTTCGCGCAAAAACACAATATAGACTGGAGATATTCCTCAGTTTATAATCCGCGAGCTAACGGTCTAGCTGAGGCCTTCAATAAGACCTTGACAAAGATCATGAAGAAGACGGTGTCCCGAAATAAGAAGGACTGGCATGAGAAACTGCAAGAAGCTCTTTGGGCATATCGAACTACGTTCAAGACGGCCACGAACACAACGCCATACGTGTTGGTATTTGGTACAGAAGCAGTACTCCCCCTCGAGATAGAGTTACCCTCTCTATGAGTGGCGATCCACTACGAGCTAACGGATGAAGAAAATGCTCACCTTCGGCTTGAGGAGCTTGATGCCCTTGATGAAACCCGGCTCATAGCGCAACAAAATCTGGAAGCTTATAAAGCGAAGATGACGCGCTCATATGAGAGATTGACCCGACCAAGGACATTCCGCCAAGGCGAACTCGTGCTAGTGGTCAAAAGGCTTATGATCCCTTATCGCGCCAAACGGGGAAAATTTGAGCCAAACTATGAAGGCCCGTACATCATAGACAAGGTCTACCAAGGTGGAGCCTATCTACTCATGGATATGCTCGGTGAAAGGCATTTCAGGCCAATAAATGGTCGCTTCCTAAAGAAATACCACGCTTAATGAGTTACTGCCTAGGTCAATGATAGATGACGACGACTATGTCCGCTCGCTATCTTTCTAAGCTCAAACTTTATAAGCAGTGGCCAGCCTTCTCCTGACCAGACCGAAACGTCTTTAAACTAATGACGGACCGAAACGTCTTTAAACTAATGACGGACCGAAACGTCTTTAAATTAATGACGGACCGAAATGTCCTTAAACTAATAACAGACCGAAAAGTCCTTAAAACTACTACCGCAGCATCATTAGGCTGACGAGATAAAAAAAAAAAGAGAAAAATAAAAAATATAAATATAATAAAAAAAAAACGGTATGTCCATAAGCAAAAAGGACACGGATGATAACCCGAAAGGGCTCCATGAGTAAAAACAGTAGGGCTACCGGCGAGTGTTCGTGAAAACCCGAAAGGGCGCGACCTCGTAAAAAAAATTAAAATATATAAAAATAAAAAGAATAAAAAAAAAGGGTATGTCCATAAGCAAAAAGGGCACGGATGAAAACCCGAAAGGGCTCCGTGAGTAAAAACAGCAGGACTACCGCCGAGTGTTTGTGAAAACCCGAAAGGGCGCAACCTCGTTAAAAGACACTTACAAGGTCCTCTCGACCTTGTAAGGAGAAACCACCCGCGTGAGATCCTTACGACTCATAAGGGAGCAACACACTTAGGGATCCTCACGATTCCTAAGGAGAAAATACACTTGCGAGATCCTCACGACTCGTAAGGAGAACTCTTTTATGGGACCCTCACGGCTCATAAGATTTGAAAGTCTTAAGTTACAGAGACCTAAACATGTGCTTAAGCAACCCCCACAATCTCTAATATTGCCCTACAAGTGGCTCAATACTGACCCTTGTATACAATCCACGGGCGCGAATAAACATTTCCCTAACCAAGTCCCATCCGAGATTGGGAATATGTTCGCATGGTGGACGACCCTTGTAAATCCTTTCGATTTACAAGGAGAAAACCCTCCTGTAGGATCCTTATGACTTACAGAGGAACATACACTTAGGAATCCTTACAGTGCCTTAGGAGAAAACACACCTACGAGATCCTCACGACTTGTAGGGAGAAATACCTTTGTGAGACCCTTACGGCTTATGAAGTTAAAAGCCTTAGTCGACAGGACCTTAACCCTGCTCGCTAAGCCACCTTTGTTCGACATCGACAGAGGCAAATGATGATTCGCTCCTAGCAATATCCCAATTGTAGCGGTGCTGATGCCGAAATCGGTGTCTAATTTCAGGTTTACGGTGAAAAGTCGGTAGGCCGCACATGCATACGAAATAGCTGAAATGATGGGGCAACTTGCAATAAAAAGCAGCAAGTAAAAACGTATGCATACAAAACAGCCGAAATGATTGGGCAACTCGCAATAAAAAGCGGCGAGTAAAAACGTATGCATACAAAACAGCCGAAATGATTGGGCAACTCGCAATAAAAAGCGGCGAGTAAAAATAAAATAAATGGCCGAAATGATTAGGCACCGCGAAAAATAGCCGAAATGATTGGGCAGTCGCGACTTTCGCGATCAAAAGCTGAAATGATAGAGCATTGCGGAAATAAAACAATAAAAATGAATGAAACTTTTACCCTACAGTTGAGATCACATCGATCTCTGTATACAATCCAAGGGCACAAACAAAAAGGGGACTACATTTCCCCACCAGGCTGCGTCAAAGGGAAGTCAGATCTCGACGACCACATATATACAGCTTGGAGACCAACAACGGCGTTCCTCCTCATTCGAGCAGGACATGGACGTGACATCACCAATCGGAGCCATGGCAAAGTCCCCAGTTCCAAGACTCTACGGTTCACAGACAACCTAAAGTCAACCAATGACCTCCGTTTCGGAAACAAGTCAGCAAATGACCTCCGTCTCGGAAACAAGTCAGCAAATGACCTCCGTCGCGGAAACAAGTCAACCAACGACTCCCGTCGCAGAAACAAGTCAACCAACGACCTCCGTCGCGGAAACAAGTCAGCAACGACCTCCGTCTCGGAAACAAGTCGGCAAATGACCTCCGTTTCGGAAACAAGTCAGCAAATGACCTCCGTCTCGGAAACAAGTCAGCAAATGACCTCCGTTGCGGAAACAAGTCAGCAAAGGACCTCCGTTGCGGAAACAAGTCAACCAACGACCCCTGTCGCGGAAACAAGTCAACCAACGACCTCCGTCACGAAAACAAGTCTGCAACGACCTCCATCTCGGAAACAAGTCAGCAAATGACCCCCGTCTCGGAAACAAGTCAGCAAATGACCTCTGTCTCGGAAACAAGTCAGCAAATGACCTCTGTCGCGGAAACAAGTCAACCAACGGCCTCCGTCGCGGCAACAAGTCAACCAACGGCCTCCGTTGCGGAAACAAGTCAGCAAATGACCTTCGTCTCCGAAACAAGTCAGCAAATGACCTTCGTCTCAGAAACAAGTCAGCAAATGACCTTCGTTTTGGAAACAAGTCAACCAACGACCTCCGTCGCGGAAACAAGTCAACCAACGACCTCCGTCGCGGAAACAAGTCAGCAAATGACCTTCGTCTCGGAAACAAGTCAACCAACGACATCCGTCGCGGAAACAAGTCAACCAACGACCTCCGTCTCGGAAACAAATCAACTAACGACCTCCGTCTTGGAAACAAGTCAACCAATGACCTTCCCGTCGGAGCAATACTTCGACTTGGAAACAAGTCAACTCACCAACCACTTACGAGTCCTCTCGACTTGTAAGGGAGAAAAATTCTCTTATAAGATCCTTACGACTTATAAGAGAAAACACACTTAGGAATCCTCACGATTCCTAAGGAGAAAATCCACCTACGAGATCCTCTCGATCCGTAGGGAGAAAAGTCTCTATAAGACCCTCACAGCTCATAGAGTTGAAAAGTCTTAGGCAGCAAATCTGAACCGGCGGCCTAAGCTATCACTATCTCTTAGAGAAATCTAGATGCTTACTCTATTATCGGTCAAAGGTGTTTATCAAGACAGCATGCTGACAATAAGAGAAAGGAAAAAGCAAAGAAATAGTACAAGACATTGCAAAGAAAAATGTGTATCTTTATTGAATATAATCAAGTACAAAGTGAAGCGTACAAAAGAATAAAGAATAGATACATATTATTTAAAAAGAAAATTTTTACGAGTATGAAGATACAAGGGGAATCACTGGGAAGGAAGCGTCTTGCATAACTCTAGCAATTGTTCGCGTGCTTCCTTCCACATTTTCTCTTGATTGGCCACCACCGCCAGATCTGCCTCCACTTGAGCCCGCTGCTACAGGACAGATGCAAGCTGCTCCCTGACGGCCTGATGAGCAGCTTCGCGGCCTGGGGTATCATGCTCGGCGACATCAAGCTTTCGCTTCAAGTTTAGCCCATGAGAGATGCGTTCCAGGAGGCCCTCAAAGATAGCCTTCACTTGAGCAGCATTCGCCTCGACCTCAGCACGTAGGCGAGCAGTCTCGTTTGAAGACTCCTGACACTCCCTCAGCCTTAAAGCCGCTTCTTGCTCCAAGTGGTGGACTTAAGAAGTTCTTTGCTCGATCCACGCTGCTCTTTCATTGCTTGCGGGTAAAGTCTCGGGAGCAGGGCGCACAGACTCCAGCTGATGCAGGCGAGCCTTGATCTTCCTGCAATGGTTAACCCAAGATGCGATGATGCTCTCGTCATGGAAATTCATGAGTATCACCAGCATCGGGTTAACCGCCGTAGCGAAATCCGCAGCAGACGCAGGAGTCTCGACGTCGAGCTCTTCAATGTAGTCGCTCAACATACGCAAACTGTTCACGGCGCCTTTCGAAGACGGACGTCTCAGGAAAGGACCTGCCGGCATTGTGATGCGAGGCTCGAAGGGCGCCGAGACCGGAACGACAGCTAAAAAAACAAGATATGATCAGATAACAGTTCAAGAGATAAGAAAAAAAGAGGAGTTATCAATGCGATAGTTGCTGTACCCGCTGCGGCAGATGGCAAGGCCGGAAGAGCCGGTGGCGCGGCCGATCTTTCATCCCCTCCTTCAATTTGTAGCACTGCAGTCGGGACGAAGAAAAAAGTTAGAAGTAATTCCATCAATGGAAAGGAAAGATATCAATAGGAAACCATACTCACCAGCGCCACCAGAGGAAGAAGCGAATTCAGATGGGAAGGAGAAGTGTGGGAGCAACACTTGATAGAGATGATCAAAAAGCACTCCTGAAGAGACACAGCAGTACGAATTTAGTACATAAATCAGACGGCTGAAAGACGAAACTAATAGGTTGCAAATCCATACCTTCCAGCATCTTCGATGGTATAAGAGAGGGTTGAGAAGTGACCACCGCCAAGGCAGTAGTTGACGGCGCTCCCTCGAGCAGTGGAGCATCGGCGCTGGCCGCACCTGTGTTAAGAAACAAGGGTAAACCTGTCAGAAGCGATTGCAAGATAAGAAAAGGGGGACGGTAATCCGAAATTTACCTGATGAGCCTACAGCCGAGATGGAGGCGTCTCCCTCCTCTATCGACATAAGACCACCACTCGTGGCCTCATCCCCAGACTCCACGGGGGCCGTCGTCGTGCTCACAAGGCCAGGAGACGCCGAAGGGCCATAGGCAGGGAGAGCTATGACCGCAGCATTGCCGGACTCTTGAGAAAGAACGGCTGGCTTTTCCCTAAGAGCCGTACCCGTCTCACCCGCTACTTCTTTAGGTGCGGCGGTCGCTATTGCCTCATCCTCCGTCACTATGGGGTCGCCGGTCTCAGGCGCCTCATCCGCCGCTGTTGCGAGCTCAATTATAGCGGTCGTCTCATTTGCCGCCGTCTCAGGTTCGGCATCGACAACCTTCTCAGGTACAGCTCCCTCTGCCCCCAGCTCAGGTTCGGCAACCCCAGCGACGTCGTCCGCCATCGGCTCGGGCTCGACCAATGCCTCTCCCTCTGGCTCCTCAGGTTCGACAGTCTCCGCCTCCCCCTCGGTTGGACTTGGCCCTGCAGGATAGAATATATAAGAACCAGCAGCTTTATGATTCTTACAACAAAATTCTAAAAAGAAATATTACCTGAGGTGGACTTATTGTTAGCCTCCCTATTGGCGCGCACCGCCTGTCTATGAGCTGTAGACAAGGCGACCGGGGGCTCTTCTGATGGAGTATCGGCACGAGGGACGGTGCTTGGGCTCGATCGGTTCCTTTCCTCCCGGGCTGTCGCGATGGACCTCTTCGACGCTTCCTTCATCAAGACGTCGTCGTCCTCGTTCAGAGATGCCTCCAGAACCTTTAAGGCATCTCTCATCGGCTCTTCAAGACGGACCTCCCGCAGTAGCCCTGAGGAGGCAGGAACATTGGCAGCTGGCGGAATATCCGCGTCACTTGGCGGGAACGGCATTGAGGTTCCTGCGATAAAAAGGGAGAGGTTAGATCGACCATAACACAAGGAAAATGAAAACTTGATGAATTGAAACTTACTAAGGCCTAAAGACGCTCTAAGGCGTTCCTCCTCTTGGAAGGTCTTAAGGGAAGCGGCAATGGCTTCTTTAGTGGTGATGCCTGTTGGAAGAAAAGAAGGAAAAATGTTAGTCAAAGGCAATAATAAATATATGATGCAATAGAAAATGCGACTAGTGATTACCTGATTCCGCAAGCTTAGCCAGCCATGCGTTACGTCTCGCCAACCGCTCCGAAGCTTCGAGGGCGGCCTCCAAATCCGTGTCATTCGGCGGCATGACTAATCCCTCGTTAGTCCCATATTCACTCAGGTCCTCACCATAGGAAGCGTGGGGTTCCTGACCGAACGCGACGTCAGCGGCGAAGAGCGACCTCTTTTTCTTCTTCTGCCCACCAACCCTGGGTGCACCCGGGATCGACTTACGCTTAGCAGCCACCTTGGGGCGGCGAGTCCCGATGTCCGCACCCACGCCAGACTCCGGCGAGGCTACAACCACTGTCTCCACTGGAGCACAGGGCGCTGGTGGTGCATTCGCGATATCGGGGAGCGGCAATCCGTGTGGAGGACTTTACGCACGCGATGGTCCGGCCCTGGCATCTTTTAGAGGGGGAACTACCGGGGTCCTTGGCACTAAGGGAGCGTTACGGTCGCTACCTGGAGGCGCACCCTTACGGTCGACCAGCAATCTCCTTTCCTCCTTTATAACGGCTCCCGTCGAATGACTGTACCATTCTGTATATACCCTGAGGAGTCGTGGGGCGCAAGCCGGTTCACTGATAAAGAAGTGGGAGCCCGTGTTTAGACGCATGAAATGATGCAGCGCGCTCTCCATCCCTTCTTCGGTCGCAACAGGTTCCGAAAGGAAGGCCTCCAGTGGTACCCCTTGATTGTAGCTCGGTTGTTGGGCGAAGCGATGCGGGTTGTACCTCATAAAAATCGCCGCACCGTTCTGCCTGAACACCAGGAAGCCCGGTCTGATAGAATATAAATGGAGGGTCTCCCTGGCCGTCAAAACCGAGGCTCCATCTTTGAAGGTGTCTTGCAATGGCCGCACTGCAGTGGTAGACGCCTTTCCAATAGTCAACACCTTATCAACGAAAGACACCCTATCTCCAACGGTATGGGGGCGAAGGAGTAAACCCCTGGCGTTCCGTGGCGATGGAGTCATAATTGATGCGCCAATCAACTGTATGATGCGGGAGAAGCTGCACCTGTCGTAGAACGAGGGCCTTTTGTGCATACTAAAGACGCCCCGGGTATGTAGCTCGAGCCATGATATGAAGTAATGCATCGGGAAGACCACGTGCAGCACTCCAGGCTCATTAGCATCCGCCGCTTGACTAAGGCTGTGATACAAGTGTGCCAAACCGGCGATCCGACAGCTACTTTTACCCCGATGGTCATCCGGTGAGCTGGGTAAAAGGCGGAGGGCCTCATAAGACGAGAATGCATTGGGAGCGCAAACCAACTCAGCCATAGCCCCAGAAAGCCTAAAAAGAACGCTTCCTCATCCATCCCAGGGGCTGCAACTTCCGCAAAAGACACAGTCGGGGAGTTAGGAAGGAAAAAACCCTTTTTGTCTATTTCCTTCGCCGGTAGGTTATCCAAACCTAGACCGAAAGGGTCGTCAAGGGTGGCAAACTTGGCAGCTTCTGCCGAGAGGACGCTTGGGTGAAGGAACCGAGCGATGAAATCCTCAAAGCTAACTCCGCGACTCCTACGTTCGATGAAAAGGGCCTTGTAGATGTTCAACACTTTGATCAGACTTGGGAATTGGTGTTGAACAACATTCTCCGGCGTGAGGCCCCTTACTGCCGGCTTGGCACCGAAGACATACTCGTCTGTCGGAAACAACTCCTCATAGTGCTCCCCTATAACCGGTAAACCGGAGACTTCTGTGAACTCCTCCAGAGAAATTGACACTTCCCGATCCATTGCGAGGAAAGTGTGAGTGGGGATGTTCCACTGCTCCAAGAAAGCCTTGAACCACCAGGTGGGAAGCATGGGATACTGGAAGAGGGAGACATAAACCGCAGTGTACAATCCTAATCTTATCAACTGCGACTTCTTCGCCGACAGGATATACTGGGCCCACGGTAGGTAGCCGATCGGGTGGCGGGGGATCAGACCTATGTTATATGATTGCCCCTAAGGTCGCGCCTCGCCTTGACAGATACGGCGTCCCAGAATATCCAAAACCATGGGACGCTGAACCGGAATCGCATCTATGGCGGGATGGAGAAAGCCCTTCGAGATCCAATCGACTATCTCCACGGCATACTGCACCGGGGGTGGGCTGGCGTAATGTATCGCCGTAATAGGTTCTGACGGCACTGCGCACGTGAAGCTCCATCGACCCATGATAATTTGATTATACCACGACCCCCAAAGGTGGAGACTCTTATATTCCGGGTCGTGGTCCCTGATCATTGCTAAGACTTCACGGTCCAAGGGCGCTTCAGGGAACCCTTCCTCCGAGTGAGCGAACGGGAATAAAGTATCGAGAGACATGATCGCTGCAAGTGAACAGAAATCAGCCGTTGGTGTGGCAATTCCAACGCTTGGCGTTTAAATTTTTTTTTTAAATTAATTACACCACACTGCAGTGCAGTGGGTAGGAGACCGAAGGGGGACCCACAAAATCTGGATGACAATACGTCAGTTAATAAGACAACCCCATCATTGGATGAGATTGTAAGTTGGTCCCCAAGAAAATATTCCTATTAATAATAAAAAATCCCTAGAGACAAGGAGAAAATCTTCTCTTTCAGAGCAAAACTCTGTCACAGAGTGACACTTGTCAAACTCTGGTCTCAGGGGAATAAAATTCTTTAAAAAGAGCTTAGCTCTGTAATAATAAAAAAAATTCATTAAAGAATTTTTTTTTATTAATTAATTCATAAAAAATTGAAGTTCTGGGATCCTAAAGATCCATATGAAAAAGCTCTTAAGAGTTCATCATCAGAAGATCAAAAGATCTATATTCTGTCAATAAGCAAAGCTCTGTTCATGGGTTAAGAAACCCTGAAACAAATTTTTTGAGAGCAAAGCTCTGTTTATGAAACCCCAAAGGGAATTTCTTTAGATCAAAAGATCTATGAGAGCAAAGCTCTGTTGGTTAAAATTGATTTAAATTAATTTAACTTAATTTTAAATTAATTTTACCTAAAGTTTTCTAACTTGGAAAATGAGAGCAAAGCTCTAAAATTCTGGAAACAAGAGCAAAGCTCTGAAGTTCTTAAGCAAGAGCAAAGCTCTGTAAATCAAAATCTAGAAAATGGTGAATATTTTTTAAGGGCCAGGGGTCCTATTTATAAGGCGCTTGCGCCCTTTCAGCTCACCCGTTGATCCAACGGTCAGGATCTTGCCACCGCTGCACTCACGTGCGCGCTGTTGGGGTAAAAATTTACACCCCCGTTGACCGAGTCAAAGTTAAGGTCAACCCCAAGCCAGGTGGGCCCAAGCCCAGGTCAAGCGGGCCCATGCCCAAGTCGAGCCCGCGGCCAGCCTCCTCCATGCCAACAACAAAAATCATGTAACAAATAATTTTTATGTAATTTTTGTGCATGAATGTAAACAAAATGGGCACAAAGCCAATATTTTGTAAGCCCGTGGCTTATGTGCAAAAATGAAATGTCACATGAGCCATGGGATAGGCAAAATGCCATTTTGCAAAGCCCAAGGGGCTATATGTAAATGTGTAAGCCTATAAAAGGCAACATGATGATGAATAAAATATACACCTTTCATTCTCTCCACAAAAAAATTAGAGCTGAGCTCTTTCTTCCTTCTTCAAGGTTCCAAAACCTTCTTCTTTCTCTTGAATTAAATCAAGAGTTTTACTCTTCCTTTTTCAGAACTAAATAGTTTTCCACCACAAAACCCACAAAGGGGAACTTGGATCTGCCATCAGATCTTAAAAAGGAGAGATTTTGAGATTTTACATCTCTTGATCTTCAAGATCCAGCAAGCAACAGGAGGAAGAAGAAGAACCCTTCCATTAACCCAACAAAAAAAAAAAAAAACACTCAGGAGTCTAACTCCTCTTTGATTTCTCTTCAGAGAAATCTTTTTAGGCTAAAAGCCTGTTGTGTGCGCAAGTCGCCCGCGTGCCGACACGTGGCGCGCGCGCTTGCGCAACTGCGCAAGTGCGCAAGTCGCCCGCGTACCGACACGTGGCGCGCGCGCTTGCGCACCTGCGCATCCCTTGGATGTCTTTTCCCCCTCTTTTGTGTACATATATACACATATACATATGTATACAAATTTATACATACACGTACTCCACGACACTGTCCCTGTTAGAAAAAAATTTCTAACGGGGCGCTGCCCCGCACCCCGCAAGGGGGCTGCTAGCCCCCTTGACCCCCAGCCCGCTATCCAGGTAGCGGGACCCCCGTAAAAACTCTGCGTGGCTCCCGATATATCCAAACCCCCCTTTCAGAACTGAACACACGTATACTGCACATTGAGTTCGCATGACCAGTTTAACCCGTTAATCGGAGGTTCCCTCGCCCCAAAGGCGATGGGTAATTAACGGCAGCTTAGTCCGCGGCTGCTGGAGATTCGGATCCCCATAATCATTAAACCCCGGCCTACCCTAGGCCGGGGGAATCTGTAGTACGCCTGACAAGCGCGCGCGTATTCCCATCTCAATGGGGTGACGAAAAACACCCTACAGATTCTGGCACGCCCGGTGGGACGAATCTCTCCTCCCATATTTCGGGTTAAGCGTTCATGCGAACTCAATCAATATACATACCTGTATTTATACTAAAATAATGCTTTTTCATGCTGATTTTCAAGCAATCACCTTTCGACGATGTCTTCGATGATGAACACGGCTCCCATCTCATACACGATGAAGATAGACTCCAGGATGGTCCTTCCGGCCAGTCTTGGGCGACAATGGGAGGAGCCTCTGCTACCTTTTGGCTCTATCATGTTCATGCCAGTTGGCGCCATCCCAGCTCCTCAAGCCCCGGTGGTAAACAAACCGGTCTCGAAAGGTAGGAGGCCAAATGTGGTGGTCACGAGGGCACCCCAGCCCAAGCGCAAGTCGGTGTCTGAACGACTTTCTTTGACCCCAACTGGGGGCAAGGCCATCGACACCAACAAAGCTGCAAGGCGTTTCAAGCAAGCTCCAGCGATACCCTCAACAACTGCTCGATCAGGTGCTTTCTCTAAGCTCCCCGCCAATGAGAAAGAAATGGCTGGATATGTGGTCCACACTGTCTGCATGGTGGGCACGCGCAGCAAGAGCAAGAACAGGGCCGCTACATCTCAAATCCAATCTGGCTTGAATGTAGTGGCCGCTTCCCAAGAACAACCGCCTCTGCTGGGTGATGAAAACCCTCTCGATGAGGATGATAGGCAGAAAGACCTTTCGGTCCATGAGGAGTCGGGCTCGGAAAGCGAAGAAGAGCCGACTTTCCGCCCCAGGACTGCGGAGCAAGAGCTGCTTCAAGAGCTCCGAAAGCAGCTCAGAAACAAAGACAATGAGATGGCCAAACTCTACTCCAAAATCGATGACTTGACGAATGTCGTGATGCAGCTCACGGTCCGACTTGCCTCTCAGCCGCCCAATCAAGCGGAGGGCCCTACTCATGAACCGGGAAGTGGTGTGCCAAAGCAGCCGACGCCTATTCCCTCAAATCCAAAAGTGGGCGAACTACATGAAAATCAGTCGCATCCTATCTCGGGAAATGTCTTGGCTTCCGATGACAATAGCCCGCTAACTCAAGATCAAATCATGGATTTGGTTGCGAGCAAAGTCAAAACCTTGGTAGCCGAAGCCGAAGCGCAAAAAGATATCAGCAGTAGTGGGAGACCATATCCTGCTCAGTATGATCTGGTAGAATTTCCTAGCGGCTATGTCATCCCCAAATTCGGAAGATTCGATGGGACGGGAAATGCGAATCAGCACATCGCCCACTTCAAAGCCTCATGCGGGAATACTGGGGGCAATGATGCGCTTCTCCTCCGCCAGTTCGTTAATAGCTTGACCGATGTTGCTTTCGACTGGTACGCGAGCATACCGGATGGCTCCGTCACAACTTTTGTCCAAATGGAGTCTCTGTTTCGGCAGAGGTTCATGAGCGTCAGCGATAAGATTACCATTGCCGAGCTCGTGAGGACCAAGCCCAAGAGCGACGAAAGCAACACGGATTTTATAACCCGATGGCGCAATCTCTCCGTCAAATGCGAACCGCCGATAGAGCAGGACCAATCTGTCAGTCTCCTCGTCGGAAATCTCAACAACTGGATGGCCCCGTTTCTATGTACCGCGGGTCTCAAAACATTCCAAGAGCTGACCAAAAAGGTCCAAACGTTGGAACGCTCAAAGCCCGAGTCCGCTCAGGATCTTCAGTTCACAAACAGACCGAAACCTTGGAGGGACGACAACCGAAAAGGCGGAAGTTCTAACATCACCGATTCTCCAAATAAGCAGAGAACGGGCGGGGCAAAGACTGACCAGCCTCGAGAGCCAACTTTGGAGGAAAGGAGAAATAAGGTCTACTCATTCCGAAAGGACAAGGTCCACAAAATTTTTAAAGATGCTCTAAAGAATGGCCTGCGGCTACCAGAACCGAGAAGGCTAAGTGAAGCGAACAAGACTGATCATCCCAACTTTTGCCCATACCACCGAGTGCTGGGGCACACTATTGAAGACTGTTGTATCTTCAAGGATTGGGTTGAGAAACAATACAAGGCGGGAGAAATATCATTGTCCCCTGGCGTGTTAACAAACAATCAAGCTGCGACCGCCAATTTCATACAAACGGGGACCGAAGTCCTTCAGGGACCTGATTCTGTCAAACACCCACCTTTCTCTGGAAACAATCGACCACCACGTCATTAAACTGGGAACAATCGACCGCCACGTCATTAAACTGGGACCAAAGGACCACCACGTCGTTAAACTGGGAAACAATCGACCTCTAAGTCGTTAAACTGGAAATGTAAAAAAAAAAAAGAAGTGTAAATAAGAAAAAAAAGAATGTGTAAATAAAAGAAAAATAAAGAAAAGCCGAAATGATGAGGCAACTCGCAATAAAAATCAGCGAGTAAAAATAAAAATGAAAATAAAGCCGAAATGATGGGGCAACCGCGAATAAATAGCCGAAATGATAGGGCAATCGCGACCTTCGCGATAAGAAAAGTTGAAATGATAGAGCAATCGCGGTAAAATAAAAAAAAATAAAAAAAAAAACAAAGGCGGATGATGAGTTGCTCCTGGCATTATTCCAGTGCAGCAATGCAAACGCCAAACCAAAATCCAATTCTTCAAAATTCTCTCAGCCCTACGGCCAGTCCCTAAATTGACTACCGTATACAATCCACGGGCTCAAATGATTCTCAGCATACCCATGCCCCACCGCAACCACCAGTTACGCGGCTGGTCTCCGCCTTTGGAATTACGCTTCATTGGAAAGACCCACTCATGTGTCCTCACGATGCATGAGGAGAACAAACCTTCGTGAGATCCTTACGACTCACCAAGGAAAAACACACTTAGGAGTCCTCACGACTCTTAAGGAGAAAATACACCTGCGGGATCCTTACGACTCGTAGGGAGAAAATGCTTTTATGGGACCCTCACGGCCCATAAAATTGAAAAGTCTTAGGTGATAGGGATCCAAACCTGTCACCTAAGCCATCGCTCCCCAATCCCTAAGTGGCGAATGATGAGTCGCTCCTAGTACCATATTCCAGTGTAGCGATGCAGACGCCAACCAAATTCCAAATCTCATACCAACGGCGAATGATGAGTCGCTCCTGGTACCATATTCCAGTGCAGCGATGCAGACGCCAACAAAGTCCTGAAATGTTTCTGGCCCTACGGTCTGGATCATGCATCCTGTAAAACCGTATACAATCCACGGGCATAAAACAATCCCAATCTCTCCCAAGTCCTCCCGGGGCACATGATGAGTTGCTCCTGGCATTATTCCAGTGCAGCAATGCAGATGCCAAACAAACCAAATCCAAATCCTCTCGGGGCACATGATGAGTTGCTCCTGGCATTATTCCAGTGCAGCAATGCAGATGCCAAAAAAAAAAAAAAAAACCAAATCCAAATCCTCTCGGGGCACATGATGAGTTGCTCCTGGCATTATTCCAGTGCAGCAATGCAGATGCCAAACAAACCAAATCCAAATCCTCTCGGGGCACATGATGAGTTGCTCCTGGCATTATTCCAGTGCAGCAATGCAGATGCCGACAAAAAACCGATTCCCAAATCCTCTCAAAGACAGATGATGATTCGCTCCTGGTACCATATTCCAGTACAGCGATGCTGATGTCAACTCAAATCAAACCAACCAATTCCAACATCGACCTCTGCGTCAACCAGTGCACTCCGTCTCGGGGATACGTTCTACAACAGGCACTTCGTATCGCGGAAACGTCCTACAACAGGCATTCTGTATCGGGGGTATGCCCTACAACAGGCACTCCGTCTCGGGGATACGTCCTACCACAGGCACTCCGTCTCGGGGAAAAGTCAACCCGACACTCCGCGCCGGGGAAAAGTCGATCAGCGACACTCCGTGCCGGGGAAAAGTCAACCCGACACTCCGCACCGGGGAAAAGTCGATCAGCGACACTCCGTGCCGGGGACACGTCAACCAGCGACACTCTGCATCGGGGAAACGTCTAACACAGACACTCCACATCAGGGAAACGTCCGACAACGACACTCCGTGCCGGGGAAACGTCAAGAAGACACTCCATGCCGGGGACACGTCAACCAGCAGACACTCCGCCTCGGGGAAACGTCGACCAGCGACACTCCGTGCCGGGGACACGTCTACCAAATCGCTTCGGATCAGAGCGTCGACCGTGTATGTCGCAAAAAGGGCAGTGCAGGCTCCCGCAAACTGGGAACCCAAATCGCTTCGTAACAGAGCGTCAACCGTCTATGTCGCAAAAAGGGCAGTGCAGGCTCCCGCAAACTGGGAACCCAAATCGCTTCGTAACAGAGCGTCAACCGTCTATGTCGCAAAAAGGGCAGTGCAGGCTCCCGCAAATTGGGAACCCAACTCGCTGCATAACAGAGCGTCGACCGTCCATGTCGCAAAAAGGGTAGTGCAGGTTTCCCACAAATCGGGAACCAAATCACTCTGGGTCAGGGAAACGTCTACCACGGACACTCCGTCTCGGAGACGCGTCAAGCGTCGACCGTCCACGTCATAAAAAGGGCAGTGCATCCCAAAAAGTGGGAACCAAAGCAAGTCGCCTCCACGTGAAAGAAGGTCCATCAATTTCATGCACACGACCCACATGTGCGTTGTGCACTTATTGATGGGGGGCAATTTGTTGGGGTAAAAATTTACACCCCCGTTGACCGAGTCAAAGTTAAGGTCAACCCCAAGCCAGGTGGGCCCAAGCCCAGGTCAAGCGGGCCCATGCCCAAGTCGAGCCCGCGGCCAGCCTCCTCCATGCCAACAACAAAAATCATGTAACAAATAATTTTTATGTAATTTTTGTGCATGAATGTAAACAAAATGGGCACAAAGCCAATATTTTGTAAGCCCGTGGCTTATGTGCAAAAATGAAATGTCACATGAGCCATGGGATAGGCAAAATGCCATTTTGCAAAGCCCAAGGGGCTATATGTAAATGTGTAAGCCTATAAAAGGCAACATGATGATGAATAAAATATACACCTTTCATTCTCTCCACAAAAAAATTAGAGCTGAGCTCTTTCTTCCTTCTTCAAGGTTCCAAAACCTTCTTCTTTCTCTTGAATTAAATCAAGAGTTTTACTCTTCCTTTTTCAAAACTAAATAGTTTTCCACCACAAAACCCACAAAGGGGAACTTGGATCTGCCATCAGATCTTAAAAAGGAGAGATTTTGAGATTTTACATCTCTTGATCTTCAAGATCCAGCAAGCAACAGGAGGAAGAAGAAGAACCCTTCCATTAACCCAACAAAAAAAAAAAACACTCAGGAGTCTAACTCCTCTTTGATTTCTCTTCAGAGAAATCTTTTTAGGCTAAAAGCCTGTTGTGTGCGCAAGTCGCCCGCGTGCCGACACGTGGCGCGCGCGCTTGCGCACCTGCGCATCCCTTGGATGTCTTTTCCCCCTCTTTTGTGTACATATATACACATATACATATGTATACAAATTTATACATACACGTACTCCACGACACTGTCCCTGTTAGAAAAAAATTTCTAACGGGGCGCTGCCCCGCACCCCGCAAGGGGGCTGCTAGCCCCCTTGACCCCCAGCCCGCTATCCGGGTAGCGGGACCCCCGTAAAAACTCTGCGTGGCTCCCGATATATCCAAACCCCCCTTTCAGAACTGAACACACGTATACTGCACATTGAGTTCGCATGACCAGTTTAACCCGTTAATCGGAGGTTCCCTCGCCCCAAAGGCGATGGGTAATTAACGGCAGCTTAGTCCGCGGCTGCCGGAGATTCGGATCCCCATAATCATTAAACCCCGGCCTACCCTAGGCCGGGGGAATCTGTAGTACGCCGACAAGCACGCGCGTATTCCCATCTCAATGGGGTGACGAAAAACACCCTACACGCGCCACGTAAGCGCAACGGTGGGGGGGCATTTGTTTCCCCCAATCAGAACAAAGCTCTGTTTGAATTTCAAAATTCAAAATTCGAAGTAACGCTTCAGTTTCTTTGCGCTGCGCGCAACGCGCCACGTGTCAAAAGCTGATACATCAGCGCAGCGCCCAAGACAGCGCGTCCAATCAGAGCAAAACTCTATTTAAAACAAAATTAAAGGAAGCAATGCTTCAGTTGCGCAAGCACTGCGCTGCGCGACACGTGTCAGCGCAGATGCGCTAGCGCCGGTGCGCTGCACGACACGTGTCAGCGCAGATGCGCAAGCGCAGTTGCGCTGTGCCGTGCGCTGCGCGACACGTGTCAGCGCAGATAGCTCTATTTAAAACAAAATTAAAGGAAGCAACACTTCAGTTGCGTAAGCGCCGCGCTGCGCGACACGTGTCAGCGTAGATGCGCTAGCGCAGTTGCGCTGCGCGACACGTGTCAGCGCAGATGCGCAAGCGCAGTTGCGCTGCGCCGTGCGCTGCGCGACACGTGTCACGCGCTGGGGCATTTGCGCCAAACAGAATTAAAATTTTAAAGAAATCTTTCTGTTCTTGTTAAAACAAGAAGATTTTCTTCTGTAAAACAGGAGCCCTTGGATCAAAAGATCCAACGGTAGGGAAAATTCCCCAAATCATTCAGAGAAGGATCTCTTTAATAAATTTAACAAATTTATGGGTACTATATAAAGGCCCCTAGACCCCAAATCAAAGGCATGAATATTGTGAGAAATCAAGAGCTTCAAACAGAGAGAATTCTGAAGAAATTTCAAGAACAAAAAAGGTAAAAATCCTTTAAGATAGAAGAATTTCTTCTAATAGATCATTGATCTAAGAACAAGATCAATGAACTTCAATAAAAAACAAAAAAAATAATAGAACTTTGCACTTATGAACCATTGGTTCTCTGAGATCAAGAAAAAACAAGAAACACTTGTTTTCTTTGATCTAAATTAGATCAAGAAAACAAACAGTGCTTTGCACTTTTTTGTGAACCATTAGTTCTGGAATCAAAAAGATTCTCAAGTTAATAGTGCCTTGCACTTGTAAAACTGCACTGTTGCGCTCTTGGGTTGGCGCAAGCCACCAGAGAGCGCCACATGTTAGCATCTAAACCACTTGCCCTATGCGCTTTTAAAATAGAGCCTTGCTCTCTGAAATTGGCGCAACTCACCAGAGCGCGCCACGTGTCAGCAGCGCAGCGCACTGCGCTGTTGCGCTTGCACTCACCAGAGCATGACACGTGTCATCACCACAAGAGCTTGCGCTCAGTGATTGGCGCAAAGCGCCTGACAAATGCAATGGATTTCTTTTACTAAA
This sequence comes from Agapanthus africanus, assembly GCA_030015575.1. Classification (NCBI taxonomy): domain Eukaryota; kingdom Viridiplantae; phylum Streptophyta; class Magnoliopsida; order Asparagales; family Amaryllidaceae; genus Agapanthus; species Agapanthus africanus. Next base: position 691,673,499 of record CM057340.1, read on the forward strand.
GGGCCAGGCCCAAATCAGAGGGGCCTAGTAGGCCAAATTAAAATGCAATGCAATCAAAAGGGGCAGAGCCCAAACAATATTGTTGCTCTGCATCATTTATAAAAGGGCAGAGTCCAAACTAAATTGAAAATGCAATAAAAAGGGCAGAGCCCAAACAAGACTGATGCTCTGCATCATTTATAAATGGGCACAGCCCAGACAAAATAAATAATGTAATGCATTATTAAAAAGGGGTCAAGCCCTAGCACAAGCCTAATATGCCAAAAACAAATAAAAGCGTTGAATTGGACCTAGCCCAATCATGGCCGTAAGTCCTCAAATTAAATTGACTGAGCACAACTGCTCTCTTAAATCAATTTACAACCGGTTCGAGGGTACATCTCCTAACTCCTCTGACACCTATCGTTGTAATCCTTCAACGACGTCAGAGAGGTGACGGGTCCCGACAACCACACATCAATACGGACTGTGGGGTCCTTAAACCCACGGACTTAAGCGTCCTTAAACTAAAATATGGATTGTGGGGTCCTTAAACCCATGGACTTAAGCGTCCTTAAACTACCTATGGACCCCCATGTCCCTAAACTGGCAATGGACCGCAATGTCCTTAAACTACCTATGGACCACTATGTCCCTAAACTGGAACAATAGAGTCCCCAAATGCTCTTTTGTCGGATCTAAACGATCCCGTCTAAGTTGATCTTAGTCTCAAATCAGACTAACGTATCCTTAACGAACGTTTAAGTCGATCTTAGCCTAGATATGGCTAACGTATCCTTAAACTAAAACATCAAACCCAAATCTAAGTAAACACGGATTTGGACTAATCCACGTCCTACGGGCGACGGCATCACTTAGTCTCCGTATACAATCCACGGGCAACCACAAACAAAACAAACACATACGACACGAAGTGAAATTCTGGAGAAGGAGAAAGTTGTTACCGCGACACGGTAGCGTAATTAACTGCAGGGGCTTGCGCCTGCAGGGAAGAGTGTCCCCACAATCAAAAACCCTTCAAGCGAGGGGGAATCTGACGAAGTCTGCTATATCGGCCGCATCCGTCTAAACCTCCGATATACGGTGCCATAAATCAACTTGGCATCTTCGGAGAGGTGGACGGATAAAACCAAATAGCATCTGCCCCGAATCTCAGGCTAAGACGTCCTAACGTCTTGGCCGCCGTTCAGAAGGAAACAGATTCTGGCAAGCCCGGTAGGACCTTTTCCTCTTTCCACTTCACACTTCGTGTGTCGTCTTCGCGAATGAATCGCGGTTTGTTAATGGTTGCCTTTGGATTTCAAGTTACTAAGATTTGGTCTCTTGCTTGGCGCAGCAATCTAACAGCAATGGCATTCACCTGTTCGAAGTGCTCCAACTGCAGCTGCAACTCGCGTCCTGCCTCAACTGGGGGCATAACCTACGGCCCCCAAGCGGCCTCTTTGTTCACCATGCCTGTGGAGCAGATTACTCAAACCACCACATGGCTGTTTTTCTGAACCATGCTTCCGCCAACAAGCTTCAGCACCCCTGTGCCCGTACAAGAAGCTCCTAAGAAGTCGGTCTTCGATCGACTTTCAGTTACTGCGGCCCCTCTCAACGGGTCGCCTAACAACCTCGGTCTTCTCCAGACTGGGCCAAAACTCCTGCGGGCCCACAATGAAGCTTGCGGTCCCAGAAAAGGTTATTCCAAAAAGAGTAGCCAAACCTTCTCCTGAAGTCGTCAAGGCGGCTTCTCCTGCTAAGAGATCGGTCTTTACAAGATTGACCGTCCCAACTCCCACTCCTACTCTTACTGCTCAAAAGACATCAGTCTTCAATAGGCTGACGCCGGCAACAGCCCCACACCTGAACAGGGGGCAAGAAGAAGTTGTTTCTGTCTCTGAACTAATACCGACGACTCGTCGCGCCCGACGACGCCACTGGCGCCGGATAAGGAAGACTGGGGGCAACTCCCTTTCTGAGATAACTCCGCCGGCTCCGACGGTGGAAGTTAACGCTGTTGTTCCAACCGGGAACAGCTTTGAGCCGTTGAACAGGGTACGCGGAAACTCGCCAACTGCGGTCCTTAAAAGATCTCCTCCACCGGTAAAGACCGCCGTGGAAACAGAAAGGCCGGAGCAGTCTCCTCAATCGCTGTCCTCCAGGATTTACAAGACATGGCGACGAGTCCGAGAATCTGTGATTGATCCTAATTTCTCTCGCCAACACAAGAAGTCGAAAGGTCGGCAAGAAGAAAATTCCCCGATCAAACAGCGGAAGCTGACGACCACTTGGGTGCCCAAACCAACGGCTCCCTCAACTTCAACGGCCCATAAGAGAAGAAGGCCAGAAAAAGTCCTCACGCCGACGGTGAATATCAAAGGTGGTGAACCGAAACGCCCTAAGTCAGGGGGCATCATAGTTCATACCGTCTACATGGCGTCTGGTAAAGAGGACAGCTGCATATCCACAGGTCATAGACCGTTCACGCGAACGGTGACCAAAGCGCAGGAGCAACAGCAGAAGCTCCAAGAAATGATGACCGCGATGGCCGCACTCACTGGGCCAAAAGAAAACCCTGAAACATCCTCGGATGAACGCCAGAAGCAAGAAACCGACGCCGAATTCCTTCGTCGAATATTGGAGAAGAAGGACAAAGAGGCTGCTGAACAAGCAGCCAACATAAACCGTATGGGCCTCCTGTTCCAAGACATGGTAGGGATAATGATCCAGCAAGATCCTCCGGCCGAAGATCCCCCGATCGTCCTTGAAGATGATAGGGGAGAGACGTCAAATCCTCCGCCAGCTCTGTCAACAGCTAAGGAGGACACAATCTCCAAAGCTGATTTGGACGAGTACATAGCCCAACAAATACGGGTTCATCATGCGATTGAAGCAGCCGGCCAGGTCGTAAAAACAGGACGGTTGTATACAAGTTGGTACGACCAGATCAAGTACCCGCCGGGCTACACAATTCCCAAGTTCCATGTCTACAAAGGGACGGGCAATCCTCACCAGCATGTTGCCCAGTTCAGGGCGCTCTGTGACAACACCGACGGTGATGACAAACTGTTGCTTCGCCAGTTCGTTGGAAGCTTATCAGATATAGCGTTCGAGTGGTACTCTGAACTCCCGAACGACTCTATCAAGACCTTCGCGGAGATGGAGCTGTTGTTTACCCAGCGTTTTGCAAGCGCCAGTGAACGCACTCCGATGACGGCACTGATTAACGCCAGGGTGAAGTCAGGCGAGACATGGGTTCAATATGCTATACGGTGGAGGAACTTATGGTCAAAGTGCGAGCAGCGCATTGAGGAAGCTCCTGCAGTGGGTATGTTTGTGGGAACCCTTGATCCACAAGCAACCATCTCACAATTTATGATGTTCTTCAAGCCGACTACCTTCCAGGCCTTGATTGACAAGCTAGCACAAATGGATCAGATGGGCCATAGACCCCTTCTTCCAAAGCCGAACTCCCGAAATGAAAAGGGGAAGGGAAAAGCGATCGTTGTCGCTAATGCTATACGACAGCCGAGTAACTCGAAGCCGGTTGTTCGTCAAAATAATATGCGTCCGCAAGTACCCCTTGAGGAGAGACTAGGATGTCCTTACTCATTTCCCCGCGATAAAACGAGAAGATTATTCGAGCAGGCGTTGCGCAACCGACTCATAAATCTGCCGGAGCCAAAACGTCCGTCGCAACCAAATGATGTCAATGAGCCCAACTACTGTCCCTATCATCGGGTACTAGGTCATCCGATCGAAGATTGTTACGTCTTCAAAAATTGGCTCGAAAAGCAGTACCAACAGGGCAAGTTTGCGTTATCCGACAGATGGAAAGTGAATCCGCCACAACCTCACGCTTCTAAAAGGGTGAATACGCCGGGGGCAACGTGCTCTCTCGTTGAAGAAGCCCCGTGGGAAGTTGTACTATCGGCCAAGATAAAGAGAATGCTGAACGATCTTCGGACATGCCCAGCAGTAAAGTGGAAGAACCCGTTGGAACTGCAGGTTATTGAGGGGATGTTGAAGCCACGTCCAACTCCGAAGACCGATGGTGGTGGCCCAAGCACTCCCAGCCAGCCGTCAAAATATTCAAAGAAGAAAATTAAGAAATCCAAGAAGCCTGTGACGCCTGGCGACAAGCGCACAGACTTGCAAAAACAAATTTACGCGCTGAAGGAATACAACCAGAAAGCACGGACTCCCATTACACTCCAAGAGTTTCTCAACCACGTCTTTCAAGAGGAAGGTGATGGAGAAAGTTCGTCAGATGAATCTGAAGAATACGTAGCGAGCTGCCATATGATCTCCCATTCGTTGACAGACGATGAAGAGACTCCTTGCACCGAAATGCTGGAGGCAGATCCCGAACCAAAAATTCTGGGGCCATCAGATGAAGTAATTGACGCGTTCCTTAACGAAGCTCGGTTGAAAAGTAAAGCTGATCGAGAACGCGAGACGGCTATATTCGAGAGGGCCAAGCGCCAGCGACTTGACGAAAGAGCTGAGACACTCTCGCTGGAGCACAATACATCCACTACTAACAAAAGCAAATCCAAGATGAGGAAAAGGTTTGCTAAGGCCATATCAATGGGCATGAAGCTACCCTCCTCCGAAGGAAACATTACTGGTGAAATGGAAATGCACCCCTCCTATTGCTTATATCATCAGAATATTTCGCACCCCACTGAAGAGTGCAAAGCTTTCGATAGATGGTGGCAAGGATATGTCGCTCACCAATAACATTTTAAGCGGGAGAAGCGCAAAACTCGTCGGGAGCAGAAAGGTACGACTGAGCGGCTTAACAGAACTACCGGCAGTTGTCGCATGGTTGACGTCGGGGAATCAAAAGTACCTACATTCGGGAGCGATTCTGATGAGGAGCTGGAGCTCGGCCCCCTCTTTAAAGAGTCCACCTCGGGAAAAGAAGAAGAGCCGAAGGTCTGTGAAAATATCCGGTTGCGTAGTCGGACGCTACCCGAAAAGAATCTCGGACCCTCAAATAAAAAAGATAAGGGAAAAGAGAAGGTCCCTGAAGATATCGTCTTAGATGACCAAGTTGAGGAGGAGCTAAGTGCCAAGGACCCGCCGAAGAGAAATAAGGTGGATTACAACGTCTTAGCGCATCTGAGGAAACTACCCCCGCAGCTCAGCATTCTTGATGCCCTTTTGCTATCAAAAGAGGCGAGAGATTCGTTAATCAAGGCACTACAGGAGTCGGAACAATTCCAAGCTTTCCTGGCCGAAGAGAAAATGAAGGATGAGTTGGAGGAAGTGCACACGGCCGATGTCACTTTTGGTGATGAGGACCTTCTCCTTCGGACGTGCGAACACAATCGCCCCCTCTATGTCTCGGGATACTGCCACGATATAAAGATAGGCAAAATCCTGATCGATAATGGATCCTCCATTAATCTCCTCAATGTGCGGGTGTTAAAAGAAATCTGCATGAGCGTCCAGCACCTTGCTCGGGACAAGATCACCATATCCGGGTTCGACTCCCAATCATCAAAGACTCTTGGATCTGTGATACTGACGCTACGATTTGGGTTGCTCGTCACGGACATTAAATTCCACATCATAGTTGCCAAGACATGCTACAACGCTCTGCTCGGCCGACCATAGTTACACGAGTACAGCATCATCCCTTCTACACAGCATCAGTGTATGAAATATTTTAGGGATGGTCTCGAGTATACCGTAACGGGAGAACTGAACCCGTTCTCGGTGAACGAAGTCCGTAAATATGAAGATGCCAAATACTTCTTACCGGATTTCGAAGACACGAAGAGATGTCACAAGCCGGAGAGCAAAGCTAATGACACCATCTCTATCTTCGGCAGTGATACCGAGGAGGAAGAGGAGATAGTTTATTCGGGCCCGCCCCAATACAACAAGCCGGCACCATCCACTCCTACGTTGATCTTTGGTAGTGATTTGGAGGATGAGGTCCATGCTGTATTCTCTGCTCGGCCTTCAATACAAACATCCGCCGATGAAGAGCAAAGTCTGCAAGTCGCCATGGTTCCACCCAAACATTACAAAGAACTGGACGCACTTGATATCACAGTGCAGAGGAGCTACGGGCGTTCTACGTCCCTCCTAGGCGAGAAGGCGAAAAAGCAATTTTATTCTACCGCTCTGAAGAAACCAAAGTGGAAAAAGAAATCTGGCATGGCGCGGATCCTACGCTTGACAGGCTTCAGCCCATCCGTCTCCCCAGATATTATACAGAAGGCCTGAAGAGATTGTTGAAACGCCAGGGGTTATCCTTCAAGCAGACCGTTCGAAAAGCCAAGCTACGACAAAGTCTGGAATGTTCCCGGGACTCAACGTAAATTGCCTAATGGAAGAATGGAAACAATCAGGCTCGGATATATTCGGTCTAAGAAACGAGAGCTGCTCTGCGACTGTTACGTCGTGCATGACTTCAATGAAGAAGGGGATGCTCAATGGGAGGACACTAATCCTGAACCAGTAAAAATTCCTGACGCAAAAGTACCCAGTCCATCGTTTGAAGAGCAAATGGACAGGTTTATAAGGGAAGCTGGTCAAAAAGTCCGAGACGACCATAACCGCGAAATGGAAATCTATGAGAAAGCCAAAACGCAACGCCTCCACCAACAGGCCGTGAAAGATGAAAGTGCCACTCCCTGTCAACCTGTTATAAAAAAGACACGACGCAGAGGCAGAAATAAGTCGATAGGCAAAAAAGGTGCTCAACAGCGACAAAGCGCGACTAAGAAGCCATGCAAGCGGGAATCGAGTGGTTCCGATCCATCCCTTGTGAAGAAAATGAGTCAAACATATTCTTTTCCTCGGGACAAGACGAAGAAAATACTTGACCTCGCTCTAAAACATCAGATGCTTACAATGCCGGAGTCCAAGCACCATGAATAAGCAGGCGAAGTTTCACACCCAAACTATTGCTCTTATCATCGAGTAATAGGGCATCCTCTCGAAGACTGCTTCACCTTCAAGAATTGGGTTGAAGATCAGTATCAGCTTGGTAAGTTCGCTCTGTCTGACAATTGGAGGGTAACGCCACCACAGAAGCACGAACCCAAGGCCACGAGGACAGAACCAACTCCACATTGGGCTTAGAAGCGAATTCGCACTTGTCACATGATAACAATATTAAAAGAAGAGCCCGAGAACGTGGATAACCTTCCCTGGTGCTTCGAAAACAGCAATGATGAGGTGATCTCAGAATTTCCACCGGCACCGAAAGAGCTGGAAGACGGAATACACACCACTGCAGATAATCTCAAGAAAATTGAGTTGGGGACAGCGAGCGACCCGCTTTTCCACGTGGACAAATGTCCATCACGTGCCAACACGTGATACTCAAAATAAAAGTAAAAAGTGTTTAACACTTAATTGCAGAACGAAGAAAAGGGATCTGGTCCCACTTTTGGGCACTCTCACGTGTCCACACGTAACCCCTCTTTCTTTAGTGTTTAACACTAATTTGAAGATTATATTTCCAGTGTTTAACACTGATTGTCTTTTAGTGTTTAACATTAATTTGAGAGTTCTACCTCCAGTGTTTAACATTGTTGTTCTCTAGTGTTTAACACCACTTTTAGCCAAATTAGCTAATTTTCCAGAGGTAAAAGTCCCTCCTCCAAATGAATCTCAAAATTGAGGAAATCAAAGACAAAATGTTGTCAGAGCCCCCAAACCTCTGTTTAGCACTACTGAATGATAAGGGGCTGAACCCAGACAAATGTCTAATGGCCCAAAGGGCCAATATTTCAAACATAATTGGACTTAGCCCAAACTGGCCATAAGTCCTCAAATCATCTTGAACTGAGCACATCTGCTCTTTCAACCAACTCATTGGTTCAAGGGTACATCTCTGAACTCCTCTGATATTTGTCGTTGTAATCCTTCAACGTCTTCAGAGAGGTGATGGGTCCCGACAGCCATACATTCAATGGACCACCATGTCCCTAAACTGGAACTTGGACCACTATGTCCTTAAACTGGCATTGGACCACTATGTCCCTAAACTGGTATGGGACCACCATGTTCCTAAACTGGCAATGGACCACCATGTCGCTAAACTGGAATAATAGAGCCCCCAAATGCTCTTTTGTCGGATCTAAACGATCCCGTTAACTCGATCTTAGTCCCAAACTGGACTAACGTATCCTTAACAACCGTTTAAGTTGATCTTAGCCTCAAATATGGCTAACGTATTCTTAAACCTTCAAACAAACTTTAGTCCCAAATTGGACTATAAATCTCCCAATCAACTTTGGTTCAAGGGTACATCTCTGAACTCCTCTGACATCTGTCGTTGTAATCCTTCAACGTCGTCAGAGAGGTGACGGATCCCGACGGCCATACATGCAATGGACCACTATGACCCTAAACTGGAACAATAGAGCCTCCAAATGCTCTTTTGTCGGATCTAAACGATCCCGTTAAGTTGATCTTAGTCTCAAACTGGACTAACGTATCCTTAACAAACGTTTGAGTTGATCTTAGCCTCAAATACGACTAACGTATCCTCAAACCAAAACCCCAAACCCAAATCTAAGAAAACACGGATTTGGACTAATCCACGTCCTACAGGCGACGACATAAATTGGTCTCCGTATACAATCCACGGGCAACCACAAACCAAACAAACACCCACGACACGAAGTGAAATTCCAGAGAAGGAGAAAGTTGTTACCGCGAAACGGTAGCGTAATTAACTGCAGGGGCTTGCGCCTGCAGGGAAGAGCATCCCCACAATAAAAACCCGCTCAAGCGAGGGGGAATCTGACGAAGTCTGCTACATCGGTCGCATCCGTCTAAACCTCCGATACACGGTGCCATAAATCAACTTGGCATCTTCGGAGAGGTGGACGGATAAAACCAAATATCATCTGCCCGAATCTCAGGCAAGACGTCTTCAAGTCTCGACCGCCGTTCGGAGGGGAACAGATTCTGGCACGCCCGGTGGGACCTTTTCCTCTTTCCACTCCACACTTCGTGTGTCGTGTTCGCGAACGAATCGCAGTTTGCTAATGGTTGCCCGTAGGTTTCGAGGTACTAAGATTTGGTGTCTTGCTCCATGCAGAAAACAGAAGATCAATGGCTTCAAACTGCACTACCTGCAACTGCAACTCTCGCTCCGTCCTTGCTGGAGGAGTGACTTATGGGCCCCAAGCGACCTCCCTTTTCAAGATGCCAGTGGAGCAGGTAACTCAAGCCACCGCTGGACTATTCTTCGGGACCATGCTGTCACCAATGAGCTTCAATGCCACAACGACGTTGCGAGAAGCCCCAAAGGAGTCGGCCTTTGATCTCCTTACAACTATCGCGGCCCCTTTCAACGGGTCGCCCAAGCCCAATGCCTCATCTTTCAGCAAACTGGGCCAAAACTCATGTGGGCCCATGAAGAAGCTTGCAATACCAGAAAAGGTTGTTCCGAAGAGGATAGCCATCCCTGCTACTGAAGTCGTCAAGGCGGCTTCTCCTGCCAAAGGGTCGGTCTTCACAAGACTGACTATTCCGGCTCCCGTTCCTGCTCGAAGGTCTGTCTTTGACAGATTGGATGCCGCTACTCAAAAGACATCAGTTTTCAAGAGACTGGCACCAGCAGCGCTTCATCTGGACATGGGGCAAGACAAAGCCATCCCCATCGCTGAACCAACGCCGTCCGCTCGACGTCGCCACTGGCGCCGAGTGAGGAAGGCTGGGGGCAACTCCCCCTCTGGGATAACTCCGCCAGCTCCAACGGTGGAGATCGATGCTGCTGTTCTAACTGAGAACTGCTTTGAATTTCTGAACACGGTGCGCATAAACTCTCCTACTGCGGTGTTGAAACGAACTCCTTCACCTGTGGAGAATACTCCAGAGAAGAAGCTAGAGCAGCCCCCTCAACGGCTGTCCTCTAAAATTTACAAAGTCTGGCGACAGGTCCAAGAGTCGGTGATTGATGAAAACTATCTCCACCGACAGAAAAAGATGAAGGTTCGGCAGGAGAAGGATTACCCCGTCAAGCCACAAAAAGCAACAGTTACTTGGGTGCCCACTACAATGGCCCCCTCAACTCCAATCACTCAAAAGAAGAGGATGCCGCAAAAAGCCCCTGTGAACATGGCGAACCGTAAAAGCGCGGAACACAAACGCCCCAAGTCTGGGGGCATGGTGGTGCATACTTTTTATATGGCTTCCGGAAAGGAGGAAATCCGTGCTTCGACGGGTCACCGACCGCTCACCCGATCCGTGACAAAAGCCCAAGAGCAACAACAGAAGCTTCAGGAAATGATGACTGTGATGGCTGCACTTACCGAGCCAAAAGAAAGCTCGGAAGTATTCTCAAAGCAGCGTCACGAACAAGAGACCGATGCTGACTTCTTACACAGAGTCCTCGAAAAGAAGGACAAAGAAGCTTCAGAGCACGCGGCTAACATAAAACAAATGGCACTCCTCTTCCAAGATATGATAGGGATGATGTTACGGCCGGACCCTCCAGCTGATGACCCTCCAATCATTGTTGAAAACGATAAATGGGAGACATCTAATCCTCCTCCGGCTCTTTCAGCAGCAAAAGAAGAAACCATTTCCAAGGCCGCACTGGATGACTATATAGCTCAGTAAATACGAGCTCATCAGGTGAATGAGGCGGCTGGGCAAATTGCTAGAACCGGACGACCCTACCCGGGCTGGTATGACCAAATCAGTTACCCACCGGGATATACGATCCCTAAGTTCCATGTATATAAAGGGACGGGGAATCCATATCAACACGTTGCCCAGTTCAGGGTTCTTTGTGGCAATACCGGCGGTGATGATAAATTGTTGCTTCGCCAGTTCGTCGCTAGCTTAGCGGAGACGGCATTTGAGTGGTACTCCGAACTCCTAGATGACTCCGTCAAGACCTTCGCTGAAATGGAGTTGTTGTTTACTCAGCGATTCGCGAGTGCTAGTGAACGCACCCCGATAACAGCGCTGATCAACGCCAGGATAAGGCCAGGCGAAACGTGGGTCTAATATGCAACACGATGGTGGAACCTATGGTCGAAATGCGAACAATGCATCGAAGAAGCACCTGCGGTAGGCATGTTCGTGAGTACTCTTGATCCGCAAGCGACCATCTCGCAATTCATGATGTTCTTCAGGCCGACCACTTTCCAGGCCTTGATCGACAAATTAGCCCAAATGGACCAGATGGTCCATGGACCATCTCCTCCAAAACTGGACTCTCGAAATGAGAAGAAAAGAAAAGCAATCGTTGTTGCCAATACTCAACAACTGCCGAGCAAATCAAAACCGGTTGCTCGCCAAAACAACGTGCGTCCATGCCCATCCCTCGAGGAGAGACTAGGACGTCCTTACTCGTTTCCTCAGAATAAAACAAGGAAACTGTTCGAGCTGGCCACGTGCAACGGACTCATCAATCTGCCGAGTCCAAAACGTCTGTTGCAGCCAGGCGATCTCAATAATCCCGATTATTGCCCTTACCACCACACAGTAAGTCACCCGATCGAGGATTGCTTCGTCTTTAAGGGATGGATCGAGGATCAGTACCTACAAGGCAAGTTTGCGCTGTCTAAAAAGTGGAAGGTAAACCCACCACAGCCGCACACTCCAAAGAAGACGGATGCACCGGGGGCAACTTGTCATGTGATCTCTCACTCATTGGCGGATGATAAAGAGGCTCCTTGCGCCGAGAAACCATGGGCGGACCCTGAATCAGAAATTCTATGGCCGTCGGACGAGTTGATCGATGCCTTCCTAGATGAAATTCGTCTGAAAGTTAAAGCCAATCAGGAGCGTGAGATGGCCATATTCGAGAAAGCCAAACACCGGCGACTGGACAAAAGGGTCGAAACACTCCCACCAGATCAAAGTACGTCCGCTGCAAATGAAAACAGGATCAAGACAAGGAAACGATTCGCCAAAGCCATATCGATGGGGATGAGGCTGCCCTCTTTCAGAGAAAATTTTCCCGGTGGTATACATCTTGATGAAGCGGAAGTACATCCTAACTTCTGCTTATATCATCAGAAGATTGCACATCCTACTGAGGACTGCAACTCCTTTAAGTGTTGGTGACAAGGGTATGTCGCTCACAGGCAACACTTCAATAGGACAAAGCGTGAAGCTCGTACACAGCGGAAGAATGCGACAGATGAGCATAAAAGAATTGCTGGCGATTGTCATAGGGTTGATCCCGAGGGACCACGAGTTCTCACCTTCGGGAGCGACTCCGACGAAAAAGTAGCCCTCGGCCCTCTCTTCAAAGAATCCATCTCTAAAACGAAAGAATTAAGGAGTTACGAGAACATTCAGCCGTGCAATCGCACGCTATCCGGAGAGAATCTCGGACCCGCAAACAAGTGATCGAACAAAAAGAATAAAGGGAAGGAAAAAACGGCCTTCGTCGCCAACGCTCAACAACAATCGAGTGGTCCTAGACCGGTTGTTCGTCAAAGCAAAAAGCGGCAACCCCTCTATGAAAAGTTGAAACGACCTTACTCGTTTCCCCGGGACGAAACAAGGAGGTTGTTCGAACTAGCAGTGCGCGACGGGCTTATCACTCTACAGGAGCCGAAATGCCAGCTACAACTGAATGAGGTCAACAATCCTAATTATTGCCCTTACCATCAAGTATTGGCCCATCCGATCGAAAATTGCTACATCTTCAAAAACTGGGTTGAAGACCAATACCAACAGGACAAGTTCGCGATGTCCGAAAGCTGGAAGGTAAGCCCGCCACAACTACATGCTCTGAGAAAGGTGGATATGCCGGGGGCATCATGCTCATTCATAGGGAAAGCCCTATAGACTGAAAAGTCAGTAAACTAGAGATTCGTCTCAAATACGGCGACGGCGGACCGGAATGTCCTTAAACTAACGATGGACCGCAATGTCCTAAAACTTGCAAATGACCGAAACGTCGTTAAACTACTCCCAACCCGCCGCAACTTCAGCCTGACGTGGTAAAAATAACGGTATTTCCATAAGCAAAATGGGCACGAATGAAAACCCGAAAGGGCGCCGTGAGTAAAAACAGCAGGGCTGCCGGCGAGTATTTGTGAAAACCTGAAAGGGCGCAACCTTGTTAAAAGACACTTACAGGGTCCTTTCGACCTTGTGAGGAGAAACCACCTGCGTAAGATCCTTACGACTCACAAGGGAACAATACACTTAGGGATCCTCAAGATTCCTAAGGAGAAATTACACTTGCGAGATCCTCACGACTCGTAAGGAGAATCCTCTTATGAGACCCTCACGGCTCATAAGATTTGAAAATATTAAGTTACAGAGACCTAAACCTGTTCCTAAGCAACCCCCACAACCTTCGATATAGCCCTACAAGCGGCTCAATACTGACCCTTGTATACAATCCACGGGCGCGAATAAACATTTCCCTAACCAAGTCCCATCCGTGACTAGGGATATGTTCGCACGGTGAACAACCCTTGTAAGTCCTCTCGACTTATAAGGAGAAAACCTTTTTGTAAGATCCTTACGACTTACAGGGGAACATACACTTAGGAATCCCCACGATTCCCAAGGAGAAAACACACCTACGAGATCCTCACGACTTGTAGGGAGAAATACCTTTGTGAGACCCTTACGGCTCATGAAGTCAAAAGCCTTAGTCGACAGGACCCTAACCCTGTTTACTAAGCCACCTTTGTTCAACATCGACAAAGGCAAATGATGATTCGCTCCTGGCAATATCCCAGTTGCAGCGATGTTGATGCCTGAAACGGTATCAAATTTCGAGTCCTTTCATGGCAAATGATGATTCGCTCCTGGAAATATTCCAGTTGTAGCGATGCTGATGCTGAGATTGGCACCAGACTCCAAGTTCCACACTCGCGATAAAAAGTCTGTGAGCCAAAAATGCATACGAAATAGCCGAAATGATGGGGCATCTTGCAACAAAATCAGCAAGTAAAAATGTATGCATACAAAATAGCCGAAATGATTGGGCAACTCGCAATAAAAAGCAGCGAGTAAAAATAAAATAAATAGCCGAAAGGATTGGGCACCGCGAAAAATAGCCAAAATGATTGGGCAATCGCGATCTTCGCGATATAAAAAGCTGAAATGATAGAGCGCCGCGGAAAGAATAAAAAATAAAAATAAAAAAATGAATGATGAAAGAATGAAATTTTTGACCTACAGGTGAGATCACATCGATCCCTATATACAATCCAGGGGTACAAACAAAGAAGGAACCATACCTTCCCAACAGGCTCCATCAGAAAGCGAAGCCAAATCTCGACGGTTCATAGACAACCTAGAGACAATCTCGACATTTGTCGCAATATCGCAGACACAATGTCAACAAGCGAAGCAAAGGAAGATCCCTAGCTTCAGGATCTCGACGTCGATCTTGACAACTTAGAGATTACCAACGGCGTTTCTCCTCACTCCAACCAAATGCAGACGTGACGTCAACAACCGACCTCAGAGTCGCAATGAAACGGAGCCATGGCAAAGTCCCTAGTTCTAAATCTCAATGGCTACATCTACAGCCTGGAGACCAACAACGGTGCGCCTCCTCATTCCAGCAGGACATAGATGCTACACCATCAAACGGAGCCACGACATAGTCCTTAGTTCCAAATCTTGACGGTTCACAGACAACCTAGAGACCATCTCAGCATTCGTCTCGTTACAGCAGACGGGATGTCAACAACGGCATTCATTCGCAGTCCGGCAGGATGCAGATGCAACGTCAACAAGAGACCCCATGGTCGAAACAATGCGGAGTGACGGTAAAATCCCAACTCCACCTCAGCATTCGTCTCATTACAGCAGACGCAATGTCAACAACGGCGGTCCTTCGCAGTCCAGCAGGATGCAGATGCAACGTCAACAAGAGACCCCATGGTCGAAACAATGCGGAGTGACGGCAAAATCCCAACTCCACCTCAGCATTCGTCTCGTTACAGCAGACGGGATGTCAACAACGGCGTTCCTTCGCAGTCCAGCAGGATGTAGATGCAACTTCAACAAGAGACCCCATGGTCGAAACAATGCGGAGTGACGGCAAAATCCCAACTCCACCTCGGCATTCGTCTCGTTACAGCAGAAGCAATGTCGACAACGGCGTTCCTTTGCAGCCCAGCAGGATGCAGAAGCAACGTCAACAAAAGACCTCATGGTCGAAATAAAGCAGAGTGACGGAAAAATCCCAGCTCCACCTCGACATTCGTCTCGTTACAGCAGACGCAATGCCAGCAAATGAAACAAAAGCCAAATTTCCTAGCTTCAGGGTCTTGACGGTGACTCATATAAAACCTAAAAGACAATCGGAGATCATCTTGCACCAGCACGGAGTGGTCACCACCTCGACGATCGTCTCGATACAGCAGATGAAATGTCATCCCAGCATTCTTCCCCCAGCAGGATTCGGACGCGCCAAAGCAAATGAAGCAAAAGGCCAAATTCCTAGCTTCAGGATCTTGACGGCAAGTTATATAAAGCCTGAAAGACAATCGGAGATCATCTTTCACCAGCGCGGAGTGGTCACCACCTCGACGATCGTCTCGATACAGCAGATGAAATGTCACCCCAGCGTTCTTCCTCCAGCAGGATTCGGACGCGCCAACGCAAATGAAGCAAAAGGCCAAATTCCTAGCTTCAGGGTCTTGACGGCAAGTCATATAAAGCCTAAAAGACAATTGGAGATCATCCCGCATGGAGTGATCACCACCTCGACGTTTTTCTCGATACAGCAGACGAGATGTCACCCCAGCGTTCTTCCTCCAGCAGGGTTCAGAGCGACAATCAAACAACGGAGCCACGGCAAAATCCCTAGTTCCAAATCTCGACGGTTCACCAGCAACCTAGAGACAACCACGACATTCGCCTCGATACAACAGACACAATGCCGCCAAACGAAGCAAAGGCCAAATTCCTAGCTTCAGGGTCTTGACGGCAAGTCATATAAAGCCTGAAAGACAATTGGAGATTATCTCGCACCAGTGTGGAGTGGTCACCACCTCGACGTTCGTCTCAACACAGCAGACACAACATCACCAAAAAGAGTCACGGCAAAATCCCTGGTTCCAAAACCTCGACAGTTCACCAGCAACCTAGAGACAACCGCGACATTCGTCTCGATACAGCAGACGCAATGCCAGCAAACGAAGCAAGGGCCAAATTCCTAGCTTCAGGGTCTTAACGGCAAGTCATATAAAGCCTGAAAGACTATCGGAGATCATCCCACACCAGCGCGGAGTGGTTATGACTCATCGGGGCTCTCCAAAATGAGCCTAACCTCAAGTAAAAAGCGGCATGGCAAATTCCTAGCGCTTGCTCTTCCGACGGTCAAACTGCCAAGGAGGATTGCTTGAAGACGTCTTGTCCAGCCCCCGAAGGGATCAGAGACACGGCAGTCGCAGGGCTACTCGAACAGCACGATTGCCTATCGAGGAATATATCAGCTCATGCGACGGTACGACGGCCAAAACCCTAAGTACCACAGACCCTAACAGACTTCTGTCGTAAAGAGCAGAGGTTAACTGTGACGTTAGGATATTCTTGCGAGATCTGCTCGATCCGTTTCGACTCGTGAGGAAATTGATGTCTTTGCGAGAACTTCTCGATTCGTCTCGACTCGTGAGATAAAGCCTTAGGTAGTAGGGATTAAAAAACCTGCTTCCTAAGCACTGGGACCCTGCAAGTCGGCCCAAAACGGTCTCTTGCATACTATCCACGGGCCTCACTCTCCAAAGTCGAATCTCGACAAGGAGGGAAACAACCGCTTATGGGTCCTCTCGACTCGTAAGAGGGAAAATTCTCTTATGAGATCCTAACGACTCTCAAGAGAAAACACACTTAGGAGTCCTCACGACTCTTAGGGAGAAAAGACACCTACGAGATCCTCACGACTCGTAGGGAGAAAAGTCTTTATGAGACCCCCACGGCTCATAAAGTTGAAAAGTCTTAGGTGGCAGATCCTACCCCTGTCTCCTAAGCCATCACTACCCTGCAAAGAGGTCAAGATGGACCATCTATGAGCCACACTTGCCAAAGCTACATGCCACTGAAATGAAGAAGCCACTCATGAGCATATAAACTACTTCACGCCAGAGTAAGACATAAAAAAATGGAAGGGTGCGGTTCATGGGGATGAGGGTTTGGAACTATATACCTTAAGAGTTGAGATTTGAGTCAATGATAAATGACGACGCTTGTGTCCGCTCGTTATCTTCTCAGATCAAGATTCTGAAAGTTATATACCAACCCGAAACTGGTCATACGCTATGCATTACTCTGCACTACTTCACCCACATACATACTTACGTGGGCAAAGTAGTGGGGGGTATTTGTTCTCGCCAAAAAAATTTCTGCGCAGAAGAGTCCAAGGTATCAAATGGCAGCGATACGCTTAAGAAAATGCGAATCAGTATCTTCCGGCCTGTATTTTGATAAACTCTAGAAGGAGGAACTATTAAATTCTGATGTTATTGGAAGCATCTCGAAAAACCCTTCGATTTGATATATTATGGGCTTCATAATTCATCCGGGATCAAAAGTTATGAGCAAATGTGCTATGCGTTGTTCCCTGATTAAAAATCAGGAATTATCTCAATAAGGTATCACGTGATCAATAGTCACGTGTTGACACGTGATGGTTAAAGCAGCGGCAAAGGACAGAACGCAGAAGAGGAGCCCATTCAGGGGGTCACGTGCTCACACGTGACCAAAGGTCACTTGGCAACACGTGACTGGCTGTAAAAGCCTTGCTGTTCAACAGAATTAAATTCTGAAAAATATCATTTAAATCTTTCCAAATAGAATTAAAATTCTAAAATTCTCTAAGTCTTTCCAAATGGAAAAGAATTATCTGAAACCGTTGGATTAAGAATCTGAAGGTGATTAAATATCACCAATTTATGGAAAAATCTTAAACAAGGAAAGATCTCCCTAAATCTCACCGAAATAACAAACAGAATATCTTTGGATTTAAAATCCAACGGTGAATAAAATTCACTGAATGATCTAAAGAATCATATTAATGATGAAAACAAATCAAATCTCTTAATGAGAGATTTGCTAAACAAATTGATTCTCTTCCTTCTCCTATAAATAGGAGCCAAGAAAAGAAGAGAGGGATGGACCCTTTTGGAGAGAAAAACAGAGAAAGGAGAATTTAATTCTCAAGAGGGAAGAAAAGAAAGGAGAATTTAATTCTCAACAAAGAAAACCCTAGGTGAGAAAAGAAAGCGAATCAAAACTTCAAACAGAGAATTTAATTCTCAAAATCTAAGAGTTTAACTCTTATACAAAAAAGAACTTAGTTCTTCTTCTGGTTGAAGATCTGCACAGAGCACATCTCCCCATAAGTTGAGAATTTAATTCTCATCGGGTCGAGATCCTGCCATGCAGATCCTAAACTTAGAAGAGGAATTGAGTTTTGAGAATTTAATTCTCCTAAAACAAAACTAGGGTTTAACCCTAATCAAGAATTTAATTCTTTTACATATATGCGAATTCAATTCCTTTAAAAGAAATTAGGGTTTAACCCTACATAAGAATTTAATTCTTAATCCTACAGAGAATTTAATTCTTAAAATAAAGAGACTTGAAAGATCTCCATGCACATAAAGAATATTGGTCACGTGATGACACGTGACCCCAATCCGCAGTGATCAGAAAAGAAGGAATAAAACTAGGTCACGTGTCCCCACGTGATCCCTAAAAAGATCCCCAAAGATAAAAAGGAAACAGCTTTGAGGCAATTCCTCACGTGCTCCCACATGACCTACAAAACACAGAAAGAAAAAGTAAAGGAAAGCTTTGGGTGCTCTCACGTGATACCACGTGACCCCTCAGCAAATGCTTTCACAATCAGTGCATAAATGTCCATCACGTGATAACACGTGATACTCAAAATAAAAGTAAAAAGTGTTTAACACTTAATTGCAGAACGAAGAAAAGGGATCTGGTCCCACTTTTGGGCGCTCTCATGTGTCCACACGTGACCCCTCTTTCTTTAGTAGTTAACACTAATTTGAAGATTATATTTCCAGTGTTTAACACTGATTGTCTTTTAGTGTTTAACACTAATTTGAGAGTTCTACCTCCAATGTTTAACAATATTATTCTCTAGTGTTTAACACTACTTTTAGCCAAATTAGCTAATTTTCCAGAGGTAAAAGTCCCTCCTCCAAATGAATCTCAAAATTGAGGAAATCAAAGACAAAATGTTGTCAGAGCCCCCAAACCTCTGTTTAGCACTACTGAATGATAAGGGGCTGAACCCAGACAAATGTCTAATGGCCCAAAGGGCCAATATTTCAAACATAATTGGACTTAGCCCAAACTGGCCATAAGTCCTCAAATCATCTTGAACTGAGCACATCTGCTCTTTCAACCAACTCATTGGTTCAAGGGTACATCTCTGAACTCCTCTGATATTTGTCATTGTAATCCTTCAACGTCTTCAGAGAGGTGATGGGTCCCGACAGCCATACATTCAATGGACCACCACGTCCCTAAACTGAAACTTGGACCACTATGTCCTTAAACTGGCATTAGACCACTATGTCCCTAAATTGGTATGGGACCACCATGTCCCTAAACTGGCAATGGACCACCATGTCCCTAAACTGGAACAATAGAGCCTCCAAATGCTCTTTTGTCGGATCTAAACGATCCCGTTAAGTCGATCTTAGTCCCAAACTGGACTAACGTATCCTTAACAACCGTTTAAGTTGATCTTAGGCTCAAATATGGCTAACGTATCCTTAAACCTTCAAACAGACTTTAGTCCCAAATTGGACTATAAATCTCCCAATCAACTTTGGTTCAAGGGTATATCTCTGAACTCCTCTGACATCTGTCGTTGTAATCCTTCAACGTCGTCAGAGAGGTGACGGGTCCCGACGGCCATACATGCAATGGACCACTATGTCCCTAAACTGGAACAATAGAGCCCACAAAGACAAGAAATGAATCCTAATTTTCGGATCATAGAATGGCAGAGGCAAATAGAGCTTTTGCACATTTTCATGCTCTTTTGTCGGATCCAAACGATCCCGTTAAGTTGATCTTAGTCTCAAACTGGACTAACGTATCCTTAACAAACGTTTGAGTTGATCTTATCCTCAAATACGGCTAACGTATCCTCAAACCAAAACCCCAAACCCAAATCTAAGAAAACACGGATTTGGACTAATCCACGTCCTATGGGCGACGACATAAATTGGTCTCCGTATACAATCCACGGGCAACCACAAACAAAACAAACACCCACAACACGAAGTGAGATTCCAGAGAAGGAGAAAGTTGTTACCGCGAAGCGGTAGCGTAATTAACTGCAGGAGCTTGCGCCTGCAGGGAAGAGCGTCCCCACAATCAAAAACCCCTCAAGCGAGGGAGAATCTGACGAAGTCTGCTACATCGGTCGCATCCGTCTAAACCTCCGATACACGGTGCCATAAATCAACTTGGCATCTTCGGAGAGGTGGACGGATAAAACCAAATAGCATCTGCCCCGAATCTCAGGCAAGACGTCTTCAAGTCTCGGCCGCCGTTCGGAGGGGAACACGCGTCAATTTGTTTTTGTAAGTCCGTGCGCTTGTCACCAGGCTTCACGGGCTTCTTTGATTTCTTTTTCTTCTTCTTTGAAGATTTTGACGGCTGGTTATGTGTGCTTGGGCCATTACCGTCGATCTTTCGAGTTGGACGCGGCTTCAACATTCCCTCAATGATCTGAGGTTCCAACGGGTTCTTCCACTTGATCGCTGGGCATGTATGAAGATCGTTCAGCATTCTCTTCATCTTAGCTGACAGCACAACCTCCCATGGGGCTTCTTCGACGAGAGAGCACGTTGCCCCCGGCATATTCATCCTTTTAGAGGTGTGAGGTTGCGGCGGATTCACCTTCCATCTGTCGGATAACGCCAATTTGCCCTTTTGGTACTGATCTTCAAGCCAATTTTTGAAGACGTAGCAATCTTCGATCGGATGACCCAGTACTCGGTGATAGGGAAGTAGTTGGGCTCACTGATATCATTTGGTTGCGACGGACGTTTTGGCTTCGGCAGATTTATGAGTCGGTTACGCAACGCCAGCTCGAATAATTTTCTCGTTTTATCTCGAGGAAACGAGTAAGGACGTCCTAGTCTTTCCTCAAGGGGTACCTGCGGACGCATATTATTTTGACGAACAACCGGCTTCGAGTTACTCGGTTGTTGTTGAGCATTAGCGACAACGATCGCTTTTCCCTTCCCCTTGTCATTTCGGGAGTCTGGCTTTGGAAAAGGAGGTCTATGGCCCATCTGATCCATTTGCGCTAACTTGTCGATCAGGGCCTGGAAGGTAGTCGGCTTGAAGAACATCATAAATTGCGAGATGGTTGCTTGCGGGTCAAGGGTTCCCACAAACATACCCACTGCGGGAGCTTCTTCAATGCATTGCTCGCACTTCGACCATAAGTTCCGCCATTGTATAGCATATTGGACCTATGTCTCGCCTGGCTTCACCCTGGCATTAATCAATGCCATCATCGGGGTGCGTTCACTGGCGCTTGCAAAACGCTGGGTAAACAACAGCTCCATCTCCGCGAAGGTCTTGATAGAGTCGTTCGGGAGTTCAGAGTACCACTCGAACGCTGTATCTGATAAGCTGCCGACGAACTGGCGAAGCAATAGTTTTTCATCACCGCCGGTGTTGCCGCAGAGTGCCCTGAACTGGGCAACATGCTGGTGGGGATTGCCCGTCCCCTTATAGACATGGAACTTGGGAATTGTGTAGCCCGACGGGTACTTGATCTGGTCGTACCAGCTCGTATATGGTCGTCCTGTTTTTACGACCTGGTCGGCTGCTTCAGTCGCATGATGAACCCGTATTTGTTGGGCTATGTACTCGTCCAAGTCAGCTTTGGAGATTGTCTCCTCCTTAGCTGTTGACAGAGCTGGCGGAGGATTCGACGTTTCTCCCCTATCATCTTCAAGGACGATCGGGGGCTCTTCGGCTGGAGGATCTTGTTGGATCATCATCCCTACCATGTCTTGGAACAGGAGGCCCATACGCTTTATGTTGGCTGCTTGTTCAGCAGCCTCTTTATCCTTCTTCTCCAATATCCGACGAAGGAACTCGGCGTCAGTCTCTTGCTCCTGGCGTTCATCCGAGGACGTTTCATGGTTTTCTTTTGGCCCAGTAAGTGCGGCCATCGCGTTCATCATCTCCTGGAGCTTTTGCTGTTGCTCTTGAACTTTGGTCACTGACCGTGTAAACGGTCTATGACCTGTAGATGCACGGCTGTCCTCCTTTCCTAACGCCATGTATACAGTATGAACTATTAGGCCCCCAGACTTAGGGCGTTTAGGTTCACCACCTTTAGCATTTGCCGCGGGCGCGGGGATTTTCTCCGGCCTTCTTCTTTTGTGGGTCGTTGAAGTTGAGGGGGCCGTTGCAGTGGGCACCCTGGCGGTTGTTGTCCTTTGCTGTTTAATAGGACGGTCTTTTTCTCCTTGCACCCTCGCCTTTTTCTGTTGACGAGAGTGATCTGGGTCAATTATGGAGTCTTGAACCCTTCGCCGGACCTTGTATATTTTGGAAGACAGCCATTGAGGGGGCTGTTCCAGCTTCGTTTCCGGAACTCTCTCTGCAGGTGGAGGAGATCTTTTCAGTGTAGCAGTTGGAGAGTTCTTACGTACCCTCCTCAGCGGTTCAAAGCTGTTCCCAGTTGGAACAGCAGCATCGACTTCCACCACTGGAGCAGGTGGAGTTAGCCCTGAGGGGGAGTTGCCCCCTGCCTTCCTTACTCGTCGCCAATAGTGACGTCGAGCATGACGAGCCGTTGGGACAGGCTCGGTGATAGAGACAGCTTCTTTTTGCCCCCTGTCTGAATGAGGTGCTGCCGGTGCCAGCCTCTTAAAGACTGATGTTATCTTTTGAGTGGCAATATTCAATCTGTCAAAGACAGATCCTCGAGCAGGAGCATGAGCCGGAATAGACAGCCTTGAAAAGACTGACTCTTTGACGAGTGAAGCCGCCTTAACGACTTCTGGAGCAGCGGTTGTTGCTTTCCTTGGGACAGCCACTTTGGGGTTCATAGGCTTCTTGGCGGTCCCATCAGAGTTCTGATCCAGCCTGGCAAAGACAGAGGCTGTTGGTTTGATAGTGGACGACCCGTTGAAAGGGGCCGTTTTAGCAGTGAGCCGGTCGAAGACCGACTTCTTGTTTGCTTCTGGTGCAGGCATTGGCATGGTGAAGCTTGCAGGCGGGATCATGGTCCCGAAAAACAGGCCAGTGGTGGCCTGGGTCACCTGTTCTATCGGCAGGGCAAGGATGGAGGCCGCTTGAGGCCCATATGCTACACCTCCAGGTAAGGTGGAGCGTCGGTTGCATTTGCACTTCGAGCAGTTCGAACAGTTAGAGGCCATTGATGCTTGATTTCTGCGCCAGACAAAAGACCAAATCTTAGTAACTTGAAACCCAAAGGCAACCATTAACAAACCGCAATTCGTTCGTGAAGACGACACACGAAGTGTGGAGTGGAAAGAGGAAAAGGTCCCACCGGACGTGCCAGAATCTGTTCCCCTCCGAACGGCGGCCAAGACGTGAGGACGTCTTGCCTGAAATTCGAGGCAGATGCTATTTAGTTTTATCCGTCTACCTCTCCGAACATACCAAGTTGATTTATGGCACCGTGTATCGGAGGTTTAGACGGATGCGGCCGATTTAGCAGACTTCGTCAGATTCCCCCTCGTTCGAGGGGTTTTTTCTTGTGGGGACGCTCTTCCCTGCTGGCGCAAGCCCCTGCAGTTAATTACGCTACCGCGTCGCGGTAACAACTTTCTCCTGCTCCAGAATTTCACTGCGTGTCGTGTGTGTTTGTTTTGTTTGTGGTTGCCCGTGGATTGTATACGAAGACTAAGTGATGCCGTCGCCCGTAGGACGTGGATTAGTCCAAATCCGTATTTACTTAGATTTGGGTTTGGTGTTTTAGTTTAAAAATACGTTAGCCCTATTTAAGGCTAAGATCAACTTAAACTTTTGTCAAGGATACGTTAGTCTAATCTCCAGACTAAGATCGACTTAACGGGATCATTTGGATCCGACAAGAGAGCAATTGGCTCTATTGTTTAGTTTAATGACATTGCGGTCGATATTCCAGTTTAGGGACATGGAGGTCCAACATTCCCATTTGGGGACGAGCATTAGTTTAGGGACGTTTCGGTCCAACATTAGTTTAGGGATATTTCGGTCCATGAGTTTAAGGACCCCGCAGTCCATATCGATGTGTGGTTGTCGGGACCCGTCACCTCTCTGACATCGTTGAAGGATTACAACGATAGGTGTCAGAGGAGTTCAGAGATGTACCCTTGAACCGGATGTAAATTGATTTAGGAGAGCAGCCGTGCTCAGTCAATTTAATTTGAGGACTTACGGCCATGATTGGGCTAAGTCCAGTTAAAAAAATGTTCAACATTTTTATTTGCCTTTGGCCTATTAGGCCTGTGCTAGGGCTTTGCCCCTTTTTAAATAATGCACTGCATTTTTCAATTTTGTTTGGGCTCTGCCCTTTTATAAATGATGCAGAGCATTAATTTTGTTTGGGCTCTGCCCTTTTATTGCATTGTAATTTATTTTGGCCTGCTAGGCCTTTTTGATTTGGGCCTGGCCCTTCAGTGAACAATGCAGTGCATTTGTCAGGCGCTTTGCGCCAATCATTGAGCGCAAGCGCTTGTGGTGGTGACACGTGTCATGCAAGCGCAGTGCGCTGCGCTTGTGCTGCTGACACGTGTCGCACTCTGATGAGCGCAAGCGCAGCAGCGCAGTGCGCTGTGTCAGTGCGCTGCGCCGTTGCGCTGCTGACACGTGGCGCTCCCTGGTAGCTTGCGCCAACGCAGGAGCGCAACGGTGCAGTTTTTGCAAGTGCAGGGCACTGTTCTTATTTCTTTTTCTTTTTTTATTGAAAATCATTGATCTTGTTCTTAGATCAATGATCTGTTCATAAGAGAATCTTCTCTTTTTCTAAAGGTTTTTTACCTTTTCTTTTTGTTTTTGAAGAGTTCTCTCAAATTCTTCAGAGTTCTTTTCTTCTCGATCTTGATGATGATGTTGATGATTTTGAATTGGAGTCTAGGGTCCTTTATATAGTGCCCATAAATTAGTTAAATTTGTTAAAGAAATCTTTCTCTGAGTGATTTGGGGATCCAAGGGCTTCTGTTTTACAGAAGACAATCTTCTTGTTTTAATAAGAACAGAAAGATCTTATTAAAAATTTAATTCTGTTTGGCGCAGATACACCAGCGCTTGACACGTGTCGCGCAGCGCAGAGCGCAGATTATCTGAAGCGTTGCTTCCTTTAATTTTTGTTTTAAATAAAGCCTTGCTCTGATTGGGCGCACTGCCTTGGGCGCTGCGCTGACGTATCAGCTTTTGACACGTGGCGCGTTACGCGCAGCGCAAGGAATTTGAAGCGTTGCTTCGAATTTTGAATTTTTGAAATTCAAATAGAGCTTTGCTCTGATTGGGGGAAACAGGAAGATTATAGCTTACGCATCGAGACAGTTGGAGACCCATGAGAAAAATTACCCAACTCATGATTTAGAGTTAGCAGCTGTGATTTTCGCTTTAAAGTTTTGGAGACACTACTTATTGTGCGAAAGGGTCGAAGTATTCACCGATCACAAAATCTTGAAGTATGTGTTCACACAGAAGGAGCTTAATATGAGGCAGCGTAGATGGTTGGGGCTGATGGCTGACTACGATCTCGATCTTAAATACCATTCGGGGAAAATTAATGTTGTGCCGGATGCGCTTAGTCGGTTGCCAGCAATTCAGATGTTGACTGCACAGAAGGAACTTATTGAAGACTTTCGAAGATTCGATTTGGAGGTTGTGCTACCGCATTCTTCGGGACAGTTGATACAACTGCAAGTACAATCGTCTTGATCGAAAGTATTAAAGCAGCGCAATTGCAGGACCCTAGATTGCAAAAGTTTCGAGAACAGGTTGAAGTTGGACTTCGAACGGACTTGTTGATTCATGAAGATGGTTCGTTGCGATATGGTAGTCATTTGTGTGTGCCAAAAGGAGATATTCACGAAGGAGTTATGAAGGAGGCACACAGTTCAGCATATTCCGTACATCCAGGAGGCACGAAGATGTACCGAGATATACGACAACATTTCTGGTGGGAAGGCATGAAACGGGAGATTGCCCACTTTGTGGCAAAGTGCTTGGTGTGTCAGCAAGTTAAGACTGAACATCAAAAGGTTGCTGGTTTATTGCAACCACTTCCGATTCCTCAATAGAAGTGGGAACATATAACCATGGATTTCGTGACGGCTTTACCGCGGAGTCCAAATGGCAACAATGCAGTTTGGGTGATTGTTGATCGATTGACCAAGGCAGCTCATTTCATACCATTTCGAGTTGGTCAATCAACAGAAGCTTTGGCAGAACGGTACATGCAGGAGATTATAAGACTGCATGGAGTACTGGTGAGCGCTGTGTCCGACCGTGACACCCGTTTCTTATCACATTTCTGGAGGAGCTTACAGGAAAGTTTGGGGACTCGATTGAAGTTTAGCACAGCTTATCATCCTCAGACAGATGGTCAGTTGGAGAGAACGAGCCAAACTCTTGAAGACATGTTGAGAGCGTGCATGATAGACTTCAAGGGTTCATGAGAGGACATCAACACTTGGTGGAGTCTTCTTACAATAACAGTATTCTGGCGACTATTCAGATGGCTCCATTCGAAATATTGTATGGTCGCAAGAGTCGTTCACCTATTTTTGGGACGATGTTGGAGAACGAAGACTGTTGGGACTGGATTTGATCGTGTAGACAGTTGAGAAAGTTAGCACCATCCGGAATCATATGAAAGCAGCTCAAGACCGACAAAAGAGTTAGGCAGATACATCGAGAAGACCTCTAGAGTTCGCTGTTGGTGATTTGGTATTTTTGAGGACATCACCGACTAGAGGGGTGATTCATTTCGGAAGTCAAGGAAAGCTTAGTCCTCAATTCGTTGAACTTTTTGAGATTTTGGAACGTGTTGGAGAAGTAGCATATCGATTTGCGTTACCGCAATCCTTGGCGAATGTTCATGACGTGTTTCACGTATCTCAACTCCATAAGTATGTTCGAGATGAAACACACGTGCTGGATCATTCGGAGCTGACTGTACGTGAAGATTTGTCTTTTGAGGAGCGACCGATATCGATTATAGATCGAAGAGAAAAGGTTCTTAAGAACAAGGTTATCCCTCTTGTACTTGTTTCTTGGGGAAATCGCTCACATGGAGAATCAACTTGGGAACGAGAAGATGAAATCCGGCAGAAATTTCCACATCTATTCTTATAGTTCTTGATTGTTTATCCTTTCTTGTTCTTGGAATTTCGAGGACGAATTTCTTTTGTAGTTGGGTATAA
Organism: Agapanthus africanus; assembly: GCA_030015575.1. Taxonomy (NCBI): domain Eukaryota; kingdom Viridiplantae; phylum Streptophyta; class Magnoliopsida; order Asparagales; family Amaryllidaceae; genus Agapanthus; species Agapanthus africanus. The sequence goes on from CM057340.1 coordinate 691,700,858, forward strand.
TGTAACAACCTAGTTCTTTTATACCAATTCCAGTTCCCGTAATTACTTATTTGTGATATTTCTTGATTTATCGTGTTTTCGGTACGAATGATATTTTTACATTTTACATTGCATTCGACCCGACCCGCTTGCTTGAAACTTATTTGATTCATATTTATGAATCATCCTGACTTGTTACATAGACATGTGCATTTTCATGAATACTGCATACTGGCATTTTATCTGGCATTGCATCTTTTACCATATAACATTTTAAGTCACGTAAAATATTTTAAAAATACATAACATGGCTTGCATGATACCCCTAGCCCCGTGGTAGCATCCGCGCATCTTGTTCTCGTCTCGTTCAGTGAAACGGACGTGTTTGGATGGCTACACGCACGTACGTGCATCCGTTCTTGGGGATATGCATTTCCGTTACCTGAGCTTTCATTTTTAAATTTGGTCGTCGCATATATTTTTCATATTTTAAAACCGGATTTTTAGACCCGATCCGGACGTGTTTTGGAGTAAGTTTGTATTTGCCAAAATCTCAAAACGTACTAATATTATATTCTTTTATATTATCTTACGTAACAGTAAAATATATATATACTTAACAAGTAATATTTTAAAGAAAAGATTTTTAAAAAAAATACTTTTAACTGATAAATCTCTCTCTCTGCCTGCTTTTTCTCTCTCTCTCTCCTCTCGCACTCATTCTCTCTCCTCTCGATTTCTCTTTATCTCTCTCTTTGCATTATTTATATTTCCTTTAAAAATCTTACCTAATCAAATCTGTCTCTCTCTCTCTCCTTCACATATTTATATTTATATATTTTTATTTTTATATAAACCCCATACAAGTCTCTCTCTCCCCCCTCATCTACCTTTTTCGCCTCCTCACGAGAAAACATAACCCACGCCCAAGCCTCGTCGCCGCCTCTGCCCTCGTCACTGTCGCCGCCTCTGCCCTCGTCGGCATCCCCATCTCCCCGACACCACACCACCACCTCACCTCCCTCTCTCCTCCGCTGCAAACCTATGACCGCGTGAACCCACGCCTCACCCAAGCCCTCGTTGCCAAAGCTCCACCTCATCGTCGTCTCCACATCCCCGTCTTCACCACCTCGCCCTCGCAACTACCACCTCCACTTCCTTTCATCCCCGACGAGAATCCCAAGATCCCTACACCCGAAACCCCTGCAAACCCTGCACCCATCACCTCCGATCCTCGCCGTCGACGTCCTCGCCTCCATCTCGTCGTCGCCTCTCTCCCCAACACCTTAGCCTCCTCCCTGCACCCCCGACCAGAACCCTGCACCCCCGACTACCAGAACTCGAAACCCTCGCTGCCTTGCCGGGGACCTCGCCGTCGATGACCCATCATCGTCATAACCCCCTCGCCTCTGTCCCCGAACCCTGAGACAACTCCAGTGCACCCTGTAAACCCACAGCCATCTCCTACTTCTTCTCTTTTCTTCTTCTTTTTTCCTTCTCTTTCTTTTCTTGATCTGGTGTTTCCCGGCCATCACCGGAGCCGTGACGACGCCGACGATCCAGCCGACCCAGAAGACGTTCTCGTGCAGCGTGGTCAATTCTTGCATTGGCTGGTTCCGTTCCGGGCACGCGTATGTGCATCGCAGCTTTTACCGACATTGGACGTTGCAGTGCGTAACCATCGCGTGATCCATCGAGGCAAGTAAAACTTGCTACATACTATCTATATTATTTCATATTTATTTAGATACATATTAATCATGAAGTTTGAATTTAGTGCCCTATATTACATTTTACCATTCGATATCCGTTTATATCCTTTTTAGAGTTAATTATGAAAACATACCTGGTTGCATGTTAGATTACAATATTTTGTGCCCACGTCCATATTTATATCATAATAATTATTTACATAGCCCATAGAACCCTTTTAAAATAGTTTATAACCTTGTAAACACCCGCTTGCATCCATCTCGTCTAGTATACATATTATTGCATCCATAGATCACTTGAATGTTTAACACTGAAATATTAACATTCCACTTTTGATACATTGTAGTTTAGTTAGTATTGGAACTTCAACTTTAACTCTAATCAATAACTGTGCATCCATATGCTTTAATCTGTACTTTTGCATATAACATCACAATGTTCCATTTTTATTGTTCCACTAGTACCACATGCTTGTTTTGTATACCCATGCTTATGTTGGTTTGATTATGAGCAACCACATGACATTTTTGTGCACCCCTGACATGACTTGTATACCATTACTTGACACGACATGATACCGTGCACTTCTTGACATGACATGATACCTATGTACTACCTGACTTGACCTGATGTACCATTGCGTTACTTGTTACCTAATCCTGTTACTAATGCCAACAAACCTAACATGTTGTCCCTACGGACATTTCCTGTTGTCTATCCAGACAAACTTTTACCTGCTGATCCTATGTTGGCATTAGCTCCAGATTATTTAATACCTGAATTGAACACATATAACTTGGGGGTATGGGGAAATCAATGATGAAACCTGACTTGTAACTCGACAGTTCGCTATCTTTACTGATCAGTTTTAGAGGCTAGGCCAGCCTTGGGATGATGCTGCTCACATCATCCATCGTTACCCACTATCTTTTAGAGGCTAGGCCAGCCTTGGGATGATACTGTTGACATCATTCATCGTTACCCCTTTTCCTTTTAGTGCCTAGCGGCATGTATCGGTTTCAGCCCGAGAATCTTCACCGTGATCCTGGGCACGTACGAGATACTATTGAGTTACATCGATGATTCATCAATTTGATTTCAAAGACTTGAGAGTAGTTGACCCAATAGACCAGTTTAGATTACTCACTGCACACTACCTTTCACTGCCCTGATTTATATTGCTGTTATACCTGTTTTACCATTTATACTCATACCTGCATATCTTGTTACCCCTGCTTATAGTATTGCTTGATATTATGACGCACTGACGTCTGGGTTTTGCATGGCCCAGATCCTCTACCTTTGTTGCAGACTGATCAGGAGTACTGCCGCTGTTAGACCGAGCGGTAAGGATCCTGTCGGTATCCAGTTTTACTTTCCAGGTGTTTTATTTATTGGATCTTTTGCTTCCGCATAGTATTATTTCTTGACTCATTTATTCTGGCTCATGGACATATACTAGATAGTTTAGTTTACTTTCCTGTTCTTGATATCTCTACAACCGTAGTGACTGTGGAGGGATTTTTCCTATCCACGGGTAGCATGGTTGGCTATGTCACGTGCCTATCTTAGCGTACTCTGGGAAGCGGGGAGTGACAGATCGACTTTCTTTTCAATCTCATCATATAATCTCGGTCGGTATTCTCCGGATATTCGCCGTATTCCAAACTATCACCGGTTTCAAGTAACCTTGCTAGGCTCTCCACCTTTCCATGCGGACTTCCTGCCCCTCGGTCTCTTTCTGGGTCCACCATGTATCTGTAACCGGTCTCCCCCTCGGTATCGGATATCATCAAACCATAAATATATAGAAAATTCATGGTGGACGCATCATCATTTCAAGAGTAAACCGCAATTTGCAAACATAGCTAAGTTTATTAAAATAAAACCACGCAGTTTCTCAGATCTCATCATGGAAAACATAAAGTTCATACAAACAACACATGATTTACTTTGCAACAACGGAAGCTGAAATATAAGAATATATGGAGTAATGATATCTACATAACGAGAATATGATCAGCAACATATGATACTAACATGAATGTAAATATAACGCGAGTAACATGGCGAGTTCTATACGTGTCATAGCTGTTACTAATGATGTGTACGTGTAGCATGTGAATCAGTGTTGGTGTCGCATGGTAATCATTAGTAATTGTGCAAGTGTTCTAATCTATACATGTCATGGCAATACTAATGATATGTACGTGTAGCATGCGAGTCTGTGATTATGTCTCATGGTAATCATTAGTAATTGTGCAGTGTTCTAACAAGCATTTTTGTACAAGCATAGCAAGGGAAATGAAATATGGCATTATAAATTTAGCATATGGGACTTGAATTATAATGAATAATAAGTGTTCATCAGAATTTTGGTTTCGAGGGTGCTATATACCATCCACCCGATTTTCCTCATGTAGATGCTAATCTACTCACCAGCTTATGTACTAGTCAAATCCGATGACCGTCTTGTCTTTCCTCACCGTCTCGGAACAATCGATCCTATAATTGAAATAATAACGTAACCTCATAAGGATCTAAACTGATATCGATGCTAACGAGTTAAACGTACATAGGTTAGAACCTATGATTAATGCGTCTAAACCACTTAGGATTACTCCCTAAATTGAAGTATACTCAAGTAGAGATTAGTTGAGAAGAGTAAACAACAAAACACCAAGTAGAAAAGTCCACACATGACCAAAAATAAACATCAGATGTCTGAAGAATAATGTTCAAACGTCTGACCACAAAATATTGAGATCCCAGAGAACAGGCAAACGTCTGATGAAGAGTTTACAGACGTCTGATCCAAAATACAAAGAAATCAAGAGAAAGAACAGACGTCTGATGTTCTAAGATCAGACGTTTGCCAAACAATATGAATAAAAGACAGAGACTTCACAGACATCTGAGGAATATGTCCCAGATGTCTAAAGAACAAAAAATGCTGCTTGAAAACTAAAGTTTTGAAAAATACTTTAAAACCAAAACTCTTGCTAAAAACTACCCTCGACTATTCCAAACAAGCTGTAAAAACATAAGAAAACTACACAACACCCTGCAACTACAAGTACCCATGAGAAAAACCTATGTTTGCAAGATTTTGTAAGTCCATGCTACCTCTCCCGGTACTTTCGGGCATGCGGAATTTGGTGAAAAACAATTTTCTTAGAGGTGGTACCATGGACTCAAAACCAGATTGTTCCCCTCCGAATGGCGGCGCAGACTTTGCGTCTTGCCTGAGATTCGGGGCAGATGCTATTTGTTTTATCCGTCTACCTCTCCGAAGATACCAAGTTGATTTATGGCACTGTGTATCGGATGTTTAGACGGATGCGGCCGATGTAGCAAACTTCGTCAGATTCCTCCTCAGGGTGAGGGGTTTTTGATTGTGGGGACGCTCTTCCCTGCAGGCGCAAGCCCCTGCAGTCAATTATGCTACCGCGTCGCGGTAACAACTTTCTCCTTCTCCAGAATTTCACTTCGTGTCGTGGGTGTTTGTTTTGTTTGTGGTTGCCCGTGGATTGTATACGGAGACTGAGTAATGCCGTCGCCCGTAGGACGTGGATTAGTCCAAATCCGTATTTACTTAGATTTGGGTTTGGTATTTTTAGTTTAAGAATGCATTAGTCGCGTTGCGGCTAAGATCAACTTAAACGTTCGTTAAGGATACGTTAGTCCTGTTTTAGACTAAGATCAACTTAACGTATTGATTAATATATGGCCGTCAGGACTCGTCACCTCTCTGACGTCGTTGAAGGATTACAACGACAGGTGTCAGAGGAGTTCAGAGATGTACTCTTGAACCAAAGTTGATTTGGAGTTTTATCATTCATTTAAATGTCTAAGGATACGTTAGCCGTATTTGGGGCTAAGATCAGCTTAAACGGGACCGTTTAGATCCGGCAAAAGAGCATTTGGAGGCTCTACTGTTCCAGTTTAGGGACATAGTGGTCCATAGGTAGTTTAAGGACGTTGCGGTCCATTACCAGTTTAGGGACGTGGTGGTCTATGTTCCAGTTTAAGGACGTGGTGGTCCGTATTCCAGTTTAGGGACGTGGTGGTCCAACATTAGTTTAAGGACGTTTCGGTCCAATATTAGTTTAAGGACGTCTCGGTCCGATATTAGTTTAAGGACGTCTCGGTCCATATTCCAGTTTACGGACGTGGTGGTTCGACATTAGTTTAAGGACGTCTCGATCTGATATTAGTTTAGGGACGTTTCGGTCCGATATTAGTTTAAGGACGTCTCGGTCCGGTATTAGTTTAAGGACGTCTCGGTCCGGTATTGATATGTGGTTGTCGGGACCCGTCACCTCTCTGACGTCGTTGAAGGATTACAACGACATGTGTCAGAGGAGTTCGGAGATGTACCCTCGAACCCGTAGTAAATTGATTTAGGAGAGCAGTCTTGCTCAGTCAATTTAATTTAAGGACTTATGGCCAAAATTGGGCTATGTCCAGTTTCAACACTTTTTTTATCTTTAGCCTGTGCTAGGGCTTTACCTTTTTTTTTTAGTAATGCACTGCATTATCCTTGTTTTGGTTGGGCTTTGCCCTTTTCTAAATGATGCAGAGCATCTAATTTGGGCTTTGCCCCCCTTTTAAGATGCATAGCATTTTTTATTAGGCTTATTAGGCCTTTTAATTGGGCTCTGTCCCTTTTCTTTAATAATGCAGAGCATTAAATACTCTGACGGTGCCCCACGTGGTTTGTCAGGCGTTTTGCGCTAAGTAATGAGCGCAAACTCATATGGTGGTGACACGCGTCACGCTCTGGTGAGCGCAAGCGCAATAGCGCAGTGCGCTGCGCGAGTGCGCTGCGTTGTTGCGCTGCTGACATATGGCCCGTTCTGGTGAGTTGCGCCAATTCCAGAGAGCAAAGCTCTATTTCAAGAGCGCTTAGCGCAAGTGGTTCTATAGCTGACACGTGGCGCTTTCTTAAGAGCGCAACGGCGCAGTTTGCAAGTGCAGAGCACTAAGAATCTTTTAGATTCAAGAACAGAAGTGCAAAGCACTGTTTAATTTCTTGATCTAAATTTAGATCAAAGAAAAATAATAAATTTTTCTTCTTTTTTTTGTTTCAAGAACCAGAGGTTCATAAAAGTGTAAAGCACTATTTTTTTTTTATTTTGTTCCTTCTTGTTTTAAAGAACCAGGGGTTCATAAGAAGTGCAAAGCACTTTTTTTTTATGTAAAGATCATTGATCTTGTTTTTAGATCAATGATCTATTAGAAGAAATTTCTTCTATTTTATGAAGGTTTTTTCCTTTTTCTTGGAATTTTCACAGAGTTCTCTCTGTTTGAAGCTCTTAACTTTTTTCAAGAAAATGTTCGTGCCTTTGAATTGAGGCCTAGGGTCCTTTTTATAGTGCCCATAAATTAGTTAAATTTTGTTAAAGAGATCTTTCTCTGAGTGATTTGGGAAATTTTCCCCACCGTTGGATCTTCGATCCAAGGGCTTCTGCTTTGCAGAAGAAAATCTTCTTGTTTTAACAAGAACAGAAAAGATTTCTTAGAAATTTAATTCTGTTTGGCGCAGATGCCCCAGCGCGTGACACGTGTCGCGCAGCGCACAGCGCAGCGCAACTGCGCTGACACGCAGAGCGCAGTGCAGAGCGCAGCTGTGCTGCGCAGTTGCGCTAGCGCACCTGCGCTGACACGTGTCGCGCAGCGCAGAGCGCAGCGCAGCTGCGCTGACACGTGTCGCGCAGCGCAGTGCTTGCGCAGCTGAAGCGTTGCTTCATTAAAATAGAGCTTTGCTCTGATTGGGCACGCCTTCTTGGGCGCTGCGCTGACGTATCAACGCTGGACACGTGGCGCGTTGCGTCCGGGATTTGAAGCGTTGCTTCAAAATTTGAATTTTGAATTTCCAGCAGAGCTTTGCTCTGATTGGGGGAAACAAATGCCCCCCCACCGTTGCGCTTACGTGGCCCCAAACGTGAGCGCAACGGTGGCGGAATTCCAACCGCCGTGACAACATTTAGAAGTCGAAGAAGCACTTGATGCCTATAAATAGGACCTTTGGTCCCCTACAGATGCTTATCATCTTTCAGATTTTTATTTTCAAAAAACTTCAGAGATTTGCTCTTGCCTTCAAGAACTCTAGAGCTTTGCTCTTCTTTCCAAAGTTTTTTAGAAAAAACTTTAGGTAAAATTGATTCTTAGATTAAATTAATTTTAATTAATCTTAAACAGCAGAGCTTTGCTCTCATAGATCTTTTAATCTAAAGAGATCCCCATTGGGGTTTCACTAGCAGAGCTTTGCTCAATTTCAAAGTTAGAAACTTTAGGTAAAATTAATATAAATCAAATTAATTTAAATTAATCTCAATCAAAGAGCTTTGCTCTCACAGATCTTTTGATCTAAAGAGATCCCCATTGGGGTTTCATTAAGCTTTTGTTCATGGGTTTTAATCCCTGAACAGAGCTTTGCTCTCTAGGAATTTAGCCCTCTATGTATATTATTTTTCTTCTATCGCTAATCTTCCTGTGGTATTTCCTCCAGGCATAATGGCGGTGCATCTATACAGTTTGCACGAGTTTATTACCTATGACGATATCCGCGCACAGGGTCGTCAACAAAACCAGGAGTTTACAGACGCTCAATGTGCAGAGGTCATGGGTCGTCTGAATGCAAGCGGTGGTTGGCTGCTGCCCCGTCGTTCGGCTCTTTTGAAAGTCGTACTGGGAGCAATATGGAGAGCACTTCCAGGTCTTCACGAGGCCCTACCGCTCAATGCGCTGGATGATGCCGAGGACAAGGTGCATTCAGTGTATCTGACGGGGCTGATCTCGAAGAAACGGCGGGACAGCCTCATTGACATCCTACACCAAATCTTCCAGCAGACGACGATAGTTGCTGCTTATCGAAGGCCGGGAGGGCTTGCCGAGGATCTTGATACAGAGGAGCGCGAGAGGTTGCGCATAAGAATAATTAGAAAGGCCAGAAGAACTCTGGATGGCCTTACTTTTGAATTCCTCAATCCGTGCCCCGGATCTGAGGTCATACCGTTGTAATAATTTGAATAATGTTTCTTATTTATTGCTCTTGTGATTGTAAGAATTTTTAGCAATATGAATGGAAACCCTCCTTTTTTTTATTTCAGCTTGTCTTATTTCTCGTCCTGAGTCTTCTGCCCATGGATAAATGAATGCGTCTCGAACGCCTGATCAAATGTAAATCGGATGTTCTTTTTGTAGCTTTCTTCTTTCTCTTATTATCAGCATGCTATCTTAATAAACATGGTTGACGGATAATAGAGCACGCATCTTGACTTTCCGGCTTAGGCCGCAGGTTCAGATCTGCTGCCTAAGACTTTTCAACTCTATAAGCCGTGAGGGTCTCATAGAGACTTTTCTCCCTACGAATCGAGAGGATCTCGTAGGTGGGTTTTCTCCTTAGGAATCGTGAGGATTCCTAAGTGTGGTTTTCTCTTATAAGTCGTAAGGATCCCACAAGAGAATTTTTCCCTCTTATGAGTCGAGAGGACCCACAAGCGGTTGTTTCCCTCATCGTCGAAATTCGACTTTGGAGAGTGAGACCCGTGAATAGTATGTAAGAGACCATTTTGGATTGACTTGCAGGGTCCCATTGTTCAGGAAGCAAGTTTTTTAGTCCCTGCTGCCTGAGGCTTCATTTGCAAGTTGAGACGAATCGGGAATTTCCCGCGGAGACACCGGTTTCTCTGCGAGCCGACGCGAATCAGGAGGCTCTCGTCAAGGAGTGTTTGTATCCGTGAGTTGAGGAGTTTGCTAGGGATTATTTGTTTTCCAAGCGCCAAGGATTATTTATTTCCTTGGGGTTTGAAACGAGTCGAGGATTCCCACAGAGGCACTGGTGGCTCTGCGAGTCGACGCGGATCAGGAGGCTCTCGTCAAGGAGTGTTTGTATCCGTGAGTCGAGGAGTTTGCTAGGGATTATTTGTTTCCCAAGCGCCAAGGATTATTTGTTTCCTTGGGGTTTGAAACGAGTCGAGGATTCCCACGGAGGCACTGGTGGCTCTGCGAGTCGACGCGGATCAGGAGGCTCTCGTCAAGGAGTGTTTGTATCCGTGAGTCGAGGAGTTTGCTAGGGATTATTTATTTCCCAAGCGCCAAGGATTATTTGTTTCCTTGGGGTTTGAAACGAGTCGAAGATTCCCACGGAGGCACTGGTGGCTCTACGAGTCGACGCGGATCAGGAGGTTCTCGTCAAGGAGTGTTTGTATCCGTGAGTCGAGGAGTTTGCTAGGGATTATTAGTTTCCCAAGCGCCAAGGATTATTTGTTTCCTTGGGGTTTGAAACGAGTCGAGGATTCCCACGGAGGCACTGGTGGCTCTGCGAGTCGACGCGGATCAGGAGGCTCTCGTCAAGGAGTGTTTGTATCCATGAGTCGAGGATTCCCACGGAAGCACTGGTGGCTCTGCGAGTCGATGCGGATCAGGAGGCTCTCGTCAAGGAGTGTTTGTATCCGTGAGTCGAGGAGTTTGCTAGGGATTATTTGTTTCCCAAGCGCCAAGGATTATTTGTTTCCTTGGGGTTTGAAACGAGTCGAGGATTCCCACGGAGGCACTGGTGGCTCTGCGAGTCGACGCGGATCAGGAGGCTCTCGTCAAGGAGTGTTTGTATCCGTGAGTCGAGGAGTTTGCTAGGGATTATTTGTTTCCCAAGCGCCAAGGATTATTTGTTTCCTTGGGGTTTGAAACGAGTCGAGGATTCCCACGGAGGCACTGGTGGCTCTGCGAGTCGACGCGGATCAGGAGGCTCTCGTCAAGGAGTGTTTGTATCCGTGAGTCGAGGAGTTTGATGAAGATACTGGTTTTTTCGGAGTTGGACTGAAACCTCGAGATCTAGTTTCGTCTTCTGGCGGAGCCTGCTGGAAAAGTATGGTTCCCTCTTTGTTTACGCCCTTGGATTGTATACAGGGATCGACGTGATCTTAACTGTAGGGCCAAAGTTTTATCATCATTTTTTTTGTTTTATTTCCGCGACGCTCTATCATTTCAGCTTTTATATCGCGAAGGTCGCGACTGCCCAATCATTTCGGCTATTTCTTCGCGGTGCCCAATCATTTTGGCTATTTTTTTTTTAATTCTTACTCGCTGTTTTTTATTGCGAGTTGCCCAATCATTTCGGCTATTTTGCATGCATATATTTTACTTGCTGCTTTTTATTGCCAGCTGCCCCATCATTTCGGCTATTTCGTATGCATGTGCGGCTTACTGGCTTTTCGCCGTAAGCCGATTTCGGCATCAACACCGCTACAACTAGAATATTACCAGGAGTGAATCATCATCTGCCTCTGTCAATGTCGAACAAAGGTGGCTTAGCGACCAGGGTTAGGGTCCTATCGACTAAGGCTTTTGACTTCATGAGCCGTAAGGGTCTCACGAAGTTATTTCTCCCTACAAGTCGTGAGGATCTTGTAGGTGTATTTTCTCCTTAAGAATCGTGAGGATTCCTAAGTGTATATTTCTCTGTAAGTCGTAAGGATCCTACAGTAGGGTTTTCTCCTTATAAGTCGAGAGGACCTACAAGGGTCATACGAACATATCCCCAGTCACGGATGAGACTTGGTTAGGGAAATGTTTATTCGCGCCCGTGGATTGTATACAAGGGTCAATATTGAGCCACTTATAGGGCAATATCGGAAGTTGGGGGAGTTGCTTAAGCACAGGTTTAGGTCTCTGTAACTTAAGACTTTCAACTCTTATGAGCCGTGAGGGTCCCATAAGAGAGTTCTCCTTACGAGTCGTGAGGATCTCGTAAGTGTATTTTCTCCTTAGTAATCGTGGGGATCCCTAAGTGTGTTGCTCCGTTGTGAGTCGTAAGGATATCACGTGGGTGGTTTCTCCTTATAAGGTCGAGAGAACTCTATAAGTGTCCTTTAACGAGGTTGCGCCCTTTCAGGTTTTCACAAACACTCGCCGGTAGCCCTGCTGTTTTTACTCACGGAGCCCTTTCGGGTTTTCATCCGCGCCCATTTTGCTTATGGACATACCATTTTTTTTATTCTTTTTATTTATTTTTTTTTTTACGAGGTCGCGCCCTTTCGGGTTTTCACGAACACTCGCCGGTAGCCCTGCTGTTTTTACTCAAGGCGCCCTTTCGGGTTTTCATCCGTGCCCCTTTTTTTTTGCTTATGGACATACCGTTTTTATTTATTTATTTTTATTTTTATATATATATATTTTATATCTCGTCAGCCTAAATATGCTGCGGTAGTAGTTTAAAGACGTTTCGGTCTGCTATTAGTTTAAGGACATTTCAGTCCGTCATTAGTTTAAGGACGTTTCGGTCCGTCATGGAGAAGGCCGACTACCTTTTATAAAGTTTGGGCTTAGGTAGATAGCGAGCGGACATAGTCGTCGTCATCTATCATTGACCTAGGCGGTGGCTCATTAAGCGTAGTATCTCTTTAGGAAGCGACCGTTTATTGGCCTGAAAGGCCTTTCACCGTGCATGTCCACGAGTAGATAGGCCCCACCCTGGTAAACTTTATCTATGATGTACGGGCCTTCATAGTTTGGCTCGAATTTTCCCCGCTTGGCGCAATTGGGGATCATAGGCCTTTTGACCACTAGCACGAGTTCGCCTTGGCGGAATGTCCTTGGTCGGGTCAATCTTTCATATGAGCGTGTCATCTTTGCTTTATAAGCTTCCAGATTTTGCTGTGCTATGAGCCGGGTTTCGTCAAGGGCGTCAAGCTCCTCAAACCGAAGGTGAGCATTTTCTTCGTCTGTTAACTTGTGGTGAACTGCCACTCGTAGAGAGGGTAACTCTATCTCGAAGGGGAGTACTGCTTCTGTACCGAACACCAACGCGTACGGTGTTGTGCTCGTGGCCGTCTTGAATGTAGTTCGATATGCCCAAAGAGCTTCTTGCAGTCTTTCGTGCCAATCTTTCTTATTTCGGGACACCATTTTCTTTATGATTTTTGTCAAGGTCTTGTTGAAGGCCTCAGTTAGACCGTTAGCTCGCGGATTATAAACCGAGGAATATCTTCAGTCTATATTGTGTTGTTGCGCGAAGCGACTGATCTTGTGGCTTCTGTAAGCTGGCCCGTTATCGGAGATGATCTGTCGCGGAGTTCCAAACCGATATATGACGTGCATCTTGAAGAAGTGGAGGATATTTTCCGTCTTCACCTCTCTTAACGGTACTGCTTCTGCCCATTTAGAGAAGTAGTCAGTCGTTGCTAGGATGAAACGATGTCCTCTAGACGATGCTGGTTCGATGGGGCCGACTATATCAGTCCCCCACATTTCGAATGGCCAGCTAGCTACCGTTGGATGTAGTGGATTTGGGTGTTGGTGGATGAAGTCCCCATGGATCTGACACGAGTGACACTGCTTCGCATATTCGAGGCAGTCTTGAATCATCGTAGGCCAGTAGTAGCCCATCCGTTTTATCTTCAACTTCATCTTTGGGCCCGCTTGGTGAGAACCGCGGAGTCCGTCGTGAACTTCCTGAACGACTCTTTTCGCTTCGTTAGGTCCCAGGCATCTCAACCACAGAGAATCGAACGATCTCTTGTATAGAGTATCGTTGACGAAGGCGAAAGATAGAGCCCGCTTCATGAGCTGATGTCTTGTGGATGCTTCTTCAGGAAATCGGTGGGACTTAAAGTAGTCTATGAAGACTTCCCTCCAATCCTCAGCCCTTTCCCGGTCTTTTATTTGCAGAGTCATTCGCTCAGTCGTTTCCTTTTCTTCGGGTGATTCCGGAGATATTTCCGCTGGGGTGAGCACTCGACGGCTTTGTACCACAATTCTGACGTCATCGAGGTTCTCGTCAGCCGGTTCTTTAGCAAGTTTGGCCAAAGCGTCTGCTTTGCTGTTTTCTGCGCGCGGTATGTTCTCCAAAGTATAGGAGGGAATTCGGGTCAACGGTTGTTGCACTTTTTCGCCGTACTTCACCAGTTCTGGATTGCACGTTTGGTAGTCGCCGTTTACTTGACTAACGACCAGTTGAGAATCCCCGTATATGAGGAGGTTTTCAATTCCTATGTCAATGGCGATCTCGAGGCCTGCTATCAGAGCTTCGTATTCGGCTTCGTTGTTTGTCCTCTGCTCCGTCAGGGAGAACGCGTAGCGCATTATCCCTCCTTGTGGAGTTATAAAGATGAGTCCTACCCCCGATTTGATTATAGGGGTACTTTGTTTGCGCTTCTTCACGGAAGATGCCCCGTCGAAATAAAGCTCCCATCGGGTATTATCGCTGCCGATCGCATCAAACGCATGTCCGTCTGGAAGATCTTAGTTTAAAGGAGAGTCGGCCGGTATCGGATGCTCAGCGAGGAACTCGGCGATGGCCTGGCCTTTCACTGCCTTGAGAGGTTGATACGTTATCGAAAACTCCATCAAGAGTAGGGCCCATTTAGCGAGTCGTCCCGTCAATATGGCCTTTGACATCAAGAATTTAACGGGGTCCACCTTTGAAATGAGACGGACCTCATGCGCCAACGTATAGTGCCTAAGCTTTGTTATCGCAAAGATCAATGCCAGACAATGTTTTTCAATGGGGGAGTAGTTGCTTTCTGCCCCCAGTAGAACTCGACTTAAGTAGTAGAGTGCTCTTTCTTTCCCTTGATCGTTCTCTTGTGCCCATAATGCGCCTAAAGAACCTTCGAGGGCGGTTGTATAAAGAATGAGAGGCTTTCCCTTAACCGGAGCAGCCAACACCGGCGGGTTCTGCAGGTATTGCTTGATCTCGTCTAGCGCGCTTTGGCATTTTTGATCCCAGACGAATGGGGTTCCCTTCTTCATCAGGTGACTATAAGGACGGCACTTTCCTGAAAGGTTGGCTATAAATCGCCGTATGTACGCGAGCTTCCCTTGGAGAGACCGCAGCTGTTTGAGAGTTCTTGGCGGAGGCATTTCCATGATCGCTTTAATCTTTGACGGATCTATTTCAATACCTCGGTGTCGAACAATGAATCCCAGGAATTTGCCTGAGGAAACTCCAAATGCACACTTGAGCGGGTTCATCTTTAAGTTGTATTGCCGAAGGCGTTGAAATACGGTCTTCAGATGCTCGAGATGTTCCTCATATGACTTGCTTTTAACCACGAGATCATAGATATAGCATTCGACGATTTCGTGTACAAGGTCGTCGAAGATCTTCGTCATGGCCCTTTGGTAGGTGGCACCGGCGTTCTTTAAACCGAAGGGCATCACCTTGTAACAGAATATTCCTAAAGGGGTCCTGAAGGCTGTGTGCTTCTGGTCTTCTGGATGCATCTTTATCTGGTTATACCCTGACGAGCCGTCCATAAAGGAGAAAACCTCATGAGTGGACGTGTTGTTTATCATCAGTTCGGTGACTGGCACTGGGAAATCGTCTTTCGGGCAGGCTTTATTGAGATCCCGGAAGTCCACGCATATGCGCACTGTCCCATTTTTCTTCATCACCGGAACGATGTTGGCAATCCATTCAGGGTATTAAACTTCCTGGATGAAGCCAGAGTCGATCAGCTTCTTGACCTCGACGTTGATACTCATTTCAAGCTCGAGTCGCATTCTCCTCGGCGCCTGTTTGACTGGCTTGATGTCCGGGGATATCGCCAATTTGTGCACAGCAATTTCTGGATCTAGTCCCGGCATTTCGGAATAGTTCCACGCGAAGCAATCTCTATGCTGCAGAAGCACATCCTTTAACGCAGCTACCCTTTCTTCAGATAGTAATTCGCTGATGAATGTCGGTCGTGGGTCGTTTGCCGTCCCCAACTCAATCTTCTTGAGGTTATCTGCAGTGGTATGGATTCCATCTTCCAGCTCTTTTGGCGCGGGTGGGAATTCTGAGATTATCTCGTCGCTGCTGTTTTCAAAGCACCAAGGGAGCTCATCTATGTCTTCGGGATTTTCTTTTAACATTGTAATCATATGACAGGTGCGAATTCGTTTCCAATCCCAATGTGGAACTGGTTCTTCTTTCGTGGTCTTGGGCTCGTGCTTTTGTGGCGGTGCTACCCTCCAGTTGTCGGACAGAGCGAACTTGCCAAGCTGATACTGATCTTCGACCCAATTCTTGAAGGTGAAACAGTCCTCGAGAGGGTGCCCTACCACTCGATGATAAGAGCAATAGTCTGGGTGTGAGACTTCGCCAGCTTGTTCGGGGTGTTTAGACTCCGGCAGTGTGAGCATCTGATGTTTTAGAGCAAGGTCAAGTATCTTCTTCGTCTTGTCCCGCGGAAACAAGTATGCTCGACCCATTTTCTTCATAAGGGATAGATCAATAACGCTCGACTCCCGTTTGCGTGGCTTCTTAGCCCTGCTTTGTTGTTGTTGAGCGCCTTTTTGGCCTTTCAACTTATTTCTGCTTTTGCGCTGAGCCTTCTTTATAACAGGTTGACAGGGAGCAGCCTTTTCATCCTTCACGGCTTGTTGGAGAAGGCGTTGCGTTCTGGCTTTCTCGTAGATGACCATTTCGCAGTTATGGTCGTCTCGGACCTTTTGACCCGCTTCTCTTATAAGCTTGTCCATTTGTTCTTCGAACGATGGACTGGATTCCTTTGCATCTGGCGCTTTTATTGGCTCAGGATTAGCGTCCTCCCATTGAGCATCCGCTTCTTCATCGAAGCCATATATGACATAGCAGCTGTTTAATAGCTGTCATTTCTTTGAACGGATGTATCCGAGCCCGATCGTTTCCATCCTCCCATTAGGTATCTTGTGTTGAGTTCCGGGGACGTTCCAAACCCTGTCATAGAATTTGGCTTTCCTAACAGTCTGTTCGAAGGGTATCCCTTGGCGCTTCAGCAGCTTTTTCAAACCTTCCGTATAATATCTGGGTAGACGAATGGGTTGAAGCCTGTCCAGCGTTGGATCTGCTCCATACCAGATTTCTTTCTCCACTTTATTTTCTTCAGAGCGGTAAAGCAGAATTGCTTTCTCTCTCTTTCTTCTGGGAGGGATATAGAACGTTTGCAGCTCTTCTACATTGTAAATATTAAGTGCATCCAGTTCTTTATGGTGTTTAAGCGGTACTATGGCGACTTGTAGACTTTGCTCTTCGTCAGCGGACGTTCGTATTGAAAGACGAGCAGGGAATACAGCATGGACTTCATCTTCCGAGTCACTACCGAAGATCAATGAAGGAACGGATGGTCCCGGTTTGGTGTATTGGGGCGGACCCGAATAAGTTATATCCTCTTCTTCCTCAGTATCGCTGCCGAAGACATGGATGGTGGCATTAGTTTTGTTCTCAGGCTTGTGACACCTTTCCGTATCTTCGAAACTCGGCAAGAAGTATTTGGCATCTTCATACTTACGAACCTCATTCACGGAAAACGGATTCAATTCTCCTGCCACAGTGTACTCGAGACCATCCTTGCAATATTTCATACACTGATGCTGTGTAGAAGGGATGATATTGTACTCGTGTAACCATGGTCGACCGAGCAGAGCATTATAGCATGTCTTGGCATCTAGGACATGGAATTTAATATCTGTGACGAGCAACCCGAAACGCAACGTCAATATCACAGATCCAAGAGTTTTTGACGACTGGGAGTCGAACCCGGAGATGGTGATCTTGTCTCGGACGAGGTGTTGGACACTCATGCAAACTTTCTTTAACACCCGCACATTGAGTAAATTAACAGACGATCCGTTATCGACCAAGATTTTACTTATCTTTATGTCATGGCAGTATCCTGAGACATAAAGGGGACGATTGTGTTCGCACGTCCCGAGGAGCAGGTCTTCATCGCCAAAAGCAACGTCGGCCGTGTGCACCTCTTCCAACTCATTCTTCATCTTTTCTTCGGCCAGGAAGGCTTGGAACTGGTCCGGATCCTGTAGCGCCTTAATCAACGAATCTCTCGCCTCTTTTGATAGTAACAGGGCATCAAGAATGCTGAGCTGTAAGGGTAGTTTCCTCAGATGCGCTAAGACGTTGTAATCCACCTTATTTCTCTTCGGCGGATTCTTAGAGGTTAGCTCTTCTGCAACTTGGTCATCTAGAGTAATATCCTCAGAGACTTTTTCTTTCCCTTTATCTTTCTTGTTTAAGGGTTCGAAATTCTTTTCAGGTAGCGTCCGATTGCGTAGCTGGATATTTTCGCAAACCTTTAGCTCTTCTTCTTTTCCCGAAGTTGACTCTTTAAAGAGAGGGGCGAGTTCCAGTTCCTCATCAGAATCGCTCCCGAATGTAGGCATTTGTGACCCGCCAGTGTTAACCACGTGACAATCGCCGGTAGTTCTTTCAAGCTCTTCGGTCGTATTTCTTTGCTCTCGACGAGTTTTACGTTTTTCCCGCTCGAAGCGTTGTCGACGAGCAACATATCCTTACCACCATTTATCGAAAGCTTTGCATTCTTGAGTGGGGTGCGATACCTTCTGATGATATAAGCAAAAGGAGGGGTGCATTTCTATTTCACCAGTAATTTTTCCTTCAGAGGATGGTAGTTTCATGCCCATTGATATGGCCTTAGCAAACCTTTTCTTTATCTTGAATTGGCTTTTGCCGGTAGCGAAGGTGTTTTGCTCCAGCGGGATCGTCTCAGCTCTTTCATCAAGTCGCTGGCGGTTGGCCCTTTCAAATATAGCCATCTCGCGTTCTCGATCAGCTTTACTTTTCAGTCGAGCTTCGTTAAGGAACGCGTCAATCATTTCATTTGATAGCTTCGGGAATTTTGGTTCAAGATCTGCCCCCAGCGTTTCAGTGCCATGAGTCTCCTCATTGTTCGTGATCGAATGGGAAATCATATGACAGCTCGCCACGCATTCTTTGGATTCATCTGACGAACTTTCTCCCTCACCTTCCTCTTGAAAGACATGGTTGAGAAACTCTTGGAGCGTAATGGGAATCCGTGCCTTTTGGTTGTATTCATCCAGCTCGTCAATTTGCTTTTGTAAGTCCGTGCGCTTGTCGCCGGGCTTCACGGGCTTCTTTGACTTCTTTTTCTTCTTCTTCGAAGATTTTGACGACTGGTTGCGAGTGTTTGAGCCACCACCATCGGTCTTCGGAGTTGGACGTGGCTTCAACATCCCTTCAATGACCTGCGGTTCCAGCGGGTTCTTCCACTTGATCGCTGGACATGTCTGAAGATCGTTTAGCATCCTCTTTGTCTTGGCTGATAATATAACCTCCCAAGGAGCTTCTTCAATGACGGAGCATGTTGCCCCGGGCGTATTCGTCCCTTTAGAGGTATGGGGCTGCGGGGGATTCACTTTCCATTTGTCAGATAACGCGAACTTGCCCTGCCGGTACTGGTTTTCAAGCCAATTCTTGAAAACGTAGCAATCTTCGATCGGATGGCCTAGTACTCGATGATAAGGACAGTAGTTGGGCTCGTTGACGTCACTTGGTTGCAACGGACGTTTTGGATCCGGCAGATTTATGAGTCTGTTGCGCAACGCCAGCTCGAATAACCTCTTCATTTTATCGCGGGGAAAGGAATAAGGACGTCTCATTCTATCCTCAAGGGGTACGTACGGGCACATATTATTTTGATGAGCCACTGGCTTCGGGTCGCTCGGTTGTTGTTGAGCATTAGCGACGACGATCGCTTTTCCCTTCCCTTTGTCATTTCGGGAGTCCGGCCTTGGGAGAGGAGGTTTATGGCCCATCTGATCCATCTGTGCTAGTTTGTCGATCAATGCTTGGAAGGTAGTCGGCTTGAAGAACATCATGAATTGTGAGATGGTTGCTTGTGGATCGAGGGTTCCCACAAACATTCCAACTGCGGGAGCTTCTTCAATGCGCTGTTCACACTTTGACCATAAATTCCGCCATCGTATAGCGTACTGAACCCATGTCTCGCCGGGTCTTACCCTAGCGTTAATCAGTGCCGTCATCGGGGTACGCTCGCTGGCACTTGCAAAACGCTGAGTAAACAGTAGCTCCATCTCCGCGAAGGTTTTGATAGAGTCATTCGGGAGTTCAGAGTACCACTCAAACGCCGTATCCGATAAACTTCCAACAAACTGGCGCAGTAAAAGCTTGTCATCATCGCCAGTATTGCCGCAGAGTGCCCTGAACTGGGCAACATGTTGATGAGGATTGCCCGTCCCCTTGTAGACATGGAACTTGGGAATTGTATAACCTGACGGGTACTTGATTTGATCGTACCAACTTGGATATGGCCGCCCCGTTTTTACGACCTGACCGGCCGCTTCGGTCGCATGATGCACCCGTATTTGCTGGGCGATGTATTCATCCAAATCAGCTTTTGAGATGGTATCCTCTTTAGCTGTGGATATAGCCGGTGGAGGATTCGACGTCTCTCCCCTATCGTCTTCAAGAATGATCGGGGGATCTTCAGCAGGTGGATCTTGTTGAATCATCATACCCACCATATCCTGGAACAGGAGGGTCATTTTCTTTATGTTGGCTGCCTGCTCCGCGGCTTCTTTATCTTTCTTCTCTAGTACGCGCCGAAGGAATTCAGCGTCCGTTTCTTGTTCTTGACGTTCCTCTGAGGATGTTTCCGGGGTTTCTTTCGGCCCTGTAAGTGCGGCCATGGCGTTCATCATCTCCTGGAGCTTCTGTTGCTGCTCCTGAGCCTTGGTCACTGACCGTGTAAGCGGTCTATGACCCGTGGATGCACGGCTGTCTTCTTTTCCCGATGCCATGTAAACCGTATGAACTGTTATGCCCCCTGACTTGGGGCGTTTAGGTTCACCATTTTTAACTTTTGCCGCAGACGCGGAGATTTTCTCTGGCCTCCTTCTTTTGTAGGCCGTTGAGGTTGAAGGAACCATTGAAGGGGGCACCCTAGCAGCTACTGTCCCCTGCTGTTTAATGAGACAATCCTTGTCTTTTTCCACCTTCGCCTTTTTCTGGCGACGAGAGTGACCTGGGTCAATCACAGAGTCTTGAACCCTTCGCCAAACTTTATAAATTCTTGAAGACAACCGTTGAGGGGGCTGTTCTCGTTTCGTTTCTGGAACTCTCTCCGCAGATGGAGGAGATCTCTTCAATGTAGCGATTGGAGAGTTCTTCCGTACCCTCCTCAGCAGTTCAAAGCTGCTCCCAGTTGGAACAGCAGCGTTGACTTCCACCGCTGGAGCCGGTGGAGTTATCCCTGAGGGGGAGTTGCCCCCTGCCTTCCTCACTCGTTGCCAATGGCGACGTCGAGCACGACGAGCCGTTGGGATTGGCTCAAAGATAGAGATAACTTCTTTTTGCCCCCTGTATGAATGAGGCGCCGCCGGTGTTAACCTCTTAAAGACTGAGGTTATTCCTTGCGGGGTAATATCCAATCTGTCAAAGACAGATCTTCGTGCAGGGGCAGGAGCAGGAATCATCAGTCTTGAAAAGACTGACTCTTTGGCGGGAGAAGCCGCCTTAACGACTTCCGGAACAGCGGCCGTTGCCCTCTTTGGGACAGCCAATTTAGAGTTCTGATTTAGCCTGGTGAAAACAGAGGCTGTCAGTTTGGTAGCGGGCGACCCGTTGACAGGGGCCGTCGTGGCAGTGAGCCGGTCGAAGACCGACTTCTTGTTCACCTCCGGTGCAAGTATTGGCATAGAGCAGCTTGTAGGTGGGATCATGGTCCCGAAGAACAGGCCAGTGGTGGCCTGGGTCACCTAGTCGACCGGCAGAGCGAGGAAGGAAGCCGCTTGGGGCCCATATGCTACACCTCCCGGTGAGGTGGAGCGTCCGTTGCAGCGGCATTTCGAGCAGTTGGTGCAGTTGAAGGCCATTGAATCTTGAGTTCTCTGCCAGGCAACAGACCAAATCTTAGTAACTTGAAAATCCAAAGGCAACCATTTAACAAACCGCGATTGGTTCGCGAAGACGACACACGAAGTGTGGAGTGGAAAGAGGAAAAGGTCCCACCGGGCGTGCCAGAATCTGTTCCCCTCCGAATGGCGGCGCACAGGACTGCGAGAATCTTGGCACTGAGATTCGAGGCAGATGCTATATGGTTTTATCCGTCTACCTCTCCGAAAATGTCAAGTTGATTTATGGCACCGTGTATCAGAGGTTTAGACGGATGTGGCCGATGTAGCAGACTTCGTCAGATTCCCCCTCGCTGGAGGGATTTTTGATTGTGGGGATGCTCTTCCCTGCAGGCGCAAGCCCCTGCAGTTAATTACGCTACCGCATCGCGGTAGCCACTTTCTCCTTCTCCAGAATTTCACTTCGTGTCGTGTGTATTTGTTTTGTTTGTGGTTGCCCGTGGATTGTATACGGAGACTATTTATTTCGTTGCCCGTAGGACGTGGATTAGTCCAAATCCGTATTTTCTTAGATTTGGGTTTTGGGGTTTTGGTTTGAGGATACATTAGCTGTATTTGAGGCTAAGATCAACTCAAACGTTTGTTAAGGATACGTTAGTTCAATTTGAGACTAAGATCAACTTAACGGGATCGTTTAGATCCGACAAAAGAGCATTTGAGGGCTCTATTGTTCCAGTTTAGGGACGTAGTGGTCCATTTAATATATGGCCGTCAGGACTCATCACCTCTCTGACGTCGTTGAAGGATTACAACGATAGGTGTCAGAGGAGTTCAAAGATGTACCCTCGAACCAGAGTTGATTTGAAGTTTTATAGTCCATTTGAATGTTTAAGGATACGTTAGCCGTGTTTGGGGCTAAGATCAACTTAAACGGGACCGTTTAGATCCGGCAAAAGAGCATTTGGAGGCTCTATTGTTCCAGTTTAAGGACGTGGTGGTCCATCGCCAGTTTTGGGACGTGGTGGTCCAATATTAGTTTAGGGACGTCTCGATCCAATATTAGTTTAGGGACGTCTCGGTCCATTATTAGTTTAAGGACGTTTCGGTCCAATATTAGTTTAAGGACGTTTCGGTCCACGAGTTTAAGGACCCCGCAGTCTGTATTAATGTGTGGTCGTCGGGACCCGTCACCTCTCTGACGTCGTTGAAGAATTACAACGATAGGTATCAGAGGAGTTCGGAGATGTACCCTCGAACCGGATGTAAATTGATTTAGGGAGCAGCCGTGCTCAGTCAATTTAATTTGAGGACTTATGGCCATGACTGGGCTAAGTCCAGTTGAATGTTTAACATTTTTATTTGTCTTTGGCCTATTAGGCCTGAGTTAGGGCTTTGCCCCTTTTTAAATAATGCACTGCATTATTTTTGTTTTGTTTGGGCTCTGCCCTTTTATAAATGATGCAGAGCATCTATTTTGTTTGGGCTCTGCCCCTTTTATTGCACTGCAATTTAATTAGGCCTACTAGGTCTTTTTGATTTGGGCCTGGCCCTTTAGGAAATGCAATGCATTTGTCAGGCGCTTTGCGCTAATCAGAGAGCGCAAATGCTTGTGGTGACGACACGTGTCACGCAAGCGCAGTGCGCTGCGCCAATGCGCTGCACTTACGCTGCTGACACGTGGCGCGCTCTGATGAGTTGCGCCAATTCTAGAGAGCAAGGCTCTATTTCAACAGCGCATAGCGCAGATGGTTCAGATGTTGACACGTGGCGCTCTCTGGTGGCTTGCACCAATCCAGGAGCGCAACAGCGCAGTTTGCAAGTGCAAGGCACTATAATTTGAGAATCTTTTCTAGAACCAATGGTTCATGAAAAAGTGCAAAGCACTGTTTGATTTCTTGATCTAATTTAGATCAAAGAAAACAAGTATTTCTTGTTTTTCTTGTTTTAAAGAACCGGTGGTTCATAAAAAGTGCAAAGCACTGTTTATTATATGAAGATCATTGATCTGGTTTTCAGATCAATGATCTATTAGAAGAAATTTCTTCTATTTTATGAAGGTTTTTACCTTTTTCTTGAAATTTCTTCAGAGTTCTCTCTGTTTGAAGTTCTTGATTTCTCCTCAATCTTCATTCTTCTTCTCTCTTTTTTTTAATTTTAGAAAGAAGGATCATTGGTCGTTGGGACCCACCACCTCTCCGACGACACTGAGAGATTACAGTGCCATATATCGAAGGTGTGGAGGGATGTACCCTTTGAACCATATCTCAATCATTTGGGGGAAGAACATGTTGGAGCTTAAGCTTCTCGCTGCTGAAAAAGGCTTCTTTGCGTTCGCGCACGTGCGTCGCACGTGTTGGGCGCTCATATTTGCACGTAGTGCACATGGATCTTGCGCATATGCGCATTATGGGGGGAGCAAGCTCCTATGGAGAACGAGTCTCCTTTTAATTGAATATTCTCATGTGGTGCGCACGTGCGTTGCACGTAGTACGCATGTGGCAGGCACACGTGCGTTGCACGTAACGCACATGCGCATTATGAGGAGAAGCAGAGCTTCTATATATGGAGAACATGCTCCTTTTAATATTATTAAATGTTCTCATATGGTGCGCACGTGCGTTGCACGTGGTGAGCACACGTGCGTTGCACGTAGCGCACATGCGCATTATGAAGAGAAGCAAAGCTTCTATATATGGAGAACAAGCTCCTTTTAATATTATTAAATGTTCTAATGTGGTGCGCACGTGCGTTGCACGTGGTGCCGCATAGCGGACGCACGTGCGTTGCACGTAGCGCACATGCGCATTATGAGGAGAAGCAAAGCTTCTATATATGGAGAACAAGCTCCTTTTAATATTATTAAATGTTCTCATGTGGTGCGCACGTGCGTTGCACGTGGTGCCGCATGGCGGGCACAAGTGCGTTGCACGTAGCGCACATGCGCATTATGAGGAGAAGCAAAGCTTCTATATATGGAGAACAAGCTCCTTTTAATATTATTAAATGTTCTCATGTGGTGCGCACGTGCGTTGCACGTAGCGCACATGGCGCTTGCGCATATGCGCATTATGGAGGAGCATGCTCCTATCTTGGAGAACTAAGCTCCTTTGAGTATTGAATCCTTTGAGAATTTAACTCTACCCTTTCTAAGAGATATCCCCTCTTATTTATATGGGAGTGGTATAGAAGTCATCTCTCCTTTTCCCGATGTGGGACTAAAAAATACATTCCCCATGTAGTAGAGCATTACTTTAGATTACACGTGCATAACACATTTGCTCATAACTTTTAATCTCGGATGAATTATGAGGCTCATAATATATCAAATCGAAGGACTTTTCAAGATGCGTTCAATATCATCAGAATTTAGCCATTTCTCGTTCCAGAGTTTGTCAAAATGCAGCTCGGAAAATACTGGTTCGCATCTTCTTCCTTAGATCACATGTGCATAGACATTTGCTCATAACTTTTGATCCCGGATGAATTATGAGGCCCGTAATATATCAAATCGAAGATATTTTCAAGATGCTTTCAATATGATCAGAATTTAGCTATTTCTCATTCCGGAGTTTGTCAAAATACAGGTCGGAAAATACCGGTTCGCATCTTCTTTCTTATATCACATGTGCATAACACATTTGCTCATAACTTTTGATCCCGGATGAATTATGAGGCCCATAATATATCAAATCGAAGGTTTTTTTTGAAATGCTTTCAATACCATCATAATTTAACAGTTCCTCATTAGGGAGTTTATCAAAATACAGGCCGGAAGATACTGGTTCGCATTTTCTTAAGCGTATCGCTGCCATTTGATACCTTGAACTCTTTTGCGCAGAAATTTTTGGCGGGAACACGGATCTTTGTTAAACATCTAAGTAACAACCTAACTACGAGTTGCTAACTACTCGGTTAGGGGGTTATACCTTTCTATTTCTCGAACTCCTTCGTCTTCAAGCTTCGATGGTCGTCCGAATCGGCTTCTCCCCGTCGTCTCCTTACGCCGAAGATAGATCCACCTGAAAGCTTCAACCTTTGGCTCCTTCTTCGAACTTTAAAGAAACTAGTTCACTTGGTTTGCTAAACCTTGTGAACTAGAGTGAGTAGAGAAGAGTTTGTATGGGATTTTATCTATGGTTCTTGGTTCTCAACTCATGAGACAAGTGAACCATAGATTCAAGAGAGGGAGAGCAAGAGGAGGAGATGAGAGCTCAAGAACAAGAGAGAGAATGAGCATGAAAGAATGAGAGAAGACTTTTCTCATTTGGCTCTCATAATCCAAAAACAATCATAACACCTCATATCAATCAAGTATTATGTGATGGTTTAAGCAACCATAGCCATATCATTTCATGCACTCATTTTGCACAAAAGAGCAAGCAAGCAAAAGTCTTTGCCATGAAATAATAGTTATAGTTATCATGATGGTCAACTAGTCAAGCCTAGTCAACCGGTCAACAAAGTCAACAAGTCAACAAAAGTCAACAACCATGTCACCATAATACTTAATTAATCTGATTGTTAATCACATATCATATTCTCATTAGGGTTGAGCAAAAAGTCAATAGTCAACTGTCAACGGTCAACAACCCTAATGAGAATCCTCTGCCTCTGTCTCTCCGTCAACTGTGCATACACACCCGCATCCGCGTTCCGAGGAACACGAATACATACTGGATAAATCCAATCCCAATACGTACACTAGGATCCGGCTTAAACCAAAGCCCGCTAGTGTAAACTGTCCGGACACTGTACGCGCATAAGTGCACGGATGTGACCGAACCATGTCGCAAAACCATGCGACCTCTACTCTTTTGCCTAAAGGCGAATAGCTTTCTGTGTGGGACTCTAAAGACTCGACACTACGCTGGCAGTGGGTTTAACCACAGACCGCAAGCGGCACTAGCTGTGCGTAACGGTCCCCAGGTAGATGCCGACAAGAAGACTGACGAGGTGAAACCCATCTGAACTCCTACTGAGCCTGAATGTGACATTCTCCGTACAGTCCGGTCTGTTCGTCTGATACATCGCATGGCGGGCCTAGGGGGCGGTAAACGTCAGTCCCCCAATAGCGGTACAAGTCGTGTCGGAGTGAAGCCCAAAACACTCTGAGATAACACTGGAAGCCTACCAGTATATCTCGTTTGCCCTGGCCAGGGACTACTCGTGTAATGGCTCTCCTAGACACAGCGCGATGTCAACCCCCAATACCGGGAGAGACGAATCCTGTCTAACCATCACTGCCTCCAAGTGCTTCGGGACTGCACCCAACTACCACTTGTTTGCACGACTCCTTTGAGCCGTGGTAGGGTAGTAATCAAAGTACAGTGGGAACACACTCGAGGCGAAGTGACAGTGTCAAGTCAGCGGACTAAGCTGTACTCATGTCACCTGGGAACTGATAACTGACGATAGGCATAATACCAACTAGTCAGTTCCCGACGAGTCCTGTCCAGTATACTCGTAACCCAACGAGCACCCGCATACTATCTCAAGTACGACGTACCGACGGCTGTGGGACAGACCGTCTCCCACACTGGGATGAGAAGCGCATGCGCTAGTCTACTCCGGAGTATCGATGCCCTGTCTCGATAGTCCTGCGACCAGGGACCTGCATAAGGATGTGCTTATAGATTACCCAGCCCCACTAGTGTGACTGCCATCACAACGCTGGTAATCAAGCAAAGATCTTAAGGGCTCCACTAATGTGTATAGGCGATATACTAAAATAAACACATGTACACATTGAAGTAGGAACAAACCAAGTAGCATACTACTATTTTGAGCAAGATTGTATATACAAGGTGAATATCCCAAGCTTCCATTAAGTAATATACAAACTAGTATGATACAGTAATGGCCTCAAGGGCATATACACTAACAATCTCCCACTTGCACTAAGGCCATGTACTGGTGTATCGAAGACCTATCATCTCGATCAGCCGCTCGAACTGAGTCTGGGGCAAGGCCTTGGTGAATGGATCTGCAGTGTTATCTTCTGAAGTGACTCTCCGAACCTCGATCTCCTGGCGATCCACGATCTCCCTGATCAGGTGATACCGCCTCAAGATGTGTCTGGATCTCTGATGGGACCTGGGTTCCTTCACTAAAGCTATAGCCCCGTTGTTGTCGCAATACAGAGGTATTGGATCAACAATGGACGGAACCACCTGAAGTTCTTTCAAGAACTTCCTTATCCAGACAGCTTCTTTTGCGGCATCAGATGCAGCGATGTATTCCGCTTCCATCGTCGAGTCTGCAACGGTTTCCTGTTTGGAACTCTTCCAACACACCGCCCCTCCATTAAGGGTAAAGACAAAACCCGACATGGACTTGGAATCATCCTTGTCACTCTGGAAGCTGGAGTCAGCAAAGGCCTCGATCTGGAGGTCTTTTCCGCCATACACCAAGAACATCTCCTTAGTCCTTCTGAGGTACTTGAGAATGTTCTTTACTGCTATCCAGTGTTTCTCCCCAGGGTTTGACTGATACCGGCTTACCACACTCAGTGCATAAGCTACATCCGGTCTGGTACACAACATCGCATACATTATAGAGCCTACCGCAGAAGCGTAGGGTATAATAGACATGCGATCCCTCTCCAAATCAGTCTTGGGAGACATCTCTTTAGAGAGGGTGATCCCGTGACAAGCCGGTAGGTTACCGCGCTTGGAATCTTCCATACTGAATCTTTTCAGTATGGTGTCGATGTACCTAGACTGTGAAAGTCCTAATATCCTCTTGGATCTATCACGATGGATCCGGATCCCCAGGATGTATGAGGCATCACCCAGGTCTTTCATGGAGAACCTGTGTGACAAGAACCCCTTGACAGATTGTAGCATAGGAATGTCATTTCCTATTAAGAGAATGTCATCCACGTACAAAACGATGAATACTACAGTTCTCGCTACAAATCTACAATAGATGCATGGTTCATCTGGATTTTTGATAAAGCCAAATTCCTTGACCGTCTCATCAAAACAGATGTTCCAACTCCGCGATGCCTGCTTTAGTCCATAGATGGACTTAAGCAACTTGCACACCTTTCCGCTGCTCCCACGCTGAATGAAACCCTCTGGTTGGTCCATATAGACACACTCCTCTCAATTTCCATTTAGAAAAGCGGTCTTTACGTCTATTTGCCAGATCTTATAATCATGGAAGGCAGCAATGGCAAGAAGGATCCGAATGGATTTCAGCATAGCCACTGGAGAAAAGGTTTCGTCATAGTCCAAGCCAGGTCTTTGACGGAAACCCTTTGCAACAAGTCTAGCTTTATAGGTCTCAACCTGTCCATCTACACCAATCTTCCTTTTGAAGATCCACTTGCATCCTACGGGTTTTACCCCGTCTGGAGCAATGTCCAACGTCCATACTTTGTTGGTGTACATGGACTCCATTTCGGTCCGCATTGCATCCAGCCATTTTACTGAGTCAACGTTCTGAATGGCCTGCAGGAAGCTAGTAGGCTCATCATAATCTATGATGCAATCCTCTCTATCCCCGTCTATGAGAAAACTGTAGTATCTCTCGGGCGGATGAGACTGCCTACTACTCCTGCGGAGCGGCGTAGGAATGTCCTGTTCTTTTGAACCCTCTGGTTCCACTAAGCTTTCAGTAATAGTCTGTGGTTCTGGAATTTCTTCCAGTTCTACTGCACTCCCACTAATTTCCTTTTCCAAGAACTGGTGTTCTAGAAAGTGGGCATTACGAGAAACAAGGACTTTTTGTTCCTCTGCGTGGTAGAAAAGATACCCCCTGGTGTTCTTTGGGTATCCCACAAACTTGCACAGTACTGAGCGTGCCTCGAGTTTGTCCGCATACTGCTTTTTGACAAAAGCTGGACATCCCCAGATCTTCAGATATTAAAGATAGGGTTTCTTCCCACTCCATAACTCATAAGGTGTGGTAGGCACAGTCTTAGTGGGAACTCGGTTCAAAAGGTATGCAGCTGATTCTAGCGCATACCCCCAGAATGATCGCGGTAACTCAGCGTTACTCATCATGGACCGTACCATATCCAATAAGGTTCGGTTCCGTCTCTCCGATACACCATTATGTTGTGGAGTGTATGGAGGAGTAAGCTGAGAGAGAATTCCGTTCTCTTTTAAATAGTCCAGGAACTCGGCACTCAAGTATTCACCACCTCGATCCGATCTTAGAATCTTGATACTTTTGCCGGTTTGTTTTTCTACTTCATTCTTATATTCCTGGAATTTTCCAAAGGCTTCGGACTTATGTTTCATTAAGAAGACATAACCGTACCTTGAAAAGTCATCCGTAAAAGTAATGAAGTAAGAAAAAACGCTTCGCGCATGTGTAGACATTGGACCGCACACGTCGCTGTGTACGAGTCCCAAGAGCTCGCTCGCTCTTACTCCGTGTCCAGTGAACGGAGACTTTGTCATCTTTCCTTTGAGACAGGATTGACAAGTGGCATACGATTGATATTCGAACGGATTCAAATATCCTTCTGTATGTAACTTCGTCAACCTTCTCTCATTGATGTGACCCAGTCTACAATGCCATAAGAAAGTCTGATTTATTTCCGGAGACTTTCTTTTGTATGTATTCTGGACGTTGAAAATCTGTGGTTGGTTTAACACGTATATACCATTACTCAATGTACCTGACCTAATCAAAACTTGATTAAGGTGAATGTTTACAACATTACTTACAAACGCAAATTCATAACCTTCTTTAGAAACTAAAGATACAGAAATGATATTACAAGTTGCGTTGTGTATAAAAAAGCAATTACGCAAAACCAAAACATGTCCATCTGACATTCCCAGGTGATAGTCCCCCACGGCTTTAGCATCCATGCTAGCTCCATTCGCAACTCTGAGGGTCATGTCACCTGCTTTCAAAACACTACGGTTTCTCAACGCCTGCAAAGAATTACAGATATGAGATCCTGATCCGGTATCCAATACCCAAGAAGTAGAGCTTATTGAAAGACAGTTTTCAATAACATACACACCTGAAGCTGAAGCTGCAACCTGCTTCAATTCCTGTGTTCTGGCCTTCCAGGCCCTGCAATCATTCTTCCAGTGTCCTTTCTTATGACAATAGAAGCATTCTTCCTTATCCACAAGCTTCCCCGCTTTCTTTGTTGCTTTAGCTTTTCCCTTCGTATCCACTTTACTAACACCGCCTCTTGGTTTGGCGGGGGCTTTCTTCTTCTTTCCCTTGGCTTTCGCCTTGGACCTAGAAGAAGATGATCCTCCTACAAACAAAGTGGATGTTTCCCTACCTTTCTGTAGGGTGTCCTCTGCGCTCCTCAGCATGTTGAGGAGCTCTGAAAGTTCAACTTCTTTTTCTTGTAAGTTGAAGTTCAGTATAAACTGGGCGTAAGTGGAAGGAAGGGACTGGAGAACTAAGTCCGTATAGAGCTCACTCTCCAATGTGGTCCCTAGGTCCGCG
Organism: Agapanthus africanus; assembly: GCA_030015575.1. Lineage (NCBI taxonomy): Eukaryota > Viridiplantae > Streptophyta > Magnoliopsida > Asparagales > Amaryllidaceae > Agapanthus > Agapanthus africanus. Next base: position 691,731,599 of record CM057340.1, read on the forward strand.
AGCTCCTCAATGTAGCCGATCATCTTAAGCACGTGTTCTGCTACTGATGATCTGACGGCCATCCTTGCCGAAAATAACTTTTTCGACGCTTCGTATCTTGCGATACGAGATTGCTCTCCATACAGTTCTTTTGTATGAAGAAATATGGATTCCAAGTCCATATTCTCGTGCCTCTTCTGATGTTCATTGTCCATAGAGGCAAGTACGAGGCACTTGGCCTTCGCGCTATCAATCTCCCAAGTCTTACGGATTTCCTTATCCGCGACGCTGGAAGTGGGACCAGGGACAGGGGGAGCTTTGGTGGTAAGAAGATACCCCAGCTTGTCGTAAGTGATTGCCATCTTGACATTCCTGAGCCAATCTTTGTAGTTTGGCCCTGTCAGTATGTTTTTATCTAGAAGTAACTTAAGTCCAGTCATGTCGATTGGTCGCTGCAATTAGGAGAGAGAAGAAGAAACACTAAGCATGATGCTCTTGCAAGTTTAGAGTGGTTTTTAGTTTGTCTAAACAGGATGGCTCCCACTGTTTCTCGAATCCCTCCTCAAACCAAAAAGGAAGAATTAGTCAGGATCAATCTCACCGTACAATACTTGCTTAACCGTTCGGCCAGGCTGGTGTCGGTACTTCGAAGGAGGTTTTCCAACGCTTTCGCGAAGTTCCTTAATTAAATAACCTCTTTTCCCTGGGGGCGTAGCCCCGCTAACACCTTTCTAGACACCTACTAGGTTTATAGCATTGATCGTTTAGTGAGAAATTTCCCGAGGAGTAGCATATACTCACAGTAGGATCGGGATCCAAATATCATCGCGTGACGAAACTGAAGGAATCCTACCAGAATCATCACACTCCAAATGGTATGCAATACTAGCAAGTTTCAGTTCTTTTGAAACTCCCGATGTGGATTTTTGCCCCATGCTCTTATGACCTTGGCGTGAGGTCAAAATGTCATAAGTCACATGTCAAGTTCTTCCCATCATTATCCAGGTTAATTTGAATCCACCCGTACCTACCCTTGACGTAGGCCAAAATGATAGTACGGCTGTCCCAAACCAACGCATTCTATCTATGCAACAGATAAATATCCGGTAGCTACCAATCATTATGCCTTGGCGTGAGGTCAAAATACATAGCTTGAATACTACCGAATATTTAACTGAAATGATGGAGGGCTACGAATGGTTTTGGCAAAACCGTGAACGTAGTGAACTTGATATAATCGATGGAACGAGATAGCTTTTAAAAGGAGTGGCTCAAGCTCCATATTTAAAAGTTAGTTTTGAAAAGAACCGAGTGGTTTTCCGAAAGTGTTCCAACGATTTTAACTTGGTTTATTTTCTTGCATTAGTTCTTTTAATGCGTGACATTCTTGCATTAGTTCTTTTAATGCGTCCTATCATTTAATCCTACCATTGCAGAAAACAACCAAAATATGACGTACGCTTATGTCATTCGCATTCGCCACGGGGCCCCGTCATTACCCGTTAGGTTACTTAACTAACGACAGAGCGGGGGCTGGGCTAGCGCGGCTGTAAAATATAAGCAACGCCTAAATAATATCATATATAGATATATTGCAATGATAGACATTTCAGATCACAGATGAACACATTGGATATACTAGGAACCTGCAATTCGTACGAGCCTGTAACGAAAAGCAGATTACACGGTCGCGGTGAATAGCCAAACCCCACCCAAGACCCCTACGGGTGCGGCAAACTACCCGCCAAGTACCCGAAGCGAAGCAACCTCCCTCATCCCCGTGAGTAGGCCACTCGGCACTTCGGCATACCCGGTAGTTTGTGCACCCCCTCCATGGGTCTATCCTAGGAGCAAAAACAGTAAAAAGAAATTATACAATGACGGCTACAACCCTGACCCGGTTGTGCGGCCATACAAATAATTATTACATCAATTTACAAATTTACATGAATTGAAAGAAAAGAAAACTCTCGTCTCACAACCCCCGGCTATTCACCCGCGACAATCCAATGAATTCATATACACATTCCAATAACATTACAGATCACAGATTTGTATAACCCCCACTAATCGACATATAGCGATTAGCAGACGTTCAATACAAATATCACATCACAGAAAAACCCGTCAGCTCAAGTCTTTTAGAAGTTCGATCAAAAAATACGGATTTATAGGCCCCAAATAAAAAAATTTCGTTCTGGAAAATCTGGGCAGAAAATACATATTCCAAAAATCCCAAAACAACCCCAGAAATACACTGCACCAAAGATGGACCCCGGCCGAGTCAACTCGGCCGCGGAACCGCGGCGGGAGCGTGCCCCCGCCGCGTTTCCGCGGTGCTTTGAATCGATCGTGGGACCAAATTTGGTGGTTATTCAAATAAAAGCCTGAGCCGATTTTTAAGATGAAAATTATCAACTTTTGAACAGAATAAAAATCGGCAGAAACTTGACTATTCGGGTTCGTTTCGTGACTTTTTCTTTGATCGATCTTCTAGCTACTTTGCTAACATGTTAGATAGAGTTTAATTAGGCTCTGATACCACTGTAAGTCCATGCTACCTCTCCCGGTACTTTCGGGCATGCGGAATTTGGTGAAAAACAATTTTCTTAGAGGTGGTACCATGGACTCAAAACCGGATCTTTGTTAAACATCTAAGTAACAACCTAACTACGAGTTGCTAACTACTCGGTTAGGGGGTTATACCTTTCTATTTCTCGAACTCCTTCGTCTTCAAGCTTCGATGGTCGTCCGAATCGGCTTCTCCCCGTCGTCTCCTTGCGCCGAAGATAGATCCAACTGAAAGCTTCAACCTTTGGCTCCTTCTTCGAACTTTGAAGAAACTAGTTCACTCGGTTTGCTAAACCTTGTGAACTAGAGTGAGTAGAGAAGAGTTTGTATGGGATTTTATCTATGGTTCTTGGTTCTCAACTCATGAGACAAGTGAACCATACATTCAAGAGAGGGAGAGCAAGAGGAGGAGATGAGAGCTCAAGAACAAGAGAGAGAATGAGCATGAAAGAATGAGAGAAGACTTTTCTCATTTGGCTCTCATAATCCAAAAACAATCATAACACCTCATATCAATCAAGTATTATGTGATGGTTTAAGCAACCATAGCCATATCATTTCATGCACTCATTTTGCACAAAAGAGCAAGCAAGCAAAAGTCTTTGCCATGAAATAATAGTTATAGTTATCATGATGGTCAACTAGTCAAGCCTAGTCAACCGGTCAACAAAGTCAACAAGTCAACAAAAGTCAACAACCATGTCACCATAATACTTAATTAATCTGATTGTTAATCACATATCATATTCTCATTAGGGTTGAGCAAAAAGTCAATAGTCAACTGTCAACGGTCAACAACCCTAATGAGAATCCTCTGCCTCTGTCTCTCCGTCAACTGTGCATACACACCCGCATCCGCGTTCCGAGGAACACGAATACATACTGGATAAATCCAATCCCAATACGTACACTAGGATCCGGCTTAAACCAAAGCCCGCTAGTGTAAACTGTCCGGACACTGTACGCGCATAAGTGCACGGATGTGACCGAACCATGTCGCAAAACCATGCGACCTCTACTCTTTTGCCTAAAGGCGAATAGCTTTCTGTGTGGGACTCTAAAGACTCGACACTACGCTGGCAGTGGGTTTAACCACAGACCGCAAGCGGCACTAGCTGTGCGTAACGATCCCCAGGTAGATGCCGACAAGAAGACTGACGAGGTGAAACCCATCTGAACTCCTACTGAGCCTGAATGTGACATTCTCCGTACAGTCCGGTCTGTTCGTCTGATACATCGCATGGCGGGCCTAGGGGCGGTAAACGTCAGTCCCCCAATAGCGGTACAAGTAGTGTCGGAGTGAAGCCCAAAACACCCTGAGATAACACTGGAAGCTTACCAGTATATCTCGTTTGCCCTGGCCAGGGACTACTCGTGTAATGGCTCTCCTAGACACAGCGCGATGTCAACCCCCAATACCGGGAGAGACGAATCCTGTCTAACCGTCACTGCCTCCAAGTGCTTCGGGACTGCACCCAACTACCACCAATTTGCACGACTCCTTTGAGCCGTGGTAGGGTAGTAATCAAAGTACAGTGGGAACACACTCGAGGCGAAGTGACAGTGTCAAGTCAGCGGACTAAGCTGTACTCATGTCACCTGGGAACTGATAACTGACGATAGGCATAATACCAACTAGTCAGTTCCCGACGAGTCATGTCCAGTGTACTCGTAACCCAACGAGCACCCGCATACTATCTCAAGTACGACGTACCGACGGCTGTGGGACAGACCGTCTCCCACACTGGGATGAGAAGCGCATGCGCTAGTCTACTCCGGAATATCGATGCCCTGTCTCGATAGTCCTGCGACCAGGGACCTGCATAAGGATGAGCTTATAGATTACCCAGCCCTACTAGTGTGACTGCCATCACAACGCTGGTAATCAAGCAAAGATCCTAAGGGCTCCACTAATGTGTATAGGCGATATACTAAAATAAACACATGTACACATTGAAGTAGGAACAAACCAAGTAGCATACTACTATTTTGAGCAAGATTGTATATACAAGGTGAATATCCCAAGCTTCCATTAAGTAATATACAAACTAGTATGATACAGTAATGGCCTCAAGGGCATATACACTAACAGATTTTACCCATAAAAACATGATTATTACGTAGAAGATATATTTTTAATGGCAAGATTTAAAAACTTCATTAAAAGGTGTGTTTTTACCTTTGAAATGTAAAGAAAAAGTAGATCCAAGCTTGAAGAAGCTATAAGGAGGTTGATGATGACTTCAAGATGATCAAGCTTGAAAGAGAAGGTTGGTTTGCATGGAGAAAAACTAAGGATTGAATGAGGTTGAGAGAGAGCTAGGACTTTGGGTTTGCCATTTGAGAGAGATAATTTTGGGAAAGAAAAGAAAGGAAAATGGGCAAGGATACATATAGGTATGGTGCATATGGCTCACCCCCTCTCCCAGTATAATAATCCTCTCATGCCTCCCTCTCTCCTTCAAATTTTATTTTTAAATTAAGGAAAAAGAAAATAAAAATATTAAAATACATCAAAGTAAATGTTAATTAGAGGAAGAAAACCTTAGTTGTATTTTTTGTAATAATTGTACAGATAGATGTTTTAATACTAATTTATGATTCGATAAATGTTATAATTTTAATAAAAATCATTATATCATTAATTAAATTCTAAATAAACCTTTAAAAAATTTGAAATGTTACACAAAGTACTACACTTATATTATAAAGTACTACATTTATCTTAAAATACTACATTTGACATGAAACTGTTGCATTTTTTGGTAAAATTACCATATCTATTACATTTGACCTATTTCAATATAAATGTAGCATTTTAGAAGATAAATATACCACTTTAAAACATATATGTAGTATTTTAGAAGATAAATATAGCACTTTAAAACATATATGTAGCAGTTTAAAAGGCAAATGTAGTAGTTTACCTGAAAAGTCAGTGTTGGCATAATGAATGGTAAAGACGTACTATAGAGACTAAAATCCAAGAATCTTTCAGTTTAGGAAGTTTTTCACAGCTGTTTTTGCGCCTGTGACCTAAACCTGTTACTTTGCAAAGGTAGGGAGTTAGACCATTTTTCCTATAAAAAAAATGATTGAACTTTAGTTGTATTTATTAGTTAGAGACTAAGTTTACAGTGTTTATCTAAGAATGTTAAAGTATCAGAGATGCATTAGAAAAATATAGACAGTTAAAAAATTAGAGAATATTTAAGACACAAAATTAGTCTATCATGAATTTATGTTTTATTCTTTTGGCATAAAAAAGAAAAAAAAATTAACTTTGATGTTCACTTCAAAGAGGCGATGTAGTCCATCAAAAGAAATGAGGGAAGCATGAGGGGCCCACGATGTTGCTTAAAGATTAGAATTTTCCACAAAAACATACCTGTTCTGAAATAAATATGGGGCATTCCGAGAATTGAACTCGGGACCTCTCGCACCCTAAGCGAGAATCATACCACTAGGCCAAATGCCCTGTTTGATCCTTTGTTATAAATAAATATATAAAAACGTAATCCCTTGTGATTGTGAATCTGTGATTATATATATAGAGAGATTAATTTGTGGGCTGCTGTTGCTGCTGCGGCGGCTGCTAGGGTGTTTTTTATATCTCCCTCAGAAGCGACCAACCGATCCTTGTGAGGTTCGTTCGATCGATCTCAACTGCTCATTTCTTTCATTTTAATCTCCGAATTCAACTGCCTTCAATCATTTTTTGGTTCGCATAAAATTTAGGGTTTCCTTTCCCCCCTATCATTTTGCTTGCAAAATTTCAAATCTTTGGTGGTCACAGATGGAAGAGCCACCTCTTCAAGTAATGATGGGCATAATCTCTCATCATATCTGTTCTCTCTAATTTTTGAGTTAGGCTATCTGCCTACATTTTAAAAAAAAAACTCTAAAAATTAGAACATGTCCCAATTTTTGTAGACCGATTATGATGCTAATGTTAGGCTTATAAGGTTGGGATCCGCATATGGGAAGAAGAGAGGATTTGAGCGATGAAGTAAAAGAGAAGGAAATGTTTTTGTTCCCTTTCTTAGGAGTTTAGGATAATTTAAATTGGACTTGATCCTTGATGATCGTGGTTATTTCAACAATTCAACTTACTTTTGGGTTGAAATTCTCCCCCATTTATTTCCAGTAAAGAATGTTGGATCAAATGGAAAACTCTTCAAAATAACCGGGCCCATTTGTTGATAATTCTACCTAAATATTGAATCTCATGATGCAAGTATCAACCTATTTTTTCTTCATCCTATGCTAGTGATTTATCATTTTATGTTTAAAATTTTGATTGATAGTCGAGTGTGTATCCTTGTACTAGGCAGAGATGGCTAAGGGGAAGCAATTGGTTGTGAAGTTGGTGTCAGCTGCAGGGACCGGTTTCTTCTATGTGAAGCGCAAGAATCCCCGAAGAACCCCAGATAAGCTCGAGTTTAGGAAGTATGACCCGCGGGTGAATAAACATGTGCTCTTCACTGAGCAAAAGATGAAATGAGAGCATGTTTCGTTTTTTTAAATCTATTCGGGAATTTTCATTCGATCTTATGTCGGTGATGTTAGAACTATCCAAATTTGTATTTTGTTGCTAGTATCCTGTTTAGATGGAATATGAACTAAAATTTGAGTCTGGTTTACAAATAATACCGACTTTTAAGTCGTGGCTGGCACGCGATACATATCCATTTCTTATTGTGTGAAAGCGCAGTCGGTATTCATTGTTTTTGTTGAAAAACATGATGAAACATGTGTATTCTTTGTTTTCACTACTGCATTCTGATTGAATTATATAGAGTTCTCTAAATATAAGATGTCCTTTGAGTTTCTTTATAATCTTCTTCCTGTACGTTCCTAGCCAAAATTGGTTTGTTCTTTTAGTTGTTATGGACTCTTAATGCTATTTGTTTCTCTTCAGGGTCTCAACGGAGATCAAATCTATTACTGGAATCACAGTGATCTATTATTGATTTATTTTAACAAACATGTCTAGTGTATTGAGTTGAAGTGCTGCGTAAACTGAAATATAAATGGTGCAATGTACTTGCTCTTTAGCTTTCTGGGGTCATTCTTGTCTTCATCTTTTTTTCCCTTTAATTTTTTTTAATTCAGTAGTTGATGTACACTAATGCTGTTAGCATCTCAACTAGCATCTCAAATTAGTTCCAGTAAAGAATTTTCTCCAAAATCGTAATGCTACCTGGAAAACTTCTTGCTGGAAAGTAATTGCAGTTAGCATTTAGAGAATTCTTGTCGAGCAAAGACCTTTTAACTATAATCTAAAGCTTTAAACCGCTAAAATTTCCTCTCTGTTTAATCCTTTCAAAGCATGGAAGCAAATGGTTAATTTTTAGACCGTTTTCTTATTTTGGAGAAATTATTTTGAGGATTGATTTAAAAAAAAACTACTAAATACTTTGATTTAGTTATAAGAAACCACCTAATACTCTCAAAACTGTTAGAAACTACCATAATAATTTCAAAAACTATTAAAGACTACCACGAAACATTAAAAAGAAATCATAACTGATAAATCATAACTAAGGTGCTAGGACAACAATATTTGCAAGAACCTACAACAAAATAATTTTCGAAACATGATAATTTCTTCTAATTATGAGAGTTTTCGGTAGTTTCTCATAATTATAGTTTCTCATAATTAAACCAAAATATTTGAGTTTTGTAGAATTAAGCCTTGTTTTAATATGTTGAAGAGGAAAATGATTGTTGTGAGCAGAACAGTATTTCTGTTCCTTTCCCTTTACAGGATAAGTTGCAGAATAGTTATCAGGTAATATTCACAAGAGTAGCTTAAATAGAAAGGAGAGATTTCACATGTTGATATCATGGTCAATTTTGATAACGTAGAAGTACTGCTCTTATAACAAACTTTTATATTTGCCAAGAATGCAAAAGGATGATCCTATTAAATAAAACAATAAAAATCTGACATTTTGCAAAAGATATTGAAAATAACTTATTGTTCCAGGCGAGATACTCAAAATCATCAGATTAGGTCACCATGCAGATTTGCATACAAATAAGAAACAGATACAACACTGAGCGTATAAATTCAGAAGTTGCAGAGACAATTTTACATATAAACTACATATTTCTTCGGCTATAACATATTTACACAAAAACCCTTGCCAGAGCTTTTACACCAGGTGTAAAACTGTTGGGTGATGAAAAATTGAGACATTTTTCCAAACAAGACCTCATTCATGGCTGGACATGCACATCATAATCACCAACTCTCCAGGATCAGTCCCAACTTGGCCATTGCTTCCTGCAGGAAGATGCAATAGCTTTTAGGGGATATTGATATCAATCACACAGTACTACCAAATTGGGATTTGGGGGGGGGGGGACACCATATAAAACAATTTAGTAAAAGAGGGGCAACAAAAAAAATCACAAAGCGAAAACATACAGCATATTTCGAATATGGATAATATATCGTCATGACCATGTCTAATTTAAGTTTCACGAAATTATATGCAGTTTATACTCATACATATAGTACATCGAGCTTTAATGCAAAAGGAAGCAAGCTACAAGTTATATATAAACCTTTTGTTTTAGTATTCAGGAAATTGTATAGTATGCATCAATAAATGTAGTCAAGCAGAGTACAAATTTATTTTTATCAATTATGGATGATTAGGCATACACCAATAAACGCAGAATACAAATACCGTATAACTGCACATAGCTCCCTGCAGTCATGACCATGCAGTTTGGGTATTAGCACCAACTTATACCCTCTGTTTCAACTTCATAATTTTTGTTTGCCGTCTTTCTCTCCATTTTCAACAAAAACGTATGAACCATTCTCATGAGATGTTGATGTTCTACTGCTCAATTGGAGGGAGGAAACAAGATTTTTATTTGGGAATGGAGAACAAGGATAACACCAGAATATAAAAAAATTGTATACACAGGGTATCCGTATAAGTGCATATTTTGCAGTTGAGGGGTCACTAGTGCTCAATCCCATATAGTACAAGGGGGATATGCAACTTGACCCTGAAATATCCTCCCCCACCCCCAAACCCCCAAAAAAAAATTAAAAAAATTAAAAAATGGAGGCATGTTGAGATTATTTACAGCATCCTTTATCCATAATGGTATCAATCACAGAAAATAGTATAATCAGCAGAATATGAGTCTCCCAGATCCATATAAATTGCACATCAAAATTATATATTTTCCACGTACATGGGAAATCATGACTGAGATATAGATTGATGCATGCAGAATTCAACCTTCAATTACTCCAGTATCTTAATATGTAGAGGTTGCAAGATAGACACAAATTACTAGGAGAAACTGCCAGGGCCATGTTTGGTTTTGAAGTGAGGATAACTAGAGTTTTCTAAAGCCACTAAGCTTGGCTTTAAAATCTTAACTCCAAAATTGAGATAAGTAATGTACAGTTAGGATAACTGTACCGCAATATTTAAACTCCAAAATTGGCACAAGCACAGTTGTCTGTAATGCAATTCTATTTCCTTTCCGTTTCACAACAAATTTGAGTTTGGCCATGTTTGAGATAGAGCCTTGCATAATGCAGACTCCACTGGAGTTTGCATACCCAAACCCTGGTCGTTCTATATCCAAATGCCAACCAATACCCAGGTCAGAGAATTAATCGAAACAAGTACTTTGAACAAGTTATTCCAGGCCGGTCATTGATTAACTAGTTCTATTCTTTCTAAGCTATGAGCAAATTATACTTAAATATTCTAAATTATGATTATCTGCTTCAAAAGGAAAAATTAAAAAGAAGAACAAAATACCTGAGGTTAGCTTGGCACCCTCAGTGATCTAAGCTTTGCAGCAGATGCTCTAAATGAGTGAATAAGTGGCTGGTTCTCTTCATCTTCCTCTTCATATCGTTCATTCTGTTCTGATGCACCAATAGAATCTTCATCACTCGAACTCTGGGCATCAAACAGATTTTTCCCTGGTACATTCTGTACCTTTCTTGGGCGACCTCTCCGCCTTGGGACGTTCCCTTCTTTCTCATCTAAAACAATTTCTGGAGTTAGACAAGTCTTATAAACATAAAGGAATCTAACAAACATTGGCCTACGCTGCATGCGTTCGTTGCTGAAAAAAGTTAATCTGTGTTGAATTTGTCTCCATATCAATTTTTTTAATATAAATTCATCGAGGATACTTATAAATATATAGAACATAATAATGACTAGAACATCAACGATATATGCATCAACACTAACAAATCAATTGTATTTTCAGTTTAGATTTGCTACTATGATATTTTATGTTAGCATGCCTTTTTTTAAATGAAACTTATCATGATAATATTTCTCTATTCAGTTTAGATTTGCTACTACGATATTTTATGTTAGCATGTCTTTTTTTTTTGTGGAAATGAAACTTATCCTGATATACATTTTTCTACATTATAAACTTGACATATTCCAACAAATCAAATCCTTAATTTCTGGAAAATTGTGAATCCACAAACTCATATCATGTCCTATATTATCCCTATCTGATATGTGCTCTACTTAAAACATTGCATGTGGGATGAGCTGTCTCTGCGAGCTTCCATTTTTTCTAATGACCTACCAGTCTATTTATTCAAATGTAACGTGGCAATATTCTAGTGGCTAGGACCTTCATAAAGTAGGCCTAATTGTCTCCAAGTTATAAGGCTGGACCAATGTAGGAACCCTCCTCTCCCATAAATATACAGTATGGTGTGGATCTAATTTGTTATGGCAGTACCACAGACTATATACTACCCAGGAAGCAGTAGAATTTAAAGCATCCTATTGAAGTAACCAAATATATTGGCTTGATGAAACATGAACTCAAAGTGAATTAGGACGAAAATAAGGTTTGATTGTTTTCCCCTATGGATAAATGTACCTGGTAAAACTTCATTCTTTGTGCATTTTTCATGTAATTGATTGACAAACGTATAAAAGGGGCGCCAGCCACTTGGGTCTTCGTCTGTGTTCACGTTCTCCGATCTTATCTTGATATCTTCCAAACTATTGAAATAACAAATTAGATATTAAAACATGGATTCAGAACATATTGCCAAAAAATATATAACATTCAGGCTAATGAACAGACATGTCTAGAACATCTGATGTTGGCAGCTTTGACACAAATGGAAGAACTGCTCCCTCAAGAAAAGACAACTGCGATGGAGCACCCTCAAAAGCAAATGAGATTCCGTCTTTAACAATTTTCAAAATGCCAGATTTATGTGTGCTGCGGGCTGCACCCATAAAAGTTGCAGAAAGGCAAGCAGCCAAATCCTTGCATTCTGAAAACGAATTTCTTGCCAAGAATTCATCATCATGATTGTAGGCCTAATGAAATAGTGTCATAAAATTTAAAATCAGTATCTGGAGGCGGTTAGCATCTGTTGTGTGGATATATAGGATTGCAAATTGGAGAGAACAAACTTCAAATTCAATATTAATTTTGTTATGCGTATGCAATAATCATATTTGTATCTATGGACAAGCATGGAATGCATCTGTACATTAAAATGTGCAGACACCCAATAACATTTCTTGAAGATTGCTCAAGATGAGTAGGCGCAAAAATTTTATGGAACATCTACTCGTCTTTCCAATCAAGGATGAGATATAATCACATTGGCCACAAAATAAGTTTCACATAATATTAAGAAACTGTACTCTCAAGTAGGCTAACTGCTGCAAAATTTACACAAGCAATATGCTCTTTGTTATGCAATGACATTTATGAAATTGGATGGGTTAGCTTCAAGCGAAAGCTATACAGATTAATCGGATTAAATGAAACTGTCCAATTCAGTAGGTTCGATTGGATAGTGTCATATCATATGACAGATTATCATGAAATGTAAAAAGCATCCATGGTACAGTTCACCTAGGAGCATAGACCTTTCACCTTCAAATCTAATAATTACAACAAGTTTATAATGATCCTGTGAACAGGATACAACTACAAGCAAACCATCTATAGCAACGGACAAGTTATTTAAGCTCAGGTTTGATTTTTGAAAGATGTGCTATGTTAGCTTGATATTGTCATCCCACAATGGTAAAGTGGTTCTTGACATAGGATCAGAGCATAAACAGGTTTTCAAGAGGTTTTGGGTTCAAATGTCATCTTTATCAATTTAAAATATAAATTTATACCCATTTATTCTATCTTTACAAGCAAAAGTTTCTGCCAGAGGCTTTGCCAAGTGGCCCAAAGGCCCATGCAAGGTGGAGCATTAAGTGTTTTGTTAGCTCAAAATATATTATTATCCCACAACCCAAAAGCTTTAGGGGTAAACTGGGTCTTGACGAGATGCATCAAAGGAAGGAATTACTTCAATTTGGCAAACTTGAGCTCTTAGCCTCTTACATATAGCCCCATCACAATTCTAGAGTTAATACAACGAAGAACATTGATGAGTTTTAAAACCCAACACCAATCTCGACTCAATCAAGACCTCCATTGCTAGATTAACAAATGACTGTCGGAGTCGATCTGTGAACAGGAGGAATAGGGAAGTAAGCTTTGAATAAATCAAAAGAGAGTAATAACTGGTTCATTGCTACGTCTTATAAAATCGCAGCATATGATTTAAATTTCACAGGTAACTATATTCAACTTGAACTGAAAAATACCAATCTTGCAGAAGCAACAAGTTGCAATAACAAGTAAAAAGTAAAAAAAAACCTATGTAGAAGATTTAGAAAGTTAGTTATAGGGACAAGAGTGAGATTCTCAAACTGATTGCGCAAGCCAGATCTAAGATTCTGGTTGCTAAGCTGTAGACTGAGCTAATATCGTCACCATCTAACCTTCTCTCCATAAAAAGGGTTCCGCTAGGCAGCTTGCCTTGAAGTGGAGAAAGCTCCACAAAAAAAATAACAAAGTTTTTACAACCTAATGCCAACCCTTCGCTTTCATGCCCAAATTTTGCATTTGAACATAAAACCTCGACGGTTAGTTGGTCCAACCTTTCTAGCTTACAGTTTATTTTTGAATAATAGTGTACAGTTCAGATCATGCAATCAAGGAACAAGGGAAGATTATGCATTAGGGCGAGCAACAAACAAGGATTATGCATTAGGACATCCTATAGAGAATTGCAATCACCTCTGAGACATCACATAATACAACCCAAAGAAAAGCAAGGAGACTCATTCCCAAAAATCAATCTAGTAGTCAAGTTACTATATGTACTGCCTTATTTGTGATGAAGATTAACTAGCCCGATATTAATAAAGATATAAACATGTCTTTCTTCTTTGTGAAGTGGAAAAAGAGCAGAAAAAGAAGCATACCCTTTTCAATGCCTTCAAAAATAAATTAGGAATCTCATCATTTGCTGATTTCTTTAAATCGTTGATCAGTTTTCTTATAATTTCTGTAACACTAGCTCCATGCATCACAAAATGTGAAATGATCTCTGGACCAAGATAATCCTGCAGTAACTTAAATTTGTCACACTAGGTTACAAGATTAATAAGAAAACATCAGACAATCTTCTGAAGATGATTTTTAACATATATATGGCCATCTTTATTCCGACTTAGCTACTTGTTGGAATTATGTGCGATTCAAGAAATTGTCTAGAAAATATATAATTGATCCTACAAACTACTGTAACATTATCTCCAATTGAGTTCATGTTTCAACAATAAAAATATAATTTAGTGCAACAAAATGACAAGGGAGAATTCAAGGATATGTGGATAAAAAATTCTTCATGTGTAGAGAAGGTTTATGTAGCTAAGAAGAACATTAACTTAGGTCACCTTAACAATATAATGATTCACCAATTTTGGATCATCGACACCTTCCATTTTGATATCCATGGCTTAAGACACAGGCACACCAATTCTCATGACATAAAACTTAAGTACATCAAAATGCTATTTAAAAGAAATTAAGTTCGTAAATTAACTACATTGCTAACATTATCTTCTCTTATAGTTGTGGAGGAGTTAAAATGTATACCTTAGGAACTGCATTGGCAGCAACCAACTTAGCAGCAGCCATAACTACTGCATCCCTGCTTGTCTCTTCAATATATTCTTCATTTGCATCTTCATCTTCTGTCTCATCTTTAAGGATAAATATTAACTTAAATCAATACTTAATACAGAAAATAGGAGATGATGATCGGCCTAAAACTTCAGGTCAATTCTAGCAGCCCAGTACAATAATAAATGTATGTTAACTTGGAGCACCTGAAATATTAATCTGCTGTTCACATAGCTTCCAAAACTTCTGCAGAATTGAAGTATCCGGGCAATATCCTAAACATTCTAGCCTTGTGGAGGTATACTTTGACTTTTTGAACAAGCACCAACTCTCGGAAAGTATGCTACAGATCTAGAATGGTAGACATGAGATCAATTTCCATTCAGTTTGTGTAAATTAGAGACCATCATATCTACACTAAATGCACAATGTTCAACATTCTACAAAGAAAAACACCATACAATTCATTAACCTGTTTCGTTTTAAATAGACTTACTCTATATGAAAGTACACTCTCGCTTCTTGCCTTCTTTTGAACTTTAGACAGGCTATCAGCAAAGTATTCTAGCTGCTCAAAGAGGGTAGTTCTCTTAGACAATAATGCAGTTACAGATGGCTCTGATGGATTTTCATCGTTGATGGACTCCAGACAATAGGCCACATGCAAGTACATATTGAGGAGAAGAAAGGCTACAACCTGAAAGAGGATGGACAGCATACAAGTAAGGATTCCTGAGGGAATATTGGACTTGCTAACAGTTTTAAGATCTATTACATGCCTCATTGTCCAAGTCCTTTATATCTCTAAGGATGCTAGCCATGTCATCAAATAAACCCTCATTTGAAACATTTTTCTTCAATTGCAGCTCATACAGCCTCTTCAAATTAATCAAAAGGGAATATTCATCATCGCCCACCTGCAATCTATTATGTGTTATAATTCACTTGATAAACTGAAAAGCACATGCAGAAGAAACCTACATACCGCTACTTCCTTCATAGCCAATTTTAGCTTGGCAATCAACTCATTCTCAAGGTCCTTTAGTTTGTTTTGTGCATAATCTTGAAGGTCAGCTTGGCTTTCAATAGCACAAAAGCATAGAGCAGTGATACAAGATCTCAATGTATCCTTCTCACCGTGTTTGAAGAAAGCATCAGTTATGAGCTCCAGAATAGACTTAAAGTTCTGAAGAAACAGGTCAGTCACCTTGTCAGGTTATTCAAATAATAGTAAGAAACATACACATGCAGAAAGTTGAACAACCAACCTGCTCTTGCCTCTTCAGAGAAAAAAGTTCAAGTTTCAAAACCAAAATAATCTCAACCAGTGATGCCACCTTTGCCTTGTCAGCTACATATTTACGCAAAAGCTGTGGGTAGCTTTTCATCATCACAGTAGTTATTTCTCGTCTGCTATTTTCCAGTGCTTCCTGTGAAATAATTGAAGTTACCAACCATATTATCCAAAGAACTCTATGAAGTTGTAAAAGAATTACAATCAGCAAAGACAAAGAGGAATAAAATCCATTGCTGAAATGAATATTTCTATTAATTTGAGAGGATCAAGGAAGATGTTGTATGAGAAACAGGTAAATAATGAACCGTTAAAATCTTCGTTTGCACACAAAAAAAGCCATGCAGTGTAATACCAAGCAGAATAAATAATGTATAACATATTTGTTAAGTGAAAACATTGATGTATTACGCAAACTCCATCCAATATTTCAGTAGCAAAAAACAACCATCCCTCCTTGTTCATCCAAGTTTCCACTAGCAAAGAACAAGCAAGAAGGTCATCCTCTGTTGGTTTCAGTTAATCGAATTTTTGATGTAAATATCGTTTTCACAATTCAGGCCCTTTAATCTACATGGAAACAGAAACTGATAGCTGAACCTAAAAATAGTTTTTAAGTATACTCCATCAAAAAAGGTTAGTCATGGAGTATGATAAAATATTGATGAATCCTTTATATTAACCTGGTCAAGATAACCATGAGAAGGGTGTGGTTGCCATAAAATATTGAGAAAATGTTGGAAGGAATTTACACCCACCTTTTTTCTCTGATCAGGCAGTCTAAGTTCATGTGAAAATATCTAAGCTCTCTGGGGTCACCTTTTGAGGAAAATAGGGTATCTATCTCATAATGCATGATTGTATTTCCTGCTGAGAATTGTTCACACGTCTCATTCATATTATCCGATATCACAGTGAGGAGAGTCTGTGTCTCATGTAGTCATGTTTACAGAAAGTTGTTTGTAACTTGATTACTACCAACTCGATTAACAATTATGTAGTTCATGGATACATTCAGAAGGATCTTTGCACTTTACACTAACTGGGCAGGATAACTAGTTATAATAATTACTCCTTATCAGTCCACAATAAAGTGTAACAAAATGTTTGTTGCTTCTGGCTGTTTTCCTCATAAATCTTTGCGATACTTTCTGGTGGAGAGAACTAAGAGTCTAATGGAAACAGAAATTGATGAAACCGGCATATTTCTATTATTATTAAGCACAAAATTAGAGTTCAATTTTATTCATTGTGTGCACAGTTTGTTAATGTATATGGTTATGAATCTAGACAAGCTATAACTACTGGTTAAGAAACACAAAATCGTGCCTTTTGAGCCTTCGTATGGTAGGGCTTTCGATTGTCAGTTATAGGAACTATCTTTTCACCAACAGCCTTCCTTGCAGAAGCACGAAGCAGACGGACAAGGTTAGTTGCATCCACATCAGTAAGGTCAATCAATGGATTCTCATCAAGGAGCATAGAAATAATACACTTCCAATCCTGCAAAACAGATAGCATGAGTTAAATTTATTATCTTAAAAGGGAGAATGCATTTCTCCTGGTTTACGTGAAAAATCTTGCAAAACTTAAAGAACGGTGCTTTTAGTTAATTTATCTTATAAGATGTAGGTCAAAGGGAGAGAATTATACAGTACAAATGATTCTTAACTAGTCAGTTTACATATAACCATCCCTCCTACAATTCTTCACCCATGTTTGCTCTATACTGCACAAAATGCATAAAGGGCATCTATATACCACTTTTACATTACCAAACTACTATGAGTGCAATGGGCATTTTTACAATGAGAACAACTGTGCCAACAGTCATGCTTAAAGCTCCTAAAAATATATTATATGTATTTTTTTTAAGCAAACATCAGTAAGAAAGAAAAAAAGTGGAAATAGCTATTTTACTTTCAACAATCTGCCATCTTATTAACTCAAGTTTAGTAAGTGAAAAGGTGAGATTTGGTCTAGTGGGGAATATACTTTCATGGCCTTCATATCATCCCAAACATCGTCGATCACATATGAACTTAAGATTGGATCATCAGGAAATTCTCGGAGTATTTGCAGCAATCTCCCCAAATGAACCACAGAGGAGTCATTATCTTCACCTGGAAGAAAGATGTAAAAATGAGCACAGGGGAGCATATTGAACATATATGTGTAGAATATGAGCTACCATTGTGTTCAGAGACATGCCTTTAGGTCCTGATTGGGCATTTTTTACATTTTGAACAATTAAGTGATCATAAACTAGTTCACCAATGGCACGCCTAATCATGGGTGGTTCATCAATAAGCAGATCATATAATGGACCTAATTCATCATCAGTCAGTAATTGATGTCTGCAAAAACAAAAGGAGCTGATGGGATCCACAAATAACACAAACTTATAGCTCAATGCAGAACCTTATACAATAAAGCAACATTACCGCAGTAGTTGCTTTAGTAGTCCTATTGCTGACACTGCCACCGAAGTATCGATATCATCAGCAAGCTCAATAATCCTGTTGCAGAATCTTTCAGTGAAGAGCCCAAGCAATGGAACATTGTCATCTACCTCATAAAGATATTGCAAGGCAAGGACAGCAGTCTTCCTGACTGCTGCACTCTGCAGAAGTAATCAGATGAAAATAAACCATTTAGCTCAAAGCGAACCAGGTGTCCTAAAAGATTAGGGAAGCACACTTCTAGAATTTAATTGTATACAAGTTAGCCTTACTTTGTCATTTAGTGTCCAACCAAGATACTTTAAGTATATATCCTGCAAGAATAATGAGGGATATGATAAAATCCAGCTACCAAGAGATCTGATGCATTCCATCCGGATGTCGGGATGAACATCTCGATACCTGTGCATAAATAGTCTGTAGAAAGAAACATTTGAGATTATTTTAAATGGAAAAGGAGATGAGAAAGAATTCAGTAACCAAAGGGCAATACGAAACATATAGACGCAGTTGAAGCTTTCGATACAGGGGAAAAACAATTCTCACCCTGTAAATATTTTGCGCATCATCTCCTCGGTGACAGTAATCATTTCATGGGTCAGAGATAACCTTTTGTCCAGGGACTCAACACGAGGTCCGTCGGTTCTTTTCTTCTTCTCGGCATTTAACTGCCTCTGAGTAGTTTCCCGCTGCCCGCCAAGTGTTTTAGCAACAGCAATAAATGATGTTACAAATTGCAGACCCACCAATGAAGCCACCTGGCGATAGATCCTTGGAGGGGTACTGGAGCATAATTACAAGAAGATAGATTAACAGCAATTTCTCAAGAATATTTGTGGATATGATCACATTTTGTAAATCAAACTACACATTTCGTGCTAATTGTGAAGAGTTGATGGATTCCAATTACATTAGGCTCTTTGGTTTATAGCATGCCTTAAAATGGATCTGATTCCAATAGCAAATAGAATTATATTTGCCGCTTTGACTAATCCTTTTCTGTTGTCTAGAAGAACTTGGAAGGTTGCTCCTGAATTGTGTGCGCATAAAAACTGCATGAAAACTGCATGACCAAAACGGAATCTACTAAAGGTAATGGACTTTCACGGATTTTTCATTCTATGGCAAACATCCCTTGCTCATAATCATCTCGTCTACAAATTTGAACCAACTTATATAGCTTTTAGCACTGAGTGGACAAACTTATAAAACATTACCAATCTTTATAAAGGTTCAACTCCAAATAATGCTCCAAACCCAACCCAATTTTGATGGAGAAAGGCATGGATGATTATGATGAGTGGTGATGCATATGAATACTGCAAGGAGCCAACTCAATTTTGAAGGAAAAAGGCATGAATGATGATGCTGGGCCAGAAAGGATAAGTCAATTCCAACCAATGAAGTATATCATGCAAAGTAGTAAATAATGCAACATTAGAGTTTACTTCTGCAAGAAAAGAAAGAGAAGTCAATTTCCACCAATGAAATATAGCAAGCAGAACATTTTCCTCCACTCCCTACAACCACATACCCGAACCAAATGAACATCTCATCTTCCTAATGGTCAAAGAAAGTAAAGTTGTGATAGGCCAAGTATTTTTAACTGTCATGTCCACAGATTATGTGTATGTGTGAGTATGTGTATGTGCCGGTGGTTAGTAATTAAATCTTACCATGACAATGCAATAATATAGTCCATGCATTTCTCAAAAAGGACCTTATCAAACAAGGGTCCATTTTGACATTCTAGAACCAAACTATCCCAGAACAAAGCAAGATTCTCCTTGAAGTTTTTAAGTTCCTTCTTCTTTGAGTTGTAGTTATCTTCTACTTCACCCTAGGTAACCAAAAAGTTAAGGCTAAAACCATATAGTAAATTTAATAGATTACCCATGCAAGATGCAAAAAATATTACAAAAAAACATTGTAGGATCATTTGCATTATAAGCTTCCGAAATAGCCTCAAATTTGAAGGATACATTTCTAGCTAAATCCACCAAACGGACCACCACATCATCCACATCTGTCTCATCGAGAGAAGCAGCATCAAGTTGATACTTAGCTCCACAAGCCTGTCGATTTGCATCAGTATCAATTGGGTGCACAAGAATAGCAATGTTAAATGAACATACAGGAAAATTACATTACCTCAAACAGCATCATTAGTATCTCAACCAGAACAGTTTTTGGATCCGATTCATACTTCTCTACCAACTGCTTAACCACATGGGGAATCAGCTTGCCATTGCATTTAATAATATCTGCCAGGATATAACCCAATTTAAATTAAAGCACCAAAGCAGTGCCTAAGCGGATAGACCATTTAACCGCACTGCTTTTTATTCCCACCTTGAATATGGCTTATTTAAGCTTCTTTGCAGGAACCAAACCAATGACAGTATTAAAGTTGACATATTAAAACATTTTCCATATGTCAAGGTCCAAGTTATGCTTGGCTTGAGATCAACTTAGTCTTTATAGTGACTTACATGACATTTGTCTTTGACTTAGGACATTTATGAATCACTTCATATTTTAAGGTTTTTTGCAAACTTAACCACTTCAAAATGATACAACCAAAAATAACACACATAGAAAGAGTAGCCAATACCCATTCATTCAAGTAACAAATTCACTACCCTCGCAAAATTCTCTCCTAATCTCCTTTCTAATTTGGGTTTTCCACTAACAAGGTTATTTTAGTGTTTATATAATTATATCTAAACTTTCTGATATTGGGCCATGCTTATTTTTATCTTAGAACTTGTAGGAATCGATTCATTTAAAGGTTTATTCCACAAAACTGACTGCTTCAAGTAAGATGCCAAGACAGACATAAAAGAATAGCATATACCCATCCTTCATTAAGTCTAGTATCCCAACTTTCATAGTAAAATTCGAGCTTAAATTCTTCTCCTGGTCTTTTTATCGTTTAGGTTTCTATCAAAATCCAGTTTCAGGTGCATCATATATAAAACTTCCATTAGATATATAATCAATATCAATTCAACAAAAAATAAACCACCAGCATAATTGCTCGTTCTAGTAGCCAACTCACTTCAATTACCAGAAAGGCGTAAACTAGTTCATCCTAGAATTCCAATAGACCTAAAATAATTCAACAGAAGGTATAATTATACCAAAAGAAAAAAAAAGAAAGAGAGAACACCACATCAAATTCTATAACTACCAAAAACAGATGCTAGCATACTATCTAATATTTATTTATCTTAGTAGCAAATCACTTCAGTAGGACTAGAGTCTCCACTTCCTAGCTTGTTTTCTTTAATACAGGTTTTCCTAGCCTCGATTTCAGTTAAAGGTTTATAACTAAAATCGATCAGTCAATGTAAAATATATCAAAACAAGCTCAAAAGCTAGCATCAATTCAACAGAAATTGAAAGTTCATTAACCAATTCACTTCAATTCAAGTGGCTAATTTGT